>JAEQBH010000138.1:0-2432988 GCA_016808115.1 Tetrastigma voinierianum | reverse complement strand
TTATCATAATTGAATATTTTAAATATTTGTCATTTTTCGAGATTTTCTAAACTCGCTTCACTTAAACCTGTCATTTAGAAATTAGAAATATTTCAATTATCTCAATTTATTAAACTTTCCTCGTTACTGGGATTTCATGAGACTAACTTAATCTGTAAGACAAATTGCTTCATTATCCGGAGATTCAGAGAATTTCTGTACTTCCTCGAACTATTTTAAAATTTATTAATATTATTTTACTATTTAAACTTCCATTAATTATACTTTCACCCCTCCACTTTCCCTAATTCAGAGTGCCACACTTTGAAAACTTTATAATTTCACCCTTAAAAACAACTTTCAAAAAATTCTATTATGACACTAAATTAATTAAGGAAGCTCTGTGCACATACTACATACACATACCGTACACCCTCCTGACTGGGTGTTACAAATCCTCCATCCCAAGAACATTTCGCCCCTAAATGAACAAAACTACTATAAAGAGGATACTCCGATCCGAAACAACTCGAGGATATTGATTAAGATCTCGAGCCTCTCGACTCCCATGTAGCCTCTTTTAATCCCATGATTCCCCATAAAATTTTGATCAACTGAATGACCTTTATTCCGTAAAATCTGCCTCCGCGATCACTATCCGTACAATGCTCCTTATAGGTCAAATTATCCTTTAGTTCCCATCGCAATCTCCGAGTACATGGGAGGATCTGAATAAAACAGGAGCATGGATACATGAAACACACAGAACTCCAGACAACTCCTGAGGAAGGTCTAATCTATATGCTACCTGTCCCACTCCCTGGGCACATCTCATATGGCCCCATGTATCCGTCCCGCCTTCCGCGCCTTCCAATCCGAGGACACCTTCCATGGAAACTTTGAGGAAGACCCTATAGCCTACCTTAAACTGTAGATCCCTACGGCGTTTGTCCGCATAACTTTTATGTCTGGGTCTCCTCCGCATTCCCGAGTCCGTCTCCTGACTAACTGATCTTATCTAAGGTAATCAGACTAACTCCGGCCTACGCCCCTCCTCTCTCCTACTTCATCCTAAGACAGAGTACGACACTTCCGGCCATATACAATGCTTCAAACGGAGCCATGCCTATATCGATTGATAACTAAGTATTGTAGGCAAACTCCATCGTAGATAAATGCGTATCCTGCACTTCCCCAACTCTATCACGCATGTCGCACATATCCTCTAAAGGTCCGAATAGCTTCTTCTCCGATCGACCATCGCCTAAGGATGGAAAGTCAGGCTAAAGTGCAATCGAAGTCCTCTATGGCATCCTCGTAACCGACCAAAACTGATGTGAATCTGGGTCTCTGGCCCCGAGACTATCGACATGGTGAACACCCACGTGACCTAATCCACGCCTCCACATATAATTCGCCAACTTGTCCAACGGCCATTGCTAATCGGGAGAAAATGCCGGATTTCGTTAATCTATCCACTATCACCATATGGCATCGTGTTGTTCTAGTTCTCGAAAGCCCTAACAAAATCCAGTAATCTTATCCCACTTCCATACAGAACCCAAGGAGTCAGATCTTCCTCGCGCTTCGGGTGCTCTACCTTTACCTGGCCGATGTGTTAGGTATCCGGATACGAACCGGCACTTCCTTTTCATGCCCTTCACCAATAATGCCCTCAAAGTATGATACATCCGTGCTACCAGTGGTGCATGGACATATGTCAAGAGTGAGCCTCTTCCAAGATTTCCTTTAGTTCACCTATTTCGTACACACATCTCGACTCCCTCTTAACTATTACGCCATCGTCTCTGATCTGAACTGCTTCCCACACCTCAATCTCGCCCTCAACTTAACTATCTCCCCAACCCTCGTCGACCTCTTCCTCGACTGATCCACAAGAAGAGGACGAACATAAATGATGCCAATGTTTGTCTCGTATCGCCTACTCCGCAACCGAACTCCCAAAGATCTCAACTCTATCAACAATGGGAGATATACTGTCTGCAGATAAGCATATGAACCCTCCGGTTTCCGACTTAAGGCATCGGCCACTACATTGGCCTTCCCCGGATGGTACTCTATCGTGCAATCATAATCCTTAATCAACTCCAACCACCGGCGCCTTGCCGTTTCCTTCTCGAGTAAAGATATATTGCAGCTCTTTATGATCGGTGAATATCCGACAAGAACACCGCACAGATAATGCCCCAGATCTTTAGAGCGAAACCAACGCCGCTAGTTCTAAATCACGGGCTCCGTGCAGTTCCGCCGTGCTTCTTTAACTCGACGGAAGCATAAGCCATCACTCCAACATCCTGCATCAAAACACACCCTAACCCTTGTCCGGAGGCATCACTATACACCACATAACCGTCCTTTTCCCGACTCAGAGGCACACTCCGGAGTCACACAACTGGGTCCCACCCTCAAACTGCGCCGCCGCGTGCATCCGACCACCCTAATTTTTGATCCTTTTCATCGGGACAGTCAACTAGGGTTGCTATCTCGAATCCCTAACACTTCGTAATAACCCGCCAATCCAAGGAAATCGCGACTTTTAAACATTTGTGGGTGGCTTCAGCTCAATATAGCTTCAATCTTCCGAGGATCCACACTAATACCTTTCTACCGAAACGACACGCACTCCAAGAAAGCTACTTCATCTAACCAAAATCGGTACTTCTACTAAACTTAGCGATAACCCGACTCTCTCTAAGAATCCGCACACTGGCCCGGAGATGCTCGTATGTCCTCTGAATCCCGCTCGAGTACACTAGGAATGTCATCAATGAATACGATCACAACTTATCTAAATACGGGATCAATACCCCCGCTCATCAAATCCATGAACGTCACTGGGCATTAGTCAATCCGAATGACATCACTAGAACCTCGTGAGTGACCGTGATTCCGTCCCGGGCGCTAGCCTAGAAACATCATTCCTGACCTCAACCGATGGTAGCCTAACCTAGGTCAATCTTAGAATATACCCGAGATCCATGCAATTGGTCAAATAGCTTATCCATAATGAGGAAGCCTGAGCACTGGCAAGCATTTGTCACCCGATTCAGCCGTCTATAGTCTATACACAACCGTAGCTTCCCATCTTTCTTCTTTACGAAGAGAACCGGAGCTCCCCACTAGCGAGGTACTAGGGCCTGGATGAAGCCTCGCTTAGCAATTCCCCTCCCAATTGTGCCTTCAATTCTTTCCAACCTCACGGCGCCATTCTCGTATGGAGGAATGGATATCTGGCCGGGTCCCCGAGCTAGTTCAATAACGAACTTAATTTTCTATCCTGGTAACCCGAATATCATCCTAAAAGACATCCGGGAACTCTTGACTGCAGGATGTCTTCCACCCGTGTCCCCCTGTCTCCTATCCACTACAAATGCCAAATAACCCCGGCAACCTTTCAAGCATTTTCGAGGCGTTCATGGCATTAATGAGACTAGGGGCGATCTCTCTTCTGATTCCCCGAAATATCACGCCCGGTCCTCCGGGCCGAACCAACGACTTCCTTCTTATAGCAATCTAAGGTGGCTCTATGCCCGATAACCACCATACCTGGGCATTGTACTAAATCACGGATAATGCACACTATCAGCCCGCCGGGCACCTTATTCGATCACCAACTTACTAATTCGGAACTATCCTTCTTTCTGGATGTCATAAGATCCCCATCACACGGAACCACCATTACCTAACATCTACATAGTCAGACTCTATCCGTGCCTCTCAAAGGAATGGTACTAAAATAAATGAACGAAAGTGGCTCCTGGTTCACCAATGCATATGCATCATGATCGCAACTGGAAATCATACCGCAATCACGCCTGGGTGATGCATCCGCTCCCGCCGTGTGGATCAGAATATCAGCTCGAGCACGAAAAAAACACCACTCCGATCCGCTAACCCGCCACGCCTATGCCTCCCCGCACCCCTATCACACCGCACTAGGTGTCAGACTACCACCCGCTTAAACCACCCCTATCACCGATCGGGACCACGTGCCCGGGTTAGATGCCACCGCACCTACCTCAGAGGTCTCGCAGCCTACTAATCGTGGACAATCCTGATAAAGTGACCTTCCCGCTCTCGCGAATGGAAACATCCCGTCCATATCCATCCCGCGACTCTCCGAGATGCCTCCTCCGACATGTGGCATAATGGAAAGATGATCTTGAAGATCTACTCACCTCCCTGGGTCACTGTGATAGAACTGATCCCACAGATGTTGCTCCTCGTCCCGAGCCTCTACCGGGGTCCACTTCTTCCTTTCTTTCATTGATCGACCGTGCCTCGATCGACTAGTGTTGGGAGCACCTCTCTTACTGTCTGGCCTGAGTTAGAACTAAAACGGTCCTTTCTACCTTTAGTGCAACCTCAAATTTTTCATAAAATTGTTGCTTGCTTTACTTTAAAAGTTTCTAAAAACTTTTCATAAACTATTTGCTTGCTTTTGCTATATCCTAGTAAACACTGAAACTCCGTGGCTCTACCGTGCCTAGAGAAGAACCTCGTGTCCACGCCACCTTTTCCTGTGAATTACGGTGGAAAGACCTCATGTCTACATCACCACATAATAGCTAGAACACTAACCCTATCTAACCATAAGTACCCCGCCTCCGGTCGCCAGACCATCATAAGTTTTAAATTTCACTTAGAGCACGTTCTATCATGCCTCCGTCTTCCTCAAGATTCCTCGTGTCCCGACTTCCGTGCCATCGTAAATAATCAGATAACCCCCGATCCATCGCCAAGGTACTGGCCCTCGGTCTCTGCGGGTCTCGATGGTTCTATCGGGTCGATTCATTGAAGCATCTTCTGATCTATGGTGCTCCGACATATCTCTCTCGTGGTGCCTCTGGTGGTTAAGTCCCAGATCGACTTCACACCTCGCCTGCATATACGTTGTGGAATTTCAAGGTTAAAAGATTCAGTGACACTTTTCGTCATTTGATGCATGCAAGTGATTTAGCAAAACAAATGTAGGTTGCGAGAAAAATCATTATAAAACAATTTTATAGGAAATAATCAAAACGCTACAAAAATGTGCGAACTTTCGCCTAAAACTACTGATACCAAGTCGATGCACCCTTCCTAAAGGACAGAGATCCGCCTAGCACTCCACGCAACCTCCCGTACCAAGCTCGCTTCGAACGATTGCCACTATGAAGCTGTCGTTAAAACCCGCTGAAACCCGTATTTGGAAACGGTTATAAAATTTTTCACTTTTAATAAAATCGTACACCTTTAGATTTAGCGAAAATCCCAAAGATAACGATCGCATCGTGGTCGCTTCAAAAATACAAAATCACCTGTATAAAACAATATACACTCCCAATGTTTTCCAAATGTCCAACTACAACAATAAAAGACCTCTGGTCCTCATCAAAATAAAAGATAAGGATTAATCCAACATAATTTCTATCGCAACCTGTTTTTCTCAAAACCATGCATGCATATTTTACAAACGATATTTACATATACAAAATGCCACATTTTAACTTTTACTATTTTTAATTTACACCTTATCTTATATATAATCACATCACTTGCCTAGACTAAGGATCCCTGGAAAGGTCTTTTCGCTTCAAGACTGCACTAAAAATTATTTTAAAAACAAACTCGTGAGCCAAACGAGCTCAAGGAGTACTATAAGCCCTAAATGCCGTCTGCTTGCTCACTCTCCCAATATGAAAATATGTACATAAATGGTTGTAAAATTGCTATGAAAACCATTTCTGAAAACTGCTTCCAAACTATTTCGTTGTTGAAACTGCTTCGCTATCGAACCTGCTCAAACTAATTTCACACAAACTGCTTGGAAAACTATTCACATTAAAACTGCTTCAAGCAGGTTAATATCTCAAATATTACACGAAATTAAGTACCAACCATCATGGCTCATTCAAATACCCTAGAAGGATGCCTCTGAGTCTTTAACTTGCACTTAGTGAACCCCGAATACCAATTCTACTAAGATGGTGCTGAACACTACGATCTATATAGCATAATGGAACCTTAACTAAAAATGCTCCTGGGTGATGGAACCCTAACCAACACCTCATCGCTTATGTACTAAGTCACGCGCCTAACTATATACCTCGAATGTGCAAATGGCTTACTCACTAAGTATAAATATATACTAGACTTAACCCTAAATTGCCGACTGCAATATAGTTAGTCATAATATCCTATACATTTTTTATGCACAATCCGAAATACATATGACCGAAACTGAGCTACGCGATCTAGGCTTGCAAACCAGGCCAAATCAAGCTTTAAATACCGATATAAAACTTTTCCCCGTTGAGTATAAATAAATTGGGGAGGTAAAAATGTTTTATAAATTTATATTAAAGACTTACAAATCCTCTGTAATTTAAAATAATTCTCAGCTTTTAAAATGATTTCGAGTACTCACCTTTCTAATTAATTTCTTTCAAATCTTGTCAAGCACTCTAGATTCTCGTCAACGCTCAAATCGCTTACATAATTCATTCAAATTACTTAAATGCCCTCAAATTCAAACTTTAACCATAAAACATACACAGGCTTCTCTTGTGCGACTATATCGAATCTAACTTCGATTCTAACAAAACTTTACACAATACCATTCGATAAGGATATCGATAATATGGGATGTGAAATTTACCAAATGTCCCTACACATTAAATGCCCCATAAAAAACTCTTTGTTTTAGCCAACTTTGACTCAAGGACTTTCCATAGAGTCTAAAAATAATTGAACATTTATGAAAATTCGGTTCAACTTTGGTCTCGACTACACTTCAAATTTCAACCCCAAACCGTCCGGAAACAACCCGACCAGCCCCGATCGTCCGAACACGTCTCTAAAATTCCTAAAAAATTCCTAAACTCGCTTTAAAATTTTGACTAAAGTTTACGACTTTTCACGGCCTCTAAGAAAATTTCAAGCCATTACATAACCTTTAGGCTTGAAATAACACAAGTAGGCAAATTTTCTACCTTTTAAAGTTTGACAAAAGGGGCTAAGATATCGGGTACTCCATACGTAGCTCTCTTCGCGCATACCATTTTGCCTTCGTCCGACGAACGCCACTATCCGATTCCGTGAATCAAAAGAAACAAAGAGAAAATAAAAGAAAAAAATCGCTTCTCTCTCCACGCACCTCTATCCCTGGTCTGTCCGCTTCTCCTCGTCATTCATTTTTAGTCTTTTGATTTTCTTTTTTTTTTTTCTAATTCCTTATTCTTTTCTTTAATTAATATTATTATTATTTCTGTATAAATAATTTCTATCGGTTCTATTGGAGTTCATTTCTATCCCGAAAATTTATTTATCATAATTAATATTCTTTTAAATATTTGTCATTTTTCGAGATTTTCTAAAACTCAAGTTTCGTGTTTCACTCTAAAACCTGTTGCCTAGAAATTCAGAAATATTCAATTATCCTCTAATTTAATCTAAACTTTCCTCGGGTTACTAGATTTCATGTAGACGAACTTAACTAAGACAGTCCGTTTCACATCTGGAGATCTAGAGAATTTCGAGACTTCCTAAACTATTTTGGCAATTTATTATTATTTTACTATTTAAACTTCCATTAATTATACTTTCACCCCCTCCACTTTCCCTAATTGGAAAGTGCCACAATTCCTTGAAAACTTTATAATTTCACCCTAAAACAACTTTCAAAAAATTCTATTATGGCACTAAATTAATTACAGTCTTGAGTAATATACGGTTACATTATTACTCGTACACTCTCTCTCTGACGAGGTGTTACAAAGCATATTTTATGAGCAAAGAAGTTATCACTTTAAGCCTAACCCCAAACTCTGCCAACACACTATACACTAAAGATTCGAGGAACCATGAAAACTTTTCATATGTATGGAGGATACAAAGAAGGGCCCTAGGACTCGGATGCACTACTAAATAGTTTATGTTTAGCCTAGGTTCAAAGAACAACAAAGAGGGCAGTAGGGACAATAAGAGGAGAGTACGTGTCAAAAGACTCCAACTCTTCAAGATCGATGCTTCCATTTCATGACGTAAACAAAGTGATTTTGAATCCGCATGAAAAGAGATTTTCCGACCTCAAAATTTCCAAGAAAACACAATCAGAGCTTCAAACAAATACCAATGCCATAATGAGAAAACTTGGAAATCCTGGAGAAGGCAATTTCGCCCATTACTGCGGAAGTCAATCCATAAATGCATTTCCTAGTATTGATATCAATCTAAAAGATCTCACATCAACTATATCGAGAGGCAATGATGAATTGTAAGGAAGCAAGCAAGGTGTAGGACAAAGAATGTCGGGAAACTAGTTTAATGAAGAACAGCTTTAATTCAGAGGAGTAAACAAAGAGAATTACTTGAATCGAAGACACTCGCACTCGAGTCTAGCCAAGGATCTTAAATCAAAGTACTGGGAGGCAACCTGCAGGAATTTTAATTTTACGCGTTTAAATAGTTTAATTGATTCAGTAGAATTTTATGTATTTGAAGTTTTAGTTAATCTGTTAGTAGTTTTATGTTAGTGTTGTTGATTTTCAAGACAATGAAGCAAAAATTCAAGAAGATCCTTATTAAGAAGCACATTGTTTCAAAAAGAAAATATGGAGAAAATGACCACAAGGGGGAGTAATTCTAATTCCCTAAACCGGTATTTAATGACAATACATATCTGAAGTTGGTGGGAATGTTAGCATGTTTGAATAAAAATATATTCTGAAAATCAAGGAAAGACATATTGAATTAAGAAATGAGAATGAGTTTTTATGCTTGAATTGAAGAAGCTTGACAGTTTGAATAAATGTTCATACTTATGTTCAACTGAGTATGAGTGGTTGTAGAATGTTTTAAATGTTTAATGAAAGAAGAAAGAGAAAGGTAAAAATTCAGAAAACTATGATTAATGTTGCAACACACTCACGTCTTTCTTTGTCATGACACACTTGTCTCTCAGCTAAATTGAAAGGGAAGTTATGTTGCAACACAATTCTCCAATGTCGCGACACAATCTCAAATAAGCACTAAAGGAAATGTCACTACAAATTTTTCTGTGTTGCGACACAATCGAACAACTTTGTTTCTAAAATTATGTCGCGACAACTATTTTTGCTTATCGCGACAGAGCATTAATGATAAAACAAAACCTAGGGCAATGTTGTCGCGACATTAAATGTGGGCAAGATCAACCAGTTGACTTATAAATAGAATTTTTTTTAAAACTAAAGAGCCACCTTTCTCTTAAACTCTCAACCTTCAACTTCACCAACTACACTCATTCCTAAAACCCTAGAGAGCTCGAAACCCGACCCTACCATGTCCCCGATTCTACCACCCTAATTCCCCGTCCTCAATGAACCTACGGAGCAAAGACATCGAGCTGTTGAAACAGTAACAAGGTTCTCAAGAAGCAAATGCAAGCAAGTTGGAAGACAGAAAGAAGAAAATGAAAAGTAATGTTATAAGGAGAAGAACCAAAAAAGAAAAGTGGAGTTGATGAATGATTAGTGCTTCCAAAAAGTGCTATTATGAACCTTGTTTTATTTAAGGTTTTGAGCACTTTTGTGTACTAATCGGCCAGACTAACCCAATCAAATATTAAGGTCCTCGCTATTCTACTCGACGCATTCAGGGCTAATTTTGTAGTTTTTTACAAGCTATTTATGCCGAAATTATTGAGTCGATCCAAGCACGAAGAATTCGAGTCAAACTCAGCATTGCAGATCAGAGACTAGAAGGAAAGAAGAGCAGAAAATACAAAGAAAATGGAAAGTGCGAAATTTGGTTCCTGCAGTGATCGTTCATCCAAATGAAAGATCGCTCATGTCTCCTTACAATCACTGCTCATGCCATGCTTTTTGACGCCTCCCCGTTTGTTTCAATTTTTGTTTTTTCATTTTATCCTCTCACACCTTATGATTTTTTGGTTGTTTTTGTAATTTCCCTTGTTTTGAGCATATATAAGCCTGTCAGACAACTCTCAATCAATCAAATTTGACGGAGAAGCTTCCCAGCTTCCGCTGCAGACTTTCTCTCCACTTTCTCTCATTTTCTCTCTCCCTTTTCCTGGCCAAGCAAGCACCCTGAGGATGACAACTCGAGGATGGTTGGTTAGGATCAAGCCTCTCAAGAGGAGGGCTATCGGCAACCCGCTAAGGTAAACTTTTGGTTCCCTATTTTTAACGCAAGCGCTGAGCATTTAGGTTTCAATCCTTAAATCTAGGTTTAAATCTCCGAGATGCCTCGATTGACCAAGAGATTTGGCAATCTTTTCAAGGTTCAAGTGGATGCTTATCGCTAGATCTACCGAGATCTCGCTAGTTGCCCCTATGAGTCACCGCAGGTAGATTAGGATCGGTATTCACCAGGAACATTTATGCTTTGTAAATGCTGCTTTCAAAAGGATAACAATTTTGTGTGGTTTAGTTTTAAAAAGAAATGAAGATCCTGCTTCGGGAATGACTATAGGTCATCCTCCCCAACGCGAGGAAAATGAACCCGAGGACTTCGCCTTCCTCTTTTAGGACCCTCAAACCAAAGCAGCCCCAATGCTTCAAGGAGTTTTTTTTCTTATTTTTCTTCATTTTATTTTCAGCATGCAAACAACCAACCCTCACCGTTTTCATCAAACCTTAAAATCCAAACTGAAATTCACCATTTTGATTCACTACAAATCAATTTGTACGAAGAAAACCCATCCCTGTGTTCGACCCTAGAGCCACTATACTGTAGTAGCTTTGCTACGACAGTAGGATTTAGGATATAAATTTCATTTGATTTCCCTTGGACAATTCTACGTGGCACGAATCAATGAAGCTGTGAGCGCACGATGAAAGAAAGAGCAAAGAACTTTATTTCAGAAAAAAGCAGCTCTAATGGAAGGAAGTTTAAAAGACAAGAGGCTTCACACGAAAGAGGGTTTAAAAAGGTTATCTCTCATCTTAATAAATTTGTGAAAAGAGAGGGATGGGTTACTGGGGAACATAGAGAACTTGGTTATGCATCTTTGGTGAAAGAATTCTTTGCAAATATGGTAGAAAAAGAAGGAAAAAGAGTGTATGTTAGAGGACATTAGGTAGGGTTCAGTAGAGAAGAGATAAACAGATTGTTCAATCTGAGGGTGCAAAAGGACGGTTCTAAGTTTAAGAAACAACTCAAAGAGCCAGAACATTCGAAAATAGTAGACCTACTCACGGTTGGAAAAGGAAATTGGAAAGGGACAAGGAAAACCCCTTTTAAATCCATTGCCAGAGGAAACTTGACCGAAGAAGCCAAGGTATGGTTCTACTTTATCAAGATCGCCCTTATGCCTTCTAAGCACTAAGAACAAAGGAGAAGAGTAATAGGCTAATCCTCCTCTCATGCATTACAAAGCGGTACAAGATAAATGTGGAAAAATTATTGAAAATTCTATCTCACTCAAGAAATGCAGGGGATGATTCCACACCCAACACAATCACCGATCAGATCCGG
Organism: Tetrastigma voinierianum; assembly: GCA_016808115.1. Classification (NCBI taxonomy): domain Eukaryota; kingdom Viridiplantae; phylum Streptophyta; class Magnoliopsida; order Vitales; family Vitaceae; genus Tetrastigma; species Tetrastigma voinierianum. The sequence goes on along the minus strand of JAEQBH010000138.1, from coordinate 2,421,528 downwards.
AGGGGAGAAGAAGAACGGGGATTGAGGAAACCTATCTCGCAGCCTCCCTCCGACCATGTTAACCGCATAATCCAAAGGACCAAAGAGCAGAGGGAAGGGCAAGGAAAAAGAAACAAAAGAAGAAAAAGGGAATGAAGGGTGCATTAAGCTAGAACAATGGGAAAATCAATGTCCATCAGAGTCGTGGCTTCGAGAGTCGCGTCACTCGAGTGCACCTCTGTGAAATGGACAAACCCATTATGAACAAGCCAAAGTTCAGGTGTAAACCCGCAATCATACAAAATTGATGGAATTGTTTGGTGTTCATGCAAGAAATAAAGGAAAAATAGATAATCAGCTAAAGACACAACTTCAACTCCGTGGATGAGTATTTTAATGCGCAGCTCAAGAAGGGGCCAGACTTAGATACGTACTAAAAAAATGGATGAAGATGAGGATAGAACAGAGAAAAGGGACAGCAAGAGTGGAGAACGCCTTAAGAGATAGAGACAATGCCCCGAAGGCGCTATGGTCTTCAAGAGATAATAATCGCATGAATAGTCGGACATCAGAACAAGAGTTTTCTCACATGATGAGCCATGAGATAAAAATAATAGGACACTCTCGAATCTCTACCATATGAGGTAAATGAGAACTTACAGAGAGTAATGCCAAAATCCTAGATTGGGCAATGAAGATAGTTTCCAGCAAAAAGAAGATACCCTTGCCACAAATCCGAATCTCATACTATAGACCCTACACTATAGTTCCCTGTATGCTATGCACTCCACCCTATACCCTATACTAACCTTAGTTTCAATTAGAGCAGCCCTCGCACCGTACGTAAACAAGAAAATGAAAATCATAGTGACAACAGAAAAAGGAACTCGCCACAAGAGAGGAGGTGGGAAGAATATCTATGATCATACCAAGGAGAGGGTCGTATGAAATAAAAATGAACAACACCGTACCTTTCCCATCTCCTCATTCTCTGTGTATTCAAAGCCATTCCTCTGAATAAAATAAAAATTTTAGCAAAAATTTTGTGTTCATTTGTGTTTTTGCTTGATTGGTGTGTTTTTAATTGATTTTCCTTACTTCATGTTTTCCATCTGCTTGGTTGAATAAAGAAGAAATCAACTGTCTGGATAATATTGTCTATTTGTTGCAGCATGTTTAGGTGAAATGACTTGAGAACAATCGTGGCTGTTGTATCAAGGTGAGTCAATGCATAATAAAAATAAACTTTACTTGATCAAAAATAACACAACAAAGAAAAATCAAATCCAAAACAACCATTGATAGATGATTGTGTAGGCTAATCCCAATTGGAAAAGGTTGCGCTGAATGTAATGAATGCTGAATGATAAGATTTAGGAAGTCAGACCAATAGAAACACAAATAAGACTCGAGACTCAGTAAACAAAGAAGGTCAAAATCCTGAAAAACAATGCATTTGGTCAAAGTGAGTCCTTAACAAATTGTGAAAAATTAGGGACATCTTCTGGGTTCATTCATAGTCAAATAGTCCAATGTCCTAGAACTTGTTAGGTTATTAGTCAAGGCAAAATCCTAGGCAATACTTCTAACAGGAAGTGATATAGGCCATCATTGGAAGTTTGAGCCTTTCAAGCCTACCCTCATAATATGCATAAGCATACACTCTAGTTCCAGAATTGAGCCAAATTGCCTAATTTCTTCATTGAACCAACAATTAGAAACCTCAAACCCTTCCTTTATTCTAATCCTATAGTAAAGAACCCTTATCGCCCAGGTTTCAGGAAAATAACTTCAAAATGCAAAAAAGGACAAGATTGGGGGAATGTTATTTTGAATTGAAGGGAAAAACAAGAATGGAGGGAAGAAAGAAAAGAAAAAATGAAGGAAAGGAAAGAAATGCAAGGAAGAAGTCAAAGCTTGTAAATTGTCAAATTGGAATAAGTTTTGTCTTGTGGCCTTCCTCTTTGAATAATTAAGTTCATAGGGGTGTTTCAACACCTAGTACCCTAATGGTAACTGGTATGGGAGTTGCTAACCTAAAGTTCTCTAAGAGTGGTAGAAAGCCTAAAAAGACAAAACATTACACTATTCCTAAAAATCTTTGGCAAGTGAAAAGAAAAGCAAAAAGGGCTTCTATCTAAAGGGATTGACTTGATTAGAATGACATTGGTAAATAAAATTACCAAGATGAAAGTATGTAGTATGGACATCAAGACTAAGTTTGGGGAAAAAAATTTATTTTCTAACATCATTAGAAAAGAAAAGGATGAAGTATAGAGACAAAGATGCAAAAAGCTGGTTGAATCTGGGTAATTTTTAGCCTAAATTCTCCAATTATCCACCCAATAACCTAAGCCAAACTAAAAAGCCTAAAAGACCTAATTGATCTTGAAGGTTGTATTTGCCTACATTAGTAGAGACTGATATGAAAAACAAGCATATGGGACTAAAAATGATATACAGAATTCATGTCAACTTAAGATTAAATTTAATTTAGCCAAGAGAAAGTGGAAAGAAGACAACTCACACACTCTCACAGATCAGAGGAATTGATTAAATTGTTTACATCTCAGAAATCATTAGTTTTGTTTTGTGATAGTAATTGAAATTTTTCCTAAGTTTGAATTGAAAAATAAATTTGAAACCAGCTACAACTAACTAGTTTCAATTTATGAGGCCGATGAATGCAAAACTCATCTATGTTTTGAGTTCATTTCACAAGTTATTTTGTGCATTTTATATCCATATTCATGTAAAACTCATAAAATTTCCTCTAAACTTGGTTTTGTAGGATTATTGATGAAAAGCAAGTGATTTGGAAAGAAATGAGCAATATATTTTCAAAAGAAGAGTCAACCGAGAGTATCATAGCGCGCTACTGGAAAGATGAATTTTTATGTACCATATGGAACAACAAATGGTTCAAATTCCATCATGGTTGCATTCTACATTCAAAGATCTTTCCAACGAGTACTCACACGCCCAAATCCGAGTTAAAACGAAGAAGTTATGACCTCGACAAGTTGGAGAAGAAAAACCAATTGCTGTCCAAAAACTTGGTCGTGACCAGGAAATTGTGTCACGACTAGAAAACTTGGTCGTGACCAGGAAATTGTGTCGCGACCAGGAACTTGGTCGTGACCTAAAAATTTGTGGCTAATTTACTTGTCAGCGTTTTGGCACCAAAACGCTGGCAGAAATCCCAAAAGTACCGAAAAGTGATATTTTGACCTATTTTCAAGCCCATTTTACCATAGACCATATATATACTGCTTTTCTAGGTAAATATGGCAAAGGGGAAGATTGAGAGCCTCTCTCATGGGGTTTTCTCTCTAGACTGCCATTTTTCCAAATTTTTCTTGCATTTTGATTTGTTTTAGATTTTAGAGCAGTTTTAGAGCAGATTTTTATTTCTATTGAAGAGATTTTGTGTCAGAGCAACAGAGATTTAGATTTCTGCTAAAGGTTCGTAGACAAAGATTGAAGCCAAAATCCGATTTTCTCTCTCTCTCATGGGTTTTCTTTCTCTCTCTGAACCGCCCATTTTCCTTAGTTTTGCTACGTATTTTTATTTTTAATAGATCTAGAGTAGTTTTAGAGCGTATTTTTATTTTTATTGAAGAGATTTTTATTGTACTCAAATATTCAATTTATTTATTGCTGAGATAAGATTTAAGCTCAAACTGATTTTTCTTCTTGTCTCTTGATTTCTTTTCATTTTCTTACTTTTGTTTGATTTGGGTGATGATTGGAATCCAAGAATGGAACACAACACCCTCTGTGGTCAGGGATTAATTGCTGAACATTCAGATTTGCGCTTCTAAGTTATTTCAGGGGTTTGAATACCGAATTTATATAATCGTACTGCTCATATAATGAACTGCTTGGAATATTAGTAGTTTATAATCAAAAAAGAGTCAGATCTTTGCTCCGATTGTGAGGCCCTCCTGAGTGACACACGTAGATGGAGATTCCCTAGAGTAAAGAGCTTGCAACTTAGGGTATGTTGTACTAATATCTTGGAACTAATGAACTTTGAAAATTACTTTGATAGATCACTAATTTACCATGGTGTGAGGATTAATTAGATGATGTATCAATTTAGTTGATCAGAGGTTTCTCCTTAGTCTAATGAAAGGATCTCGATCCCTGTTAGCAAAGATCTAATCAAGGAGATAGAAAATTTTATTAGATTCATGATTTAGATACCAATTACATCGAGGTTATTTGCATTATTCTGTCTTATGGGGCAAGAATTCCTTCACCCTAAGAAATGTCATGAAGTATTGAAAAAGAAAAACAATCAAATCTTAAAGAATGCCAAATTTTACAAGTAAATTATTTAGACCCATTTGTCCTCGAAAGGAATATGGTGTGTTAGATGTTGAAATGTATGGTGTATGGAGAAATCCAAGCTATACTACATTGCTCTTGGACAAATCTAGCATTCAACTCAAAAATGTTGCACTTTCAAAGAAATGCAAACTGCTTTGAAAATATTTACCCCTATCCTGACTCTCTCTTCATACCTTTTAGAATTAAGTAGTTTATTTGCAGATTTTTAGGATTAGTTTTAAATCGCTTTTGTTTCCAATTAAATTGATATTCCACATCCTATTCTTGATCGCTCAACAGTGAAGAGCCCTTGTACTCTGGTGATCAAATTCCAATTGTGAGAGAACCTCCAATCCGTGGTATTTATATATCCTGACTCTAGAGTCCACTTTATTATTGTATGACCCGTGCACTGTTGAAAGGGTCGATCATTGCACATTTTCATTTCAGTTTTAGCACACTTACTTTGTTTCAAATTAGTTGAGTATTTACTACATTCACTCCTGTGACCATATATTTTCACATATACATCATTTGGTCCTTTTTTACAAGTTTTTGGCGTCATGTTTGGGATTGAAAAGTGCTCACTTTCTCTCATTGAAGTTGACATTTTGAAGAACTATAATTTGCTAATTTAGGCAATTTTATTTTTATTTCTTTATTTTAATCTTTTTTGGTTGTGATTTGTTTCTTAGTTAAAATTTTTTTATTAGTATTTTGTAGTTTATTTTCTTGTTTTTCTTCTTATTTGTCGGGTAATTTATGTAGGAACATTCAATAGAAGATAGATTTGCCTACATAGCTACAAGCTTGAACTACTTCTTCATCAATTACCCAAGAATCTACAATGACTACCTCATGGAACAAGGAGTATTGCCTTATCAAGGGAGTTCAAATCCTACATTTCAAGAGGAAGAAGAGTTGTCTCCTAATAAGGAGCGATTTTTATCTACATGGAAGGGAAACAAGAAGATTAATCTTCATGAGTAGAAATTTCCATATTTAGATGCTCAAGTCAACACTAGTGCTAGATTGAAAATGTAGCTCAAATAGGACACTGGTCCAAGCATTCAAGGAAAATTCTCTAGACCTCTCCTAGTAACACTTTCCAAATCAATGAATGCATTTATACTCCTTTACAAAGGTGCAATTTCCTATCTCAAATCGTGGGAAGAAGGTGAAAATGAGCCGAAATTGAGAACAAGGCACTTAAACAACTTAGATGATGAAGAGTCATTATTGATAAATCAAATTTTGAAGAAGTAAGTCAAGTAATATTATTGAAACATTTTTTGGTGAAGATTGACACATTTACTTCCCTATGGATTTTGTGACTGGGGAATCAAGTGATCTACAAAATTTAGCAGGCTCAAGAAGACCACTTCTTTCCTCAAGCCAAGCATGGATTGACATCAACAAGGGGGAGCTCACCTTGCTTGTGGGTGAGGAGAAAGCAAAGTTCAATCTTCACCAACCATTACCTTTGACGGAGCAAGAAAGAGCCATGTGCAAAAAATTCTGTAACTTGCTTCAATCAAAATGGCACATGTTTGAACAAATTCTTAAGCAAATGTGTTTACATCTACACTTCATAGAGGACTGCTTTTGAAGAAATTGTGGCCAAATCCACTACCATAATTAAAGGATTTGAGTTTCTTTTCCTCTTCAAATTCGAAAGAAACATCCTCGAGCCGAATGGTTATGAAGAGGAAGTGCTTTCCAAGATGAATGATTGGTCAACAAATGGAAGCACTAGTACTTTTCCAATGAGTCTAGCTGGACTCTAAAACGAGCAAACTGGGAGGCAACCTAAGCTAAGTAATGCTGACTTCATCCATTCTCTTTCTATTTTTTAGTTATTTATTTGTTGTCGTTTTTTTTTTAGCCATCGATGAAAATTCCACAGTTGTTTTTAACTCGTTGTTAGTGTTTTAATAAGATAAGCTGGCTCAACATGTTGTCATGACTAGCCTGGCAAGAGCCAAGGCAAGAAGCGGAAATTGGTCATGTACTTATAGTGCTTGAAGTGTGAAAAATTGAGTGAAGATGTTCATCAAATTTCAGGTTTTGAGACACAAGAAACTAAATTGAACTAAATATAAAGCTGGGGCTGGGTTCATGATCATGCTTGAAAGGAGAATTGAAGACAAGAGATTGAGTTTAAGCATGAATGAAAGCATTATGCTGCTATTGGGAGGAATTTTAGAGAATATATAAGTACAAGACTTTAAGGATAGCAAGTGATATGGTAAGACAAAGCAAGGAGAACCTAAGGAGTCAAGAAATCATCACACTGGACAGCATTGAACATTCTGATTTTTCTGTATTGATTGAGGTTCCAAATGGTTCACCTCATCCCATGAGCACATTCTACATTGAAAGAGCTTTCCAACGAGTCCTTACACATCCAATTCCGAGCTAAAATGAAGGAGATATGAGTATAATGTTGGATAAAAAACAGGGTATTACTGAAAGAGAATTGTCGACGTGACTAGCACCACAAATACGAAAACAGAGGCTTTTTAAACTTTAAAACCCATTTTTCTTCTTCCTACTTTATACTCTATCTTTCCATACTCTTTCCCTCCAACCCTTGTAACTTCTAACCACTTTCAAATTCATCTCCCATCCACTCAAATCCTAAATCACATTCCTCCCAACCATCTCCATCATCTTCAAGCTTCAAAACTCATCACAAACCCACAAACTTTACCTTTCTCGTTGAACCCCAATTTTTCCATCCATCATTCCAAGCATCAAAGAGGGAGTTAAGAATGGAAGAAAATTTTGTGCTTGCTTGTTTGTTTTGGCTCTTAGGATCATTGTTGATTGTGGAGTGATTTGCATGTATTGGAAGGAGGTTTTGGAAGAATTGAACTCACTAATTTGAGGTAAAGTAGTTTCAGCAACATATTTGAGAAATGCCAAAGCCACTTTCATGGCTCCAAAGAAGCAAAAGAGGTATCAAGGGTATACACTAATGTCAATGTCTGAAAATCATCAAGGTTCCTATTCAAAGTGGCCAAGACTACAAGGAGTTCACTTTTCCTAACTCTCTTTATTACCCTTTCTTTTTACTTTTATTGCTTCATTTTGCTCATTGCTAGACATTTAGGACAATGTTCATCTCAAAGTTTGGGGGTGTTTATTTTTTGTTAGTTTATCATGTCACACCCCACATGTTGCAAATGACAACTTTGAGGATTAAATTTTCTGGTGCTTTTCTAGATAATGACTTTGTTTGATGCTTCCTAACTTACATTTTAGTTTGGTATATTTTTTTTAGTTAAAGTTTATTATTAATTTGGCCTTTGCTTGAGTTGTTGTGATGTCAATAAGGACCATAACAACCCTTGGCATATGGACAATATTTAGAGATATTAGGACTAATGCTTAATGAGTTATCTCTTTAATAGGCTATTTAGTCATTGGTTTTCAAAAATCCATGCACGTGGTCACTAAGCAACACCCTTTGAAAGCGCTTTTGGCTTAGGTTAGTGAAGGTTTATGAGAATCCATCTAATTTTAATTTATGTTCTAGAATTTCACTTATTATCGCTTGAGGCGAAATCATAGGCAACACAACAATTGAGAAATGATATGGGCCATCCTTGGAAAGATTGTGCCTTTCAAGCTAACCTTATTAATATGCATATGCATATTCCTCTAGTACCAAGATGTTGAGCCTTAAAGAGCCAAAATTCTGCTTATAAAAAAAACCAAGTTTGAAGCCAATAACCTTCCTATACATCACTATCCTCAATAAAGAACCAAACTCACCCATAACATGAGGATTTGAACATAATTAAGAAATGTGGTGAGATAGTTAGGGAGTTATTTTTCCTATGGAAAATAACTCCAAATTGGTTGAAATGAGTTAAGTTGAAATCAAGAGGTTGTCATAAAAAAAAAAAAAAACAGAAAAATATCATGTAAAGAAGCAAAATACAATAAAAAATTCAAGGAGGAGGAGTCTATCAGAGCCTTCCTTCCCTAGAGTAAGTAAATCCTAAGGGGTGTCTCAACACCTAGTACCCTAAGGCCAACTGGTCTGTGAGCTACTGATTTAAAGCTCGCTAAGGATTGGTAGAAAGTTTAAAGGGTTTTTGACATAGCACCACTCTAATAACATTGTCTTGAAGAAAAAGGCTTATTGGTGTTTGCTGAAAGAATGCAGAATTTGTGCAGAAATGTGATATGAGGAGTTTGAAGGATGCACTCTAAACAGATTTTCAAAAGTGAGAGGCCACTATGCCGATGGTAAGAATCGTGGATGGAGTAGAGCCACACGCAAGTAAAAATATGTATGTTTGGGTAAGTTTTAGCCTAAAATGACTACTTAACTACCCCTTACCAAAGCCTTACATTACAAGCTTATAAAAACCTACTTGATCTTGAGAGTTGTGTGTGCCTACATTAGTGGAGAGTGATAAGAACAACAAGCCTATGGAACCTAAATAAATTATCTTAGGAGATCCAGATTCTATCTCACTCTCATAAACTCATCTTAGCTTGCAATTGTTTGGATAGGGGAAGACCACACACACACACACACTAGTGAGAACTATGATCTAAATTTGTCTATTATGAGATTAATTCACTACAACAGAATAAATTATCTTGATCATATTTTCATATTCCTGCAAGAGTGATTCTTGAGACACATATCACATACCCTCTTGCAAAAGTCTTAATTACTTGGTTTTGGTTAAATAAAAGGGTGAAATGAACTCTTCTCTTTCATCGCTCGGGACAAGCAACTTCTTTCTTTTCTTGCTTGAGGACAAGCAAAACTTCAAGTTTGGGGGTGTTTGATGGAATGCAAACTCATCTATGTTTTGAGTTCATTTCACATGTTATTTGTGCATTTTATATCCATATTCATGTAAAACTCATAAAATTTCTCTAAACTTATTTTGTAGGATTATTGGGATGAAAAAGCAAGTGATTTGGAAAGAAATGAGCAATATATTTTCAAAAGAAGAGTCAACCGAGTATCATAGCGCCACTCGGAAAGATGAATTTTTATGTACCATATGGAACAACAAATGGTTCAAATTTCATGGTTGCATTCCTAAGACCAAAGAGCTTTCCAACGAGCACTCACACGCCCAAACCGAAGTTCAAACGGCTAAAGGCCGCCCCGATGCTGAGAAACTGGGCTTGTCATTCAAAAATCCTGGTCGTGACCAGAAATTGTGTCACTGTGAACTTGGTCACGACCTAAAACAACGGTGGCAAATCCACTTGTCATGCGACCAAAAACGCTCCGTAACCTAAAAGGCCGAAAAGTGATATATTTTGACCTATTTTCAAGCCCCATTTCACCTCAGACCATATATACATACTCGTTTTCTAGGTAAATAAGGAGCTGAAGATCGAGAGCCTTTCTCATGGGGTTTTCTCTAGATTGCCCATTTTTCCAGCTTTTCCAGATTTTGATTTGTTTTAGCTTAGAGTACTTTAGAGCGCATTTTTATTTCTATTGAAGAGATTTCGTGTCAGATAACAGTAGATTCAGATTTCACAAAGGTTCAGATAAAGATTGAAGCTAAAAACTGGATTTTCTCCTCTATGGTTTTCTAAATCGCCCATTTTCTTAGTTTCATACAAATTTTTATTTTTAATAGATTTTAGAGTAGTTTTAGAGCATTTTTATTTCTATTGATGATTTCTATATTTACTCAAATATTCAATTTATTTATCATTTAGGCAAAGATTTAAGCTCAACTGATTTTTCTTCTCGCTCTTTGATTTCTTTTCTTCATTTTCTACTTTTTGTTTGATTGGTGATGATTGGAATCAAAGAATGGAACATTAAACACCCTGTGGTTGGGGTTAATTGTTGAACATTTAGATTTGCGCTTCTAAGTTATTTGTAATAACATCGAATTTATATAATTGGTAATGCTTCATATAATGAATCGCTGGGAATATTAGTAGCTTATACCTCCAAAAGAGTCAGATCTTTGCTTGATTTGAGAGGCCCTCTGAGTGATTGCATGTAGATGGAGATTCCGCGAGAGTAAAGAGCTAAGAACTTAGGCATACAGACTAATATCTGGAACTAATGAACTTTGAAAAATTACTTGATAGATCACTAATTTACTTCATGGTGTGAGGATTAATTAGATGATGTATCAATTTAGTTGATCAGGTTTCTCCTAGTCTAATGAAAGGATCTTTGATCCTGCAGCAAGAAAGATCTAATCAAGGAGATAGGAAAATTTTATTGCATTCAAGGATCTAGATACCAATTACATCGAGGCAGATTATCTTGTCTATTGTGCAAGAATTCTTCACCCTAAGAAATGGCTAAGTATCAAAAGAAAACAATCAAATCTTAAAGAATGCCAAATTTTACAAGTAGCTATTTAGACCCATTTGTCCCGAAAGGACATATGTTAGATAGTGAAATGTATGGTGTATGGAGAAACTAAGCTATACTACATTGCTCTTGGACAAATCTAGCATTCAATCACAAATAAGTTGCACTTTCAAAGAAATGCAACCTAAGCTTTGTAAATAATTATCCCCATCCCTAGTGACTCTCTTCATACCTTTTAGAATTAAGTAGTTGCTTATTTGGCAGATTTTTGTGGATTAGTTTTAAATCAGTTTTTGTTTCAATTAAATTGATATTCACATCCTATTTGATCGCTAACAAGGAAGAGCCCTTGTAATCGGTGATCAAATCTAAATTAGAGAGAACTCTCCAACTCGTGGGTATCATATCCTGACTCCTGCAGTCCACTTTATTACTCAGATGACCCGTGCACTCTCATGGAAAGGGGCTGAGTGTCGTAATACTTTTCATTTCAGTTTTCGAAAGTAATAATTTACTTTTGTTTCAAATTGCTTTAGTATTTACCACATTCACTCAGGACCATATTTTCACATATACATCATTCGTCTCTTTACGTAGGCCGATTAAAAGGATTGGCAAATGTAAAATGTCCCGTGACAAATCTGAATTGCTCGAGACAAACAAATTTTATTTTCTTTTCGGGGATAAACAAACTTAAGTTTAGAATTTGATGAGTCTTAAACTCATCATTTTAATCCATTTTCCGATTATTTTTAGTATATTCCAAATCTGCTTTTATCAGCAAATTATGGATTATTCACCAACTTTGTGTTTTGCAGGTTTTAATTCAAAAAGGAGAAAAATCCAGCAAGAAAGAAGAAAAAAAGAGCAATTGTAGTAGTTGATGTCGCGACAAAGTTCTAGGTGTCGTGACAACGTTCAAGAAAATGGCTAAGGAAATCAGTCACGACAATATTTCTTATGTCGCAACACAAAGGAATGAATATAGAAGAAGAGCTATGTCGCAACAAATGACAACGTGTCGCGATAGAACATGAGAAGAATGTAACAAGTGAGCTGAGACAAAGAGAGATGATGTTGCGACAAGGTTTCTTATGCTGGATGTCAAAACCAGGAGGAACCTATCGTGACATGCGCTCCCGTCACGACACTAGAAATAGAAGAAAGCAAGAGATTCTCGTCGTTAACAATGTATCTTTATGTCGCTAATTGAAATTAAAGAGCAATACAAGAATATCGCGACATATCATTTATGTTATGCACACAAGGAAAATATAAGATAAAATCTATGTCACGACATAAAATCTCATACAACACCGATTATTGCAACTTGAAAACTCGTGAGACACTATATGAGGGGAAGTTATTTCACATTACGTGAATGAATGTCGCGATACTGTAGCCAAGGTTTTGGTCATGACAGTAGGAAACAAAGCCTCGACAATTGATGACTTTCTAGTGAATTGACTCCTCGCTAACAAAGAGTTCAATGTTGCAACATACTTAAAGCTGAAGAGAAGTTTTGATGTCGCGATAGAGATACTCAGGTCGCTACACATAAATAAGCTGAACACGTGATAACAAGGCTATGGCTAAACTTTTCAAGTTGGGCGGCGTAGATTCCAACATAGAGGAGAAGTCCGGTCGCCGACATAAATAACCATCGACACAAGGACGGGTCAAGGAATAAAATTTAGTCAGCGACATAACAAACTACACGTGACACAAAGATCAAAGAAATAAAAAGTCCTATCGCGACATAACAAACTAGGTCGCACAAGAAACACGATAACACCAAGACCATGTCGCAACATCCAAATGAATAACAAGAAATCGATTATGGCAATAGAATCATAAGGAGATTTCAATACAACGTTAATCTTACAATACAAGAAACAAAGGTAACAAGATATAAGACCGGGCACAAATATGGCTAGGTCGCGAAAAGAAAATCACGCGACAAGGAAACTAGAGCAAAGAAGGAGTTTTATGTTGCGACAATAATCGCTGAAGAGTGATGTGACTGCATCGTAAAATGCGACATTTACATGAAACTTGGGTCGTAACATCAATTTGAAGAAACTATACAGAAACTATGTTGCGACATAATTATCGATGTCGTGACATAACTATCAAAGGAACCACATAGGGTACATATGCATGCATCACATAAATCAGTAATAGAGAATCGCAACAAAGATTAATCCTCGTCGCAACACAACTTCTAGGCCACAGATCGGAAAATACACCGGGTCGTACCTCAAATCCACAATGTAGCTTTTAAATTTAGTACCAAACTTCTGTATTCTATAACAGAAACATTTTAGAAAGTGAGTCAATCAGTCGCTGGAAACTATAGCATCTGTGAAGCGAGGACTTCTTTTGTATTATATTTTCTTTTATTTTCTTATTTTTCTTTCTATCACGACAGAGTAAGTGTGATTTCAATTGCTTCATCGGACTTGAACAGTGGAATTGTTTTGTGGTCAAAGTCGATTATTTTGTTGAAGATCAATTCGACATCGTTTGAATCTAATGAATTCTAGAGAAAAGCCGGAATTTATTTTTCGCCATCATAAACAAATGGAAATTCCCCCGATTAGTATTTCAATGTTTATCATGATAATATAAGTGGAAACCCAACTTTCGATGGGAAATATATGATGTTAGTTATGGTCTTTCTTGCATAATTAGAAGGAGATTTCTTGGATTGAGAATTTCGAATTTATTTGAATGTGTGTCGCTCATGAAGTGAATCGCCTCCCACATTAGTAACTTATACTCCACTAAGGACTCTGTCTAGTTCTGATTTCTAGGAGGCCCTTATAGACATGTAGTCGAGATTCCTCGAGAGCATGGATGCATTAATAAAGGACTATTATGGAAGAACTGATGAGCTTTAAAAGATTACCTAGATAACCAACAATTTACCTCATATATGAGAATTATCAGGGATTTATCAATTTAATCAATTGAGATTTCTCCGATCTTAAGGAATGATCTTAATCATGTGTTAGCTTAGATCTAATCAAGAAAAGAGATAACTCTTTAAGATCTAAAGGATGAGACATCATTCATCTTGTAGAGATCTAGCGAATGGCCCTTTCTTAGGAAGCAAGAATTCTACAGTCATAAGAAATGGGTATGAAGTATTGGAAAATAAAAATACCCAGATCTTATAGAGAAAATTTGATTACAAGCATCAAGTTAGATACATGTTTTAAATGAACATGACTCTAATTAGTGAAATGTATGGTTAAGGAGAACCAAACATTTACCTGCTCTCTGACATTTTTAGATTCCAATTCATGAAAGAATAACATTAGATTATGTCATTGAATTGATAATTTCTACAACAAGTAATCCTGTCTACTTTAGCATATGGTTCACCCAATTTAGGTATAGGATTTTAAATTTTCCTTTTCTCGACATAGATGTAGAAATTTAAATAGTAGAATTTTAATTAGGTTAATTAAAATTATATGAAAGAAGCTCATTATGGAACTTGAGTAGTTAGGTAAGAACTTCTTTAAATTTATTCGATCTCATGGGAATGATATCCGGACTTATAGTCCACTTTATTACTTGTGTCGACTGCGGCACTTTGGCAAAGATTTTGACCAAATTAAATCTTCAAAGAATTCAAATGATAAATCACTTTTATTACACACATGTTGTACTTTGTCAACAAGTTGATGCCTTTTTATCGATTGAGCACATTCTTAGTAATGAGCGTGAATTTGATCTCTATAAAGAAAATGGTCAATGAGTCCATATGTTCTTATTCAAATGTGGAAATGAAGTTTTAGATATAGAAACCAAGCAGTAACTAAGAGTACCAACTAGACTAAGACATCAATTTATTATTTTGATGAGTGCTAGTGTGGTAATTTTCAAGGTATTAAATAAACATTGAACTTAAATTAGAATAATACCTTGCTGGAAAATAACTTCACCAATGATAACTTATAAGATGTAAACTGACCTGTAGAAAAAAGAGAATGATATAAAACAAAAAGGTTGAACAACATTATGTACATTCTTAATATTTGAAAAATAAAAAAGTGCTTCTGGCCACTTTTATTCATACCAATTTTTAGCAAGCCTAGTCTAATCTCTATGCGTAATTATGGGCTAAATGACCAAAATGGGCCGGATTAAGAAAATTAAAATTAATAATAAATAATAATTTTATTAATTTTATATATGGGCTATTTTGCGCTTATTGAAGTAAACTATAGGCCTATTTGAACCAAACAGTTTAATGTGTAAGGAGATACTGAAACACTAGGGTTTTTTTTTTCACCTTTTCCTATTTTTAATCTGAAACTTGTGAAATAAGCATTAACACAATTCTTATTTTCCCCTGTAGTTTACATTGTCACATGAATGCCAAGCAAACCTTCCACGAGTTATGAGCAAAGCCATAATTTTGTTGACAATAAAAGAAGCCTAATTGTAAGAAATCCTACATTACATGAGCTCTAAATTAAGATGAACATAATTACAAAATTTGTTGGACTGTCTCCAAGATTGAAAATGAATTCAAGAGCTCATGTTTATCACCCAACGCATCTTACATGAGTAACCACAGGAAAACTTGCAAGTCTAATGCACCCAACTCGTGTCCCTAGAATTTTAGAAAAAATATAGCCTTTTAAATGTCTACATAACCCCACAAAATTAATATTTAATTATTAAAAACTAGAATTTAAAAATAAAATAAAACACTTGATTTCCAGTAGCCAAAAGAGGTGGAAATTCAACTTAGGACAAGGAGGGTTAGAACTAGATGGATGGTTCCTTTTCAAAGTACAAGGAAAACTCATATCGATTTTCTTAGTAGATTTTGTTTCATTGAATTTATTCAATTTTCTATCAGGTCTTTTCCCACTCCATGATATGTACTTTGTTATTCTCCCTTAAATCAAATTATTTATCTTAATAATAAATCAATATAAAAAGAACTTCAAGATTTCATATATGGTCACCAACATTTTATGTTATTATTTATTTTGATGGGGATTAAAAATTTTACATTTTATTAATAAATCAAGATGTTTCTAGTCATCATCAAACTAATGATCCGTGATTAGATTCTCATGTCCTATAAATGCAATTATCCTAATGATGCCGCCTCCACATCCATTAAATTGGGAGGAAGACCGATCTTTCCTCATCTAAACAACTTAAAACCAAATTCACAACTTCAATTTCTCATATTTCAAGCAAACTGTAATTTAAAATAGGCTGAACTTTCTGCCACTAATCAAAGGTTTAGATCCGGACCAATGTAGTAAACCAGATCTCCGTAGATTTAAAAATTTGGAGGGCTTTACCTTAACAAAGCAGAATTTGGAGATCCTCGGCCTTCGAAAATCTAAGTTTGTGGTATCATCTTACAAATCTGTAATGTCAAGCCCTTATTCTATACTTGTAATCTGGAAAGATAAGCATATCTTCAAAGATTTTATCAAAAGAAAAAAATTACCGAATTTCTTTCTCAGACTTCTATAGTTTCATCTCAAGAAATAGTTTCAAAGCAAGAAAACATAGTGCAAGAATGTATTTTTCAATTTACTTTATTAGCAACCATATTGATGGAAATTAATATAGGTAAAGTTAAATTAAGAATAATTAAAATATTGAAATTCATTACTTATTTAGGCTTGACTATTTAAAAGTCATAGTTTATTTATAATCAAGTTTTAATTAAAATTTAATTAGTTTATTATAAATACATCATATTTATATCAATTATTATAGTAAATCAACAAATATTGTTTTAGTAAAACAAAGATTATCAATACTCCAGTTTTAAGAATAGACATCAAAGATGAGAATTACAAAGTTGTAATATCAAACACCACCCACCTCTAGGAAATTAAACCACTTATAAGAAAACTATGGTCTAAATTAGCACTGCTAATCTACAGTATTCATAATTTCAATTAACCCAAATGCAAAAGGAGAGATTTAACCAAAATTCTGTAAACAAGGAAAGACGTGGGACTAGTTATGAAAGAAATCCGCTTTGGCATCTTCATTAGTTTCCTCTAATTGATAGATATGAAAGAAATCAAAATTTTAAGTAGTTCTCATTGATTTCTCTCCCGATAGATATACATCAACCATTGAAAGAAAAAGAAACACAAAGGCATAAAAATATAGTTGCAAACTACACATAACTTGTTTATGGAAATAATCGAGAATGCTAACAAATATTCATATTTTGTGTGAGTACTACAATTTTGAATTTTGAAGATCAACAAAGAAGATACAGACCATGATAAAAAAAAAAAAACCTCTAATCTTAGAAGGTAGCCACCAAAGTGTTAAATCTTACATGTCTTCATCATCATTAACTTCCCTTGAAGAGGTGTTGAAACACTCTTGCAGGGACCTAAAAGCTCAAGTATATAAAAAAACATTCTATAAAATACTTAGTTAGTGGTAATGGGCAACTCTAATTATCACCAACAATACCTCTGGTTAGTTTGCTCTCCTATTCTTCGTGATGACTCGAGGAGTTCCCAGAATTGAGGGTACACATCTTTAGATTCAATCATGCCTTTACATCATTCCATGAAAATCAATTTAACCTCTACATTTAAGGAAATAATGCATATAGCATTCACAATAGGATACTACATGATAATATGAACCCTCAACAAAAAGACATGGTAATATGAATGGGATAAACTCATCCAGTTGAAAACCAAAAGTTCTTTCAAATTTTACCTTTAATTCAAGTATTTCGAAAGCAATCCTCCAAACATATAAGGAGAATAAACTGACCTTTTTCCTAAGATTCAAGCATTACATCTAGAAAATTCCCAGAAACAAGGTGGATTGTTGTCTTAATATTAAAAGCAACACCCAGCACATTTTATAGTAAAAATATGAAAACTTTTAAAAGCTATTTATTTGATGAGAAAAAAACAGGAAAACTTAAAATGAGATTCATTTGAGATCTAAGAGAAACATTGTTATGTAATGATTTAGGTTCTCAAAATTCTAAACAACGTACTCAGAAAAGACATTATACTTCATAAACTAGTTAACCAAAGAGAACAGACATGAATATTTTGCATTTAGGTATCATGTTAAAATTTATACTATTGAATTAATTTTTACATTCCAAGATTTGTCAACATGAAACAGACAAAAATAGAAGAATCACAATATACTTATTAAATTATCGACTTAGTAGTTGGATTAGAAACCAAAGACATTTCCTTTCTTGTTCTTCAAAACAGGAGTTGCCCCACAACAAATAATAATTTTGAAGAGACATAGATGTTAAATTTGTGGTTTCAAAGTTGAGAATTACCACATTCATCACTAATTTAACTCCCATCGACTTCATACCAAAGGAAACCCAATTCTTAAATAATAGTATCTAAAAGTTGCCAACAACCACTAAACAATCTCGCTTTCTACTCATCATGTCGCACCACATAACATGAAATTTTTTTGTCAAACCAAAATAAATAAAATCTTCTTATCAGGACTCATTAGAACTTGTCATTCAACCCTGAATTCAGAACTATAGTGACAAAGCTTCCGTAGAGATAGAGAGATAGAGAGAAATAATAGTGTAGGAAACAGATAGGAGCAAAAAGACAAGAAAGCTTCAGTAAGCAAATGCCAGAGGTTCACATGGTCGCTTAATTGTCGGGCTATGGCACCCAAATCGACCATTTAAAAAATAATTACCCAACTTTAAAAATAAAGAAATAATTGAGTACAATTTGAAAATTACCTTAAAATTTCTTAATGAAATATTTTCATTATTTGATCTCAAAGCCAAACATATCTATTATTATCTAAAGTGGAGGAATTTCAAAGGGATTTGACCAAAGGAATACAATAACAATAACAAAGAAATGGGACAACTTAGCTCAAAGCATCAAAATCACACCAAAAAATGAAAGAAGAAGAAAAATCATACAATGTACATGATTTTTCTTTGGAAACCTACTTCTTGATTCTCTAAAACCCTAATCACTGGTTCACGCCCCAAAGGCCCTTTGAAATTAACAATACATGTTTGCAAATATACATAATTGAAACCTTAAAAATCACCGTTTTTCCTACTTGGCTTTGCATATCTAGCAACCGAGTCATAATTCAAAACCATGCCAAGTCGCAATGTGATAAACAACATTCTGTCATCTTCATCTAACAACTCCTAGCAACACCAACATTGAGTTCTTGGTCGCGACTCCCTTGATTTGCAATCGGGTTGTAAATAATCTTTTTTTCTAACAATTTAACTATAGCCTAATACCAGACAAATGTAAAGTCCAAAGGCTACCATATGAATACAAATACTTTTTTTTTTTCTTTTTTCAGAGATTGTAGAATATATAATAATATGCATCAAAACATTTGCTAGAGATTCATCATTTCGGGGAGAATCCTATATTTTATATAATATGGTACATATGTCTTTCAATCGCATCATTATAAAATATATCAGTTTCTCATTATCAAAACATTTACAAAATAAATTCAGAGTTTATACAAAATTGTCAAATCCATTTCATGAATGAATGGTCGGATCTTCACTTCGACACCGCGAAGCTTTGACGTTGACTCTAAATCTCGCTATTTTGTCCTCGCTGCATACGTTCACTCGATACCGCACATATAAACACCCAAGGCATTTTCATGTTTAGTAGTTCTATGCAATTCTCTCTTCATTTCGCTTAAATCAATTCATGCAATGTTTATAAACAATGCTTTTGTACATTTTTCCAATGACCAATGCAAGACAATATATATATATATATATATATATATATGAGAGATATATAAGATATATATATATATATATATATATATATATATATATTCATTTCATTTATATTCAATTACAATTCATTGGTTATTTCAAGTTATGCAATTTCATATGCACTACATCATTCAAATCACAAATCATGCATTTTTCAATCTTATTATCATTTTGCCCCTTATCGAATAACTTATGCTTACAGGATAATGAATCAACTAAGATGGTCTCGCAGTCAGCAGCCAGATAAAATGGTTTTATAACACAAGATCTGGGCCCCATCAAGGTTGCCGATTGGTTATTAAAAAATCAATTTTGTGAACACTACTCTATACTATTCCTTACCGAAATACGACCGATAGCACTGTAATATAACATTCACTCAAGGCTAATTTGACCCTTATTATATACCTAATCTATCCTTAACTCAATCAACGATTAACATTCTTTTAAGGTCCTTCAAATCATTCAATACAATTTACAATAGTGTATATACATTTGGATTAATAATAATTTATTTTTCAACACTCATAAATTTTCATATGCAATTTATTTCGCACCTATTGTCTCATATTAATTTAAAAATCAATATGCAATTTATTTGTCTATTTCAATGATTTCAAAATATTTACAATCAATTTGAAACAATGTAAAGAAGAGTGTAGATCAAACTTTCAACAAATTTCCAGAAAAACAAGAGAGATTGAAGAATAAACTCAAAAGGTTGTCGCTCTTCGATTCCTATCCTCTTAATCCTAAAGCCACAAGATTCTTCGCTCAACTCTAATCCATCAAGAATTAAAGAACAACCCAAGAAAGAAAAACTGGCCAGTATCTACATTTTTTTGTTGCTGATGTCTACCTAATACTCCTTCATTTGAAAAATTTTCTCTGGGACACATGAGCCATATTTTTCTCATGCTTCCTTCAAGAAATGATAGCTCTAAGGAGTTTATTTTCAGTAGGAATTGGGAACTATCTCACTGATCACCTAAACTCTACAAAGATATGCCCAACTCATTGATCACTCTACCTATTTTCATTTCCTCTCGTCTTAACTCCATAAATTGGAAATGGTTCCTCTCATTTGAAGTTATGTCTCTAAGGTTTCTTCTCCAATTTGAATCATCCAATTTGGATCACCAAACTCTCTATTGCATTTTGCTATCTAAGATTTGACTTAATTTGCAAAACATAATATGCAATATAGCTCCAATTTGACATTTCTTCAAGTACCTCGGGTTTACAATTTCATACACTTCCTTCAAGTACATTATTCCCTAGAGTCTAGTTTACTCTATAATTCCAATCACTCAATTTGGATGAGTGAAACTCAACTTATGGCCAAAACACCACAACTACACCCAAAACTGAGCACACTGAAGCCACCAACTCACCTTTAAACCCATATTTGAGAGCTCAGAGCACAATTTGCTCCTAGTCCCTTCTTATAAATTTAGAAATTAGTCATGGTTCTTACCAATTGTACTACCCATTTGGATGGATTATAACTAACCTATAGCTAAAATAAGAACAAGGGTTTTTGAAAAATTTGACAAAGAATTCCTTTGAAACCCTCAATTTCCTTTATACAAAAATTTCTCAAAACCAATTCAAAGTGATCAAAACAACCAACACAACTTAGAGAAACCCCAAAACTTCTGTTTACAATCAATACAAACATCTTTTTATCCAAAAATTTTGGGGTTTATCAACTCCAACACAAGAAAAGAAAAGTTAGTTTGGTTTGCAGAGGAAATGGCCTACAAATATCTATATGTATCATTGTAAGATATCTGATTCTATCAGCACTAAATCTCTCAGGTTTTCTTGTTTTCCCTTTATGCAATTTGTGCAAATTTCAAATTCCATAAAATCAAGGGAACTAGAATCCTATCCGACACACAAGCCTTTCAATTCTCCTTTTGAGATGTGACCTGATCTCTCTATGCCATAATGATGGAGGAATTCTCATCTGCTAATCCTTTCTTTAACACTGAAGGCTAATTGCAAGGTTTCACATATGAAGCAGCTGTATCAAGTATATAAAGGTTATCTACATAAGATAAAGAACTTCAAGCATTTCAACCAAATTTTGGAATTTTTGAAAAAAGACTAAATTTATTATTTCCAAAAGAATAAGTATAACCAAATTTGTCCAATATGGAAATAGAAACCAAATTCTGTCATAAGGACGATACAACATATGTCTCATTCAAATCCAAATAAGTACCAGATTTTAATAATAACCTAAATGTCCCAATTGCCTCAACTTCAACCTTATTACCATCGCCTACAAAGATGTGATCTTCACCATCATTTGGCTTTCTAAGAATTGTGCAACCTCGCATGGACACACCGATGAGTGGTTGCACCAGACCTATCCACCAAGTGTGTTTAGGTGCTGCCAATTAACCTCAGAACAAACTAGATTAAGAAGTGCACCTTTCTTTTGCACGCCTAAACATGATAGTTGGTACATTCTTCTGATATGTCCACAAACATGTGTAAGAAACAACCACTAACCCTTTTTCTTTGTATGTTGTTTCTTTGATAGCGGAACCTCTGCAGCTTCTTTTCCTTCATTCTTTTCTTCCCTTTATCCTCAGTTACCAGTCAAATGAGCACTTTCTATCTTTTTTCTTGCTTCAACCTTTCCTTCTTGCACACAATGAGATGAGTCTGGCAAGAGACCAAGTCTCCTTTCGCGCTTGTAGCTCACCTTAAATTGATCGACCAGGTGGGAAGAGATATCAAAACCAAAATGCATAAGGAAATCCTCATAGAGATCAAGTTTATGTGCTCTTAACTTTGGAAGCAAGATGAGACATTTCCATAATGTACTCCCTAATGTTCTCAGATTACCTTTTATATCTCATCGACGATTTGTCAAAAGTGTACTCGTTTCAGACTTCTTCATTCTTGGTTAATCATTCTTAATTCTTCTTAGGAACTCTTGGTTGTCTTTATCATTTCCTATATTGCGGCCCTTGAATGCTTCGAATGGCCTTCAATGATCATCAAACACATGCAGCGATTTGGATTCTCCCACCTTTCAATATCCCTTTCATCAAAGGAACTTTCTCAACAAAGAAGAGGTGCGTGAGAAGAAACCCTTGACCATAGTCCAGATCCATGACATCGAGAACTATTTGGAGGCTCATGTCTGAAGTTTCAGGTCATTTGTATATAGGAATAGAATTAATGGCATTAAATGTTGTAGCGTAATCCAGAAAATAATCGTATAACAATAAACAAGCAAAACAAACTCACATAAGATGCAAAACCGAAAAATAAATTCAAATAAAGGCAAACCCCATCTCAAGATATCGGACACTCTATTAATATTTTATCTTTGGATAAAAATATTGTAAAACCCGAGAAAATTCCAATTTTTTGAAAAAGGGTAAAATGGTCATTTCAGTAAAAGTCCAAAATTTTTCTAGATCTCGGATGACAAAACGAACTTCACCGTTGGAATCGCTCCTCAAGAAAATTCAACTAACACGCCGACTACACCCGAGATAGTCGAAATTTCACGCTTTTCGAGGTACGAAAGGCTCAAAAAATGTGAAACTACTGGTGAGAGACATGTGACAGAAAAGCCTGCTATATTCATATGTACTCATGTGACACATGTTGCATTATTAGAGAGGATGATGAAACGAATGCCTGGGGATTCAGCAAAGTGTCAAATAGTGAAAGGAAGGGACATGATGGGAATTAAATGAAATGTTAATGAGATAATAAGACAAAACTTGGAATAGTTGTCATCTTCTACATTTTGAGACAAAACGTGCAGTGGCTGAGCGGATTTGAAGTAGCTTGAGTTTTTGAAATCTAGAGAGAGAAAGTGCTCCTTCTCTAGATTCACGTTTAATTTGGCTTCGCTCTCGACGCAGTAAGAAGTAAAGTCGACCACACTACGAGGGCTACGCGTGACAATTCCCATTCGTGAGTTTCTGGGAAAGAATCGCCAAGAGGTAGGGATCTTTTCCTACTTAAGATATTCTTTGGCCAAGAACAGCAAGCGCATGCCAGGATATCTATGGCCATTTAGCCGTGAACGGCCTCAAAACCTTTGAACCGAGTGATAAAATCCACTGGTGTTTAATAAAGGTTAACCGAGGGTTTCACCTGCTCATATGAATATAGACGTTGATTTTGGTGTGATTTTTTATGATGCCGAAGTGATTCAAATGAATTGTTATAAGTTTGTTAATTAGCCCATGAGCTAATTTTTGGTGTTATTGGAGTGAATTTATGTGAACATGATTTATGTTGATTAATTATGTTAGTATATACATGTTTTATATATTAGCATGAGTTGTCGATTTAATATGTATTCCATATAATCGCGCCCTAGAATATTAGGGAGGAGTGCACTAGATGAAATGAAAAGAAAAACGAAAAATGTTTGCAGCGAATTTCAAGGAAGATTTTTCTCGAAGAATTGCCTTTAAGAGTTGCCTCAAGATATTCTTCTGATGAGGACTATGACTGCTTTC
Source organism: Tetrastigma voinierianum (assembly GCA_016808115.1). NCBI lineage: Eukaryota > Viridiplantae > Streptophyta > Magnoliopsida > Vitales > Vitaceae > Tetrastigma > Tetrastigma voinierianum. The sequence goes on along the minus strand of JAEQBH010000138.1, from coordinate 2,397,581 downwards.
TGAGCGTTATCCAAAGAATTCATTCGTATAAGAATTAACATTTTAATTAATCTCAATAGTAAGTTTTCGAGAACAAAAGCTTTGTTTTGAAAACTCGATATTTTATTCGTATTCAGCCTTAGGCATATGTGAGGGAGTTAAGAGGACTCCTGATATGGACGGTCATGTAGATTCGAGTAGGTTCAATGTAATTGCTTCTGATGTAATTGTTTGCCATGACATGTGCACTTAGCGGAGTAACCTATGTAGGAAATTATTCCCATCGGGCTTTGCTCACCCTATCAAGGGATCACTATTTCAGGTACAGGGAGTGTACAGGAGGACGATGCTCATTGTGAGGTCAAAGGCTAGGAAGAAAGCTCTGCCAGTGCTTTGGTATTGTCATTTTGTGAGTACATGTATTAGAAATTGTACATTTTAATATATGTTGAATTAAGAGTAATTTATTAACTCAGCTATTGTATATAATTGATGTATTTTGTGGGTATTAACAGGCTCAAGTGGGCCATTGTTTTACTCGTGATGTGGACCCAAAGTAGGTCATTGTAAACTATTTGTAATGTGTTTTATATTGCAGAGCTCCGCATAAAGGAGACTCTACCCGATTTTCATGAGTAGACGAAGTTAACTACCGAATATTTCGCGGGTTTGACGAGTTGTCAACGGACCCCCGGTTTTGGGGCTTCACAAATATTAACTTGTAAGTGATATCTTGGTGTAGTAATCAAATACTGATAATAAGAACATATCGAATGATAAATCTTCCTTTGGGCCAATTTATTATTCATATGTAAAACCAAATAATCATCACGCTGCTTATTACTATTGTGTACATGCAATCGTTTAAATATTAATTTTCCTTTGGGCCAATTAATATTCACACATAAATTATAGGCATGATATTCTGTTATATTTTAAATATGACATCAGACAAAAGTGGTCACTTCAGACATATTGTGTTAATTAACTTATCTCAAATATATATATAAACATCTATATTTGAATGTAAATTGTGAATACACTGTAACGATAACATATTTATATTTAAATCACTAACTAAAAATAACCAAATGGCCTTGACTTTATTTCATTTATTTATTTATTTATTTTAATATCATGTACTCTTCAAAGGGGTACCAATGCTCATTGTGTTCTCCTCTTCCTGGAGGAACATCCTTGAACTAATAGCCCCCACGCTTTAGGCGTAGTTTAGACTACATTTGCTAATCGGTCTTCAGCATATTTAATCCATGCTCGACTTTCCTTCAGTGACAAGAACTGGGTCAGAGCATTACGCTGGACTATAAAATAATATTTAATAATAAATATTTCACCCTAAAACAAAATAAAACACACCATTTTCTAATACAATTCCTACTGTTCACATAAAAACGCTTATTATTAAACAGATTAAAAAATGCAGAAAACCATCACACAAATAGAACATCTATTATTTGAATCATTCAGAATCAAAAGATCATAAGACTTAATCAAGTGAATAAAGAAATGATATCGAACTGAAGTCCAACTTTTATAGATCTTTCATTCAAATCCAATTTGAGGCTATGATCCTTCCTCCAACTCATACTATTTTCTGTCAAATATTCTCTCTGAATAACAAACTATAATAAAAGAAATCTCAAGCAACTGTTAACGCAGATCCATTATAAATCAATTGTAATGTTCATGGCAACAGTCATCATTGTTTGTGGACTTATTTTTAATCATCATACATTAAAAATTATGCCTGTTTCTACACATTCATGCCCACACTTTATAATATATTAATTAAGGCCCCAAAACTTAAATTAATCACTTTAATTAGCCTAATCCTTATTTGATAGCCTATAATTCACATTTATTTAACATACGCTCATATATTAGATTTTACTCCAAATATCTGTCACTGCTTAATTTTCTTCCTCTTGATCTCTCAACTTTTGGTTACTCGAGAAAAATCACCAATCTCTTCTCCACAAGCCCTAGCTCTCTCTTTCTCTCTCTCTCAAAACGGAAATGCCCAAATGTGAAAATGGCTTTCTTAAGACCAAATTGGGTATTTATCCCCATTACATGGCTAAGGCTATGTTTGGCTACTTCCATTAATTCTCATTTCTCATATTTTTTCCATTTTAACACACTACTAATTTTCATGTCATTTTATTCACATTTTTAACATTACACTCTCATTTAGAACCCTCGGGTCCCCATTTCACATTTTGCATTAAGAATTTATTCGTTCCTATAAAATTTTTGGATTTTTATCGTTTTTTGTTTTTAGTCATTTAAATGCTGGAAAAATATATAATTTAATTTATTTTACTCCCTGAACATGTGTTATAAATCGTTAGGTATTTTCGTATGCTATAATCCTCCTCCTTAAAAAAATTGCCCTTGAAATTACTCTATCAATAGGGCGAGGTATTACGCTGCATAACTTCGCTTCCTATCATATTTTCTATTTTGTGGTTTCTCCACAGAACTTTGACCAATGGGATTTGTTTGTTCCGCAACTCTTTCACTTCTCGTGCCAAGATCTCCACTAGTTTTTCTTCATATGTCAAATCCGGTCTAAGCTCAATCGTCTCTAAAGAGACTACATGCGACGGGTCTAACTTGTACCTCCTCAACATTGACACATGGAAAACATTATGGATCTTTTTCAACTCTGGAGGTAAAGCTAATTTGTATGCCACTTGACCCACTTTCTCTCTATCACCTTCATATGTCTAATGAACCTAGGCCTCAACTTGCCCTTTTCCCAAATCCCATTACTTCTTCCGTTGGGCGATATCACTCTGTAATGCTTCGCGATCTCATATCAATATCCTCTTCTCAAGTGCTCACGTAGGATTTTGTCTATCTGTGGCCACTTTCAATCTTTCTCTAATCATTTTCACCTTTTCTTCTATTTCTTGAATCAAATCAAGGCCAATCACTTTCCTCTCGCTTAACTTGGTCCAACAAAATGGTGTTCTACATTTTCTTCTGTAATGAGCCTCGTAAGGCGCCATTCCAATACTCTACTGGAAGCTATTATTATACACAAATTCGACTAGAGGGATGTTTTATCCCAACTGCCCTCATAGTCGATCACACAACTTACATATCTTCCAACACTCGATCACTCTTCTGACTGTCCATCCGGTCTCGTGAGTGGAATGTCAGCCGAAATTCAACATCACCTAAAGCCTCTCAGAATTTCCCTTAAAAATCTCGAGGTAAACCTCGGATCTCTATCTGAAATGATCGATATGGGAATTCCATGCAACCAAACTATTTCCCTTATGTAAAGCTCTGCCAGCCTATCAAGCGCATAGTCGGTTCTTACAGGTAGGAAGTGAGCTGACTTTGTCAATCGGTCTACCACGACCCAAACTGAATCATGCTTCTTCCCACCCAGAATTCCAACCATAAAATCCATTAGGATTCGTCCTATTTCCATTCTGGTATTTTAATAGGTCGCACACCCAAGGAACTTCATGTTCCGCCTTTACTTTCCGACACACCATACACTCGTCACAAATTCGACATCTTCTTTCATTCCTGACTCAATTAGTATGAAGTCTTTAAATCCCGATACATTGCATACTGTGATGCATATAAAAGATCCCCTTGTTGGAATCCAACGATAAGAAAACAAAGAGGAAATAAAAATGAACACCGAACCCAGCATCAAGATCCAAGCTAAGCCACATGAAACTAAACAATGAATCAAGGAAATCCAGATCTTACCTCTTATGTAATCTAATTTTTTTTACAGTGCATTTGCTTGATCACACACGTTGAAACACAAACGTAAAACTCCTTCCCCGAAACGATCCAAGAGCAACGAGCCAAGACGTATGCCGCAGTAAACGCCTTAAAGGTATCCACACGAATCCGCTACTTGGCTGATGGATGTGCTAGCACTATATAGGTCTGCCCCATAAAACCAAAGACAATTTTAAAACCCAAACTCCCAAAAAGAATTCTTCAAAACCCACTTCAAAAGAACCACACCCTTTTAGATGATAAACCTCATATTTATATCAAGCCTCCCAAGCCCTTTTATTAAAAAAAATTTAAACCAAATTCCATTACCTATTACGGGCTCGGGGCTCTCGCTTCGGGGCTTAATCATGGGCCAAAAGAGAGAGCCTTCAACATCCCATTATAGCTCATTCTTATGTGTAACTCTATAGGTTCACTCAATGCTGGCGCTGGCCCAAATCATATTTAAGCCCACAAGTTATAATTAGTTTCTAAAGAAAGACATTATAACTACTCAAATCAAGTGAATTCGATGACTCAAAACCTTACTATAGTATGATATTAGTCTTCGTCACACGATGTCTCGATTAAGCACAAAGCATGGATGAAGTCATCTTTATATTAAACTTAATCAAGTTCGATTCTCAAGATAATCGACTAAAACAAAATGATATTGATAACTCCTATCAATCTTATTCAGCACGGCCATGTATTTCTTGGCCTCACTTATCAAGAGGCCAATAGACATCTCACTCAATGAAGAGCAGGACAAATTCCTTCAATATCACTCACATTCCTCCACATGATTTACTGCATGCCCAACCATAGCCTGTATTACCATCCTGTTAAAGATGTCATTGAGCTACATCAAGACACAAAGTTCCTCATGTAGGAATCCATGGTGAATTTAGGTCGGCTGGACTAAATATTCACTACCGCAATGAGAATTACCGATGACATAATCTATGTAGTATTCTCATTGCGGTCACCCACAATGAACCCACATGTATTTATGTTCCGAGTAACATCTTATGTTCATGACCAACAAAAAGTGGTCTTTAAAAACATAATAGTCTTTACTTCATTATTATTCCTACAATAATGGATCATCATGGACCATTTAGAATAGTGTTCTTATGCCTTAAAAGGTTTTACTATCAAGTCACATACTTGATGACATAAAGCCGGAGCCAACTATTCAAGAATCTGATTTTATCAAGTTAAACCACAATTTAAATAACAAGCATAAAAGATAAATGCCCATGTATATGTACCATATAATGACAATGTATATGCCATTGGGCAGATATATCACTAACACCCCACTTGCCCTAGTATGCCAAATCAGCATAAATTGAATGCCTACTCCATCTAATATGACTATCATGCTTGACTGCGGGAAGAGGTTTAGTTAGCGGATCGCACATTGTCATCGTATGAACTCTACATATCTTAACATCTCCTCTCAATGATCTCACTACGAGTGTGGAAACGCCTGAGAGTATGTGTTTGATCATGGATGTGACGGGGCTCCTTGGCTCGAAAGTAATAGGCCCCATTATTGTCACAATGTGACATCCACTAGGTTTGTAATGCTAGAACAACACCCGCCTAAAAATGAAATTTTTTATCCAAACTACCCGTAGCCAGATCTTAAGGCAGCTATGTACTCACCAGAGTATAATCTCCCGCCACGTGTCTTCCTTGAATCCTCCAAATTACAAGACCTCCATTCAAACAAAAACACAAACCAGACACGATCTAAAGTCATCTAAGCTCGACTAAACCAGCATCTGTGATAACCACTTATAACTAGCTCACCTTCTTGTCCAACATAGATCAAAAAAATATCCTTGTCTTTCTCAAGTACTTAAGGATATTCTTTATCATATCCAAAGGACATTCACTTGATCCGACCGAATCTACTTGTCGTGGCTTACAGTATGGAGACATCAGTTCCGGGATGCAGCATGGCATACATGATAGAACCACAGCCGGGCTTATTATGTGATTTTATCCATGTGCTCTCTCTCGCCCTTCGTGGTCGATATCGGTGACTTCATCGAGCTTAATGCCATGAGACATTGGTAAGAAACCTCTTGGAATCTTGCATGCTAAACCTCAGCACTTCATTCATGCACTCCACTTCTGACGAGGGCCGAGGCAACCGCTGAGATCTATCTCATAAATCTCATGCCTAGGATGGTGTGGTCACTAAGTCTTCATTGAAAACATTTCCCCAACCAAGACTTGACACTCTGCAAGGTAGGGATTCCATTTCCAATGAGTAAGATGTCGCCCATACAGCACTAAGAAGATAATCGCACCCCACTAACCTTCTTAGAGCACAAGTAAGGCTCATCTTCATTTTCATAAAGCCAAACTCAACAATTCTCAACAAATGAAGATTCCAAATTTTCCGTGAAGCTCCGCTTAATCCATAAATGGATTCGAAGCTACGCACTTATTAGGATAATTTAGGATTGACAAAACCCTCAGGTTGTGTCACGTACACATCCTCGAGTAAGTTTCCATTAAAAAACGTTGTTTTGACATCTATTTGTCAAATCTCGTAATCATAGTATGCAACGATAGCAAGAGGAATCCTAATAGACTTAAGCATAACAACAGGTGAAAAGGTCTCATCATAGTCAATACTCATGAGCCTGCTTTGAAACCCCGCAACAAGTCGAGACTCAAGATCATATCATGTTTTGATCTTATGAACCCATTTACAACCAATGACCTTAGCACCTCGTGGATCAACCAAATTCCAAACCTGGTTATCGATATTGATCCAGATATCGTGCTTCGCGGCCCTCGGAAGTCATCTTTCGACTCAACTCATCATTGCCTCATGATTGGTCATACTCATTCGATCCATGCTCTATGGTTTTGTCGTCAATTATGAGAAATTCATATCTTTTGGGCTCATGATGAATCCTTAACGGACCTTCGTGGCCTTGTGTAGAAGGTGTCACTCAATAACTGGTCATGAGTCTCAGACTTCCATGGAAGGCTCCTATGGCTTACTGCGGGTTCTTTTGGAACTTCTTCAAGAGATGTCTTACTCCCACTGACTCTTTTGGAAATAAACTCTCTTTCCAAAAAGACTCCATTACGAGCAGCAAACACTTTGTTCTCAGATGGGATGTAAAAGTAGTACCCTTTTATTTCCTTTGGATAACCCACAAATAAGCACTTATTAGATTTTGATGCTAGCTTATCAGAAGCCTGACGCTTTACATAAGCTTTACAACCCCAAATCTCGAGAAAAGACAACCACGCTTCTCGTCTACAACTCATATGGTGTTTTCAACCTCTTTCGATGGAATTCTATTCAATAAGAACTATAGTCTCTAATGCATATCCCCGTATGATATCGGGAAGATCCGTTCGACTCATCATGTGTCGAACCATATCTAATAAAGTTCGATTTCTCCTTTCGTGATACACCATTCCATCAGGGTGTTCTGTGGAGTGAGAGTCAGAGACTATCCCATAATCCTTAAGATTGACCATCGAAATTTTGGCTTAGCCATTCACCACCTCGAACGGATTGAAGTGTTTTGATATTCTTTCCAAGCTGATTTTGTACTTCATTCTTAAATAATTTGAACTTTTCAAATGATTCAGACTTATGCCTCATTAAGTAGATGTAACCATATCTACTAAAGTCATTGGTAAAAGTAATGAAGTACTGATAACCTCCTCTAGCAATTGAGCTTATTGGTCCACAAACATCTGTATGTATAAGGCCCAATAAGTCACTAGCCCTCTCACTGTGTCCAGCAAAAGGAGCCTTGGTCATTTTGCCTAGTAAACAAGATTCACATGTTTCAAATGACTAAGTCAAATGAATGTATTAGCCCATCCCGTGGAGCTTCAAGATGCGCTTTCTACTGACATGGCCCAAACGAAATGCTGTAAGTAGGTTGGATTCATGTCATTGGACTTGAACCTCTTAGCATCGATGTTATAGATGGGCTCAAGGTTCCAGTTTAGAACGTAGAGACCATTAGATAAAATGAGCATTCTATAAAAAAATGTCTCAAGATTATAGATGGAGAAAATATTATTCTTAATAATAAAGTGAAATCCATCCACGCTCTTAAACAAGAAATCGAATAATGTTTCGCCACAAGAGTAATATAATAACAATTCTTTAATTGGAAAACAAGTCCACTAGGCAAAGTCAAATCATAAACTCATATAGCTAATGTAGTAACTCTTGCTCCATTCCCCACTCGTAGGTCTACTTCGCCTTTAGTCAATGATCTATTGCTTCGCAGGCCTTGCACATTTACACAAATGTGAGATCCACATCCAATATCTAATACCCATGAAGCAGAAGTAGACAGATTGACATCTATAACATAAATACCTCGGGCGAGCCTCGCTTACTCTTCTTTTCTTGCATCTTCCAAGCAGAGCTTGACAATTCCTCTCTCTTCTAATGTCCTTGTTCACATGTAAGAAGCAAACTCCCTCCTCGCGGCTTTGGCTTCTTGGCCTTAGGGCTTGGACTGTCCTTTTGTCGTTTTAGCCTTATTTTGCCCTTTCCCTTTCTTTTCATGCCTTCCCTTTCCGAACTATAAGCACCGGGATTTGTCTTCGAATGTTCGCTCTAACATTCTTTAACATTCCATGTAACTCAAAGAATAAATTTCTCCATATGGTATATCGTAGTTCATAAATAAATTGATCATAAGATCTTGTAATGAACTTTAGAATCAGATCAGTAGCCAACTCCATGACTAATAGAGCACCAAGGATTATCAAGCTTAATCAGATGAGACCCTTCGCCTTTAACACATGTGCACTTACCGGGCGTTAGAGTCATCTTGCATGCATTCAATGCTTTGGTTGTTGTAAACCTTTCTTGACGTGCTTGCTCTTGGAACATTCCCTTGAGATGCATCATCATATCAAATGCCTCAATTTCCTCAAATTTCTTATGAAGCTCAGAGTTCATGGTTGTAAGCATAAGACAGGTTACATCCACAGAGTGATTCAAATGCATAATATAAGTATCCTTTCATTGTGGGGTATTTTAGAAGGAGGTTCATTAGGGATTTCATTACCAAGAACATACTTTCCTCTTTCTTGTTTAAGGACAATCCTCAAATTTTGAGACCAATCAAGGCTTTGTCCCATTAAGTTTTTCCTTTCAAGGATAGATCACAGAGGTAAATGTTGATGTGCTATTTTGATGCCATTAGTCTACATAAAAGATTTCTAAAAGATTTTAATAAATGAGGTCTTTACTCCCACTAAATTAGCAACTTTAATTAACACTTAAACAATCTTATAGTTTCTTAGTGGGTGAAAATCCACGCTTGACTTAAATTCAAGCTTAGCTTTGGCATAACACTTAAACTTAAGCCAACTAGGTAGGTAGAAACTCTTCCTTATGCCCTTTAGGCCCAAAAACCGTTATGTATAGCTCTAGTTAAGTCTAATCCATATTCAATCTTATGGATATCACCATTATCCATCATGTTTTCCTAAGATGCCCAATACACCGCTTGCGTAAACTATATTAAGACGATCAAGTATTGACAAGTGTTAAATTATGAAGGCATTTTATGACTTAACATTTTATGTGATGAAATTATCAAGTTGTTAGGCAAACTTTATAAACATATCCATGCATCATATACAAGCACATTAATACATAATGTAAACGTGACATGTCATGGCCCATTTCTAAGGTGATCCCATAAGCCATCACGAGACGCAGGATTACCTTTACCAATAATTAGCTTTAATGGCTTGTCTCCAAGAAACGACCCGGCCTCCATTCTTCGCTCTTCTACTATAAGTAATTAATAATTGTATGCTATTTTATGCTAAAATAATAAAAAGAAACACACATGTTGTGTCAATAATAAAACAATGACACGCAGTCGTATGCTAATATAATGAAAAAAGAGACACACATGTCAGGTCAATAAAAATTAACGATATCATGAATTTATTTAAAAAATTACAAACCCATAATTAATACCCGCTTAATCACATTGAACTAAGGGCCGCGACATGCACCATGCAAATTGAATATAAACACATTAAGCACATATTCGCATTATGAATATGGTCTTTCAATTGCGCCGTTAGTCACATAAAACAAATTTTAAGGCTAGTACGAGTTATCACCGGAAATTTCGATCATTAATCACACTAATAATTCGTCATTCACTAATGTCGTATTACTTTAATCTAACAGTCCACTCATTAATTTAGAACAATCTACTAATGTGTAATAATCAGAATTCGGGCCCAATCTTTAATGTCTAACATTAATGTGTGTGTCAAATTCTACTCGATTAAGAATAATTTGTAATAATTACTTCCTAATGTCTAACATTAATGTGTAATAAATTCTAATTGAAAAGAATAATTTGTAATAGTCTATTCTTAATGTCTAACATTAATGTGTAACAGTGAATAATTTGTAATAGTCAATTCTTAATGTCTAACATTAATGTGTAACATCCCATCGAGTAATAAGAATCAGAATGTACCTAATCCAGAATAAATATATTTTTAATATGTAATAGTCCCGTTGATTAATAAGATTCAGAATAAATGTATACTTGAATATGTGTCATCTCACTAATTAATAAGAATATGTAAAAGTCCTAATCAGATTAGAACTCAAGAATTACGAACTCAGAATTTGATTATGATCATCAACAGTCCTAATCCTATTAGAGTTTTTCTAAACCGAATCATTTTTCAATTTCTGATCTGATGTTACAGACTTCAAACATAAAAAAAAAAAAAAAAACATGACTCAAATTATACTGATTATAAAACGGATGAACTAATGGATCATGACATATCACATATGGCAAAACAAATACACTAAACAGATCACGTTATATCACATATAAAAATCGCTTCACTCAAAATGTTAAGTAGCCTGACAATTAATCGTTGGAATTCAGCCGATAAGAAAACGCAGCGGAAATAAAAAAATTTAACGCTGAACTGCATTAGGATCCAAGCGGTTTGATGAAACTAAACAATGAATCAAGGAAATCCAGATCTTACCCCTCTGCAGACCGGCTGACTCAGTGCATATTTGCTTGATCACACGCCAACACAAATGTAACTCCTTCCGAAACAATCCAGCAAAGAACGAGCCAAGACGATAGTGTGCAAACGCCTCTAAAGGTATCCACACGAATGACTAATGGATGGGATGATGTGCTAAGACTTATGATAGGTTCTTAGTCCCCACAAAACCAAAGACACTTTAGTATCTTCTAAAACTCTAAAAAGAATTCTCTCTCAAAACGCCCACTTCAAAAGAACCACACCCTTTTAGATGATAAACCCCATATTTATATCAAGCCTCCCAAACCCTTTTATTAAAACGAATTTAAACCAAATCCATTAACTATTAATGGGCTTGGGCTTAGGCTTGGCCAGCTTAATCATGGCCAAAGAGAGAGCCTTCTAACATCCCATTATATAGCTTTTGCTCTATGTGGTGACCTCATAGGTCACTATCGTCAAGTGTGCTGGCCCAACTCAAGGGAGCTCTGCTCCCACAAGTTATAATTGGTCTCAGCAAGACATTATAACTACCCAAATCATGAATTCATGACTCGAAAAACCTTACCATAGTATGATATTAGTCCTTTGTCACACGCATGTCTCGCTACACAAAGCGTGGATGAAGTCATCTTTTATGCCAATCCTAACTGCTTTCTCGATTCTCAAGTAGATCGACTAAACAAACAGAGATGATAATTCCTTATCAATCTCATTCGGTTACCCACCATGCATTTCGCCTCACTTATCAAGAGGCCAATGACATCTCACCACCCAAGAGCGGATAAATCACTTCACTATCACCTCACATTCCTCCATACATGATTTCATTACATGCCCAACCATAGCCTGACATATCCTCGTTAAAGACGCTACTGAGCCACAAGACACGAAGTTCCTCATGTAGGAATCCATGGTAAATTCAGCCGAAGGACTAAATTACTACTCACACAAATGAGAATTACTCATGACATAATCCATGTAGTATTTCTCATAGCGTCACCCAATTACATGAACTTAACATGTATTTACATTCCGAGTAACATTCATGTTCATGACCAGCAAAACATGGTCTTTCTAAGAAAAACATATTTCATTATTATTCCCACAATAATGATCGATCATGGACTATTTAGAATAGTGTTCTATGCTCTTAAGGTTTTACTATCGTCACAAACTCTTGATGATACAAGCTTTTATTTCAATTATTCAAGGATCTAATTTTATCAAGTTAAAACCACAATTTAAATAACAAGATAAATGATAAATGCCTCATGTATATAAACATATAATGACAATGTATATGCCATCAATAGAGCATATCACTAACACTCCCCCGTGCCTCTTCAAGTATGGATTTCTTCAACTCATCATCATCGGGTACACAACCCGATCCTCTAATACACAAATCCATCCTCGCTCATTTTAATCTACTTCTTTCCTCTCTACTGATTTACAATTGCAACTTTTTTCATCATTCTTCAGGCTCTAGCACTTAGTTCAACAATCCGGTTCATACTAATTCCGCTTACTATCCAGACTTTCATCCGATAGTGACAATGAGCATTCAATGCCTAAGCGTTTGTACCGACTTTCTACTCCTGAGCATCTCGCATTACATTTACCTCTCAGATAGATAATCGATCACACAATCGTAATCCTTGATCAATTCCATCCATCTACATTGTCTCAAGTTAAGCTCTCTTTGTGAGGGCAAATACTTAAGATTTTTGTGATCGGTTTAGATGAAACACTTTTCTCCATAAAGATAGTGTCTCCATATTTTCAACAAGAACACAATAGCGGCCAATTCCAAATCATGCGTAGGGTAGTTCTTTCATGCATCACCCGCTCAGTCATAACACAATAGCAAACAGACCAAATCATGCGTAGGGTAGTTATTTCATGCGGATTCAATCATTGGCATAAGCTACCACTTTACTCCTCGCACAAGGACACATCCAAGTCCATTTAACAGCATCACTAAAAATCACGATTTTCACTTTAGGCCTGGCTACAAGAACCTGTGCCTCTCGATTAAGAATGCTTTCAACTTTTCAAACTAAATTACACTTTCACTTCCATTCAAATCTCACATTCTTCTAGAGCACCACATTCGGGGTCACCATCAAACCCTTAATGAACCTTTATAGTAACTGTACCAATCCTAGGAAACTACGCACTTCCTGCGACATTTCTCATGGTTTCATTCAATAATCACCTATCTTCTTGGATCCACTAGAATTCCTTCTTCCGATACAACGTATAAGAAAAGACACTTCCCAACCAAACACACTTGCTCGCTTTATAACTGTCTTTCTCAAGGGTTCTAAAGATTACCCGACATGCCAGATCATGATCTTCCCAATCCTTTGAATACACAAAGATGGTATCTATAAACACCACTACAAACTGATCTACATATGGTCGGAAAACACGATTCATTAAGTCCATCAAAGCTGTCGGTGCATTTGTCAACCCAAACGGCATTACAAGGAAATCTTAATGTCCATACCGCGTTCTGAACGCCGTATTATGCACATCCACATCCTTAATCCTTAATTAATGATACCTTGATCGCAAGCCATTTCAAAGACATATTTTCCATTGTCGAACAAAGTTACCAAATCCGGCACTGACATTTGTCTTCCACCGTCATTTTGTTCACTTATCTATAATCACTGCCATAACCGCGAAAAATTTTCATCTTTCTTCTTAACAGAGATGACCACGCTCCTATTATATTGACTCGAACGACGAAACTTTCTAACAACTCTTAATCAAATCAATTCTTTTAACTATCGAGCCATTCTATATTTTGCGGTAATGGATGACTGAGTGGCACTCGAACTGATCAATTGCGAACTCAATCTCTATGAGTAATCTTGGCAACCCTTTAAACACATCCGGATAATTCACAAATGTAGGGATGTCCCTCTGGAGAAACCAGCTCCACTTTTTTCGTGATTCATCATATTTGCCAAGTAAGCTTCACACCCGTTTCAAACCATAGTTCTAGCAGTAGCGGCGAATATCACATTAGAGAGGTGGTTCGACCTCTCGTCAATAAAAGTCACTTCCTCGCCACTCGATGTCCTTAAGGTTTCTCTCTTCATTCTACAATCAAATACCACTTGGTGTCGGGATAACCAATCCATCCCCAATATCACATCAAACTCTTTGAATGATAACTCGATCAAGTCTCCAGGAAACTCATACTCTCGTACTCTGTGGGGTAATCTCTATAAACTCTATTCACAATGACACTATGCCCAAGTGGATTTGTCACCAAGATATCATACTCGGTTTCACTCTTCGATAAACTACCCAAACTTAGAATGGCAGTACAAATGTAAGAATGGATTGAACATGGATCTATCAATGCATGTACAACAGTCTCAAAGATATAGAAATTACCAACTATCACATCTGGTGCATCTTTCTCTTCTACTACCTTCATTGCATATGCCCCGCGTAGCACTCCAGCATCCCATGGCTCCACCACAGTCCGTGCCGTCGTCCTAAAGGCACTCCTGATGCAACACTCTGGCTGGCTCCCTGCTACCTTCCGTATCACAAATCGTGACCCAGTCCAGTGGGTGATGTAAAGAATCCAGCCCCAGACAATCTCTCACTTTGTGCCCATTAGATCCACAAACCAAACAAGCACCTATCAATCTCCTACACTCTTCTTTATGTTTCCTCCCACAATGTGTGCAATAAGGTGGAGCTGGCCTTCTCAAAGAACCTCCTGTGCACTAAAGAACCCACTGCCACGCAAGAGAATAGTCTGATTACCAAGAATCTGGTTGGTCCCCTGTTGTAGGCTGACTAGAACGTTGTGGACCTCTAAACTTCTTACTCTGGTGTTGATAGGAGCTTGATTGACCGAGATTTTTCTTACCCTATCTTCTTTCTTTTCTTTCATATTCTTCTTTCTTCACTTTTTCAACATTTAAAGCACATGTCACAATCTTAGAAAAATCATCATGGCGTAACTCGTGATACGGGCCCGACATAATCATCGAGGCCATCCTCAAACTTCTATGACACTTTTCTTCCTCAATACTAGCATCTCAGAGCATACTGTCTTCAACCGAAAGAATTCTCTCTCGATACTCCGGCCACACGCATTTGTCTCTGCTTTCTCAAATTATGAAACTCCTCGCCTCATATTGCTTAGATAGATACAACCCACATATCATTCTCGAATTCATCTAGAAAAACTCCATGTAATACTCTCAAGCAGGCACATAGTCACTTTAAACCTACCACTGCAAAGTTCTCATCTGCAAGAAAGAGGTCTTTACACCCCCAAATTCTTCTCTAGTGTGCAATGCATTTGTTGAAGCATTCTTTCAGTTCTTTCGAGCCAATTTTCCACCATGGAAGGCTCATCATCTTTCTTCCCAAGAAAATCTATGGGTCGATATTTTTCCATTCTCTTTATAGCTGATCACTAAGGAACAACTGCAGCTAGTTGTGTTTCTCTTTGCAATGCCCGAGCCATTACCGAGGATATCAATAGCACCCTCCGCCGGCTGACTGGGCCACGAATTGATGGCATGGGACGCCGTCACCTTCCACACTGGCAAGGCTATTTGGGCAACTTCCTGAGTCACCTCTAACCTTATGGGGTTCTGAACCATCCATGCTTACCTATTAAGATCGACAAGATACGCATCAGAGTCACGTCATCCTTTATATGCAAATGCAATGCATGTCTTAAACAATTTCAAAATTGTTTACAAAAAATTTCAAAATCATTTTGTAGAACCGCCTAAACCTAAGCTCTGATACCAAAATAAATGTAGCGTCCATTGCACAACCAATACTTTTACTTTTAAGATATATTCAAACATCAACACAAATACAAATACATTTTCAATACCGTAGCTCTATGCTACTTGTGCTCTGATACCAAAAAAAAATATAACACCCCTTTTTTTCTAACAATTTAACTGTAACTCTGATACCAAAATAAAATGTAACACCCTTTTTTTGTCTAACAATTTAACTATATCTCTGATACTAAAATAAATGTAAAGTCCAGTGCTATCGATACGAATACAAATACGTTTTTTTTTTCATATACTATAGAATATATAATAATATACACTAAAACATTTCATAGCTCCCATCATTTTTGGATAACCTAATATTTGTACAATATGACATTATATGCCCTTTTCAATCGATCATTTACAAAATATATCGTAGAGTTTTTACTATCAAAACATTTACAAAATAAAATCAGAGTTTATACAAAATGGTCAAATTCATTTCATGAATGCATGGTCGGATTTTTACTTCGACACCGTGAAACTTTGACGTTGACTCTAAATCTCTACGGTCTTTGTCCTCGTACCTGTTCACTCGATATCTGTGCAATGACAAAAACAACACGCTAAGCATTTTCATGCTTAGTGGTTTTATACAATTCTCTTTTCATTTCAGTTTAAATCAATTCATACA
Source organism: Tetrastigma voinierianum (assembly GCA_016808115.1). NCBI lineage: Eukaryota > Viridiplantae > Streptophyta > Magnoliopsida > Vitales > Vitaceae > Tetrastigma > Tetrastigma voinierianum. Next base: position 2,381,288 of record JAEQBH010000138.1, on the reverse strand, counting down.
ATGTTTATAAAACAATGCTTTTGTACATTTTTCCAATGACTAAATGCAAACATAACATACATACATACACACACACACACACACACACACACACACACACACACATATATATATATATATATATATATATATATATATATATATATATATATATATATATATATATATATATATTTCATTTCATTTACGCTCTTCAATTACAATTCATCGGGGTCATTTCATCTTATGCAATTTCATATGCACTAAATCATTCAAATCACAAATCATGCACTTTTCAATCTTGCCATTTTGCCCTTTATCGAATTTAACCTATGCTTTTGGTGCATAGGATAACAATCACCATTACTCTGCTCCGCTTCACACAGCCTAAGATAAAACGATTTTATAACACACAACGGTCCCGCTGGGCTGCTATTGATTATTAAAAATCAATTTCGTGAACACTACAGATATTGTCCCTCTAAGTTATGGATCGGAGTGACACTTCATTACATTTGACGCAGTACTGTTAATTTAACCTTTATTGGTATATCAATCTATCCTTAACTCAAATTTTAACAATTAACATTCTTTTAAGGACCTTCAAAATATTAAATACAATTTACAATAGTGTATATACATTTGGATACAATAATTTATTTTTCAACACTCATGCAAATTTTCATATGCAATTATTTCGCAATCGATTGTCTCAAATCAATTTAAAACAAATCAATATGCAATTTATCATAAATAATTTCAATATTTGACAATCAATTTTGAAACAATTAAAGAAGAGTGTAGATCAAACTTTCACAAATTTGAAACAAGAGAGAGATTGAAGAACAAACTCAAAAAGGTTGTCACTCTTCGATTCCTATCCTCGGAATCCCGTTCTTGGGTCAAGCTTCTTTGTCACCAACCCATAATCCATCACAAATATGTCACAATTAAAGAACAACCTAAGAAAGAAACATCAATTGTGCATTCTAGGATGTTTGGTTAGGGTTGATGTTTACCCAATACTCCTTCACTTGAAAATTTTTCTGGGGACACATGAGCCATATTTTTCTCATGATTACTTCAAGAAAATGATATCTCTATGAGTCTATTTTCAGTAGGAATTGGAATCATCTCATTTGGATCACCCAAACTCAAGTTACGGCATTTTAATGGAAAACTAATCGATATGCCTAGCTCACTGGATCACCTACTGTTATTTTTTATTTCTGGGGTCTTAACTCCATAAATTGGTAATGGTTCCTTAAATTATTTGAGCTATGGTTCTAAGGTTTCTTCTCCAATTGGAATCATCCAATTTGGATCACCAAAATTCAAGTTATTGCATTTTTACATCTGTGACTACTCTACTTGCAAACAAAAATCTGCACATAGCTCCACTTTGACAGATTTCTGGGCACTTTGGGGTTATAATTTACATACACTTCCTTCAATTAAATTATTCCCATAGAAGTCTAGTTTACCCAGAATTTTGAATAACTCAATTTGGATGAGTGAAACTCAAATTATGGCCAAAACACCACAACTACACCCATAATGTGAGCATAGCCAGCGTAGCCACCCGAAATCCTACTTTAAACCCATATTCTGAGCCTTAGAGATACACTACTCTTCGAACTCCTTCCATACATTTGTAGCTCTAGTCCTATAGTTATTTCATAAATTGAAATCACTCAATTTGGATGATTATAACTTGAACCTATAGCCAAACAAGAACAAAGGTTTTTGAAAAATTCGACAAAGAACCTTGAAACTCACAATTTCTTTATACAAAAACTTCTAAACTAATCCAAACCAATCAAAACAACTAAACACAACTTAGAGCAACCCCCAAACCTTGTTTACAACCAATACTAATACTTTCATCCAAAAAATTTGGGGTTTTCATCAACCCAACACAAGAAAAGAAAAGTTAGGGTTTGGTTTCCATACCTTTAATCTTTTGATTCTTCAATACCAAGCACATCCTTCTTCCTCTAGATCTCTCAAACTCTTGGTTACTTGGAGAAAAATCACCAATTTCCTTTCTCCACAAGCCCCAGCTTTCTCTTTCTCTCTCAAAACGGAAATGCCCAAATGTGAAAATGGCTTTCTAAGACCAAAATTGGTCTTTATTCTCATTACATGGCTAAGGCCATGTTTGACTACTCCATTAATTTCCATTTCTCATTTTTTTCCACTTTAACACTTCATTTCAATTTCATTTCATTTTATTCGCATTTTTAACATTACACTCCCCATTTAGACCTGTCCCTATTTGACATTTTTACTAAATTTATTTGCTCTTGTAAAATTTCTAGATTTTTATCTTTTCGCTTTTAGTCACGCAAACGCTGAAAAATATAATTTAATTTATTTTACACCCCGAAAATGTTATAAAATCATGTGGCATTTGCAGGCCATATACGCGCCAATGCTTCCTCAATTCAACCCGAACCCACTCCCTCCTTGAACTCATCGAACCAAAGATCTTCTCAAAGTTTCGTGCGAGCCAAGGGTTGAGGTGTTACTCCCATTTTTTCTTGTTAGTTTTTGTACAAGTAGTTGAGTGTTTTTGAGACCGAGAAGGAGTCGAGGTTGGGACGAGAGTTTCAAAGAGGGATATATATACCCCAAGGAATTTATGATATGACGCTTTGAATAAGCGTCATTTTATACCTAATAAGCGTCATAGACTAAAAAATTATTAAAGTAAACAATGACATTTCTAACAAGGGTCATGAATCTCACACATTAATCTAAATAATGGTGTTGTTTCAAAAGCGTCATGAGTCAAATGTCATCATTTTTATTTTTTGTAGTAGTGACTTTTATGTTCGTTTTGGCCATGAACATATGCCTAGTTCTACAAGAGCTTAATAAGAATTGCGCCCTATTCAATTCCCTTTGAAGCGGCCCCACTTCACTCTTACATAGGTGATCTTCTAACTTAAGAGTGGCTCATATTACTCTTTCCAAATCCATAGAGGTCATTAAAAGCATAGCTTAACCTTCTTCATATGAGCATTACTGTTTCATCACAGGAATGGACAACGGGAAGATCCCCACAATGATCAAATCAAAGTATTTACAATTTAGTTGTCCCTTTTGAACCTAGATCTTGGGATCTCCAGTCAACTAAATTGGCTATCCATTGTATTAACTTATTCCCTTTATGGGCTTTAGTCCCATTCTCGATGATGTCTCTTAAACTAACTCTCTATTTAACCCTTTGATTAGTGGATTCTGGATGTTATCCTTAGATTTCATATAATCTAGAGAGATAACCCTAATTGAGAGTAGTTGTCTAATGGTGTTGTGTTTACGACGAATATGTCTAGACTTACTATTGTACATAATGTTTTGTGCTCAATCAATAACAGATTGACTATCACAATGTATGCATATTGGGAGGCACAGGTTTTGGCCACCTTGGAATATCCTCTAGGAAGTGGCATATCCATTCAACCTCTTTCTCACATTTTTCTAGCGCCATAAACTCATATTCCATCATGGATCTGGCAATAACTGTTTGTTTTGAGGATTTTTATGAGACTGCTACTCCCCCTAGTGTAAACACATAACCACTATGGGATTTTGAGTCTTTAACATTTGATATCTAGTTTGCATCACTATAATCTTCAAGTACAACTAGATATCTTGTATAGTGTAGCCCATAATCACGAGTAAAACGTGAGTACTTTAGTACTCTCATGATTCCTCTAATGCTCGCCCAAGATTACTTGTATAACTACTCACTTACTAACCGACAGCCTAAGGTCCGGGTCTTGTACAACTTATTAAATACATTATACTGCTTATTACTCTAGAGTATTCTACTTGAGAAACACTCTTTCCTTTATTCTTGGATAGATGTAGTGTTACATCAATCGGTGTTCCGAAAATTCCAGAATTGGATAGATGTAGTTTCCTTGATTCCTTTATCAAACTTTCCAAGAATATTATCAACATAATATGATTAATCCTAGAATGAGTCCATCTTATGTTCCCAAGGGAGTTTTACCCTAATATAACATCAACAAGTCCTCATGTCTTTCATGTCAAACCTAGAATTCAATATGTTCGTGGGTAGATGTAATCATCTATCACTACAACCGACATAATAAGCATGTCATCTACGCATACACACAATGACATATCCATATTCCACCTCTTTGACATAGACACACTTGTCACATTCATTGATTTTAAATCCATGTGACATCATAACGTTGTAAAATTTCTCATGCCATTATTTCGGTGCTTGTTTTAATCCATACAAGCATTTCATTAGTTTACAAATTTTCTTTCCTTATCTTGAGCAAAAAAACCTTTAGGTTGCTCCATGTAAATTTCTTCATCTAATTCTCTATTTAGAAAGGTTGTTTCTTACTATCTATTTCGATATACTTCAAGATTTCTTAGTGCAACAATTGCAAGCACCATCCTTATTGAGTTTACTCGCCATGGAGAATATGTGTCAAAATAATCTAGGCCCTTAGTTTGCCTATAACATTTGGATCACAAGTTCTGCCTCAGACCGTCTATCGATCCATCCACTTTCCTTTTCCTCTTAAAAACCCACTTGGAACTTAGAGGTTTACAACCTGGTGGATGATCCACTTAGTTCCTAGGTATGGTTTTGTAGTATGGAATCAATCTCACTATGAATGACCTATTTCCACATGAGACTCTCTCGAATAGCCATTGCCTCAAGGTCCCAGTGTTCCCTTCAAGCACATACGCCAAAAATCTCTCACCAAAAGATTTTTCTATCCTTACTCTTTTGCTGCATCTAGGTTCCACCTCACTATCTTGATCTTAACTATTTTCACTAATAGTCTCAAGCACTCGTTTCGATGCGCTTGACTCTTCTTTGGATTTACATGGAAACACATCTTCAAAGAATCCTGCATTCCTCAATTCCATTATCATGTTCTTGTGAATATCTCAGATATTCGACTCATGGACAATAAATCAATAAGCAAATACTGTTATGTGCATAACCAATGAAAATGCAATCAATAGTTTTAGGTCATATTTTCACCTTTTTAGGTAGAGGAATTGCCACTTTGGCTAGACATCCTCACACTCGCAAGTATGTATAGGATGGTTGTCGTCCTCTCCATATCTCATCCGAGTCTTCTACTTTCTTTCGAGGTAATTCCATTCAAAAGGTACTAGTAGACAAAATGACTTCTCCCACATGTTTTGTGGAAGACCAGAACTTATCAATATTGCATTCATCATTTCCTTTAGAATAAGATTCTTTCGCCCGACCACTCCATTGGATTGAGGTTAATAAGGTTTTTTGGTTTCATGTATAATCCCATGTTGAGCACAAATATCAACAAATGGTGATTCATACTCACCACCTCGACTACCCCCTTGCGCTTTAATTTTATTGTTGTTGATTCTCAACCCTCATTTCAGAGAAAACAAATTCTCTATCACACATCCTTACTTTTGAAAAGTACACATAACATTACTTAGTGCTATCATCAACAAAATGCAAGAAAATATTTATTACCAATTCTTGTTTGTACAAACTTCAAATTACATATATCATCATTATGATTAAATCAAGAGGTTCAGTATGTCTTTCAACACTTTGAAAAGATGACCTGGTTAGTTTTACTTCAACACAAGTTTCACAATTATGTTTTGCATCAATTTGGAAAGTTGGTATATGATTTAAGTTAATTAATCTACGCAATGTATCATAATTAACATATCCTAATCTACCATGTCATAGATTAGACGACTCAAGCATGTAAGTAGAAGTACTCACTTTATTCATGTTTGACTTAATTATAGTCATTACATTCAATTTCCACATACCATCGTTCACATACCCTTTCCCAACATATATGCCACTTTTGGATAGTACAAACTTGTTTGAATCAAACACCAACATGAATCCATGGTCGCTCAATAATGAACCGCATATCAAGTTCTTTCGCATTTGCACATACATGATATCAATAGTCGATCTTTCCCAGACGTCATCTTCAAGACCACTTTTCCTTGGCCCTTTATTTATGAAGTGGCAGAGTTCCCCATGAATACCTTTACCCCAGTCTCAGTTGGTTCAAAGGTAGAGAACATCTTCTTGTTTGAGTATACATAATGCAGCACTGTCTATCCACCATTCCTTGGGATTGGATCCCACCAATTTCACCTTAGAGATTATTGTTATGAGGTCAATGTCAGACACATCCTTGGTGATGACATCAACCACATCGCTTTTCGGGTTTGTTCTCTTGGTAGTCTACGTCCTAAGATCAAATATCAATTTCTTCTTCTTCTTGTAACCTTGCTCCTACAAGCATTTCTTTAGAACTTATGCTTCTTAGAGATTCCCCCTTTTGGTCCAAACTTACCGTCTTTCCTTTTGTTGCTGACTTTCTTGAACTTGGAACTTTGACCATGTTCCACAAAGTTAGCCTTGGCCTCGCCCGGATTGTGTGCCCCTTTCTTCTCAGATCCCCTACTGTCTTCTTTGATGCAAAGTCTAAAAATCATATCTTCGATGCTTATCTCTTTTCTCTTATGCTTGAGGCAATTCTTGAAGTCTTTCCAAGCAGGAAGCAGCTTCTCAATAATATCTACAACTTGAAAAGTTTCTCTCATGACGGATTACCTAAAGTTCTTGACTCGACCGAACACCATAGTCTGAATCTACTATTTTGTAATCGAGGAACTAATCTACCACTGGCCCCAAAGATCCTCGCTTTATATTTCACTAGTGATTCCCATAGCTTATTGGCTTATTTCTTATCTGAATACACATTGTATAAAAATCAGTCAAAGCATTCATGACATATCATGACATAGTTTATGCATAGAAAGTCATAATGTTTCCAAGCATCAACACTAATGACTTGGATATCACACTCATCTTCTTTGAGCTTAGAAGTTTCTCTAGTCAAGAATCTTGCAAGATTTAAAGTGGTAAGGTAGAATAACATCTTATGTTGACACCTTTAAAGTTTTAGTCCATTGAACTTCTCCTCGCTTTTCTAGGTGAGATGTAGATAGGCATAAAGAGAGGAATCACCTGCACTTGTGCCACAAGAGGGGGCTCTACATGGTAGATGTAGCTAGAATGCATTGTTGATTCAAAGTCCATTTCTATAAAATTGTAGAAAACGTATTAATTTTCTATTCCAAAACCAATTTCTAATAATCAAAATAATGTATACAAGAGTATTCATAGGAAAGACTAGTGGGGTATAGAATCCAGGGCCAGAATCAGCCTCCTTAGACAGAATATTCAGTTCCTAGGAAAGTTTGGTAGGGCCACATACTTGGTCTCGTTTAAAAATCCAAACTCTTAAAAAACTTCATATCAGAATTCACTTCCTAAGATCACAAATGAATTGACTCAAACTCAAAAGAGTGTAAAGTTTTAGCCGTGTAGACTTATCTCTCTACATATTCTCTCAAGGAAAACATACCAAGTGTTAGAGCATTTACCACTTGAATGCTAGATCATGGGTTCAAAACTCTTTCCTTGTATTTTATTTCAACCAAGAACTAATTTATTTTGTTTGGTTTCCACTAAAACCTTTTTCCAAAATATTTACCCAAACAAAGACTTTTAACAAAATATATTTTTTAAACAAAATTGTTTTCCTTATAATTAAATAATTCTTTTTTCTTTTAATAAAAAAAAAGACGCAGTAAATGCTTTCTTTGTTTTCCTAAAGCGCTTCCTTTATTCGAGGAAAAGCTTTTATTTCCCTTCTTTTTTTTTTTTCCAACCTTTTACAAAACATTTTCCAAATTTGTTTTGTTTTGTTTTTCTCCAAAACTTCCTTTTTTTTTCCTTCCTTAAAAATCTTCCAAAATCAAAGAAGATATGTTTGGCTTCGTTTAAAACTTAACCAAATTCTTTAAAGAAGATATTCTTTAAAGAAGATTCTTTAAAAAACAAAAATCTTCCAAAAAACACTTAACCGAATTCTTTCTTTCTGGTTCAAGATTTTCTTTTTTCTTTTCTTTTCCTTAGTTTGCTTAAGATTCTATACATTACAAACATTGAACCAGAAATGAAGAAGGAGAGAAGAGAAAAAAATACAGGAAAATAAAGCTACATAAGGATGGAAACAATAGACCGAGTCTTGTACAGTCCCAATCTCCTTAAAGTAAATCAGTCTTCTCCTATTGGTGCTTGAGAATTCTATGGCGTCTGCTTCCCAGAATACAACGGTCTTCAACTGACGATAACAACACCTTAGTTTGCAATTACTTCTGACAAACTGGAGATGTTTGTACCTTATCACCGTGAAAAAGAGGTAAACGAAGGAATCATAACTAAATGGTTTGTATTTCTTCTAAAGAGAGTCTGAACCTCTCTTTAAATAGAGTTCAGGCAAGCAATGAACGTGCAAGCCATTGACATGTTGTTAGATCGCTTTGCCACGAAAGAAAATATTAAAGTCCCATAAATGGAATTAAAAGGATTTAATTCCATGATTGTAAGCGTTTGGAAATGATTTTTAAAATAATTTGTTTTAAAAGTTAAATTCATTCAAATTAAAAGGGAAAAAATCCAATGTAAGTTTTATAAAATGTGGAATGCCCTATCTTAGAGTGAAGTTTGAACAATTAATTTACGATGAGTGTTGTTTGAACAATTAATTTACATAATTAGTAGTAATCAATTAGGTTTACAAGGAAATCTAGAAATTAATCACTGATCCAATGGGAACATGGTTGCAATTTCTACCTTGTGCCTCTCACAAGGTAGCTTGAAAAGATGTCTCAATGTATTGTGATTCAGAATGGTAATCTGACGTTTTTTTTGAGCTTCATTTCATTCATTCTGTAATTTCTTAATGTGATAGGTTTGATTGAAGTGTAATCGAGTTTTAATGGCTTCGGGTATTGTTATGTCCCACCTCGCCCAATCCGATTATATTTAAAATTTAATTTTTTAAATTATTTGATTTTATATTTTAATATAAATCATAATGATTAAAATATTTTTTAATAAAATTATTTATATGAAATATATTAATTTTAATATAATAAAAATATTAAAAGATATATATAAATAAAAAAATAAAAAAGGCAAACGGGACTTTCACATACCCTAGATATAATGAATATAAGAAATAGTTTAAATTAAGGAGAGGATTGGGACTCTTGGAGCAGGACCATCCATGACAGTAGTATACCCATTAGGAGTCCTCCAAGGTCATAAAAGAACTCCACCTTCACAATTTTCATATGTTCGTTCATCTGACTGTTTCTAACATATAAGGGAAATTAAATTAAATTCAGCTGGAACGAAAGAAGAAAGAATTGAGCAATGAGAATTCTACCATATGTATTTGAATGGCTTCAACACAAAATCGTAACATATACAAAAAACGACCCGCGTAACATCATTGTTATGACTTATGAGCAGCAGCGCACCATATCTCCATTCCGTCTTCTTCCCTCTATGCTCAAGTACGGTGCTGCTCGTCACCCTCAACAACCAATGCCATTTTCGATCTAAAACAAAAAAAAAGTTTTTCGTATGAACTGGGATTGCAATGTGATTATATGCTTCAAATGACCTAACATGATTAGAGAACATGGTTTCATGGAGAAAAACCAAATATGATCTTATATTTCGGCTGGGCTGGGGTCCAGCTTGAAGATTTTCGGTATGATTAGATTTGTATTAAGAAGGGTTATCAAAATCAATATAGTGACAACTTTATGTTGAGAATTGAATCTCTTAAAAATAGGATCTGTACAAACCAGATCTAGATCTCTTAAAAACATGATCTGTTCATACTAGATCTAGATCTCTTAAAAAAAACACAAGATCTGTTCATACCAGATTTTCAAGTATACCAAACAAATAATAATCTAAGATACCTCGAATTCTCCATTGGTAAATCTATCTTAGCCTGCTATTTTGTCTTCCAAACTGCACGCAGCCTCAAATCCTCTTTACATACGTCAAAGAATGGAGCAGATACACAATTGGGACCATAACCATTTATATGTGTGGTGAAACCTGTTTATAATTTCTAGTATGGCCCATCATAGAACTAGAAACTATAGTCTTGCCTATACACATATGAGGTTCACACTTAAATTAGATGCATAAAGCCCAAAATATCTAAACCATATTAGATCACTTTATTTAATTGGGCTCAACCTTATTTGATAGCATGTATACACAATTATACACATATAAGCCCATATGATAAATTAAAAATTCCTAACAATCTCCCACTTGGGCTATATGCGTTACCTTACAATTGTGTATTAACCTTATGAGATCATAATTTTGCTATCATTACCGAATGCATCTGCAAACAATTCAGTCCATCAATTATACTAACATAGGATCAAAGCGACTTTTGCTACATTTAATCCTAACTAAGCCCATCAATGGTCACAAATGCCGATATAACCAAATGACATGGATCAAGCATGGAAATTACAAGCAGCATGATCTCAGCATGCTTATATCCAACTGGTCCTACCTTAAGCCTTAGTGAGATCAATTTTAAATAAGTTCGTAGACAAATAAAACCAAATGACTTTATAATCGAAATGATCTCAAATGAATCAACCAGAAAACTGTATCCAAATTGACCTGGAAATCATCTAAAATACAAACTCCCACTGAAACTAAATATCTTGAAAATATACAACACCCATATGAGCAGTGTGCTCATGAAAGACCTTAGGTGACACTCCCTTAGTAAGCGGATCCTCAATCATGGAGTTTGTCCTAATGTGTTGAATAGACAACTGTCCACTCTGAACTCTCTCCTTAACAATCAGGAACGTGATGTCAATATGCTTTGACTTTTCCGAGCTCCTGTTGTTATTGGAATATAGTACTACTGAGTTATTATCACAAAATATCTTAAGTGGTCTTTCAATAGTGTCCACACTGCGCAGCCCCGTGACAAAATTTCGCAGCCTATATCCCATGGTCGGGATGCCTCAAACATGCTATAAACTCCGCTGTCATGGCGGAAGAAGCTATGAGTACTGGCTTAGCACTCTTCCAAGAAATAGCCTCCAAAGAAGCATGCGCATATAGCTCGGGCGATCTTCTACTATCTTGACATCCGACAAAATCGGAATCAGAATAGCCAATGAAAAGGCTGAAACAAGTACACTTTTGGCAAACTTATCTCAATGAGGTATATAGGAAAAGGAAACATAAGGGAGTACATTATGGAAATGTCTCACATTGCTTCAAAATTGAAAGCACTCAAGTCGAGTTATTCAAGACTTGCTAGTGCATTTGGTTTTGATATCCCTTCCAACACAGTACAATCAATTTACATCAGATGGATGTTAAGACGGCGTTTCTCAATGATGACATTGATGAGACAATTTATATGGTGCAGCCAGAAAACTTTGTGTCAGGAGATGCAAAGCAAGACAATTGCTTTTGACAATGATCAAGTTCAAGCTTCTATTCCTATATTGTTTAAGAAGTAATTCCAAATCAAGACTGTAACGCCCCAAAAATACCCTAGAATTTTTATAATAAAAATTATTATATTCGGCATAAATTCGAGCTAATTTGGGTATTTTTCCGGGAATTGTTAGTAATGAATATTGCATAAATGATTACATGTCTAAGAGCCGTATGCAAATATTATATGCTAAATGAGAATTGATTTGGATTCAAAATTTACACAAGTGTAAAAGGGCAAATTTGAAATTTATAAAATGAGGACCTAAGGATCAATTATAAATAAGTTTATATGTCTAAGTGTATAAATATGAGAGTTTAAGTGCAAATAAAGTGAAATATGGGCTATAAAGAAATTAGGGAGAAGCTTAAGTCAAAAGAATGCATTTTTTTTGTGGCCAAACAAGGCCTAATGAAAAATAAGTGACTTAAGACCAAAAAAATGAGAATAGGTGTGGAAGGCCAAACATGGCCTTACACTTAAATGAGGATAAAGACCAAAATATGGTCTTTGGGAGCTCATTCTTGAGCAATCCCGTTCTGGGAGAGAATGAGAGCAAAGTGTGGGAGAAAAGCTAGGGTTTGCAAGGAGTGATTTTGGTGGGATTGTTTCCCATTTCTTGCTTCTAAGAGACCAAGCAATATGGAAAAGAAGATTTAAAGAGAATGAGGTAAGAAAACAAAATCCTAACTTCATCTTTTGTGATTTTGATTTTGGGGAAAAAAAAACCCTAACTTAAGAAAAAGGGGTTTTATTGGTGCTAAACCACTTTTGGAGTTGTTTTGGGTGGATTCCATGGTGGATTTTTGATATATGAATTTGAGAAGGTTTATGGAAGAAAATGGGTGAGAACGGCGAATTTACCATTTCAGGCGTAACTCGTGAGTGGCACTGCACCCATTGTGCAGAAGACAAGTGGTACCGATACCACTCAAAGTGGTACCGATACCCATTGCAAGAAGGCAATTAGTACCATCAATGCTTCCTTACAACCTCATTTTTGCATGTTATGCACTTTGGCAATCAGATTCATACACCGATTATTTAGGGACCCTAATAAATGACTAATGGGGGTACAAATAAGAATTAAACTAAGTGAAAAATGTACCATACCTCGCCGCCTTGGTAAAGCTTCGCTTCGCCTCGACAATATTCGTTTAGTATGATTATTTGTTTAACCACTAAGAGTGGAGAATTTGTATTTCGATCAGTAGGGGTGGAAGACGACAATCGAATTCCAGGATTGGTATCGAAGAGACAAGGGATTGATAGCGTTTGGTTTATCATCGAACTCTATCCTTACTACAAGTGTATTGATAGTTTACTATGTAAATATGAAATGATTGTATGGAAAATGCATATGCCAATTGGAAAGGAAATCAACGTGATAATGTGTCAAATAGAAACTAGGATGAATTGTCAAATAATTGCTTGTGTGCATTTATTTGAATTGCAAATGATATTGTCATATTGTGACATAACGAATCAAGTGAATTATTAATGACCCACTTGGCGGGATGCACCAATGGGCATCCGCCATGATGGAAGAATTATATTGTTAAATGTCTCACTTGGCAGGATGCACCAATCGACATCCGTCATGATGATGTATGACATTTATTAAATGACTCTATTGGCGGGATGCACCAATCGGAATCTGTCATGATGATGAACCGAAATTGCTAAATGTGTAAGCACATTATCATCGAAAACAAGACGAGATTCACCAAGCGAACTGGTCGAAATGAATTGAATAGTCAAGGTGATATAACAAACTTGACAAGGAAAATGAGATTGTAAAACCAAATACATCTTTTAAGACGTGCTAAATCTCATGAATTGAATTGTGAAGGAATTGTTGCATTGGAAAATGAATGTTTGTAAATGAAAGTATGTACAAATGTATGCTATTATGTATTGTTTATGCATTGACCATTGAAATAGAGTAACAAGCATGATTGAATAAAAGCATGTTGTATTAGATAGAGAACTGTATAAAACCACTGAGCATGAAAATGCTTAGCTTGTATTTTTAACTATGCGCAGGTATCAAGTGAACAGGAAAGAAGGCCAAGAACAAGTAGCACAGAGTTATAGAGAAATCGTGCGGTGTATAAGTATATACCCCGACATGAGCATACATCGCATTCTTGAACATTGATATTTTGTAATCAAACGAGTTAAACTCATAAATATTGTTTTGTACTTTTTGAAGGGGCATGGAATGCCTTAATATAAATGTGTTTGTATGAATGTAAATGTTTATGGGCCTACCATTTGAAAATGCTTCCACGTAAATGAGAACTCTAAAATGAAATGACATAAATAAAACGTTTTGATAAGATAAATAAAAACGGCTCGAGTAACCGCTCCGGCTCAAGATCTCATCTGTGTCGGGCCTGGATTCGGCCACGACATTTTTTAAAAAGAAAATTTAATAAACCGGTAACTAAAAAAGGAATTAAATGAGCATCCCGAATCCTGCCTGACTCGCCAATCTGCCTGACCGAGAAGGTGCTAAAAGACAATGTTGTATATCCTCCTACTCAAGTTCAAAAATTGTTTCAGAAGAACGAACTCTAAAACCTCAAGAACCTATTCCATTGGCTACGATCCACTGCAGAGAGGAGAAGAATTTCCTAGATGATTATGTTGTATTTCTCCAAGAACTAGTTGACATTGGTGTGGTAGAAAAGTTCTAACTCGTATGGATTGATACCATGAATGAAGAGATGAAACTTACTGAAGGACAATGATGTTCGTGGGACTCGTACCATTGCTTGAAGGTGTTAAAACCCATTGGTTGTAAATGGATATTTAAACCAAGAAGGATTCAAAAAGGCAATGTAGAGTTATACTGGCCCATCTTGTCGCAGCGGCTTTACACATAAAGAAGGCGTCGATTATAAAGAGACTTTCTCCGCTTTCTTCAAAGACTCTTTCGTGATAATAATGGCATTACGGTACATTTTAATCTTGAGTTACATTAGATGGATAGCAGACGAAGGCTCAATGGTGACATTGATGATACAACTTATATGGTGCAGCCAGAAAACTTTGTGTCAGGAGATGCAAAACAAATGGTTTGCAAACTAAATAAACCCATCTATGGACTCAAGAAAGCATCTCGTCGATGGTATTACAAATTTCACCAAGTTGTCATTTCGTTCAATTTTGAGATGAACTTGGTGATAATCAGAGATACCGTGAAGTTTAAAGGGGGAGCAAGTACATTTTTCCTCATTTTATAAGTCGACGACATAATCAAGAAATACAAATGATATAAGCTTATTGCACGAAACCAAGAGATTTCTATGAAAGCAATTTGAAATGAAAGATCTTGGTGATGCCCCTTTTTATAAGTACATTTTTCTGGTTTTATATGTTGATGACATACTGCTAGCCACTTTTGTTTTATAAGTATATGTTGTTGATGATATAGGCTTATTGCACGAAACCAAGAGATTTCTATCAAAGCAATTTGAAATGAAAGATCTTGGTGACGCCTCTTTTGTTTTGAGAATTCAAATATATCGAGATCAGTCTCGAGGTACTTTAGATTATCAGCAAAAGAGCCGAGGTTGATAAGGTACTTAAAAGGTTTGGTATGATCAGTAAACCATGTGACACCTTGCAGGTCTAAGGGAGATAAGTTCACTTATGTCAATGCCCCAAGAATGACTTAGAAACTAGCGAAATACAAAAGATTCTTATGCCCCGACCGTAGAGCTCTGATGTATGCTCAGTTTGTATTTGTCCCATATCGCGTATATCGTTGGAATGTAGAGATATCATAACCTGATCGAACGCTGGAAAGTGTACCAAATGGGTCAATGCGATTACAGAGAAAACAAAGATTTTATGCTCACATATAGAAAATCGGACTGGGCTTGACAAATAAGACAGAAAGTCTCACTTAGCCATGACATCTAAGGACAAAAGGAATAAAAGAAAGAAAAAACTACGAAAGTCGAGTTTTAACCACAAAAGAAACATAAAAGGATGAAAATCCAAATGGTTGTTACTTTCAGGATCCGGTCATGTAAAAGAAGCATTGCACCAATTATCACGCATGGCATGCAAAATAAAAGGCATGCTTCTTAATTTGGTTTGTTCTCGAGGTACCTGACTTCTTACTCTGTGACACATGGTGGTTAGATTCATTGCACACCTCACATTAGTGTGTCTATGCAGGGTTGCCTGAGTTGCCGAAAACCAAGTGATGATGAAAGATACATCTATGTTGGTGATGACAATCTGGAGGAAGTTGAGGCAATTGAGACTTTTAGATTATTGTTAAGAACTGGATTTTATTTGGATTTGATCGAGACTCATGTCAGATAGTCTCTTAGACGGAATTTGGCTTTAATTTGTTCCCGCTTTGGACACATCCGTTATTGCTGTTCATTCCTGAAATGGAAAAGTCATTCTTTATCAAAATTCAAATTCTTGGGTTGGTTCTAGTTCTTATTACGCTACGATAATCTATATCAAGTTGACACTATCGGCCATTTAATGAATCCTGCATGGGCATGAGGTATAAAGCAATACCAACTAAAGGAGAATTCTGCCTCATTATGGCATAAGAGACAGGGTCACATCTCCGTAAGGAGAATTGAGAGACTCAGGTCCGATGGAATTCCTGATCCCCTTGATCGGCGATTTCGACTCTTATGTTAATTATTATATTAAGGGAAACAACAAACATTAGGATATTGGATGCTAATAGGGTTTCAAAGGTCTTAGAACTTATACATACTGATATTTGTGGGCCATTCTCACGTGATCTCGGGAATGGTCACGTATTTTATAACGCTCATAAACGATTTCTCCTCAATATGGCTACCTTTATCTCATTCATGACAAATCACAGCTTTTGGATGTGTTCAAAACTATAAGGCCGGGTTGAGAATCAACCTAATAAAAGGATTAAAAGCGACCGTCGACTGGTGGCGAAAATTATGGCGTATATGACGGATCGTGAACAACGCCCCGGATCAGTTGCTAAATTCCTAGAGGAATGTATCGTTTCCACAAAGACACTATGCCGTGTACGCCTAGCATGGAAACAAACAATGTTGGAAAGACGAAACAGAACACTTAAGGATATGGTAAGGAGTATGATCAGTCATTTTACCTACCAAAGATCACCAAAAAGCATTAAAGACCGCATGTATATATTTCTCAATGTAGCGTTCCAACTAGCGATCGATAAAACCCTCTTATGAGATTTCTGACAGCAAAAGCCTAGTTCAAGCATTTACACATTTGGGGAGTTATCCAGCTGAGGTAATGTACTTATAGGCCAAATGAAAAGAAATCGGACTCAAGAACTACGCTGTTACTTTATTGATATTCTAAAGATCTAGGGTTACAAGTTTTATGATCCTACTACAAGGCCATTTTTGAGATGTGAAATGCCCGCTTCTTTCGGGAGGATGTCGAGTTTATTGGGAGAAAGATTAAGGACTGTCTTTGAAGAGGAACATGTTGAAATTCTAATGGCTTTACGCTTATAGCTCACTTTAAATCGACCAGACGTGCTCGGCGATATCAAACCAAATCCACTGAAGTCTTCTGATAACTCCAACTTGAGTGCCAATTTTGAAGCAATGTGAGACATTTATAATGTACTCCTTATGTTTCCTTTTCTTACATACTATTGAGATAAGTTTCACAAAAGTGTACTTGAAATACCTTTTCATTTTTGGCAAACCTTTTCAATATCCTCAAGGAAACCTCACTGTGTAGTAACTGTCTCGTGGAGCATAAGACTCAAAAGCTCCGGAACGGCGCGCTTCATGATCATCAAACTCATATGATTTGACCTTTCCCACTTTTCCATCTCCCTCTTTTGGTCAGAGGTACTCTCATGTGTAAGTGGATCTAGTTGGTCAACTCATAAAGCAAGATCCAAGTCCATGACCCCGAGAACAATCAAAATGTTCTCTTTCCATGACTTAAAATTAGTGCCATTAAGCATTGGAATGGAATTAATATTGGCAAAGATATTTCGCAATGCAACTGTGAACTAAACAGAGAACAAAAAAAAACAAATAAACTAATTACTCACATATACAAAACTATAATATGCAAAATTTATTAATCACTGCAATGGTAGGGCATATTCCCATCATTAAGATACTCAGACAACATTAATATTTAGTCTTTGACATAAACATTAACTTGTAAATGGCACCTTGGGGCGAATGATCAAATAATCGATAATAAAACATGTCAACACTAAACCTTTCTTTCGACCGACTTAATGTCTGGCATTCTTTAGACCGAAGAATTACCACATGTTTACTAATTTCTATTGTATACGCACTGGGGCCAAACATTAACCTTCCTTCGGGGCTACAATTAATATTCTGATGAATAACATACACAAAACCTTTTATTCAAAATTCAAATTAATTTCTACAACAAGAGGTCGCTTGGCAACATATTGTTTTGATTAATTTAATTCCTAATATTATATCCATAATTACCAAAATCTAAAATACCCAAATTGTGCATCCAAATTAAGAATTGGGTCATGACAAATCAAACCAGAAATTGTAAATGGAACCCAAATCTATTTCCTTATTACCTAAATTTTTAATATACATAAAGCAAAGATATTAAATTCTCAATAAAAATAGAGTAAGCTATATACATACATGTGTAATTCATGTATACCAAACCAAATTACAAAATATTGCTAAATTATCATGTCATAATATCGCATTATGTTCAAGATCTTTAAATCTTGAAATATGTGACGGCTAAAGAAAACCATAAAACCGTCATATTACAAATTCAATAAAGCCATATTTAAATTCAACGGAATCCATAAATAATTTCATGATGAAGACAATAGATTAACCATTCCTGATAACTTAATCATGAACCTAGGCTCAAGTATCACTGTTTAATCAATCTCTTAAAAATGTGGATTCAGACAAACCAAATCTAGAACTCTTAAAAACATGATCCGTTCCATACTGTATCTAGATCTCTTTAAAAAACACATGATTTGTCTACTATCTTCAAGTATACCAAACAAATAATAGCGGAAGCATACCTGAATTCTCCATTGGTAAATCTATCTTTGGAGTCTTGTGATTTTGTCTTTCAAATCAGAATGCAGCTCTCAAATCCTCTTTGATGATGGGATGTCAAAAGAATGAGCATACATGCAATTTGGGGACCATAACCATTTATATAGGGTGAAACCCTAGGTTTATAATTTCTAGTCCGGCCCATCATAGAACTAGAAACTATAGCCCGGTCTCTACACATATGAGGTCCACACTTAAATTAGATGCATAAAGCCCAAAATACCTAAACCATATTAGATCACTTTATTTAATTGGGCTCAACCTTATTTGATAGCCTATATACATAATTATACACATATAAGCCCATATGATAGATTAAAAATTCCCAACACTTTATTCATAGCTGGTAGGAATATCAGACCAATTTAGTTTTCTGAACAGGCTCACAACTGATTGTACAAATATTTTGGCTTTAGACAGAGTCGAAGGGTTAGAATACAAGTCCACCAACACTGAATTGGTAAGAGATTCGTTATACAAAGATTAAAGGATTTGGTTAAACAGATTCATATTTTATTTCTCTTGAACAAGATCAAACACGGTTAAATCTTTTTCCACAGCCAACATGGGATCTGCATCTTTATTTGCTCATAATTGGATGTGAAACCATGCATTTAATTTCAACTCCAGCTGCAGTGCTATTCAGGGTAGGACCCTAGACCAGATCCCCAAGCAATTCTCCAGAGTCATAAGAGAATTATCCATCTGTTCAAACACAGCAGAAATTTAAGTCCCATGATATACAAGTAAAAAGGAACCCACAATAAGCAAAAACACATATTAGTACACTACTACCAAAAGGGTACCCTCGAAGACTAACATCCCCAAGGATTTTACTAAAGCCGATCAACGAGCCAACTCAACCTATTTCGGGTCAGTCCATTCAGATCGCGGGTCAAAACATACTGGATTAATTTGACTCATTTTTATTTGGACTAGATTTTGATCAGTCCAACCCAACCTATGCAGGTTGTGGACCAAAACGGGTTAAAACATGCCAAAGGGGTGAGAGAGTGAGAATTAAAAGTTTTTATAAGTCCTACTCAGAATTTTCCTTACTTTCTTATGACACTTTTTCCTTTTTTCTTTTTTTTTTTCTTTTTTTAAAACAATAATTTACAAAGTTTTTTGACTAATTAAACATCCTGTAAGTATAATTCATGCATTCCCTTAACGCTAGAAATAGTCCTAAACAGTCAATTTAGACAAATGGACAAATAGCAAAATATCAAAGACATGCTTACAACGATCATACATATACGAAAAGTTCATTAATCAAAAGGAAACTAAATTTCATTAATCAAAAGGAAATATTCGAGGGCCATAAGATTTCTGAGAAACCTCTTTCTAGATGTCCCCAAGTTTTTAAAACATATTAAGATTTAAACATATAAATGATGCTAGGATTTAATATTAAACATATTTCATTGAAAAGAAACACACCTTTATACAAGTGAATAAAGCTCTGAAATGGTTTCTTATGCGAAAAGTTCTTTGCGTTGAAAGCTTGTAATATATCACAAGAGTAATTTCAAAGAGAGAGAGAGCTCGAGAAGGAAGACTCCTGAGAGCTATATCTCAACACATGTGAGAAGTTCTTCATTTTATAGAGAAAACAAGAGGTGAAGTGGATACACAATGATGGCGTTAAAGTAAAGAATCTGATTCCTGGAAATACCATCGTACTTCATCACAAATCAAAATCTTCAAACTTTTCCCTTTACGTAATAATGACAAGATGATTTTGATATTTACGGTCAGATAAGAGACACGACACAATGGACGGCTCATTTGTCCCTTCTAAGGAATCTTATCAAAAATGATCTAAAAATAAAATAATGAAATTACTAATCTAAAAATATCTTTCATACCGCTTCGTCTTTTCTTATTTTTCTACTTTCCCGTCCTTCGCTTTTGTCAAATCTGGCCATTTAAACTATTTTTCTTCATGCTTTTTTATCTTCTTCTTCTTTGTATTCCACCCATATCAAGTCTTTGTCTTTTTGCTTTTCCATCTTCCACTCTTCTTTATGTTCCACTTACATCTTTTCTCTTCCACTTATATCTCTTTATGTCCCACTTACATCAAAATATCAAAAATCTTATCATACATTCTTGTCTTCTCTACTTGGTCCTTCAATGGATCTTGGGCTTTCTTCTTCTTTATATATATCCGTCTATTTCAATTATTAAATAATCATTTATTAAAGGTAAATCTAATGGTGGTAATTTTGTAACTATTTCTTTAAGAGATTTTACTAACTTAATATCTTCTTGATTAAAATATTTTTGTCCTTTACTTCCTACTTGACAAAATAAAAGGCCTACAATCCTACTTAAATTTTTTATGAAAGGTATGGCATTGTTTAATAATCCTAAAAATTTCTGTAATTCTTTTGTTTCTTCTATTTTGTCTCGAAAGTGAATTTTTTTTAAATATGGTTGTAATAATATTTACCATCTCCTATTATTAATTCCCTAAAAATTTATGGTCTATTGAAATAATTGCATTTTACTTCAGTTAATTATAATACCATGTTCTTCAAACTTTTTAATACTATTTGGAGATGTCCCATATGTTGTTTTTTATTTTGCAAACTAGTATATCGTCTATATAGATCATACGAATGAGTCATTATCTCTAAAAATATTATCCATCTTCGAAATAATGAGGGTGCTGCTAAAACCAAATGGCATTACAAGCCATTCAAAATGCCCTTCTGTGATGTGGAAAAGGTCATTCAAGGTATATTGTCCGGGTGCATTCAATTTGCCAAAAACCTGATTTACAATCAAATTTGCTAAATATAGTACAATCTTTTATTTTTCCTAATAAATATTCTTTTGTTGGTATATCATATCCATCATCTGAGAGATTTAAAATAAAAAAAATTATGTGAAAACCATCACACAAACAGGAACATTCATATTGAATCATCAAGAATCAAAATACAGGATTTACTGCCGCACTAATCCACATAACAAAAATATTGGAGATATTTGAATATGAGTATGAGGCTTTATGATCTTCCAGATTCGAATCCGCAGTCCGAGGCTTTATAATCTTCCCGCATCTAAATCAGAATCTAAGGTTTAATGATCTTCTCAGATTCCACACTAGCCTTCTGTCTCAATATTTCTCCTCCGATACCTAACCTAATGTTAAAAACTGGCGCGATCCTGCACCACTTGACCCCTATTTATAAATAATCGTGTCTATATATGAACACGATTGTTCGTAATTTCTATTTTAACCCATCATAAAAATAGAAATTACGCTTGTCTCTACACATTCATGCCCACACTTTATAATATATTAATTAAGGCCCCAAAACTTAAATTAATCACTTTAATTAGCCTAACTTTATTTGATAGCCTATAATTCACATTTATGCAATATATCAGCCCATATATTCGATTTTATTCCAACATCATCTTCTATGTTATCATTTAATCTTTTGTAGTTAATTACTATCCTACTTCTTTTCTTTGCTCACTATATTTATTCACTAAGAAGGTCAAGTGACTCCATGAGGTGAATCTCGAATCACGTATTACACCTAGTTTTAGTAAATCACATATGTGTTCTATAATCTTCTATCTTTTCAATTGCTTCTATCTGGTAGTTTTATTTTATAATCCGGTTTTTTTATTTTTAATATACATTCTACTTTATCTTTTTCCCAATATTTTAAAACATTTTCTCCTATAATTTCTAGTTTTTCTAACCTATCAATTAAACTTTGTATTTATTCTTCTTTTATATTTATCATAAAGTAGTTTATACTATTATTAATATGGGCTAATTCTGTTAAGTACATATCTTCATATTCTTCTTCTTCAAAATCTTCATGTATTATGTTTGCAAGGTCAACATTAATCCTTCTTTTCGCACTCACAATCTTTTTTGCTAATAGTCGGGTTTCGAATATTCTGTATTTATTTATCTAATTCTTCTAGACTTATAATTCCTGATTTCTTTTGTAATAGGTTTATCATGCAATGTCTTGATAAGGTAAAAAAATCTTTATTAAAAGTTATTTGTCCATTATCTTTTAATAGAAATAATAGTCCTAATATAACTTGATGTCTAAGATTTAAAGGTTTTATCCAAGTTTATTTTAATGGTAAGGAGTACTGACTAGAGTAAATAAATATTACAAAGGATATTTCTCACATTTAGATGGTCAGTATACCTATTAAAACTCCGCATTTGTCAGGTTATCATAGGTTTTTCTCTCGCTAAGGTTATGAATCTTTTTGGTATTATTTTCTCATCTATAATTACATGAGTACAACTTATATCTAATAATGCATATGTTTTTATTAAAAAATCTTCTATCCTAATTGTGCATTCTATTTGAGGTGCTTTTATTTCTCCTAATTTATTACATATTTCTATAGGGTGGATTATTACATTAGAGTTTTCTTCATCCATAAATTCTTCTGGGATTTCTCCCAATTTTTTTGTTTCCTATATATTTTTCAAATTTTGTTACTAAATCATTATATCCTTCTTTTATTAGAATTATTTCTTGTTCTATTCTTTTTATCTTTTCATCTATGGAGAGAGTATTTATAATTTCTTGATTATCTTTTTGACATTCATTTATTTCAAAGATTTATGTTGATGCTCAAGCATTCTTCATACATATTATGCATCCTTCTAAGTAAACACTTTGAATTTCATTTATGTGATCTATCTCGGAAACCATTTACATTTAAAACATCTAATACTATCAAGTCCTCTATTCTTTTTCCATTTATGTTTACATGTTATATCCATAAATTCTATATTTGGAAATTCTAATTCTACTAAATCATTTATTAGATCTTCATTTTCACTGTCTGAGTTTTGTTTTCCTTCTATGATACTAACTATACTATATATCGTTTCAGTATCAGATATTTCTTCATCTATTTCTACTAATTCTTCATTTGTACATTCTAAAAGCATACTTCTAGTATTATATAGGTTTTTCTTTCTGACAATTTGTACTTAAATGGTCCGGTTCTCTACATGCATAACACTTAAGTTTGTTTCTATATATTCTTCTTTGATTGTGGGCTTCTAAATATGTTCAAGTAGGATCTAAATAAGGTTTTCTTCTAGTAGATCTTTTTAAGAAAATCTTTTATTGTATTTTTATATGGTTTATATTTCTTTTCTTTTCTATTTTCTTTCATTCCCATATGTTCTCGTGGGTGTGAAGAGTATTCTTTACGTAATCTATACCGACTTTTCTGTTGTCTGGTTTGTATTTCACTACATTTTCTTTTAATATGTTCATTATATGGTTTATCCGTATGTCTTATACTCCAAGGTTCTCGGTTTTCATCATCTCGTCTTACACTCCTTTAATTCCCTCCATGAGGTTTCAATTTCTCTTCCTAAGGTCCTTGGAAGTTTTCTAAACAATTTTTCTCCTAACTCTTGGTTGAATCCATTTCCTAAAATAGCACAAAAATGGTAGTATGATTGACAGAATTCTTTTACATATTTCCAGTATTTTATCTGCATTTGTTCTAGATGTAATAATGCTTCTTGTTGAATGGTAAGATGTCCTGGAAAGCAGATCTTCTCCTCAATGTACTCATTAGACTCACTAATTTGATTTACAAAATTATAGGGATTAGCTCCTAATTTAAGCATACAATTGTAATTTTCTCTAAAATTTGTCTTGTAAGATTCCCATAATGCCCTAGTACTTTCTCCTAAAAAGGTTTCTAAATATTTATACATGGTTTCTGGATCTCGTTTCTCAGTATATTTTTCCAAACTTCGCTTACTAATGGATACTTCCATACATCTATGACATTATTCCATAATTGTGGATCATGAGCTGCTATATTCAATATTTGTCCTGAAGCTTGTCCTTGGAACTTATAGGTTTTTCTATTGCAAGGTCTCCTTAGGTCTGTAATCTATGGATTCATCATAGGATTGATTTGGTTTAGGTTTGTTCTCATAATATACTTGTGGTCTAGGTAAATTTCCTCCTCTATCTTGCCTTATTCCCATAGGTTGGGTTCTGGTAAATGGTGTAGGAGAAGTTGCAGTACTTACTTCATCATCCATCATTTCTAAATCATTATCTGATTCTATGGTTTCATTGTCATCTTCTATTAATTCTATGACGACAATGTTCCCTAGATTATCATAGATTAATCTTTCTTCTTTCTATTTCCCCTTTTCTTAAAGCTAAAGTTTCTATTTCTAATAAATCTTCTTCCCGCTATTACTCCGTCTCATTTCATAGAGTATTCTTTTATTGGGTAATCTTTTTCCTTCTAAAGTTATAGAGTCTATTTTATTTCAAGTAATCTTTCTTGGTACTCTTCTACTTTCAGGTATCATTCTTTTGTAATCTATGAATCTTATACTAGTTTTTCCTAAAGTATTTTGGCATACTAAAGAGAATTTTTGTATACTGTTTCGCTTTCTTAGAAAATCTTCTAAATCCCCATTCTAATCCTAAGCAATTCTTTTCTCAGACTTAATGCCTCCTCGGTTTAATCCATTCCTACTCCTTTAGTGGTTAAGAGATTTACTACATCTTCTATTTTTATTTTTACTTTATTATCTCGCATAATTTGGTAAGACCTAATAAATCCTATATTAATACTAGATTACTACCTTTACTTATTGTTCATATCCTTTGTTTTAATTCCTATTTTAATATCTTGTTGTAAGTCTTTAAGGCTCATCATAAAATCCTCGCATATAATATAATATACCTATAAGTTATATTCATATCTATTTCTCGTATTTATCATTGTTTTTCCATATCCGTCCAACTATCATCATATATATGTACTAATGTTTTTGTTCTTAAACCTTTCCTTCTTAAGCCTTTAATGGCTATAGTTATTAATCCTAAATGACAAAAGCTATAATCTTTTCTTAATTTGTCTACTATACCTTTTCCTAATAATTCTAAGGTGATTGTATCATCTCCTAAACATTGGATTTCTTCTTCTCTGATACATTTTATAAATTTATTTATTCTTTCAAATATCTTCTTTTATATATCACTTCTGGTTCTAATATTTTTAAACCATTAGTCTTAAAGTTTTCATATTCTCTATTTCCTCGATCTATGATTTTAGCTATTTGCTCCATATTTATCGCCTTGCCCGAGTAATCTATCATTATTACTACTTGTTTCTACTCGTATATTGTTCAAAATTCCGTAAAATGATCTTCTACTATTCATTGTTTGTCTTTACTTGATCCAAAGTTATAATTTCTAGGTATAGTTATCGATTTCTTGGGTTTTCCTATTTCTAGGTTATTTATTCCTTTTATAAGATCTTCTATGTCTTGTGTTTTTGAACTACTAGGTTTATAGTAGATTTTACAAAGTTTCTAACTTATATTTAATAATAATATTATTATATTATTTTGTTTTACTAAAGTTAAATTTGTTTTTTACTTTAATGTGGTTTTCAACTTAGACCTCTCGTATATTGGTGGAAATTTTTAGCTTTTCTAGTATTTGAGATATGTTTGATCTTTTAATAGGTTATTCATATAGTCTATTTTAATTTTTAATATATCAGATGTCCTTTACTTATTTCTGTAAGTTTTTCTAATTGATTAATAATTTTATTGTTAGATTCTTCTAAGTATTTGATTTTGTGTACTAGTGTTGGATATAATCAAGATTTTTTCCAATTTTTTCTACTTTGTTTTCTAAGTGTTTTATCTTACTATATTCTGGATTGAAAGTTTTAAAATTTTCTGATAAATTGATTATTAGATCTACTAATGTGTTAAGAGTTTTATATGGATTTTCTGAATGTATATTATGTGTATAATTCTCTTTTTTATAATTGCACTTTAGTTTAAACGAGTCTGAAATACTGATTTGTTTTTCTAAGTTTTCTATTCTGAGATCTAGATAATCTAAATTTCTAATTAAATTACTAATATTTAATAATTGTTATATCTTCTGTGTGTTCTTCTAGATAATCTACACCCAGAGTTTTCTATTATGAATTCAATTTTTCTATAAAAATGTTTTCACATGAGGAATTTCAATTTGAGTTGAGGATTAAAGGGGTGAGAGAGTGAGAATTAAAAGTTTTTATAAGTCCTACTTAGGATTTTCCTTACTTTCTTATGTCTCTTTTTTTTTTTTTTTAAACAATAATTTACAAAGTTTTTTGATTAATTAAACATCCTGTAAGTATAATCATGCATTCCCTTAATGCTTAGAAATAGTCATGCATTCCCTTAATGCTTAGAAATAGTCCTAAACAGTCAATTTAGACAAATGGACAAATAGCAAAATATCAAAGATACGGGTGACCATGATCATATATAAAGGAAAGTTTGTATTAATGGGAAAAGGAAAAATAAAGTTCATTAATCAAAAGGAAAATATTTTGGTACATAAGATTTTAGAGAAACCCTTTGGGATGTCCCCTAAGTTTTTAAAACAGATTAAGATTTAAACATATAAATAAATGACAGTAGATGAAAATATTAAACATATTTCATCGGTTAAACACACCTTTATACAAACAACAAACTGAAATGAAAGCTTTTATGAAAGCTTATGTTGAAAGCTTTGGAATATATCACAAGAGGGTTGAAGAGAGAGAGAGAGAGAGAGAGAGCTGGGAGAAGTAAAGACTGGTATATGATATCTCAAATATTATTGCAGGTTCTCATTTATGCAGCAAAACAAGAGGTGAAGGGACAAGGTCAAGGATAAGATTGCGCTTTGTTAACTGATTCCAAATATTCATTCGACCTCATCACAAATCAAAATCTTCAAACTTTTCTTACGTAAAATATGGACAAGAGGGTGATTTGATTCGATCGGGTTTTCTGATAAGATTACGACACATGCAATGTCGATTTGTCCCTTATAAGGAATCTTATCGTAAAAATTTATCTAAAAAGAAAAATAATGTACCCATTAATCTAAAAATATCTTTCACACTGTCATTTTTCTTCTTGGCTTCGTCTTCACACAATCCGTTGATGCAACTATTTTTCTTCATGCTTTGTTATCTTCTTCTTCTTTGTCTTTTTACTTTTCTATCTGGACTCTTCTTTATGTTCCACTTACATCTTTTTTCTTCCACTTATATCTCTTTATGTCCCACTTACATCAAAATATCAAAAATCTTATCATACATTCTTGTCTTCCCTACTTGGTCCTTCACGATCTCTGCTTTCGTTTTTATATATGTCTTTTTTGGAGAATCTCAATACTGTCATAAGCAATTTTGACTTATAAATCATATCATTCTTCAAATAATATATAAATATATAATAATATTAATATATAAAATAATCGAATCTAAACAATATAATAATATTAAACAAACATAAATAAATAAATAATGGTAGAACATTATTATATCCAAAGTAATAAAGTAATTAGTTAAATAATACCAAAACAATAAAGTAATAACTTAATAACATCTCTGACAAAAAATTTTTAAAGTATTAAATTAAATCTCATATGTCTCTAATCTTCATCCTTATCTTCATTATATCCAATAATATGTGACTTTATATTATAAATATGTACAACCATTGAGTTATCATCATCAAGTATTAATTAAATTTTTAGAATACTAACAATATAAATTTCATTTATATTTGGAATAATTTTTTTTAAATACATCTCTCAACCCTATAATAATAAAATATCATATTTGTTTTAAAAATTCATCTAGATATAATCATATTAGGAAATAAATAAGTATATAATTTTATTAATTATTTTAAAAATAATAATATTTTATTATTAATGCTAGTTTAAGTAATAAAATTATTTAAAATATACTAATAATTTAATTTTTAGTATTATTATTAACACTAGTTTAAGTAATAAAATTATTTAAAATATATGAATAATTTAATTATTTAATTTAATTTAATTTATAAACTAGTATAACTTAATTTTTATCAAAAAAACATAAATGATTAAATAAAATTTAAAGGATAAATAGAAAAAAAAATTACAAATATTTAAAATTGGATTAATGTGATAAATAAAAATATTTAATTTTAAACTTTAATTTATTTAATTGAAATGTATTCCCCCATAATTTTCCATACAAGATTTTATAAATATTAAATTATCATATAAATTATATTAAAAAGTTACATTTAAAAATAAAAAATTAAAAAACAAAATTTAATATATTAATCATATATTATTATAATTATTATTATTACTTTTAAAACCTTATGTGCTACAAAACAAAAATTTAACTTATGGTAGTGACTAAAATATCAAATTTTATAGATAAATTTTTAAAAATTTCAATTACTAAATTAATTACTTACAAAAATTAAATTAAATGTTCGAACAACTGTCATGATTTGATTTGAATCTTAAATTTTAAGATCCCATCCTTTTAGAAGTCAAACCAAAATGGTTTACTGTGTATGTCCTCTAAAATCTCCATGAAGCCCCAGCCCCAAATTTGTAGACTATCACTGGTGGCCAAGAGTATACATGGAGAATCTCCAGTGCAAAAACCTTGTACACCCAACCAAAACATTTACACCAGCAAAAAAAAGTGTGGATTTCAGCCTTTTGGAATTACCATTAAGACATATTTTTTGAGATCAATCTTTAGTAGTCATCCAAATTGGTCTTATGGAACATCTCCATTTCAATTCTGCACTTCTTCTCTTCAAGTGACCCAAGAGGCCATATTTGCTATGCACGAAAGGGTCAGTTAATATATATATACTTTCTCATATTCATCACATTAATCCATGACATAATGCGATAATAAACACCCAAAACCTTAGTCCTGCCACTTCAAAGAGATTGTTAACAGCATCACAATGAGAGAAGCACCATATCTCCAAGTCAGTGTTATCATATTCATCACATTCCATGGAACAAAGAACTCGAGAGTTATATACACCCAAAATCCATCACATTATTGACAATGGCACTGGTCCCATTCCTATTATTGCTACCAGAAACACAAATTTAATACATCTTTGTTAGAAATGGAATCTTACATCAACAAGTAGACTAAACGAACATTTATACCCAAGGAACAAAATATCGGTAATTACGGATATATCGATACTTGGATTTTACGGATATATCGAAAATATCGGTAAATATCGGTGGATATTTTGACAAAAATATTTGCTAGTTAAAATTAATAAAAATACTGAAATTCATGGAAATACTTCATAACTTTTATAAAGACATAAATAAGCAAATATACACTTATTAAAAATAATATTCATTATAATTTATCGTAGAAATTACATTACAATAGTAATTTAAAAACTACAGAATGAAGACCGATGTGATTCCTGGATTACATTATTTGATGAAGGGACCATCTGATGAAGATAATATTTGATGATGCTTTTTCAACTCGGAATCAATGAGCGTGTGGGTCAGCACTGACTAAGACTGGCTCGAATGATGAACTGGAGGATGCCGGATCGTCTGGGCTCTTGATCTGAGGACTCTTATCTCCGATGGTCCGCAGCCGTAAGGCCGTCTGCCTCGTAGGAGGCGCTCGGTCGCGTGTTCTCGATGTGGCACTCTCCCGCAAGAAGAACCGTAAGGAAGAAGGGCTTCGCGAGGGTTTTACCACGCCCGATGCCTAAGCCGCCGATTTTCTCGAGAAGAAAGAGAGAATACTTAGATTTACCTTCAGATTGACGCATCTTCTGGTGGATGGCAGATTTATAATGGATATTCATCTATCGATCTAATGACGAGGAGTCCTTCCTATCAGTATGTTTCTCAGTTAGCCTTAGATTTAGCGATGGATTAGTCAAAGAGTTTATTCGAATAATCCTCCTTCTTATTGAGAATGTCCAACTGATGGTCTTCTATTGCTTTTCTTTCCTTTATAATAGGACTTGATCGAGGATATCTTTTTTAAGGAATATTTTATCTTCTCGTTATTTGGGAGGATATGGGTTGATCACAGCATGGGCCTCTCGTTTTTCTCAGATCCATGTTTTGGGCCTAATGAGTCGGGCCTCCGTTCGTCGGGCCGTGGAGGACACGGGCGGGCACGACCCCATTGCCTTCTCGGCCAACTTCTCACTTTTCATCTTCTCATCGCTCCAGGCGGATCAAACGCCACCCATTTCTATATCCTTGTCGTTGCCCCCGCACCATGGGTACCTATCAAGGCAAGTGGCCGTGATTAATTCCGCGATCATTGTTACTCCTGTCCGCTCTGATGTGGATTAATTAACCTTTCGCCCGCCGTCATATGTTAATGATGGCTCTCAGTTTCGTGCTTGTTTTTCATATTCCCTTTATTTCTTTGTTTCGTCGACCTCTCTAGCCTCCTACCTCCTTTTTAAATTTCATAACTCCCTTGTCTTTATATTTCGCAAGCCAGATTTCGCTCGGATTTTGCTTCTATCTCTGTTTGTCAGGTCCCTGGGTGTCTTCTTTCTTTCCCTGCCCGCGGCATCCGTCCCATGTTTCTTTCGATTGATAAGACGAGGCCCTGGGTTCATTTGTCCGGATTTCGCTTTGCCATGCCGGTCCCAACGTTTTTCCTTGCGCATCAACGATGATTCCTTCAAGCATGCTTCTGGCCCCGCAGCCGGGGTGTCTCCGCTTGTTTGATACAAGCATTCACCGCTCCTCGAGGCGCTCCCTTCCCTTAGGTAAGGAAAAGGAAGATAAACTTTGATCAAATATCCTAGGGTCTCTGACTATCTCAAAGATCACTGCATGATATTCAGAAAGTGGGCCCCAAAGAGTTGTTGGCCTCTTTATATGAGTCTACATTTTCATTAACGACATCGCCTCTTCTCGGTGTTCAGATATGGTCTCCTCGATTTTTGACTCACATGGCCACTCCGCCTTTAATGGTATGTTTTTCGAGGTCTTCTTGATACACGCCTCCGCTTCATCGATCCTTTCATCAAATGTGTTCTTCAAGATTTTCATATCCGCTCTTCTCAACCGGCCCCCAATGGTCAGCATTTTCGTGGGTTTGCTCGGGTCTTTTAGAGACAAGGGGGCTTCGCGTCCCTAGTGTGGCTTGCTCCTGCATCTTTTAACTGACATACGCGAGGGGTTTATTTATTTCTTAGCGCCCCAAAGCCCTTTGGTGATTTCTGGATCTTCCTTCTCATCGGACATGGAAAATCCGATATTTCTTTGTTAGTGGCTCCAACTGGGAGTACAATTCTTTAGACAGGGAAGACACTTAGGCGCACTTTAACGTGGGGTGCCTCATAACCTTCGCGGAGTATCATCCTTACTCTCGTTTAATTTCGATTTAAAGGTTGGATTGATATCTCTCGACCTTAAGTCTCTTTATATTTTCGCATGCCTGCCTGGGCTTGCTGATCTAAGATACCATTGCCAAGCCTTGCTCGACCGAAAGGTTCCATTCGCTCCTACGTTAACTACTAAGGCCTGACAATCCCCAATTTCATCCCATTCCTCAAGTCCATGTAAAATCTTCTCCCGTTTTGTGGCCTTCATCTCCCTCTCACTGGTGTTTTCTCTTCGGCCCGTCGTGGTCGTCTCATCGAGGAGATTTTAGTCTATCTCGGGGGATATCTCGAAAAACCCCTGAGTGCGAAGAGGAGAAAGAGATCTCCCAAGAGGGATCACCACCAGAACAAAGTCTGAGATTAGAAGCACTCAAGTCCCTCATTCAAAGGCCCGCCTTGGCTTCATCCCTGGGCTTCGCCGAGGTTCCCCGGGTTCTTCGCTCACTTCTCTTCCGAGCCCATCGCAGAGCGGGAATCCCCTCAAACGGTCGGCGACTCCACCGCTATGCTTGCCCATAACCATCCGAATGCTCCTGGCAGCACCCTCGCCAAGCCATCTCCCGAGAAGGTGGGATAGTAGTCGAGGAGGAAGAAACAAAATCAAAGGTTGATGAAACTGGCGATTCTGTCGCCTAATGCTAATCCGGCCTAAGTGTCGCTTCATCCATCCTCAGTGATTCGACGCTGGAGAGATCAAAGGGGTTGTCGGCTGATAAGGCTCGCCTGTCTTTTTCTAGGGACTTACTTAAGCTTATAATTATGCTAACTTTCCTTTATCGGCTCGTTGTTGACTTCTACTGTATCATTCCCGCAGTTGCCACTCATTTGAAGGGCTCGCCTAAAAAGCCCAACCCGAATGAGAGAAGCACAAGGATCAGCCCGACTGGGCGCTTAAAGTGACCACTTTAACTTCCAGCTGACGAGTCACAGGGCGTGCAAAATTTTATGTCCTGAGAAATAGGAAAGACTTACGTCGATCCGCACATCCTCACGCCCGTGATCGGGCCGAAAAATAGGAAGGCGAGGTCCCGAGCGTACCGCGATTGTCGAGGAGAGTCTCTAAAAGTTCCTGATGTAGCCAGTTTCACATGATGATTCTGGCTGAGATCGAGGAGCCGCACTACCCGTGATGAGCTTCATCGTTAGGAGGAACCGTCGTTTCCTAGACGAACAACCCGGATCGCAAGTGATGCGCGATCACCTAGCTGACTTAATGGAGAAACAACTTGAGATTGCTCACGCGAGATTTTGGAGGGCAAGGTATCACTGAGACCGGCCTGAATGAGTCCTCAAGCCGTGGACTTGTCGACGGCTGCCGGCGAGTGCCGTGGGTTTACGTGACCAACTTCATCTCAAGGCGACGATTCGCTGTTTCGGGAGGGATGAGGTCATCAGCAATCATGACCAGCCGGTGCTCAATGGGCTTCTGGGTGGCTTGCTTTTCAGCAGAAAGCCGCTCGTGTGTACCCCGATCTGGATTTTGACTTTGACCTCCCGAGCGATGGGAGGCAAGAGGAATCTTCTAAGACAAATGAACCCCCGCAGCCTAGCACTCATGTCGAGGCCCCTTCTCGCTCTTTCTTCGCTCGATACTGCATCCGGCTCGCCTCCTACCGATTTATTATATTTTTCTTTTCTTTGTCAAATTCCGAGGCCTACTATCCGTGTTGACCCTCTTTAACCCGATACTTGCCCTGGAATTCTTAATTTTACTTATTTATCTATCTTGCTTTTCTTCAATCGAGGATCAGGAAATTTACCGCTTCGTTTCAAGACTTTGCAAACCGCTCTGCTCCAAATTTTTGCACTGTAGATGAAACCCTGTCGGCCTGTCTGTGCCCGCCTGGCTTGCGGTATTGACCCGTCCTTTCGCTCACGTGCCCCGCTGAGGCATCAAGGCAGGTTCACAACAAGGCGTATTGATTAAGGCTTGATTACACGTGACGGGGAGGAGGTCTCAAGAGTTCGCTAATAGAATACGAGGAGCCTGTCTGTTTGGGCACAGAAAGGGCTCGCCCCGATAAGTAGAGGGAGCTCGCCCTGCATGTGTTGCCGGAGAGCTCTGGCTAATGACTGGTAGGGGAGGAGCTCCGCCTGCCTGGGGCGCAGCGGCGGCCTGTCCTTTCATAACAGAGGAGCCTGGGTCACCAGACAAGGAGCTCAATGAGACTTGTAGGAGGAGCCTGGTCCCGTGTGGAAGTACAAAGAAGGGCCTGCCCTGGAGAACAGAGTGGCCGCCCGTCTCAGACAAGGGAGCTCACAACAGACTCAGGGAGGAGCCTCCCAAGCCGTGAAGTGGGCGGTTTCAAGGGCCTGGTCCCCGACAAATGCAGGAGCTCGCCCGCCCGCTGGCTGGGGTGGGAGAGCCTGGCCACTGAGACTTGTAGGGAGGAGCCCGTCCGGTGCTTACAAGAAGGGCTCGTCCCGATAATGCAGGGAGTTTCGTCTCGCTCGTGGCCAAGGGGAGAGCTCGCCAATGAGACTCATGGGAGGAGCCTGTCGTTTGAAGTACAAAGCAGCGCCTGAAGCCCTGGCAAATAGAGGGAGCCACCCGGCTCGTGGCTGGGGCGGGAGAGCCACAATGAGATTCTGCAGTGGAGGAGCCCGGTCAAAGTGCACAGCGGAAGGGCTCGCCAATAGGAAATCACAAAGAGCCGCCCATGTAAATAATAAGTCACATAGAGTCAAGTAGAGGAGCTCGCCGTAGACCGCCAGAAGAGCTCACCATGTACACCGCTGACAGCCGCCGTGAGGAGCTCACTGTGCATCATTGTAAGAGCCGCCCATAAATAATAGGAGCTCGCGATGAGCCACGAGGAGCTCGTCGTGGCACTGGCCAAGAGCTCGTCCATGTAAATACAGGAGCTCGTCGATGTGAGCTGTTAGGAGGAGCCTGTGTGGATCAGGAGCTGGCCCATGTAAAATACAGGAGCTCACGATGTGAGCCGTTGGGGAGGAGCCTCGGCCAGAGCCATCGGGAGCCTGGCGTAATAGTGGGCAGCCTGCCCATTGCTGCGGATGTGGGAAGAGCTCACAAAGTGAGCGCCGTGGCTCCGGCGCCGAGGCCGAGTGGCGATGTAGCCGAGCCGGTCTCACCCCGAGGCAAACGTGGCCCGTGCGAGCAGTGAGCTCTGCCATATGAAAGTAGCCGTGGCTCGGCGCTAAGGTCGAGGGCGGCGTAGCCGAGCCGGGTTCGGCTTCGTGCGCTGCGGCTCGTGGCGGAGTAGTGAGTTTGCCAAGGTGAGCGCCGTACCGCGCGGCGCCGGCGGGCGGCGCTCGAAGCGGCTGGTTCACTTCAGGCGCTGCGGGTCAGGCGAGTGTGAGCTTCGCCGAGCCGGCGGGGCGCGGCCTGGCGGCGCTGAGCGGCGATGCAGCTTAGCTGGTTCGATTTCGAGGCGCTGTGGGCTCGTGCGGGGTAGGTGAGCTCGCTAGCGAGATTAGGAGTGAGCTCGCTCTGCTTGGGCATAGCGGAAGGGGTTTCCGCCCCGGGAGGCAGAGGGAGCTCGTCACCAGACAAGTGGAGCCTGCCGCTGAGACTCAGGGAGGAACCCGTCTCAGCTGGGCGGCAAAGAAGGGCCTGCCCCGATAAGTGCAGGGAGTCATTCCCGCTCTCAGACAAGCGGAGCTCACACGACTTGAGAGCCCACCAGGTGAAGTACATGTGCTAGCGGCCTGGCCCCGATATGCAGTAGGGAGCCTGCCCCGCTCAGACGGGCGGGAGAGCTCGCCAATGAGACTCTCAGGGGAGGAGCCCGCTCTGGTTAAGTGGCCATGGAAGGGCTTCGCCTGATAAATAGAGGGAGTTTCGTCACCAGGAGCCAAGGGAGCTCGCCAGAGTGGAGTAATCAAGGTCTACGGTGTTATGGACAAGCAAAGACAAAGCAGGAAGGACTGCTTCGTGTGAGGATCCATCTGCGGGGAAAGACGTCAGATTTAAGAGGCGCGGCGAGGGGAGCCGTCATTTCATCCCCGCCTATCGGGAAGATGTGAATCGCTTTTAATGTCGATCGATAAATGAACGGTCAGGTTTGCCTTCTCGCGCTCTATAAATGTGGAGTTCTCAAGGTTCTCCGTGTCTTACGCCTTTCAAGATTTCTCGCTCTCCATACTGGCGGATGAAGTTTGCGTATATGATGTCATGTTCATCGCTTCTTCGCTAGTTTCTTTTACGCCTTCCTGACATGCTTTTCCGAATTTCTCCGCAGGTGGAGTTGTGTTTTTCCCGCTTCCCTTTATGGGAGTCATGTTATTCCCAGCTTCGCTAGGGGATGCGCCTAGAGTGGGGAATGGTGCCTCGCACCTCACTCCCTCATTCTTTCTTCTTTCCTCTCTTTCCTCGCTTTATACCTCTTCTTTCTTTCTTTTCTTCTTCCACACGCCTCACATCCGGTTCTTCTTCTTTCTCTCTCCTCTCATTCCCATCTTTTCTCCTCTTCTCCTCCTTTTTTTTTTTTTTTTTTTTAGGTATCAAGCCAGATCGAGTGCATGAGGTGAATCCTGCCAGGATCAGACAGCTTCTACGACAGAATCGACACCATTGATTGTATCCAACCATGACTTGATGCACTTTATTTCTATGAAATTTCCATCAGGTATATTTATTTACACAATTGCTGAGACGTCCAACAACAACTGCTCACCTAATTTTGTCACCCAGAATTTAAAGGTCTTCTCGCGAACCGAGGCCTACCGATAAAAGCGCCTTAAGATGTTCCGCATTCCAGCGGCGTCGAAAATTTTTCCTTCCTCCGTCGGGAGCTCATAATCACTCTGGCCCGACGACCCAAGATACACAATATATATGGGCCTCCTAATCGGGGCCCCAACTTCCCATGTGGCCGGATTTTCCATGTAGTAGCTTTTCAAGACCAAATCTCGGAACGTAACTCAGGGCCCGACTCTTTGTTGTAGTGCCCAGCGGACTTCCTTTGGTATTCCTCTCAGACACTGAACTCGCTTCACGCTTCTCATCCAGAGTTCTAAATTCACGCAGTGGCCTCATCAAGCTTGTTTCTTCCGAGGCTAGCTCGCATTCGGGAGACTTTACCTAACTTGATTAGGCCACGTCGTGCCAAAAGCTAGGCAATGGAGTTTCCAAGTTGTCGACTTCGTGTCATCCGATAGGCTCCATAAGATTGTGAGGTATTCACCTAACTCCCTTCACCCTTCCAATTCTTGGTTTTCGTGGCATGCTGAGGGTTCTTATGGTAACTTCTGGCTTCGTCCATCTGACTGCAGAGCCGGCGAAGAATAGTAATTTTAATTCGAGCCTCAAGACAAAAGTCCCCGAATTCTCAGGTCGAACCGTTTCCGCTATCCGAGACCAAGGCCCTCGGGACACCAAATCTCGATATGATCGCTTCGCTCATACGGTCAAGGCGGTCTTCTCGCTCTATGATCGCGGCTAAGGCTCACCTTCACTTCACTTGGTGAAATAGTTCACCGCCACGATTATAAATTTACATCGCCTTGCCCATATGCGGCTCCTAATATGTCCAACCCACCGGAAGCGGCTGGGTGGGCCAGGATCAAGGTCGCAGGCTCACGATACGTGATATTTTAAATGTTGTTCGCAGATTCAGATCTTTCACCGTGTTATCAGATTCGAGCATCAGGCCAATAGTATCCCTGTCTCCCAAAATTTTTCCTACTAACGCTCGAGCCCCGATATGGTTCCCGTGATATGCCTTCATGCACTTCTCTTAGCAATACACTGCTGTCTTCCCGTGATACATTTTAGAAGGGTGTGAAGAATCTCGCTCAGGCTCTCAGATTGGTAAACCTGGAGGATCTCACTCTTATCTTAGCCGCTTCCTTGGGGTCGTCTGCTAAGGTTCCGTCATTAATGTAATCCCAAATAGGGTCCATCCAATGGTACGGACGTTGTGGCTTACTCATTATGCCGTATGGGTCAACCCGAGGGCTCACGAGGTATTCGATGGGCGCGATTCCCCACGTCTTCCCGTAAGGTCACGCCAGCTTTTGCTAAAGCGCTGGCAGACGTGGAATTCTCCGTCTGGACGACCGGATCCGAATCGATACAAACTTTTTAATAAATCGCGGACTTTGCGAAGATACGTAATCATTTTCTCACTCTGGGCCTCAGATGTGTTCCTCTAACTGGGTCTCGACCACCTCCGCCGAGTCGCTTAGACCCCAACCGATCGACGCCCAATGAATGAGCGAGGCTGAGGCCCGCTATCACGGCCAGACTCACCCTCGCTGCTGGAGGCGTGAACCCAAACCCGAGCGCATACTCACGTCTATACCTTCTCTCGTGAGGTCGATTAAGCCCGCCTCCGTCTCGCATTCGAGGCCCGCCCACAGAGCTTCCATATGGGGAGGTCGCCCCTTGATTGGGTGGGTCTCATAGTTTCCCATCAAGAACTCCATGACGAAATCCATTAGATCTCAGCCCTTTATGGCTGTTTTTGGTTTGTACCCGAATGTCGACCACTCGCCTATGGCCTGCTTCATCAACCTCCCAGAGACTCTTATGTAACACCGTCTACGTGGGTATTCGGTCGGACTTCTATGGTGTGAGCCTGAAATATGATCAAGTTCAGCCATGGCCACCGCAGCTTAATATTAATTTTCCATTTCGATACCTCTCCCTGGGCCTCCTCGTGGCTCGACCAAGAAGAGTAGACAAGGGGCCAGATCTGCCTGTCTCTAATTCAGCACCGCGCTTAGTTGAAAACTGGAGCACGTGCCAAATACAAGGTAAGGATTTTCTCCTACCCGGCTTACTAGAATGGGTGGCGAGCCTGGCACAGCCAAGGCTACAAACGCTTCTTCACATTTCTCGTCCCATTGAAAGGCTTTTTCAAGACTGAAGAAAGGTCGCACTCACACTGGGCTCGACACGAATCGACTCTAGAGTCGCGATCCTCGTTAGCCGCTGTACTTCCTTTGTCCCTGACGGTGATGGCATGTCCAGCAATGCTTTATCTATCCGGCTCGCTTTCCACCCCTGCGGTTGACTATGAAGCCTGCTGTAAATTTTCCCGCCGACACAAGGCACTACGGATTCACTCTTCATGTTATAATCCCTTAGATCCGGAATGTCTCGAGAGGTGAGCGATGGAGACCTGGGCTTGTAGCGGATTTTACCAAAGATGTCGCTTCCATGATACTCCATCATTGCACGATCCGCTTTTGAAACATCCAACACTAACCTCTGTAGGTCAGCTCGCATTCTGAAGCCCAACCAAGATTACCCGACAACAAAGCAGGTCCCCCGTGGCCGTGGGATGAATGACGTCTTCTCCGTCACTGTGTGGTCCACACGATCCGACATAACCTAAAACGCATCCATGAAGCCATGAGCTCAAGGCCCGTTGCATCTACACAAGGTCGATCTCGCGTGGGGAATCATTCTTCGGGCATGCTACTTATATCTGAAATCATGCAGCCGCCATTTGCCATCTGTTTTCTTCGACGAGCACAACATTGGCCACCATCTGGCATTCTACTCCCCGATCGCCGCTTGAGGAGCTGGCCGACCCTTCGTGATGGCCTTTGTCTCTCCTCGTGAGAAACTGCGCTTTGCTTCGACCGGCCAGGAGATCTGGCCCAGGTTTAACTTATGAGTGATGACCGCTGGTCGATGCCACTCCGTCTACCCTCGTCTCCATGCGAAGATAAACCTGCCTCGGCCTAGAACTCCGCGTGAGGGGCCTTTGAGGCCTTCTCTCGCTAATTTGGAGCCGATGATAGCAAGATGTCTTGGTCGCCATCCAACGTTATCGGGCTCCAACTCTTCCGAGGGCTCCTGCCGAGCGGACATCACACGCATATCAAGCTCACCCATGCTCACATTGTCGATCGCTTTTGTTTCCATGAGGCTAAGATAAAGATTCTCGTACACTACGATTCCCCCGAACCGCCCCAACGCCGTTTATTGCTCCGGGAATTTAATAACCGTGTGGTATGGTCGAGGATGGTTTTTATCGCTACTGAGAGGGTCCGCCTAAAGAACATGTTATAGCCGAATTAGCGCCCACTATGAGAAACCTTGCTTTAGTTGTTTCGGGCAAGGGGGTTCCCCAAGGTTAGCACCAATGGATCGACCCCAACAACACCTTTCTCCGAGAACCCCGAGATGAGTGTTACGTGTTCTAGCTTTTCTTCCACTCCTATTTTGTCGGGCGTCGATGCAAATGATGTCGGCCGAGCTCCCATTGTCTACTAGAACCCGATGGACCGCTGTATTTGCCACAATCAAGGCCGATTACCGCGGGTCGCCATGGGGATGCCGACACCTTCCAAGTTCGAATCGAGAATGTGATAAAGGGTGTCGACTGCAGATTTTGCATACCGACCGCATTCTCCCGTCTCGCGATCTTATGTCATGTAAGGGCCTTCCCAGCCGAACTAGATTCTCCTCCTCCAAAGAAATCCCGAGATCACGTGGATTTCTCTCTGTGGGTTGCTTCATGCGGGTCAGTTGCCCGACGAGGTGGTGGCGCGTGAGCCTGGGCCCGATTCTGCTCCCCTGGTCCGGTCTGAGCTTGGTTCCCCGAAGATATGAACGCCAGAGATATCCGCGCCAGACGATATCATTCTCTTCAATCGTATACGCTTGTCCGTATGATGCCCATAGTCCTTGTGGAACTTCGCGCATTCGAGTTATCTCTCGTAATGGATTTGATTTCATCCGTATAGCTTTCACCTTAGAATTGCTCGCTTGCATTTCATGCGTAACTCCGCGACACTCGAGGCCGTCAAGGAGGAAGTGGGCCGAGCTAATAGCCGCTGCCTTGGCCGCGGCGCGCCCAAAGTGGCCTTAAGATTTCGTCTTTGCAGAGATCGCTCCCTCCGCCCTGAGATTCTCTGTCGCCATTCTCTCGGGGCTCCGCCCCCGTCGCCCTACTGTCTTTTGCTAGCTAAGAACTTTCTTTTCGATGTGAGGGCCTCTTTCTCCGTTTATGTATTTTTCACTTCACAGAACTCTACCATGTTAATGAGGTTCTTTCAGAGATAGAGAACATCGTCTGACCGCACTCCCAACCCCGCTATGAAGGTCGTGATAAATAACTTTTCACAGTACATCGATCCCCGCGACTTTCAAACCGCTGTGGCATATGACTTTAAATTCTCCTCGTTTCGCTTGATGCTCAACGCATGGTGCCTCGCTTCCTGCATGTCCCAGCCTGGCGAAGGAGACTAACGCGACATAATCTTCAACCAGAACGTCAAGAGGGATTCGCCGACCGTGCCATACTGGCCTTACGTGGCTTTCGCGCACGCCCTCGCGACCGAATCCGGTCCGGATACCTCATGCAACTCATCCGATTCTCGAGGTATCGAAGACAGATCTAATCGGATCTTTGACGCCATCGTGAACGATTCTACTGGGAGGCATCCCGACCTACGGAGCGATAGTTTAGCACTTTGGGTGGGTGAAAGGTGATTCTGCTTGCCGCACCTCAAGGTATCCATGGTGTCCGGGTGCGCCCCCCAACTTCACTCCTCCTCCTCCCCCTTTACACTAGCTTAGCTCTCATTGGAGGTCCCCCGACGGCTCCCATGTCCGCTCTCATTCCCCGGGTGGGGATGTCATGGTTCCACGCTCGCCCACGCCCCCTCCGTACCGCTCGCTCTTCTTCTACGCTAGCCGTGGG
This sequence comes from Tetrastigma voinierianum, assembly GCA_016808115.1. Classification (NCBI taxonomy): domain Eukaryota; kingdom Viridiplantae; phylum Streptophyta; class Magnoliopsida; order Vitales; family Vitaceae; genus Tetrastigma; species Tetrastigma voinierianum. The sequence goes on along the minus strand of JAEQBH010000138.1, from coordinate 2,339,863 downwards.
TCGTGCCTCCGCTCGGCTCAGATTCCGCCGCCTTGCATTTCTGGAATGCCACAGCCGCGTTTTTCGCTCGGCAGGAGGAACGTGCTGTGACCTTCCGCAGCCCCGTCGCCTTCCGTACCGACGGTTCCGTGAGCTGCTCTATCTCTTCTACCAAGCGCCGGGCACCTGTTATGAGTGCTTCCACTTGCCAGGTTGCTCGACCGCCTACCGGGTCCTCGGCGCTCGCCATTCAGATCTCCCGTGGTTCGCATCTCGCAGGATTAGCGCGTTCTCGCCGTGTTCCTGGGCTGATACCATCGCAGAATCGAGAAACAAGCATATGTTCTGTGTAAGAATAGTCGCTCCCACGCATCGCGCCCACCACGACGCTTTCAACCTGAACCCACGAGCTGCGGCCGCCTGGCCGACCAAGATCACACACGATGAACCGAGGATGCTGATCGTCTGGCTCTTGATCCGAGGACTCTGACTGATGGTCTCACAGCCAGGCGTCGCTTCGCCTCAGGTAGGGAGGCCGCCTGGCAGTTCCTCGACGCAGACTCTCCCCGCAAAGCAAGAACCGCATGAAGAAGTGGCTTCATGAGGGCTTCGCCGTACGTCCACGCCAAGCTCATCTTTCTCGGTAAGAAAAGAGAGAATACTGTATCACTTCAGACGACGCATCTTCTGCATTTTGAATGGCCAGATTTATAACTGATATTCATCCATCGACTTTACGACGCGGTTCTTCCACGCAAGATGTTTCCTCATATAGTTAGCCTTAGATTTAATGATGGATTAGTCAAAAGAGTTATTCTAATAATCCTTCTTACCGAGAACGCCCAAATCGACGGTCTTCATCGCTTTTCTTTCCTTTATAATGTGACTCTGATCGATGATATCTCATTTAATATTTTATCTTCAAGTTATCGAGGATATGGGCTGACAACAAAGCACGAGCCCCGCTCTTTCAGATCCACGCTCAGCCCAATGAGTCATTCCGTCAGTCTGCGGGAGGACACTGGCTGGGCACTTAATCCCATTGCTCTCTCTGGGCCGCGATCAAACGTCACCCATTTCTATATCCCATCAATATTCATAATAAGATTTTCTAAAATATCGAGATAAATCAAGAAAAATAAAAATAACTGCATAACTAATCCTAATGCTGTATTGATGGCTTCAGAAAGAGACAGATGATTTTACAAGATTTAAAAATCTTTGAAATAAAATGTAGACACCGACATTTCACCGGGATATTTTACCGGAGACACTGATATTTCCAATCATATTTCACCGGAGATTTACCGATATTTTTCAAAATTCCTCGCACAAGCCAAGACGTTGCGCCTCCACGCGACGCCAGCGGAAAATGGTCTTTCCGATTTTTCGCCGAAAATGCGCGCTTTTACCGATTTTCCCCGATTTTTCTTCCGATCGATTTTCTTCGATTTTTCTTCTCAAACTCATTTTTCGCCTAAATATCGGCTCGAAAAACCGATATTTTGTTCCCTGTTTATACCTTGTTAATTAAATTGAATCGAAAAGTTGAGATTAAGAACATTGATGATCTGAGTTTGCGTTCAAACTGGATAAAAAAACATCACTGATAGACTGTCTAACCAGCTGGTCCAGTTTCCTGGTTTTTAAAAAAATAATAATAAATACAATATCGAACTGAAGATTTACCACGGACGGTCTAACCAGCAGCAGGGCCGGCCGGGTACTCTAATGAAATCTGGGATCCGATTCCTCACATGGGCTTGAGACCTCAACCTTGAGGATTTAGGATTTTGTATATATAATTTGATCTTTGATAATATAATACAAGTGATCATTCGTTTTTCATCTGCTTTTACCCTACAATTAGGGCTTAATTTGAATTTAATCCAAAATTAAAATAAAATGTTTATGATAATAAAAATAAATATCCTTTTAACATACTATACAGTTTTTAATAGATAGATTTTAAATATTCATTAATTGTTTAAACAAGCAATTTATTCTTTATTAAAATGAGGAGATCAAGCAAAGAAAATAATAGAAAACAAAGGAACTTCCGAAAAATGTAGATGAAAATAAAAATAAAAATAAAATTAAATGGATGAGCGATGAATAAACTGAAAATTTCTAAACAAGGAAACCATCAGAAACCAAAAGTTCATCCCCAGAAGCAAAAGCAAAAGCCATTGCTTTATGCGGTCCGCATCATGGTTTTGGTCTTCTTTGGGAAGACCACATCACTTGGCTCCTTTAATCTTTTCATCCCTAAATAATTCGATCCGTTTTGTTTTCCAGAAAACAAGAGAGAAAAAATCATCAAACAAACAATTCTGAAACCTAATCCACAAGAAACCAGGAAAAAGAAAAAAAAAAGCTAGAAAGAGATGTGATGAAAACGGAAAGAAGAAAAGAAGAATAGGGGCTCAGAAAAACGATGGGTAAGAAAGATTATCAGCACAGATTCATCAGAGTGGTGCATGACTTTCTTCGATCTCATCACTGCCCACCTCAATCCATCCATCTAAGAGTATAAAGAAAGAAAAATCCATGGAAATAGAAATAGATGAACAAAGAAACGGACAGGAAAGCCGCTTCCGTCTTCTTCCTTATCCCCCATACATGTATATATATATGAATGTATGATACCATATTCTCAAGGAAACAAAAACCCTAATCCAAAATCTTCTATGTTATTATTACATTTCTACCCTCGTCTTCGCTTGTTTTATTAACTTAACTTCCTAAGTATTTCACCCGACGGGAGATTTTGAAATTTAATTTTAATTATTTTTTAAGTTTAGGAATTTAAATATTGAAATCCAAAACATTTTAAAAATGTGTATGCTTCCAAACGAGAGTTTCAGACGAAAATAATTTATCTTCAAAAGACTACGACGCCTTTTCAACCTGAACCCACGTCATGGCCATCACGGACCCAATTGCTTACGCCGACGCAGCGCCCTGATCGCCTGTACTGGCGCAGGACAGACCGCTGACCGCAGCCGGCGCGGTACCCTCCCGCAAAACCAAGAAAAATGGGGTCAGACAGCCGCGCCGCGCCGCCCACGCCAAGCCATTCTTCCTGGAGAGTAAAAGAGGCCGCTTGGGGGCTATGCAACTAAGAGTGCGTTTATGTCATAAGATCTTCATCAAGAAGGCCAGATTTATAGTAGATGTTCAACCATTGATCATTGATAAAGAAATCTTCCACGGACGTATATTTTATTATGGGATTCATATCTGATTCTTGGGTGATAGTGATATGTAAAGAGCTATTACTTGTAATAGTCTTCTTTCCTTATTGGGGGATGTCCAACTGGCGATGATCCATTATTCTTTCTTTCCTTTAATTCGACTCGTCAGATGAGTAATATATCGCTTAGTGGAATATTCTATTTTCTCAGATTGGAAAAATACGGGTTGATTGGTCGGGTACGACCTTCCACTCGTCTGTGGTCAGGTTGGCGCATCAAGCTCAGCTCGTCAATGATACGAAGGCCTGGAGTTTTACCGAGCCCAACATTCTCGGGTCATGAGCGGGATGATTCGCCCATTCTTTACCCCATCGCCCCCAAATTCTCAGGTACGTATCGCTATGGGCAAGGGTCGAATTCTTCCCGTAATCCACATTCCACACAGACATTGGAACGGTTACTTAGGCTTAGTCGCCAATATACGCCTTAGGATAATGACGACTCTTGCAGTTTTCGCCATTTCCCACCTCTTCGTTTCTTTCGCTTTTTATGGATATCTTTCGCTCATTCGCTTCTCGCTCCCGGACCCTTCTTTCTTAGCTTTCTGCTCGCGCCTCATAAGCAGTTTTCCATCAGATCTTTCGTCCACAGGGTCCAGATTACTTCGGCTTTCTTTTCGATCGTACGACGAACGTCGGGGTTCAACCATCATTTTATTTCTTTGTCATGCCTCCGTCATGGTCCAGTCATTCTTCTTCATGGATTAGTGTGATTCTTCTACACCGTCAATATCATGACCGGGAGTTGCACCGACCGGCCTACGTGGTCGAACCCGAGATGCTCCCGGGGCGCCTCCTCTCCTCTGTGCGGAAAGGAGGGTGAGCTGACGACTATCCCAAGGATCCGATTATCTCGACCACTGCTCAAAGACGCTTATAAACCGTAGGCCCAAAGAAGGCCTGGCCCTTCCTATGGGGCCACTTTCGTCAACACTCGACCTCCTTTGGTGTTCGGTGTGGCCTCTCGATGTTTCACTTTCTACGTAGTTCCCGTACTAAAATGGTGTGCTCGGGTCGCCTTTGAGAATGGTCTGCTTTTCCTTTTGCACTTTTATAAAAGGGTTTTACAACATTTCAATGTCTCCATTCTTCCCAACTCGCACTCCAACGGCCGGGGTATTTCGTCGTCTACTGGGTCTTCTTTTAGTGATGCAGGACTCTGTTCTCGCAGCTGGGCTTTATCTTTACCCGAAGGATACCACCGAGGCTTCCTTTATTTTCTAAAGGCCCCAGATCTCCCTCCGTGATTTCCGATCTCCCCTCTTCTCAGGTCATGGAAGGGTCGCGTACTTTTTTTGCTAGTTGGCTCCAGGTCAGAGTACGACCTTCTTAACAAAGACACACACTAGCGCTCCAGCGGCTCTAATTAACCCTAAGTAATCTCCGTAGTGTTTGTGTCGTTTTCGCATGACTCAGGCGAGGTCAAGCCGAACATTTCGACTACATGTCCTTCCTCGCTTCCCAGTGCCCCATCGATCTCAAAGTGGTCGAAGATGACACTGCAGTGTCGAGATCGTCGAATGTTCCGTCGCCCCACGGAGCCACCAACTGACATCGCGGCCCCTCGAATCTGAAAGCCCGTCGCCCCGCTGCTTCGAGGCCCGCCTCCTCCTTCCAAGAAAATCTCTCCCGCTTAGCCTTCCGCCCACTCCCACCCGGTGGCAGGTTTCGCTCAATCGAGCACCGTCCCTGGCCCCGGGAGTGTGAAGTGGAAGAAATCTGGCCATTGATAAAGATAGGGCCGATTTCGCCAAGGTTCCAAGATTGGAGTATCTCGCCCTTCCTTGGCCTCAATGCTTCATGCTCAAGACTCCGAAAGGGGAAGTGGCCGCTTCAGCAGGGGCTCCTATAGTTTGCGCTCGCTCTCTCCACGCCCGTCAGGAAGGTGAAAACCTCGGGTGAATCTGGCCATCACCGCTACAAACTCGATCACCGCCTGGGGTCCGCCGACGAGCTGCCAGTCGCACGCGGAAAGGTCAAGAAAAGGCCCCGACCAAAACCGCTGAGGATGGGACTCGCTTAACGCTGAGCTCGCGCAGCCGTGACGCCCATCTCGAGGGATTCTGATCTTCGGGAGGTCGAAGAGCTGCCCGTCGACGAGCTCGCCTGGTTTCGTGTCATTTCTGCAGGGTGCTCTCGTGTCTCGCGCCCCATCTCCGTGCTAATCTCGCGCAGATGTCGACCCCATGTTCGATGTGCAGTAGCCACCATTTGGAAGTGGCTCACCGAGAAGGCCAAACCGAATGAAAACATGTGAAATTGCTCTGATTTATAAGGCGAAGGCGCTCTTACTTCCGAAAGGCACGAGCCATGTTAACGAGCGCAGCCAGAGCCATCAAGGTAAGAGAGGCTCAAGTCCGACTCTGTTAATACTGATGCCTGGCCCGTGCTCTGGCAGAAGTAAGAGAGGACGGTTCTAATAGCCCGATGGCTGGCCGAGGGCTAGCTTCGGGAGGTTCATGGCGAGTTACTGTCATAAGTAAGACGACTCTTGGTTGGAGACCAGGATGGGCCAGTAAATCGGCCCAAGATGAGCTTCAAACCAAGGGAAGAAACTTATTTCATCCCGTGGTGAGTCAGTGAGTCCCGTGGAGTGAGCCGCGTGCAAACACGGCGAACCGGGTAATAAGCTTCAGACGCTTAGGATGCGGTCTGTCGCGGTCGCGAGGCCAAGGTGTCGTTAGAGGTAGTCATTGCCTGGAGGCCTCCGAGGCCGTAAGCTTGGCAGAGCGGCTGAAGGAGGAGTGTCACGGACAGGCGTGGGATTCACTGCCATTTTTCGCTGTCAGAGGGACGGGGAAGGTTGGCCTTAAGATCGAGAGACTGCCGCCGCCACCCGCTTCGTGGCTCGCTGCCACAGAAGGTACTAATGCTTTGCAAGATTTTTAGACTTCAACTGATCTTCCTGAAGGACGGTGAGGCAGAGGAATCTTGCAAATTATTCTCAAGATCCGGTACTCTCATAGCTTCACTCTCCCTTCTTCTCCGTCTCTGGTCCTCCCGTCGACGCCTAAATCCTCAGACTCAAGCACCGATTCTGACTTCTTCATACTTACCTTCTCATGTATACTTGTTTGTCTTTGTTTGGGCCTGGAGCTCGAGACATATATGGCCTCTACTTCAATAAATATTCATTCATTTTTTTTTGTTTGTGTTTCTGCCGGTGCATTCCACGCTTTCCTTTTTGAACGATCTGAATTGAGAGTTTGGGTTGAGCAAACAAGCTCGTCCAACTGGGCTGCTGCGTGGGCTATTCTGTCGAGCCGAGACGAGCACTTATGCAGCGTGGCGTGTGTAGAATGGTGAGGTCGTCAAAATGAGCACAGGGTCTGCCCATTGATTTGACTGAGTATGCGATGACTCCTGGGGCTGCGTGGATCATGGTAGGAGCTCACCTATTCGAGTCACCTTCATGGTCGAATTCACAATGGTAGCTGACTGATTCCCTTAGGCTGCGTGTCCCGCCTGCGTGAGGTAGCCCATGCGAATGGCCGGCGTGGAGCTCGCCTTCAGAACCGAGAGGAAGAGCCTGGCCCGAGTGAATAGTCAGCAGAGCCTGGTCCGGTTTAACCGAGAGGAAGAGCCTGGCCAAGGTGAATGGTCGGTGCAGAGCTTCGCCTGAGTGAACCGAGAAGAAGAGCCGTCAGGTGGAATGGTTGAGCTCGTCCGAGTGAACCGGTGAGAAGAGCTCACAATGTGAATTGCTGCATAGAGCTCGTCCGAGTGATCTGAGAGGAAGAGCTCGTCAATGTGAATTACCGAAAGCGTAGCTCGTCCGAGGAGCTCGAGATAAAGAGCCTGGCCACGCGAATTGTCGCAGAGAGCTCGTCCGAGTGATCTGAGAGGAAGAGCTCGTCAATGTGAATTGCTGCGTAGAGCTCGTCCGAGTGAACTGAGAGGAAGAGCTCGTCAATGTGAATTGTTGAGTAGAGCTCGTCCGAGTGATCTGAGAGGAAGAGCTCGTCAATGTGAATTGCTGCGTAGAGCTCGTCCGAGTGAACTGAGAGGAAGAGCTCGTCAATGTGAATTGCTGAGTAGAGCTCGTCCGAGTGAGCTGAGAGGAAGAGCTCGTCAATGTGAATTGTCAGATTCGCCCTCGAGTGAGCCGAGAGGAAGAGCCTGGCCAATGTGAATTGTTGCGTAGAGCCTCGTCCGAAAGGGACTGAGATAAAGAGCCTGGCCAATGTGAATTGGCCGAGCAGAGCCTGGGTCCGAAAGTGAGCTAAGAGGAAGAGTTCGTCAATGTGAATTGCTGAGTAGAGCTCGTCCGAGTGACATGAGAGGAAGAGCTCGTCAATGTGAATTGCTGAGTAGAGCTCGTCCAAGTGAGCTGAGAGGAAGAGCTTGTCAATGTGAATTGCTGCGTAGAGCTCGTCCGAGTGACTTGAGAGGAAGAGCTCACAATGAATTGCCGGTGATCGGGTCCGAGTGGAACCGAGAGGAAGAGCTCGGGCCAGGGTCGCCCAAATTGAAAGTACGATGTAGCCGAGCCAAGCAATGTACCTCGAGCCGGCCGACTCGAGGTTGGGCGTGGCCCGTGTGGGAGTGGGTGAGCTCACAATGGTGGCAGTTTCTAGCCGAGTGGCGATGTAGCCTGGTGGCAATGTAGCCCGAGCCGGTCTCGCCACACCCGAGGCCGCGTGGCCTGCAGGCGGGAGTGGGTGAGCTCACAATGATGGCGCCCAGCCGAGTGGCAATGTAGCCTGGTGGCAATGTAGCCTTATTGGTCCGACCCCGAGGCCGCATGGCCCGCGAGCGGTGAGCTCGCCACGGTGGCGGCTCCGCACCAGTGGCGATGTAGCCGAGCGGCGATGTAGCCCGAAACGGGTCCACTCCCCGAGGCCGCGCGGCTCGCGCTGAGTGGGGACGGGGCTCACAAATTGAGCAAATAAAATCGCGCCGTGGCCTCAGTGTGGCAATGTAGCCCGAAATGGTCCGACTCGAGGCAATATGGGCTCGTAGCGGAGTAGACGGGCTCACAAATTGAGCGCGCGTCTAAGCGCCGTGGCCTCGTGGCAATGTACTCATCGCCCACTCGAGGCGCCGTGGCCCGTGGCGGAGTAGAAGGGCTCGCCAAATTGAGCAACAGGCTCCGGCGCCGTGGGCCTTGGTGGCAATGTAGCCCGAGTCGGTCCAATTTCGGCCGAGGGTGATGTAACGCCGTTTCGCGACCCGCCCCGAGTATTACTGCTTCCTCCTCCAATGTGGGCCAATTAGGTTCGTGGTCCCCGATCGGCCATGACTCTTCCTCTGCTTCTCGACGCCGGGAATGTCACGACCGAAGCGTACCGCGGAAGGTCATGGCCTTCCCTGCCCGTCAGACTTCCGTGGATGTTGTAACTGTCTGCTAAGTTGCTTCAATTCTTCTATCAGTGTTTATTGATGGCATTTAAGTGCTTTCCACTTCGCTTTATTGCTTCTGCATTGCTTCCACCGTCCCAGAGGTCTACTATCTCGCATGCCTCGGTGGATCCCCGCATCTCGGCGGATTGGCGTTACTCCCGCCAGGTTCCTCGCCGATACCATCGCGAATCGAGAAATCGCTATATTTATAAATAATCACGCTCCGCGCACGGCGCCACCGATGATGCCTTTTTCAACCCGAATCGGCCGAGCGCGCGGGGTCACGGCCGACCCGATTGTTTGTGGGCCGGGATGTAGGCACCGACTGCCTAGGCCGGTAGATCAGGCAAACGGATCTCGCAAAGCCTGAAGCGCTGGGCAATTCCTCCGCAAAACCAGAAAAGCTGGGTCGGCGCGGGCTGTGCCCGTGGCCGCCCGATGCCTAAGCTCTCGCTCTTCTCTCAGAGAAAAAGAGGTCATGGGGCTGGGTGCAACCAAGAAATGCGATGCCAAGGCACTCTTCACCGTCGCGCGCCTTGTATTTATAGTAGATGTTAAAACCAAATTTGATGGCGATATGAGTCCTTCCCATCTACGCATATTTTTAATATAAATTCATATCGATTTGGTACAGGATATAGAAAGAAAGAGTTTACTTGTAATAGTCTTCTTCCTTATCGTGACGCCCAACCTACGACGCATCCATTATTCTTCTTTCCTTTTAATGGGACTTGGTCGATGAGTAATATATCAAGTAGCAATATTCTATTTTCTCAGACGGAAAAATATGGGTTGATTGGCCAGCATGGACCTTCCAATTTGTCCGTGGTCAGGTTTTCAGGCTTAACAAGCTCGCCTCTCGTCTAACACTGGCGCCTGGAGTAATTCGAGCCCAACATTCCTTGGCTTCAAGGAAAGGGAGATTTACCCATTTCTTTACCCCCATCAAGATTATTAAATTAGTTTAAAAATTAAAATAATTGTTAAAATAGTGCGTAATACCGTTATTATGAATAATGACAAATAGAATTATCAAATACTGCTGTCTATAATAGCGATAATTGAGCTTGAAATGTTCAAATACCGATGTTATAGATATATGTAATTTAAATTGTTAAATGGTGTTGTCCATAATAACGATAATTGGGTTTAAAATGTTCAAATATCGTTGTTATGGATAGATGTAATTGATTAAAATTTTCAAATTGCTTGTTGTTTTACTTGAACATTTGATTAACTAATTGCTGATGTCTTGACGGTGGTATTACACACTATTTTAGTAATTATTTTTGTTTTTAAATTAATTTAATTTTTTTTTCTTTTAAATTATTTCCATCTAAAACTCCCAAATGAATTACATCAGTACTCCAACATTTAATCACCAACCTTTAATAAATGGGGTGGAAGATAATTTATCGTAATTCATAAATATTTTTTTTTTTGATGAAATTCATAAATCATTTGTTTCCTGCAAAAGGATATACTTAATTTTTATTTTCTAGGAAACTCATAATAGATTTGTTGGCTGACATAGCGTGACAACTTTATTGATGGAGTGAATTTTTATCCATGAAGAGAATTTATACTTTTTATATTTCACTAGAAAAAATATCAAAATTTACAGCATCATAAAAATTTATGCATGATCATTCATTACAATGTAAATCTTTTGGTGATTCTCTATGGAAAGTTAAGACATCCAATAAAAACCCTACTTTTATATATACTAGGGATAACCCACATGCAAGACACTTGTAGGTCATAGTATCAAAAGTAGGAGAAAAATAAAAGAAAATAAATCAATAAATAAATATATCATTTAAATAAATAAATATTAAAAATCAAACAATAAAAAATAATTATAAAACTAAACATCTTTAATTATAAAACTAAACACTTAAAACATATTGATTTACAAATAAATTGTTGAAATATTTAAAATTCAATTAAAGTCCTAAAATTTGACAGTTTTAATATCTTTTACTCAACTTATCTGCAACATGATAATAATGTTTTTCAAAAAAAAATAATTCTTCATGAAAATTGAAATAATAATCCAATTATATAAAAAAGAAAATTAATTCTTTATGAATATTGAAACTAAACTATAATCCAGTGTTAGAAATTTGATGAATATAAATTCCAGATTCTATTACTTCTTTCTTACATCTATAATTTATACTATTTTTTTTTTTTATGCAAATGAGGGGTGACACCAAGCACAAAGTGCTTACAAGTTACAAGAAGTTTTCCTAAGCCATCTAAGCCTAGACTTGTCTTTTTGCAAAACATCTATCACATTCTCTGGTAGGGTTCTCCAACTGGTCACTATCCCACTTCAGGCACACACACTAGTATTAGCAAGACAATTTGTTGCTTGATTAGCCTCCTGAAGGATAAGTTGGAGGTCTACTTTCCATTTCCATTTCATCATCTTTTTACATTCCTTTACCAGATTGTTATAAAGGTTTCTCACCGTTTTTGTTTGTTGTTAACCCAACAAGCTTGATGGGACCGATTTCAAATCAATCGAATGTTTGATAAATCTTACACCGTGATTAACGGTTAAATCCAGTAATCCACTGAATCGATCACAACCTATTGGAATCCTGTGGATATCGGGGAACCCGATACCACACTATTATGTCTCATTTATTGGAACCCGTAGAGTTAACAGCTAGATGGCCACTCCAGTTCCATTCATTCATATTCATTTGAAACATGCAAGGTCATAGTTAAAACGACATATAATGGTTAATTACAACTCTTATGCATAATAAAATTACAACTTAGAACTAAATTGTTCCAAATCCATTTTACAAAGCGTTATTAAAAGTTATATGTTGGCTTTCTTCACACTATGGCCCCGAATGGAGCAAGTATTCGTCGTGGGTGTCTGCTCACTTAAAATATTTTCCCTTATAGGATGAGTCACGCCCAATAGAAAAACTTCCTATAGAGGTTATTTCCCACCTAAGTGCACATGCAATGGTCATGTTCCACATTCACCTCTCAAGTAAAAACATATGTCTTTTCTACTATGGAATCCTATATGCCATGACATGAAATGAGATGAGACTCAATCCTGTACCATGCCCCGAGTCCTCACCAACTCCCACCACACAATGTGAATGCCAATGTGTGATAAACCATCATTGATGAATCGTATCCAATCAACACTTTGAAATTAAAAGTCGTTTGTTTATAAACCAAAACTTTTATGGATGACGTCATTTCAAATTATCTTTTTTAGAATCAAAACCGTGTGTTTCATGGGCAACGGATTTCTAGGGTCTCGCCATAGGACTCCGCACGCCTTCCTACACTTTTTGGACTTTCATCGTTAGAGTGGATGAACCAGTCCAAGCCTTTCACCTGAGGGGATGTCTAACCCTTCTTGATATTACCCACCACACGTTTTTTTTCATGTTATGCAACCGTGCGACTCTGTTGGACATCGTCCAACGGTATAGAACCCACCCATCAATCACCAAGTATGGTGATTGATCATAATCATTCACTCACACCCATTCAATTATGATGTCCCCATTCATATGCAATGTAATGCACCATTTCATCTTATATCACGCCACATATATCATGAATGCTACATGGACAATTCAAACCATACAATTCACCATGTATGATGAACAATTATATCAAAAGCATATAATTTCCAAATAAAACCCATTTCAATTTCAATATATACTAACACTCATATATCAACATTCAATTACCCCCAAGCATATCATTCAAACTCAAGCAACGACAACCTTGATCCATAAGACCAACTATGGCATGGATATGCCCACAATTTCCACATGTCGGCCTCAGCAAGCCATAAATAAAGAACCCACACGCCACCAAACCATAACCGCCCACACAATTATGCCACTAATAGGACATAAAACTGCCCCAAAAGATTGTTCACAAGTAGGCCATAGTTAGGCCACAAAACTAGCCATACACAGGCTACAAACAAAGCCATATGTAGGCTACATGATAGTTCCGAACTTAATTCAGAAATCAGTCCCAAATATGGCCTTAAATAGATAAACAACCTAAGTTGTGGCAGTCTTGGAAAATGGACCATAACTTAAGCTGTAGAGGTCCGATTTAGATGATTTAAAAGCCTAACATCAAGTTCACCGTTGCAGCTACAACTTCTATGAGGAACATGAGTCCAAAATCTCTCTATTTCCTAACCGAAAACCAGTCCCAAGATCTGGACACAAACAAATAAACAGCCAAAGCTATGGTAGTCCTAGGAAATGGACCATAACTTGAGTTGTAGAGGTCCAATTTAGGTGATTAAAAATCCTAACATCAAGTTCACAGTTGCAGCTACAACTTCTATAAAGAACATGAGTAAAAAATTCTCTATGTTTTCCAAACCTCAAAACTACCCCAAATCAAGGCGTGTAAGGTCAACACAAGGCAGTTTATAAAAACCCTAGAAACAACCCTTTAGCCGCAGAAACACAACCAAACAAATTCTTATGGTGGAAATAATAAAATAGGAAGAAATTCCTACCTGAGCGTAGCCCTCGTCGAGCACCGAACTTTAACTTCGCCTCCGACGAACTCGATCGTCAAAACACCAGACTCTGAGGAAGAAGCCTTCGATCTTTCCTTCCTCTCCCTCCTCCTCCCCGTCCCTTCTCTTCTCCTTCCTCTATTTCTTTCTTTCTTTTTTTATTCTCTTTGTTTTTTTCCAACGATTCCTCCCCCCATTCACTCATCTCTCTTCTAAGATATTTTACAAAATATCTTTCCCCACTTACTCTTAGCCACTACCTCATCCCCCTCATGCATGTCTCTAACCATGACACTTGGCCCTCATTATGCCAAGTGTCACCATACTATGTGCCACATGGCATGTGTCATCATGTCATGTCACTGATGAGTAAAAAACTCATTGAATTTTTAGTCCATTTTTCTGATCTTTATTACAATGTAATTGCTTGTTTTTATGCAGAAATATGTACTATTTACTACTTATATTTGCGTAAATTTACATAAATGAAAATTCCACAAGATCGTAAAAGTGAAAGCAGCTCAAGGCTACAGAGGTCGCGATAGAGAATCATATAAAACTTGTTTGTTTATGAAGATAGACTAAACCACTAAATTAACACTTATACAAGAGCCTACAATTCTCCAATATCTATAAATGTTGGAATAGGAGTTGTTTGAAGATGAATAAAACCGATTTGATGTCTCGCACTAATAATGGATTTAATATGACACTCCAAGTGCACGTGTGTCATTCAAGTAGTAAAGTGCAATCGATGTAAGTCCAGATATCATTCTAATAAAGATTGTAACATCTCAAATATACCCTAGTCGTTTCATACAAGTAGTAAGATTGTAAGCATAATTTAACCGGCTGCAGCAAATGTTAAATATAGAAACGACCCTGAAGTTACAAAACTTAAGGACAAATTGTAATTTGTCCAAAAAGTGGGGCCAAAAGACATAATAAGAAGATTTGAGGCCAAAATGAAATAAAGAAAATTTAATTATAAATAGAAGGGAAAGTAGCTTAAAAGAATAAAGAAAGTTAACCCAAAAACGGGTTTTATTTGGAGGGCCAAACATGCCTCTTGTAAACATGGTTTTAAAAAGACCAAAGTCGGGTCTCATTCAAGAGGGAGAAAACGTGAATGAGGAGGAGAAGAGAAAGAGTGAAGAGGAACAAGCATTTGAGGAGCCAAGATCAAGCCAACAAGGTATGGAACTACTAACCTTGAGTAGGAACTTGGATTTGTGTATGGATCTGGTTTCAGATGGAGCATATTTTGTCCAAAACTTGGGTTTGTTAGGATGAAATCCTAACCAAAGATGTATTGAAATTAGGGTTATGAAACTCTAAATGGCACAAGATAGTTGTAGAATCCTCTCTTAAGTCGATTCATGGTTAATTGGTAAGTAAATGAAAGCAGGTTTAGAAAGCAAACCTCATCAATATTCATGTTTTGTCGAGATGGGTCATAACCCATATTGAGTGAAGTTTTGGAAGAAATTCATGAAAGAATTTTGAAGAAAGACATCTAATTGAAAGATGAATTGTGTAGAAAAGAGTTTACAAGGTGAATTTGAAATGGTTTTGAGGGTGTATATGGAGTATGTAGTTGATCGGGGTTGAAATATATGGAAAAAAAAATGTGAGAAAACACACATTTAAGGCATTTCAGACTTGTACCGCATACTTTGAAAGTGTACTGGTACACTTTCGTTTCTGGTCATTTTTGGCCAAAAGTAAATCGGGCACATCTTAGGGGTGTACCGTACACCTCACGTTCGTTCCCGCCGACCAGTTTTCGTATGCCGGGCCATAACTTGCCCATTTCTTATCCGATTGAAAGTGATTCAAGGGCTACGTAAAATAGACTTCAAGGAGAACAAACTTAAAAGAATAGGCACGCTAAATTCTTATCCTAAGTGGCCTAAAATTCACTCAAAGTGGATCCATGTGCAAGCCACCAAGGTTCCATTTTGAACATAGAGTAGTCCCGTTGTTTCGACGTAACTTGAGTTTCTAGATCTCGACCGGTGATTCCACTGAATAGAACCCTTAGCACCTTATCTTTAAAATAATACAATGATCTAGAGTCAAACATGAAGTTAGGATCCCGGAAAATTAGTAATACGGAACTGTTCTAGTGTAATCCGTAAATCGACTAGTTGGCATGAAAATGCCATAACTTTAGTTCGATGATCCGATTGATTGATTCCAATTTCCTAAGTAAAGTAGATTCATAGAGAGGAATAAGAATATATGAATGAGGTGTGATTCTACATATACATCATACCACAGAATACGTAAGTACATATGTAATATATGACAAACAAGGAAAATGTGTAAAATGAAAATGTAAAGATGTGTTCATGAAACATGAAAATGATTATGGAGAATGAAAATGAAAATGAATTGAAACATGATTGTGAACATGAGAGGCAATATGTCATGAACACATAATGTGGTTAAGTGATATATGATTATTATCACATATAACCAGAAAATGATAACAAATGATAGGAGTATACGTGAATGAGTATACGTAAATGAATCATGAATGAGTATACATGAATGAATATGTGAATGAGTATGAATGAGTATACGTGAATAAGTATATGTAAATGAATCTCTACGAATGAGTATACATGAATGAATATGGAATGAGTGTATGAATGAGTATACGTGAATAAGTATAATAAATGAATTTAAGAATGAGTACATGAATGAAAATGTGGATGAGTGTATGAATGAGCATAATAGAATAAGTATACGTAAATGAATTTATGAATGGTATACATGAATGAAAATGTGGATGAGTGTATGAATGAGTATAATGGACAAGTATACGTAAATGAATTTATGAATGAGTATACATGAATGAGTATATGTGAATGAATACGTGAATGAGTATTTATGAATGAGTATACATATATGAGTATACGTGAATGAATATGTGAATAAGTATATGAAATGAGCACATGAATGAATATGTGAATGAATATATGAATGAGTTTATGAAATAAGTACATAGATTGAGTATATCTTTGAAAATATAATACGAAAATGATTGTGGAATTGAAATGTGATATTTAAAAACCGAATGAAGGTGAACGATAATAAGACGGATTCATCAACCATCCGCTATAAATGTGAATACGAAAGTGAATATGGAATTGAAATGTGATATTTGAAACCAAATGATAATGAATGATGATAAACACGTGGATTCATTGAACGGAACTGGCCATAAATGTGAATTAATTCGATATATCGAATGAACCGCCTCCGACGGATGCACAAAACCAAGATCCATCATAAAGGTAGCCCTAAATTTTCCACGCCCCACTTCTCATGATGCACCACCCAAGATCCGTCATGATGGTGTATGACATTGAAGAAATGTCCCACTTGGCGGACGCGACTAATCGCATCCGCCTTGATGGCGTATGGCATTTAAGTGATACCAATGGCCGGGATGCACCAAACGGCATCCGGCCATGATGGAAGAACCAATAAGTGATACCACGGCCTGGGATAAATTCAAACGGCATCCGCTTTCGCGACGGGAGAACCGGTCAAGTGATACCACGTCGATGCACCAAACGCATCCGCTCGCGATGGGAGAACCGACAAGTGATACCACGCGGTCGGATGCACCAAACGGCATCCGCTATGATAGAACCGGCAATACCACATTTCTCGGTGCACCAAACGGCATCCGGCCATGACGGGAGAACCGATTAAGTAATACCACATGTCGGGTGCACCAAACAAAGATCCGCTGCGATGGGAGACCGACTTGTAAACAAAGCACATTACCGAATGATAATAAGGGCGGGATTCATTAAACGGAATTCCGTCAGAAACGTGAATTAAATAGTCAAAGTGAAATAACCGACAATGACGAGTAAATGGGATTTTTATGTGTATGCTAAATCTCCATAAATTGAATTGTGAATTGAATTATTGCATTGAAAATGCATGTTGTGATATGATAAATGATGTGTAAAATGAAAGCATGCGAAAATGAATAGCATGAGTTTATGTGGATAAAAAGGCATTATTTTGTAAATGTCATGGGATTGCCCGAAAAGAAGTGTTTTCGTTTAATTAAAAAGGTCTAAAATGGAAGAACATAATCAACATGTTTTGGAAAGATAATTGAAAATGCTCGAAAAACCGGGCTCCAGCTTGGATCCGCCAACCGGGTCAAGTCGGAGATTCGGGTCGCGACACTTTTGAAAATAAAAATTTAATAAGACAAAATAAATGTTTTGATAGAAAACGTCGGAGTAAACCGGGCTCCAGCTTGGATCCGCCAATCGGGTCAAGTCAGGGATTCGGGTCGCGACACTTTTGAAATTGAAAATTTAATATAACGAAACAAAATGTTTTAAACGGGCATCCCGGATCATGAAATGTAATTTCTAAAGGGAGTTGATTAATGGCTTCTATCGTGGATAAGGATAAAGAGTCTAATATGTACGGGCATTAGTCCGATTTCAACCCATGAAATTGATATGATTTGATTTGTTTCGAATTGCCATTGTATACGATAAGTTTCTTGAATATGATTTGATCTATCATACATGTAGTAGATATGAGTTACAACCCGTAAAATACATGACACAGAAAGTAATATGAACAAGATAATGATAAGGAATCTGAAAAGAATAAAATCTATATGTATAATATGAGATGAGTTAGAAGTCACATAAGAATAGGCTTCATTATATGCATAAGTAAATGTAAAAAGATAGTGACGGCGATTATTGTTATTGGTCGTTACTGTCTATATGTCCCACTAAGCGTAAAGCTTAGCACGGGTGTTCAATCCGTGTAGGTACCAAGAGGAGATAAAGATGACAGACATTCCACACCAGCTAAGACGCGGTCATTTCGCAGACAGTGCTCACCAAAGACTTTTCCGCAATCTCTCGATGTTTGTATTAGATATGCCATGTATAAGTAATTGTATAAGTAATTGAGACTTAGCATATGTGTAGAGATTTTAACGGATACCCACTCCAAAGGGTAACCTTTGTATATGTGAATGACTTTTCGGGTTATTACAAAATTATTTATACCCACATGTGCTAAGTTAAGCTCAAAAAATATTGTTTTTATAAAAAAATAAAAATAAAGAGTCCCAGCATATGGTTTCCTGCACCTCGAAACTGTCTGATTCGCTTAATCTACTCGACCCGACCCGGCGTGACAAAGATTGACAAGAATTTGAAGTTCAACTACCCCAACTACTCAAAATCCATACTATTTGAAACTCTATGTGACGTCGCCTTGACTAGAAAAATAACAGAAGACCTCGGTGAAATTCCAATTTTCTCAAAATTTAAAAATAGTAATTTCGTAAAATCCCGAAATTTTTCTAGATCTCGATGACGAAACATATCCGTTGAAATCATCTCGAATTTACCTACCACGAATTTCGCTGGATTCCGAGGTGGTCGGATTTCACCGCTGAGCGCGTAAAGGCTACCTGATGACACATTCAGTTGTTAGGGATGCCACTCGCAACCCAAGAGAATGACACTTGGCATTGAAGGAGGGTTCACAATTATTGCGCGTAAATGAATTCCATATCACATTGCCCATGGTGTCGACGATGTCATACCGATAATTATTAACAAAATAAAAGGAAATTTAAAACTGATGTACCCAATATTTACTGATAAGCGGTGAAATTTCCTGGACCCATACTGTCAATGCTCATCCAAATGGGAGAGAATGACCAAAGGAGAAGATGAGAAGAGAGAAACGAAAGCCGAGAAACGGTATGAGAAAAGAGAAAAGAAAAGACAAGAAAATAAGGAAAAGAAAGGAGGGAAAGAAAACAAAAGAAAAACAATTCAGAGAGGAAGAAAAGGAAAAAGGAGAGGAAAGGAGAAAAGAAAAAAAGGAAAAGGAGTTGAAAGGAGAGAAAAGGAAAGGGAAAATTTCCGCTTTCGGCACGAAGTTCTACAGTCATAATTAAAGTTTATAAGACTTAACGCGATCTACGCATGATAACACTAAAGTTAGAGTTTCGATAAACTCCACGAGATGCGTTTTATTTTTACTCTGTTTTACCCTCATAAGTATTTTGAAATGTCAGGTCAAGTTCGAGGTCGTGAGTGGTCGTCATCATCCTAAACTTTGGAACCAAGTGTGGAAATTTTGGAACCCATTTAAAGTGTACCAGGATAATAAATTGAGAATATATGCATATTATGTATATTGGTATAAAATGATTGAAAATGCATAATGCATTTTCATATGCACCGGGTAACCTAGAAATTAGGTGTGAGTGCATGACATGAATTTTCTTAAAAACGAACATGGTTACGAAAGGAATTTCACAGGATGATTTTCTGGATAATGGGGTCAGACGGTCCAATGTGATCACTCGTGAGCGCGACCACGATTGCTTGAAGTTCTCCAACACATCTCGCCTGGGAGGGTAGTCTCATATTTTACCAAACTCCAGAGGTGTATTTTCGAGAACAACAAGTTTTGTTTCAAATGGTATTTTCTCTACATGCTTAGTAAGTGCGAGGGAGTCTGAGGACTCAAGACACTGGAACGGGCATGTAGACATTCAAGCAGTGATCGATTGCACTGAAAGTGTGTGCTTAAATCAAGCATCGCATATGCACTTAGCGTGGAAGTAACCCATGTAGGAAATTCCACTACTGGGCAATAGCTCACCACGAGGGAATATTTTTCTCGTACAGAGCCTACGAGATGATTCACTCATCTTAGAGGCCTAGCTCAAGAAAGTTCTGTCAAGGGCTTTGATATTTCGGGGATAATATGTATTATAATTATAATTTAAAATGTACTAGATAAGAGAAATGTTATAACCTGATCATCGGGAATATACTGGTATGTGCTGATATGAAGAAAGACGCAGGCTCCAAGTGGGCCATTTTTATCAGGATTGGTCCTGTAACACAGACGATGATTTTACCAAATACGGTAATCTGACACCTGCCTGGGTCGCCACAATAATTGTTCTAAAGATTACACCTAAAGGTAAAAGAAAGTTGAATTTATGATAATAAAACAAATATCAAAATAAAATATACTGGACTGAATCAGTTCTCAGTGAGAAATGAACATTATCAAAGAAGTACTATGAAACAACCAATTTCTACACCATCATGCATTGTTACTAAGCCGCGCTAGATTTGGATTTGTCCAAGATGCCTAACAATGTGGTCGATTTCTCCCATAATTCATCACTGGGAGGTCCCCGCTTCAAGATTGCTTATCTAAACTAATTACTTCAGACATTTACACAATCTTAACAAGATCCGGGGTATTTTCTCCTCAATACTTCATACCCATTTCGAGATCGTAGATTTCTTTACTTCCCAAGTAAAGGTTGTCGCAAAATTTATACAACTAGATCGGGATGACTCATCTCTAAATCTAGTGATATTTCATTTCCTTCATTAGATCTCGTTTCAACATGTTCAAGAGCTTTCCAACAGATTAAGGTGAAATCTTTGATTCTTTAAATTGATAAATATTCCATTCCAACATCAATTGTGAGTGAACTGAGAATTTATCAAGTGAACTCTCAGAGCTCAATAGTTCTTCAATGGTAGTCTAACATACCCATCAAATGAATGTTCCAAACTCAGAATCTCCATCTCTCGTGTCACTGGCTAGCACTCGAAAATCGTAGTAGATACATACCTTGGAAGGGTATTCGATACCAATATCGGGAACAAGCTCATTCAATAACACATCAACTAAAGACCAAACTGTGTAATTTCTCTAATTCATGTAGAAAAGATCAGAATCAACAATAAACCAAATTCTAGTGAGTCGCTTCAATTACAGAATCACAATCTACAATGGAGTATCGATCCAACATCCATCAGAACTATAATTCCTCGAAGAAATGAATTCCAAAATTTGTCCGAATCGATTCCAGCCGTAATTTGAAAGAGACAAAATTTAAATCCAAATTTTCTACATTCTAATAGATTATCGGTTATGATCCGTAAAAGAAAAGAAATAAGAAAGAAAGTCTATTCTACAATATACGCTGAGTCTTCCTCATCCTCCCGCATAAAATGGGTTTCAAAACTAAGCTCCTTTTCACTATTAAAACTGCACGCCTATTTATAACCTCTCTTAAATCAGTTCGATTCCAAGGCCCATGGATTTCCCTAAAATAATGACCAGCTCCTCATTTAGGTCGCGACTGAGAACGATGTCACATGAAATCTCGTATGGTTTGGCCGTTTGTCGCGATCTTCGTGGAACCGGTCGCAACGTTTCTTTCACTTTGTTCTTTAAAATTGTCGAAGTTACGACCGATGTTTTCTCAAGGCGCATTTATTTCTTCAGCCAATTTTGATAGTGGTCGCCATGAATTCCACGGATTATGTTAGTCGACAAAGAAGTGAGACTTCGTCAGCGAATCCCTTTTCTTTACTTAGAATCGTGTCAACAATTCAATCTCGCATGTCGCGACCGAATTTCTCCTCGCCTTACTATTACTTCTATGTCGCGGACCTCGATTTGATGTCACGACATCATTTCATGGTCGCCTTCGCTTTCGTCGCAGCTCTTCTCTTTAGGCTATGGTTATCATTCGGGCTTGCTCTCGAGCCTTCGGGCAGGTCGTGACTCAAAATTCTTGCCCGCTTTGTTTTCGTCATGACGTGACATTAGGTCAGACCAAGTAGTTTCTTTCGCAGGAATTCCTGCTGCTAGACCTTTAAATGTATGTCGCGACCATTTTTTCCTCTTTCCATCCACGCAACCTCATTTCGCCTCAAATAGTCATCCACTTCCTATTATTTTCCTGCTGCACCTGACTATTCTTCCCTTTGCTGAAATATATGTCGATCTTAATTTTATGTCACGACATAATCACCGTTGTTCATTGCATTTTGCGGTCGCAAACTCTATTCGGGCCGTCGCTACATCATTATGTTTCGTCACTTCATTCTTTGCATTAACTCCCTTTCATGTCATGACTTAAAATTCTTCGTCTTTTCATTGTCTTCATCAGATGGATTTAGGTCGCGACCTAATCGCTTTCCTACCGGCAAATTTACGTCGCAACCTTAGTGCCACGTCATGGCCATCATTTCTCCCATCATGTCGCAACCTCATTTCTTAGTCACAACAGTTTTTTCTCAATTAAGCTTCTTTCATTGGTCGTGACTTAAAAAGTGTGTCGTGACTAAATGGTTGTCTTTCTGTGTCACAACCTCATTTTTATGTCACGACACCCTTCTCTTGGTTATATGAATGATTTGATCCCTAGTCTCAACTCTTTCTGAACACTTTAGAAAGTGTCGCGACTGATAGTGGTCCTTCATTTCATATTTCTTTGTCGTTGGGAAGTGGGCCTCAAACTAGCTCGCAACATGTTTTGTGAATCCGTTCGAAATTTCATTTTTATGTTGCGACATGAATTCCTGGTCGCGACCTCGATGGAGTCTCCAACTTATATTTTTGTCGCAACCTTAAATTGCCTGGTATAGACCTTGTAAGCTTAGTCATAGCCCTTCGTAGCTCGACTTCACCTTCAAGGTAACCGAGCTGTCTTTCCCTTTAGTGTCACGAACTCAGAATGGTGTTGCAATATGAAATCCTTCCTCAGCTTCCCTTTTTCGTCTTACAACTCTCTCTTTTTCGCAACATCTTTCATTCAAGATAAGATGACTTCTGGTCCTCGACCTCGATTCTCCTGTCACGACCTCACCTCGCCATTGAACGCTTTCACTATGATCCTTTACTGAATTATCATTTATGTTGTAAATTTCTGCAAAATTATAACTTTGGTAAATAATACATATTTCTGAATAAAAACAAGCAATTACATTGTAATAAAGATCAGAAAATGGACTAAAAATTAATGTGTTTTTGACTCATTAGTCACCCAACCTCCATTCCTTCGAAAAACGAAAAAAATTTCTTCGTCATTTGACAAATTTCTCCTAGGTAACTAGGTTTCACGAGACAAACCCTACTTGCAAACAAGCTGTCATCTAAGAGGTCATTATTCTGTGTTTTTATATTCTTTCCTGAAAAGAATTTTGTCTCGAAATTCATGCCTTATATAACAGATGTTTATCAAGATTTATGTGCACAACCATTTTCATATCAAGGGACCTGATAAAATATGCTCTTCATCTCAGAACAAGAAAGGACATTGGTACCTAATAGTGTTTTCGATTTTCCATGTTATTCTCCACCCTCCTGTCGCCACACACCTTCATTAGCTCACGCCTCTGGCAGAAGAAAAACCTAATCCCGACTATCTATGATAATGCACTGTCACCCATCCTCGAAGGTTCCATCTGCATCAATAATAAACTCGCCCCAATCCACTACATGAGCCTCGATATGGAGTTTGATCCCTCCTCTGAGCATGTTGACATGGAATACCGCAGCGAACACCTCGATAAGCCTGCGGTACGCCCCAATCGATAAACAACCATCACCCCTGAGTACCTCGGCGGGCCTAATATACCAACAATCCAAGCCCTCACTGCCGACCCAACCATTCCTCTCTTAGGCATCACCTTCTAAGAAGAGAAGTGATCACCCATCTTAAACTCTAGAGGTCGCCGTTTATCTACTAAATTTCTTCGCTACCAGAGCCGTGAGAAGATGCTTCTCCTCCAGACAAGTCCACCTTTGAGGCGTTTCTAACCACGTCAATTCCATAGATGTCTCTCTCCCACTCTATCTAACAAACCGGGAGATCGGCTGCCGCCATAGCAGTGCTCTAAGGGGAACACTATATGCTCCCTTAATAACTATTGTTGTAGGCGAATTCCACTAAAGGTAAATGCTCCTCCCAGCTACCCTTAAAATCCAGGATGCATGCCCGACGCATATCCTCTAAAATCATGAAGGATGGAGGCAAGAATCACCAACATATCCGTAGTTGGTAAAGTCTAGCTGGACTTGAAAAACGGAGCAGCTCTTGGGAAGCACCCCAAAGAAAAAATAAGGATTTTTATCCATTTATTGCTTCATTTTTTTAGTTTTAAGACATGTGTGTCACACATTGATCTACTATGTTTATTGCTTTTTTGTTTTTAGGACATTAAAGCTGATTTTTATCGAGGGAGTTTCATCAAGAACCACACCCAAACCTAATGATTGTACTCGATTAGCTAAGGGAGTCCTTTGTCCTCATTTTTCATATCTCATACATTAAGGACAATGCATATTTTAAGTTTGGAGGTATTGAGGGGATTTCCCTTTGTTTTTAAGTTTTCCAACTTCAATTATCCTATTTATGGTTTTCTTTGTTGTTTGGTGTTTAGTTACTTTATATGTTTTCGTTTTTTTAGGGTTAATTTTTTCTAATTTTTATGTTGTTTTTGTTCGTCAGAGTTTGTTTGATTAATTTATGATGTCTATGATTAATAATGATTAAACATTCTTTCACATGAAGAAAATGAGAGATATTTGAACTTAAAGCATAATAGTTTGACCTTATAGTTGACTATCTAGCCAAAAGTTCTTAACACTTTGAGCACAAGTCTTTACCTCGAAAGCTCACTTTGCTTGGTTTAGAGAAGAATTATGTGAATATCATTCTAATTGGATCTTTCAAGACTCTAACTTGTTCCATTATCACTTCATACAAATCCTGCAACACCTAATAATTAAGGATTGATTTAGGCCATCCTTGGACCAGTTGAGTCTTTCTAGCTAACATTTTTGTGCATATATCCATAGTCACCCAACATTGGGCCTTATTAACCATTTTATGTCTTGAAAGCCAAAGAATTAGCCGTTTGAACTTTTGTATTGACTCCTTCAACAAACCATGTTTACCCTAAATATGAGTAAAGAGATTGTGAATACATGTAGTATGAATCGTTGTTCGCTGAAGAGATGATGAATTCAGTGCAGTGCAGGCTGTGGGAAGAAAAGCAAAGAAAATATAAGAGAAAAGAAGAGTGAAAGAATAAATATGAGGAGTTGCTTGATCTTGTAGCCTTCCTACCTTGAGCAAGTAAGTTCTTAGGGGTGTTCCACACCTAATACCCTAAGGCTAACTAGTATGGGAGCTACTAACCTAAAGCTCGCTACACGAGGTAGGTAGAAAGCTTAAGAAGGTCAAATATTGCACTACTCCATACCTTGGAGGTAGAAGAGAAAGAAAGACTTGCTGATACAATGGTGAAAATAAAGAGAATCACAAGCTCTGGGGAGAAGTTTATGAGATAGAAATATGAAATAAGTAAAGTTCCAAGTGAAAGCCTAGAAAGCCAAATGCAAAGAATGTGAGATACCAAAGGATGAGCAGTTAAGTGGAGAAAAAGGATAATGTATATGTTTTGGGTAAACTAAAGCCTAAATGACCTATTTAACTACCCTTACCTAACCCATACACTACAATTTTTTAAAGACCTAATTTATCCTAAGAGTTGTGTATAATCTATTAAGGAGGAGTGATACGCTCCAAACAAGCCTATGGAGGCCTCCTAACACACTCACCATGTGAGAGTGAGAGATCCATTCACCCGTTACTCAACTAATTCCATTCGAACTCGTGATGAAGGAAGGGCACTTCACACACACACTGGGAGCTTGGTTTAGATTGTTCAACTTATGGTTATTCTCTTATTTTTTTGAAACCAATTATCTCAAAAGTTTTCTGTGTTGTAATGAGGGTTAGATCCTCGAGGCAATCCCATCATGGATATTATCCCCAATTTGATGTTCAATGACTTTGCAGGTTTTCATGAAAGTATGTAATTGCTTATTTAAGGACAAGCAAAATACTAAGTTTTGGGGTATTTGTTTGGTGTGTTTTAGGTTAGCATTATTTAGTACAAAATATAGCATAAATCATGATTTCGATTGTCATTTCGATTCCACCGACCGATCAAGATCCGAACCGATCTGATTTAGATCACATACCGAATCTTTACCCATTTTTTTTATAAAAGCCAAACTTGTACTTGTGGGTATGGCCCACATCTTCTAACAGAATCAAAATATTATATACAAATCAAAAGAACTACCACCTGAGGTGTCCATAAAAAAATCTATACATTTATCGAGTCCCATTTATAAATACAAAATCGTACTTTACATTTACAAACGTAGCACTGAACCTACATAAAGGAAACTCCTTACAAGTGTGTCGCCCACCGTATGCAAGATGTTTTCTCGACGCCTTCTCTGCACTCCACACTGATTAAACCCGTGCTGCTTACGCTTAGTGGGAAACATATCTTATAATGTAAACACATGCATTTATACCGAATCACAAATAACATAACACTAAGACGTATATCTAATTCCTGTGAATTATAATGGGACTAATACAAATACTGAAACATCATATACAAGCTTGTGGTTAAGACACTTATCCTTATAACAAACTTATGCTTACTGGAAGAATTTTGTGTTACACTCATTCTATTTGATCTTATACCATAGTGTGCTGACTTTATTCCTGATCTTACTTATAAGATTCAGACCTTCTACTTATAACAAACTTATTCTATACCTGGATCTCCAGAGATACATACTTATCTCATTCTCGTGATACCTGGGATCGAGCTTATTCATATACTTATACTTGTCTCCCGTAGGACATACTTATGCTTGTATCGCACGTATACTATTCAGATCTCCAAAGGACATATATCAGCGGACTTATACCGATATTTCTATCTCTTGACTTAGCAATTATCTCGTATCTCCGTGTTGATGACCGCTTGAACTCACGATCGATACTTCATCCGCATCTCCTCGTAGGAGTTAGCTAGACTCTTACCAAGCAACGAGGTACCGCAGACTTATACTTTGCACGCGAACAACATATCCTTATATTCATTTTGATATTATAATTGTATCATGAGCTTATTCTGTCTTCTTCTAACTTATACTCTGTCTTACTAACTTATACTTGTCTTACTTTAACTATAATCGGTATTTCGAGCACATACTTGTATTTCTGATCTTATACGTGTATTATAGAACTTATACTTGTCTGCGACGGAACTTATAATCGTATTTCTGATCTTTATACTAGACATGCAATCCTATACATATATTTTATCTTATACATGTAATACATAACTTATACTTGCCTTACTAACTTATACTGCCCATTTAACTTATAATCGGTATTTCTGAGTACACACGGGTATTATGATCTTATACGCATTACGTAATCCTATACATGGTATTTCAAATTCATGATACATGTATTACAGAGGCATATACTTGTTCATGGATCTTATAATTTGTTTTACAAAATTGATTCTTATTTCGGGATCTTATTCTTCAGAATACAGTACCCGTAGTACGATAAGCCTAACATATCAGAATCATATCACATACAAAGTCAAATCGTATTTATGCATACTGACATTAGTCCTTCAGAGTGTGATCCCATCAAATACATATATCAAAGTTTATACGTATTCAAAACATATCCCAAAACAAACAGATTTGTTTGCTCATATCGTAGTCAATCTCTAGACTTATACACCTTACGCTATAACAGCTTTAGTTCATTCGAGACTCCCATGAGTTACGTAACTTATTCTACGCGTAACTTATAATTTTATGAACAGATTACACTCACATCTGGGACTTCAGAGTTACGTAACTTCATTCTGCGCGTAACTTATACTTATCAGCACGATATCAGAGTACTCATAAGTACTACATAAATTAATCAGATACGAGCACTGCAGCATTCACGTAACTTAATCGCATACAGAGCACTCCATGTACTAGCGTAACTTAATCCACACAGAGTACCCAGAGGTACCTACGTAACGTATACGAGGTACATTCAGATCTTTACTTTATCTCTTTATTCGTAGTCTTATCATATAACCTGCTTTGACTTCCTGAGACTCAATACTTAACAGCAGGACAAAGACAATGGCACTAAGATATAGTACTAAGTGCCAGTAGCAATGATCAGACAGAGTGCCGAGCACTTATCAGACAGAGTGCTGCAGCGACTAATCGTGAGGACCGGCATTAATCGAGTGCCTATACTAATCAAAGATACCAAGTACTAATCTAAGAGAGTGTCGAGCACTAATCAGAGTATCAAGTACTAATCGAGTGCCGTGTCATCACAATCGGGTTCAGGTTACACTTATGAGTTCAAGAATCACTATCTGCATATGCGATTCTAAGCCACATTATGCGCTCATGACATATTGTATTTCAATGCCTCATGGTTACGCTTTCACTTCTGCTTTTCCGGTTTCATATCATATTTATGTTTCATGAACACCGCGTACATTTTCGCATTTCTTATATTTTTCAAAGCATTACATATGACATTTCATATACTTGTACCGTATAATGCCTATGTATTCACACATCATTCATGTATTCTAAATTCCTATGAATCTATTTTACTTAGAAATGGGAATCATTCCAATCTGACATCCAAACTCAAGTTATGGCATTTTCATGCCAACTAGCTTGCCACCGATTTGAACAGGGACGCTTGTCATTCATTTTCCAATGCCTGTCCATATTTGACACCGGTTCTCAGACTTATAAATCTAAGGTGCTAAGGGTTCTCCTCTTCTTCAACTAATCACCCAAATCAAGCACCTGAATCCCAAGATATGTCCTAAATTAATCCATACTTACTCTATGATTCAAAACTGACATGTGAATCTATCTGTACATAGCCTCACTTGGAGTGGATTTCTGGGCCACTTAGAGTCATAATTTGACGATACCTATTTGATGATGTTTGGTTCTCCTTGAAGTCTAGTTTAATTAGCCACTTGAATAACTCAAATCGGATAAGAAATGAGTGTTATATAAAATATCAAAAACTGACGAAACAAGCCCAGAGACACATGTGTGCCTAAGATATCTTCAACATGTACCAAGAGACATGTCGCCTAAAATGACATTTAACCCAACATGTACCGGTACATGTTCTGGGTGTAACAAGAGCATGTCACCTAAAAATCATTCAAAATGCCGCATTTTCTCCCATTTTCATGCACTTTCTTCCATAGATCACTCCTATTACATCCTTCATCAAAAACTAACATGAATCCTAAACAACTCCCTCAATACTTTTAATTAGACAAAAGAATCCAAATATTCACCCAATTCTACCAAAACTTCGAATTGTGAAGGATTCCATATTTGGCTATGCATCAACTAGGGGATTTTCAAACCAAACTTCCTTAATTCTAGAGGCTATGATGGGTTCCTAACAAACCCTAGAAAAGTTTAGAACCAATTTACCTCAAGGCAAACCCTAACAATCATACCCAAGAAATTCTTGTACATAAATCATACCAAAGTCATGTATATAAGAATCCATACAAAAACTCTTAGTTTCCATACCTTTTGGCTCCTCCCTCTTCTTCCTCTTCTTCTCTCCTTCCTCTTCCTCTTCTTCCCGTTTGATCCTCTTGTTTGGAGACCAAAAATAATGCATTTTTGGTCTCCCACATCTTTTTATAATTAATCTTTAGGTTATTTAGCTTTTAGTCCTCCATCATTCTAGGAATTACACAACAATTCCTATTACTTCGCCCATACCTTTTCTAAATTATGACTTTGCTTTCCCTTGGACAAATTACAATTTTGTCCTTAAGTCTTGTAAATTTCCGGTCTCTGCTTCCCATGTTTCGTGATTAACTCACAAAACATTTAAATTATGTTTACAAAATACCCTAAACATGTCGAAAAACTCAAGTAGGTATATTTTGGGGTGCTTAAGATCCATGGGTTCCATCATTTTAGCATTTTCATGTTTAACCCCCTATAGCCATTTATCTTTAAGTGTAAACGAAGAAAACGAGATGAAACAAGCAATTCAAAGCGAAATGAAGAAGATATGCCGAAGAGACCCACGGGCCACCGAATACCATGATCACATCAAAAGAGCAAAGTCGCGACCAACCAACTACAAGCCATGACCATGTAGCGTAGGATGAAGAGCTTCCCAGAAGGTCACAACCCCAAATCCACTTCCTGCAGCTGTGATCCAGAACCCTGTGTGGAATCAAGTCCCTCGACGAGGTCATGACCATAGAAGACCCTGCTACAGATTGTTGAATCAAGTCTTCAAGAAGTCGCGACCATAAGTCATCATGGTCGCGATCGTGAAACCATCCTGCTGAAACTCTAGAACTCATATTTCAGTGAGGTAGCGATTGTAAGCCTTTAAGGTCACAACCGCATGACGCAACCCAAAATTATTTTCCATTTTTTAGCCCATTTTGACCTAGTTTTTGAGGTATATATATGATGGTTTATTCTCTGGGATCAGGGTCTCAAATTGCCAGGAGGCTCTCTTAGCGTTCCTCCTCTCTAGAGTTTCGATCCTTCATTAGGTTTTTAGCTTTATGTTTTCTTTCCAGCTTTTGTTTTTGATTTTGAGTTATTGTTTTAATTTGTGGGAGAGTTGTATGTGTTTGGTATGAGAACTAGAAGATTTCCTAGAGATTTACCGGGAATGATCAAGACCATAATCTTTCAGTTTCTTCTTCCTTTCCATGTGCTTCACCCTTCTTATTTCATATATCAGCTTTAGTTATGTTCTAATTCAATAATCTAGGGTTTTGTTTGTAATATGGATATAAACCTTATATTAATGCATTGATTTTCATCTCGGGGTCTATTGGTTGTTAATCGCTTCATTGATCTATTTCTTATGTTAATTCATATTGATTTCATCAATTTCAATATGTGTGCGACCAACAAGATCAGAAGTGTGTGATAGGTTGGATCAGTGAATCAACACAATTTGCTGATAATAGAGATATAAACAGGAATTATGAGGCATAATTGAGTTTCTCTTTCACGCATCACTGTAGCTCTGGGTTGCTGAGCCATAAGGCCTAGTCTCTTGAAATGATAGGATCATTAGCTTCGAGAGAGGTTAATGATTGCTTTTGTGAGATTCGCCAGCATATGTCCAACTGGGCCTGTTAAGAGAAAGATTGCCTTAATACTGGGGATTATCCATTTACATCAAAAACCCTAGAGCCCTTTATCTCAGTTAAACTTTTACCTCAAACATAATTTAATCCTATTTCCCTGATAATTGTTTTCTTCTCGTAATTTCAATTCATCTTTTCACTAGCTTAGATGGTGAACATCCCAATTCTCGTAGTTACACCCAACTCCCTGTGGTTTGATATCCAAACTCCTTAAGTCCACTATATTACTTGTAGGCCCGTACACTTGCGGAATTTAGTAGTTGAATCCAAGAGCCTATAACTTTGAAAACTCATGTAATGCATCATTTTTGTGAGCTAAGAACAAGACCCATATATATCTAAAGAAGTAATCCACAATCACAAATGCATATGATTTACCTCAAAGACTAGTAGTCTTTAAGGGTCCAAACAAATCTATGTGAAGAAGTTCAAGAGGTCTTAAGGCAAAAGGGGAATTTTTGTTTAAAAGATGTTTTTATTTGCTTTCCCATTTGAAATGCTTCACAAACTTTATCTTTTTCAAAATAGATTTTGGGAAAGCTTCTAACAAGTTCATTTTTGTTAAGTTGTGTAATGAGATTCATGTTCACATGTCCCAATCTTCTATGCCACAACAAACTCTCATCATGCATGTTAAAAACATCTATCATGTCCTTCATATTTTGAAACAATCAGAGCAACATTTTTGGCTTCTATGGGCCATAAAGATGATTTTGTCATTTTGAGAATCCTTGGTGATGCAATTAGAAGACTTAAAAATTACTTAAAAACCTTTGTCACAAAGTTGACTAATGCTCAAAAGATTATGTTTCAAACCATCAACAAACAAAGATTTCTGAACAGAGGTGAATACTGTTAATTATAAACCAAACTTTAATGATTCTAATTCCTTTCTCGTTATCTCCGGCTGTCACGACTTACTTTTCTCCCCAAGGAAAATTTTGACTCATCTCTTAGTCATATACCTTGAGCAACTACTATCCAAAAACCATTTCTCCTTCTTTGATCTCTAGATGAGAAAATCAAGAAGCTTTAGATACCCAAATCTTTTTGGGTCCTTGGTTGACTTTTCAACCCAAACCTTCTTTGACTTAGAGGTTGAGGTCTTTTGGGATCCATTCATAAGAGGAAAAGTACTACTAACGTGTCCTCCTCTACCACAAAAGTTGCAAATGGTTGAAGGAATTTCACTCAGGACCTCAGACAAAAGCAGGTGGTAGCGCTAAATATTTTTTATTACTTGGAAGACTTGTATCCTAGGCTCTTTTTATTTAAATATCATTTTAGCTGGCTAGGATCATGTTAAAATTTTTCGTTCATAGAATTTTTAAAATGGAAGAGATCAACCATTCATTCTTTTTAGTAGTTCCTCTATCTTCTCAAGAGAAATTTTGAAGCTTTAACTTTTGAAAATTTTCTTGATTTCATCAAGTTCTTTTAAGCTCAAAACTTTCTTGCTGAAGGTTTTTCATCAAGCCTAAGTGATATCTTTAAGCAATTCCTCATATTCAATCATAAATTCATCATCATCATCATCATCAGTTAGAATTTACTCTCATCTTGATCCTCAAGAGCCATGTAGACATGTTGGCAACTTCTTCATTTTTTCATCATCGATGAATCTTCTCACTGACTCCATGTTACCACAATTATGGCTCTTCTCTTTTCTCTTTGGCTTTAGAGAAGATAATCATATTTTACAAGACCCGCTTTCAGACTGTAGCAAATTACTCATCTCCTTATCTCTTTTTCTTTTCTTCTTTAGAAGAACCTTCTTTCTAGCATTCTTCTCATTGTAGGTCCTTCCACTAAATTTATCCTTCATCATTAGCTTTTGTACTTTCGATGAGGGCGATATCATGTTCCATGTCATTGATCTTGTTTCTCCGACTTTCTTCAGCTGAGTGCACACTTCTTTTGCTTTCTTCCTTTTGCATTTTCTTTTCTTATCTTGCAATCTTCATTTCATAAGTCATCAAGGAACCAATAAGTTCCTCAAAAGGTAGCTCTTTCAAATTCTTTACTTCCACAATAACCTATGTTTTAGAGTTCCATTTGAGAGGTAGGTATCTTAGAATTTTAGATACCTTGTCTTCTTCACTTAACCTATTTCCCAAACCTCAAATCCATTGACAACATCTATGAACCTAGTAAACATCTCAACAATAGATTCATTAGGTTTCATTTTGAACATTTTATAATCATTAACAAGAATTCTAACTTTAGAATCTTTGAATTGGTTGGTTCCTTCATGGGTAATTTCGAGTATCCTCCAAACTTCCTTAGTCATTTTGTATTGACAAATTCTATTATATTAAGTTCTATCGATAGCACATACAAGAATGTGCTTGGGTTTTATTGAAATTAATTGAAGAATAGCTCATCCATAGCATATACTAAAGAATATTTCAATTTAATGAAACATATTTATTTTCTTCATCATCATATTCTTCAAGAGGTTTTTAGGTTTTATTCACATCAACATTTTTTGTAGGAAAGGTGTAACCAAATAGGATTGTTTTCCAAACTTCCAAATCAAGAGATTGCAAATACTAAGTCATTTTGTTTTTCCAAAATTGATAATCGAACCTGGCAAAGAAAGGGGGTTTATTGATGGGAAAACTTTTAGCTTGAAAAAGGCTTGGGCTAGTTTTAATGAAGAAAAGGGGGCCATTTTCCTTAGACGATTAAGCCTTGAAACAAGACATTTAATACCACAATCGAAGATTAGATATGACTTATCAAACTAACCAAGAGGGGTCTGAATTGGTTTTCTCAAAAACTTTTTTCAAAACAATAAGAAATTTTCAATTTAATTCAAGAACAATAAATAAAGAGATTATGATAGAAAGTACGAACTTGGATTTATAGTGGTTCGACACACCTGCCTACTTCCACTTCTTCGATTCTTCAACTGAGGGTTCCACTAAACTTGAGTCCCAAAATTGAGTTTGTTCTCGTACACTTGGATTTTGGCTTCAATATGCTCTTCACAATCTCTTCAAGTTATGCATACTAGTTTCTACTCTTAAGGTCAATAAATCTCTACCTTTAAAAGATCACCAAATACAAGGACAACTAGATGAGACCATCATGACTATGTACGCAGCAAGAAATTCCGTGAACGGAGTTAATGAGCAGCAAATGGTACGGGACTTTAACGCACAAAGTTTCATAAAGAATAAACGATCCCCAAAGCTCAATTTATGTAGAACTTGGCAACAAATTGCTCTACCAACCAATCAATCGCTTCATTAAATGCACTAGTCGTCAGGCATTTAATGCTTTCGTTGTTATCGCTTTATACCAGTTTATTGCCATTTTCCGAATCTATAAACGAGTTTATCGTGATCCAACTTACGACCGTTTCATCACCGCTTCAAAGAAATGTTGTCGACCTAAACAACCGAGATAATGATTTCAACTGCCAGTAATCGATCGACCGATTAAACCATTGTACTTAACCGATCAACCGATTCAATTCCATTGCAAAACCGATTTATCAGTTCAACAGGTAGACCACAATCAGTAGAACGATTGAGGCTCTACCTCAGCCAATTGATCCTAGAAATGCTCAAACTCTTATGTTTTTTATTCAAACATTTTAAACTCCAGTGTTTCTATCATACATTTGGGGATTATAAACCTAAGGTTTTATACTCAAACTCGAAGTTTTCACACGGTAATTTTATTTAAAACTGTCAGAGTGATGCATGATAAACGATAATATTCTAAATGCACCAATGCTATCTCCTTACAAGGATTCCTAAGATTACAAAGTCTTTATAGTATGCTTGAACTGAACTTGGTTTTCAGAGCTGAAATGACCCATCTAAATCTTAATGAATGATCTAGTCTTAAGGTTCATGATCACTTCACATTCACTCATCTCAAGTAAACCATTACGAACAAAACTCGATTTCTTATCATCAAAACCTCACCGTATGCACTTAAGCCAACACAATGGTGCCCCTAACCTTAGTCGAAGAAAGTGTCATTATCACTCTAGGTCAGGTAGTCAAGGTGAGAAAGAGCATTTTTATGAGTCACTATTCGACAATATTAGAGCCGTCCACCGCCATACTTATTGGATTGTCGATCGCACACGCTGAGTGCGAAATTCACCAAATTTCACCAAAATTCCCGAGGTCGCCTCAGTCACATTGGGAGCAATGCCTCAGTTCAGAAGAACCTCAGCTTATGTTATCTTGTTTCATTAAGGTGAACTTCTCAGATTTTCTCTCAAGAGTTTCTAATTTGAGATTAATTTGTTGTTTTCGCTTCTCTTCCACAACAATTCGCTCGCTTTCTATTTGTCGTTTTCAAGCCATTCTCCATCATGGCTCGATAAATAAAAGACATTTGATTGAACAAAGTTTAAAAGTTCAAGCACAGAATAAAAGTAGAACACCAAGATAGGAAAAAGCAAAAAGTTGACATCTTTTAATCTTCTTTTTTTATTTAAATTAGAAAACAATTAATTTTCTAATTTACAAAAAACTTAGTAAAATCAAATTCAAATATATATATATATATATATATATATATATATATATATATATATATATATATATATATATATATATATATATATATATATGCTTGTTCTTTTATTCAATTGTAAACATATTATATATATTCTTTCTTTTGTAATAAAATAACTAATCAAAAAATAGAAATAGAATAATCAATAAATAGATTTAATTCTGTTTTATCATTTTAATATAAATGTAGTACCAAAAAAGATTTTCAACGTTTGGTTTTAATAAGAGATTTTGTTTTTTGTTTTTTGTTTTTTTTTTTTTTTGAGTGGAGATTTTGTTATTTTACTTTTGTGTAAAAACATAGAAAATAAAACTTTTTTTTTATAATAAAAAATAAGAAAAATGGGTGGTAGAATTAATAATTGTAGAAACTAGAAAGTAACAAAATATCAAAGTTCATTGTGTTGGAGATGGAGGTAGGCAGGTAAGCAAGAGACAAAAAGATAAAAGAATTGCAAACGTAATGGGACTTAGTAACATGAGAATAATTTTCAAAAATTATAGGTACATAATAAGGGTATTTTTATCCATTTATCATTTCACATATATTCTATCAATTATGTGTGCTTTGAGGATATTAACCTAATTTTCACCTCCAACAGCCCTAAAGCATAGTTGTCCCTAAAAATTACAGGCATAAAAGAGATATTAGATAAATTAAAAAAAAAAACTTGAATGTATTTAACCAAAATAATAGTCAATGGGATGAAACTATCAAACAGGTCCAGGTGATCATGACAAATGAGCCAGATAGCCTGACAGTTATGAACTTGTAAGATCATCAACTATGATCCACTATTATACTAATAACCAAAAAGAGGGTTTTGTTTGACAATTATTTTAGCAAATATTTCTAACCTCTTATACTTGAAAACAATAATTCTAATAAAAAATTTCACTTCCTAGAATCACTATTAAAAGATTTTCTAAATCACTTGAAAAAGAAAACAAATCTTTCTAATACAACACAATCCAAATTCGCACGATAGAGAAATTGCATTTTAGGAAACACTATATAATTCAATTAAAGGGGCAAGTCATCAATTTCTTTTAACACCCAAAAAATGCTCTCATTCCATGCGAGTTAATGTGAAGTATCATTATGTACATTTTGCATTTGGGATTACAATAGAGAACAGCTTTTCATTCATAACCATGCTATTGTGATAGCTGAGGATTTATGAATAGGCATCAGAATTGAACTTAGCCCACCCAGCCCATGCCTGTGCGGGCAAAGTTCTACTCAGATCCTATCTTCTGAGGCTTTCTTCTGTACACGTTCACGGTGGAAGACATGATGACGAAGGATTTCAATCCCCAAATTTCCTTCACCCTAGTAATAGACCAACCAACCCTTCAAAACTTAGGATGTATGATCTTGCTACAGGGCAAACAAACTACTCCAGAACAAATCCATTTGCCATATATTGTCATTGTCAAAAACTTCAGCAAACTCATAAATGGCGCATTCGAACGTTTGTCTTCAATATAATAAATAGAGAGCAGAGAATCATCTGGAAGATCTCCGAGAAGTTGTAGCTTTAGTTTGGCAATGTTGTCTCTTCCCATTGGACAATCCGCTATCACTAATACTCCCTTCAACAAGGTTATCATGGACTTCAGAAAATTCCCTTGTCCATGAATTCAAGGGTATAACATAACTATCATCCTTAGCGTTTCTCTTTCGCTCCTCATGCCGTTTCACATTTTCAGATATCTGATGGAAAGTCTGATTTATTTTTGCAATTCCCCTTTCAACTGGTTCTACGACGTGTGAAACTGTGAACTTCATGTCATCAACAATCTAAGAGAACAAATAATAATAATAATAATAAAGGAGTCACTAACATATTAAAGAAGATCAATGGTTAGCAAGAAATTTGAAGGCAGTGAGTGAAAAAAGTGTAAAAGCAATCTCACAATTTCACCACTTCCAAGGACCACATCACGAACACTCTGGGGGAAATTCAGACGGTCTTCTCTCTCATCATGACGAGCCAAACGTATTCTTGTAGATCTTTCACAGTCTCGAACCTCCTCAGGGTCTGGAGGTGTATCAAGTGATGCATAATCAGCCATTACAGATACATTACGGACACATCTTTCTCCACGCTGATAAGGTACTGCAGGAAAGACATAAAGATGCACCACAGCAGCAACACCCATCTATTGATAAGATATACAAGATTTCAATTAAAAACCTCCAACAGGAATAGTTTCAAAAATTAAAAGAGGAAGATTCTATCTAGACATGAACACCAATAGAAGACCACTAAACATCAAGGAACAGAAAATTATATTATCTTGAAAAGTCCAACTTAATGCACCAACACTATTAACAAATTTAAACAAACTGTCCAAAGGTAGTCTCTTAAATTGTGTTCAGAAACCCACAAAACTATGAATCACCATCTCAGTACTGTGTAAAATGCCTAGTGTGTGCAGGTTCTCTCAATGGTTCCGAGAACTATGAAAGTGAAAATTATGAAGATAAAAAGAATTCATAAAGGAGTTAATGTTCCCCAAAACAACTTTGGAGTTGCAGAAAACCAAGAAAAGCAAACTTATTTCCTGGAGGAACTATGATGAACTTCGCCAAGATTGGCGGGCACACAAATCCAGCTAGGGAAGCAAAGCTAGGAGCAAGCATTAGATGCAGGATAGAAAAGCTATGCTAGGCCATGCATTAGACACCGAACAGAAACCTAACAACAGACAATATAGGACCTAAATTCCTGAGGGACGTGTCCAATCAATCATGTAACAGCTGATTGCCAACCTACAACAAGACCAAGCTTAGGCTGCAAAGGTCTTGGCGATATAGCCTACAGAAAAAGAATTGGCCAAAAAGCGAAGTGGCTTCCAGGGAGGCTAATAAAGGGACTAGGTCCTTGACATTGGAAGAACAAAGAGTTAGGCAGTTGGTTAAGGAGGAATTTAAGAAGTAGGTTCTATTGGAAGAACTTTCTTAAAAACGAGAAGCCTAGGGAACTTTAGCTAAAGAAGGGTGACCAAAATATTGGTTTCTTTCATTAGATGGCTAATGCACATAAGTAGAAGAAATTCACTAGTTCAAGCTAAGATTAATGAAAGGTCTGCAAGGATTGAAATCAGTGAAGGTGTGGCCCAAGCCTCCCAATCTTTGTTAGCTAAAGATGGGGATTGGAGACTATCTTGTGAGGAGCTAGCTTTCAAGATGTTAAGTGTAGAAGACATAAACTTGATTTCTAAGGTGTTCAAGGCTCTTTTGGATTTCAATGGAATAAAGCGCCCAATCTGGACGACTTTTCTATGACTTTCCGGCAAATCAATTGGGATTTTGTAAAGGATTGATGTCTTCAAGGAGTTCCATGAGAATGGCAACTTTGCGAAAAGGTTGAATACTTTTAGTTTATCCTTGCAGGGTTAGGGCTGCAACCCGGTGTGCTGAGGGATCTGAAAGACTTTAGGCTCATAATATTGGGGGAAATACTTTTTAGTTGTTATTGCTCAATTGTTACTCCTACAGTACTATAAGGCATTCTTTTGGTGTTTTCTTTTTAATAGATTTGACTTTTACTAATAAAAAAGTAAAATAAATATAGACCAAAGCACCATCTATTCAAGCACATAAATTTTCTAAACAAAGTTGATGCAATATAGATCCTATTAAGTACAATGTTCTTTCAAATATCATGTATCAACTTGGGCAAACACCTACCTTACACACCCGCATGTTATGTGTGTGTGTGTGAGAAACAAGAAAGACATTAATTGGTTACATTTATTAATTACTTAAAATTCCCAAGGTGATAACTCAGAGGATCTAAAATCTATCATTCTCTTTACCATATGGAGTTTTGAAATGGATCTTCTTTTATTGTTTTATGGTTTAGGAAGAGCTAGCTCATAGTTTGTCTTGTTTTCCCTTTTCTTGCTTTCAGGATCTTTGCATAGTTACCATGTACTTGGGCAGGGGCCATTTTGTTAAGTTCTATCTAATAAATTTCATTTTCCATCAAGGAAAAAAATAATTTGAAATGGATAACAAGACCAATAACCTGTTCGTCATTGATCTAGCAGTATCTTTTGACTCTCGAAATTTTAGATGCCCTATGTTGTTCAGCAATCATTTTGGGATTAAAGTCTTGGTTGCAAATACTGGCACATATAACTCAGAAACTAGGTATCACATACAAAATAGTAGTGTATGCAAATATAGAAGAAGCATAAAATGTACGCAGTAATGCTAAATCACATTAAGCAAGTCTTTGAATTGCTTCTCCAAATAGAAACAAGTAATCATCCCTAATTTTTCAAAATTTACACCCATATAGTTGTGTGCCTATTTGAAGAAGAAATTCAGAAATTGCTTCAGATGAAATTCATATATAGAAATTTTCCGAGCAACAATAAGCAATGGAAGCAAGGAACAATACTCAGATGTCATCATCCATTGCAGACCTCAATACAGATGATGTAGTCTTGTATGCGTGTTTTCAACTCCTGAGCCAAAGACCCTTGAAAGGCACCTATTGAGAAAAGAAATGCAACAGCAACACCTTGCCACCATGTCAGGAATACGATTGACTTGAAAACAAGAAACTTGGCCAAAGGTTTAATGGGTTCCAGCTTATCCTTAGTAACAGTATAGAACTGCACAAGGCAATACAAGGCCCAGGTTTGACTGAAATTAAGAACAACTGCCAAGTAAGGATAACTGCAAGCACATGACAAAAGAAGAGTTTCAGGGCATTACTAAAAACAACATTTAAGTTCAATACTATACATTACCTATTGCATAGTTTGGAACAAGAAGCTTGAAAAGACCATAAATGTTCCACACCCCCTGACCACACCACACAAACACATGCTTTTTCCTTCTAAATTATATTCTATTTCCTTACATTAAACAAAAATTTCCATGCTCCAATATAGTGCTTGGTCCTCGTGAGGCCAAGAAATAAAAAATAAAAATTTTAGATGCATCGGGGAACATTCAAGGTATGTTTAGGCCATCGTGATTATCAGCAAACTAGATGGCACTCCCCTTAACAACTTCAAGCTACATTTGTCAGATAATAATTCAAAATCACCTAATAACCACCAAGTGGAAAATAATACATTTAAGTTCAGCCAATAAATTTAGTTGTTAAATTTAAGCAAGAAACTGGCATGACATGAAACATGAACAGAATGAGCATCTTACCCATATCTCCAATCAAATTTCCCTTCTCCATAAACCCCCAAAAATTCAAGAAAGATTGCCAATAGTGCACAGATCATCTTCAGTATCATCTGAAATGCAGATGTTTCAGTGAAGCAAAGCAGTTAACTAAAGGCAGTGAAATTCAAATATGATAGAAAATCTAAATAAACTGCAACAAACAAATGGCTACATACATATTGAACAATGCCAACTTTTACAGCTTGCTAAAAATCTGGACCAAGGTACCACTCCCTTAGAAAGCAATTTAGTGGAAAAGGATGTTCTACAACTCCATATGTATACGCTTCTTCCAAAAGTGGTGTGCTGCAATCAATTAGCCGTTGACTTTCCATGAATTCAACTGTACTCTTCTCACCACCTTTCAGTGCAATAAGCTCATCAAAAACAGGTATGTAAACTTTATAAAGTGTATTCAAAAGATTCACCACTTGGTAAACAGAAAAGACAGCAGAGAAGGTAGAAAAAAAAAAATTCATCTCTGCAGATTTTTCACAGCCGCAATGGCAACTCAGCAAGCACCAATTATTGAAATATGCATGTCTTCCTACATGAGTGCTTGTGCATATATGTTGTCCTCACTGTGGACATCAGTCTATGCATTTGTATGTCTCCATATGCACACATACATGTATCTGTCAAAGTACACGTATAATAAATATTGTAGAGAAGAACGCAGTCAAGGTGTCACCTAAGGCATAGCATGGGTATTTGCCTCTCTGAGCAGACCAAAAGGAAAAATAATATGGTTTCAGCAAGTGCCCTTGCCCATACCATAAATGCTTTTTAGAAACAAAACAACCAAGGGGTCACTGACCCTCACCAAGTTGATAATCATTTAAGAATCAAGAAAATATGCAAGCTTAATTATAGACCATCTTTGTGAAGCATCATCCAAAAATTCTAGAGTTCCACATGAAATTCAACCACTATATAAAGAAAATTTTCTCAAATAACCAATAATTTGCATGTATTATTAACATCATCTAAATGATTCATAAAGGAAAGCCAAGAAGAGTATATTGGTTGCCGAGACCATGCCTCAACTAGCATGGATGGATTTCTTTGGTAGAACTATTAAATACAAAGGAATATTAAGGTGACTTTGCTCCATATTGACTACACCAAGTGAGATTGAATCTGAATTTGTATCTATCCATGGTATAAAATAGAAGAATATAAAACAAAGCAGAGGGAATTGAGTTTGAGGATCTGGCAAACATTGAAAACCACTTAATTGAAGGTTATTGATATATATGTCTTGTAGTAAATGTAATAGGCAGGGACAAATTCAGTCTTTCAGCATACCTAAGCAGGCTATCAAATATCTCTCAAAGCAGTATAATGCAAAAGCCTCATAACAGTCGCGAATTATTTGGCAGTTGAAGGCAGCATTTGAATCCAACAGTGACAAAAACTGTTGCAAAAGAACATTGGCAAGCCAAACACACAATCAGTCTACACATAATTGCTGATGATCCCTTTAAGACTATTTTTTTAATAAGTACACAATTGTATTGGCCCCTTTAAGACAATATAAAACTATATTTTTATTTAAATGAAAGACATGATGACGGAGTCAAGACATACTCATGGAACAACATTATGTTCTTATCTACTTGTTAGAAAGAAAGAAAACCAAAACTAATTCTCTCTGTTAGAAAGAAAGAAAACCAAAACTAATTCTATCATATCCTAGCATGAACTCAGAACATTTTCCTTTAGAAAAACAGTTTGAACATATTCAACCGAAATATCCACCAACCCAGTAACAACACCATAAATTCCGAGAGGATGAAGATATTACAACAATGATAATAACAATATAATACTAATAGAAATAGCATTGTTCCTATGGATGATGATGAGATGGATCATACCGATTCCAGTGCATACACAGGACCATCAAATGAGTCCATAATTAGAAACTTCTGCCCTGAAATTCCAACCAACCACTCAATCAACTCCAGAACATGATATCAATAGCAATAATGAGGTATAATTTATTTACCAGCCAAGTCACATGCGATGAAGATCATCACATATGGAAATAAGCAAACAAGCATAGGGTTAAATATCATGTCTAAGGAATCACTACACATAATTAAAGGGAATGTGAGAAACGAACTGAACCTCAGGCTGATTATAAGCAGCTAGGTGCTCGACAATGAGATACATGGACAGTACAAGAGCAACCAGTACAAATATGCTTGCACTTGAGATTGCCCAGCTGTAGACTGATGGAGGCTTCACATCAAGATGTAGTAACCACATTTTCTCTGGTCTACTTGAGGACTCGACCAGAGTAAGAAGAAAAAATAAGAAGTAGAAGCTCCCCTTCCATCCCATAGAGCAGAATTATGAAGAATGGGACTTGACACAGATCGGTATCATCAAGAGTATACAATTCTCAATTCAAGACTTCACATTACCAATGCATAAAGAGTAATCAGATGCCTAGTAATCTCTTCATAATGTTACTAGAAAATCATCTCCTCAAAATCATAATATTGCAAATGAGGAAATCCAGAGAGCTTGCCTGCCACAGTTATTCCTTATAAAATAACCCTAAACAACCTGGTAAAAGCCAACTGCTCAAGAAATAAAAAGGGAAACAAGGTTAATGAAACCTGCAATAAAAATAGAACCAGCAGGTCAACAAACCACTGTACAGAAACCAGAAACATGTGGGAAGAACCCCATAACAATGAATATCAATACTTTAAGAAATCAAAACATACAGAGTAGGGATAGTCTGAAAGTTAAGAGTATGACACTTTAAGGCAAGTTCAACAAATGATATGGAGGAAGTACCACTAGTTTCCGTACAAAGTTTCCATTTGTGAGTACTAAAATTCCTTCATAAGAGCACATTCACAGTACAAAGGCAATGCACATGAAACATGCTAAAAATGAAAACAGAAAATGTGCTCTATAGCATTGATATCTGGAATAAATGTGCTCTATAGCCCAAACAACTGTACAACAATAAATGATTCCCTGCTGTAGCACCAATTTATACTGAAATGCATCACCAAATCCACAAGATTATAAGCTCTTTAGATTCCATTCATTTCCAAATTGAACTTTCATGGCCTTCTGCATGTCCATCACAAAATATTCATCTGAACGACCCTATTTTCACACACAAGCAAAGATAAATTTTATAAAAAAAAAAAAAGGTAACATAAATATGAGGCATAGAAAAATCCATTAGAGGGACAAAACCAGTCAATGAACTCTAGCATAGAAAAAGATCCTGAATCAGCAGACTTCCTGTGCCAAAGGAGTAGACAGATATGAAGGAGTTTTTAAATACTTAAACTATTTCTAATACATGTAAAAAACAAAAGAAACCTCTGCACCTTCCTCCACTTTTTCCCACAACTCCTATTGGTCCACTCCAACCAAATAAGACCTCTGTCACCAAACAAAAACAAAAAAAATTAATAATACAAAAACAAAACCAAAACCAAAACCAAAACCAAAACCAAACCAAAACAAAAAACAAAAACAAACAAAAAAAGGATTCAACCAAGCAATACCAAAAAGGAAGAAGTAAAAGCCTCATAGGCATCAACAATTCCAAAGACAGGCCTCTCTTTTAACCCGATCAAGAGTAAAAATCTTAGCCATTTTCATGCAAAGAAACCCACTTTTATAGGTATCAACAAACTCCAAACTTCTTTAGTACCCTTCTTTGAACTCCTCCGAACTAAGTTGTCCTTGCAATTCCT
Organism: Tetrastigma voinierianum; assembly: GCA_016808115.1. Classification (NCBI taxonomy): domain Eukaryota; kingdom Viridiplantae; phylum Streptophyta; class Magnoliopsida; order Vitales; family Vitaceae; genus Tetrastigma; species Tetrastigma voinierianum. Next base: position 2,295,322 of record JAEQBH010000138.1, on the reverse strand, counting down.
CGACACTCCTCTCTCTTGAAACCAATCAACAGAGACTGCATGATAACCAAGTCCTAATCATGTAATTTCCCTAGAAAGCAAAAAAAAAAAAAAAAAAAAGTTCCAATGACCCATCCATGTGTAACCCCTAAACATCTACAACTTAAGCATCATGCAATTATATGATAAACTGAGAGAAATATGCACAAGAAAGTGATTCATGACATCAATCATTCTCCAAAAATTCAACTATTTTTCCATCTCTTATCTCAAAGCTTGATCTTGCTCTAAAATTTCTGGCATCTTTTCTGGTGGTTTCCCACAACTCTACCCCAGACCCATATGTTCAAGGTAAAAACACTAATTCTGCTTTTTCCCAAATTTCCTCCTGTAACTCTCTTTCATAAGCCATCCCTATCTATCGTAAATCACCAACACCACAAGATCCCCACTCTATTTATCCTAGCAAACCATTCTAATTAAATTGACAACCTTTTCTCAAGTGAACAACCCTCTAAATATTTTCTAGTGTCTAATAAGAGTGAAAATTCCATAAACTCACAAAATATCAGTGATTAGATTTCACAAGAATTTTGGAAACATCATATAAGAATTTAGAAAAATATCACAGGGATGGAAACTGATCAAACCTTGAAATGTTATAAAAGAACCTCCAGAAATGATCAAAAAGCAATAATATATATCTTGAAGTTGTTTTATTAAAGAAAACAAATATGTGCATAGTGCGTGAAATTTTAACATCCAATATTAACATAGAGAACTTGGAAACGCATCTACTAACATGATAACTGGGCCTTATTTGAATGTATTCAAAAATATAAAAGGAATAATGATATATGAATGATTATTGTTTAAAACTGTTTATAATTTTATTTACAAGTTAATGCTTCTCTGGTATTTAATTCCTACACTAAATAAATAAAAAAGACTCACCGAGAACTAGAAGTCTATCATAATGGTTATTATATTCCCAAGCATCAATGCAATGGAATTTGAAAACAACATAATATTTTTATAGGTAAATATTTTTTCCCTATTTTGTCAAAATTGGGATTCAAATATGGAACTCCCATAACCCCATCCCATCCATTTACCACTTGAGCCAAGCCTCAAGGACGAAAATTACTTTGTGTACTACAAATTTATTTAAACATTTTCAACCTGCATTGATATATCAAAAGGTTTCAAAGACAAAGTGTGGTATCAATAAATTATGGCTATGCTACCATCAATGACAAAACTGTCCTAGTGGCAAAGGTAACCTTACGATGCTAAGGGGCTCAAATTCAAGCCTTAACTCCCTTTGCCGAGTGATGCATGACATGATATTACTGCAAAAATATTGGCATTTATTTGGGAAATTTGTAAAAGCCAGCAAATTTTTTTTTTTTTTTTTTGGAAAAATTTGAGAAAATTGTGAAAAATCATTTACAAGAAATCAATGATTTTCCAATAGTCATAATTTTGGCCCCAATTTTGTTTCCAATGATGTTGCAAAATTGATTATTTATTCACCGAAATATTCCTCCTTGGTCTCAAACACACACCATCCTTGGAATCACAATAAGAGACACAAAATCAATCAGCAAGTTGGATAGGGTTAACTTTTAATAAAATGAGTCCTTTATGTTAGATAAGTATCCTCTTCTCATAACCAGAGCCAATTGCAGAGATTCTCCTTGATAACAGTCCAAACAATTGAAGACTTCAGAATGAGGCTCCCACCAAAGATGCCAAATCTTTTACACAAGTGACCTCTTGTAGGAATCAACAGAACTTTCTCTAAATCGATTTTTAGGCTTAAAGTAACCTGAAACCAAAACATGAGCCCAACTCAAATACAACTACTTCCATGAAGCATTAGAAATTGGAGCCTCATCTACAAAAAGAAGATGAGAAATCTCACCACCATAACCCCCACCACCTTCTATTCTCCCCACAGCTCTTCTAATCCTCTCAACCCTCCCACCTTGAAAGCACATCACAGAAATAAATGCTTACAACGTTTGAATCAAATCCACATTGGCATCTAGCCATTGTAGATAATTGAGCCAATATACTCTTTTTTCAGAGGTATATCATCAATGATAATCCAACATATCATTATAGAATAAAATGTGAGTGAGAACTTTACAGAAGTTGCATTCAAGATTTGCAATTTCCCAACTTATTTTACTCATGTGGACCATAAAAATCCTTTCAGAAATCTTATATTAAATTTTCAACTTCTAGCTTCATGTGAACCTATGAATTGGGCCCATGAACTTCTTGCAAACAAGATCAAGTAGACTTTGACACTTCACTTCCATCTTTTCAATCTTTTTCAAACAGTCATATCTACCTAAGGAGGGGCAAAAATGTATACATACAAAAACGCCCAAAAGACCAAAAAAAAAAAACAAGGAGAGAGGATACGAAAAAAAAACTAACCATCAATTAGAGCCTAACCACTCCACAAGTCTAAAATGGACGAGAAGCAGTCTCCTATGGGCACCTAGACGCAATCCAACAAAAAGTACAAGAAAGACTGTTTAGTATATCAATTGCCTCCTTCAAGATTCTTAAATACTCTCTATTTCTCTCCCTCCATAAAGTCCAAAGCAAGCATAGATGAACAACTTTCCAAGACTTCTTTTATTCTTCTTGAAATCAGCCGCCATATAGTTTTCCCTTCAAAAACCATATCCCACAGGTAAACGAATCCTAGGCAATTCAGATAATGCAGTAATGATTGCCCTCTCTTACCCTCAATAGATGAGATTAATGCTTCACTATGTTGAGTTATTGAGTACAAGCCCTCGAACCATCAACTATTGAAAGTAACGATATTAGGTCATAAACTTCAAGACTATAATCTCAAATATGATGACTAAAGAACTTTCTGAGCTATATAAAGACCAGCCCACAAAATAAATCAACAATTAACCCACCCAAGGGAGAAAAAAGAAACAGAAAAAAAGAAGAAGAAAAAAGATATACTCCATTTTGTTGTTTGAGAGAATGAAGGATAATAGAATACATTAAACTTTGGAACATTCCGATACCCTAGGAAACGTAAACCTCTTGTCAACTAAACCCAGCACATCTATTTGGCTAAGTCGAGGTGTGCTCTTCATAGAAATATAGTGTTCAAAAAATTTCAACGAAACAACGGTAAGAAATGTAATCTGCAATAAACATTTAAATAAAAGGAAATTCCCAAAAAAAAACAAAAAAATTTGAATCTATACTGAGGAAATCAAAACAAAGGCACAAAAAATCCAGAAAATATGCAGTACTTCAAACGAATAACCCTATATCCCAAGGCGAACAAAAAAACATAATAATCTGAAAATTAGACGACATTAAAAAGGATTAAAAATAGAGGATTAAACTCAAACCTGTCTGCAATAAACTTTCGGGAACTAAACACGATTTTCCGAGAGAAAATAGAAGAAACTGGCAAACCGATTTTGCTTCGGCGGTTGGGAACACAGTAATAAATTTGCAAGTTCCATTATTAAATGAATCAAGAGAAGATCACCGACCAGTGCGGCAATTACCTGTGACAGTCATGCTCTGCCTCGTGGATTTCAACGGTAGCTGCCCCAGGCTCTGAAAATGGGGGTGATGGATGGAGCTGTGACCAGATAACTGATGACAGTAAGGTGACTTTATGATGGATCTTAAGAAGTGTACCACGCAAGAAATTACACATGGCAGTGATGATCTGTATTATTGGCTGCCACGTCATCAGTAGACCGGTAGGAAGAAGAGATTTCTTCGTTACGTCTATGTCTGACCAACCTAATTTTTCTTGCTTTAGATATAAATAAGTTATTTAAAAGAAAATCACTAATATACGTTGAAAATTAAAATAATACCCCAAATTGTGTATATGGACAAGGATACCGTAGTTAGTAATTACAACCAGGGACGAAAATATCCGATATATCCGTCGATATATCTCCGATATATCCGATATCGCGATATCGACTCGAGACACGGTGATATTCGACACGATATCGGCGATGACCGATATATCGCCGACATCGGTTTCAGACCGACACGCAAATATCGCGCTTCAGAAGATACTCGCGCTAAGGCTTTAATTTTTTTAAATATCCAGATATATCGATATACCCCAAGATATATCGATATATCGCTGCCGATTCAAATTCCTGGGCCGATCTAACTAAGCATGATTAATCACAACAGCTTTAATTTCGTATATATCGATATTCATTAAAAATATTCACCTATTATATCCGTAAAATCCAAGACCGATATATCCACAAACTCGATATTTTCATCATCGGGATTACAAATATTCAAATTTTTCTTAACTTAATATCATGGTCATTAATTACGATATTAAAAATATTTTAAATTAATGATGTGATCAATGATTGATAAATTTTTTTTTTCATATATTAGTTTAAGCATTATTTTTAATTTTAATATATATATATATATTTTAAATAATCTAAATATTTTCAAAACTCAAAATTTTATTGGAACGAATGGAGCACATCAATAATCAAACCAACCAGTCTTCTCCAATAAAGAAACTTACTTTAAGAAAGCTTATGTGTAAAGTACTCTCTGTCTGCACGAAATACAATCCTTCTTATGCTAGAATAGCTGTTATATTTTGACTTTAATGGGAATTTTAATATAAAATAAATTCATAATTATGGAACACAATTCTCTGTATAATTTTAAATAATGTTTTCCACTTTGTTAAGAAGTCCAATTCACATCATGATGGAGGTATGATTTTAAGGTGATGAGACAATATTCCTACATGATATGATGAAAATTGTAATTTACATAAATATGCAGAGCTATTTTAATATTTTTTGAATACTTTCTGATTTGGACGATGCCAAATCGTTGAAATCAGGACATGAAAAGTAAGATAATTATTAAGATCGTCATAATGATTTTCAATTAATTTTGAAAATTAAGTACATAATATAGATTGAAACTATTTATTTTAAAATTTATATATATATATATATATATATATATATATATATATATATATATATATATATATATATATATATATATATATATATATATATATATATATTTTATTGATTAGTTTTATCTCAATTTGTTGTCGAAAAAAAATTATTTCTTATCAACAACTTATACTTTCATACTAATATATCATTCAATTATTTTTCTCAAACATTTTGATTTTACTTCAATGAGAATTATGAATTTGAGAGTTCAAGAGGAGAGCATTAAATATATATATATATATATATATATATATATATATATATATATATATATATATAGTGGTCAAAAATAAGGTTTGCAGGCCCACCTACTGCTCCCAAGAAGACGCCAACCAACGAAACATTTGAGTCGTCTCGAACCCTGCCGAGAGATACTTAATTATCAAGATTTGCGCCTTTATGCACTACATTTAGTTCTCGGTGCCGCCCTTAATAAGGGCCCAACCCGACAAATTTAAAGACCACTATAAGTCTCCCACGCGCATGCAAATGTATCAGCCCCTAAATAATATATTATTCGCAGCCCCGCCAATCTCACCACATGAAAGACAATAATGACGCGATCAAACTGATCCCAATAAGGCCAAGATCATCACAAATAAATCGCTTCTTCTATATCCATTATCAAATCCAATATCGATAATAATAAAGAAACACCCATCCAATTTAACAAATCCTAATCACCATCCAACCCATTGAATTCACTAGAGAATACAAAGGCCACCGATCTACAGTGCCAAGACAAGACTCGTAGACGCATACTCATACGCAAACATATGCAACACATTCGCCCTCTAAGCAGCTTCTTTTCTCGGGAAAGAACCGACTTGCATCTGAGCTACCACCCGGCGGCTTCCTCACGCACTCCCATTCTTCCTTGTTTTCAGCAGAGTGTTACGCCCGTAGCTCGCAGATCAACAAAGGCAAATGATCCCACTTCAACCTGCATTAATCCAAGAGCCTCAGATCCCACCCGTCAAAGAATCCAGTCCACTTAACGACTTACGCGCTCCAAATTTCGCCCGCTGGAAAATGCATCATCAATACACGTCATAGTGGAACGACTGCCTTTATAAATATAATCGATTTCGCCATCGATGGTATTAACACTGAACACAAGGTGAGCAACAATTAATCCTCCAAGGACGCAAGATCCACCGCAACGCAGATGCACCGATTTCCTGGCGTGTTAGAAACAATGCAAAGCACACTCCGACGAAAGCAAGACTTCGCCACCAATCAACGTCTCGACGTAAGAGTTAGAACAACTCACTAGACAGATCCGACGACCCCGGGAGGCGTTGTAATGCAAACTCAGTGGCGTCACGGCATTCCCCCACGGCTGACAAAGATAATGTTCGTGATTCCCCAAAGGGTCGAAACCCGGGTTAGATCCACGTGGCCCGAGGGCACTGACCACATCTGTACTCCGAGAGAGGCAAACGGCAACCCGAGGAGCACGTCGAACTGAGAACACTCCATCCGCATGAACACTCATGGGAACAGAGGCGGTTCAAGAACCCCAAGAAGAGCTCCTCGGCCGCATGAAGGAGGTGGTGAAAGACGCGCTTCCGACACCATTAACACCTCGCATAAATAAATCGAGTCACCCTATACAAATTCGAGCAGATTCCACTTCCTTCCAAACAAGTTCGTAATGCCAAGCATGTGGAAGAGTCATGGTACTGTAGATCCCGTCAATCATCTCAAATACCTACAAAAATCAAACGGAGTCGCATGGGTATCAAGATCCGCCACTATCACCCCGAAAGGCCCAAACTGCAGACGGTTCACTGTGACCACCGCCATCAATCTCCCCTATCTGTGGAGTTATCCATTACATTCGCTCTCACTTCATCAGGCCGAACGCATGCAAAGCCAAGTTATCATCCTCACGACTATCAAGTGGCACCTAAAGAAAAGCCCGAGGTCTTAAGGCCCGGGGCCGACATTCAATGCCTAGTCTCTAACGGTAGATATACCACGAGAAATTCACAAATCATCGCTGAGGTATCGCCAGGATTCAATCAAAGACTTAAATGCTTTCCATCTCCAAAATCCCCAAACAAGTATGGCGTAGGTGCTCGCAAAAGCAGAGAAATATATTAATCCGGTGAAGAGCCTCATATCCAAAGGAGCAGCCCATTCACAAAGAAAAAGAGCGGGCAACAAACGACGCAGGACGAAGCCCCAAAAGACAAAGCGACCGGGAAGGATCTCCAAAGAAAAATGGAGAACGATCTCCAAGAAGGTGTGGAAACTCGTGATCGTCTAAATCCATCGTGAACCAAAGACGACGACGCGATTTCGCCCCAACGCTTCACCCTTAACAGCCTCGTCAGCGTGTGCTCACAAAGGGCAATTTAAAAACGGCAATAATTCCCGAGGTGGCCAACCCAAATGAAGTCGACTACAACAAGAGATTAACTTAAGTGATCACAGTTCCATAGGACTACTGACACCGCAGACCTGACGACCGCATATAGTCAAGAGAGAACAGAGTACTCGATATCGACGCTGATACCCTCCGACGCTTTATATCCCCTGAAAATCAGATCCGCAGTCAAGCCTTTGAACCGTGTTCTCGCCCTAGCAACCACCAATTCCTACAGACGACGACTCAAAGACCAACAATCCCTAGGTGAAATCCTGTGCAATCTCGTGAGGATTCACAGGAGGAGGGGAATCCAACCACTTCTGGCGCCCATCTACGCAACATTAGATCGAAGAGATAGCGGAAATTCAAGCAAAGGTCTAAACTACCGCGCTTGACACATCCATCACGCTCTTGACTCGGGATCCGAGGATGCCAACACCTCATGACGACCCACCGGTAGTTCAAGGCAGCCAGGGCCAACAAAACAGCCTTCATCTGGGTGCTAATCGACAATCCGAGTTCACCGATATCATCTTCGCCAGCCGGGCCTTGATAAAATGGCATCGGAAGGAACTAGAGCCCGTCAACACACCTCTGTGGGGTTCTCCTGTGAAAGAGTATTACCTCTGTGCTCAATACACCGGGTACTCACGCTGAGACTCCCATGCTGCTTAATGACTACTTCGCAAGATTCCTCGTCACGCCCGCCCGCTTATAATATGTTGGCCGCGCACCTTCTCTCACCGCAATAAAGCCATCCCTTCCGCATATCACATGACGATCAAATTCCCTACCGTAAACGGGTAGGAATGAACTGCAGGAGGCCAATGAGTGGCTAGGAATGCTACTTCAAAGATTCATGAAACAAAAAACTGGCCGACAACATATACGTGGACGAGCTCGATACGCTGCGGACGAGGTATTCACTCGACCAGCCCTCGTAAGAACTAGAACCGGTGTCGTTGGATGACGACCCTGAACATCTTGCCTATATCGGCTCTAAAACTAGTCAAGACCTCAAACCACCTTATCCATTTTAAGACAAAAACGTAGACGCCTTCGCATGGAAGCAGTGCATACTGGAGGAATCGATCCTATGGTAATCACCCATAGATTGAACGCGAGGCCCGCCCTTAAGCCAATCACAAAGAGGAGAAGCTTCGCGCCAGAAAGGCAAAAAGCCATCAACGAAGAAGTCAACAAACTCTTACGGGCAGGAGCGATCAGGGAAGTAGAATATCCTGAATGGCTAGCCAATGTCGAACTTGTCAAAAAGGCAAACGACAAATGGCGACTCTGCATCGACTTCACTAACATCAATAAAGATGTCTGTGCGACGCTTCTCGGGCCGAATCGACCTCATCAGATGCTAACGCTGGTCATGAACCTCGCTGATGGACGCCTCCCGCTACTAACCAACTGCATGGACCTGTGTGACCAAGAAAGACGTCGTCATCACGTCACAGTGGAACCCATTGCTATCGCGGTGATGCCTTCGCTCAAAAACGCGAAGAGCTACACATCGAGGTTGCGAATCCGATGTTTCAGAACCGCGAGGCACAACCATGGAAGCATACATAGATGACATGTTAGCAAATCCACCTACCGGGCCCACATAAATTTCCATCTATCCAAGGGTTCCGCATCTCAAAACTACAACATGAAACCGAATCCGGGCCAAGTGTGCCTTCCTGAGTATCACCGAAATTCTCGGGTTTCATAGTCAACCACCGAGGAATCACAAACCTGCATAAGATAGTTGTACTCGGCCCTCGCCACAAGCATAAAGGAAGTTCAACGCCGACGGGAAGGATCGGGCCGCCTTAAGCCGATTTGTATCCGTGGCGAAAGGAGCAATGCCACCCTTTCTTCCAAGTCCAAGTAAGGCCTTTCTAATGGGATGCGAAGTGCGATGAAGCATTTTCAGCCTTGAAAACATATCTAAGCTCCCCCAATTCTAGTAAGTCCTATCAAGGAGCTCCTCACCCTATACCCGGTCGTATCGTGACTTTCAACCAAATACTGTTCTCGCGAGATAAGGAGCGAATACAAAGACCTGGGGCTTTATCATTACAAACAGCTTTGAGAGGAGCGGAGGAGAGATACCCAAGGATGGAAAACTAATTTATTTTCAGACGCAACCCGAAACTCCGCCTTACTTCCAGGTGCTCACACCATGGGTTATCCCAATCTAATACCTGATGAAGGCAGTAAAGAAAGATAAACTTAAGTCTCCTAAGGTTGATGAAGGGCCATGAGCCGAGTGAGTTCGACATCAAATACAAACCAAAACCGCGATAAAAGGGCAGCCTTAGCCGACTTCACTACGGAGTTCACCCCGGCGTGAACATGCTCGTAACGTCTCGATTCGAAGCACAGCAGGTGGGTGATCCTAATCAACAAATTTTATCCTGTTCTTCCCACCGCCGTAGTCAAGCTAACGCAAAGATAAGAGTCTAGGGTTAAAACACGTGGGATGGGTTTTCTTCGCACAAATGATTTGAGGAAATCAAAACCGGTGAATTAAATTTGATTTTCAGGTTCGCTAAAAACGTGAGGTTTCGGGGGTTTAAAACCAAATAAAATGCGTAAAAATAAGGAAAAACTCCTCAAGTCTCGTGCCACCGGTTGTGGTTTATAGGCAAACCAACATGTCCTCGTGTCTTTTCTCAAGGCTGGGAACATGACATATAGCTATTTCCCCTGACCTGACTCATTTAGCTTTAAAACTAAACCCTATGATTTTCCCTTTTAAAACATAGCATTTAAATGGGCATAAATGTCTACCAAAGGAAAACACATCTCAAAACCCTAATCCACACAAAACAGCGTGTGAGACACCATTCGAGCATCGGATCTAGAGGAAAGTATCCATTGAACCCAAAAAGCTTGCCAAATACACATTAAAGAGAGTATGCTTAAGAGATTTTAACCTAAGTAAGAAGTAGGAACTTAAACAACCATAAATGCGTGCGTTAAAAACAGAGGATCGTGCGTTACCTCCAAACCGTTGCCCAGTAGCCATCCTCTTCAAGGAGGAAGAGGCCTAGCCAACCATCCTCTGAGTTGTCATCCTCAGAGGAGTGTTTGGTAGCCGAGAAAGGGAGAGAAAATGAGAGAAAAGGGAAAAAACGGGAGAACTGGAACCCTAACTTTATTTACAGCAAAAATCGTCTTCTTCCAACAGTGTATACAAATGGCTTATGTAGCCTTACAAACCAAGTGAAATACCATACAATCCAAACATAAGTGATTACAACAAGGGTAAAGGAGAAAACCAAAATTGTAACAAAAAAGTCGGCAAAAGGTGGGAATAAGGTTATACTGGAGGAACAAGTGCTCAGATGCACAAGGCGCCGCAGTGAAAAGCCTTCCTCGCAGCCAGCACTTTCCACATTGCCTTCTTTCCTTCCGATCTTTGATCCTAAGAACGCTGAGCTTGATCAATTCTTCGCGCCGACGACTCAACAATTTCGGCATAATTAGCTCGCAAAACTCCGCAAAATTTGCTACAAATGTGATCATTAAAATAAGAGGGACCTTAATGTGCAAATCGGTCAATTAGAATGATTAGTACACAAAAACACTCAAAACCTATAATAAATGCGGCCTGTACAAGACTTTTCGTAAGACTAATCACGCCTACAACGAACGACCTCCACGTCTGAAACCTCCGTAGATGGAGATCGAACGACAAGGAAGCCGTGAGCCGGTCTGACCTCGACCTCTCATGAAACAAATGTATTACAGAGCACGCACTGCATCCTGATTTCAAGCCTCTAACAACGAGGCCGAATATGAGGCCATCATAGCAGGTCTCAACCTCGCTCATTCACTGGAAATTGACCGGGCCTAGAGTGGTCCGGCAAATGACTCCCAAATTCGGTAGTAAGACAAATAGAAGACACTCACGGCTAAAAAGTGGAAGGATGATCCTATATCTCCGTGCTAAATGAGATTTATTAAAAATTCGTGATGTGTTCAGTCGATATGTCCCCAGAAATGAGAACCCGACCTGACGCTCGCAAATTACTGAGCAAATTTTGCCAGAAGACTTCACCTGGCTGATGACTGGGCCGAATACCTAGCAGAGCCCTCTATCGATCTCTACGATGGAGGTCAGCCTGCTCCAACCGAGCCGAGTCGATCGGTCTCATGTGGGTCATCTCCGAAATATACCCTAGCGCTTTCTGACTTGTTTAGTGGTATATTATAAGCTAAAATGGAAATTGGGAAATAAAATCCAGAGACCCGGAATTAATTCGAGAGCCAAGGGTAAAGTGGTAATTTTCCACTTGAGGACCCAAAGGTAATAAAGCCAAAGGATGGGATGCCAAAATAGAAATTTAATAAGTTATATGCCAAATGACATAAATCCATAAGTTATATGCCATTATGGAAATAGAGAAAGCATGAAATTGAAATTGGAAATGAATGGAAGGGCTTAAAATGCAAAATGAGAAAGCAAAGTCAAAAATGGGTTTTATTTGAGGGCCAAACATGGCCTTAAGAAATCCATGTTTTAAAGACCAAATCGGGTCTCATTCGGGGGAGAACCCATGTGAGAGAGAGAGGGAAGAGCAAAAAGAAGAGAAAAAGAGGAAGAGGAAGAAAGAGGAGGAGCTCAAGATCAAGCAAATCCAAGCTCCAAAAAGGTAATAACTACTAACCTTGAGTATGGATCCTCGGTTTTGTTTGGTTAATGGTTATTTGTTGTACCCAAATCCTGGGGTTTGTTAGGATTTCATCCTAACCAAAGACGATTGAATTGCAAGCAACAAAACTCTAAATCCAAGACAAGAAATACTAATCCTCCCTTCAAGGGCCATTACTAGCTTAATTGCAAAGAAAAAGGTCAGTTAGAACAAACCCTAATAAATTTGTGTATTTGGTATGTGTATGGGTTAAGACCCCATATTAGAATGGTTTTTGAAGAAATTCATAATAGGTTTGAAATAAGAGAAGGATTGAAATGATAAATTGAGTAGAAAAGAGATCATAAGATGAATTTGAAGTATCTTGAAGTATTTATGATAACAGAGTTGACTGGAGTTGAAACATATGGAAAAAATGTGTTTTTTCACACATTCGGGGCACTTTCTGAGAGTCCTACCGTAGAAGCAGCCACTGGCAGAACTTGATTCTGTCATTTTTGCCAAGTCCTACCCAGAGTAGTTAAGTCCCACGGTAGAACTTGTTCCTCGGCTTTCCCGTTTTGACCCGCTTTTCGGGATTTTGGCCATAACTTCTCATTTCTTATCCGATTTGAGGATCATGGCTATAAAATAGACTTCAAGGAGAACCAAACTTAAAAGAAGGCATTGTCAAATTCTGATCCTAAGTGATCTAAAAATTCACTAAAAGTGGGGGCCATGCAAGCCAAATTCCGGGTTCCAGCTTTGAACATAGAGTAGTCCCAAGTTGTTTTTGGACGTATCTTGAGTTTCTAAGGTTCGACCCGTGATTCCAGTTGGAATAGAACCCTAGCACCTTAGATTTAAATGAGTATAAGGACATAGTGTCAAATATGAAGTTAAGACTCGGAAAATGAGTAATACAAACTGTCACTAGAAACTCCAGAATGAATAGCCAAAATGAAAATGCCATAACTTTAATTTGATGATCCGATGGATTGATTCCAATTCCTAAGTAAACTAGATTCATAAAAGAATGAGAATATATGAATGAGGTGTGATCTCATAGACATCATACTTCACAAGAATATGGCGCCATATGTGGCTAGGTAAGAAACAAGGAAAAGTAGAAAATGAAAATGTAAAGATGTGTCTATGAACATGAAACGATTATGGAAAATGAAAATGAAAACGAATTGAAACATGATTGTGAACATGCGAGGCAATATGTCATGAACACATAATGTGGTTACGATATATGATTATTATCACATATAACCGTAAAACGATAACAAACGAAACGAAGATACGTAAACTGATATGAAACGAGTATACGTGAATGAATATGTAAAACGAGCATGAAATGTGTACAGATTGCGTATATCTTTGAAAAAGATAATACGAAAGTGATATTAGAATTGAAATGTGATTATGATCGGTTATGAATGGGCACTATAGAAATATATATACGTATATATATATTGATTTGAATGATTGTTATTTGAAATGTCTCTGTCACACGATGTACGTGTGCATGTATTCGGGACGATAAACGAAATTATCGTGATAAAAGTAAATTGATTTGAAATGTATCATCGAATGACCGGCTATGACAGATTCACCAACTGAATTCGCCAAAGAAGGTAACCGTATTTTGTTCATCGCGAAATCACATTGCTAATGAATGATGCATGCGACGTGATTCACCAACCTAACTACCGTGAATGCCTAATTTCATAGCCATATGTGAGACTGCAACAATTGAATGCGAAATCACATTGCTAATGAATGACGTACGTGACAGATTCACCAACCGAACTGGCCGCGGAATGTCGACTTCTATAGCCATATGTGAGACGGTACACTTGAATGCTAAATCACATTGCTAATGAATGACAGATGTGACGTGATTCACCAATCGACCAAGCCGCAATGCTCGAATTCTATAGTCATATGTGAGACGGTAATATTGAATGTGAAATCACATTACTATCGAATAACAAATTATGCGTGATTCACCAACTCGACCGTCAGGATGTCGACTCTATAGCTATATGTGGAATCACAAACCGAAAAGGGAAAACGATGGTATTAAAAAGTGTATTTGTATAAGTATCTTTTACATTACACGGACATAGTAAAAGGCATCATTTAGTAAATGCATGTATTAAGTGTGAATGTTACGGGTGTTTTGAATTTGTAAATGGTCATGGGATTGCCCGAAGGGAAGTGTTTTTGCTTAATTAAGAGGTCAAAAATAGAATAACATAAACAACATGTTTTGGAAAGATAATTTGAAAATGTCGGAGTAAACCGGCTCGCTTGACCGCCTTCGGTCGAGGCCTGTGGATTCTGGTCGCTACACTTTGAAAACGAAAATTTAATAAGACAAAATAAATGTTTTGATTGAAAACGCCTGAGAACCGAGCTCCACTGATCCGCCTAACCGGGTCAAGTAGGATTCGGCCGCGACACCTTTGAAAAACAAAATTAAAATATAACGTAAAACAAATGTTTTAACGGGCATCCCGCATCATGAAACGTAATTTCTAACTGAGTCGATTAATGGCTTCGGCCGTGATAATGGTAAAGAGTCTACTATGTAATGGGTATTAGTTTGATTTGACCCCGTATTACTACAGACTTGATATGGTTCGATGGCTATTGTATATGAATACGCTTGCTTGAATATGATAGGATATGATATGCCATACATGTAGTAGATAATGAAGTTACAACCTCTCAGAAAAGACTTGACATTGTGAAGTGATATGAACAAGAAAATGATAAGGAATCTGAAAAGAATAAAATCTACATGTATAATATGAGATGAGTTAGAAGTCAAATAAGAATAGACATTGTTATTTGCATAAGTAAAAGTAAATGTAAAAAGACAGTGACAACGATTATTATTATTGGTCGTTATTGTCTATATGTTCACCTGTTTGTAAGCTTACATCTGTGTTCAATCCGTAGTACCGAAGAGGAGTTAAAGAGGACAGATATTCCACACCAAGAAGATTAATATCTCGTGAGATAGGTGCTCACCAAAGATCGTTCGCACCCTCTGAGTGTTTGTATTAGATATGTATATATATGTGTATTTGTATAAGAAATGGGACTTAGTAAATGTGAATAAATTAATGGATACCACTCCTGGTAGTTCATTTTTACCAGAATGATCAAGGGGTTATAAAATAAGGAGTTCCAAAGATATGGTTTCGCACTCGAAACCTACTCGACTCACCAATCGGGTCGGGTTTCATGAACGGGCGTGACACCCCATTCGGGACCATATAATGACGACGCCTACCCGACGACCAAGGAAGCAGCCTAAAATAAGGACGAGGTCTCGCTGTGCCCGCCACTAATCATAAGGGAAGCTCAGACAAGCGAGGTTTCTTCACACCAACTCAAGTGTATCGCGGGAAAACATTGAATACGTGCTAAGGAAGTTCATGAGGGTATATGGAAATCACATCGCAGCTCGAAGCTCGCGTGAAAGGTCTTTGAGACAAGGATACTTACCGCCTACAATACTCCAAAGACGTGAACCACCGAATGGCAAAATGCAAGATCCGGCCAGAGCACGCCTAAGATATCACGCCTCCCATCGAACCTCGACGCCAATCACAAGCCCCGCCCTTCCAATGCGGGGTTTGGACATACTGACCTCTCGCCTTCGGGAAGCGGCCAATGCAAGTTCATCATCACGCAAAGATTATCACCAACCCAAGTGAGGCCGAGCCCCTAGCTACAATCATGCAAAAGATACGCACTTGTGTGGCGAGCTATCATATGTAGGTTTGCATCCCAAGAGCCCTCCGGTGCCTGACAACTAAAACACCCGACAACGCCAATTCAGGATTTATGTGCCGAGCTCTAATTAAGAATTACCACTCACCCTCAAAGACATCCGCTAGCCTAACTGGCCAGTCGAGGTCACCCATCGAACCCTTAAGGCCGCTGAAGGATCAAATTAGAAGATCTCAGCGAAAGTGGGTAGAATACCTCCCCCGAGGTGCCATGGGCTGCTATGTGATAACACAGAAGTCACCCACCCGAGAAACTCCGTCGCCTCTTGAAATTCTTCCAAGACTGAAGCGTAGCCCCCTGCCGAGATCGGACTAAAATCTCTTGGCGATCGACTTCACAAAGAAGGGAGCACAATGACGAGGCTCTCCGTCTAAATTTGGATCTCTTAGATGAAAACGAGCAAGTTCTAAAACCGCATGAATACCAAAAGAAGACAACAAGGTACTACAACCAAAGAGTCAAACCCTAGGAGCTATACGCCGTGATCCGTCTTAAAAACTACTCACAAGAAGGAAGAATCCACCCACGGAAAATTGGGCCCCAATCGGGAAGGGGCCCTTACATCATATCTCGAGTCACGCACTGTGCACTACGAGCCCAAAACAGAGGAGGGAAAATTTTTTACAAAGATGCCTCGAATGCGAATATCTTAAACGCCTTTTTATCGCAGACATTGGTTTGTAATCTTAAATGGAGATTTACCAATTTTCAGTTAACGATTCGACCATTTACTGGTTATTTTGTTAAGACGTCACAAACAACTCATACGTATAAATGCTTAGAAAGATGACGTGCAATAGAATGAGTCAACTCATAGACATAAAAGAAAAAATCTCTCTTTATTCCAATCAGATTACATTCAAGCATAATCGCAGGCTGCATTACACTTTCGAAGATTCAAATACAAGCAATACAATAAAAAAAAAAAAAAAAAACTTCATGAAGAAAAAAAGGAAAAGAAGATGGAGAAGACCGTAGTTGTGGAAAAGAGGAGAAGAAGAAAAAAAGGATGGAAGGAGTTTAAAGGAAGAAACAAAAAAGGAGAATGAGAGGCGGAAGAAAAGATGAAAAGCAAGGAGAAGCCGAGAAATGAGAAAGGAAAAGAAAGAAGAATGTAAATGGAGTAAGGCGACGCAGAAAACGCATCGCCTCTCCGGCGCATCCCCTAACACCTGAGCTAGGGAACATGCACTGCATAGCGGGGGAGACTGGGGCGGAAAAACACAACCTCTACGTGCACAAGTCCAACTAACCGAACTAGAATCTTCGTGGATCCCTTGAAAGAAAGACAATCGACTCGACGCTTCATCTCACCTAGATTGCGGTCACGCACCAGAAAAAGCAGAATATACAAAATATAAACTTTATAGCAATGAAGCCGCCATTTATAAGAAGGCCAAAGCACTCAAAAAGTCACCCGAACGCCTGGGTACCCTCCCATAACCAAAGATTAAAGATCGTCAGACCTTTACAAGAAAATCGGGACCAATGGCCGCATCACGTTGCATCACTCTCACGAGCCTGTCCACTCGCACAGTCATGCTACCCGAGAGCCTGCACCGCCTCAGCTACATTGCCACTTCGCCAATAGCCACGGAGTTCAAGAGCTCACTTTGACGAAGTTACCTACTTCGCACTGTGTCACGCTACCCGAGGAGTCGATCAGCTCAGTTACATCGCCACTGCCACGTACTGAGCCCAACAACCACCTCGACGAGTTCGTCTACTCGCACAGGTCACTTACCGAGGAGTCGATAAGCTCGCTACACCCAAGACTCTACCATTCTGCCCTGGAGTCCAACACCACCTGACGAGTTCGCTCACTCGACGTGTCACGCTTACCCGAGGAGTCGATCACCAGCTACATCGCCACCGCCACTACCGGAGCCCAAGAAATTTCACCTTGACGAAGTCTGGGCTCTACTCGCATTGCGTCACGCTTACCCTCGAGGAGTCGATCACCAGTTACATCGCCATCACCACTACCGAGCTCCAAGAAATTCACCTCGACGAGTTCGTCTACTGCACAGTCACGCGACTCCGAGAGTCGATCACCAGTTAAGACGCGACTGCACACAGTCATTCGTGAGCTCCAAAGAATTTCACCTGACGTAGTCTGGTTTACTCCGACAGTCACGTTTACCCGAGGAGTCGATCACCAAAGATCGCCACTCACATAATACCGAGCCCAAAGAAATTTCACCTCGATGAAGTTCGCTCACTTACACGTGCCTGCGCCACCGAGAGTCGACTAGGGCTCAGTTACATCGCACTGCCACAAAATCCCGAGTCTGCAAGAAATTTTCACTCGACGTAGTCATTTACTCGCACGCAGACCATGCAAATCTAGAGTCATTTCAACTCATGCAAATCATCCGACGGAGCCCAACAGTTCACACTGACGAGCTCAACGATTCTACACAAAGCGCGCACTTAGGTCAGCCTAACTCAGTAACTCCAGGGCCGACGGAGCCCAATACCACACCGACGAAAGCTCAACGACGAAGACAGCCATACAACCTAGAAGTCACTTTAACTCGTAAACTCAGCTCGACGGAGCTCCATCAGCTCACACCGACGAGCTCAACTAATTTTACACAGCTATGCAGCTTAAGAGTCACTTCCAACTCAGTAAACTAGGCCGACAGAGCTCCAACAGTCATTAATCGACGAGCTCAACGATTCTACACAGCTATGTACCTAGAGTCACTTCAACTCAGTAACCATCCACGTAGCCCATCAGCTCACACCGACGAGCTCAACTTATTCTACACAGCCATGCAAAACTAGGAGTCACTTCCAACTCAAAGTAAACCACCGACAAAGCCCAACAAGCCATTAATCGACGAGCTCAACGATTCACATACGCTATGCGTACCTTAAGTCATTTCAATCCATGCAACCACCGACAGAGGGCAATGAAATGAAACGTGATTGACGAGCTCGGACGATTCCGCACAGCCATGCAAATTTCTAGAGGAGTCATTTCCCCTTAACTAAGGCAACCGCCCGACAACCCACCGCCACATCTCAACTCAGCGCCCAATCTCGTAATTCATACGTATAAGAAGTCGATTCAAATTAAGAAGAACGTTAAAAAGAGCACAAGTAGAGGCGACAGAAATGAGGTGCAAAAATGAGTATTCATTAAGGACATACACATGTATTTCGGGGCCCAGCCCAACAAACGAAAAAAAAAAAAAAAAAAAAAAAAAAAAAGAAGAAGAAGAAAAAAGTATAAAAGCCGACATCGGGCAAACGAAGACATGCACAAGAGATTAGGCATAAGAAGGAGAAGCAGACGGTGAAGAAGGAACGGGCCTCTACTGGGGGTGCCCGCCTCCAAGATAATCGCCAGAGAAGGATCCCCATCCTCCTCGCCACCGGAAGGTCAAAGTTAAAGTCTAGGCCAGAATAGGCAGTAACAACCTTCTTCTGAAAGGCGAGCCACCCAGAAACCCATTGATTGGAAGCCTCAGCTCTCAGTCTTCCAATAACTTTGTCCCGCTAAGCCACCAAAGTTATTTGCTGATGGAGATCCCCACGCAACCCGCGACACTCCTCATTTAGGCATTCCACCAAGCAGACTGCCTCGTTAGCCTCACAACGAGCCTCGTCCAACAGCGTCGTCTTGTCACGAAGATCGTCTTTGATTGCACGTAGCTCTTCCTTAGACTCCCGTCATTGACGTGAGAAGCTCGCCCCGACCATCCTAAGTTCATATCGCGGACTGCAGCTCGTCCCTAAATTTCCATCAAGTCGCCAGATGTACCAATCTAGTCCGAGCTCTCCCGGGCTCGCCTTCAGCCGCCTCGCTATTCCGGCCCGCCTTCTACCCTCGCTCGAAAGCACGAAATGGGCGGTATGGGTTTCGTGATCAGACCTCAGCTTCACGGCTTCCTGGCCATACGCCGCAGATCCGCCTCACAAACCTTAGCTCGCTTCAGATGTGAGGGAAGCCACCCTCGCCTTATAAGCCCAGGTCACTTTAGCATGACCTTCGTTTATTTTGGCCTTTCTGGCCAAACCCTTCAAATGAGTAGCCACCTGCACATCCAGCATAGAATCAACATCCAACGCAAGCTCGAAACTCATCCCAAAATGGAGTCAAATATGACAAGGTACGGGAAATTACGGAGGTAACCCCCCGGGAGAGATACAAAAATAAGCCTCATCAATCCTGCACAGAACCGACCTCTTAAGATCGTAATCCTTAAGAATGTGACGACTACGCCGCGAGCTCGACATTGTGAAGTAAAGAATCCCCGTCTCCCCAACTCAGTTCCTGATCTTCCTCCTTGCCTCTTTCCTTCGAAGGCGGGTGACTTAACCTTCTTCGTTGGCGGGTTCCAGACGGTAATGGGCGTGATCGCCAACGGCTGCTCAACGGCCCCACCCGAGGGACCCTCTGCCTCTGCAGCAGACCCAGAATGGGACCGCGAGCTCAAAATTATAGGAGCCATAACCGGGTCCCGATGAGATACGTAGAGGACCCGAGAAGGATGCCCCCAACTTCGGAACTTTGACCAAAGTCGGCCTATCTTTCTTAACAGAGTGCGAGGTTTTTTGTTTCCTACTTCAGGGCTTCCCGAGACCATCTCCAATCAAGCCACGCCTCCTAGTGGGCTTTGAATAGGAGGCCCAACGGGAGGAACTTTATGATGGAAGAGGTGAAGGCTCAGGCAACCAGATCGAGTGGACTTCGAACTCGACGGGCCGGAACATCCGACGGATCAACTCCTCACAAGCAGACGAGGAGGACACCAGCCAACGCGCTATGGCGTATCTTCGAACGCTGAGACCTGGTCCCCGGCAACCCAGAAGCATGTGCAGACAAGACAAAATCAAAGATGCCCAACGACCACACATAAGATATAACCAAAAATGTAACAAACACTCACGAAGATTCCTGGGGTAGTCCTGCCACCCTGAATCGCCCAAGGTGGCATCCTCTGCCGAGAGGATCATACTCCCAATTATGGCCGCTAACTAAGAAGTGGCAATACCCCTTTCCACACCCAATTGGAGGTAAGATCGGAAACCACGTGAGGAGCGCCTAACGCCTAGAAAATAAAGAAAGCCCTGATGTCTCCTTCGGCCGAAAAGGTAAAGAAGAAGGCTAAGGCCGGGACATCAAGCCCCTGTCCCAAAGAAACCAGCGTATCAACCAAAATACCCCAACCATCAGTGCGAAGCCGAAATGACAATACATTGAAATGTTGCAAAACCCTTTACAAGGGGATGCAAAGGGAAGCGAAGGCCATTATCGAAGGCCACTTCAAAGAAACACACCATCCTAGGCACAGAGACCACATAGAGGGTTAAAACGTCAGGGGACCACACCTCGAACGCCTGGGGCAAGGGGAGGTCGATAATCGTCTGCAACGATGGCCCCATATGAAGGACCGACTTGCCAGTCCCACGCTAGCGATGCTTAATGGCAGATCTCAGATATTCCGGCCACCCAGGGTATTTAATCAGATTCACTTTTCCTCGCTTCGTCTATGTGGGAAGAGGAGGCACCCCGGGGCACTGGTCCAATCACTCAACGGCCTGAGACACCGCTGGGCCATCTAACCATCAATGTACGAATCACCATCGATACGCAAAGAAGAAGAACGACCCGGACCCATGATGAAAGTGGATAATGAAAACAAAATTCAGCCAACCCAAACAACTCGTCTTATCAGAAATCAAGAAAACAAAGACGCAGTGGACCCAGAAATATGACAGAAAAGATTATCCCAAGAAAGACAACAGAGAAAGACTCTGCACAAAAAGGCTCAGACAGAAGACTAAGAGAGAAGGAAGTCCGAACTCGCTAAAGGCAAAGGAAAGGTCCTAGAGCAGTGGCACACAAGACAGGATGTTCAAGGGAAGAAACAAAAGGAAACTCAAAGGAATGGAAGAAATGAGCCAAAACCGCAGTCATCATTATCACAAGACAAATGACGGCTAATTAAGCCCTGAACTAATCCAAATTTCGCGCATTGCACGGAAGTTATAACTGCTAAACACGTTATGTACTTTGCCCATGTACGTGACACAAGGGTCGGGGGCAACCGATAGGGTTCAAAAATAAGGCTCATGTGCCCACTTACTGAGTCTAAGAAAGAAGCACCCCAACGAAACATTAAGGCCCATTCGCCGAACCCTGGCGGAGACATGATGACAAGACCAATCTGATACCCTCCCAGATTTCCCTGGGTGGTCTCGCCGAGCGAAGTCCACCAGATAATCCCTAGGGAAGATACGGTGGAACCCCACCTTAAGGAAGGGAGTAACACCATGTATTAATTTAATACCCAATTATACATAAATATATAAAACCCGCAAATAATTATAAATGAGGTCTCGTAAAAGTTCCATACGAATATCGTAGCGTTCTAAGAGAATAGGGATTTGGGGGCAAGTAGAAATGAATAAGTCCAATACAAATAAACTCGTAATAGATAAAGGAGTAGAGTACGATACTGTGGGAGTGAGAGAGCGACGCCAACTAAGGAATAGGCTCCTACTTAACTCGGTCTAACTGGGAACAGATGAAACAATAATGTGAGAGCACAAATCTCGCTGAGTGGTATAGTTTATAAGGAAAATAACATTTTTATATTTCAATGGTTCTCCTCTCAAAACCTTCCGTCTAATTTTCAGAAGTTCCCGCTTAGAAACATTTCACAAAACCCAACTTTTTACTCCTGTCCAACATATGCAGATCATGCTCAACAAATTAGTCAGTCCTAATGTTAAGAAAACATAATTCGAACTGCAGACACAACATAAAGCCAAGCACACAAAACATGTATAGTCATCAAGTGATAAAATAACCATGAAATGCACCAAAACCATGAGTATTAAAATAGCTTATACCACATTTAGAAAATCAACAACGCCCAAATACATAAACCAACGCTTGTACCGTGCACCATGTAATTATCCTAAACCGGTCGGTCAAACCGACTCACGCCACCAGCGGCAAACCCGCATTACCAACCGCCGGGGTCAAACCGACCGCGCTCACCGCGGCAAACTCGGTAATACCAAACCGCCGGGTCAAACCGAATTTCACGTCACCGCCGCAGAACCAGATATCAAACCGTTTCGGGTCAAACCGACCGCAACTACTAAACCGCCTGATCAAACCGACTCACGCCACCGCGGCAACTACTAAACCGTCGGTCAAAACCGACCTCACTGCAACGCAGCAACTAATAAAACCGTCGATCAAAACCGACCTCACGGGCCACCGCGGGCAAATCAATAAACCGCTCCCATTCTCGTTACGACCTTTCCAACAATACCGTGACGTAGTCACCCACAAAATCTCAAGATCCACCTTTTCTTTACAATAGTTTCAAGATAGTTTACAACCTCAATCCATGTACCCAAAATATCCAAACACCACCGACTATCCACGAACACAGAAACTTTCAAATAGTTAGCAAGGACAAAATTCAAGGAAATGATAACTTGTTTTATATGAAACGTAAAAATCATGTTTGAATGCAAACTAAACCATCTCATCAAAACAAGATATATGTAAAGTATTAAACTATAATGTGATATATCGACATAATATCCCAAATCATTTAAAAGATATAAACCACTTACGTACTATAGACGCGCCCCGCCTCCCGTTGTGATCGTCACCCTAGCCCGGCGTGAGTGCCTCGTAATATAGATAAAACCCGCTTAGGCTCTCCTAATAACCGAACCAACAACCTTAGGATGCCCCGAAGGCCTTAGAATAAATGTTGTTAGAACTATGAAAGCCCATCAAAATCGACTCCGACAGTCCAATTACAAAGGCCCCCTGACAGCCCGATACCTAAAATTGGGGCTTTCACCCGGAGCTAATTTCGAAATTGGAACCGTCCAATACCTTTAAACATCCAATTTCACTAATACAACTTCAATTTTTCCAAATTAACCAATCTGGGTGATCTATTTCAAATTCCTACTCAGAATTACTCGAAACAACCTAAAATGGAAACCCAACCAAATCGATGTCCAAAATTTACAAACCATATCAAATTCGGAAGTTTCAAGAGACTAGGAACCTATTGGTACCATTACCTGTCCACACGGTGGGCGGTCGAAAAACCCGATCTAAGCCACGACATTTTGTTTTCAATGTAACTTCCAAACTGCACGAATCTGCAAAAAGGACCACGATGAGTTCGTATATCCAAAATGGTGGAAAGGAGCCATGGGGTGTATTTGAGGTGCCCGGAAATGGTCTGAAATCACAAAATTTGAAAATCTGTAGCCATTGCCTGGTTTACGCCGTATCCCGGCTGGTCCGGCTTACGGCCGGGTCGTAAAATTTTACTACCGCATCGCCCCGGGCGGTGGCGTTGACTGGTGGTCCGCGCATGTACGCACCCGGCCAAAAACAACCGTCCGATTACCGCAGGTGGCTACTCTACCAAAGCGCACCTCCCGTCGGCAGTTTCTCTTGTGCTCAGGTCGCGTTATTGGGGTTGTGGTTTTTATTTGGTATCACGTTATGTTTATATAGGGTCTGTGGTCGCTTTCGGTAAAAATTTGATTTAACTCGACACCGATAAAGGCCATCGAACCCTCAATGCCAGAACTTTATCCGTAAGCCTGACGTGACGCCCGCCCCGTCTATGAACCTCGTGACGACGAAGGAAGCCTATGAAATGGTGTCTTAGTTAACCTAAAACTATTCCTCCTCGAAAAAGTCAAACTTGGTCAACTTGGTCAAACTTGGTCAAACTTGGTCAAACTTGGTCAAACTTGGTCAAACTTGTATTATTTGGTACGGGTCGTTACAACCTACCCCCCTTAAAGAAAATTTCATCCACGAAATTGGTACATGTGTCATGGAAGAGGTGAGGGTACTGGCTCCGCATTTGGTCTTCCCGCTCCCAAGTCGCTTCCTCGACTAGGTGGTTCCTCCAAAGGACCTTCACTAAGGATATTGTCTTGTTGCGAAGCTCCTTCTCTTTTCTAACCAGAATCTGCACTAGCTGCTCCTCATAGGATAAGTCATCCCTCAGCTCAATCTCTGGTGTCTCCAACACATGTGAGGAATCTGGAATATACTTGCGTAGCATGGAGATGTGGAACACATTATGGACTCAAGAAAACTCCTCCAGTCAAATCTATAAAGCACTGGACCTATCCTCTCAACAATCTCAAAAGAAACCGACATGTAGCGAGGATTTAGCTTTCCTCGCTTCCCAAAGCTACCACCCCCTTCGAGGAGAGTTTTAAGAATACTTTCGATCCTCGACCTCAAACTCAAGATCCTTTAGAATATCCACATAACATAAATATTCATCAAAGCGTATTATCAAGCCACCCAGCCGAAGCTAAGGTTGGCATCTGATCTTCCTATCCTCAAAAACCTACGAGGTCCGACTTTTCATGTCACCTGGTACGGTCTAGTACCTCTGATCTAAGGTGGAGGGAAATAATGGGGATGAGTTCGACCAGCTCATTAGTGAATCCCACACAACAAGCCATGCTCATAAACATTTCAATTATAACATAATTCCAAGGATATAAACATGAGCATTTCACATATATTAGGTTGATGATGGAAACATAGTACAATACTACCACCATCTCAACCCTAAATTTAGTGATTCTTTGGGCTTTCAACGGGGACTAACTAGCCAATCATCCCGGAAACGATGACAAATTGGGACTTACCCTGAAGGATATGCCCACATCCAGCCTATCAAACCTTCACGGGATTCTGACGAGGACTAGTCATCGATCCGTGTCCATTACATCAATCCGGGACTCTCACACATTCTCATACCCATGTCATGCTTTAAAACAATTTCACGAGCATTCGACCATGGATATTTAAAACATCATGTACCAATTAATTCAAAGATTTCCATATATATAAAAATATGCATTATATATCACTAGAAAATCACACGAGTGAAAGCACGAGAAATGAAGTACAAATTCCCACAACACTTGTCAAAACCACCGGTACCGCGCGGGAGAGGTTATAAGATCCCCTACCTTCCTTGGATTAAAAAATCCCTTGAGTCTCCCGAGGAAGTCGAGGCTTTGAACTACTCGAGATCTGCAAATAACAAGTCATAAGATTCCTTAGCCTCTCACAATCAAGTGTCATGTAAAGTACTCAAGTGGTCATTACTTATCACTTTTCGACTCACGTATATTCTTATACCTTCCAACATAAACCTTGATCCCCCAAGTGCACTCTCTCTTACACTTACTAGGATCAACATTTATCACTCATTATTAGGGTTACACAAGCAACGCACCCAACGCCAAACACCTCTTGTATTCCTATCTCCATATTACTCATTTGAAGATAAAGTGCTAAGAGTTCCTTTCCAAGTGGAATCACTCAATTACGGCGAGAGAAAATGATCAGGGTTATGGCCAAAATACTAGCAGTGGCCTGCAGAAAAATCCATGCAAAAATGCGGAATTTATGATTTTCCCCACTTTTCCATAAGTTTCCAACCAAATCAAATCAATCGATACTCCAAAAACACACATCAAAGCCACTCTATTCAACCCAAACATCTTCCAAAACACATCTTAAACAGAATCTATGGTTACGCGCTCATCACTCAACCAATCTAGGTTAGGATGAAATCCTAACTTCAAAAGTAATCCATGAATCATATCCCTCATGTCACAAAATCCCTCAAATCCATACAATAACTTAAGGATTAGGGTTTTACCTCCCATATCCTTCAAATCTAGGGTTAGGGAGAAATTTCCATAACCAAACCCTAGAAAAGAACCATTTACAAAATCAAACCAACAACCTTTACCTTTTTGGCTCCCGATCTCCTTTCTAGTCAAGCAGTAGGCGGTCTGTTATTTTTGAGAACCCTTCTATGAACCTACGGTAATGCAGTTAATCCTAGGAACTCGCACCTCTGTCACGTAGTTGGTTGCTCCCCGATTTGCCCTTTGCTTCCACTTTATGAGGATCCACCTAAATGCCATCGGCAGAAACTTCATGTCGAAACCCCGCTCGGCCCAACGAAATTCTCCATATGCTGAACCCAGCCACAGTGGTATTGCCTTAAAGTCTGCAACACCAAACAAATGTCTCTCATGTTCCAACTCGCTTCTCGAGTTCACCAAGATATCGTCGATGAAGACAATGACAATCTGATCTAAGTATGGACGGAAGACTCGGTTCATTAAATCCATGAAAGCTGCTGGGCATTGGTGAGTCCGAAAGACATCACTAGAAACTCATAACGCCCATATCTCGTCTTGAATGCCGTCTTTGGGAATGTCCGGTTCCCTAATCCCTAACTAATGGAACCACGATCTAAAGTCACTCTTGAAGAACACTCTTGCACCACAGGGCTGATCGAATAGGTCATCAATCGGGGCAAGGATGTGGTTACGAATGGTTACCTTATTCAACTATCTGTAGTTTATACACAACCTCTAAGTGCCATCAGGAAGAAGAACTAATCAATTTCAAAGGATAAGGTTAGGAAGGTATACAAAACACTGGATGAGTTATAGCAATGTCTGACCCAAGGAATTTAGAAACTGGAGCTCACGATACCAAGCTGATAGGACTGGGCAGGATACCCTCCCCGGATTTCGGGGTGGGTCACTTTAGTGAAGTCCCTTTGTATAATCCCTAGGAAGATACGAACCCCACCTTAAGGAAGGAGTAACACCATGTATTAATTTAATACTTGATTATACATAAATATATATAAAAACCCGGCCAAAAAATTATCAAATGAGGTCTCGTAAAGTTCCATACGAATATCGGAGGAGCGTTCTAAGAGTATTGTGGATTTTGGGGTACAAGTACAAAGTAGATAAGTCAATACAACAAACTCAGGAATAGATAAATGCGATAGAGTGCGACCCGAATTTGTGGCCCGGAGAGGCGGCGCGTCAAATCTCACGGCGCCAGGCCACTACGGTATGCGGACTGGGAGCCGGTTAAAGCGATAATGTGAGATAATAAATCTCGGTGGTGGCATAGTTTGCAAGGAAAATAACATTTTATATTTAATGGTTCTCCTCTCAAAACCTTCCGTTCACTCTTTGTAAAGTTTCTTAGTTTAGAAGCATTTACATGGCCGACTTTCTGTCAAACGTATACGAGATCATGCTCAACAAATTAGCCGTCTCAATGTTAAGAAAACATAATCTGACTTGTACACAACATAAAGCCAAGCACAAA
The DNA here is from genome assembly GCA_016808115.1 of Tetrastigma voinierianum. Classification (NCBI taxonomy): domain Eukaryota; kingdom Viridiplantae; phylum Streptophyta; class Magnoliopsida; order Vitales; family Vitaceae; genus Tetrastigma; species Tetrastigma voinierianum. The sequence goes on along the minus strand of JAEQBH010000138.1, from coordinate 2,267,287 downwards.
ACATGTATAGTCATCAAGTGATAAAAATAACCATGAAATGCACCAAAACCATGAGTATTAAAATAGTTATACCACATTTAGAAAATCAACAAACGTCCATTACCACCAATCAGCGTTGTGCAGTGCCATGTACTCATCACAAGCCATCGGTCAAAGCCCAGGCCTCACGTCACCATGGCAAACCCGGAATGCCCAGGCGAGTCGGGTCGAGCCCAGAGCCTCCGTCCGCGAAGTGGCGAGCGGAATACCGCGGTAGATTGAGCCGACCTCCGTCACCGTGGCAAACCGGAATGTCTGCGACCGTCGGGTCGAGCCAGGCACAGCGGCTACTAAGCCGTCGGGATCGAGCCGACCTCACGTCAAGTGGCAACTTCACTAAACGTCGGGGTCAAACCGACCTCACGATAACGTGGCAGCTAATGGCGTCGGGATCACCGCCAGGCCTCCGTCCGCGAAGTGGCAACTAATAAACCGTTCCCATTCTCACATGTACCTTTCGACAATACCCAGTATCGAGTCGATCCTGAAATCTCAAGATCCCACCTTTTTTTACAATAGTTTTTCAAGATAGTTCACAGCCTCAATCCATGTACCCCGAAATATCGAGCACCACCGACTCATCCCACGAACCTGTTAAAACTTTCAAATAGTTAAAATGTTGACAAATTCACATGAAATGTGCTTGTTTTATATGAAAGCAAGAATCATGTTTTAAGATGCAACTAACCATCGGTCAAAGCAGTATATATATGGAAATCGTAAATCATAATAGATATATATCGACATAATATCCCAAATCATTTAAAAGCATATAAACCACTCATAGACTATAGACGCTCAGTCCTGCTCCCCTGTAGGATCGTCTCCCGGCCCGGCGTGAGTGCCTGTAATATAGATAAAACTCCACTTATGCTCTAATAACTGAACCAACAACCTTAGGATGCCCCGAAGGCCTTAGAATAAATGTTAGAACTATGAAACCATCAAAATTGGACTCCGACGGGTCCAATTCACGAAATTCAATGCCACTATAGGCGATACTAAGAATTGGGGCTTTTCACCCGAGCTAATTTCTCGAAATTAGACAGTCGATAATTTCTAAAAAATCGATTTCACTAATACAACTTCAATTTTTCCAAATTAACTAATGGTACTATTTGAGTCGAGCTTCTTGGTAATTACGAACAACCTAAAATGGAAACCTAACCAAGCGATGTCCAAGATTTACAAACCACATATCAATGGAAAGCCCGAGAGACCAGGAACTCATTGGTACCATTACCTTGGTCAACGATAGTAGCTGTGGTGGCCGGAAAACCGATCTAAGCGGCCGATTTTGTTTTCAATGTAACTTCAAGCGGTCACGGAAATGCGCAAAAGGGACCACGTAGATGGGTTCGAGTCCAAATGGTGGAAAGATGGGGTGGCCTGGGTGGCGAGAAAATGGCGGAAATCACAAAGCTTCAATTGAAAAATCGGTGCGACCGGCGAGTCGAGTTCGCCGGCCCGGATCCGGGCGCGTCAGGCGGTTGGCGACATAGATTTATGGCCGGCATCGTCCAGCGGTGGGCGCCTTTGTGGTCGGCGCGTGTACAGTAACTCCCGGCCGGTGGTGCCTGCATTTTGTGGTCCGTTCTCACGGCGCGGTGGCTGCCGGCCCCGAGGGTTCCGGTTTGGAGTTTTCTTGGGTTTGGGAGCTCAAGTGTTTTGGGCTAGGGTTTTCATTTGGTATCACAAGCTATGTTTATATAGGGTCTAAAGTCGCTTTCGGGTAAAAATCCCAGACAGAACTTGGACACTGATAAAGTGCTACTGTTGAACTTCTAATGGCCGTAACTTTTTCAAATGGGAGATTGTGGCGTTGCTTGAATCTATGAACTCGTGCTCGTGAGGCCCTACGAAATGGTGTGGATTAACCTAAACTATTCCTCCCTCGAAAAAGTCAAACTTGGTCAACTTAATTCGAACTTGGTCTGAGTTGGTCAAACTTGATCAAACTCGTGTGTGTATTTAGTGCAGTGCGTTACACATGACCATTGAAGCATTTAGTCCTTTATGCGCCACATTTAAGCCTTTGGGGCCAGCCCAGAATAAGGGCCCAACCCGATTGGCCTAAAGACCAATTATGGGAAGTCTCCACAGGTACAAAAAATAGAATAGTCCCTAAATAATATATTATTCCGCAAGTCCAGCAAAATCTCACTAATAAGGAAAAAAAAGACAATAATAGATCAACATCAAATCGGATCCCCCAATAAGGAAGGAAGATCATCACAAATAAACTGCTCTTTCTATATCCATTATCAAATCACGTCTCCGATAATAACAAACTTACCCATCAATGGAACAAATCTAATCACCATCCAACTGGTTGAACATCTACTATAAATACAAGGCCACCCCATCGGTGAAAGGTACGCACTCTTAGACGCATACTCATATGCAAACATATGCAACACATTCGCCCTGGCCGGTCTCTTTCTCTCGAAAGAAAGCGGGCAGGCATGGGCGTACGGGCGAAGCCCTCGCCGACCTCGGATAGGTGCTATGTCGGAGTTTGCGGATCAACGGTGCGGTGTTGATCCTACCTCGGCCCGGACAATCCAAGAGCACATCCCGGCCCTTGGCTAACGAGGTCCGGCCAACGATCTACCTCGGTAGTTCGATTGAAAAATGCATCATCAACAATAGAGGTTTCCATATGGGTTAGATTTATTTTATATACATTGAAAAATTAAATTACTTAGTTTATAGGTTTTTATTTGAGTTAATTAATATAATAACTTAACCCCATGATCTAACAATGTAGTGTCTTGCATGTAGGTCAGCCTGCATGATGATGCATTTTCCTTGGAAAGCAGACGCGTGGTCTTCTTTGAGGCTGTGCTGATATCACAGCTTGGATGTAGCTCCTGCAACAGGGTGGCAGGGGCTTGCGTAGCTAGATCTGAAGGCTATGAAAGAATGAGCATGTCTAGATGGTGATAGAACTGTCGGTGATGTGAACATAGAAAAACTGCTCAATGCTGTCACTGATGGCCCCAGGCGATGTAGAACTGTCCCCGGCCTAGGAGACTTCCCATAATTATCATCAGTGGTAGGCTAATGTCATCAGGAGGTTCGGACGGGCCTCAATGTTTCGTTAGGCTGGCTTCTTTCTTGGGCCTAGTAGGTGGGCCTGTGAGCCTTATTTTTTGAACCCTATCAATTGTAATTTAAAATACATAGAAAAGTATTGCGTTCATTAAAAGTGGAGCAAAACTATATGATAGAATAAGGTTACATACAAAAAGTTTATTGTAGGAAATTGTGGAAAGTTTGAGAGTCCATGCGCTTTTTGGTGTCTCTGCCTGCTAGACGGTAGGAAGTGTGCCTTTAAGTTTGAAGCTCTGGGTCTACTTAATATTTGTATGGGAGCTTCCTCTCATCCATTTTTTTTTTAGTATAATGAATATGAGGGAAAGAATAAGGTGGTGTTTATTTTTTAACTTAATGCTGAAAGTTATTCAGCTTTTATCATTAAGTTGTTTATTTTTAAAATTTTTACGACTTATTATTGAAATTTTTAAAAAAAAGTTCTTAATAAAAAAAGTGAAAATATTTTATTTTTTCTATTCCGAAAAAATCATTTTCTACTAAAACAAGAAAAACTTCATTATTACCCAACAAGGAAAAGTACTAGTAATACACATTACTATAGATGATAACGGGAGGGTTTGGGGCGGAATGTTCATCCCGACGGAAGCTCATTTATTTTTCAATTCTTAAACTTTAATATTATTTAAAATGGCAGGATGGGACCGAGGATGAGAAAATTCTCAAACCCGTCTGTTTATATTTGATTTTTGTTTTATTTTTTATTTTAAATTTTTATATTTGTTTTTATTTTATTATATTAAAATTAATATATTATTTCATAAAAAAAATATTATGAATTTTATAAATTATTTATTAAAAAACATTCGAATTATTGTGTGTATTTATATTAAAGTATAAAATAAAATAATAAAAATTATTTTAAAATATAATCGAGACGAGGCAAAGGGAATAACAATACTCGGGCAGTCTAGAAGACACCATTTAGATTGAGAAAATAAACTCAAACCTTCTAAAAACCCGATTACAATTAAACTAAACTCGTCGATTAAGAGCGAAACTGACCTTGAGAATCCAAAATAATCAGTAAGTATTTGTCATGTGCCTGCAATGTTAAAAAATAAATAACTTAATACTTAATGATATTAAGTATTATTCAGCATTAAGCTTAAAAAAAAAGTTATATTCAACATTAAGTAAAAAAACAAACACCACCTAAGTACCTATTTGGTGGTTTAGGGGAGTTTTAGAAAAACAGTACAAAAATTAATCTAAGAAAAGCATAGTTTGAAAAATAATCCTAACTTTGAGGTATAGTTTGTCATAAAGTATTTTTACATAGGATGAAAATAAAAAAATAAAGGTATCTTTTCAAACATTTGAGACTAAATTCAACATTTTTAAAATTAATGAAAGTGTATCTTCAGAAATTTGATTGTTAAGCCTATGCTTTCCTCTTTGTAGAATAGCCTAGAAAGATAACTACCATATTTGACAAAACTTACCTAGGTTCTCTTCATCCTAGAGGAAGATTGAACATAACCAATGACAAGTTTTAGGAGGCAAACATGAGGTCGATAATAAATAAGACATTTTGTAGGTGATTTTTTGAATCTTACATGAAACATATAAAATATAAGTGTGTGGGCATGCCATGAAAGAAATTAAAGTGTTTCCAAACTAGAATGACTCGTAAGATCAAACTTCTAATCGGGCTACGTAAGTTCCTTGGTTTTCTTGACAATTCCCCAAAATCAAAGTGGAAAACTTACAAATTAAAATATGGCATGAATTAATTGTTGAAAAAAAATGTTAGATTTCCTTAAGAATGGATGAAATAACACGATGCTAAAAGTTGATAGACTTAAATAATACTTGCAACCTGAATGCTGAAATTGCTAAAGTAAACATTGGATTTGACTATAACATGGTGTGTGAAGGCAATAAACTTGAATATAACACCTTAAAGTGATACAAACTCTAAAAATGTGGATTTCACCAAGATAAATAAAATAGCATTGTTGGAAATTTGTCTAAAACTTGATTCTAACTAAATTTAAATCTGAAGTCTAAAGTTTATTTGAAATTATTGCAGCTTGTTAGTTAGGATTAGTTGTTCTTTAGTTGATTGATTGATTGGTTGATTGGTTGTCATTCATCATAATATTTTATACCTATAAACACCAAGACATTTCCTACCGAGTTTGTATTTCCTCTTCACTTTCTTGTATATTTTTATTAAGAGTTTGTTCCTAGCCTCCGTTTCCCATTATGATCTGATCCTCAAAAATTCTTCCACGTTTCCATGCTGAGATTGTTTCCTCCAATATCTTCATTCTTCTATTTATCATATACCTTTTATGGTAATATCGTTGACTTCAAATTTTAAAAACTTCATAAATACTATCTGGACTTCTTCTAATAATGGTCTAATGATTATCTTTCTTTTAGACATTTATTCATAGGCATGGGCTTAGGCCTAAGCCATTACTAGATTAGGCCAAATTTTCAATTTGGGTGCAAACAATTGCCACCTCGCATACATTGTGGCCACCGTAGACCTCTTGTATTAAAGCCACTTAAAATATTACGGACTTATTTCTAATCATGAAACCCAAAGAATTCATCTTTAAGCCCAGTGGGTTTCAACGACAAGAACAAGCAAGTGGATCAAATAAGGAAGCAATTATTGATTCCCCAAGAAAAAATTCTTGCCATCATCAAGTTTAAACCTCCAAGCTTTTGTTAACTCTACAGAAAAAATGTTGTTCTTCAAAGAATAACCATCGAGCTTCTCATCCTTCTAAGCAACTTAGTTCTATTCTTCAAAAGAATTTATTTTCTCTCTAATAATCTATTGTTTGAAAGCGAAGACTCTTTATTTTATCTTTTCACCTTCTTCCTCCATCCCTTGCCGCCATGCAGTCGACACTATTGGCTGTAGGCAAATGAGAAGTTGCCACGACTGGTAAAGCCGTCTCCAAAGTTGAAGTTGTAGAAATTGTGACACTATAGAGGTCATCAATTCCATAGCTTTTGTCGAAGTTGTCGTTGATGTCAGGGAAACTATGGTCTCCACCATCGGAGAAAACCGTTGTTCCTATACATCAAATCGACACTCCGCCCATCATCGATCGTAGTCGTCTTAAATCATCATCGACCAATGCTTGTAAGTCGTCAATGCCTTTCCAACCTTTGCTCGAATCATCTAAGTGCGCTTCTATCATCGGATCTCTCTATCTTATTGAAAAATTTATGTCTGTCGTCGGAGAAGAAGGGGTTGTCGCTTGAGACAAAGTCATCAACGATCGTCGAGTGCGTGATTTTGCCTTTTCTATATGGAGCTAAAACCCTCAAAGTAACATAGTTCTGAGACCTTACTTATCTTGCATCCATGTCTTTGGATGGGATTTGTGATAAAATAATTTTCTCTTAATGTTCATGATTTAAAGATAAGGGTCAAGTCTATGACCTTTGCAAGTGCATAGGTCATACAAGTAGTGAAAATGCGAGATGAATCGGGTATTATTCCCACGAGGGTGTAGTGCAATTAAAGATCCACTTCTTTGACTACTAAAATTCCTTACTATTGGACCATAGAGCTGTAGTGAAAGTTTTGCTCTAAACAACAAAAATTAAAATCCTATCTTTATTAGATATTGTCCAAACTAAGCTAAAACAAAAATAAATGAATAAAAATAAATTGTATCTATAAGAATGGATTGAATCGATTTCTGACGAGAAAGCGAAAACTATCGAGAAATACAATGAAGCAGATCCAATTCGGCTACCTAAGTACATTGCTCTGTTTTATATATGGATATGATTTTTGTCCAGATTTCCTAATTTTGGAATTGGATTTCTCCATATTCAGGTTAGATATCCTTGCTACTCTCGACGAATCAAACCAACTACATATTCCAAATTCTCTTGCAAGATGCAGGTATTTTCTCTCTCAATACTTCATACCCATTTCTGACAGCGAGACCTTTTGCTTTTCCTTCTCGAGATTTTACTTAAGCCTTGCCACTTAATCGATGGCTCAACCTCCAGATCTATGGGTTCGTCACTTTCCCTTGATTACGATCTAAGCTAACCTTGGGGTTAGGAACTTACCTTTAGATTAAGGTGAACTCTCTGATTATTATATTGTTGTCTTACCCCTCCGACTTCAATTATGGCCGAATGGGGTTATCAAAATGAACTCTCGAGCTCAACGGTTCATCAATGGTAGTCGAACATACCCGGAAAAGAATGCTCTCGGCTCTCGGGAATCTCCGTCTGTGTCACGCGAGAGGCATCCTGGTCTAAATGAATACATTCCCTCTCTGTTATTGGAAGTACTCTATTGGGAACTTTACAATTCTAAGCGACCTGCAAAATAAGTAAATTCCAGAGCCACAATTGGTTTACTCCGTATTTGTGCGGAAAGAAATTTCGTAACTAAATGTAAATCCAAATCAGACGAGTTGCGCTCTGATTCACGCATTGCGGTGGAAATGGGCAAAATCACGTACAACCACTATAATTGCAATAAAACTGAGAAGAAATGAATTCCAGAAATTTGTCTAGATTTCATAAATTTTCAGGCAATAATACTAAGAAAATAACAGAAAGAAGAAAAATCTAGCTCTACTCGTCTCTGCATAGTTCACATATTCAAATCCAGAAAAGAAATAAACTAAAAATAAGAAGAGAAATAAAAATCTACTCTAAACTATACACCGAGTTCCTCTCCTTTCCCCTTTTCTGGGTAGTGAAGATAGAAGCTACTTTACTATTCTCAAATTGTCTATTTATACTGTCAAAATAAATTGGGGTCGAATCCTCATGTGTTAAATGGATTCTAAAGAAAAGCCTGACCACCTGGTCCCATGTCGCGATCAAGCTTCGATGTCGCATGGATTTCTCTTGGATTGCTCGTGATCGCACTTTGTTTCGCGGTAAATCGCCAGATATGCTTGATCAATGCCCACACATCGTCAGAGTCAGCACCTCTTTCTCTCTCGTTGTTTCTGTCACGCCGCGACCTCGCCATGTCAGGACATTGTTGTCTTTCTCTTTCTTAGCAGTCAGGACGCAGTTGCAACCACTTCGTTAAGATGATCAAGGCTGCATTTTGATTCTTGGTCGCGATTGTGTCGGGTGGTCTTCGCCTCTATAGGGTTTTGGGAATTTCAGTCGCTGACCTTGCTAATGATGTCGGACCTCATTTCCATTTCTTTCTTCCGTCGCAACTCAGCTTCTGATAACCAAAATTTCTCCTTCCCACTTTATTCTAGTCGCGACCAAGGTGATGTCATAATCTTCATGTCGCTTCTTTTCGACGGTGACAAATTCCCACCGCTTCAAAAGTAGCCATACCCCGATTTCTTACGCCATCTCTTCTTCGTGTCACGCACCTAAACGAGTGGTCGCGACATCGCTTCTGATCCTGATTTGTAAATGGTTGCAACTCCGCTCGTTGGGTGGGTCGCGCCGGGCTTCAGTTGTTTACCTCTTTCAACCTCATTTTCGGTCAGCAACTTAAATCTTTCGCTTTGCGTCGGTATCGTGGTGTGTCGCTGGCTACGAAATGGAGCCTCATTTAAAAACTAGTTGCAACATTGTTCTCTCAAAGACTAGGGTTTCATAGATCAACCCTATTTGATCTTTTGTAGTACGTCATTTAATTTCGAGCGGATGTCGCGACTTCATTTGTATTCGCTGCGTCATGACATCAAAAGTGATGTTCACATGGATTTCTTCTTTCGAAGATATCGCCAGTCCCGACCATTTCTGTCGCAACTTTCATAACGACTTCACCCTTTTGTGGACTTCCATTTCTTCCTCAATAAGTCATTTTGTGATGTCGCGCGCGACTTCGACCGATCGGGACAACTAAGCTTCCTGTCACGACTCGATTTTCAATTATGGTTTCCACTCAACAGAACGGGTTTATTCGATTTTTATGAGATTTTAGCTTTGCTGTTGTATTTCTTCTCGCAAATGAAATTTGAGAAATATCCACACATTTGCCAAACAATCCAACATTTATCTCAGAATACCTTTAAAAATGGATTAAAATTCAATGAGCTCGGGATCATCACGCATGATCGTTGGTTTAACAGGATTTTACGCTTCCTCACGCTTGACTTAAATTCTTCCATCATCGGATGTCTCTATTCCAAGACTTGATTTTTCCCCTTCGATCTTCACCATAGTTCTGCCCATCTAATTGCTTCAGGCGGTAACAGGCGAACTGCTGGTAAGTAAAAATCTAATATTTTCTACTTTCCTCGATAATGAGTTTTTCGATTAATTTTTAAGAAAAATACTAATGATTCCCAAACTATTTATTTTGCCAAAAAATTCTTCTCTACGCTATTCGAAATATTTCCTAAGTATAGATTTTTTCAAGAATCATTCGACGTATTCTAAAAATTTCTTGAAGTTTTTCTTGTTTTGAACATTTTTCGGGTGTATATTTTGAAAAATAAACATGAATACACCTTTAGAAAAATTCCTTGAAGTTTTTCGACTTATTACGAAAGTTTTCTTAGGTGCCGACTCTAGAAGAGTCATGAATACACCTTAAAAAAATTTCTTTGAAGTTGTTTGCCTATTTCAGACCTTTTTCGAGGTGTATATTATTGAAAATAATCAAAAGTACACCCTTCAAAAAATTCTTCCAAGCTTATTCGACTTATTATTATAAAATTGCGTAGACTTTAAAGAATAAAATACATCTTCAAAAAATTATTCAAGTTGTTTGGTTGTTTCAACATTTTTCTGTGTATATTTTTTGAAAAATAATCAAGACTATATTTTTAGAAAAAAATTCCCTGTAAAGCTATTCAACTTATTAATAAATTTTCTTAGGTGTAGACTTTAAAAAGTCAAAATACAAATTCAAAAAATTCTTTGAAGCTATGTTCGCTATTTCGAACCTTTTCATAAGTGTATATTTTTGAAAATAGCTACGAGTACACCATTTGAAAAAAATTATTTGCAAATTGCTCGCCTTATTACAAAATTTCAAGTGCGCACTAAAGAGTCACATAATACACCTTGAAAAATTTATTTCAGTCATTTGGTTATTTCAAACCTTTCAGTGTATATTTTGAAAATCAATGAAGTTTTACTTAGAAAGTGCAATTCTTCCAAATGCCGGCTTATTACGAATTTTTTCTATGCGCATCTAAAAAGAGTCTAAATGCACTTCAAAAATTCAAGTCGTTGTAACACCCGAAATACACTTAGTTATTTTTAAAACATAATTGTGGTATATTATAAGTGCATTATAAATTTTTCAAGAATTATTATTTTCATACAGGTACCCAAATCTAATTTATATATACAAAGGTAAATTTGTAATTTGTTAAGACTCCGACACAAAAGTCATAAGATAAGAAGGTTATAAATAAAGTAAAATATGCATAATCAGATGCCAAATAAAGGGACTTAAAGGGATCTAAGTGCAAAATAAAAGGAAAATTAAGTATAATAAGACCAGTTATCCAATTTGTGATATTTTTGGTCTAAGGAAGAGAGCCTAAGGCAGGGAGTAAGAAGAGGAGAAGAGAAGCAGTTAAGAGTAGTTAAGAGAAGAAAACCAATATGGTATGGATTTTTGTATACTAGTATGGATGCTATGGTTCGATGGACCTGATGGGAAAATCAAAACCATAAACTCATTTTTTTGATGAATTTGGGTCTAAAGTGAACCCTACGTGAGATATTCTGTGTTCGACGCTTCTTTAGACTAGATTCGAGTTGTTTTATTTGCCTTGGTGGTGGATTTGGGATCAGATGGAAATTAAGTACGGGATTCCAAAATTTAGACTTAGAAACTCCTAACAATCCCATTAATTGTATAGATGGGGTTAAAGAAACCATAAGTCTTCCTTTATATGTTTGGGAATTTTTTGGTTGTGTTGACTCGCTGGTTGGATTTGTAATCCCCAATTGAGGAACATTTCAGACTAAGGAAATATTAGGCTTTATAGAGATGCCTGCCAAAAAATCTCTCCAAACCCATGTTTTTGTTCCTCGTCATAAATTCTTCTGCTCAACTCCGCTTCTACTGTTCTTCGACTCTATGAAAAGACCCTGAGTCTAAATCCACATCCATATATAGCTTCTGATAAAATTGAACTCATATTAGGTCTAGAAATCAATAAAAACAATAGGCTCATAATTGTAGTCACTATTCATGTGAAGCCTTCAAATTGACATTATAATTTTTCTGCTCGAACTGCTTCGATGTTCTCGACTCTATGGAAAGACCTTTGAGTCTGAAATCCATCCATATATAGCTTGATGAAATTGAAACTCATATTAGGTCCATAAATCACGAAAAATAGTACCAATGGTTATGCCTAGTCACCATCATGGGAAGCCTCTAACCCCAGATTTGGCCATAATGTTCTTCGTTTCTAACTCCGCTTTCTTGATGCCTGACTCTTCTATGGAAACCCTCGAGTCTAGAATCCATCCATATATATATTGATGATATTAAACTCATATTAGGTCCATAAATCACAAAAATAGTAGGCCCCATCGGGCATGTTTCAGAAATGTCACTGGAAGCCTCCAACTTCACGCCATAATATTCTCTGCCACTCCATTTCAGAATGCCTGACTCTATGGAAAGCCCTTGAGTCTAGAATCCATCCATATATAGCTTGGATGAAATTGAATGATAGTAAATAAATTTATAAGCATACATGGTAACCATAGTTATTCATGCATATAATGAGATATGAAAAAAATGCAAAGATACAAATAAATGATTGTAAATATCTCATATGATTACCGGATGACAATAATTATTCGGGAATATGAGATATGTACTGAACATAAAATACACATGAATTGTAAGGCTTGAACCCAGTAGATAGACGGGCATGCCTATTGGGTGGAAAACAAGTCTCCGCAACATACCGATCACTGGCCTCGTTTTCTGCCACACAAGCCATTTTAGGCCCTTATAGATAGTTATTATTCAGACATTGATAATACATTTTAAATTCTTATAGATGGTCAGCTTGTCTTGTACAATGATAAATAACGCTTTGGCTCCTGATAAGGGTCATTAAGATATTCTGTTCATCAGATAGATACACAAGCCCTTATGTATTCACCTAAGTTTATAGTGAGTAATAAATATTTTGTCCTTATAGTTTTTATCCTACTTCTAAGATTTACGCAGCATGAAACATAAAAATGACTTTGAATATGACATATGAAATGTATATGAACGTTGGAGGCGAAAAATGAAACATGATACAGCTGGGCAAATATGAGATATGTAAAAAGGTTGTTTAAATGATGATATGTTGCATGTATATGCATGTGCATATGTGGATGATTCTGCAAGTTATATTTCACCATTTAGTTTATTCTCACTAAGTGTGTAAGCTTATACTCTGGTTTTTATCTCTTGGAAAATACAAAGGCAGAAGGTTCCGACAACCTCACGTTTCCCCAAGATCAACATACATGCCCACCGAAGACTTTTTTGACCATTTTGTATATGTAATATTCTTTTTTATTATTGAAACAAATGTAAAGTTTTCAGATAAGTCAACACTCCCATTTCAGGAGGTCAATATATTTTGTAACCAACGCTACAAAATATAGCATGCTAAATGTTTGAATAATATATAAATGAATGCTTAAATTTTATGTTTATAGTAAATAAGAAAGAAAAAGAGGTGACACTGGTCGACATCTAAAATGGTCGGGAGTCAAGCAAGTTAGTGGTATCAGAGCCTGTAGTTTAGCATTTTCGACAAGTTTTAAACCCTCTAGAGGATTATAAGATAAACATGCCATGTTAAGAACGGTCGACCTAGATGTGATGTCCTATGTTTGTAGATAGATCTGGCCCAGTCATAAGAAAGTGTTAACCTAAGGGAACAAGATTTATCATCTTCTGAGCCTTCAGAAAGTAATGTACCCAATGGTCTACCTGGCCTCACTGTAATGACAGGACACGGCTCAAGTTCGATAGATCGACGCCTCCCAAAGCCCAATGTATTACGTGAATATTAATGAGTGCAGGAATTCCGCGCTCGAGCATGGAAGAGTCGAAAGTTTCACCCCAGTTAGAAAAGCCAGAAAGCAGTATTGTGGTTATGCATGCCTCCCCGATTAGAAAAAGATCATGCGGTCTCACTATCAAGGTGCAGTGCACGCGATCGTAAACTGCGCTCAAAAGTCCATGGATTCCAAATCCCATGACACGAAATCCTCGTCATATGCCCGTGGCTTCACGACATGTATAAATCCGCGGGAAACAATGAACATGAAGCAAAGGGGAACTTAATCGCAATGAGTATGAGAAAGAGTCATCTATCCTTAAATAAATATGCACTAAGTGGTCCTCACCAAGCTGTATCAGATAGTAATTAAGCATGGACTATACGATTCCATCAAGAGTGTACTGAAGACTGCGGACTCTCTCCAACATGTGAACTTTATCAATCGTCCAAGTCGCAATGAAAGTGAGAGACTAGAAAACGCTGTTAAGAAAGTCTTAAAAGAAGAAGTTCTCAAGAACCCTCTCCTTTTGGTAAAAGAGTTGTAGATGTTCAAGCTAAGTCAAGACAGGTTCTCTACAAGAGTAGAAGACAAGAGGTACAACAAGTATCTAGTGGCAGTTTGGGCTTGGACAGTGAGAATCTCTGAGTGCACTCATTTCATGTACTCCATTCGAAAGCAGTTCGAGGTTATCGAGCTGTGAGGGTGTTTTCGCGGAAGCCTCGAGAGATGACAAGACAAAGGTCCCCTGAGAGTCAGGATAATAGAAGTCAATGAAGTGGCATAGGAAGATTCTGCGGATAATTACTTTTGACTCGCGATCGGAGGTAGGGCCGGTACCATCTCAACATAGAGGATTATGAGGCATAGTTTCGTAGATAGTCGGACGCCTTACGCCATGACAAAGACGTGAGCATATGCTATGAAAGCCTCGCGGATGGGCACTTGGTATATGCTTTATTATCTAAGTAAGGATTTTGGGGATCAAATGCAACTTATGCCCTATGATATTTTTAATTGTGATTAAGATGGAAAATCTTAATGGTCGGGTTTAATTGTAGGACAGCGTGCGTGTTAGATTGCATTTTTTATGGCATAAATAATTATGCAATTAGTAAGTTTAGTGGTTTTGTTAGGGTTTGAAATTAAGTAATGTCTTGAAGGACCACTTGAAAACTTGTTAGTGGAGAGACTCAAAGTGCAAGATCCAGAGCTATGTGGCATCATGAGGTACGACACTAAACATGCAAGGGTGGGATGACACATGGGTGCGCATGAGAAGAGCTTGCTGATGTGCTGGCAACCACCCCTCTGGTTTTGGAATCTGACCAACTTCTTACAGAAGGGAAAATTATGGAATTTAGGTAGGAGAGAGAGTTCTAGAGAGAAGCTAGAGAAGGAGAGAAAAGGTCAGCAGCTTGGTTTGTGGAAAAAGTTCACTAAGGTATGTAAACATGATCTGAGGCCTTAGTTGTATTTTAAGGGACTTTTGTTTATATTCTTAGGTTTTGTTGGGATTACATCCTAACCCTAGATTTGATGAAAAGGTGTGTTTGGTGAACCCTAAATTGTAAAATACCAGTTTTGTGAAGATTGCATGTGTGTGTGTGTTCAAGGGAAAAGGTCCAGCTTCTTTGACCTCATAGACAGTTTTTGGCCATGTTGGTTTAAAGAACCTGAACTGGATGATTCCAGTTGGAGAAGAAGCCCAAGACCTAGACTTTAATGTCGGAAGGAACTTTAAGAACTAAAACCTACCATAGACCCCTTGAATTTTGAGGTTGAAAGTCAGGTACAGATTCTTGTCTCTGTTCTGGAGCAGTTCCTGTTTTTGAGTCATAAGTTGAGTTATATTGATCCAAATGAGTGATTCAAAATCCTTCCTAAAGTAGACAATATAGGAGTAATCCCCCATAAAGAGTCTAGGGCCAAATTATGGCTCATTTTGTTCCCTACACTCTCGTCAAGGGTGAAGAGAGGCACAGATTCTGGTCCCCAGGAACAGTCTCGGGAGTAACAGTATTGTAAAACCCATAACTTTGGATTTTGAGGTCCTAAGACCGGATTTACAGGCTGGAAAGCTAAGAGAGATAGGGAACTTTGACTGGAACACTACAATGAACAAAAAGCAATGTATGGTTGGTCAAAACTATGAAAAAAAGGGGTCTCTGAGATAGATTGAAAAAAGAGTGCGGGTACAAATGACAGGTGTGTTGTTCAGGTTACCCTCATTATGTGTTAAATACATATTTGTAAGTAAAGAGAGTGCCTCTGGTTGATCATGTTTATGTTGGTAGGTACATAAGAATATGTGTGATTCGAGTGGTGAAGCAGTAATAAACCAATCAGTAATTTTATGTAACCCATCGTTTGATGTTATGAAAATCTTATGACTTGTTATAATTCTAATCTGAGTAGCCTTTGCTGACTTCCTTTGGGAGACTTGTGATTTGAATCCAAGGAAGGTAGGATCTTGAAACTTTCTCCATTTATACATGGTTCATTGAAATTTGTCAGACTCATCTATGTTTAATCAGGTGATTGACGATATATATAAATGTGTATATTTTGTATTCATGGAATTCTTCAATTAATCCGGCATGAGATGGGTCGCATATCCATGTGGATGAATGCTTTTGTGGAAATTGTTTTAGCATGACACGGTGTTGGACTCAAAGTGGTAGTCCTGGATTGGACAAATGACACTTTGACTACGACTACCCCGGGGTCAGTAGCCCCTGCCAGAAGGTCATTGTGACATACGATGGGCAAGTATCCCCGGTGGCAGTCCCAAAGAATTGTCGCATGATGCGGGCACAGTCCGGGCAAGTCCCGCACTTGTCGTTGTTCGGGGGACGATCTGGCTAGTCCTCGGTGAAAGCTCCAAGAGTCACCTAATGAATGTCGAGATGGTGGTGTGATTGTAGATCTTACTGTTTCGCCACTAACCTATTAATTAAAAATGCTCATGTTTTGAGATGTAAGGAATTATTTAGGCTTTGAAATGTTTTTGCGGCATGGCTTCTGTTAAGTGGGATTCACTTCATCGAAAGGCTTTAATCCTAATTCTCATTATTCCCCACCTTAGATGTGTGTACGAGACCAATCGCATGACTTGGAGAGTTTGACTTATGTATTGAGGTCAGAATTCAGCACACTTTAATATGTCAGGTGGTCACACATTTCGAGTAGAAATTACCAAGTGTCAGGTGGAGTTCACACTGTGATACTTCGGATGTACCATAATCGATCACGGTCATCAGATATTCGTCTCGCGCTGGCTCACACTTTGTGTAAAGCCGGATTGCAAATATTATTTCGATCATGTAAGTGTATACTCTTGGGTGCATTGAGGACTTACCCCAAGCATGCATATGTATATATATGTTTCGAGACTGAGTTGGTTTAATTACGTTTCTAAAGTAATTACTCAAGTGAGTTTCAACTCAGTTTGAAGAAATACAAAGTTGATATATATGTTAGTGGCTGGTAGCCCCTTTATGCAAAGTGTTGGATTTTGGAAAGAGTCCCATGTTAGAGACTCGTCGCGGGAAAAAAAGAGATGGTAATAATATAAATCACAATCGTGAAATCAAAAGTGATGTTGAGATTTAAAGCAAAGGATAAACTTTCGAGATTAAAGAAAATCAATAGGTACACATAGGATTCCCAGGGCAATAATTTTAAGCCATGATGATGAGAGCTCTGGGTTTTAGTTCTAGATCAGGCTATTTGCGATGATATGATTTTTCATACATGGCATGGTATAAGGCTTCCCAAAGAAATGGACAACTAAGTGAAGTGGTATTTTATGATAACATGTTTACTCGGAGATTACGTGGATAATATTGTTAGTGTGATTACAAGCATGATATAAATGAGTTTAGATATTATAATGCTTGTATGGATTTTCACATAGTATCAGCTATTAGTGTAATGACTTTATACCATGCAATCAAGTATGAACCTGCAAGACAGCTGGGGGTCAATAGCCAGAAAGATCGCATAGCCATAATAAATACGTCGAGAGCTCAGTTACAATGGTTCTTTACCATGACATCGTGGATGAACCATTACCATTCTTATATGTGACAATGAATGAGGAAGCAAGGAGTGGACGACAAAGGGTCAGACAGTCAGGAGACCTTTCACCCGCCTGCAGGACGGGTCGAGAGAGCGTGGCGTTACCTTCGAGGGTCATTCCGGAGAAGATGGACGTATACGATCAAGGATTAAGGCACTTTATCTCCCGCAGCCGGTGGTGTCAATTTCCTTAGGTCGAGCATCGGGCTAAAGGAAGTGAAGAGAAGATCTCCGGATGTCTGAAGTCCCCGTGGTTTCAGAGTTTCACGCCCAAGTGTCGGGAGAATTGTACCATAACAGTGGATATACAGAACACCCATGATGTGCCACATACGGGGCCACTCGGGCCTCGAGGAGCGCCTCGGCCGGGCACTTTCCGAGGCCATGAGGAGACAGTAAGAGACGAGCTCAGGCACCTACAAACAGGGGGCTACACCGAATGGCATGCCTCCCGGCCATCCGTCACGGCATGCACAAAGATGGTGGCGTTGAAAGAAATGAGACGGCACCAGCCAGTAGGCTCGAGGCTGAACATTCGAGCTCAGTGGCTCCTTTATAAGCCAGACTTACAAGGAGGGTGGTGGCACGAGCCTGGACATTTGAGAGGGAGAACCTGAGGTACAAGGAAAGAAATAAGAATTTCCAGTTCAGACTGTGTCAGGATAAGAGGCTGTCGCCATAGATGACTGGCCCACCACATACCGTCTACGCAAGAATGTGGGACGCCGTTGGGGCAATAAATGGGGACCACTGGGGCTCAGACATGTTATGAGTGTGGTGCGACAGACACTGAGAGTGTGGTGCCCTGAGTTAGCAAAGAGCACTTTAACACCTAGCCTCCTCAAGGTCGGCCAACAAGAAACTGTATTCGTTGTTCAAGGAGGACAAATTTCCAAGGGGGAGCGGAGATCAGGAAAGGGAAGACTACATCTACGCTGGCGGTCTCAGCGCAGCCCTCGCTGCGGACAAAATGCGATCCGCAGCCCAACGTGGCTGCACGCGTGCGGCTTCGCCGCGGCACTCGGGGCAATACGTGTCACTGACCGCATCACGCTCATTTATCATCACTTTGCTCCATTGGGACTTTAGAGATCGGTACCACCTCGTCCTTTGTTCGTCGACCCTACGGCAAGGTGATGGAAGCCGCCGGATGTAAAGTGGTCGGTAGGTCACGTCGTGGACACTGGGTTTGATCACTTAGCACTTACATATGGCGTTGTTCGACGTGATCGCGGGAATGGATCGCTAGCCCCACACCACAATACTCCCATCGTTTTCAAGAAGGACTCTTTAGGATTGTCAGTCACGTGTCGCCTTCTTACGCGATTTGTAATGTCGATCGATCATGGAGCAGATGGAGAAAAGTGACAGAAAGACCCACAACACTTCCTTTTTACTATGCCTGGGAGCAGTAAAAGGAAGGTGGTGGATCAGATCCCATTGTGTTGTGACTTATCGGGATGTATTTCCCCGACGAGTCACAGATTATTTCCCCAGCGCAGAGATGGAATTCTCCATCTATCATATCCCAGATCGATCCTAGCTCAATGTACCTCCATTTGTATGGCCCAAATAGGCCAAGGAGTCGAATCCTACGTACCGCGCGAAATTCGCAGGTAAGGGTTCGATCCGACCAGTACTTGGTGTTCAAGATTATCAGCAAAGAAAGACTAACACGTCTCAAAACAATAAATATTTATAATATGTTGTAAGGAAATAAACAACGGTTATATACGTGTGGACATCATCGGCGAATAGAGTAATGATGAAGAACAAGTACCCACTTCTGACGAGGATTTGTTTGATCGCTGAACTGGCTTGTTACTCGAAGATCACCTAAGATCCGGGGTATCATCATTGAGAGTACTGGATCTGGGATATCCCGAAGACCGCCGCACAAGGCGTAACACTTCGAGTTTGTTGTCATGCCTTGATCACTAATGCTCCGTACCGCCTTTATGGATATGATGAATAGGATATATCGGTCCTTCGTGATCCGGATCAGCTCAGGTGCGTTCAGGGACGATGATTCCGATATATTCCAAGGTCGAGTCGAATAAGGATGCAAAGATTTGCAAAGCTGGGCGCTATTGTGCATCGGTAGAATCGCTTGTATGCCAAACTAGAGAAGTGTGATTTCTGTTACAAGAAATCCAATTCCTAGGCACATGCGTCTAAGGAAGGTATTTCTGGATCCCGCAAAGGCCAGAGTCAGATGAGGCGTGGAGCGACCAAGAGTGTCTTCGAGATACAACTTCTTGGATTAGCCAGGTTATTACCAATGATTTATCGAGAACTTCTCCAGGATCGTATGTCCAATGACTAGACTAACACTTCAAGGGAGTGAGCTTTGACCTGAATGATGGGTGTGAGGAGTCTTTTCCAGGAGCCGAAAAGAGATCGACTACAAATACGCAGGTTGATTACTCCAAGGAGCAGGGGAAAAGTACACGGTTTTCTGTGATGCCTCAAGGGTGTGTACTTATGCAAAAAGGTAGAGTGGTTGCCTATGCCTCTAGGCAATGGAAGAAACATGAAGAGAATTACCCCACGCATGATTTAGAGCTTGTTGCGCAGGTTTGCCCCAAAGTTATGGCGCACTACTGTAATGGTGTGAAAGCTCGAAGTGTTCTCTGACCACAAGAGTTTGAAGTATATATTTACGCAGAGAGATTTGAATGCCAGGCAGAGAAGGTGGATGGAGACACTTGAAGACTTTGACTTTTCTTTGCAATACCACCCGGGTAAAGCAAATGTGGTCGCTGATGCCTTGAGTAGAAAATCAAGGAGCATCCTTTCTGCTTGATGGCTTAAGAGCAGATGTATGATTACATCGGTTCCACCCGCAGGCTTTGACGTGGGATGAGCCTAAGGCATGTTTTATACACTGCAATTTCTCAACCAACAGTTTTTCTAAGAGTCATCGAGGCTCAGAGGAGTGATAAGAAGCTTGAGGGCACACGCTCGCAAGTGGTAGCTGGTGATGCACCTGAAGGGTGGAGCATTCATGCAAATGGAGGAATCTATTTCCTCAACATATTGTTTATTTGACGATGCACAGTTGAGAGAGGAGGTGATGAGGGAAGCTCATCACTCTCGGTTCACTGTTACATCCTGCTGAGACAAAGATGTACCACGACTTAAGGCGCTAATTTTGGTGGCATGGGATGAAGAGAGACGTAGCTTGCTCGTCCGTTCGGACGTACAACAAGTGAAAGGAGCACCGTGAGACCAAGAGGTCGCCACCGCTACTACGCAGCACGGAAACGGATCATGATCACGGACTGCGGATCGGGTTTGGTCAAGACTCACCGTAAAGATGGTGCCTGGGTGGTTATTGACCGAATAGACTAAATCAAAGACATTTCTTAGCAATAAGGACCATCACTTATTCTACTTTGAGCAAGTTGTATGTGAGGGAGATTGTGAGGTTGTACGGTGTACTCTCTCTCCATTGTGTCGACAGGGACTAGGTTTACACCCGATTCTCAAGTACCTTGCGTAAAGCTTTGGGAACGGAGTTGAGATTGAGTACAACATTTCACCTCGGGACCGACTCCGCACCGAGAGAGTGATTCGTATTCGAAGATATGCTTAGAGCATGTGTGTTAGACTCAGGAGTTGGATGGACCATTTGCCTCTGATTGAGTTTCGTGATAATAATAGTTTCAAGAGCAAAGATTGGGATGGCAATCGTATGAAGCTCTTATGGCAGCCATGTAGACGCCTACTGTGGCCGGATCGAATCAGAGAGGCTACTTTGATTTGGTCCAGAAGAAAGCAAACCAATAGAAGATAAGTGGGTGATCTGTATAGGCTCTTTGCAAGACGTGAGCAAAGTGTAAAAGCTATGTCGAATTACGTATGACTCCTTAGAGTTTCAGGTCAGACCATGTGTTTTTGAGAGCGCCCTCGCAAGGGAATATTTCGCTGGGTGTGGAACCGCCCCTAGTACTGGTTCGCTTGAGACTCTCCAAAGAGTTGGAGAGGTAGCTACGCTAGCTCTTCCGCCAGCAGCTTGTTTGTGATACATGATGTATTCCACGCTTCATTGTCATGAAGTATGAGCGTATGTTTCGCGACATACTAGATTGGCAAGAGCCGAATTTGCAAAGAGAATATGAAATATGAAGAGCGGCCAAGGAGATTCTAGATGTGCGTGAACGCGTGTTATGGAACAAAAATTATTTCCCTAGTGAAAGGTTATTATGGGAAATAATTATGGAGGGAAGAAGCTACATGGGAACTAGAAGGATGTGAAGAAGAAGATCCTAACTTTCAATGTTACATTCGCTTTAATTTCTGGGACGAAATTATCGTAAGGGGAGTGGAATAACACCCGGTATATGTTTTGTTATATTCAAGTAAGGATTTTGGGTGCAAATGCAACTTATGCCCTATAGATATTTTAAATTGACAGATTAGCAATTTAATGCTTCTGGGTTTAATTGAGGATTAGCAAAGCGTGTTAGATTGCATTTTTATGGCATGTGGGTCAATTATGCAATTAGTAAGTTTAGTGGTTTGTTAGGGTTTGAAATTAAGTATGTCTTGAAGGACCACTTTGAAAACTTGTTAGTGGAGAGGGACTACAAAGTGCAATATCCTTAGAGCTATGTGGCATCATGAGGCATGACACCTCAACATGCAAGGTAGGAGTTTCGACACATGGCAAGTGCATGAGAAGAGCTGCCATGTGCTGCTAAGCAAACCAATTCCTCTTGGTATTGAATGCTAGGACCACTTGCTAGGGAAGTGGAAAATTGCGGAATTTAGGTAGTGAGAGAGTTCTAGAGAGAAGCTAGAGAGAAGGAGGAGAAAAAGGCTTGAAGGAAAGCTTGGTTTGTGGAAAAAGTTCATCAAGGTATGTAAACATGATTCGGCGCCTTGGCCAGATTTTTATGGACTTTGGTTATATTCGGGGTTTTGTTGGGATTACATCCAACCCTAGATTTGATGAAAGGTGTGTTTGGTGGAACCCTAAATCTGTAAAAGACCAGCTTTTGTGAAGATTGCATGTGTGTGTGTGTCCAAGGATAGGCTGCTCAGCCTTTCCTCAATTCCCATGGACAAGCAGCGCTTTGGCCATAAGTCAGGGTTTGAACTCCGAACTGGATGATTCCAGTCGAGAAGAAGCTCAAGACCTAGACCTTCGAATGTCTAGAAGCAACCAAGAACTAAACCTACCATAAGACCCTTGAATTTGAGGTTGAAAGTCAGGCATGACTGGCCCCCCGTTCGAGCGCTCCTGCTTGAGTCATAAGTTGAGTTATATTGATCCAAATGGATTCAAAATCCTTCTTAAAGCAGACACATAGGGGAGTAACTTCATGAAGAAGTAGGGCCAAATTATGGCTCATTTATTCCCATAATTTCGTCAAAGAGTGAAGAGAGGCACATTCACCTTAGGAAACAAATTTCCCTGGGAGGTCATATTGTAAAAACCATAACTTGATTTTGAGGTCCGAATGACCTGATTTAAGAGGCTGTGGAAAGATAAGAGATAGGGAACTTTTGGTCAGAAGACCACAATGAACAAAAAGCATGTATGGTCGGGTCAAATATCAGAGTTGAAAAAAGGGTCTCTATAGCTGAAAAAAAAGAGTGCGGGGTACAAGTACTGTGTGTGTCGTTTATGGTTCCTAATAAGGGGTGTTAAATGCTGATATTTGTAAGTGTAAAGAGAGTGCTCTTGAAGGATCAAGGTTTATGTTGGTAGGTATATAAGAATATGTGTGATTCGAAAGGGTGAAGTAGTAATAAAACCAATCGGGTAATTTTATGTAACCCGAATTGTTTGAGGCTAAGAAATCTTATGACTTGTTAATTGCAGATCCTTTGGAGTAGCTCTTGGTTTTGACTTCCTTGGGAGACTTGTGGATTTTTGAATCCAAGGAAGGTAGGGACGGTAACCTTCTCCCGCTTATACCATGGCTCGCTGAAATTCTGCATCATTCCATGTTTAACCGTAGATTTTCTAATGATATATATAAATGTGTATATTTATATTTATGGAATTCTTTGAATTAACTGGTACATGATGTTTTTAAATATCCATGGATGAATGCTTTGTGAAATTGTTTTTAAAGCATGATACGGTATGGGACTGTGTGAGAGTCCTGATTGATGAGGGACACTGACTAAGTGACTAGTCCCCGGGTTGTAGTCTCGTAAAGGTCAACGTATATACTGGATGTGGGCATATCCGGGTGGTAAGTCCCAGCAATTTGTCGTTATACGGGATGTGGGCATATCCATAGTTAGTAAGTCCCAGCAACTTGTTGTTGTTTGGGGATGATCGTCTAGTCCCTAGGTGAAATCCCAAAAGAGTCACTAATAAGGGCCGAGATGGTGGTAGTATTGCATCCATTTGTTTCACATCAACTACAATTGAAAATGTCGATGTTTCTGAGATGTGCTGGAATTATTTGTATTTTGGAAATGTTTTTATAAGCATGGCTTCGTTATAAATTCACTACTCGAGTTGTCGAATCCTCACCCCCATTATTCCCTCCACCTTAGCTTCTCGCGCGCATCGAGACCAACCGCATGACTTCGAGCTCACTCTGCGGTGGCTCTTGAGGTCGGGGAATTGTGCGTCAGCCTTAGCATGCTGGTGGTCGGGCATACATTTTGAGGAACATCTAGTGTTGTGTGGAGGTTCACACCAGAGCATTTCGGGACAGCTTCATATCGATCATGGGTCATCAGAGCATTCGCTTATGATTAGTTTGGGGACACTTTGTAGAAAGTTTTGGGATTTTGTGTAAATATTATTTTGATCAAGTGTAAGTGTATAGTCTTGGGTATTGAGGACTTACCTCAATACGTATATGTATATATATGTTTTGAGACCTGAGTCGAAGTTTTAATTACGTCTAGGCGATTACTCCAAGTGAGCTTGACTCGGGTTTTGAAGAACACAAAGCTGATATATATGGTGTGGCTAGTGGTAGCCCCTTTTATGCAAAGTGTTGGATTTGAAAGAGTCCTGGCGTTAGAGACTCGCCGTGAAAAAAAAGAGATGGTAAAATACCATAATCACACCGTGGAAATCAGGTGTGACACGTGAGGATCAGATGCTCCGAGGTTATAGTCGATACATTTTCTTATATGATATCAGATGCATGTACTGATTGATCCCGGATCTACCATTCATGTGTGCATAAAGCATGTATTTGACAAAGCATCACGATGGAGAAATTAGCATATGACATGCATGTGACTAGTCCGTTGGCACAACGTTAGTGTGAATAACGTATATAGAAATTTCCCCATTGTTATACAAGCAAGAGAGTTTCTAGCTGATTTGATAACCTTACCATTCCGAGAGTTTGACTTGATTCTGGGAATGGATTGGTTGACTAAACATCGAACTACTGTTGATCAGGACAAAAGACAATAGTGTCGAGATGCTCTAATCGCCCGAGGTGATAATACCGGCACAGACGAACCTAATGTCCAATGTGATCTTAGCCATGTAGGCGAGAAGATTTATAATAAAAGGATATGAGGCATTCTTATCCTTGATACTTGACTCCAAGAGAGGTCAAGTTGATTTGGAAACGATTCCAGTAGTAAGGGAATTTCCAGATGTATTCCCTAAAGAGTTACCAAGTATTCCCCTAGAGAGGGAGGTGGACTTATCCATAGAAATTGTGCCAGGAATAGCCCCTGTGTCTAGGGCACCTTACAGGATGACTCCAGTAGAGTTAAACGAGTTAAAGGTTTAGCTACAAGAGCTTTTAGATAAAGGGTTTGTACGACCCAGTGTTTCGCCTTGAGGTGCACCTGTTTTATTTGTGAAAAAGAAAGATGGCACTCTACGGATGTGCATCGATTATTGGCAGATCAATAAGGTGACAGTGAAAAACAAGTACCCATTGCCGAGAATCAAGATCTGATCGCTTGAAAAGCGAGCTGGTGTTCTTTTCGAAGATCGACCACATTCATATTACTTCTGAGAGTAAAGGAAGTAGATGTGCCGAAGACCGCATTTATAACCCGATATGGCCATTATGAGTTTTTGGTAATGCCATTTGGGTTGACTAATGCACCGGTAGCATTCATGGATTTAATGAATAGGGTATTCCGACCCTATGTGGATCAGTTTGTAGTGGTCTTTATTGATGACATCCTGGTGCATTCTAAAAAGAGTAGAAAATCCTCATTCGAAAAAATTCTTTGAAGTTGTTTGGCTGTTTTAAACCTTTTCTGGGGTGCAAAATTTGAAAATAATTAATGAATACTCCTTCGAAAAAATTTCTTGAAGTTGTTTCAACTTGCTTCGAAATTTTTCTTAGGTGCAAACTTTGAAAAGAGTCTTAAATATACCTTGGAAAAAATTCTTTGAAGTCGTTTAGCTGTTTTGAACTTTTCTTGAGTGCATATTGAATGATATATTCAACAACCTCAGGTTGAATGACCTTTCACCTGAACTTGTGCTTTTTCTTTAGCAAATTGTGGGTCGTGCATTGCCAAAGAATTTTGCTTTGTCTACTAACGAAAACGACTTAAAGGTAGTCTGCCATATAGATTTCTACTCATGATTATTTCTATTCCTAAACCCGAGATTTAAACCGTTGTCATAACTATAAATTTTGTGTTTGTTTCTTTAGAGCTTGTGCCGGGTTCTATAGCTTCCACCCGCTTTCTTCTTCATCGAGGTAATCCAAATATGTGTTCTTTCTTCCTTAATCTGTGCTAGCTTTGACCTCATTTTTGTTTTGTTTTGTAGTACTATTCTTCCCCTTTTACCTAGGCTAGAGTTTGCACATTCTATTGGAGGAGCATCCTCTTCTCCACCTAGTTTCCCTTTCCCATTGAGATCAGCGACCGAATTACTTATTGGAAAGAAGTTGGGCAATTTATGAAAATTCGCCAAATCATGGCAGCGCTTCAAATAATTCAAAGAAAGTGGAATTACTAGGGTCATCTCCCCACATTTCAAAGGACTTTGGATAGAATTGGCGATTGAATAGTTCATTCATTTTACCATTGTAAACACTTCACTTGATATGAAGTTGATGAGTGTTGCACTGAAATTTTGGTCCAAGAGTATTAACTATTTCCTCGCTTCCTCACCCATTTCTATCACATTGGCCTTACCATTCTCACGAGCCTACCTATTCAGGGTGCCAATGTACTATGTCCGCTTGATATCCATGACTCTTCTATCCTGGATATAGATGTTTCCTCTACCACTCAATCTTTATACTCTTTAATATAATATATTTGTTATCGAAAATGGCGCTGATGTCGTAGGGTTTTCATTAATATTTGAGGCATGATATTGAGTTTCTTATCATAGTTTTCTCCTATCGATATGTGTTTTTTCTCAACTATGGAAAACTCGCCATGAAGTACGTACCATTGGCGAAGACACTTGCTCTAGATCGGCCTTATGCCTTAGGTACTTTACTCTTGGCCTCAATTTATCAGGTCATGAATAAATATGTTTCTGATGAGCCTTACCATAAAGTTGGTGGTGCCTTGTGGTTCGTATAGATGTGGTTCTTTGCACATTTCCAAAACTTTTGGACAAGGAACCTACCTCTTACAAGACTTTGGGACTTCATGTTGCACATTCTCCATGTATGATGCCCTCTAATGATCTTATGTCTTTCTTCTTGGGATTAGTAGATCGGGCATTGATACACTTATACTTGAGGCTTGATTATGTACATATCTCAGCTTGGAATTAGATTCTCACTTCATCTCAGCCATATCTACATGACTTTGAGAGTCCTTTGGTCTCTGCTAGTGTCACTTGTAGAGTACTTATTTTAAGAGGTTGCTTCTTTGTTTTCTGTCTTTAATCAGCAACGCGTCATAAATTTTAGTCTGATACTGCTGTTCCTTATTGCATGGGCTTAGCTGAATTTAGTTTTCGACCAATTAATTCAGGTTTTGCTTCTTTGCATGCTGCAGGTTGAACTTTGGGTTTGCCAGGACACTAGTTAAGGAATATCAGGTGTAACAAATTCTTATCGGTGGGATTGCACTCTTTTTGTCACGACCTCATCCGCTCTTTGCTTGGTGGAATATCAGAATTTAACGAGCTTACTGGGTTCTTTACCTTTTCTTTTCTTCTACCTCTTTCTTAATATGTGTATATAATATAATATGTGTATGTATGTGTATTTCTGTGTTTCTCTCTTTTCTACCAATATCTTTCTCTTGCCTTTTTTTTTTTTTTTTTTTTCGCCTCTGGGTGAAAGAATTATTTCTTTGCATTTTATTCATAATTTACCTCACGTTGATTTCATTTTAACGAGATTAACTTCTTCTCTAGTAGGCCTACCAAAAACTCAAGATGACGAAAGGAAGAAAACTACTTCCGTGTCGGCACAAAAAGCCTAAACACTACGAGGATGTGAGGACTTCTTCCAACCTACGACGATTGTCTTGTAAACCAGCCCATAAATTTCATTTCTCTAATATTGTTGATGATCCCATTGAGATTAAAGAAATAGAAGATCCCTTTTAGGATAGTAAGCAAGGGTCGACTTGTGGAGAAGAGAAGCTACAGTGAAAGGATAGTGCCCACGAATGCACTGGGGTGCTTTTAGGTGGAGCTGAGGGGGAGGCCGACGAGGAGGATACTTAGTGGTACTTTGTTGAGAGCTGAGCTGACAGGAGGGATCTTTGGATGAAAGAAATTTCCTAAAGTCGGAGAAAGGAAAGCTAGTATGAGCATACTTCTCGACCTACTCCTTCTCCAGTTAGTTCTTCACTTTCATCCTTCTCCTTTATTTTTCTTTTCCCTTACCTTATGCTTTCCATTTTATAGGTTTCACCGAGATCAACTTTCCAAATAGAGGCGGAGATAGATTTGTCTTTGGACTTGTCTTTCTTGGACCAGACTATTCCTGCCCTCTAATCCTTAGTATGTCCTCCTAGTGATTCAGATGTAGCTAAAACTTGCTCTGCTATGAGCCATTTTCTTGGTTTGGACTTGCTTTTTTTGTCTAATGGCCAGAAGGATGCTTTTTTGAGCGCAAAGATCATGTGTTGGCATCACCTTCCAAAGTGCCTAAGTCCAATATTTTCATTTTAAAGGCTTTAGCTCATACTTCTTCTATTTTCCCTGCCTTGGATTGTGCTTTGAGATCTAACATGGAGATTTCCTCCAAATTAGATGCCTTAAAGAGACGTAAGACATCAGTGCAAGCCCCGACTTGTAAAGAAACAAGCTATGTAACGGTTGAGTGAGCTATGCGCTGATTATGATGCTAAAAAAGAATGTATCAGAGTATTGACTACAAAATTAGAGAAGGAAAAGATGAAGTTGACCTCTTTGGTGGAGCAAGGTGAAGCCATAAAGGGCTAATCAAGGAGCATCTATAAAGCCGAAACTGGGTGATTCTTAGCTTCCGACGTAATGAGACAGACTAGATCGGGCTTTAGAATTCATAGAACATGCACCTCGTCAAAGATTGCCTTTGGATATTGGGATTCCCTCCGTTCTTTTTATTTTTCCATGATATGACTTTGACATTTCCAAACAATCATAAACTGATGAGACTTTGACTTGGGAACTTTGTAGCCATTACTTATTCGCATTTTTTCTCAACAGAAGTGTCTTTCGCTCTATGCTCCCTTTCAGGTTATCCTCTCTTTGCTTTTCAGACTAGCTTCTCGTGATGACAAGTGATTGTCTGAGGGTACATTCCTTTCCTAGTCTTGCTAGGTGACCATCTACTACCATTTCGCTGGGTGAAAGTGGAGAATTGAGCACTACACCGCACGCATACACTACAACATGACATCAGACACTGATCAAATCGGGCACTAGGCATACCTTTTGATGTGTGTTGATTATTGGATTACTTGTGGAAAAATCGCTGAACTCCAACACACGTACACTACGGCCATGACATTGCATTAGTGGATCAAGGTGGTATCTAGACCTACCTTTTGATGTGTGTTGATATGTGCATGGAATGAATTGCGGAAAAATCACCGACACCAGCACACGTACACTACAATTATGACATTGCATTAGTGGATCAAGGTGACATTAGCCTACCTTTTGATGTTTGTTGATATTTGTGGAAAGATGTTGTATCTCTAATTTTGATAAAAAGTGGTCTTTAGACATGTTTTCTTTGAGAATATATACTGCATATATCAGGTACAGGTACTGTTAGTGATGTGCCCTAGGGTAATAGTGTAATTGTTATTACTTTCATATTTCAATAATAAATAGGCATTTTCATTATCATCTTACATTTCTAATTTGGTGATTTGCTACATGAATAGTTGATTCCACTTATGGTTATCAAGTGTGTGACTTGATAGTAGAACGCTGGACTTCAAATTGAATACTATTCTAAATTGTCTCTGGTCATTCATTACTGTGAGCATTAAAGGAATTAAGACTAGTACGAGTTTGACCGATGATCATGTTCTCATCGATCATGCATATATGATATTAAGTTAGTACTATACATGTCAGAACATTGTATTGGATCTAATCTATCATGAGAGTACTGTTATGGATTATAATTCATAAGTGCTTCTTATCATAATAATGTCTTCTTTTTGTCCTTCGACCTAACACCACCATAGGTCCCTACATGAGGAGCTTTATGTTTTGACTAAGTTCAACGTTATCTATAATAGGGTGGTAATATTGCATCGTGAAGGACATAGAATAAATCATGAGGGACGTGAGTGGGATGAAATGGATTTGTCCTCATTCTTGTAGAGATATCCGTGGGCCCTCGACATGAGACTAGAAATTGTATGGCATGCTCAAATGAATTAATAAAGGTTATTAATGTCATTTGTATTATCGCTTACATGGAGGTTTAGGGAAAATTGCATGATTGAACTTACAAGGGAGACATAGTCCATGCCTCAGGTTCACCTAGGATATCGTGAGACAAAGGAACGTTTACATTTATTATGGATTAGTTACATCTGCCATTAATATCCACATAATTGGGTGGGTCATAATGCCTTGTTAGAGGCCGCTTATGATCCGTGGGCTCGAAATGGGCTTTTGAGCCCACTGCCAACATTATGTGGACCTACAGGGTCACACACATAGAATTGGCTGAAAACCAACCCTTGAGCCTAAAATTGGTATTGAAACCTAAGGGATCCTTATGCGGATTGATTCATTAGTTTTTCACAATTGAGAGAGGTGGCTATGGTTTTCAGAGACTCAACTCAGTTACAAGACACCGCTTTCCCGCCTCCAAGAAGGCCTGCTCATGTGATGCTGCAGAGGGTGGAGGATTTGGCTGAAACCTTCACCTGACTAGAGGATCGACAAAGACACACGACGCTACACAAGGATCTTCTAAAATGAGAATAAGGTATTCTTCTCTATCCCCGAATCATCCGATCCCCGGTCAAAGTTAGAAAAAGGCGTAAATTTCACTCTTTTTCCATCAGGTATGTATGCTTAATCTACAGGAGAATCCCAACAGGTACAACATTAAAGAGATTTGATAAACAGTGGCTACAAAGCCTACTGATATATTGAACAGGTATGTTGTTGGACAAATTTTTCTCCAAAACTTAGAACAAAACAACATACTAGAACAAAACAACATACTAGAATAGGTAGTGGCTAAAAAGTTTATTAGATCTATTTTTCTCCAAAACATAGAACAAAACAACATACTAGAAAAACTTTCAATGCTTGAGAAAGTGGCTACAAAGCCTACTTTTCTCCAAAACATAGAATATAACAAGTTACTATAAGCTGGGAGAATCCTTGAATGCTTGAGAAACAAAGTACAAAGCCTACTTTATTCCAAAACATAGAAACACCTCCAAACACTACACCTTAAAGGCTGGAATCATCGATTCTTAGAGTTTTTACAATTTCATTTATAGGAAATACTCTCTTCAAGTATTTCCCATTGATGAATCTCCGTGTGGCTCTCCTTGTAGGTTTGCTAACCAATATGTGTTTCCAGGTAATACTTGATGAACTTTGAAAGGTTATTCCCATTCAAGACCATTCGCTTCAATTCTTTGTCTTGTAACTAACCGGTAGAATAGTCTTCAAAACAAGCTTCTCATTCTTCAAAGCTTTTCATTCGATTATCTTATTATAAGTCCTGTTTTCACTTTATTTTTTTTGAATCAACATGTAGTTGAAGGCTTATATCCTTCGGTCATCTTCTGATTCAAGTTCCATTATCATGGCCTTACTGTACTCTTGAAAAGTAAGGCCATTTTGCCTAGAAACTCTTAGAGAAGGCACTACTACATCCATTGGATGTATTGCATCTTGTCCATAAGTCAGAGAAAAAAGGACTTACCCCTATAGAACTCCTTTTGGAAGTCTTGTAAGCCCAAAATGTCTCTGATAAAATCATATACCAATCTTTGGGATTCTCCTCTAGCATTTTCTCCGAAGTTCCTAACAACACCTTGTTGGATGCTTCAAGCTTGTCAATTGGCTTGAGAATAAAAAGAAGTTGATCAAATGAGTTGTATCCTATAATACACAAAGAAAGTAACGGCATTCTCCTAGTAAACATTGTTGTTCCTTGATCAATAAAGTGATTGATCAATTCCAAACCTTATGAATAATCTTACCTCGATGAACTCGAATCACATCCTTCTTCTTTTTGCTTTCTTCAAATTGATCGCTCCACCCACTTAGTGAAATAGTTCAGAGTAACTAGAATGCTTGCGGCCCATTGATGATGCCGATAAATCTTCCCAATCACATCTATAAATTTCACCTTCGAATCCGCTATGGCTTTACTATTGAATGTAATTCAACAACAAGGATCCTCTATATACTTCCATATTTTTGGCACTGTTGACAACCTTTGGAGTAAGTGATGCATTCTCTTAGAATGGTCGGCCAAAAATAGTTGTTTCTTCTAATTAACCATCACATTTTTACTCCAGATTGATGGGCTTTATAAACTTCTTCATGAACTTGCTTCATAACTTCCATGTTGTCTGGGAAAGATAAGCACTTCAGTAATAACCCATCAAATCTTTTATGTATAACTCTCCTTCTAAGAGGAACAAAACATGAGCTCGAAAGCCTTCGCTTTGTGGGGAACTTTGTTTGGATTCTCCAAATACTTTCAAACTCGTTATCCAATCTCCAAAGAATTTTTCATGTCATTGCTCAAGATGTCTAGTCGACCCCCTTTCAAAAATCAAGGGTGATTCTTCTTCTATCATGACGAGCTTACGGGTAAAATTCTTACCCATTTTACACTAGAGAGGCTATTTGAGCAAGCGCATCAACCTCCTAATTTGATTCCCTAGGCACATGTTCAAATTCCACATTATCAAAGGAGTCTAAAAATTGAATGGCAATAGTAAAGTAAGGTGCACTTATACTCCCCTATTAATTACCGAAGTACTAAATGAAAATCTCCAATGACTCAAACATCCTTTGCCCTAAGGTCTAGTAGGATCTCTAAGACAATCACCAAGGCTTCATACTTAGCTTCATTGTTGGTGTATTCAAAGGCCAAATTGAAAGACAATGTTGTCTTTACTCCTCTTAGTGAGATAATGTAGCGACTGAGTCCGCCCGACTTTACTGATTCGATCCGAACCGAAACCCCTGTGGGACGCCTATCGAAGCCACAAACAAATCCATTTATCAAATATAAGCGTTTTCGTTCTCAAATATTTATGAAAGCGATTTCAATTTGGGGCAAGACCATAAACATTTACAAATTCAAGATACATAAAATATGCATTTAACTAAAATGGCATTTATGCCAAGTATAATATAATATCCAAAATCGTATTCGTATATAGGTACAAAAAGGTTCGAGTTGAAATCTCGCTTACAAAACAATGTCATGCTCAAAATGGCAAGGATGCATGTGACGTGAGCATACCGTGAACTTCGGATGACTCGAGCCCTCAACCTTGGGTCCGCTTCAATCGCTGTCATCACTCTGCACTGGGCGCATTGGTAAAATAATACACAAGTATTTTCATGCTTAGTGGTTCTATAACGTTTCTATTCCATTTGGCTCAATACGAATCATGCATTTATCAAAATAATGCTTTATACAATGTCTATGTGTAAGTGGTAAAGATACTATACAAACACACTTTTAATATCAATTTTTTTTCGTTTCACCATGATTGCCACATGAATATATAACATTCACGACAAGATTCAATGAGAATTCTATCCCGTTTTGTCATTCAAAGAGTAATGTGATTTCACATTCAATATTACAACTTCATGCCGACTATATCAACATTCACGATAGATTCAAATGGTGAATCTTTGTCCTATTTTACGGCATTCTCTACGACGAATTCGCTTGGTGAATCCCACATGTTAGCTATTTATCAATGCATTTCAAATCAATTTACTCATATGCGTAGAATTTTACTTATAGTTCAAATACATGCTTATTACGTAAGATATTTGACAAATATTTCGAATACTAATAATTAAATCAATATATATATATATATATATATATATATATATATATATATATATATATATATATATATATTACAAATAGAACTTGAAATGAGAATCGAGTCACAGAGAACAAAATAGACAGAGAACAGAGAACAAAGAACAAACCAATTTATCGATCTCTTGTCTCTTTCGATACCAGTCCTAGGTCAGGTTGTCGTCTTCACCCGCACCTAGTCAAATACAAATTCTCCACTCTTAGTGGTTGAACTATTAATCATACTAAGCAAATATCGCTGAGGCGACGAGGTACGACACATTTTTCACTTAGTTTATCCTTATTCGAACCCCCATTAATAATTTATTAGTGGTCCTAAACGACCTGTACGATCACGAGATGCCTTAAACAAAATCAAAAAATTTTCTAGAACAGTTGTTCACGCCGCTACGTAGCAAGACTACGCCCATAAAGGTACCCGAGGGGTGCCTTTTTAGGCACGCGCCGCCATGAGGGCATCCCCACGCTACTGCGTAGGTTGCGGCCTGGGTGTGGGGTTCCCACATCATGCACAGAGAAGCTTGTGTTTGCCCGCATTTTATGGTTTTCTCGCGATTTTTCCTCCTTAATCCTCAAAACTCAAAACAAATCATGGAAATCACTCCCAATAACATCCTAATACCTTCCTAAACCAACCATGAGCAAAACCCATGGATGGATTAGGATTTTTCTAACCCAAACATCATTAAAGAAATTCTAGGGTTTGTTTCTTACCTTGAAATCTCTTTGAACTCTTTGCCCTAGCTTCCTTCTTCCTCCTTGATCACTTGGAAACTGTAAATGGGGATGATCTCCCACCATAAACCTTGGTTTTCTCTCAAACCTAGCCTTCTCTTCTCACTCTCCCTCTCAAATACGTTTTTAACACAATGTGCCTTTCCAAGACCAAATGTGGTCTTAAGTTACTGTTTCTCTTACGGCCATGTTTGGCTCAAAATCCATTTTTTGGATTTCAGTTGTCTTAATTTACCTTATAGCACATATAGCACTTCTATTTGCACTTAAACACATAAACATTTTCTCAAATGACCATTAGGTCCTTATTTTACAAATTTCCAAATTTGCCCTTTTTCACTTGGGTTTATTTTTGGGTTCAATCAATTTCTCATTTTAGCATATAATATTAAATCATATGCTCACATATTCATTTTACTTTTCACAATCTAACAATTTATTATTTTTCCCGGAAAAACCCAAGTTTGGCTCAATTCATACCCAAATATAAAATAAAAATTATTATAAAAAATTCCTAGTGGTATTCGGGGCGTATAGGATAATCACTATCCTCGCACTCTGCTGGAATTTCTATGCTTGAACCATCAAATTTGAGGATCAAAGGCTCTTTTTCTTCTCCATAGATTCCTAGCTCCTTACTTTGCTCTGTCCCAATCTCTAAGGAAGGATGATCAGCTAGGTAGTCTGCCAATGCTTGCCCCTTAACTGATTTATGTGGAAAATAAACCAAGGTGAATTTTGACAAA
Organism: Tetrastigma voinierianum; assembly: GCA_016808115.1. Classification (NCBI taxonomy): domain Eukaryota; kingdom Viridiplantae; phylum Streptophyta; class Magnoliopsida; order Vitales; family Vitaceae; genus Tetrastigma; species Tetrastigma voinierianum. The sequence goes on along the minus strand of JAEQBH010000138.1, from coordinate 2,232,153 downwards.
GTAAGGGACCATTTACAAATTCTCCCTATGATTAGTGGCCGGTTAAGCATGTACTTCATAAGGTCTGTATGAGAAACCACATAAACAAGAGACTTGATAAAGTAATGTCTCAGTTTAGTACATGCAAAGTACAACGCCAAACATAATTTTTCAATTGGAGTATATATTGTTTTTGCTGGATTTAAGAAGGACTCAAATAATATACAACCTGCTCATGACCTTTAGATTTTTTTTTGTGCTAAAAGACAACCAATTGACTCATTTGCGATTTATAAATATAATTTAAGTGGGTGACTTTGTATAGGCAGCATTAAAACATGAGGTTTAGAGAGGTACTCTTTGATCTTGTCAAAAGCTTCTTGATGTCGTTCCTCCCACGTAAACTCTTCCATGTCTTTCAGTTTAACCAAGTCTGAGAATTCCTTGGTTTTACCTACTAGGTTAGAGATAAATATTCTTCAATAGTTTACCTGACCCAAGAACTTTTGGAGTTCTTTCTTGTTTTGTGGAGCATTGGTAGAAACAATAGCTTTTGCTTTGTTTTGATCAACTTCTATCCCTCTATGGTGAACTAGGAACCTAAGAAAATTCCCAACATGAACTCCAAATGCACATTTGAGTGAATTAAGCTTCAATTAATGATGTCTCATCCTTTCAAAACTTTTCCTTAAATGATCTGCATGCTCACTGACTCTTCTAGATTTAACCACAATATCATCAATGTATACTTCCATGTATGACCTAACATGTCATGGAAAATGGCATGCATTACCCTTTGGTAAATTGCACCTGCATTTTTTAGACTAAAAGGCATGACCAACCATTCAAATGTCCCTATGGAGCTAGTGATCTAAAGGCAGTCTTAGATATATCTTCTACTGCTATTAAAATCTGATTATGACCAGAGAAACCATCCATAAAGGACAACAATTCATTATTAGCAATAAAATCAACTAACATGTTTGCATAGGCATCACATACACGTCCTTAGGAGTAGCAACATTTAAATCTCTAAAATCCACACATACCCGAAGTTTTCCATTTTTCTTCATCACATGAACAATATTTGCTAACCATTGAACATACCTTGTAGGCCTGATGAAGTTAGCCTTCAAGAGGTTCTCAATTTCATCCTTCACTTTCAACTCTACTTTCTTGGACATTCTTCTAGGTGGTTGTTGGAAATGATGGAATTCAGGCCTAATGGGAAGGCAATGTTCCACAAGGCCCCTATCTAATCATAACATCTCATCATAATTCCAAACAAAACAATCTTTGAATTCTTGCAACAATGATATGATCTGGTCCTTTAAGTTAGTAGATAAAAGAGAACTGATGTAAGTAATCTTTGGCTTTTCCATAGTGCCGAGGTTGACCTCTTCCATAGGATCATGTACTTAAGGCTTGTTGTCTTCCATTTTAGGAGGAGCTTGCTCTAAATCTTCAATATGAATTTCTTTCTTTTCTTCATCTGGTTCTTCTTCATAAATCACTTCAGCTCTACAAATGTCTTGGAATTGTTCTTTTACAATTTTTTCAATAAATTGCTGCATTTTCATTTTGAATGTCGCTGTTGCAATGGCCGCATTCTCTTTTTGAGAATACTTAGTCATTGATCTCCTCAATGACCAGACCCTTTATCGGTCTAAAAGGCACGATAGAAGTTGCCTTAAAAATTTTGGTAGCTTGGTCTTGAATGTCACCAGTATCTCTTAACTCTGTGTATATTTCCCTTGGAGTCCCAATTTTCTTTTTTCCTTTGAATTTTATTGGACCAAACTCTTGGTTATAGTAACCATTCATAGAATTTGAAGTTGCAAGTTGAAACGTTGTTTCCATGCCCATACCACTTACTTCACATTTCAAAATAAGAAAATTGGTGAAGGGAGGATGACACACCAATTGGCATGAATCCAGTCTCTTCCTAGAAAAGCATTGTAATTAGTAATGAATTAATTACAAAGAAAGCTAATAAGGAAGTCTTACTCCCCACAATGATATCAATAGGGAGTATGCCTAGAGTCTTAGAGATTTCTCCAATAAAAGTTGATACAGATACTTTTGTTTCAATCGGATTACCAGTGCTTTGATGAGTATCTTAAATACTCATTTTATCCCTATGCTTTAGTTAGTTTTTCTAGTGTTTTTTATGTTAAATAAGTTCCCTAATGCTCTAAAAGTTCATACTTATGATCAGGTCATCCATTTGGTGGAATTGTGCAAAATTGGTGGAAAAACTTATATAGAAGCAACTACTGTATTTTGACATTTTCAGATATCATATGAGCTCCAATTGAAGAAAACTCTATATGTATGGATTCTAAATTTCAAGAGCTTTCTAGGGATACCAAGAACACCAAAATTGGAGTTAATTGAAAAGTTATGGATTCAAGCCTTGAAAATTCTTAAATATTGCAGCACCTTTAGGAGAGCTCTCTTGTATTTTGACGTTTTCAGACATAATATGAACTCCATATTGAATCAAGCCATATATGCTAGTTTACACTTTAAAAAAGATTTCCATGGGTACTAAGAACACCCAAATGGTGGATGATAAAGTTATGAGTCTTGCAGTTGGAGGCAACAGGAAAATTGCGGCGATATCGCGGCGATTCTGAAGAGGCTCTTGGCTGTGCCAGCGGCGTCGAGGTTGGGGAGTTCCCGGTGGATTTTGAGCCATAATTGTGGGTTTAAGGGTCAGTTCTCAGGAGACAAGAGGGGAGGAGGCGGCTGGGGGCTCGAGAAGGGGACTTTGTCCTTTAGGATAGGAGGGAAGGGACAGGATGTTTTGAAAGATTTGGGAGGAAGATCTTAGTTTGTGGAAGAAAATGGGGACTGCCATCATTTGATCATTATAGTTTCTTCTTCCTCTTTTCTCATGTTTTATCCTAAGTTTATGATGCATCGAGCCTCTATCATGCTTTAAATTCGATCACAGGGTTTTGGTTATATATTGAACATGAGTTTTATATCTATTTGATTTTTCTATTGTTTCTTGTGGTGCCCTCTATTGATTCATACTTGGTTTCTATTTACATATTGATTTCTTGCTAATCTCGATGTGAGTGAGTGGTTCTTCTGTGAATACGAGAAGGAGTAAAAAGAACTAGACATAGATGAATTAACCTAGTGCTTTGATAGTGTAGAAATTATCGGTAATTAGGAGAAGTGTGAGATTCTTAGGTCTTAAAGCATCTCTAATGCTTGGGGCTAAAGAAGTAAAAGACCTGATGTTGGTTGGTAGGTTGTTAGCGACCTCGAAGAGGTTTATAATTAAATTAAGGCAAAGTTGCCTTGGAAAGCATTTTCATGAAACAATAGGTAGAATTTTGACTTAGATCTAAGAGGATTGTCAGGTGCAAGTACCTGGAATTTATCATCTCTTGGTATCCCTTGGTTGCGAACTTCATTAGTTAGATTTAGAAATTTCATTAGTTTAGTTTAAATTCTGTTTACTATCACAATTGTTAGTTTGGATGTTAGATAGTATTATGAATGACATTTGGTGCCAACTCCCCATTTTCCCTTTGTGGATCGATATCCATACTTAGGTACGCATTAGCAACAGTATACTTGCGGAATGGCGCCCTTTTTATATTTTCTGTTTATATGCATGCAACACCTATCGAGTCTTCCTAAACTCTTAACATCCTCGATGACATCACACATTATTTGTTGATCCATTATCCGCTAATACCTTGGACATAGTTTGCAATAAGTGCTCTCACATAGAGAGGTCTTATGTGCCTTGTCATCTCCACAGCCAGTTTTCGGTATCACCATACATTTATGCTTCCTTTACCCTCTATAGTGCTTTTCCTTTTCTTGGCAAATGTTCTTTCTCTACCTCTACTAAGGCTTTATCATATCTTTTGACTTGAAAAAAATAAGGTAAGTTAGAGAAATAGTATAACTTTTAAGAAATAGAAAATATTTTCCTATCGAATAGTTCTCAAATCCATTTTTCATCAAATGCGCAACTACTCATCTTCATAGCCTTATTTTAAATTTGGTTTCTTTGAAGTAGGCTTATTTATCTCTACATTTCTTTTGTTTTTTCCTATGGCATTTCTTCAAGTAATTGCCTTTTCTTCATTGCTCGCAGTTTATGCATTCTTGTTTTTCGAGTTTTGGTAAGGCTTTGAGAAATTTCTTTATGTGCTCTAATGAAGCCACTTTTGTTCGGGTGGAGCAGGGATGAGGGCCATGAGCAGATGCTGTTTCTCCAGCTAAGAAGTGTTTCTTGCCCTTTTCCTACACAAAGTATGTCTCTCTTTTAGAGGAACATCCTTTTCTTTGAAGGGTTTCTCCTTTTTGATTTCCTGTTTTGAATGGTATGGATACCTTCCATTCTTTTCTTTTCTCTAACTGTAGACACTTTTCCTTTTACTGCCAATTCATCCTTATAAACCAGATATTGTTTAGGAATCCATACCTTTCTTATCTTGACATTAGGAGAAAACTTCTCATCATTCTTTTCATTGGCTCTTTGCCAGGATCGTACTTGATAGCTATGTTATTTATGAAGCCATTAATTGAAAGGATCTTCATCAGTGATATGGCCTCATTTTCTCGGAACTTCAGTATTATGCTCCGATCGTACCTTGGATAATATTCCTAAAACCCCAACAAATTAGGACCATGATTCCAGGTTATGATACTTACAATATACTTTTCCCTTGAGTTCCTCTTTGCTAGGGAGTTGGTGATCTTAGGGAAATGTGATGAATTTCTCCTTCAGAAGGAAATCTCCTCAGTTTTTTCCACATCAGAAGTATAATGTTCTTATGTATTGGAGGTCTGTGACTTCTTCCATAAGTCAGGTACTTTCTTCACCGGTAGAGGACAGATGAAGGAACTTGTACTTGGGAGATATGCTATTGCAATTTCTTCAAAATTAATCTCCTGGCAGTAAGTTCCCATGGAGGTCTTTCTCTGTTGCTTTCTTCTTTGATTAGTTCTTCATACTATGTTACCTTAGTAGCAATCTCATAGAAGTATCTGAACTAGATACCTTAAAACTTCTTGTTCAACTCTGTATCAAATCCCCTCTGTGCTATCTTCACATACTTTGTTTCTGGGAGATGAATTTTGCATCTATACATCATTCTTTTGAAATGAGGGATAAATGACTCTGTTGATTCTCTTCCCATTTGGGTTACCCTTGATAATTCTGCTATGCAAATCCCAAGTTCTGCTTTGAAGAATTGTGTGTGAAATTGTCTCTCAATTTCTTGCAACTCATGATAGAATACCTTAGCAATGTTGCATTCCAAGTAAAAGCAGCTCCTGTTAATGAGTTAGGGAATCTTAGGGATTTGAATAAAAATTTTCATGGTTGGTGATTCAGTACTTTGTAATGAATTTTGCCACATCCCTCTAAGGTAGATTGTTAATCTTCTCTAGAGAATAAAAGAGTCGAGAATTCTATACCCCCTTAGGTAAGGGGATTCACTTTATCTGTGCCTTTGGATATGGCTTTGGAGTTTTTGGTGCAGCTTGAAGACATCTGTGACAGGCCCATTATAGTTCATGTCTGCGGCTTCCATTATTGCCTCAAAATTTGGTGGTGGTGGAGGTGGCTGCATAAAAGGCTAAGGAATTTGCTGGCCTTTATTAATACCTACCCCCAAGGGTGGTGAAATAGTGCCCCTCGTGCTTCCAGCTAAAGGAAGTGTCTCATTATAAACTCTAGGTTGTGTAACCGGGTTGGTGTTAGCATACACCCTTTGAGGATTCGTTATCCTAACAGAATTAGGATGTTCTCAATTGGAAAATTTTGAACTTCTTTTTTATCTCCTATGGGGAGGAAGATATTGATTTTCAACTTGTTTAGGAGAGAGGTGAGGTCCACTCGCTTCTTGAAAATTCATGGGGAGTTACCCCTCGAGTTCAATAGATAGTTGTCTTCAGATCTCATTAGCTGGTTACATGATGAATAGAGAGTTGGTTTTGATCTCAATGGTTCGAGCGTCTTTGAGATTGCTTTTAAGATAGTCTCTTGTGCTTAAGATTGTTCTTCTAGCTCTGCGGTAATAACCTTAATTCGCTCAGGTGTTTTTCTAGTATGTTCGTGACCATCTCTCCAGGCTTGTGTATACTTCGACCGCGTTTGTTTCTCATACATATAACTTTGAGTTGTTTAGACTCAGCCTCTGCTTGGGCAACCATTTTTCATCAAAACGTTGTCCATTGATAAGTGATCTCTATGTAGATTCTCAGTGATCATTGCTGAAACTCGCTGGCATTAGGAATATGAGTATTATCATGCCTCTATAATATTACATGCACAACTACTTGTCAGAATGGGGTGTTGATGTAAATTATTCTTGGAAAATCTGGCATGGCTCTTTCAAATTATTCACCATGGCTAGAAACGAGTCACTTCCTATGTGCTTCTACAACATCAAAATGAGTTTACTTCTCACTTTTTGAGAAAATCTTGGAGAAAATGAGTTTACTTCTTGGAGAAAATCTCGAAATAGGTTTACTTCTCAATTTTGTCTTCGACCAAGAATGAATCACAGATGATGTTTCACAAGTATGAGTCTCATGTTTCATAAAGATGGGTCCCACAGGGCGTTAAAAATATGTTGTGGTGATTTTGAATCTCACGTGAAGAGCAAAATATAGCGTATGGGTGTTGAGGCCCAGATGTGATTATAGTAACTGCAGTACATTGCTCGATCCCAGGCAAAGAAACACCAAAACCTTGTTTGCCAAACTTCTAACTAGCTAACAAAGATTATTGTTAAGTCAGAATCTTGCTGCACGAAGTTGTTGGAAATCAAAGTTGATACTCTTTGCTTTTATACTAATTAAACTTGAAAAACGAGTGCATTTTTAGTTTAGTCTTAGCGGTCCCGACAATGATAGTAAAGTGGTTTTAAGTCAGGATATATCGTTCCCATAGGGATTTGATGAAATTTCCTTAGATTAAGTACTCAAACTACTCAAGGACATCACTATTTGAACTTCGATCTTGAAGATTGTGAACTATCTATTTAACAGAATGACAATAATTTTTTTATGAGCTCTTTTCTTTTCTTAAAAAGATTGTCTAAATTTGAAACAACTATAAATTTCTCTGATATTGAGTAAAACATTGGGAATGGAATTAGTAATGTGACTATTAGTTTGCAATGTCTCCAAAAAACAAATTAGTTAAGGGTTGAATCCTGGACTTGTCCAAGCAAATTGTAGTACAGTTTTGAAAAACCTTCAACCACCATACATTTCATAATTTAGACCACCATGTTTCCAAACCAGGACAACATGTGTCTAAAAAGCTACTTTTTGGATTTAATTCCCTTTAAGCCTTAGATGACTTCCTAAACCAGGACTCTTCAACCAATTCTTAGGACCAAAGCTAGCTTTTTCCCATATATAGGGCTACACAAGCTTTCTCCAACATAATTAGTTCATCACTCTGAAAATTAACTAATATACTTATTTCCATTGACATAAATGAAATATTTTGATCAAAATGAGACAAGCTCTCAACCTATTAATTTTATATACCAATAGATCACCATCCTAACTCTTAGAAAACACCTCATCTATCACTTGAGGGATCTATGGAGAATGGGTTAGAACAGCTCCCTTGGTTTATAGAATTAATAAATCAAGCATAAGAAAATAAACAACTGAACCAATTATGTCAATCCAGAGCTCAAACCCACAACCTACATTATATCCTTGCAAACATAATAATAACATAACCAATCCCTTCCTAGAGGGTGTTTAGCCTTCCATCATTGGATTACACATAACAAGAACAAGTTGTTTAAACAAGCTCATTATGATTATAATCAAGAAAATGAGAAGGAATTCAATATCTTTTGCTTTATCTTGAGTCCGGCAATAAGACTTGGTTTCAATGATCACTCCACAAAAACTCAGCTCAGATAAACTATTCTCAGGAAAATTAGGAAAACTCAACTCTATATATACTAAAAACTCTAAAAAAATCATGATAAAGAAAAATATATCTACTACCTTCAAACTTTCTTTGTTCTTCTTATTTTCGTTTAAGCTATCTGTCTGCGCCTATCACTTACTATTTATAATACAATCATTGTTGGGCCGAAATTCAAGGCAGATTTTGTGCACTTTTATGTAAGTCCACAAGATGATGTGTCGCGACATTAGTTTGAGTGTCGCGACACTATCTCCTTTCTTTTGTGTCTTAGGGCAATGTCGTGATGTTGTCGCGACACTCAATTGAAGATTTTGTCTTTGAAATTGAATTTAGACTGTCGCAACATTAGTTTGAGTGTCACAACACTTCCTTCAAGTCTTGTGTCACCAAGGCTTGTCGTGACACTGTCCTTTGGAATGAGTGTCATGACACTTGTTGCAATGTCGTGACAATGTGAGTTGCTTCTTGGTCTTCAAGGGTGTCGTGACATTTCTGCTTGACACTTCTTTCCCCAGAGTGATGTGCGACACATTTGTGAGTGTTGTGACCTTTGTTCAGAATTGATTTCCCGAGGACTTTTCACTTTGGTGTCATGACACTATGTGCAATGTCGACACACTGTATGCTATCATGTCTTTTCTAGCATTGATTTTACGTGTATCGACCTCCTTTTTTTCCCGCCTTAGTCAATTATGCATCTTTTCTCGCTTTTTTTCTTCTTTTGATAGTAATTCCTACAAAACAATAATTTTTGTGAAGATTCCATAATTTTGCATTAAATTAAGCATTAAGGCCTTAAATATGCATGCAAAAACAGATTTAAAGCTATATGAGTTTCATACTCATCAACTCCCCTAAACTTAAAGTTTTTCTTATCCCCAAGCAAAGAAAAGACTCCTTGCTTGTCCACAAGCAATTTAGATAGACTTTAAGGCCATTTTCTTTCCAACATCACTTTCAAACATTTCAACGTTTGAATTAAATGAAATTTCCAATGGTGATCTAATTCTAAATAGAAACTTTAATTTTAGAATAAAAGATTTTCAATGAAGTTCGATTCAACCATAGATGATTTACTCGAGTATGTGATTCGGTTCTTTACCCTTGATTTGTGAGTGTGTTGGTCTTCCCTCTCTTTGCTTGATTGCAAGCTAATTAATCTTTGAGATATTATGCGAGGAGAATGAGTCCCGTTAAGATTGACTTAAGGTCTCATAGGCTTGTTGGTCATATTATTCTCTCATAATGTAAGCATAACACTACTTCAGGGATGAGAGTCTTTCAAGCTTATGACCTTATGGCTTGGTTATTGGGTAGATGGCTTCGACATTCAAGGCTTAGTTTGCAGAGTGCATATACTACTCAACATTTGGCACTCACACTTCTGATCCTCCATTTTCTACTAACATCGACCTTCAAGCACCCCCAAACTTTGTTTGGTGTATCATTTTGCACACTTTCCATTGTGGCATTTCTTTTGACCACTTTTAGACTTTAAATTCAATTCCTCATACTAGAAGCTCTTCATTTTTTTTTCTTTTTTTTTTGTACAAGGTTTTGGGAATTGTGTGTTTGCCTTTTTAAGCTTTTTATCACCCTTAGCGAGCTTTGGGTTAGTAACTCCCATACCAGTTGGCATTAGGGTACTAGGTATTAAAACACTCTTAAGAACTAAATTGCTCAAGGGAGGAAGGCTACAAGACAAAACACATTCCCCCTTGATACTTTTGCAATTTCACAACTTCTTAGTTTTCTTTTGTGCACATCTTTTGGTGCATCTTTACTTTTAAGTTCATCTCTATTGATCATCCTTTCACCTTCCCTAATCTCCTCCTTCTTCATATTTCAAATTGTACTCCCCCAAACTTGTCCCATTGTCTATTTCATATGCACTCATATTGCAATTTGGGCAAACTAAGGGTTCTTTACTGAAGGATAATATTTAAGGGAGGATTAAGGTTTTTCATTTGGCTTTTTATGAATGAATTGGCTTTTAGCTCAATTAAGGTACAAGGGTATATGCATTTGCATATCACAAGGGTAGGCTAGAAAGGCACAAGCTTTCCAAGGATGGCCAACATCATTTCCTGTTGGTAGTGTTGCTTATGCTTTCACCTTGAGTAATAATCTAATAAGTTCTAGGACCTTTGGAGACTAAAACTATGATGGATCTCCTAAGATGTTCCTAACCCAAAGCATAATCAATTGTAAAGGTAATAGTGACCATGTCTTTTCGGAGTTCATTAGGCGGGAATTTTTAGCAAAATAGAATTATCAGCTTGTTCAAATTTTCAAGAGTCCAGAATTTAAGCCTAATTATCATTGACATCACAACTTTCAATTCCTTTGAGCTCATTCTACCCCTATCATCTGCCAAGAATTTTCTTTTGTGCTATTTAGATTGTTTGGTCTTTTTAAAAGATATTGTGCTATTAGAAGTTCAGTTTGATTAAACAGTTCACTTTTAATTCAACAATATTATCACTAGTGGCTCAACAACATTCAATTCTACCCAACAATTCAATGTCAAGAATGTGCAGAACAAGTAATTCATCTGAATGTCTGATTTAGGCAAAGGCAATTCACTTTCGCTTGCAAGGAAAGATTCTGCAGAGGAGGTTACAATTATGATTGGAAACCTGAGAAGTTTATTTTGCTATATTATTCCTTTTGTTCTTGGGGTTTTTGGGTTCACGAGACCCAGGTCACATGAAGCATGATCTTAAGAGAATTTGAATGACATAAGGTATGTAGTTGAAATGGTGTTTGGGCGCAACTTTTTGCTTGCTTAGCCCATTTCTAGCACACTTTAACATTTACATTTCCCTTTATCAACTCCAGCACACTTAGAGCTATTAAGTCCCATAGTTTTCCCCAAGTTAATTTGTTCATAGTACATAGATTTCAAGTAGTGATTATAGGAATCCAGACTATCTAACCATAATTTGTCTCTAGAGATCAATGCATCATGCATTGCTTTGTCTCTTCCTTCAAATACCCTTATCACATCTTCATCTCTCTTATAGTTCCCTTTCTAATAGGCTTGATCTCTCTGCTTCAATTCATTCTTCCCTGATTGATCACTGCTGTCCAATTCTTCCTTCCATTTTAAATCTCTCTGCTTGATTGCTTTATTTATAAACTAGTCAATTTTTCTTATTACTTCTTCAAAATACTGGTCTCTTTCTCCACCTGGGCTCTCAATTGGAAGTCTCTCTCCAGGATTCCCCGCTCCATTATTTTCAGCATTTCAAAAAGCTCTGCATTATTGCCTACTGACTTGAACTCTCAGCTTAGTCTTTCTGATAAGCTGTAGCTTCTGGGTATATCACCCAATCTGGGCTTGCACTCCTTTCTCTTTCATTCCTTGTCTGCTCTTTTCTTATCACTAGAGCTTGATCACTAGGTTCACGGGCTAGAGTCTTAGTGATGGTAGTGAGTGTGAGAGGAGAGACTGAAAGGCATTTCTCATTCATCTTTGTCAAAAGTGACTCCTCCCTTTATGCACAAGTGGGTTATGATAGATGGATGGGGCATAAGTCCAAAGAAGTTATTGCTTTGGTAATCCAAGATTGATCTCTCTATTATCTTTCCAAAACTAATCTTGTATCCTTTCAAAATAGCGTAGAGGAGTATAGCCTTGTCCACCCTCACAGTGCACACATGTTTAGTAGGTGTAAGCACTGAACTGAGAAAGTAAAACCAAACTTTAACTTTCTCAGTTAAATCTCCTCTAACTATTTTGACAGAAGAAGTCTTCTTGTTTCCTTCCCATTGACCTTTCCCATTAATTAACTCTTGGAGAATCTTCTGATAGTTAGGGTCCTTCTTTAGCCTTTTGAAGTTTACCCTATCATTCATCTTTCCCAATCCACAAATGTGGTTGATGGTGTGCATCAAAGGGGACCCACTTTCCTCTCACATAACATTGAAGTTCCTTTTTATCTCACAGATTAGCATAGAACTCCCTTTCTATTGCATCATGCCCAGTTGGTAGATGCTCCCAGATAGCAATCCAACCTCTTTTCTCAATGACCCCCTTGAAAGGTAGGATTATTTCCTTGAATCCTCTTTCTCTAATAAAACCTTTCTTTAATAGGGTCTTCTATATCAGTTCAAAAGCCTCCTTTGACACGAAGTCCTCATCATCACTTCCACTGCTTTTTTCTTCCTCTTCTTATTCCACTCGCTTCATTTTTCTTTCCTTTCCCTCTTACCTTCTTGATCGCCACTTTTCTTTGAGAGTTCCTCCATAGGAACATTCTTATAAGCTTCGACTCTTGTTTCCTCTATCTCGATACTAATATCTACCATTATCTCTTATAGATTTGAGCCTTAACATCTCTTTGCTTCGAAACATTCTTGATGAAGGATTTAGAGAAGAAGGAAAAAAGAGCTTTCGTTTTCTAACAGGTGGAAAATGATAGACAAATTTGGACTTCAAACATTTTTAAAATTTTATTTTAAAGGTAGAGAAATTGTCTTGTGACATTAAGATTGTTGCGACATTTAAGTTGTGTCACGACACATAATAGGGCTCTCAAGGATAAAAGAGTGTTGCAACATTGATTTTTATGTCACGATCCTAAAGTCTGTGTCACGACATAGGATTAGGTTCTAAAGGCTAAAAGAGTGTCACGACATTTGTAAAATATGTTGCGACACATGAGCTTTTCAATATGAGACATGCCAAAACATGGAGATATGTCGCAACACAATTGGTTTACACTCAAACCTAGGAAATTTAACAATTCAAAATTCTAACCAATTTTCAAGCAAGGGAACATATTCATTTTAGATCAAACAAATTCAAGCTATTAGCATAAAATGATTGTGATTCAGACAAACATATTCAAACATGGTCATTTAAGCTCAGTATTTTCATCACAACAAAAACATAAGAAAGTAAAGAAAAAAGCTAAAAATAGGACAATTGAAGCTGCAGGAAAAATTTTAAAAATAGAGGGATCTCCCTCAATACAACTCCCCCAAACTTAAAACATGCATTGCCCTCAATATTGGAGATATGTAAGAACATATGACTCCCTTAGATGATCAATTCTGATCATTAGGCTTTAAATGAAGTTGTCTTGATGAAACTCCCACACTTAGAATAAGCTTTAATGCCCTGAAATTCACAAACAAAAGTTAACATTAACACAAAAAAAAAAAAAAAGAAAAAGAAAAAGCAAAATGCTACACTAACTTAACTAAAAACAAACTAAAATAATAATTGGACTAAAATTCCTATTTTTGTAGGTTGCCAACCCGAAACATACATTTAGTGTCTTTAGTTGAACGCAGTGATACAACAAAGCTTTTTAACAAATCTTCTCTTGTGAGATTTTTATCCACTTGACTGCTCTTTATTCATCATTACTCCTATGTAGTGCTGCAACCTTTGTTCATTCACCTTAAGTTATGTTCCAGAATTTGACTTGATGTATTTGCTCAAGGGGTGGCCGAGATGATTGTATAAGGACCATTGCATCTTGATTTCTAATTTTCTGGGAAAGTGCGAGTCTTGAGTTGTAAGGGAGGACCGATTCCACCTTAAACTCATTTTTCAAGATTTATGATCATGCTGCCATCTTTTGTTTTGTCCTTGAATTCGCATTGTCACCAAGCTTCATTCCTCGACTCTTCCAACTCGATTTCAACGGGGTAATCTTTCCTCTCTTTGAGTATGGCGGTCGAAGTTTAGCTTAATTTCCGCATAGCCTTATGTTCAATTGAGAGGTAAATGACATGATTTTTCCAAATACAGTGCGTGGTGACATCGATAGGAGTCTTGTAAGCGACCTTATGGCCATGTGCATCGTATCCCAGCTTCAGGACTAATCCTTCCTACTTGTATTCGTATGTACCAAGATATTCTTTATCTACATTGGACATAGAAACGTCCATTTGATTGAGGATGATAAGCCAAACCCATAGCATGTCTTACCCCATATTTGCTCATGAGCTTTGCCGATAGTTTATTTGCAAAGTGACTTCCCTTATCATTGATAATGGTTCTAGGAGCTCCATATTTGGTCAGAATGTTCCTTTGGACAAATCCCACAACTGTATTTGCATCATTTCTTGGATAGGCAACAACTTCTACCAATTTGGATACATAGTCCAAATCAAGGAGAATGTATAAGTTCCATATTAGGTGAAATGAATTACATAAAATCTATTTCTCGAGACATAAGGAGGATTGTACTACCAAGATTTCTTATAGAGGCATTTCATTTCTTTTATTGATGTTGCCCATTCTCTAGCATTTGTCATATTGTTTGACCAATTCAAAACTATCTCTAAACAATGTTGGCTAGTAGAAACCAGATTGGAGGATTTTTTTTAGTTGTCCTTTGTGTACAAAGTGACCTCCCATCTTGATACGAGTGACATTTGTCGAAATTTCTTATCATCTCGGGTATACACCTTAATAATATGATCTGAACATTTTCTAAACGGAAGTGGTTCATCTAGTTGAAAATCTAACCGTGTCTCAATTTCTTTTTATGTCAGCCGTGAATTCCTATGGCACAATGGCATAAGCTAGATAATTTACCAAACCGACATACGAGGTAATTTGGATTTTACGAATAAGCGCTCATCGGAAAACTCTCTTGAATTTCAATCCGTCGCCCGGTTATGCTTTCTATCCTAGATAAATGATTTGCAATTACATTGTCACTCCCATTTTTGTCTTTTATCTCTATATCAAACTCTTGTAGCAACAAAACCCATCTGATCAATCTGGGCTTAGCATCTTTCTTTGCCATTAAGTATTTGATTGCTCCACGATTTGTATGCACAATAACATGAGACCCCAGGATGTATGGTCTGAATTTCTCACAAGCAAAGATTACTGCTAGCATCTCCTTCTCTATAGTTGAATTGTTCTCTTGAGCTTCATTGAATGTTTTGCTAGCATAATAAGCAACTTCCCCAAGGTTTTCTCAATTATTTGCTCAGCTCTTGCTCCCCACAGCAAAGTCACTAACATCACAATGATTTCATTTTATTACAATACATTGTTGCCGCATTAGAAACTATCTGAAGTCTGCCTTTATCTCTACAAATACAAATGTTGTTTGGAATCATCAAAAATCAAATTTATGTCTTTCTAGCAACTTGCATAATGAATTACAGTTATCTTGAAATTCTTTAATAAATCTTTTATAGAAACGACATGTCTAAAAGCTTAGACTCCTTTCCTTTGTGGTAGGTGGAATCAAAGTGTCATGACAACGATCTTTGCTTGATCAGAATTCTAGCCCTACGGTTGAATCTTATACTGTCTATTCCTTCTTTCACCATGAAGTGCCATTTTCCCAATTAGAGCTGAGTTCTTCTCCTTACACCTTTGTAATGCTTTGTAGATTACGTGGCGGGTTTTCAAGATGGAACCAAAAACAGAAAAATCATCCATAAATATCTCCATTACCTCCTCCACTAAATCTGAGAACATGGACATCATGCATCTTTGGAATGTAGTTGGAGCATTTCACAATCCAAATGGCCTTCTAAAAGAAAAAGTGTCATAAGGACATGTGAATGTTGTTTTCTCTTGATCTTCAGGAGCTATAGCTATTTTGGTTATAACCAAAATAACCATCCAGAAAGCAATAGTAGGGGTGACTTGCCAATCTATCCAGCATCTGATCAATGAATGGTAAAGGATAATGATCATTTCTTGTGGCAGTGTTTAATTTTCTATAATCTATGCATACTCTCCACCATGTCACAGTCCTTGTGGGTATCAATTCATTTTTTTTCATTTCTGATAATTCTAAAACCACCCTATTTGGGAACCACTTGAATTGGGCTCACCCAAGGACTATCTAAAATGACATAAATGAAACCAGCATTGAGCCATTTGAGGACTTCTTTCCTGACTACTTCCTTCATTACTGGATTTAGCCTCCTTTGGTGTTCAATAGAGGGCTTTGCATTCTCTACCATAAGAATTTTGTGCATGCAAATTGATGGGCTGATCCCTTTCAAATTCTCAATTGACCAAGCTATAGCTTCTTTGTATTTTCTGAGAGTCTCTACTACTTTCTTCTCTTTTTCAGAAGTTAGATCAGCTGCTATGATCACTGGTTTAGATTTTTCTTCTCCCAAGAATGCATACTTTAAATGCTTAGGTAGTTCTTTTAAATTAGCCATTAGAGCTCTTCTGCTTCTCGCACTTTTCACTTCAATGCTCCTTATCCTCTTGTTTTCCTTCACTCAAGTTTAGCATAGTTTCAATTAGTTTAGACTTGCATTGAGCTACTATGCCTTATACAAAAATAACCTAGCAGTTTATAACATGTTAAAGTATAAAATAAGTCTAAATTGTATTTTCAGTATATTGTTAAGAACAAAAAATGATAAAACCGAAAATTATAAAGAATTAAGGTTAAATTGGTAAAATGTCAAAATGAGACCCTGGTCATAAAATGAAAGCCTTGTATTACTTAAAATGGAAGAAGGGTAATAAGTTGAATAGAAAATGAAAAGAAAAGGATTAAAATGCAAAAATGAAAATGAGAAAATAATGTGCTAGCCAAACAAGCCTTGTGAAGACCAAAGTGATCTTTGAATAACATTCTCTTTTGGGCATATGTCATTGGGAACTGAGGCCACGATTGAGAAGTGAGACAGTTTGGCTTTGTGCTCTCAGAGATTTAAACGAGCAAAAGAAGAAGGAAAAAGAAGGAAGTGAAGAAAAGATTAAGGTATGGCCCTTACCCCGGTGTTGGGTTTGATGAAAACCCAATCATAATAAGTGTTTAAATGGTTGTGAATCAGTTTTGGGGTTGTTTGGGTTAAGATTTCAAAGTGCTTTTAAGGTTAGGATTGGTTTGAGAATTACATTTAGTATAAGAAAATGTTGGGTTTGGGAGATCTTTGTCAAAATTTTCCAAAACCTATGTTTTTTTTTTCCATCACTCATCCAAATTGAGTGATTCAAATTTTTGGGTAAACTAGACTTCTAGGAGAACAAATCTCCTTGAAATAAGTATATTCAAATTTGGACTCCATTGGACCCAGAAATTCATCAAAGTGAAGCTCTATTTTCGGGTAAATTCTGGTTCTGTTTTGAAAATAGAGTAGTCTCGGTTGTTTTGAACATATCTTGAGTTTCAGCGCTCCGAATTGGATGATTCCAATTTTTGAATAAAATAGATTTATAGGGGAACAATGGACTTGAAGGAAGTTGGGTAACATGTGGCTAATTTGTTTCCAGAAAATTTTACTTGAAGGAAGTTGGGTAGAAAACAACCTGGCTAGAAACCTAAATAAACTGACTAATATTGTTCTCTAATTAGATGGATTAGGGGTTGGTGAGGAGGCGACCCGAAGCGAGATTTTGAGGATAGGAATCGAGGAGCGACAACATTTTTGGGTTTGTTCTCCATACCTCTCTTCTTATTTCAAGTTTTGTGATTGTTGGTTGAAATGATTTTCAAAGAAATTCTGGTTGTGACAGATAAACAAGGTTGCGACATGTGATGCTTGCTTAGTGAATTGACTTAGTCGCAATAAAAGAATCCAATGTGGCGACATACTTCAAGCAGAAGAGATGTTTCTATGTTGCGATAGGAATCTTAAGGTCACGACACAAGTGAACATTTGATAAAAGCGAAATTAGCGATAGACTTTTCTATGTCCGCGGCAATTCGACATAAGGAAGAAAGGGTCTTGTGTGAACATAACAAACTAAGATCGCGACACAAAGGTCGTTGAATCATGAGAAAAGTCTTGTCATGACATAAACACTAAGTCACGACAGAAAACATCGACAACGAGGATATGTCGCGAGATCAAAATGAGCTGCAGCCAATCGGGTTAAGTGGAGACAAGACTGCATCCGGCTGACGAGCTTTCTTGGTCGCGATAGGAAAATGTTGACAATCACAAAAAACATTGTTCTGATAAGAGCGAAACAGACATCGTATCCCCGACATAAAATGCGGAGTCCGCGACACTGGTGAAGAAAATTTGCATAGAAACCGCGATCAGCGACACAATTGCCGATGCACCATGACCTAACTATTCACGATAACCATAAGATTGTCGACATAGAACAAATAGAATGAAAAACCTTTGCAAGGCAGTTGTTAAAGAGCGAAGAAGATAATCGCGATAGATGAATATCTTGAAGAAAAGAATATTATCGCGACGAGGAAACTTTGTCATTCTTGAATCGAAGAGCATAAGGAAGTAGTGCGATGAAATTTGCATCTTGATAGAACTGTGATAAAGATTTAAAACTACTGTCACAACAACGCCCAGTCCGACAGAGAATCTGTCTGGGCGAGAATTTTGGGTATCCTGATGTAACCTTGAATTTAGGGCCCCGAACTTATGGAGGCTCTTATAAATAGAAACAATTTGAGGAAAGTGGCGGTTAGTCGACGGAAAAACCCGAGCATCTAAGGGGCCCGGGGACTCTTTTGTATTATATTTTTCTTTTTATTTATTTTATTAGATTAGTTGCGTAAATTTCATAATTGTTTGAAGTTTAAGAAGTTGAATTAAATTGTTGAAGATCAATTCAGGTGCTGTTTGAATCTAATGAAATCTCGATAAAGTGGAATTCATTTCTTTAGTTGATGATTACATTGGAATTTTCTAATCATTATTGATTAGTGCCCAAAAGTGCTTTATTTTGAGCCACCATTTTAATAGGTTTGGCTTTTATGTACTAGTGTTATAATTATGATTGACATGTTCGGGGTCCTATTGTACTTTTGATCACATTCGAGTTTGTGTAGTTTTCACTGGGGTGGAAGCGAATCATTTGTGTCGATCAATCATAACAAAGTCGGGTTGATTTCCATTAATTTCATATGGTTTTCTATCAATTTTAGCAAGCGGGGAATGAAGAATATCAAAGTAAGAAGAAATGGAATAGTGCAGTAGGAATAGTAGCGAGCAATGGAGCAGTCTTGAAATTTAGCTACAGTTGGAAATTTGCATTATATGCTTGAATTTTCACTATATAGAGAAATTTTTGCTATCATAGCGAAATTTCGCTATGTAGAGAAAATTTTGCTTCTAGCGAAAGTGTTTGCTTCCTGTTTTCGTGTTTAAACGACTCCGTTTTGGTTTTTCTCCTTTCTACCCTCATTGTAATAGTTTTAGTTAGTTAGTTGGTATTCTTTGATTGTAGGCTATATATAAGCCATTGTAATACCTTTATTGACTAAGTTTTGATTTTGGAAGGAAGCAAAATGCGTGCTTACATTTTTGGCCCTCATATTCTTTTTTCTCTCTCCTCTTTCTCTCCCTTTCTCGGCTACCAAACACTCCTTTGAGGATGACAACTCAAAGGATGTTTGGCTAAAGCCTTACATCCTTGAAGAAGAGGGTTGCTAGGCTTGGGAAGTAAGGTTTGCATTTGTTGTTTTTCAGCTGAGTTTTAATTTTCGTTCCCAAATTTGCAACTCTAGGTTTAAAGCTCTTTAATGTACTTTCTTTGGCCAATACTTGGCAAGCTTTTAGGGTTCGATGTATTCTTAGCTTTAGATACATTGATATCCATTAGTTGCTCTTTACGAGCCACTAGAGGTAGGTTAAGGGGTTATATTTTCACTGTAGATTCATCCTCATTGATCAATACTTGGTAATCTTTTAGGGTTCAGTGGATGATTGATAGATCGAGATTCATTAGTTGCCCTTTATGAATCATTGGCCAGGATGGAGTCGAGTGTGGAATTTTCCTTCAGTAGGAACCATAAATGCTAAATAAATGCTTTCTATCGAGAAAGTATTGGGGTTTAGTTTTAAAGTTAAATGAAGAATCAGGTTGAGGGGGAATTGACTATAGGTCATCCTCATGACAGGAAATATGAACAGGGACCTCTTTGTAACCATCAGCAACCTAGCGACTGGCTGCCGAATTTCTTTACCACCTCTTTATTTTACTTGTTTATTTCGGTTCAAACCCCAAACCTCCTTTGTTTTTTAACGAGCCTAAAATCGAATTGAATTCACCAATTTTGGCCTTCTTGAGTAGTCATTTGTACGAAAACCCATCCACAGGTTAGGCCTAGACCCTTTATCTGCATGTGGCTTTGCTGAAGCGTGGGATTTAGGATATAAATATTGTTGATCCGGAACCCTATTGCGGCACGAATCAAGTATTTAAGTGTTCATTGTGATTCGATTTCGGCTTATAACCTGCTGAAAGATCGTGTTAGTTATGGTCTTTCTGCCTGATTAGAAAAATTTCTTGGTTGGTACGGTTATTTGAATGGCGTTGTTCATGAAGTGAATTGTTCCCAAATATTAGTAACATACCCATATAAGGAGGCGTATCGGCTCACGATTTCGGGGAGACCCTACGGTGACATAGAGATGGAATTCTGAGAGCATGGATGCGATCACTTGGGGGTATCACTGAACTAATATTGAAGAACTAGAAACTCACGAAAAGATTACTTATATAAATCATCAATTTACTCATGGTTTGATAATTAATTGAGTGATATCAATTTAATCAATTAGATAGCTCTCCTTGGTCTTGAGGAATGATCTTGATCTGTGTTGAAACTGATCTAATCAGAGAAGGGAGAACTCTTTAATCGAAAAATGGAGACCATCTAATTCATCCTTTAGGAAGTAAAAATACTTGAGTGTAGGAAATGATTTGTGTGATCATATGGAAAAAAACCACCTGCTATAAAGAAATTCGATTACAAGTAGTTGGTTAGACACGTGTTTAAAAACTGAACATGACTCTCTAATCGATGAAATGTATAGTTGAGGATGAAATCCAACTAGTATCTTACTCTTTGACAATTTGATTCGATTCATAACATAATAGAATTAATGTTGCGAGAATTAATAATTTCATGATGGTGAAAATCACAGTAATCTTCAGCAATATCATGGATTTGATCCGATTCAATAGATCATGAACGTTCAATGGCCAAAATTCTTGGTTATTACTAGAAACTATATGAAATGGATTAAATAGTTAATGGAAGGAACTGGTGGTTGGGGTAGTTGATTTTAAAATTCTGTAATCTCACCATTGAAGACAGTATGGACTCTTACTAGGTCCCTTTATTGCATAAACTATTACACTTACAACATTATGACGAGCTAAATCTTTTAATAAATTTATGATAAATACATTTTATGTAGGATTCTGATTCTATTAGTCTAAACAAGTTTTTGGTGCCTTTGTGAGGATTAGGTAATAGTCGTTTGGTAATGATGAAAAATTTAGTAAATACATATAATAGTGCTCTGGGTGATAGTCAAGGAGTTTTCACCTTCTTTGGTGAGAAGAAAAGACGACTTGCTATGTGGGGAGAGGTGGGGATCCCTTTTGGGAAAAGGGCTATCTCCCAACTCTTGAAGCTTAGGCAGGGCGATTGCGGGTATGAGCAACTCTGAGAAGAGCCCAGGGTTTGGAAGGAATTGGCGGGAGCGACAGTGGTCGCCAGGACAATGGAAAGAACCCAAGATGTCCCAGTACCTACCACATCGTTGGGTTTGGACTTAAGCAAACAAGGTGTGGTTCTATTTTATTAATTATGTTTTCACACCTTCAAAACATGTCTCAACTGTGAGACAAGACCGTGCATTACTCTTGTATGCATTGGTGAAGGGGTATTCTTTGAATGTGGGGAAAATAATGGAACAGTCCATCATGGGTATGTTGAAATCAATTTCTCGAGAGACATCCCCCTTTGCCTTGATCTCTCACAGGTGTCGAGAGGGTGTTACATTCAGTGAAACGTAAATTCTAAGATTCTCCTCCACTCTCAGCGAGTCCTCAAAACTTTAAGTAGAGGTGTGAAGAGGTAGAAGATAGAAATAGGAAAAGGGTGGAGAAAACGACTGGGAAAGCAGTCCACTACCAGTAGATGTAGCACCACTTTTTTGGTCAGGCCGATTGGTGAGTCTAGACCAGATCAAGAGATCTTCAAATACCACTATATCACTTTATCAAAATCATTTACCAAAAACAATCGGAAGCATTACATTTCAATTGGCATAAAAGCCTTCAAATATGCGGAAGCATTTTTAAAGGGGTAGGCCCATTAACATTGTTTATCACAATGCAAATTCTTATAAGTATACCAACCCTTTTCAAAATGATTTACAATTAGATGTTCAGAGTTCAAGTGTTTTACAAATATCAATGTTAAAAAAATTGGTGAATGCATGTCGGAGCATACTCGCAAATCTTTCTACATGTTCAAACGCTCCCTCGATCTTACCTTTCGTTCTTGTTCAATCAATGCCTATCACTCGGTACCTACGCATTGATAAAAACAATAAGCTAAGCATTTTCTATTAACAGTGGTTTTATCTGATTCCACGTTAACTTACTGTTTTTAGTTTAAGTCAAATCGAAGCAATTTTACTAAACAAAACTTTCAATCTTTTGGATGACGATGTCGTCTGATACATATCTTGTTTCATATCACGATCATTTTATGGTTCATTGATCATTGTAAATATACACTTTCATATACAATAAATCATTTATAACCAAATCATGCATTTCACAATGCTCTTTTCATTCAATTTGCAATCATGCTTTTTCAATTCCATATGTCGACAATCTCAAAAATCAATTCGGTTATGCCCATAGCAATTTAACCTATGTTGATATCTGAGATATCAGAATCACCAGCCTTACCGGTCTAGTTGGAGCTTTGGTGATATAAAAATATTGTTTATACCAGTTCAGATCTGATCATGGTCAGATATAAATCAGTCAGTGAAAACTACTTATGCTATCCCCTTTGAGTTTATAATCGGGTGACTCATCGATATGTTTGTTCTTGATCTTTGCTAATTTGACCCTTTTGTTATACTGATCTATCATAATGTGAAATAAATGGTTAACATTCTATAAGGCGTTAAATCCTTTACTGCTAATAAGTACGATATATACCTTCAACATAAATAGTTGTTTCAATACTCGTGCGATTTTCATGTCTACAAACGTTGATCAAATTCACTTGAGCTCGATTAAAACAAAGTGTCTGCTTTTCTTATCGTTTAGAACCATATTTCAAATCTTGAAATGAAAAGAATAGAAGAAAATAGAACAAACGATCTATCTCTTTCTTTTCCTTGTCTTGATCTCGGTCTACAGATTGGTGATCTCTGCGTACAACAAATATTACATCACATTTAGTAAACTAGCACTACTCACACTTAAGCTTTAAATGAGTGGCCAGGGTGCGTGTAGTTTCATTAGTTTCATTCTTATTTGAACCCCCATTAGTCACTTATTAGGGTTCCTAAACAATCGGCATACAAAAACTAGACTTTTAGAACAAAAATCCAAAATTTTGCCCTCTGTGAATAGTAGCTATGCCGCGGTGTAGCACTGCTACGTTGCGGCATAAGCCTTCGCCTCGGCGTACTAGAGGGGTGCCATTTTGGCACCTCGGCCTCACCGTGGTGAGGGTATCCCACGCCTTGGCATAGGTCTACGCCACGGCGTGGGTTCCTGCTCTTTGAGTGTAGAACTGGTCTGCAAAATTTTTTTCAGTTTTCCTCCTTTTTGCAATTTCCTCAAATATAAAGTCTGCCCACAAAAACATAGAATCTACTCGAAAATATATATCCCTATATATCTAAACTAACCAAATAGCTGGATGGATTAGGAGTTTTCTTCCAGTACATCATTTAAAAATAAAGGGTTTGGTTCTTACCTTAAATCCTTTGAATCTTCTTCACCAGATGCTTGATCATAGGAAGCGAGAATGGGAAAATCACAGCAATCTTGTCTTTACTCCACGCACCTAGCTTTCCCCATTTTCTCCTCTCAAATTCGTCTTTGCTCAAACAAGCATTCTAAGACAAATGTGATACAATATCCTTATTCATTATATGAGTGCTGTTTGGCTTCCTCGATAAATCCCATTTTCATTTTTTCTCATAGATTACTAGTCTCCTTATTTTCACGTTCATATCATTTATTTCATTAGCATTAAGCTTATCTGTTTGACTCTTAGGTCCTCATTTCTGAATTCCCCAAATTTGCCCTTTTTCACTTGGGTTTATTTCCAGGTTCAATCAATTTCTCATTTTAGCATATAATATTTAATCATATGCTCACATATTCATTTCACTTTTCACAATTTAACAATTTATCAATTTTCCCAGAAAAACCCAAGTTTGGCTCAATTTATACTCGGAATATAAAATAAAATTATTATAAAATTACAAGGTATTTTGGTAGTTACAAAGAAGTAGGAAGAGTTTATTTGAAAATGAAGAAATGGGGGTTTGAAGATTATATAGACGACCGGTGCTTTCCCCAACACTAAGCGGCCTGACTCGATTAGAGAAATTTGAAAAAGGGAAGAGAGACGTAGACGAGAGAGCGAATGAGATGCAATATTAGTAGCTCTCTCTACTAAAAGAGATGAGAGAAGAGATGAAACAAAGAGATGAACAGCTTAAGGAGGAGGTTAGGTGGAGCGACACACACTTTGAAGAGGAGATGAAAAAGAAATTAGATAATTTGACATAGTACTTGATGAGTCTAAAACTCATCTCTTTTTAAGCCCATTTTTCAAGTATATCTCAATCTTAAAAATGTAGTTTAATGTAAAATTATGGAGCTTTTACCTAGATTTATGTTTTGCAGAAATTCAAGAAAAGAATAAAGAAATCGACATAAAAAGGAGCGAGAAATGTCGGTATTGTGAAGAAAAGGGCGGTGTTGCGACATCGAATTCGATGTGGCGGCTTGATGTGAGGAAGAAAATCTTGTTACTTCTGATATCCGCGACATATTGCAACATCAATTGAAAAGGTGAAGACAAAGATATGCCAATATCACGACAGTACAATTCAATGTTGTGACATCAGAAGTAACCTCACCAGTCAAACTACATAAAACATCCAATGTCGAGACATAGCCACGACACGGCTACGACATTGGCTACAATGAGAAGAATTGAAATGTTCAATGTCATGACATCAGATCAAAGCAGCTTGAGGTGAAGTTTAACAAACCAATGTCGCGACATAGATAGCAAGACTAACAAGTAATGTTGTGACATCAGCTAAGGCTTGAAAACTGGAGATCTAAACATCCGATGTCGCGACATCAGATCAAAGCAGCTTAGGTTGTGAGACTAGTCCAATTTCGCGACATCGAATAAATGTGGCAACGTAGCTAGAGCGTGGAAGGAAGAGGACTTCTGAGAACAACAAGATTCAATGTCGATGCATCGAGACCAGGCAATGTTGACATCGTGATGAAAAATCGGACCTCTGAGGCAATGTCGCAAGCATTAATTTGAAAGATCCCGGACCTCTGAAGCTGATATCGTAATATCAACAAATGAACTACAAGCTGATATCCGACATCAAGCAAGAATATAAGAGCAAAGGCATCGAGTAAGCTAGCCATGTGGTATCAGCTCGGTGTGCTTAAAATCTAATTAAATGTCGATATGTCGAACAAATAATTACAGTAATGTCGTGATATCACACCTGAGCATCCAAGTTGAAACACTACAGAGTAGTGTCGTGACATCAATTCAGTGTCGCAACATCAACTTAATGTTGCAACACAAGAAAAGGCAATGTCGCAACATCAGAATTAATCTACAACACTGCATCTCAATGTCATGACATCATCTCGACATTGACTAATCACTAAAAATTGAGAATTGCCTAGAAGGTTTCCAATGTCATGACATCAATTTCAATCCACGACATTAAAAAATTCGATGTCACAACATCACCGCAACATCACCAACTAGGGTAAAATTTCTAGGCTTTTCGAAGTGCGTGATTCTCGCCTTGTTTTTAGAGCCTAAGATAGGAGTATATAAATTGAAGCACTTGGGGAGTAGTGCATAGCTTATAATGGCCTTTCATTAAGTTTTTGTGCTTTTTTGGAAAGCTGAAGTCTCATTGCATATATTTTTCTTTTATTTTTCTTTCTTTTATTATCTTTAGTGGTTTATGGATTTAGCTTTCTTTTAGGATTAGAGCAGTGATCTGAATTGGGATTCCGAGCTTAAATTAATGAAAATCAGGCTTCATTTCTTTCTAAATTTCAATGGAATGTGGAAATGTTTTTGGAATTCATTTTTCTTCAGTTTTCATTGCAATCTCAATGAATTTGTTTGATCAACTAGTCATTATATTTTATGATCCAGATTTGAAAGGCTAAGCTCCCTCTTGGAAGAATTTGTTGTTCGGATTATTGATTGTAATAGTTTAATATTGTTTTGGGTAAAAAAAATTGGAGTGATTTAATTGGTATTACTCCTATATTGAGTTGTTCTTAATATTAGTGTTGGGTATCTAGAAAGAGTTGTATCATTGTTTTGATTTCCAGGAATCCCTCTGAGTGACACAAATTTGAGAATACCTAAGAGCAATGAGCAATAAATTGGGGGTAAATTAAACTAATATTATTTGAACTAATGTACTTTTAGGATTGCTTGATATACCAGATTAGATCTAACCTGCCTTTCAAGGTTCTCTCTTGGGTGACAATAGAGTGTGCAGAATATGATCCACTTACTGATCTAGCAACTTAATTTTGAGAGGTTTCACCTCAATTGAGAGGAATGATTTCAACCATGTGTTAGTTAAGATTCTAATAAAGGGTAGAGAGAATTCTTGTTTAATTGATGGATGAAATACCAATTATTTTGGAAAGGGCTTGCATTGTCTTGTCCATGGGGACAAGCATTTCCAGTCCTAAGAGATGGATGTGAAGTATTAAGAAGGAAAAATAGTTAGATCTTAAAAGAGGATAAATCCCTACAAGTAGCTCTATAGACTCATTATCTAGAGATAGAAGTGTGGGAAGCTAGGGAGTGAAATCTGTAGTGTGAGGAGAATTCCATTTCTACACCAATCTGCTCTTGGACAATTCCAAGGTTCATATCCCATACTTTGTCTTTTATTTGGAAATTACAAAGCGATTGTCATAACACTGTTTTATTTATGGTGCAATTTCAGTCCAGTAAACTCTCTAATCATGTATTTTAGGATTTCATTATTTCTTTGATTCATGTTACTTTAGAAGATAAATCTATTCTGAAACTTGGAAGTTCAAATAGTGAGGATCTTGAGTAGTGGGGGTAGTTAATTTGTAAATTTTCTAATCAATCCTCGTGGGAATGATATCCTGAATAAAAATCCACTGACACTTGCCTTGACCTTTGCACTTCTGAGAGATTTTGACCAAAACCAAATTTTAATTATAGCAATGCCTAAAATAGAAAACATATTTTCTATATTCAGTCAAACAAGTTTTGAGGCATTCGCATTGGGGATAGATTGTCACCCCAGTTTGTCATGCTATGACTTGGGTATTTTGGTCTATATATGTCAAAATCAAGGTCTCAGTTTATGGGTATTAAATTCTTTGGGGATTGAAATGAAATTAGAATTTAAAGATCAATATTCTTACTAAAGAAAAAATTGCTAGTTTTGACATTTTTCTTTTAACTTTTATCAAAAATTTTCAAAAATTGTTTTAACTGCAGTAGTTGACTTAGCTACTGATATTTTATGAAAGCATATCATAATATATTTCTATTGTCTATTGATCTTATTTGATCTCAGTGTGTTCCATTTAGGGAAGTCACTTACATGTAAACAGAATGAATTGGTACCACTAGGCGCTTTAGTGGAAGGACGAGAAATATGAAGAAAGTAAGTGATCTTGAATCGGCAATCATGGCGACGACCAAAAACCAAATCATAACATCTAAACGTTGGTGATTAAGAGACCTCAAAGGTAAAGGACGATGGAAGATTTCTGGAGACCATCATCAGATATGAATATTCTGTTGTGATGCAGCCTGCCATAGATGCCAACAACTTTGAATTGAAGCCCGCTCTTATCACAATGGTGTAACAACATCAGTATACTAGTCATCCTAGTGAAGACCCCAATGAGCATATAGGAAGATTCCTAAGAATGGCCAACATAGTGAAGCTGAATGGGGTGAGACCTGAAGTGACAAAGCTGTAGCTCTTTCCATTTTCACTGAGAGATGTGGCAGTAACTTGGTTTAAGTCACTACCTCATGGATCAGTGAATAATTGGGAGGCTGGTAGAGGCATACATGAGTAGATTTTTCCCTCTTTCTCTCACTTCAAAGAGTATAGGTGAGATTGTTGTGTTCAAGCAAGGAGAAGATGAAAGCCTTTACAACGTCTGGGAAAGATACAAGATGGACATCTTTTACCATTCCATGAATTAAACCTCTAAGGGGATCATAGATGCAGCTTACTTTGTAGCATTTAAAAGGAAGAGTGCTGAATAGGCAAATCAATTGATTGAAGATTTGGCTAAAAGCAACTATAGAGCTCCATCTGAAACTTCAGGGAGCAGCAGTAGACTGAAAGGAGGCGGTTTAATAGAGCTAAATAGGATGACTGCTATAGAGGCAAAGCTTGATGAATTGATGAACAAGTTGGGAAACTAAGATAGAAGAATGCATTCAGCACATGAAGTGGGAACAATGGAAGGAAAAGAGCAGAAAAGTGTCACTGATGAAGGACTTGCTCATGAGGGACCTACCATGCAGGAGGCTCGGTTGTGGTGGAAAGCAGGAAGCTACAATTTCAAGCCTTGTGACCTTCCAACCCAGCACACACTAACGATGAGGAACCATGAGAATTTTCATATGAAGTGGAGAACATCAAAGGCGGAGACTTGTGCGAACTTTAACAACGGTATGCTCCACATGGGTTCACAAGGGGACATCTCTGAAACGACTAGAGCTAATAATCGGGCCGGAAGAGATTCCAGTCTTTTGAAGAACAAATGTTGAGCTTCATGGGAGAGAACAAAAGACTTCTAAACATTCATGAACAAAATTTTGCTGACCTAGTAGCATTCGGGCAAACACAAGCTTGTGTTTAGGCTATCTGATGCATCTCTAAAAATGCGGAGACCTGAAGTGGGGGCAATTTGGCCTTATCAATGCAAAACCAGTCAAAGGATGTCTTCCCAAGTGATACCAAGAAGAATCCTAAGGACTGTATGGTAGTGAAACTATATAAGAACATGATTAGAAAGTAGAAAGAAAATGAAAAATAAGATTGAGAAGAAAAACCTTGAGAAGCAGAAGAGACCAGCGGGTAGTTGAGTGGTTGAAGATATTGAGAAAGAAGAGGAGCAAACTGAGCAGTAGATTAAGAAGGAAAAATTGAAAAAGAAAGAGGAAGTGCAAGCTTCCATGCCTACTATTCCACTTCCTCAAAGGCTACAGAAAGTAAAGATGGAAGAATAATTCTCTAGATTCTTGGAAATGTTTAAGAAGATAGAGATAAATATACCTTTTGCTGAGGCATTGGCTCAAATGCCTAATTATGCTAAGTTTATGAAGGATGTTCTGAGCAAGAAGAGATTTCATGTTTGAAGAAGGAGTGAGTAGCTTGGCGACTACTGCGTACAATGATCGAAGAAGCTTACCAATGAAGATGTAGGATCCTAGTAGTTCCATCATCCTACACCGTGGGAACTGAGATTGGGTAAGAGCTTTTGTGTGATTCGAGAACGAAACGGCTTGATGCCATTATAAAATGTTTTTAAAGACTAAGTTTGGGGAGCTTACTCCCATTCTGACTAAATGGCGAGATAGATCAATGGTGCAACCTGAAGGAATTTTGGAAGATGTACTCATTAAGGTAGGAAAAATTATTTTTCTAGTGGATTTTGTGGTGATAAACATTGAAGAAGACAAACATGTTCCATTGTTGTTTGGGTAGACCTTTTCTAGCCATTGGAGCTGCCATGATAGATGTTAAGAAAGGAGAACTTGCTCTTAGAATGGGGTGCGTCATGGTACATTTCAATACCGAATCTGTCGCCTGGGCTGACCCGACCTTACGGCGGGCTGGGACTTGGGACGCGGATGGCTAAATCCGTTTGTCTGGCCAAACACATTTTACCACCACTGCCATTTTCATTGAGATTTTAATATCCATTTAAATCATATTTATGTAATATATGAAGTATGATCTTATTACTAATAACGCATTATATATATAAAAATATCGTCGATCATGGTAGAGAACCCCGTCATTTTCTCAATTCACACGCATTTATACAAGATGACATTTCTTCCTAATTAAATCATTACAAAACATTTGTGGATTCATGTCTAGCGTAGAATCAAAATATACTCTTCCTTGAAGATTTATCATCTTTGTTGCAATGCAAAACAATTACATGATTTTTCTTTGAAATGAAATGTATGCATGAGACCAGACATTTACTTGTACTCTCATGATTCGATGATGGCTCGAGATGCAACGGTCATGATCTTTACCCCTGTATTCACTCATTTACTTTGTGCGTGATAAACAGCCGCGATAAAAATTTTCATGCTTAATGGTTCTATACATTTCTATCACCGTTTCAATCAAACCGCAAAATATGTATCTTTACGAAAACAACATTTTGACACATTTTCAATGGTCAATGCAATAAACAATATATATGTTAATTTTGCATTTAAAACTCAAATTATTCATTTCACACATTTACTTATAAGTTTGCCCTTAAACAAATTTAACCATGACTTTTGGTGCATAAGATTACGGAATCACCAGCACGGTCCTGCTGGGCTATATGTCTGTAAAAAAAAAACATTTAATAACACAGTATGGTCTTCTTTGAGCGGTGGTAGTTATTACAAGTGTTGTGTACAATATCGTCTTGTCCAGCTAGGCTTCTAAATCATTAAACCACTATAAATCATTCATTCCCAATACCTACATTGACCCTTATTGGTATGTCAATCTATCCTTAACTCGAATATGACGGATAAAAATTTTTCTTAAGGAGCATTAATACTTTCTGATCATAATGCAAATTACAATATTGTATATATATATATATATATATGCCCCAATAAACACATTTTGACTCTTATGCGATTTCATGGCAATCCATTTACAATCAATTTCCCAATCATAAGACAATTTGTTTATGGTTAAAAACAAAGCACATGCGATTTCCCATGTAAATGATTAAGCTTTTTGACAAATCCAGAATCCCAAAATTTGCAATAAGAAAAGAAATGAGAAGAACAAACCAAAAAAGGTTGTGGCTCATGACATCCTTGGAATCCTGATCTACTCAGTTTCCTTGTCACCAACCCCTGATCCATCATAAAGCAAGAAAAACATCGAGTCGTGCATGCTAGTGTTTTGGTTGAGATTGTTCTACCTAATACACCTTCACTTGTAAAATTACAAGGAACAAATGAGTATATTTTACCCAACTTCCTTTAAGTCCATTGTTCCTCTATAAATCTATTTGTTACAAATTTGAATCATCGATTGAACATCGAAACTGAATATGTTCTAAACAATCGGAACTACTTTATTTTCAAAACATAACCAAATTTGTTTTTCCTATATTAATGCATGAGCATCAAAATGTATTATTTGGGTATAAATGTATATACACTATTGTAAATTACTCTGACTGAGTTTTAATGCCCTTAATAGAATGTTATCCGTCATATTCGAGTTAAGGATGAATTGGTATACGATAATGGGATCAACCATGATCTTGTGAGCAATGAAATATAATTATGCGTCCATTATGTGGGACGATATCATTAGTGTATACACAATGATTTTTAATGCCGATTAGCGTGACAAAATTTGTCGATGTTATAAAATGTTTTTTCTACCACGATCTACGACCTAGCGAGTTGTGTAGATGATTACATTATCTAGCATCAAAAATGGTTAAATTTGTTTAAGGGAAAAATTATAAGTAAATGTGTGAAATGCATGATTTGAGTTTCAAATGAAATATTGTATATGAAATTGTATACTTTGAAGTGATCAAATGATTTGCAAATAAAAGTATGTGAAATAAGCACATATATATAATATATATTGCATGGACTATTGAAATTGTGCCAAAACATTGTTTCATAAAAGCTTTATATTTGTGTTTAATTGAAATGAAGAGAGAATTGCATAGATACACTAAGCATGAAAATGCTTAGTGCGTTGTTACAATATGTTGTGAGTCAGAGTGACTGAGGACAAACAAAGACCACAGGATTCGAGTCATCATTCGAATCGTGCGAAGTATAAGTAAGCGCTAAGTCTCATGCATACATTTCATCCCCATTAAATTGTTGATTCTTTGTAATGAAACAAAAAGTGTATAAGTTTTCATGGGAAGAACATATTTGATTTATTTGTGAGATGAACTTCCGATAATGTTTGTATAAATGATAATGTTGAAAGAAGGGAGCCACATGCTATATTGAATGAAAGTGTTAATTGACAAAACAATGGACCCTCTTTAGCAGAAATGATTATCGACATTTATTTCACCAATATTCAAAATGGCCATATATGGTAAAACTGGTCACGTCCTCGGAGATGGGGTCGGCATCAGAAGCCAAGTCGGGTGCGGGAGCCTGACTTTTGTACTCCTCCTCCAAATTTTCCTTGTATATAGACTTGAATATGCATTCTTCAAGTGGATCCTAATTCATAAAGTCATATTTCATTTCTTGTCTATCAGGAATTACATCATCCACTCTCATGCAGTGAGCTCCTTCAAAATTTGGCTATTTCAAACTTTGGTTCAAGTTAAAGTGTACTTCCTCTATGCCAACCCTCAGAGTGAATTCTCTTTTCTTTACATCAATTAATGTTGCACCTATGGCTAAGAATGGCTTGCCAAGTAGTAATGGTGCTTACTTGTCTTCCTCCATATCAATCACCACAAAATCCACAAAGAAAATGAACTTTCCCACCTTGACAAGCACATTTTCAATAATTCCTTCTAGTTGAGTCATTGATCTATCTGCCATTTGTAGAGATAGTGTAGTGGAAGTTAAATCCCCCAAACTTAATCTTTTCATAACTGACAAAGGCATCAAATTAATACTAGCACCAAAGTCACAGAGTGCTTTTCCAAATTCATGATTTCTAATAGTGCAGGGTATAGTGAAGCTCCTAGGATCATGCATTTTCTATGGTACCTTCTTTTGAATAATTGCACTGCTGTTTGCTGATAAGTTTACTATCCCACATTCATCCAGTTTCCTCTTTTTTGTTGATTATTTCTTTCATGAATTTAGCATAATGTAGCATTTGAGTCAAGGCTTCCTAAAAAGGAATATTTATCTATAATTTTTTGAACATGTTCATAAATTTGGAAAATTGATCATCCAGTTTAGTTTGCTTCAGTCTTTGAGGAAAAGGTATTGGAGGGTGATAAACTTTAACTTCCTCTTTCTTCCCTTGAACTATTTTTTCTATTAGCATTTCAGTCTACTCTTTCAAATTTATTTCATCTGCTGTCTCGGTTCTTTCTTGCCTCTCCTCACTAGGTGTCTGGTTCTGATCTTGATTTTCAACTTCCTCATTGATTCGTGCCACAGTAGATGTATCAGAATCATGAGAATTTACATATCTAAATCCTGTAGTAGCGAGCGCTGTGCGGTGTAGTGACTCACAGGGTCGAACATAGGATGGGTTTTTCGGCTACAGAATTGATTTGCGGTGATTCAAAATGGTGAATTTCAGTTTGGATTTTAAAGTTTGATGAAAACAATGGATTTTGGTAAAAACAGTGGTGTATGGTGGTTTATAGGCTAATTTTAAAATAAAGAAAAATAAGAGAGAGAGAGAAGAACTCCTTGTGAAGCATTGAATTTCTTTGGTTTGAGGTCACTAAGGCAGCGAAGTCCCTCGGGTTCATTTCCTCGCGTTGAGGAGGATGACCTATAGTCATTTCGAACCGGATCTTTATTGTAGCTTTTAAAAACTAAACCACACAAATTATTATCCTTTTGAAAACAGCATTCTGAGACCATAGATGTTCCACGTAGTGAATACAGCCCCTGTCTACCTGATGACCTCGTGAAGACAACTAACCGAATCTCGGTGGATGCAGCAATAAGAATCCCGAACCAGATGCCAAATACCTAATCCCAATCAAGGCATCTCGAGAGGATTTAATTACAGATTGAAGGATTGAGCTAAATGCTCAGCGCTTGCACGTTAAACGAGAACGAGTTTACCTTGCCAAATCGTTGCTTGATGGCCCTCCTCTTGAGGAAAAGCGGTCTAGCCAACCATCCTCCAAGTTGTCATCCTCAGGGTGTTTGGCAGCGAAAAGGAGAGAAAATGAGAGAAAGTGGAGAAAGTCTGAAGCGGAGAGTGAAAGCTTATCTCAAATCGAATTTATTGATTGATTGAGGATTGATTTTCTGATAGATTGGTGAGCTTATATGAGTGCTCGAGCAGGGAAGTTACCAAAGAGCAAAACCAAAAACTATTACAAGGGATAATATCGGAAGAAACAAAAAATTGTAACAAAAATCTGAGGCGTCAAAAAGCAGGTGAAGCGATGCATTTGTTGGATGAATAGTGTCGACAACATGAGCGATCTTGGCGTAAAATTTCTACTGACTCTAAATTTTTACATTTTACGCTCTTCTTTCCTTCTCGTCTACGATCTGCTGAAAATGCTAAGTCGACTAAATTCTTCATGCTTGGATCGACTCAACAATTTTGGCATAATTAGCTCGCAAAAATTGCAAAATTTGCCATAAAAATACGATTAGTAGAATAGCAGGGACCTTAATGTGCAAATCGGGTTAATTACGCTGATTAGTACATAAAAAGTGCTCAAAACCTATAATAAACAGGGTTCAAAATAACACTTTTTGAGCACTAATCACACCCAACCTACACATTGCTAGTCCCTTAGCAATGAAAGAAAGAAAGAAAAGAGCATAAACAAAATAAAGTATGTTCCGCAAAAATTATGTTTCAAAAAGGTTGTGAGTAAGTAATGCCTAACTCTCGATGAGAATCACTGAAACCCTTGCCCAATAACTATCTCGAAAGAAAGAATGCCATACAAAATTGAGTATCAAAAGAGCCTCCTTCTTGGTGAATCAACCAGAGACTTCCACCAAAACCTAAGTGTTTGCTTGATCGGTTCAGCTGATAAAGCTGTAGGCGCACCCTCCCCCGACCGGGCTATTGCCACAACCTAGCATGCTAAGCGGCCTAAATAGATCGGGACCCACTCTTTATTCACAACTCTTTTGTGTTGTAGGGATGCAATGCTGAGAAATAGAGCCACACCAAAGTTCATGTGTAACGAGGATCACCATTGTCCCAGCTTGATTAAGGCTTAGGGCACGAGTCATAAGGGTCTTTCGGCCTTCTTTTCGAGTTTCACCGGGACCGAATGATTTCGGAACTCCAGCACCTACAACTTGCTAAACTCACCCATCCACCCGTTTACTTGAGCACTAAGTTAGTGGCTCCCAACCAGTTGGCAGGGCATCAGGTTAAGGCTTTGCCATATGCCCCCCTTGGCCAGGTCTTTCGGGTTTAATGACGGTGCAATTTTCTTCTTTTCTTTTCTTTTTCTTTTGCTTTTTTTTCTCTTCATGTTTTATTTTGGAAGAACACATTGGCCTTCTATTCATGGGGTCTAACCTATTAAAAGATTGGTGTGAGAAACTAAGGGTAGGTTATTGCGAGGCTTAGGAGAGGTAGACGGTTTTCAGGTTATTGAAGAAACTACGATGTGCAGCACAAGTGTGTGGTTGGCTAAAGGTGGAAGAAAAGGTCGAAGCGGCGAAGATTCAACATCATCCACTTTCGACTAGGCATGGAAGCAATCTAACATCAATAGAATTGGACAATGTTTCAATTTTTCAAACTGCAAGCTAGGCAAAACACAAAAAAATGGGTGCAATTTTTGAAAAAATGGGTGCAATTTTTGAAAAAATGGGTGCAATTTTTGAAAAAGTAAGTTGTATAGTATAACAACTACAAAAGGAAAACCGACAAAGCCCGCAAAAAATCGAAATGGGCTTGCTCAAAATAATATCAAAAACATAAATAAATGCCACTTCCTTCACTAACTCTCCCCCCAACCAAATGTCACATTGTCCGCAATGGGGCTCAGATTGGAAAGTTAGAGAAGGAAGTGCTATCTCCTTGATAAGATGTGATCATTTTTGGATAGGAGACTTCGCAAGCTTTCCATCGAGACCTTATTCACTCCGTTTGGGCTTCAAATAAACAAGTTAGGAGAAGAAAAGAGAGGAAAAAAAGTGACCAATTGGAGAATTTTTAAAATTAAACCTTCATAATAATTTCAAAAGTGTTATTTCTGCCTATATTTAAATTCTACACTCTCTAATATTTCCAACGGTACCAAGAACGCCTGAAACGAGGTTAGGATGAAAATTATAGCGAAACAAAAATTAAGGCTCTGAATTTAGGCCAATTGCAAGAAATTTCAGATTGCAATTTTTTTTTTTTTTTTTGAAAAACAAAAAAAACAAAAAAAAAACAAAAAAAAAACAAAAAAAAAAAAATTATTTTTAAATGCAGATTTTTTTTTAATTTTTCAAAAGAACATTTTTTTACATTTTGAGAATAAAAAATAAAATAATAATTTTTAATATATATATATATATATATATATCACAAAAACGAACAAAATAATGCAAGTGGGCTTGAAAATCAAACACCTTTCGGTGCGAGGCTGAAATTCGCGACAACGGTGAACTTCTGCGAATTTCGCGGGGTGTGAAATTCACAATTCGCGACTGCGGGAAATTTCTGTGTGCCTCTTTGCTCCAAGGTAACCAAAGACTGCGAAATAAACCTGAAAAATTTTTTAAAAAAATGTAGAAGAATGAAAATTAATCTAAAAACAAAAGATGCTTAAAAAATTAGGGAAAAATATAAAAATAAAAAATAAAAGAAATCAAAGAAAGTAAAAATAAAACAAAATAACCCAGAAAAATCAAAACAAAAAGTGGGGAGGCGTGCTCACTCCCAGACGATTTTTAGGCCTTTAGGAGTATTGGGTAGTGGAGCTTATTGGGATTATATAAGTCAGGGTGCTCCATAATGCGAACCTGACACGAACCATCTACTATGCCATGCGGTGTGACGACTACCAATGTCGCCGATGTAGTGGCAAATGTTTGAGCAAGGCCACCCCCAGCTGGAGTTTGTAGAGGCGGGACGAGTGTAAATGAGATGGCCTTTGCGTAGGTGTTTGGTGTTGCGAGGTGTGGCGGGATGTTGAGCGAGTGGGTTGTTTTTGGGTTGGGCAGTGGCACTTGGATCCAAATTTATGGGGATTGGGTGAAGGGTAAGCCTTTGGTGCTCTTCCCCTGCTCCCTTTCCTCTGCCTCCCCTTTCTTCCATTGCTAGTAGTTCCTCAGGAGCCTCTAATGGTTCCTGCATCAATTCCCCCTGAGGTTGCATTTGAGCATGTTCACTGGATACACTCTTCCTCAGTTCTCTGATTCGTTGCCACGGTAGGGTGATCGGAATCCATGATATTTGTTTCCTATACTCCTCCTCTTTGCCGTAGTCAAGCTCTTTGCCGGTATAGTGAATCCCAGGGTCGAACAAGGGATGGGTTTTCATCCCACGAATGATTCGCATTAATGTTTGAAAATGGTGAGACTTTTGTTTGGATTTTTGGTTGGTTAAAAAGCGAGGGGAGTTGGTTCATTCAGCTGGATAAGCTGAAATAAGCAGCGAGAGTGTGAAATGGTAACCTTGAAGGCAGATTATAGCTTGATAAAATAGGGTTATTAAGGTGTCCTCGGGTTATTTCCTCGCATTAGGGAAAATGACATATAGTCAAAGCTAGAATCGGATCTTTGTTTAGCTTTGAAACCTAACCCTAGAACCACTCCTATTTGAGTCCAATCAAATACTAAGCATTCAATGTCGGTCGAGTTTGAAACCACAGCATTTAACCTCATTTCAATGGCCTAAGTAAATGACATCTAAGGATATATCGGTGCATCTACCATTAAGAATGCCTTTGAACCTATTTTATGACAAGTATTGACCAAAGGAAAAGGCTTGTTAAATGGCATTAAACCTAGTTTGGAAAGTTTGGAACCATAAATACGTGCACATCATTAAAACATAGGGACAACTGCAAACCACCAACCCGAGCTAGCAACCCTCCTCTTCAAGGCTTTGAAGCAGCGAAGCATCCCTTGAGTTGTCATCCTCAAGGGGTGTGTTTGGCAAGGAAAATGAGAGAAAGAGGAGAAGAAACGAAATAAAACCCTAAAAACAAAATTTGTGGGAAAGCTTTTGTTAAAAAATGAAAAGTTAGGGTTCTGAGAGTTATAGGGTAAACATATAGCCAACCCAAATGTGTGAAATGGCAAAAGTACACAAACTATGAAATTACAATAGGGACAAAATGGTAATTGATCAAAACGTGGTCGTTTGGAATCAAAAACATAAAAAACACAGGGATGGGATTTCGCTATGCAGGGAATTTCGCTAGCATAGCAAAAATTTCGCTAAGCTAGCAAAATTTCGCTAGCATAGCGAAATTATAAGGCATAGCAAAATTCAAAATTTTAAGCTATGCCCACCGATAATTTTCGCTAAACTGTGAAATTTAAGCTAGCTTAAGCGAAAAAATCGTCACATAAGCGAAAATTTAGCTAGGATTACGAGAATTTTAAGCTATGATCTTAATTTCGCCAATCCTTACGAAAATTTTCCTGATACGCAGCGAAATTCACGGTTTTCCTCTGCTTTATCTGCTGCCACTTGCATCTTCTTTTCATCAATTCCCTCCATTTCTTCATTTTTGGGTGATGATATCACGTGAATCATCGGCATTTGCTTTTGACTTCGACATCGAACAGAAATTATTGGTTGAGGCTCACGAACACAAAAGTACGAAAACAAACTCAAAATGGGATGCGGTGTAATTTACTAAGTGGACTGCACATGTCCAATTGGCTCAATTCATATGATTAGTGCGTAAGCACTCAAAACCTATCTTGAATAGGGCTCAAAATAGCACTTTTTGGGGCACTAATCATCTCATCCTCTTCTGTTGAACATGTTCTTTGACGAGCCTTGAAAAATGATGTCTGATTGTCAATTTTGTATTATTCACTTTGAAGCCTCTAATTTACGGGTCCGGGGAGTTTATACAATATGAATTCTTTGGCCTAATTGGGCATTGAATGTCTTCTGCTCTTCCACAAAGTCACCCACTAGCTTGGTAAGATGCAAATTGCTTACTCGGCCCGGGGAGATTGGCTGTGGTGGTTGAGGCTGAGACGAAGAGGCATACTGTGGATGTGGAGGAGGTGCATACTATGGAGGTCTTGGTTCCCATGAGGAGTTTGTGTGGTTCCCCCAACTAGGGTTGTAAGTATTGTCAAATGGTGCATTAGTTGGGGAAACCTTTGATAAGTGCACCGTCCATTGGTTTCTATAGTCCCTCATGGACCTATATGTATTAGGATTCCTCTCCATGGGTTGCTGACCCTGCCATGGAAGGTTCTTGTAATCCCTCATGGACATGTATGCTCTAGTGTTTCTCTCCACAAGGTACTCACTATACTGTTCTCCCCCTAGGTGTTCCATTTGATCACAGTTCAAGCCGCTGGAACATGGATTCTATGGCAAGCAGAGCTGACACAGTGCAAAAAAAAAAAAAAAAATCCCTCTGATGGTGTGTATTTTTAGTGAAATGAAACAAATGAAAAGCGACGGGTAAAATATAAAACAAATTCACGGAGTACTTGTGATGAGGATCTAGTGTTCCACGGCTTGTCGAATGCATGAGCACCGTCAAGCGATAGCGCCATTTGATTCGTGCCATAGTAGGTGTATCGGAATCCAACAAAATTGCCATCCTCAATCCTAGCTATGCCTGTGAGCTACTGCAGTATAGTGGCTCTAGGGACGAACACAGGGATGGGTTTTCTTCGTACAAATTGATTTGCAGTGATTCAAAATGGTGAATTTCAGTTTGGATTTTAAGGTTTGATGATAACAGTGGATTTTGGTAAAAACAGTTGGTGTATGGTGGTTTACAAGCTAATTTTAAAATGAAGAAAAATAAGAAAAATAACTCCTTAGCATTGGGCTGCTGGTTTGAGGTCCTAAGGCAACTGAGAGGTCCTCGGGTTCATTTCCTCACGTTGAGGAGGATGACCTATAGTCATTTCATTAGGATCTTTATTTAGCTTTTTAAAACTAAACCCTAAATTATTATCCTTTTAGCTTGACATTCTGAGCATAGATGTTCCGCGGTGAATACGGATTCCTAATCTACCCTAGAGTGACTCATAGAGACAACTATAGAATCTCGGTGGATTGTGATAAGCATCCATGAACAGATTGCCAAATGCGGTCCAATCGAGGCATCTGAGAAGGATTTAAACCTAGATTGAAGGATTGAAACCTAAATGCTCAAATAACATTAAAAAACGGGGCAAAGTTTACCTTAAAATCGTTGCCCGATGGCCTTCCTCTTCAAGGAGAAGCGACTGTGACCATCCTCGGTGTCATCCTTAGGGTGTTTGACAGTAGAGAAGGAGAGAAAATGAGAGAAAGTGGAGAGAAGTGCAAAAGCGGGAGGCGAAAGCTTCTCCGTCAAGAATATTGATTGATTAGAAAGTTGAGTTTTACAATGGGTGGTGACTTATATAGTGCTTTCAGGCTTGAGGAATTACAAAAAAAACCAAAACCTATTACAAGGGATAATGTCGGAAGAAACAGGCTGTAACAAAAATGCGAGTGAGCGGGTGAACAATGGGCTGTTTGGATGAATAGTGTCGGCCGGCATGAGCTTGATGCGCGTAGGAATTTCCTGCAGCTCCAAATTTTCTGCATTTTCTGCTCTTCTTTCCTTCTCGTCTCTAATTTGCAATGCTAAGTCTAACCCGAATTCTTCGTGTTTAGATCGACTCAACAATTTTGGCATAATTAGCTCGCAAAAACTGCAAAAATTTGCCACAAAAATACGAATAGTAGAATAGCAGGGACCTTAATGTGCAAATCGGGTTAATTACGCTGATTAATACATAAAAAGTGCTCAAAACCTGTAATAAACAGGGTTCAAAATAGCACTTTTTGAGCACTAATCACTCATCAGTTTGCCTTTTCTTAGCTTCAATTTTAACTTGCAATTCTTTGCTACTCCTCAGTGTAATGGCCATATAGTCTTTTGTATTTTTCTTTGTATCACTAGGGAATGAATCCCTAGGCGATTTTACTGGAGTTGGAATAGATTTGCCCCATTTGAACAGTTTTTCGTGAAACATTGTGTTTTCGAAAAACTATCAATTCAGCAAACTTTGCTCATGCAGTTGAATATCCTTTTTTGTTTTCAATATATAACTTGTACTTGATCTTCAAAGGATGATGATCTCCTCTACCCTTGATTGTCTGCCCTTGTATTGCCTTGGTTTTGTCCTTGGAATCTAAGTGGAGTGTAATTCTGGTGATAGTTCTGATTTGGTCTTTGACCGTGATGATTTCCACCTCCTTAAGAAAGATTCTCATGTTTCCTAAGAGTTGGTGTGTAGTGGGTGAAATGAAGGATTTATTATTGGAGATTTAGAAGTTATTCTTCTATTCCGTTCAATCTTGAACTGTTCAACTTGATAAGGACATTCATAGTAGTCTTGATCATGCATTGTTTTGCTCCTTAATTTACAATTCCCACTTCATTATGCGAATGACTTAACTCTCTTTGTCGATTCAAATTTCTATTCATTATGGCATCTAGCTTTGCCTCAATAGCTATCATTTTGTTCAGTTCTATCACACCTCCTACTCTGAATATACTACTGCTCCTTGAAGCATAAGATGGAGCTCTATAGTTGCTTTTTGCCAGTTCTTCTATGAGTTGAGTTGCTTCTTCAGCACTCTTCCTTCTTAATGCACCTCTAGAGGCTGCATCAACTGTATTTTTTGAAGAGTAATTCATAGCATGATAGAAGATATCCATTTGAGTCATTTGTTCAATTCCATGCATGGGACATTGATTAGTGCTCAAAAAGTTATATTTTGAACCCTATTTATTATAGGTTTTGAATGCTTCTTGTGTACTAATCATTCTAATTAACCCGATTTGCACATTAAGGTCCCTAATATTCTACTGATCGCATTTTGTGGCTAATTTTTTAGTTTTTGAGAGCTAATCCTTTAAAATTGTTAGTCGATCTAAATGAAGAAATTCGAGTCAAACTTCGGCATCGTAGATTAGAGACCAAAGAGGAAGAAGAATGAAACAGAAGATAAAATGAAGCGAGCAAATTTTGGTCCTGACACAGTGAAATTGCTCTGCCCGCCACTATTCATCTGCCTTGTTCACATTTCACCTTTCCTTGTAGTTGCAGCTTTGTTGTTTTGTTTCTTCCCATTTTCTCTAACCTTAATAGTGTTTATTTTATATAGTTTTGGTAATTTGTATTATGGGTTGGCTATAAGCCCCACGACCGGTTCTTTGTGAGGAGGACGTTTTTCTTTGTGAATAAAATTAGGGCTCAGTTCTCGGATTTTCTTCTTTGCTGCTCCCATTTTCTCTCCTTTCTCGGCTACCAGGCACTCCTCAGAGGAT
Organism: Tetrastigma voinierianum; assembly: GCA_016808115.1. NCBI lineage: Eukaryota > Viridiplantae > Streptophyta > Magnoliopsida > Vitales > Vitaceae > Tetrastigma > Tetrastigma voinierianum. The sequence goes on along the minus strand of JAEQBH010000138.1, from coordinate 2,189,842 downwards.
GGCTAACTCAGAGGATGGTTGGCTGAACCTCTTCCTCCTTGAAAGAGAGGGGGCTACTAGGCTGCTTGGTTTTAAGGTAAACTTTTGGTTCCCCTATTTTTCACGCAGCAGGTTTTGACATTTTGGTTCCCAAATTTGCAACTCTAGGTTTAAAGCTTTTTGATGTACTTTCTTTGGCCAATACTTAGTAAGCTTTTAGGGTTCAGTGTATTCTTAGCTTTAGATACACTAATATCCATTAGTTGCTCTTTACGAGCCACTGGAGGTAGGTTAAGGGGTTATATTTTCACTGTAGATGCATCCTCATTGATCAATACTTGGTAATCTTTAGGGTTCGGTGGATGCCCCATTATTGAATCCACGAGATTCATTAGTTGCCCTTGCGAATCATTGTAGGATGGGTCAAGGTGATGGATTTTCAGCACAGTAAGACCATAGATGCTAAATAAATGCTTTATCAAAAGGAAAATTATTAGGGTTTAGGTTTAAAGCCAAATGAGAATCAGTTAGGGAAATGACTATATGTCATCCTCCCAGAACAAGAGGAAAGGGACAGAGGACCTCTCTCGAGTTTAGCCTAGGACCTTAAACCTAGTAGCCTGATGCGCAAGGAGTTATTTTATATTTTATTTCTGCTGTTTCGGTTTGCAAACCATCGAAGCTCCTGTTTTAAAACCCCAAAATCAAAGTGAATTCACCATTTTTATTTGCTGCTAGTCATTGTGCAAGAAAACCCATCCACGAGTTCGACCCTAGAAACCTTTACAACTGGTAGCTTTGCTCTGTGATGCAGGAGAAGGGCTAGGTATAAATTTTGTTGATTTCGGATCACCCTACTGTGGCACGAATCAAATGCATGGGACATCTCCTCAGTTGGTTGTATCTCTCCCAAGCATTGTATAGTGATTCACCTTCCTTATTCTTGAATGCAATGATCTCCCATCTTATCTCTGAAGTTAGAGCATGAGGGAAGAATCGGCTAAGATAAGCCTCTACTAACTTTTCCCAATTTCTCAATGAACCATATGGTAATGATTCAAACCAGCTAGCAGCTATGTCTCTCAGTGAGAAAGGGAATAACTGCAACTTGATCACATCTGGATTAACACTATTCATTTTCACTGTGTTGGCTATCCTCATAAATCTGCCTAGGTGCTCATTAAGGTCCTCACTTATATGCCTTGTGAACTGATTTTGTTGCACCATAGTAATTAAGGCAGGTTTCAACTCAAAATTGTTGGCCTCTATTGGTGGTTGCCTAACTACTGAATACTCATCTCCGATCATTGGTCTCCAAAAGTCTTCCATAGTTCTTTGCCTCTGTTGAGGTACTCCTACTGCTACTAGTGGAATATTCTGATTAACCTCTCTTTGCTCAGCCATAGCTGCTTTCTCAACTTCTCTCACCTTTTTTAGATTTCTTAATGTCTTCTCTATCTCAATGTCTAGTGGTAATAGTTTAGCTTCTGATCTCTGATACATATATTAAGCACCTACATTAAACACACTGAAACCACAGTAAGATCACTGGATAGAACTAATCATAACTTCAGCCTAAAAGATATTTCCATTTCTTCAAAAACAATAAAACAAAAACAAATGTTCAAATTAGCAATTTCCTTTTTCGTTCAAATATTAATCTAAGAATTTTCATGCTTCGATCTCCAAAGCGATGCCAAAAACTTGTTGAGAGGCCAAGATGTGATTAATGTAACTACCAAAAGACTATTACTCAGTCCCAAGCAAAAACACCAAAAACTTGTTGCCAAACTTCTAACACAACTACCAAAGACTATTGTTAATTCCCCAGATACTGCACCAAAAACTTGTTGGCAATCAAAATTGATACTCTTTTTACTTTTATACTAATTAAACTTCAACTTGGTCCTTTTTGTTGCAAGTGCACATATCAACTAATAAAGTGGATTTTTAAGTCCATATATCGTTCCCACATGGATATGATGAAATATCCTTAGATTAAGTACCCAAACTACTCAAGGACATCACTATTTAAACTTTGATCTTGAAGATTGTGAACTATCTATTTAACAGAATGAATATAATTTTTTTATGAACTCTTTTATTTTCTTAAAAAGATTGTCTAAATTTGAAACAACTAAAAATTTCTTTGATATTGAGTAAAACATTGGGAATGGAATTAGTAATGTGACTATTAGTTTGCAATGTCTCCAAAAAATGAATTAGTTAAGGGTTGAATCTTGGACTTGTCGAGGAGTATTATGTCTGATCTTGAAAAACCTTAATCTGCACTTTATTTCACAATTTAGACCACCATGTTCCCAAACCAGGACAACAAGTGTCTAAAAAGCTACTTGTAGGATCCGATTCCCTTTAAGCCTTGGATGACTTCCTAAACCAGGACTCTTCAACCAATTCTTAGGACTGAAGTTAGCTTTTCCCCATAGACCCTGCAACATAAGCTTTCTCCAACATAATTAGTTCATCACTCTAAAGAGTAACCAATATACTTATTTCCATTGACAGAAACGAAATATTTTGATCAAAATGAGACAAGGTCTCAACCTATTATTTTATATACCAATAGATCACCATCCTAACTCCTGGAACACACCTCAGCTATCACTTGAGGGGATCCTTAGAGTAGGGGTTAGAACAACTCCCTTGGTTTATAGAATTAACAAATCAAGCATAAGAAAATAAACAACTGAACCAATTATGTCAATCCAGAGCTCAACCCTCAACCTACATTATATCCTTGCAAACATAATAATAATAGAACCAATCCCTTCCCAGAGGGTGTTTAGCCTTCCATCACTAGATTACACATAACAAGAACAAGTTGTTTAAACAAACTCATTATGATTATAATCAAGAAAATGAGGAATAGGAATTCAAGCAAATGTTTTTACCTTGTCTTCCGGTCGGCCGATAATGGAGCTTGGTTTTTAATTATCACTCCACACAAAAAGCTATTTGGATAAATATTTCTAAGGAAAATTAAGAAAACTCTACTCTAGATCTACTAAAAACTCTAAAAAAATCCTACCAAAGAAAAATCTATCTACTCTAGCTAAACTTTGTTGTTGCTACTATTTCCATTCCACTCTCTTATCTCTTACCGCCCTATAAACGCTATTTATATTCAATTATTGGCAGTAAATTCAAAGTGATTTGTAGACTTTTGTGAGCCCGTAAGATGATGTGTGTCAAACATTAAGTTAATTGTCGCGACAACTGTCGCCTTTCTTTATTAATGCAGGCGATGTAATAGTGATGTTGTCGTAGCACTCATGAAGATTTTGGCTTTAGAGTGAATTTAGGCCCCATCATGACATTAGTTTGAGTGTCGTGACACTCCCTTCCAGTCTTGTGTTGCCAAGGCCTGTTGTGACACTGTCCTTGTGATTTTCAACTGACTTCCTTTGGAATGAGTGTTGTGACACTTGTTGTAATGTTACGACATTGTGAGTTGCTTCTTGGTCTTCAAGGGTGTTGTGGTGGTGTCATGACATTTCTACTTGACACTCCTTTTAATTGAATGTTGCGACACATTTGTGAGTGTTGTGACACTGTTCAATTGATTTCCACAGAGACTTTTCACTTTGGTGTTGCGACATTGTGCAATGTCGCGACACACTTATGCTATCAAGTCTTTTCTATAGCATTGATTTTGATGTCACGACCTCCCTTGCTTCCTGCCTTAGTCAATTAGGCATATTTTCTCGCTCTTTTTACTTATTTTGATAGTAATTCCTATAAAACAATAATTTTGGTGAAGATTCCATAAATCTGCATTAAATTAAGCTTTAAGGCCTTAAATATGCATCCAAAAATGGACTTAAAGCTATATGAGTTTCATACTCATCAGTGGATGTGCCAGGAAATTAAAGTGTTTTCAAACTAGAATGACTTGTAAGATCAAACTTCTAATCGGGCTTTGTAGGTTCCTTAGTTCCCTTGACAGCTTCATAGAATCAAAGTGTAAAACATACGAATGAAAATCTGGTAGGGACTAATTGATGAAGAAAAGCGTTAGATTTCCTTAGGAAGGAATGAAATAACATGGTGCTGAAAGTTGATAGACTTGAATAATACTTGCAACCAAAATGCTGAAATTGCTGAAGTAAACATTGGATTTTACTGTGAAAATGGTATTATGCTCGAAATATTGATAAAATTGAATAAAACTTGCAACCAGAATGCTGAAATTACTAGAGACAATATTGGATTTCACCATGAATGAATGAAATCACACTGTTGGAAATTTTCTAGAAACTTGGCTACAACTAGGAATTTAAATTTTGAAATTGCTGAAAGCTTATTGAAATTGTTGAAAGCTAGGATTTGTTGATTGACATTGAGTCGATTGATTGATTGATTGGTTGGTTGATTGGTTGTCCATTCTTTATCCTCATATGCTCCTTTTATAGATGTAGAAGACTTGCTGCCAAAGTCTGTATTTCTCCATTCTCTCCACTTTCTGATGTAATTGCCCATGTCTTCCATTAAGAAAGTTTGTTCCTTAAGAACTCCTCGCGTCTCCGTTATTAGGTCTTGTCACTCAAGGAGTGCTTATTGTCTATCGTGGAGGCTTTATTCTGCGAATATTCCACATCGGCACATAGCTGCTGACCTGTAGCGCTTTGATAATCTTTGTTTGAGCACCCGAAAATTTTAAAATTCGAGAGGCTCCCCCTAGACTTCTTCTATGTGCTTGTACAAATGGATATGGACCCCTTTATTTTGGAATTTTATTCATGGGCTTGGGCTTAGGGTTAACGATCAGACAAAATTTCGATTTGGGTGCAAACATCATTTAATTTCTTTTAAGAGTTATATATGGATTTTCTTAGAAAAGAAGATGACCATGGAGATTTGTTTATTCTATGATATTAATTTTCTTTTTGTTATGAAATTGAGTTTGTTTGTTATATTGATAGTATTATTGTCATTTATTTTAGTCATACTAATCTTTTTAGATAGTGACTTACTCTCTATTGAAAATTAAATATTGTTGTTTATCTAGTGGAAAAGTCATAATTATGCTTAAGAATGTTTCGTATTTGATAAATTAAGCTCTTTGAGATATAAGTTTAAAGGATCAATCATGATGTTAGTTGGTTAAAAACCTTAATCCCTTTAGCAAGGTTGAGATGTATCCATTGGAGCAATAAGAAGTTATGGACGTCAATCAAGTAATAAGTATTGGAGAGTTAGTTTTTAGTATAAATGGACTAGATAGATTTGTGACTTGATTTCATATAAAGGATTTTGATTAGCGATCTTAGACCTCAAGATCTTTTATCTCCACTCATAATTATTGAGAGGGTTTCTATGTAAAAAAAATTTATGCCTTATCATATATTTTTTACTTTCACTATTAGATTACTATATTGTTGATTGATTGAATATCTAAAATGTCCCTATTACTCCACAAGGTGAAAAATTAGAGTACAATATATAATTCTTTATTTAAAATGTTAACTATTTTAACTACCCCCTTTGGGGGATTCTCTAATAGACATGGTTTTTCACTTTTTTTCTTTTATTTTTTAAGAATAGTTTTTATTTTTGCTTTAAGATTTGTGTGAATGAAAGCACCACCATGAGAGGCTAAAAAACTATCGAGACATATTTAATTAAAACAACAATATCCTCTAATTTAATTTTAGTTTGAATTAAGGGATAGCACAAGGACTCATTCCTCGATACGAAGGATTCTTGATCCTTAATTACTTGAAGTTTTACTCTTTTTATCTATCCAAAAACAACATTACATAGAATGATAAAAGCCTAAATCTTAAACTTGAATCTCCAGTTCGTAGCCATTCATTTGTTTGGTATTTTCAACATTGGGATAAAATATTTAAAAAAATGATACAAATGCTACCCTATTTTATAGAACTCAAGTTTTTTTTTTAGTAAACTATTAGTTTCAAGGTAGTAAACTTTCCCCAATAGGTCTCAAACTTGGGACCCCTCTCTATGCCCTATACATGTTTGAAACGATGAACGTTCTATCATTTGAGTTAGAGATGATGGGCATGGAACTCAAGTTAATAACATTCAATCTCACATTCTGAATACTTTAAGGCTAACTAAAATTCATACACTTGTTTTATTTCAAACCTTAGATTGTGGTCACCAAGATTGTCATCACCTAGGAAAGTGTAAAAGTAGTCACCAAGATTAGTTGGTTCTCTACTTCTTTTTTATACTTGCTGAAAGCATCCATTGCTTCATATTTATTTCTTAAAAGATACATTCTTGTATATCTTGAGTAGTCATCTATGAAGGTAATATAAAACCTTTTACCACCTCTAGTCATGGTGTTTTTCAAGTCTCTTAGGTCATTATGAATCAAACTTAATAGTTTTGACTCTCTTTCTACTGGTTTGCAAGATTTCTTTATGGTTTTAGATTCTACACATACTTCACATTTTCTAAGGTTTTCTAAAGATAGTTTGGGAATTAAACTTAATTCAACCATTTTCTTAATATAAGAAAAGTTAACATGTCTCCTAATCTACCACGCCAAACATCACATAAAACAGGCAACATGGAGAACATCTATTGTGACATTGAGGTGCATGGTGTCCAGGCTTGCCACAGACAAAGTAGTCACCTTTCTTCTTAAAGGTAGGATTTTGGACCTTATTTGATGAGTTAGGCTTAGTCATAGGGTTTTGTCTCATAGGCATATTGAATTTGGGCCTTGGTCTCTCTTCTACCACATTTTCCTTGGAGGATAACTCCTTGGCTCTTTCAACTTTGTCCCTAGTTTTATTTTATTCTTCAATCCTAATATGAATTCTAACACCTTCTAAGGACATTTGTTTCTTTTTATGTTTCATGCTATTTTTGTAGTCTTTCCAAGAACCTGGAAGGGTCCCTATAAGGCCTGCCACAAAAGGTTCAGGTTTGTGTCTTCAGTGACTAGGTCATTGATCAATATGTGGTAGTCATGGATTTAAGATGATACATCTCTATCCTCAGTCATTTGGAACTTTCTCAACTTTCCTACGACATTTTTTTTGTGTTCCAACATCTTTTACTATGTACTTTTTAGTCAAAGCATCCCAAATTTCTTTTGCAACTTTAGATTGGCAATAGAAATCAAAGAGTTCATTTGTGAGTGTGCTAAGAATGGCATGCCTAACTTGTTTGTTCCCATTTTCCCATTTAGATAAATCTTCATAGTCACTCTTAGGTTTTGGGTATGTCAAGATATTCTCTAGGTTCACAACATCAATGGCATAATAAATCTTTTCTTGCCATCTCTTAAAGAATGTCCCCTTAAAAGGGTCAATCTTGAAAGTGTTAAGACAGGTGTGAACTAGGGAAGTCTCCATAAATTCAAGGAATTGAATTTACTTTAAGATTGTTGGTTCTACTAGGTCTTTTAGGTGAACAGAAACCAAGATAATAGTGAGAGATGTGTTAAGTACACTAGGAAAGTCCTCATGTAAGTGGAGGGGTCACAATGGTCTGCTATACCCCATTTGCCTTAAGCTCTTATCACCTTGTTGACAGGACTTTCCTGGACATGTACTAACAATTTACCACTTACAACCTTGGCTTCTGATACCACTAATAGAAGGTATTTTAGAAAAAGATCAAGGAGTTTGAGTTAGCCCAAAACAAACCAAACAAGGAACAATTGAGGTAAGATAACTTATCTGATTAGATGGCTGAGGCGTGCAATAACATTGTCTTTAAAGTAGACTCGCCCTCCTCCGATTTATAACGTTGGTGCAATAGGGAACCGACACTCTACCTTCAATATTCAATAGCTAGATCTCACCTCGGGTGCACTCCCTTGGTAAGATACAATACAACTCAAACAGTGATATTCCTCCAAGGAAATGTGTTTGGTATGAAAGCACTTGAGCAAGAAAGAGAGCTTGAGAGTGAGATCCCAACTAATCTCTCCAAAAAGGTGCCAAAAGAAGCTTAGTAAAAATTAAAAAAAAAAAGAAAAAGAAAAGTCACAACTAATGCAGGAGCTTCTATAAACACACAAAACATTGGGAATTCAACCCTAATTATTAAAGAATTGGATTGGGGAGGTCAAGACGCATTGAATACATGTGAAAACTCCTTTTTTGGACCTCATTTGGGCCTTGGAAGGCAAAAACGTGGTCGACTTTGGACAAACCCCCGATGGAGCTGCTACACGATTTAAAGATTTGCCTAGGATCTTCTGGAGGATTTATTTTATGATTCTGCTGTATTTCTTTTAGAAAGATTTTCTCCAATATTTTATTGTATCCCTTTTAGGAAGATTAGCTTTATTTATTTTAGAAAGTTTTCTTTTAGGAGTTGTTTTTTGTAATTTAGAAAGTTTCTTTTCCTATTTAAAGTAGAAGTTGCTTTTTTTGATCTAGAAAGTATGAGACTATTTATACCCCCCTAATGTAGTCTTTTAAGATCAGTTCAAGTTTAATAATATTTTCAGATTTCTCTTTTTGAGAGTTCTCTCTTGTTCTCTTATCTCTTAGGTGGATTCCCTTGGGAGCGAGTTCGTGGCTTCTCATACCTAGGTGGATTCCTTGGTTGCGAAGTCTTTGTCCGGATTATCAATCAAATCTGGCCCATAGCTGGATCGCGGGTACCTTCACTCCATCATCTGTCTGTGTGGATCGTTTCATTAACCCAGAAGTAACCACCTTGTGCAAACTCTACTCTCTCACCATCTCATCTTTTCAAACTTTCCATAACCAATTTTTCAACCTCAACCCAAAACTTTCCATATCTTGTTCCATACCACAAAACATTCTATAAATACTCCATTTTTTCTCTTATATACCACAAATACACATTCCCTAACTTAGAAAATCTCATAAACTCGTCCATAACCTGTTTTGGCCCTAGAAAACTACCCCAAACCCATATTTTGACTTACTAAAACTTCTAGATCATCCATTACGGTCCCAACCTTGCATCACACAACACTTGACTTGGTTAAAAAGACAAACTAAATGACTTGGCCAAGGTCAATTTGAAATATCACAAGATATTTTATCTTCCCTTTTTTTTTTTCACTTAACTCTCCAACAGTTCCTTGCTGTGATTTAGGATGGTGTGTGTAGTACAAATCGGTAAAGCCAAATTGTAGATGAGTTGTCAATCCAAGCGGGAGGGCCAAGCCGAGCCGAGCCCACACCGGGTAAAGGGAAAAATCGGGCTGAGCCGGATCGGGCCTAATTTACATCATGCTGCTATTTTACCCGCTCAGCCTAGCCCTATGTTTACCAAAACAAAAAAAAAAAGGCTAAAATCTTACAAGTAATGGGTAGGCATTCAAATGGAATTTCTGGCATTTCAAACTAGAAATAAGGTTGATTTCTAGCTCTCAAAACGATAACAAAATCTTATTTTAAGCATCTCATCCAAGCTAAACAAGCCTCAAAAGGGGGAAACGAATTATCGCAAATCTGATTCTTATTCTTCACAGCGAGGTACTCCGAGCACACTCAATCCACTCCCATCTACACACCATATTCGCATTCAGTCTGCTACTACCACCCGCTTCGCATTTGGATGCTCAGGAAAAATATGATTTTCTCATAAAAATCCAAAATTCAAAACTCCCATAATAATTTATTTGTGGTTCAACAACCTTACAAAATGATATGAGGACTCAGATTGAAAATTTCTCTTCAAGGGGTGTTTGGATTGAATTTTCCTATTGATCCACTTTCCATTTTTGAAAGTATGAATCCAACAAAACTCAAATAAAATACAATAAAAAAAAAGGTGAACACAACCGATAATTACCAATAGAACACTGGAAACTCTATTTCCAACCCATATTATTCCCAATTGATTCATAATACAACAATTAAAATTCAAGAAAAAAGAAACCCATTTTTCAATTGTTCTTTCTAAGAATAATAACAAAGAAAAAAACTTAGATGGTATATGATCTGATCTGTAACAATGGCAGTAAGATCAGAGCCATCAATTCCTTCAGTAACTTCCTCTGCTGTTGAAGAAGCTGAAAACCAAGATGGGCTCTCTCTTCTGAACAACCACATGCTTCTCTGTACAAATATCCTCAAGAGTCAAAATCCCACTTACCAGTACCCACTATGTAAAAACTAAAAATTTCCTCCACATATCTTTGGTTCTTTCCCTGACTATGGCGTTTCAGACCTCCTCGAACCTTCTTAAATGAAAGAAAATAAATCTAAAGAGCAGCTTCCCTATCAACAAATTATAAAACCCTAACTTGATGCCGTGGGAGAAAGCAAAACCCTAAACTTTAAAATACATCCTAAAACAAATGCTCTCAATAAAACTGGATATTTTCTCAATCGAGTTAGCCGGCCCAAGCCCGATTGATCCGATGGGTCAATCAGGCTGAGCCAAATTTAGCCAGATTTTTTCGGTCAATAAACTAACAACCCACCCATTCCTAATTCCGGATTAGCCGGGCTCAAATTACTAGCTCTACTTGTGTTATACAAGCCAACACTGTCAAAACATTGAAAAACTATAATTGATGATGCCTTTCAACCGAATTTGGCCGAGCGAGCCGGAATTGCTGGGCCTGGTCCACTGCTCCGATGTCGGCCTTCCATGAGCCAAGAAACCAAAGGACTCCACGGGGCTCGCCTACTACTCTCCGACACCTAAGTCGCTTCTTCGTGGAAGAGAAGATCAACCCATTAGGAATGAAGTTTTGTGCGCATCTTTCAATCGGATTAAAGCACCGTATTTATATGACACTTTCCAATCGTATGCATGTAATTCTTATCGATGGGATTTTCCTTTGGTCATTGCCAGATTAATAAGTGATAATAAAAGCAATTATTGGGAATTAATCTAGTTCCTTATTGGTATAGATTTGATTTGGATTTATAGGATATATTCTTTAAGCTACGCGTTATCTACTTCTTAGGATGGATGAACTGGTTCCCGTTTTGGGCTCGCGCCAGAGCCTAGCCGTTTTAATGGGCCCCGCTATGTCTTCAACCTGCTTCTTGATCAGAGCGGGCCTCGCGCGCCTATTTTTAAACCCAATCGCCACCCCCCAAATTTTGGTTATGACGCAGCGTGGGCAAGGGTTGCATTGTTGAATCGGCAACTTTCTCCACGCGCTTCGCTGCCAAGGCTAGCTTGGTTAGGCTTTGTCACAACAAATGTCTTATGGTAATGATGACTTTTCGACTTGCGCTATATTTCCTCTGTTCTTCTTCACTTTTTGAGAACACCTCTCGACTGCTAGCATTTAGGTTCTCGATATCTGCTTTTTCCTTCTCTCAGCGAAGCTCGGGCTTCTTTCTTGAAACCGCTTGATCATTTGTTTAGAATTTCTTTTGTGTTTTAATACTCGCTTGAGGTCAGTCCTTTCATTTTGTTCCTAGGACCTAAGATGTCTTTTCCTTCTTTGTTGTGGCGAAGTAATGGGAGCTGTCCAACTTCTGCATTCCCAAGGGTCCGGGTCATTCCTTTTCTTTGTGTATAGGGGTGATTCACTGTATCCGTTCATGACTTTATTTTGGTGGTGAGTCTAATTGCTTAGCCGTGGTTGTTCTTCGAGATGCCCCGGGGGAACCTCCTTCCCCCTTGGGTAAGGGCAAGGATAAAATTGATGAGATTAAATACCCTGTGGAGTCTGAATATTTGAGGTCGGCCGTGCAAAACGCCTTGTGGTGGTCCCAGTTAGTGTTAGCTTCCTTAGGAAGTTCGCAAGACGACAAGCCCGCGCATGCCTGTGTTTGGTCCCCCGACTTATCGAATTCTTTATGTTGTTCACGTGCCCAAGACGGTGTGCTTCTTCGAGGTACCTTGAGAATGACCTCCTCGTTTTCCCATCCTATAAAAAGGGTTTGGTGCTGATTTCCAACGTGTCGCTCTCTCTTAGCTTCGCCCAACTTCCGGGTATTCCGATCGCTGCTGTTGTCTTTAGATAAGGGCTCGTGTCCCCAGATAGCTCGCTCAGACCTTCAATGTGAAGTAGTCACGAGGGCTTTCTTTATTTATCTAAGGTCTAATGCTCACAGATCATCTCGATCTCCACATCCCACAAATTTTGGAAAGAACGTTACTTTTTTGTTGGTGGTCGCCATTGGGAGTATGATCCCACTGACCGGGAAGACACACTGGGCGTTTCGGCTGTCTGAACCACTCCTGAGAATCTACGTGAGCTTTGTTTTGCTTTAGTTTGATCTAGTCTTCACAAATTATAAGGTATCCCTAACTTTGCATTGGTTGTGCGCTCTTCAGGTATCCGCCTTGATCTTAGCCCTGAAGACAGGGTCGTGAAGCGGAAGTTGCCGCCTTCCGCGCGCTTACTCCAGCTATCGTCGACATTCTGTGGTCTTCCGACCAAGTCTCCCAACCTCTACTCGAGGCCTTCACCTCCATCCGTTATGAAGTCTCCTACGAGAGCCCCGTTGTCAAGCCTACTAAGGAAAGCTTCGCTTTCCTGGAGACATTGTTCAAGAGGCCCTGGCGCGGCCAAGTCTCAGATCTCCTCAAAAAAGAGCCATCCGCTTCCTGTGGTAAAGTCCCCCAGGTCGGGGGACATCTTCACTCGCCCTCTACCCATGTCCGAGTGTAGGGGCAAGTATTGCCATCTCCGACCGAGGTTCCAAGAGCGCCAGGTGCGCAACCTCGCTCATCCTCTGCTATAAAGGCTAAAGATTCCTCGGGGAGGGCTGCTGAGCCTCCGTTGGAGGTTATGCCAATCTCGGGCCAGAGTCCTCCCGCGCACAGAGGCCGAGCCTCCTCCCAATAGCTAAGACTTGGGAGGAAGCGCCTAGGATGAGGATTCCTTGCTCTCTAATGTTAAGCTTGCTGCTGGCGCGATCTCATCCATCCTCCGATTCTCGGGATTTCAAGAGGTCGGTGCCTCTACTCGTTGAGGAGGTCTTGGCTCATCCTCCAGGGGTCAACCGTAAGTTCCCCGCTGTCCTTATTCATTGCTTCGATCTCGTTTGAGCTGCGATTGACTTCTATTGATATCGACAGGCGGTTACCCATCCAAGAGTCGGCAAAAAAAGTACGATCAATGTGAGGTTATGTCAAAGCCGCCGAGCCTACAGCTGTGAGTGGCTTCTCTTACCTCGAGCGAGCTGAACCGCGAGCTCGATGTAATATGACAGAGGAAACGAAGCCAAGTCCGACTGGTATACTTCGACGGCAAGGAAGGTAATGTAGGGCAAAGAGAAGGTCTTAGATGGCTTAAGAGCTGTCGGTGGGCGAGCTTCGAGGTCATGATGGGCTGCAAACTCAGAACGACTGGGGCGGTGGCTGTGGATGGGCTGCGTGTCATTTAATGAGCTTCAGGTAGTCAGGGAAGAGCTGCAAACATCCCAGAATGAGCTGTGGGTAGTCCGGGAAGAGCTGCAAGTTGCTAGAGATGAGCTGCATAATAAAGCAGTGCTGCTAGACAGAGCCCGCGGTGAAGTTTTCGCCGAGCCTCTATCAACGCCAATCGATGAGTGATACGTGACGCTAGGGACCTCTCGAGGCAGGAAACTTTGGTCGTTTAGAGGGACGGAGCGATAACAAGTTTGAGGGTCGAGGCTTGCACTCAGTGGGCTTCTGGATGATTTGCTTTCCAGAGGAGGGTTGCCAACGCCTACCCGGGCTTGGACCTTAATTTTGATATTCCCGACGAAGGCGTAAGAGTCCTTTTCCTCAAGGATCGCACCGGAGAGCTAAATTTCCTCTACCGAGGCCCGCTCCCTTTCTTCACCTCTCAAGCTCCTAATCCCACGCCAACGACTAAGCCTCTTGTACACTCTGTTTTTTTACCTGTGGGCTTTGAACCCGGGATATGGTAATACGCTCTTGGCTTTGAAACTCAATGGATACCCCATTTTCTATCTCCTCGCTACTCCTTAATCGTTGCTCCTCAGGCCGCCTCGCTTGAACCGACCTAGAAGCTCCTCGGGTTACGAGGCTTTAGAAGTTGAGAGGCTGAGGTCTTGAAACCCGAGCCATTGGGCTCCGCGGCGCTAACTGGGCTCGAGCTGAACCGGCCCCGGGCTAAGGCCTTAGTCGAGCGCTTGACCCTTCAACCGAAATGTGCTAAGGCTCCAGAGGCTAATCCGCTCGTCGAATCAAGCCGAGGCTGCCAAGGCCTTTGTTGAGCAAAGCTGGAGCTCTTCAAACCGAAGCTGCCGAGGCTCCGTGGGCTAATATGCCCGAGCTGAATCCAGCTTCCGGGCGCCCAATTGAGAGCCGAGCCTTCAAACTACACTGAGGCTCCACGGCTAATTCTTACCCGAAATAACCGCTCGGGCTGCCAAGGCCTTAGCCGGAAGCCAGAGCCTTCAAAACCGAGTCGCCAGGTTCCGCGGGCTAATCAGCCTCGAGCCGAATCGGCTCATGGGCTGTAAGGCCTTAGTTGAGTAATTGAGCTATTCGAAACTAAGCTGTTGATGCTCTGCGGCCAATCGGCCTCGAGTCGACCGCTTCCGGCTGCTACAAGGCCTTAGCTTTCGAGAGCTCGAGCTCTTCTTCGAAACCTGAGCTTGTCGAGGGCTCCATGGGCTAATGTACCGAGCCGAATCGGCTCTTGGGCCACACCTTAGCTGAAAGGTGCTTGAGCTCTTCAAAACCCGAGTTGCCGAGGCCCGTGGGCTAACTCCACCCGGTGATGAATCGGTTTCGGGCTACAAGGCCTTAGTTGGACAATTGAAGTTTGTTGACGAGCATTGAGGCTCAGTGGGCTATCTGCTGAGTTGAGCGGCTCTTGGGCTCTGAGCCTTAGTTGACGATGGGCTCTTCAAGCGGCTGTTGAGGCTCCGTGGGCTAATACACTGGCTGAGCGCTCCATTCCTGAGGCCTTAGTTGACCAGTTGACCTCTTGGCCCAGTACATTTGGGAGACTCAGGTGGGATAATCTGCACAGAGCTGGGCGGATCTGAGGCTACAAGGCCTTTGTTGGCTTGATTGAGCTCTTGACAAATCACGAAGCTCAGGTGGGCTAATCTGCTTGAGTTGAATTGGCTCCTGGGCTACAAGGCCTTAGTTGAGCAGTTGAGTTCTTCAAAATCTGAGTTGTTGTGCTCTTGGGAGGCGTGGCCCCGTGGCTATATGGCCGATTTGACTTCCTTCTCTTGGAAAGGCGCGGGTAGCTTTAACGTGGCTTTATGGACAATTGGAGCGATTCGCGACTTGGCAGTGCCAGAGGCTCTTGAGCCTTGGCCTGGTATATGGCATGTTGATGAGCTCTGCTGGGCTCCTAGGTGACGTGGCCCCGTGGCTACATGGCCGATTTGACTTCTTTCTCTTGGAAAGGCGCGAGTAGCTTTAATGCGATTTTAAGGATTGCACGACTTCCCGAGCCCCCTTGCCTTCCCTACAAATAGCGACTCCTTTGTGATGGAGCTCATGCGAACCTTCTTCCCTTTTTAGGCCTAATTGGGATCCGCGTACGATGAAGTGTCAAGGCTTGGTTGTCATTGCAGGAGGCCTGCCTGAAGATCTTAAGCTGGCATTTGGTTCCGATGGTCTTCTGCTTGTAGGAGTTTTGTTTTTCCCTAGTTCCTCCCTTGTGGGAGTTATGTTATTCCCTAGCTATGTACGATGACGGAGGCGGGTGCTAGGAATGCATCCCAGGAGGGGCGGTGTGCTTAAGAGAACTTTAGTACCACTCTCTCCATTTTCTCCTCTTTTTTCTTCTTTTTTTTCCCTTTTTCTTCTTTCTTCTCCTTTTCCTTCTCCTTTTCCCTCCCGTTCTCACTCTCTCTTCTTCTCTTTCCCTTTCCCTTTCTCTTTCTTGAGATTTTTTTTGAGGGAGCTACTTATACTTTTCGTTCCCGAGATGTAAGGGATGGCACCGCTGATTGTAACTTCTTTGAATCAATTGTACCTTGTTTGAAATAAAGAACAATGAAGCATGAATTTTTGTATTTTGGGGTGTGCAATTTTCTCAAGCGTTTTCTGGCCAAGCTACCTGCTTTTCTTTTATCGATATGCCTTGTTTTTATTCGCAGGATATTAAAAGCGAGTAAATACTTGAACACATAGCTGTTATCGGCAGATGATACTTTATTAAGATTACAATCGATCTATGAGGAAGAATCGTTTGAGGTGCTCAACGTTCCAAGAGTGAGGTAGAATTTTCCTTCTTCCGTCTGGAGTTCATAATTGCCAGGTCGGACCACGCGTGACACGATATAAGGGCCCTCCCAGTTGGGTCTAACTTTCCGTAATGTAGGATCTTTCCTTCTTGTGAAGCTTTTTTAAAACTAGGTCGCCAGGCTTATAACTCCTGGGTTTGACCTTTTGGTCGCAGTACCTTACAGTCTTCCTTTGGTAGTCTTTAGAGAGTTTCAGGACCTGATCACGCTTTTCATCTAGAAGGTCTAGGTTTAGGCGAAGAGCCTCTTCGTTATGTTCTACGCTTGACAATTTAATCCTTGGGGATTTTAATGATCTCGGCAAGGGAACTCTGGGTGTAACGCCCACAAAGAAATACCTAAATTTTTATAATTTTATTATATATTAGATGAATTGATCGAACTTGGGTTTTTTAGGAAAATTGATAAATTGACAAGTTATGGAAATAAATTTAGTGAACCGGAAATTTGGGCAATAGGAAGCAGATAAAATTGAAATTTGCCATAAGGGATATAAAAATCATGAAAGGAGTAGAGATGGGCCATAATAGAAATAAAATAAGTTGGATTGAAATAAGAGAGAGAAATAGGGGGCTAAATTTGAATATGGCATAAAGTTGCTTTGCAAAAGAAAGAGTCTAGGACACAAATCACAAAGTAAGAAAACTTAAAAAAAACAAAATGGATTTTCTTGTTTTTAGCCCAGACATAGTATAACAAAAACATGGATAGAGCAAAATTTGGTCTCCTTTGGAGGATTAAACCGTGAGAGAGAGAGGAGGAAAGTGAAGAAGAGGGAGAAGAAAAGGAAGAAGAAGGAAGAGGAGAAGAAGAAGATCAATAAGGTATGTTTTCAACTTGGGATCAAGTGTATTGTGATTTCCTAAGGCCTTGGTTTGGAGAATTGTTCCTCCTTGTCTAGGGTTTTGTAGAAAGATCACACAAACCCTTAAATTGTTGAGGTTAAGAGGGTAAAACCCTAAATGGTAGAAAAACATGGAATCCTCCTTTGAGGTTAGTTCTGCAGTTTTAATTGCAAAGTAAAGGGTTAGGATTCGCCAAGCCTAACAAATTCTTGTAATTTGGTTTATGTATAGGTTATTACCCATATTAGAGTGGAGTTTGAGTAATTCATGAAGGATTTTTGAAATAAGATAAGTAATGAAGAGGAATTGAGTATGAGGTTATAAGAGATATATGGAATGGTTTGATGTGTGTTTTGAAGTTTAGAGATGATTGGGTATCCAAAATGTGGGCGTTGAAAAACACATTCTGGGCAATTTTCGGTGACATTTATCGGTACACCTGAACTTTAATACCGGTACACTTTGGGTTACGGGTCATTTTGGCGAGTGTCTGGTACATGTTAAACGATGTCAGAGTACACCCTAATGCCTTTTCTATTTCGACCAGTTTTCGTATTTTGGCCATAACTTTCTCATTTCTTATTCGATTTGAGTGATTAAAGTGGCCAATTAAAATAGACTTGAATACAAACATATAAACCAGCTACCTTCTAATGCTGACTCCTAAGTGGCCCCGAATATTCACTGAGTGGGGCCACGTGCAAGCCAATTCATCGGTTTGATCATAGAATAGTCAGGGTTGTTTGGACGTATCTTCGAGTTAGGTGCTCTCAGGTTGGGTGAGTTCAGTTAGGAGAACCCTTAGCACCTTAGATTTAAATGAGTACAAAAGAGCCCAGGTGTCGAATGTGGAGACAAGACACTGGAAAATGAATATTGCAAACTGTTCTCGGGTAAACTTGGTAAAAGCCCAGGCCTAGTTGGCATGAAAATGCCATAACTTTAGTTTGGATAATCCGATTGGAATGATTCCAATTTCTAAGTAAAGTAGACTCATAGAGAATAAGAGACTAAGTAAAAAAAAAAGCGTCACAGTACCTCGTCGCCTCCCGCGAAAAGTTTCGCTTTGCCTGCGGCGATATTCGATTTAGTATGATTATTTGCTTAATCACTAAGTGAATAAGAATTGTATTGACTAGGTGCGGGTGAAGACGATAACTGACCTAGGATTGACATCGAGAAGAACGGAATCGATAATTGGTTTGTTACATAAGTTGATCTTTATTCTAGTTTGTTCTACTTGTTCTTTATTCTAGTTTGTTCTTATTAGTTCATATTTTCATATTGACCTCTATTGTGAAATATTCATATATATTGATTTGAATCATTGTTATTGACCCATTTGCCAAATATATGCATGTATGCAGTGTTGAGCGCCAAGTGAATTTCTTTGCATAAATAATTTATTTTTGAAGCGTATTATTGAATGACCAACGTAGCAGGTTCACGATTGAATTCGTCATGAAGGTAGCCGTGTTGTCTGTCTGAAATCCGCATTGCTCTTGAATGACATACGGGGCAGAGATTCACCCGACTAGATACATCGCAGATATCGACTTCTATAGTCATATGTGAGGCGGTAATATTGAGCGTGAAATCACAGTACTCTTGAATGACAAACGGGCGATTCTGACTGGAATATGTCGCGAATGTCGAATTCTATAGTCATATGTGAGACGGTATTGAATGTGAAACGCATTACTCTTGAGATGACAAGCGGTAGATTACCCAATGAATGCATGTGGATGTCGAATTCTATATAGCTATATGTGGAATCCTGGCAAGAGCAAACAACGATGGTATTGAAAAGTGTATTTGTATAAGTATCTTTACATTACGCGTGTTGTATAAAGGCATATTTTTGATAAATGCATGATTTATATGAGCAGAGCGAAAATGGAATCTGAAGGCGTATAGAACCGCTAAGATTGAAAATGCTTAGCGTGTTTTTTATCCAATCTTGCAGTCTTAAGTGATAGACATCAGTAAGACCGGTCGAGGAGCTCAAAGTCATAGAAGGAATTACCGGGTATGCTCTAGTCATGCATTATTCCATTTCTTCGAACATTGACATTTTGTAAAAACCGGTTTGAACTACGGATCATTATTTTTGTAAAGGCATTTTGTTAAATGTAAACGTTATGAATCTTTTGTTAATTGTAAATGTTTTATGGGCTTGCCAAAATGAATTTCTTCCGCGAAATTACTAAATTTAAAATGAATAAAATAAGCCAAATGTTTTGATAAGATAATTGGAAATGTCGGAGCACTTAGGGCTCGAAGCCCCAGATCCCATGACCGGGTCAGTCGAGGATTCGGGTCGCGACTCTTTTAGCTTGAGATTATCGCGTTAACTAAAAGGATTTGATTAATGGCTTTAAACGAGCGTCCCGGGGTTTCGGTTCGGACTCGCCAACCGGGTCGGGCCGGGCTCGGGGGTCGCCACAGCTTTATTGGTATCAGAGCCTAGGTTTAGGCGGTTCTACAAAGTGATTTTGAAATTGTTTGTAAATGATTTCGAAATTGTTTATGACATGCATTGCATTTGCATATAAAGGATAATATGACTCTGATGCGGATCTTGTGGGTCTTAATAGGATAATTTACCGAAGAGTGAAACCGAGTATGATATCTTGGTGACGAACCCGCTCGGGCATAGTGTTATTGTGAACAAAGTGTATAGGGTGTTCCATCAAAATGCGGTATGAACTTGGGAGATTTGATTGAGTTATCAGCCGGGGAGTTTGATGTGATATTGGGGATAAGCCCGGTTATCCGATGCAGAAGCGATAGTTGATTGTAAGAATGAAAAAAAGAGTGACCTTAAGGACGCGAATGACGATGAGGTTATTGTCGTCGAGAGTAGAATCACCTCTCTAATGTAATATCCCAGTGCTTGATTGCGAAAGATGGTGCGAAGGGATCATTACTATTTGGCTTGCCTGCGGATTGTTCAGTAAAGTCTGGGACTTAAGTATCGATGTCTTTGGATGTGACACGGGACGTTGTTTGGAATTCCGAGGAAGTTGGATATATGACCGCTGCGATCACCACGATCGACCGCGTACTGATATTCGCGCTGTTCAAAAATTAAACCGTGATTGAGTGAAGGGACGTGACTCCGGGCTATCTCGTGAGACTCTTTGTATTTGTCAGAAGGATAATTGCCGATGTGTTGGATCTTTGTTGATTTCATTAATTTAAGTTGACGTGAAGGCTGGCATCGTACTGATTGATGATTTGTTGAACAGATGAAGAATTTTAAGTGCATCTTTGAAGATTGACTGTTCTCTGGATGTCATCAGGTTGGAAGAACCAAGAATCTGGATGTTTTGATAAATGTTTATGATTGATCATGAACGGTATGGGTTTCTTATGAATCAGTTTGGTTTGATATGAAATGCTCCAGGGGCTTTCATGGACTTAATGAATCGTGTTTTCCGACCGTATGTGGATCAGTTTGTCGTAGTGTTCATAGACGACATTCTTGTTTATTCGAAAGATCGGGAAAGTCATGACACACACCTTCGGGTAGTGTTGGAGATTTTGAGAAAATAGCAGTTATATGTGAAACTCAACAAGTGTGAGTTTGGATAGGCGAAGTGTCATTTCTTGAGGCACATTGTCGAAAGAAGGAATCGAGTGGATCGAAGAAAATAGAAGTGGTGTCGAATGGAAGCCGCAGCGAAATGTTATAAGTACGTAGTTTCTTGGGACTAGCAGGTTACTACAGAAGATTTGTTAAGGGGTTCTCTATGATTGCAGCCCCGATGCCAAGATTGCTCCAGAAAAATGTAAAGTTTGAATGGAGTGAAAAATGTCAAGGAAGTTTCGAAAAGCTAAAGCATTCTTAGCAGAGGCTCTGGTGCAACACACTCGACACCGACACAATGTAAATATGTGATCTATAGTGATGCTTCACTAAATGGACTTGGATGTGTCCTAATGCAAGGGGGTAAAGTGGTAGCCTATGCTTTAAGACAGCTGAAGCCGCATGAAAAGATCTACCCCACACATGATTTAGAATTGGCCGTAATTGTATTTGCGTTGAAAATTTGGAGACATTATTTGTATGGAGAAAAGTGTTTCATTTACACCAATCATAAGAGTCTTAAGTATTTGCCCTCATAACGAGAGCTTAACTTGAGACAACGGAGATGGATGGAATTGATAAAAGATTATGACTGCGTGATTGATTATCACTCGAGAAAGGCCAATGTAGTGGCCGATGCTTTGAGTAGGAAGACAGTGCAAACGATTCAAGCGTTAAATGCCAATTTGTCATTATCAGACGATGGTGCAGTAGTGGTAGAATTGATAGAGAGACCGAATTTGTTGAATCGAGTACGAGAGGCACAAAATAAAGATGAGAAAATATCCGCCATAATGAATTAGATTGGAGATGGTAAAGAAACTGAGTTCACAGTGAATGAAAATGGAGTGTTGTATTATAAGGATCAGGTTTGTGTACCCGATGATGATGAATTAAGGAAAGCCATACTTGAAGAGGCACATGGTGGATCTTTTGCTATCCATCCGATAGCACAAAGATGTGCAGATTTGAAAAATGTCATTACGGTGGTCAGGAATGAAAAGAAATAATATCCGAGAAATTTGTAACGAAGTGTTTGGTGTGTCGAGTAAAAGCGAAACATCAAGTTCCTTCGGGTTGTTGCAACTATCGGAATACCCGAGTGGAAATGGGGCCAAGTGCCATGGACTTTGTGGGCGGGTTACCATTGACGGGGAAAAGCATGACTTCAGTTTGAATTCGTAGTGGACGTGACGAGTCGGCTCACTTCGCCCGGTGAGAATCGACTATTAAACGATAAGCTAAGCGGCGGCATATCGAGGAAATAGTTAGGTTACCGCGAGATTCTATTATCCATTATTTTAGACGAGATCCGAGGTTTGCCGAATTTTGGGGAAAATTGCAGAAGGCCATGGGCACTCGATTGGGCCCCGATCTGACGTTCCACGCATGACGGATGGGCCGATAAGAAGTGATCGGTCACGATATGTTAAGGAGTTGTGCGATTGACTATGAGGGAAGTTGGGATCGACATATCCCTTTGGTTGAATTTGTGTACAACAACAGTTTCCAATCAAGTATTGGAATGAAACATACGAGGCTCTATATGGAGGAAGAAAATGGCAAGAACACCGTTGTGTTGGGTGGAATTGAGTGAGAAAAGTGATTGACCCCAGGTTGATCTGAATCTTTGAAGAAAAAGTTAAAATGATTAGAGAGAAATTAAAAGTGACCAGAGCGGAGGCCCAGAAGTCATATACAGAACTTGCAGAGAAAAGGATATTCGATATGAAGTCGGTGAAAAAGTGTTTTTAAAAATGTCGCCCTTGGAAGAAGGTGGTAGTTCGGAAAAAGGGGTAAGTTGAGCCCAGTTTATTGGCCCGTATGGGAGTGTGTCGAAAAAGTGGGTCGAGTGGCATCTTAGTTTGGCTTTACCTCGGGACTTGGAAAAAATCCATAATGTTTCCATGTGTCCATGCTACGGAGTACCGTTCAAACCCATCACATGTAGTCTCGCCCGGAACAATTGAGCTTCGGCCGGTTGACATATGAAGAAAGAGCCGGTAGAGATTTTTTGCTGAAGTGAGAGTGAAGAACTTCACAGACGAGAAGATTCTAGTTGGTCGAGTGTTGTGGAGAACCTGGCCAGAAGAAACCACTGGGAAAGTGAAGAAAGCGATGCGTGATAGTATCCGCCAGCCTGTTAACTAAGGTAGAGGGACGAAATTTTCTTAAGTGGGGAGAATTGCGCCCCAAAAATACCACTAGAATTTTATAATAATTTTATTATATATTACGGATATGGTGAGCCAAACTTGGGTTTTTAGGAAAATTGATAAATTGACAAGTTATGAAATGATAAATTTAGTGAACCCGGAAATTTGGGCACTAGAACAAGGATAAAATTGAAATTTTCCATAAGGGATATAAAAATCATAAAAGGAGTAGAGATGGGCCATAATAGAAATAAAATAAGTTGGATTGAAATAAGAGAGAAATGAGGGGGCTAAATTTGAATATGGCATAAGTTGCTTTGCAAAAAGAAAGGAGTCTAAGGACCTAAATGCAAAAATGAAAACTTAAAACAAAAATGGATTTTTCTTGTTTTAGCCAAACATGTATAACAAAAAATGGATAAAACAAAATTTGGTCTCATTTTGGAGGACAAAGCAAGTAGAGAGAAGGGGAGGAGGAAAGAAAGAAGAGGGGAGAAGAAGGAAAGAAAGAAGGAAGAGGAGAAAGAAGAAGATCAATAAGGTATGTTTTTCAACTTGGGATCAAGTGTATTGTGATTTCCTAAAGCCTTGGTTTGGAGAATTGTTCCTCCTTGTCTGAGGTTTTGTGGAAAGATCACCTGAGCCCTTAAATTGTTGAGGTTAAGGGTAAAACCCCAAATGGTAGAAAAACATGGAATCCTCCCTTTGAGGTTGGATTTACGGTTTAATTGCAAAGTAAAGGGATTGGGTTAAACCAAACCCTAACAAATTCTTGTATTTGGTTTATGTATGGGTTATTACCCATATTAGAGTGGGTTTGAGAGTAATTCATGAAGGATTTTTGAAATAAGATAAGTAATGAAAGAGGAAGTGAGTAGCAAAGAGGTTATAAGAGATATATGGAATGGTTTTGATGTGTGTTTGAAGTGTAGAGATGATTGGGTATCAAAATATGGAAAAATGGGTGAAAAACACACATTCTGGACAATTTTCGGTGACATTTATCGGTGTTTTACCGAACTGTCAGGTACACTTTGGGTTAAGACCATTTTGGCGAAGATATGCCGTTACATGTTAGACGTGTCTGCGTGCATACAATCTGCTTTTCCTATTTCGACCAGTTTTCGTATTTTTGCCATAACTTTCTCATTTCTTATTGGATTTGAGTGATTAAAGTGGCCAATTAAAATAGACTTCAAGGAAAACCAAACATATAGAAATAAATACCTTCTAATTCTGACTACAAGTGGCGCAGAATTGGCTGAAGTGGGGCCATGTGCAAACCAATTCCTGCATCAGTTTGATCATAGAGTAGTCCGAGTTGTTTCGGACGTATCTTGAGTTCCGGTGCTCCGATTTGGGTGATTCCAGTTGGAGGAGAACCCTTAGCACCTTAGCTTTAAATGAGTACAAAGAACCAGTGTCAAATATGGAGACAAGGCACTAGAAAATGAATATTGCAAACTGTTCTCGGGTAAACTTGGTAAGCCAGAGCTTAGTTGGCGTAATGCCATAACTTTAGTTTTGGATAATCGATTGGAATGATTCCAATTTCTAAGTAAAGTAGACTCATAGAGGAATAAGAATGAGACACCGACAAAAAACGTGCCGTACCTCGCTGCCTCCGCAAAGGATTTCGAAACTTTTGCCTCGCGATATTCATTTAATATGATGATTATTTGCTTAATCACTAAAGAGTGAATAAATTGTATTTGACTAGGTGCGGGTGAAGACGATAACCTGACCTAGGATTGACATCGAGAAAGAAACGGAATCGATAATTGGTTGTTCTATAACTGATCTTTATTCCAGTTTGTTCTATACTTGTTCTTTATTCTAGTTTGTTCTTATTCGTTCCTTATTTTCATATTGTTCTCTATTTGTGAAATATTCATATATATTGATTTGAATCATTGTTATTCGAAATGTTTGCCAAATATATGCATGTATGCGAGTATTTGAACTGTAAGTGAATTTACTGCATAAAAGTAAATTTATTTTGAAACGTATTATTGAATGACCAACGTAACGGGATTCACCAATTGAATTCGTCATGAAGGTAACCGTATTTGTCTAATGCGAAATCACATTGCCCTGCGAATGACAGACGAGAGCAAGATTCACCAAGCCCGAATGCATGCCGTGAATGTCGACTTCTATGGTCTTATGTGAAGGCGATATTGAGCGCGAAATCATTACTGCGAATGACAAGCGGGGCGAGAGGGGTCATGGCGAATATGTCGTGAATGTCGAATTCTATAGTCATATGTGAGGCGGTAATATTAGTGTGAAACCACATTACTCTTGGCGAATGACAAACGAGGCGGGATTCACCGAGGCGAATGCATCGTGGATGTCGAATTCTGCGCTATATGTGGAATCACAAAACCCGAACAACGAACGATGGTATTGAAAAGTGTATTTGTATAAGTATCTTTACATTACAACGATATTGTATAAAGGCATTATTTCGATAAATGCATGATTTATATGAGCGAAAATGGAATACGAGCTGTATAGAACCACTAAGCAGTAGAAAATGCTTGAAAGCGTATTTTTATCGATCTTTTGGCAGTGCAGAGTGATAGACATCGAAGCAAGACTGAATCGAGGGGAGCTCAAAGTCATAGAGAGGAATTACGGGTATGCTCCATCATATGCATTACTCCATTTCTTTCGAACATTGACATTTTGTAAAAGCGATTTGAACTACGGATCATTATTTTTGTAAAGACATTTTGTTAAATAATAATGTTATGAATCTTTTGTTAATTATGCAAAAATGTTTTATGGGCTTGCCAAAATGGGTATTTCTTAAGCGAAATTACAAAATTTAAAATGAATCTAAAATAAGCCAAATGTTTGACGGAATGTTGAATGTCGAGAAATGGCAGGACTCGGCTTGGATCCATGACGAGGTCGGTGAGGATTCGGTCGCGACTCTTTTGAAAGAACTTCGTTAATAAAGCGTTAACTAAAAAGGATTTGATTAATGGCAAGCGGCGTCCGGGGTTTGGGTTCGGCTCGCCAATCGGGTCGGTAGGGCTCGGGGGTGATCACATACCGCCTCGATTACTGAGCTAAGGCGACGAGGAGGTCTCCCCCGAGTTCTTCGACTGCGTGTGGTTTTTGTATGCAGCACCTCGGAGCGGGTGTTCTACCATTTTCCTTTTAGGCCTTCCAACTTGGTCTTCAATGTGCTTTGAGGGTTCTGATGGTGACTTATGCTTTTCCATTGGATTGTGGATGAGCTGGGGATGAGTAGCGATTCGTCCGGCTGGCGCGAAAATCTGAGCTTAGGATTGTCGGGTATTTCCCATTGTCGACACGAGGGCTCTCGGGATACCAAACACACTGTGTAGCCTGCATGGCGAAGTTAACGTTCCTTTTGTTCTGTGATAGTAGCCAAAGGGCTCGACTTCTGCCCATTTGGTGAAATAATCCACTGCTACGACGATAAATTTGCATTGGCCTTTTCCAATGGGCAGAGGTCCCAATATTTCCAACCCCCATTATTGAAAAGGCCAGGGGGGCTTGTAACTGACGTCAGTGGCTCGGATGAGAGGTGAGAGATTTTGCCGTGCTCACGACAAAACTTTGGCTCGATTGCGGATGCATTGCGTCTCGACATTGTGGGCGATAGTACCCCTGCCTTAAGACTTTTCCCGCCAGTGCCCGAGCTCCGATGTGATTTCCACATACGCCTTCATGTACTTCCCTCAGCACGTAGTCGGCGTCTTCCCTTGCAATGCATTTGAGGATAGGTGTAAAAAATCCTCGCTTATAAAGGGCTCCCCGATGAATAGTAAACTGGCATACCTCGACCGAAGCTTAGATGCCTCATTCGGGTCGTTTGGCAGTAGTCCTTCTATTAAGTAGTCCCAAATGGGATCCATCCAGCTCGGCTTGGACATGACAGGGGAGATCTCTTTGTTGTTGAGATCTACGGAGGGCTCTAAAAGGTGTTCGATAGGTGTCAGTCTATTGAGGTCTTCTTGGGAGGTTGTTGCCAGTTTTGCTTAGGCATCTGCTCGCGAATTCTCTGCTCTTGGTATGTGTCTAATCTGAACTCGTACGAACTTCTTAAGTAATTCCCGTACCTTCTTGAGGTATAAGATCATTTTTTCGCCTTTGTCTTTGTAGGAGTCTTCTATTTGTTTCAACTACCCGGTACGGGGTCATTTGCGTACCTACAGTTGATCAACTTCCATAGAATGGGCGAGGTTAAGCCCAGCTGATGGCCTCATACTCGGCCTCGTTATTGGAGGCTTGGTACCCAAATCTTAGCGCATACTCGATATCTATTCCTTCTGGAGAGGTCAAAATTAGACTAGCACCACTCCCTTGAGCATTGGCGGCCCCATCTACGGACAACCTCCAAATAAGGAGGTTGGACGTCGCTTGAGTAGTTTCGGCAAGCTCTGTTGAGGTAAATTCCATGACAAAGTCTGCCAAGATCTGCCCTTTTATTGCTGTTTTTGGTTTGTATCTGATGTCGAACTCGCTCAGCTCTATGGCCCACTTTATCAATCTTCCAGAGGTCTCTGGTTTGTGTAGCACTTGCTTCATTGGGTATTTTGTTGGGATTTCAATGGTATGAGCTTGGAAGTAAGGGCAGAGTTTTCGGGCGGTGATTACCAATGCCAGGATTAATTTCTCCATCTTTAGGTACCTTTCCTCTGCTCCTCTCAGAGCTCGGCTACAATAGTAGACTAGGTGATGCACTCTGTCTTTGTCTTTGACCGGGGCAGCGGCCCGGTTGAGAAATGCGAAGCGCTGAGTGCGAGTAAGGAGCTCTCCCTCGGAGGACTTACGAGAATGGGGTGGAGCGAGCTGGAATTCTTGGGGCGGTCACGGCTGCGGATGCCAGGACTCCTCTGAACAAGAAACGAGGATTGAGGCGGGGCTGCGGGTTGCCTCCTATGATGCCTAAGTCAGTTCTTTCTGGTGGAAGAGAAGATCATCTGCTTAGGGAATGAAGTTTTGTATGTACCTTTTACCGATGGGGTGGCCTGGTATTTATAGTGGATGATTTTCCCAATTGGATGGTGATAAGGACTCTCTCTTATTGGATGGGGGATTTTCTTTCCTTATCCCTGTTTGATTAATAAGGGATAATTAGAAAGCAGTTATTGAGAATTATCCTAATTCCCTTATTGGTAGAGATTTGATTTGATTTATAGGATATGAGCTCTTTCGGCTTTCCGTGTTATCGACCCTTGGGATGGATGAAATGGGTTCCCATTTTGGGCCTGCACCAAGAGTCGGGCTGTTTTACTGGGCCTGCTTATAAGTCTTCTCTCAATCCTATTTCTTGGACTTGGGGAGTGGGTCTGCACGTCTATTTTTTAAACCCAATCAATAATAATGTTTAAGAACCTTTTGAAAGGGTTGTGAAGCCACACTGGTCTATCAATAAGACTAGAGCCATACTAAGACTCTAAAATTCTCAGAAAATTGGATTGTGCAAGGCTTGTGTAAGTTCTCTTTTAGTATACAAAGTAGGGCATCTCGTTCTTACAGCGCCTCATCCAAAGCTTGGATTAAAGTGGAGCTTGAGAGTAAAGTGGAATGATGGGTGGAATCTGACCAAATAGAGTTTGAAAAGGTGTCATCTTAAGAATTGAGCTGTAGCAAAAATTAGCCCACCCAAGTAGAGAACCAAGAAGCTAACCTGAATAGAGAGACCCAAGAGTATGGTTTCTCCTATGTACATGGTTTAAAATCGCGGTATCGATCATCGATTTGGAAGGTCCTGAGACGTATCGGTCTTGGTGTATAGTCTTGTGTGGACCCCGTATTTTTGGCTATCATGTGTTTCTTACTCAAAAGGCGAGGCTCAATTTTTTATTTTTGAAAAACCATTTTTAGAAAACGGTTTGGAATCGCCACTTATTTTTGTTTTATTTTAAAAGTGAAATCAAATAAGAAATAAAAACCCTAAATGAGACCATGATAAGAAAAGATAGGTTTGGGAAAAACCAAGTCTAGGTCCGGGGATCAAGTTACTTATTGGGAAGGTATGATGGAAGTATAGCACCCTTCTAAGCCCCAAAAGTCGAGTATCTACTAAACAAATTAAGAAAAATATGATTTTTGACTAATCAACTGATGAATACTAAAGATAAGCAATAACAATACAAAGACATACAAGATATATATAAATACATAATCAAGTAAAGTCAAATAAGAAAAATGTGTACCTGGGCGGCATGTCAGAAGCGTTATTAATTAGGAAACAATGTTAGTACAATAACAAAATACAAAATATTCACATTCAATTATAAACTGGGTCATAAATTAGATGCTAGAATTATTTATAAAAGAGATACATTGGATGTTGGGCCCCACACAAACTCATTTATCTACTACACAAATTAACTCCACAAGATTTCATTTTATGGGAATTGTTGAATTAATCATGTGTATGAAAATTTTAAAACTAATTTGAAATTAAAATTTTGAAAATTTGAAGTTGGAAATTGAAATTTTGGAAATTGGGGAATTGGAAATAAAATTTGAGATTTGGGATTTTTGAATTAAGATTTTGGAAATTTAAAGTTAGGAACTTGAATTTTGGAATTGAGGATTTTGAAATTTGAGATTGGGGTATTTTATAATTTTGAAATTGGAATCCTGAAAATTGAAATTGAAAATTGGGGAAATTGAATTTTGAAATTAGGGCACTTGAATTTTGAAATTGGGAAATTGTAATTTTGAAATTGGAAACTTGAAAAATATGAAATTGGAAATTGAGGGACTTGAATTTTGAAATTGGAAATTAACTTGAATTTTAGAATCAGGGCACTTGGATTTTAAAATCGAGGATTTGAATTTGGGAAATTGGGAATCTCGAAAGAATTCTTTTTTTTTAGGAAAAAAATTTAGAAAACTTTATTTGGGTTTAAGAAATTTGGAAAATAAATAAATATAAGAGAAAAGCTAGTTTAGTGGTGGGGTTGTTTACTCTCATATTAAAGGTTAGGGGTTCAAGCATCGAAGAAAGTGATTGTATTTAATTTCTCATTTACTTTATAAATAATAGAGTGACATGATCTAATTTAAAAAGATTAATAAATTATGGGTTTAGTGCATGTGTGGGTGAGTGAGAGTGATAGTGTGTGTGAGGGTGCATGAGAGTGTGTGTGGGTAAGTAAGAAGTGATTGTTTGTGTGAGGGTGCATGAGAGTTTGTAGAGATAATTGAGATGTGATAATGTGTGTGATAATTGAGTGAGGGTGATAATTGAGGTGTGATAATGTGCATAGGAGTGTATGTGGGTGAGGCTTGGTGTGGCGACCCCCGAGCTCGACCCGACCCGATTGGCGAATCCAGACAAAACCAGGGCCTTGGGTTTAATTCTTTATTTTACATTTATTAAGTTTTCTTTTCAAAAAGTGTCGCGACTCGAATACGACTCGACCGGAAGGGTGAGTCCAAACCGGGTTCGGTTTACTCCAGAAGGCGTTTTTGTTCTCTTCTCAAAACATTTACCTTTATATGTTCGTTTTAAGGTTTTCAATTACACAGAAGCATTTTCAAATGGGAGGCCCATAAACATTTACATTTCACAAAATGCAATTACAATGAAGGCATTCTATGCCTTTTTAAATGATATACAAAACGAAACATTAATTTAGAGTTCAACTATTTTGTTCACAAAATATCCCATGTTTAAAAGGAAATGATATGCATATGGCAGGGTATATACTTATACGCCGCAACTTGCTCTATGACTCTGCACTTCACGATCTTGTCTTCCTTTCTGTCTACTCGAAACTTGCACATAGATAAAACTACATGCTAAGCATTTTCATGCTTAATTTCTCTGGAGTTCTATTCAATATTCAATTTAACTTGACATGCATAACATTAAACCATGCTGTATATCGCGTATACTCATGCTATTCATTTTCGCATGCTTTCATTTTACAATCATTTATTATATCACAACATACATTTTCAATGCAACAATTCAATTCATAATTCAATTTATGAGATTTAAGCGTATATATAAAATCCCATTTACACTCGTCAATGTTGGTTATTTCACTTTAACTATTCAATTCACATTTCTGACGGATTCCGTTTGATGAATCCTGTCTTTATTATCATTCGGTAATGTGCTTACATATTTAACAATTCGGTCTCCATCGCAGCGGATGTCGTTTGATGCACCGGAACATGTGACATCACACTTAAATTCCATGCATCGGCATGACGGATCGATTGTGCATCAGCAAGTGGGACATTAGACCGATTTGGGGTGCCTTCGTGACGGATGCCGATTAGATATCTGTCGGCGGTTCATTTGGTTTTGTCGATTCAATTCAAAATGTCAGAATTGACCGATTAGTTTTAATAAGACTTGAAAATTCCAATTTCTAGAAAAAGGGCAAAATCGTAATTTCGATCAAAAATCCGAAATTTATTCTCTAGATCTCTGATGATGAAACAGATTTCACCTTTGGAATCGTCTCGCGAAATCTAGCTAACACGTCGAATTTCGAGATAGTCAGAATTGGCATGCTTTTTGAAGCATCGCTTTTTGGGTGCCGTAAAACGACATGTGATGTGACGAAAGTCACCTATAACATGTACTCATGTGACACATGTTACATGAGTAGAGAAATGATGGAAATGGACGGTCTAGATAGTGCCAAGTGGCAAAAATCTAGAGGAAAGGATATAAATGTCATTTTATAACTTTTAAATGATAATAGGACGAAATACCAAATAGTAGTCATCTCCCTCCTTATGAAATGAGAAGCAAAACCGTGGGAAACCAGAAAATGAGATGCAGTAGCCGATTTTGACATTTTTAGTGAGAGAACATCCTAATTCTCTCTAGATTTGTAGGCGATCCAACCGTCGAAATTTATCGGGACAAGAAGGAAAGTCGCTCTACGCATCGAGGCCTACGTGTAGGTTCCGGTTTTGAGAGTTTTTGACAAACTTCGTGATGTAGGGGATTTATCCTACTTGGGTTTTACGCTTTATTTAAGTGTTTTATAATGTTTCGGTTGGATTGAGGCCGTGAGGGGCCGTTTGATCGGTTCCAAAACATGGGGTGGGTTGTGAGGCCACGAGATCTCGTTTTGGGCCGGTGTAGTCCTTTGTTTGAATGACTAGAAGGTGGGTTTAATGCAATAAATTGTGTTTTGTGTGTGTATGGTAGAGAATGGCCATACAGATTCGATTCCACAGAGGAACGGTGTGGGAGGTGGGCGGGTGAATGACCCACTTGCGCTATGGGGCTTGTAAAAGCAGGTCGGTTGTATAAAATGGACCATAAATGTCCATGTGTTTTGGCATTGGAATTGTTTGATGTGAGGTGGCTTGAGTTGATTAATTAAAAATTAATAAGGTTAACGCTTGATGTGTTACTTGTGATGCCATAATTATATAGAATATAATTGTGGGTGTGGGCCCGTGGAAACGGAGTGTGTTTAGCGCCAGTGGAGGCAAATTTTGGTGATGGTTGATATTGTTGGAGCCATGTGGTGTAATTGTGAATTGGATGATATATGCATAATTGATATAATTGTATATATTGTGTGAAATGGCATAATGCATTTCATATGCCTGCAGGTAGCCTAGAAATTAGGTGAGTGCATGACATGAAAAATTGAAAGAAAAAGCAGCGTTTTGGAAAGAAATTTCACGGGATGAATTTTTCGAAGAATGGGGTTGGGAGGCGGTCGACGAATCATTTCGGATGAGGACTATGACTGTTTTGGAAGGTTCTCGGCGCATTCGCTTCGAGGGTAGTCCCCATATTTTTGCGAATACTTAGTAGTATAGTTTCGAAAACAACAAAAAATTGTTTTTTAAAAAAGATGTTTTCTCGTGCACGTGAGAAGCAGAGAGCGAAGTGTGAGAGTCGTGAGGACCTTCGGGTGTGAGTTGATCATGTAGACATTGAGTGGGGATCACGCATGTACTTGAATGTGTGTTTGCTGGAGCATTGCATGTATGCACTTAGGTGGAAGTAACCCGAGCAGGAGTGATTCATGCGAGCGTGCTTCGCCTATCGAGGAATTATATTGGCTTTCGAATTGGGGGAGCGCATGAGGAGACAGCTCATCATAGAGACCGCTTTAGAAGAAAGTCGGGATGTGGCTTTGGTTTTGTTATGTACACATGTATTAGAACTCTACAAGTTTGATATATGATGTATAAGAATAATTTTATCACCTCTTGGAACTATTGTATATAGTTGGTATGTTACGATGAGGTATATTAGTATGGGCTGAGAAGTGTTTTCTACTCATATATATGTTATATTGGATTGTTTGGGACAAGTTTGTATATGGGTAGAGCTCCCCGTACAAAGGAGACTCTGCCCAATTTTTCGTGAGAGAGGTCGGGTTACCCGACATTCACGAGTATTTCCGCGGGTTGACGGGTAGTCAACGGACACCTCGGTTTTGGGGAGTCACAGCTTGGTATCAGAGCTTAGGTATACGAATACCTAGGGTGCTCGGGTTTGGGTATTCATCACCACTTGGGTGGTTTGATGTAAGTTAGGTATGAGATTACCTAGGAAATCACGGGACAAAACTAGGACACTACATTCATGTGTTTTGTGTGATTTGATGAATTGTTGTGTGAAAAAATATGCATAACATGAATTATGTGTTGTAATTGTTTGTGTGCTTAGGCAATTAGCACTTGGTGTGTTGGAAAATTTTTAGGAGTTTACAGTGAGTAAACTGAAACAAAGAAAATAAATGAAATAAAATTGAATAAATTTTATTTGGGTTATAGGATAATGAAATAAAAATTTGATAAATTTTAAGTTGAACTCATAAAATATTGAGTTGTATGGATCTGCGATATTTAAGCTCTTGCATGTAAGAAGTAGCAAGGAAGGCTGCGATGGAAGTGAAAAAAAAAATGGTGTGACCGAGTAGACTCACGCCCATTTGAGCATAGGATGGGCAGCGCGGAGGGCGGCGGGCGCGCGTGCGGAGGGGCCCGGCGGGCACTGGGCGCCGGGGCGCGGCGCGCGGCACGGCGCGATGGCGCATGAGGCGCACGGGAGCCTGCCCGAGGTGCACGAGGCACGACGTGGGGTGTGCAGGGCGCGGCAGCTTCGGCCACGGCCACGCAGCGCTGGTCGTGCTGTGCGCGCTGGGTGTGGCTGATGGAGCGACGGGCTGTGCACTTGGTGCACCGACTGTTTTTGGACTGATCTTGTTTGAATCACTTTTTTGGGCCTTTGTTCATGAACACTATTCATCACAAAAAAATTTCGAAATTTTTTTTAAAATAAAATAAAATCAAATCAAATCAAATAAAATGAGACAAAATTTTGTAAAAAGAAAAATGAAAATTTCAAAAATAAAATTTTTGTGGAAAAAAAAATGATTTGATGTGTGGAATAATTGTCTCGCATTGCATTTAAATGCGGGGACATAGAAGGAATATGAGCGTATGATACGGAGTATGAGGAATGTGTCTCGAGTGTGTTTTATGCCTTAGAGATATTGCATTGTATTTAACTGTCATTTGAACTGTGTAGATGGCTAGTAGAGGACGTGGACATAGAGGGCGTCCACGGGGTACTGGTCAGACACCATCGACATTTGACCAGCCACCAATGTTTGATCAGTAGGCCTTTGTAGAGGCTGTAGGTATTGCGGCGGTATCTATAGCACAGGCTAGTATAGTAGGTAGTCAGGGAGGTCCTAGTAACCTCCAAAGGTTTAGGGCTCATCATCCTCCGACATTCATAAGGGGAGGAGATCCGATG
The DNA here is from genome assembly GCA_016808115.1 of Tetrastigma voinierianum. Taxonomy (NCBI): domain Eukaryota; kingdom Viridiplantae; phylum Streptophyta; class Magnoliopsida; order Vitales; family Vitaceae; genus Tetrastigma; species Tetrastigma voinierianum. Next base: position 2,155,403 of record JAEQBH010000138.1, on the reverse strand, counting down.
GTGGTAGACAATTGGTTCATGCAGGTTGAGAAGGTGTTAGAGGCTATGGAGTTACCTCGCGCTACCCGAGGACATCAGGCTTAGTTGCGTTCAGCTAGAGGGTGAGGCCCAGTATGAATTGGAGCCCCGAGCCGGGACCTCTAGAGACCTAGAGGCTATGACATGGACCCGAGTTTCGAGGCTTTGTTCATGGGTAAGTACTTCCAGGATCTTTGCGAGGCATGCGAGAAGGCTCGGGGAGTTCCTACCCAGAGGCGGAAGCGAGGGGCAATGATGGTAGTATGGATTACGTGGCTAGATTCACGAAGTTAGCCGTTTTGCTGATGATTACCTGGCCACCGACATGGCCAAGGTTAGGAGGGTCGAGAATGGGCTGAAGTTGTCCATTCGAGGCGGGATGTAGGGACTTCGTCTCTGGGATATGGACTCCATGGTTGGAGACGACCTTGACCATAGAGAGAGAAATGGGGATGCACGGGCACTTCGGGATCAGTGTTGGTAACAGAGGGAGGTTCAGCCTTCTTCTAGTTCGGGAAGAGCGAAGACTACGCTTCACCGAGTTCGGGACCGGGGCGGGATTGGGCATGTCGACGGGACGAGAAGATATGTTGCCCACGGCTGTCGGCCGAGCTGGGCATGTGAGGCGGGATGCCGAGACAGGGATCTGCATGGCATTGGGTAGCCGCAATCCTAGTTAGCGTAGACGGGGGGAGAGTGTACCGGTTCATTCCTCCACACCCACAATACGGGTAAGAGGAACCGAGTTTCAGTTTCGGGAGTGCTATACGAGCTTTAGCCCGGCCTGAAGTGGGCTAGAGGGGCCGAGTGTGGGTTGGTCGGTACGGGACTCACGGGCCGGGACTTCCTAGTCGGGCGGGGCCGGACTATATGTTATTTAATCGCCCGGCTGGGCATATGAGGCGAGATTGTCCTAGGAGGCAGAGATCTCGTGGTACAGAGACTAAGCGTGCAGATTAGCCGGATATGTAGGGTACGTTTCTCCTCTTACACTTGTTGACTAGAGTAGCGTTAAAATTGGATGCATCATATTCGTTCATTATTGCATCTTGTGTGATGGATTTGGGCGTAGAGGTTAAGGCCTTTAGAGAAGCCTAGTATAGATGTTCTTCCCTAGGATGTAGGGTGAGAGTTGACCTGATAGGTCAGAATTACGAGTTAAAGGTCTCCGAGATTCTGCTCATGGTGGACCCCGGGAATGGGTTGTCACAGTATGGCATCATTGCGTTCATGTGCATGGTAACATCGCGTCGAGTCGGGCGTGGGTGCACAGTAGTGGTCATTCACAACTCTTGGTTAGTGTGGGTTGAGTTTGTCTTTGGGACTACGTCCAATGGAGACTCATAGTTCGAATCAGGAAATGAAGTAATTAATGTGTGGGCAAAAGCAAGAAGGGGACAGATTAATCCCTAAAGGTGAGAAGCACGGAGTTAGGGTGAAGGAGATCGTGAGTAGTATCCGAAAGGTCCTGTGTGGGTGTAAGAGACCCTGGGAGATATCCCAAATTTCTATGTGGGTGTAAGAGACCCGGGGAGATATCCCGAATTTATGTGTGTGGGTGTAAGAGACCCGGGGAGACGTCCCAAATTTCTATGTGGGTGTAAGAGACCCGTGGAGAAATCCAAAATTTTTGTGTGGGTGTAAGGGCAGGAGCCATCACAGAATTTCTGGCCATTGGTGTAAGAGACCCGTGGAGAAATCCGAAGGCCCCACCGTGGGTGTAAGAACTGCCAGAGAGCCATCCCGAATTTCAGTATGGGTGTAAGAGACACGTGGATATATCCAAAATTTACGTATTGGGTGTAAAGAACTGGGTGGGAGATGTCAGAAATTTCTATGTGTGCATAACAGAGCTCGAAGTGTAAGCCAAGAATTATGTTGCGAGATGAAAACACAGTCAAGTTATCACATAGACTTAGAGTTGAGTGATAGGAGTCGAGTATTGTTGACGGTGCCAAAACACATACAAATTTATGACAACTATTGCAAAGGACTATTGTCTATTAATCCGACAGCGGCACGAACTTGTTAACCTTATACTATATAAACCACCAATCTCTCGAGTAAATCATTTTCAAAGTTTGGTTTTAGTCGATATTGAAGATGCAATTAGGCAGTAATAAAATGGATTTAAGTCGGATATCGATCCGCACCGAAGTCTCAGGGAATTTTAAATCACAACTACCACGACTACTTTCGATTTCCATACTATTTGGACCCGCAAAAATGATAGTAGGATCCGACATTAAGGTCTTTGGAAAATTAAGCAACAAAGGAAAATAAATGAACCATCGACATCTTGGAAAATAAAGAATAAAAGAATAGTTAATTTTCTAATAAAAGAAATGAATCTTTGAATAGTTATCCTCGAAGACACGGTAATAGAAACAGTTATAGTGAACTATGATTCTGTAGTTAATTACGATAAAATTTCTTGATTATCTCAAGTTTCAAAATGCGGCCCGAGGCGTTGTAGTGCGGTGGATCTCTCCACATCACATTTTCATCATCTAATTTATGACTGATTCTCTCTCGAGATACGAGGGAATTAGATAACTACTTTTAAAAATGGACACATAATAAGGTATTTTCTTTTGCAATACTCCATACCCCATTTTATGAATTTGTAAACCTTAGCTCGAGTTATCGATTGACGGATATCTGACTTCGGATTGCTCTCCTCGAAATTAGAATAGATCAACCTTTCCTTGATTAGATCACATAACACGGGTTGGCCTCATTATCAGGAATTGAGGTGAACTTTGCTTGTTTAAATAGATAACTCATTCGGCTTCGTTCTTGATTTCAAGTGAGGAAGAGGATTTATCTAAGTGAACACAGAGCTCAGATCCTAATAGCGGGTTAGTATACCTTCAAAGAAATGTACATTACTCTCGGGGAATGTCTTCCACTGTGTCGCTCAGGAGGACCTCCTTGAGAATCGAGCAATGTATGAAATCTTACTTGGGTATAAGAGCGATATTCGAGATCCCAGGAATGATAAACCCAAAACCAGTAAATTCATTAAGCCTTCGGGAAGTAAGTTGGCACGAGCTTGACTACGAGGATAGATAAATTCGAGCTATAACGTTCACTTAATGGAAAATTTGGATTCCTCGGTGTTGAATTACACGATCTGACATTCCTCACGATCATAAGAATAAGCGCAATTTGGCTGAAACAATCAATTCCGAAATTTGTCGAACTTGAACATTCCGGTAGTAATTTGAAAGAAATTGAAATGCGTCAAACCGGCTCAAGCGGAAAATGCTGTCAGTTCGGAAAATACAGAAAATAAATCTTTGAGCATAATCTGCTTTCTAAGCAGCGGAAATAAAATTAAGAAAAATAAAAGAAAGAAAGAAAAAAAAATAAAGAAAATACGAGCTTTGACTATCCGGACCTCTCGTGCAGTAGCGTAGTGCTTTAAGCGGTACGGATAATTTCTGCGTATTTATAGGGTTATCAATTGGGCCCTAATCCCGATGTAACTGTGTATTGGATTTTTGAGTATCGGGCCCCGAGTCTTTGTTGAGTCGCGACCCGGTTTCCTTGTCGTGACATCATCGATGTCGCGACATCAATCTCGCATTGCGACATCAGCTTTTTCTATGCTTGCCTTGATTTGGTCATTCTTGATGTCGCGACATCAATATCTTGTCGCGACATCTTCTCCGCATCTTAGCGAGTTCAATTGTTCTCTCGATGTCGCTGACGTGATATCTTGTCGCGACCTCGACTCATTTCATCTGCGATCTTCAAAAGCGTGTCTTGGATATCGCGACATCAATCTCTTTGCTCCAGCGACATCATCTTATCGGCTATGAAATGGCCAGCCGTTCGATGTCACGACATCGACATCTTATCGCGACCTCACTTCACGTCTTTGCAGCTTTGATCTGGTCGTTCCTGATGTCACGACATCGATATCTTGTCGCGACCTCACTTCATGAAGCTTCACCCTTCAAGCGGCGAGTGCGGGTAGCCAGCGACCGATCTCATGTCGCGACATCGGCTGCCAATGCGATCTTCTCTTGATGATTTTTGATGCCATTGACCTTGACCTCTTGTATCGTGAGCATCATGATGTCGCGACATCGTAATCTCCGCGTCGCGACATCAGCCAGTTCTGCAGGGCTTTCAAGCGGTTGCTCTTGATGTCGACCTCGATCCGTGGCGACATCGGAAGCAAGTCTTTGCGGTCTTTAGCGTGCGGATGTTAGCGACATCAATATGTTATCGCGACTTGATTTGCAAACTTCTGGCAGCTTTGAAGCGTAGCTCTTGATGTCCCGCGACTTCCTCTTACGTTGCGGCGTGACTCATTTCCTTGCGGCTTTCTCAAGAAGCCGATCTGTCGTGACCTCGATATCTTATTATCCATGTCGCGACTGAATCGAGATTTCCTTCAATTTCCCGATGTCGCGACCTCACTTATTTAATTGTGTAAACCCCAAAAGCGCATCAATGACTCGGCCGAGTTCTTTTCATTACGCTACGCCATTCATTTGCACTTTTCCTCCACTTATTGCTTTGTATTTTCTACTTTCTTTCTCTGCTTCCTGCATAACAATTTGGGTGAGTTTCTTCATATTTATGTATATTATTTATTCATTTACAGATGAAAATCAAGCGAGAAAAATGGACTAAAAATAGATGACTTTTAAGCTCATCAAACTCCCCCGAACTTAAAATTTTGCTTGTCCTCAGCGAAAAAGAAAAGAGTGTTTGTCTCAAGCAAGAGGACATTTTACGTGATTTGTTTAGCAGTTTCATTCAATTTAATTGCAATGCAAGGTATGCAAAATTTTAAACACATCTAGCTTCAAGTCCGAGTTCAAAGGTTGGTCTCTACCTCTTTATGCTATGCAAACTAACATGTTGAAATTGTTTCTGAGCAATATACTCATTGGATCTGTTGAATAATGAATTGTTTCCTTTCTCATTTCATCTTGAGTCATTTAACTCCCTGAGTTCTTCACAATTTTGATTGTTTCCTTTCTTCCAATTCCATAGGCTTGTTTTCCATATTGTCTCCACTAATGTAGGTGAATTCAGCCTTCCGGACTCGTCGGGTCTTTTGGGCTTATATTGTTAGGCTTGGGTAATGGGTAGGATGGAAGGAATTTTTAGGTTAAGATTACCCTGAACATTTTCTCTTCTCTTCTACCCTTTCTTTCTTATAGTTTCTCTAATAAACTCCCCTAAACTTCATGTTTGGGACATCTCTTTGATTTCTTCATTTGACCATAATTCCCCACATTTTACACTTATAATTTCCTTTGGGGGATTTCCTTGGTTTGCTACCACTAAGGGATAGTGCAATGTTTTAAGTTTTAGGCTTTTCTAACATAGCGAACTTTGGGTTAGTAGCTCCCATACAGGATGGCATTAGGGTACTAGGTGTTGAAACACCCCTAAGAACTTAATTGTTCAAAGAGAGTTAGGCCACAAGATAAAACTTATCCACCAGAAGCCTTTGCTTTTAATTTGCATTTTGGCTGCTTTGCCTTTTTCTTTTCATTCCCTTTTTGAGTTCCTCAAAAACATATACTCCCCCAAACTTCATTTCTTTCTTCCTCTTTGAATTCTGGGAATCATAGGTTCTTTCTTGAAGGATTGATTTCTTAGGATGGGTTGGGGTTTCCATTGGTTTATTTTGAAGGAGAATAGGCTTGTTGGCTCGATTTGGAACTTCACGTATGCATGTCGACATATGAATAGGGATAGCTAGAAATAGCTCAAAGCTGTCGAGAATGGCACGCATCATCTCTTGTAGGATGTATCACCTAAGATTTCGCCTCATTGATAATCCTAACAAATTCTAGAATTTGGTTGAGCAGTGTGACTAACCATAGGAGTACCTTGACTCATTTTTATTTATGAGTAGTTAAGTTGGTGATTCAACGAGGTTCCTTGACTTCTTGTTCATGCCACAATCACCAATATGTTTTTGTTCATACATTTGTATTACCTTCCTCTAATCTGGACTTATCAGTTAAATATAAGTAATTTTTGCACCTTGTGTTTCAATTAAACTATATGCATTTTGTCCTTATTCTGCAAATTTTTTTTTTTTCCTCATTTCAGCTTACTCCTATTCTAACTGCTTCATTCAATTAAGATAATGTCCTCTCAGCAGTTTTTATTCTTGAACTATTTCCTACCTTGATTTCCTAATCATGCGACCATAACATATCATTGAACAATCAATTGCAAAAATAGCACACAACACTTCAATTTAAATTTCTCATTTTATTTACGATTAATTTGCAGCTTGTTGGATACACGGTATGGGAGAAGGATGGTATTTGAAAGTTAGGCGAGGAGAGGTGCATTTTTTCTTTTGAAATGGTCGGAAGGCGAAAAATGTTGGGATCTGGGTCTAATGTGTACCTAAATGGAACGGAAGTCGGGGAATTTTCATTTCTCTTCTTTGCTTTCTCTTCTTGGTTTCCTTCTCCATTTGTTCTTGATAGAAATCATTAGAGATTCGACCTTCTTGTTCGACTCATCACGCCTCTTTCCCGAGCCATTCATTGTATTTTTCCATTTTAGTCATCACTTCTAAGAATTTGGCAAGATTATTTGTTAATCAAATCTAAATTTTCCGGCCATTCATACGCACAGCTGTAGGATTGAGTCTCCCATTCTTTTTGTCTACATCCGTTCGGTTGTTTTCAGCTCCCCTCTTTGTAGAATTTGTATAGTAATTTGAAACCCTTTATCACTCCCCCAAATTTGGTGTCATGCTCTTTATCTCTTTTCTCTAACAATCTTCCAGAGTTGAGAGTCACGATCAAACTGCTTGTTATAGAAAGCTTCATGACTCAGTTTGAGTTTCAGTAACAAATCGTGATCTCTTTCCTTCATTTCTTTCTTGAACTCTTCTCTTCTTCAACATTTTTCCCATCTGTTCTCTTGCATTCGGAGTTCTTCTTTCCTTTGTTGTTATATTCTTTGGATCTCCTCATGCTCCCTTTCTTTTGTTTAACTCTTCCTTCCCCTTTGTTGGTCTCTTCTTTTTCGATTCTTTTTCATACATTCCTTCTCTGAATTCTGTTTTAAGTTCAACTCATCTCTCTTTCCTCTATTCTCTTGCATGGCATTGAGAGCTTAGGAATTGAGTTGTTCTCTTGTGCTCCTTTTGGGCTTTCTCAGGTGTTGAATTGTTTTGTACGAGGAGGAGGCGTAAGGGGATGGAGAAGTCTATTAAATTTTGTCTTAAATCCACCGCCCTTCATTATCTGCAAACATGTAATCATTGGTCAGTGATGTCCTTTGGGGTGCTCACCGCTCTGTCGATGGCCTACAGGAATTCTCAGCACTACGGTCACGCCCGGCTTGGGCTTCACCTGTTCTCTACCGTACTCCCTTTTTCTCTGATTTCTTGGCCCCTTGCTAACTCTGTCGGGAAGGAATGGGTGAGGCTTCACAGGGACTTCTTCTTCGACTCCCAGTGCTGCCCACCCAGACCTTGAAGCATAGGCGTGATTGTTCTTTGGGTGAGAAGGCGATTTCTTTTGTTCCCTTCATGATACCTCATGATAGAGTTCTCTATGATAACTCCTATATTGATCTTATTGCCCCTTGAGTATGTACGGCGAGTACCGCTTCTTGTTATACTCAGCGTACATAAATGTTTTGTTGGAACCAAGCAGCGGATGCAAGAGTAAAACCATACGCTGGCTTCCTCGGTAAGGAGCTTCCCACTGTTCGAGTTCTTGGCTTTCCTTCTCCTTGGTCTAAGCGCCCTTCCATCCCGGTGAGCTTCGGCAATCTTTCTAAATTCGGTTTTCAATTTCTTGAATTTGGAGCCATGCTTGTATTGTCATCCCGTAGGCCTCGTTGATGGCCTTGGCCCCGATATGAGACCGGACTCCTCTAACATAAACGACTCCGTCCTTCCTTCCTACCATATTGGAATAAAACTCTCTCACCGGTCTTTGTATACCACCTTTTTTGGTGTGGGAACTCTCCGTCCTCTCTGCTACATCATCTCCTTGAAAGGAGTCACCCGGGGTTTTGAATCTCCTACCAGTACTCAAACCTTTGTTAGCATAGTACTTCTTCACTTTGGGAATAAGCTTCATCGATACGAAATCTTCTACTTCTTCTTCTTCTCTCCTTTTTTCCTTTCCTTTACGCTCACGTCTTAGAAGTTGTCGAGCTTAAATTGTTTTTTGATGGCATCTCACCGCTTTGCTCTTCTGACGAAGATCTCATCTAAATGTTCTCCTTGGCAGAGTTTCTTAACTTCTTACGATTGTTAAAATTCCTCATAATCTCGTCGGTTGGGGACCGGGGTGGGAATTTCGACCATCGGAGACGGGAGGAAAGCACCGAGAAAGTTTGGAATCTTTAGGGTTTCGGGAGGTTGAGATTCGAGGAGGAAGACGAAGGTGAATGGTTATGTGGTTGGAGTGAATGAAATAGTTTCCAACGATTGCAATTCAATCAATGTTTGTGGCTGATTAATGCTTTAAATTAAGACTGTGGCGACTTCAATTCGCCTCTTTTTATTTAGGTCATTAAGGGCTTTTTGAAGTGAGTGGTTGGCACATGTGCACTTTTATGTCGCGACCTACCTAATATGTCGCGTGTCTGAGGGTTCTCGGGATTTGTTTGATGTGACAATCATATAACGACTTGTTCGTGAAAATGTCGCGACATGTATCTCCCACTTCCTCCATACTCACTAATTGTTCTTTCCAAGCGGTCACGACTTATGTTTTGTAGGACAACGGCTTTCTGTAGTGACATAACACTTCTTTGTCATTGACCAAAGCCCTTAATTCAATGATTTCATAAACTTTGAATTATCTTATTCTAACGTTTAGACATCTCTTGGGCATATTTTAAGCAAAAGATTTAACAATTAATTCAAAGTATATCTACGAGAATTGGGTTAGGGAGAAAGATTTACTCCCCTTTTCTCATGTCGCGACTCCTACGCAAGTAAATTTGGAATTACTCACGTAGTTGCCTTGCTATTCATGTCTTTAACATGTTGGAAGATCTTTGCAATATTCGAGAAAATTCTAATTAAACTACGATCTATTTCCTGAAATTAAATATTTATCACATTTCTAGAAAACACATCGACCTAATTTCGACAACTAAAGAAAAGAAATGTCAAAATTTAAATTCAAAATTTAAATCCTCATGAGTTACCTCCATTATTTGCTTTCAGTTTTGAGTCGCCGGCTGGGCTTCTTTGTTGTAGTTCATCTTCTTTTCCCTCAGAGCCGGTTGGAGTTCTTCGCTTTCCTCTTCCCTTTGTTGAGATAATGCTTTAACCTTTGTCAAAGTGACCTTGAATTCCTTCCGTGCTCAGTCTTACGATTATTCTTGCTCCAAATGTAATTGCCGATACCCTTTGTGTATGGCCCACTCCAATTAGTTTAATTTCCACAGGAAACAACCAGTCTAAATTAAGCGGCTTTGTTCCCTGTTTTTGGGAGCTCTTTCCTCGGGGATTTCGATCATGCCATTTCTTTGTCTTGTCTTTGTATATTCTAGCATTATCATAGACTTCCATTTCTCGATTCTTCAGTCAGCGGGTTGGAACAAATCTTTGCTTCCTTGCGACCTTAAAATCAGTTTAACTTCTTGATGGCCACGTTGCCTTGTATTCTAATTGAGGTAGATGACATGGTTTGCCAGGCTACGTATGGGGACATTCAATGGGGTTTGTATGCGATCTTTGTAAGCCCAGAGTGCATCATCAAGTTTGGAAGACCAATCCTTCCTGCTTGAGCTCACAGTCTTTTCAAGTATTCTTTTGATCTCCCTGTTGGAAATTTCTGCTTGTCCATTGGTTTGGGGATGATAGGCTAAGCTCATTACATGCTTGATCCCATACCTGCTCATGAGTTTTGCAAATATTTGTTTTAAAATGGGTTCCCCATCACTAATGATGGTTACGGGGTTCCCAGGCACCTTCGAAATATTCTTTTGCAAGAAACTCACAGCGTATTAGCATCATTCCTTGGACAGACCCTTTGCTTCCATTTGAGGCGTAATCACGCTGGCGGTATGTATGGAGTTTCCCGAATGATGGTGAGAGGAAGGTCCCCATAAAATCTATTCCCCAAACATCAAGAATTTGTATCACCATAATACCTTTTAGGGGCATTTCATTCCTGGCTGGCGATATTTCAATCCTTTGGCATCGAACGCCACCTGATTTCACCCGCTACGCACGATCTGAAGATAGTGGGCGGTAAACCCCGATTGGAGTATCTTGTGAGGTACATTTGCTCTCCCGAGAAAAATGTCCCATATGGTGATGCATGGCATTCATTTAAAATGTTGCCTTGTTCACCTTACGGCACACACATCGCCTTCTTATTTATCATGTCGGCACCTCTCTTGAATAATAGTGGGTCATCCCAAATAATATCTGGCATCGGTTAAGTTTCCTCTTACATTGGTAGGCGAGTTACGAAGGCATTACTCCCTGTAACCGGATAATTCACAATATCGGCATACCATGGAAGTTGGAAGGAAACCTTGAATAATTGCTAAATGCAGGAAGTTCTGCATTAGCGCACATTTTCTTCTTCATATGCTCTACTCTTGACAAGTAATTAGAAGCTATCCACATTGTCGCCCTTTTTGTCCTTTTTGGCACCAAATCAAACTCTTGCAGCGGCGGCGCCCACCTTATACGTCTTGGCCCAGCATTTTTCGACATCGGGTACTTGATTCTTTGCATGATCGGTGTGAATTACCATGGGATCTAAAATGTATTGTCTAAATTTTTCACCAACGAATACTATGGCTAGCATCTCCTTTTCGATTGTTGAGTAGTTCTCTTGTGCTTCATTGAAGGTCTTACTAGCATAGTATATGTGCAGATACTTTCTCTTTCTTTGCCCAACCGACTCCCATAGCAAATCCTTTGGCATCACATTATTTCAAATCACGATTCCCGTGCAGTGCGACCATTATAGGTGCTGTACCCGATCGATCTTGATTTCATCATCGCTACGAGGAGTCATCAAAATTGAACCTTGTCTTTTTTCGGTAATGCGCACTTAATTAGTGCATTATTTTGAAAAATCTTTGATAAATCTCCTGCCAAAACCAGCTGTGCCCCGAAGCTTCTTACTCGCTTTAGCGTAGTAGGTGGTGAGTTTTGATAATGGATACTTTGAATCCGATCAACTTCTAGTCGATGGCGAAATTTGTACCCAAGAACAATACCTTTGTTACCATAAAATGGCATTTTCGGTCGGTACTAAACATTTGTGTAGCATCTTTGAGTCTTGTTTCCAGTTGTTTAAACATTGATCAAAATTTGGATCCATACAAATAAAATCATCCGAAATTTCCATCACTTCTTCCAACCAAATACGAGAATATAGACATCATGCACCTGCGGAATGTAGGCTGGGCATTACATAACCCAAGCGGCATCCCTTAGAAGATAAAGGTACCATAAGGGCATGTGAGCGTGGTCTTCTCTTGATCCTCACGGTGCGATAACTTAATCTGATTATATCTGAGTACCACGTCGGAAAACAAAAGTGGTGTCTGCTAACTTTATCCAACATCGATCAATGAAAGGCAAAGAAATGATCTTTTAAGTTTCTTTGTATTCAATTTCATGTAATCAATACATACCCTCCATCGCATCAGCTGTTCTTGTTGGAATCGATTCATTTTTCATTTCGATCCGCAGTAAACCACTTTCTTTGGAACCACATGAGCTGGGCTCACCCGAGGGTACGATGGCATAGATAAAACCGGCATTTAACAATTTGAGCACCTCCTTCACGACTACTTCCTTCATCACTTTGGATTCGGCCTCCTACGGTGTTCTGAATGGTCTTGAAGTCTCTTCTACTTTGAGAATCTTATGCATCTGGAAATTGATGGTGATACCACTTGACTCTTGATGGACCGGCTTTATCGATTCCTTATGCTTCCTTAATAATTCCAGCAATCTTTGTTCCTCATTCTCACTTAATCTGGCTGAAATGATCACTGGTTTTTTCTTTGGTAATTCTAAGTAGGCATACTTTAAATGACATGGCAACTCTTTCAAAACTAAACCTTCTGTACTGGTCTCTTGATGAATTTCCTCATTTTCACTATCTTCCCCATTATCTTTTTTGTTTTGCTTCAAGCTCAACACAGTTTCTATAGCATGAGAACTGCTGTATGGAAATTTAATAGATACATCTTCAAGATATCTGAATTCATCTCTTTTCATCGATAAAAACCGGAGTGTTACAACTCATTGTTAACATCAGAGTTGGAAATAGAGACAAACAGCTACATTGTAGCCTCCTTTTCTCCCCTGGTCTATATTTTGCATACTTTTAATCAAGTTAAACACACAAAGCAGCCTTCTCTTCTCCAACCCTTAAGATGAGAACTCCGCATGTCAATCAAGGCTGCCCAAAGAGGCTAGGAATGGTCTTCCTAATAGTAGGTGTCAGGAATCTTCTTCCATGTCCAATGATGAAGTCTACTGGAATAAAACTTCCTAACAAAGTGATTCAACACATTCTAATGACCCTTCAGTTTCACCATCGACCGTCTCGCTATTCAAGAGTACGCTTGTGGGAATAAGCTCCCCAAACTTAATTCTTGGCAATGTAAAGAGGCATCGATTTGATACTAGCCCTCGAGTCACAGAGCCTATGGAATTCCATTCCTCCAACAATACAAGGAATTGTGGAACTTCCCCGGGTCCTTCATCTTTAATCGTAGTTCCTTTCGACATCGTGACCAAGTGGCAAAATGATTCACTATTCCTTCTTCTACTATTTTTCTTTCTTGCTCGCATGTCCTTCGAATTTTGCATAAAGTGGCACCGGTAGTACCACTTCAAGAAAGGTGCATACGATCCCAGCCTGGAAAGTTTTCAAGAACCTTGCAAACTCGCTCCTCCATCTGATTTCAAGTAGCCTTTGTGGAAATGGGACTGTGCCTTTGCCTTCGATGTTCTTCTTTCTACTCCTTCTTGTCATTCTCAAAGGCTCCTTCCTTTCTCTCGGTCTGCTACTTTGTCAGCCGCCACCTTTTCTTCTTCTCTTCTAACTCCTTCCCACTCCTCACCGCAAGACACCATGCTGTCTCTTCCTCGTGTCACTGGGGAAGGCATCTTCTCGCCGCAGGTTGCACCAATACTTACTTGTGTCTCCTGTGTTCTTCAGGATGACTAGAGTGTTCTCAAAATTTGAATTGGTAGCAAATGCCTAATTCCTCCAAACTTTGTTCATGGAGGTTCAAATTTTTATTATCCCCCCATAAACCGCAAAGATCTCTGCTCTCAAAAGACGGGGCCCTCCACCCCGGGAGCATTCGCTTCTCGCGGCTCATTTCCCCCGTCGCCGCTGGAACCTCGTGGCCGACACCACGAGGGTTCGTCCTTGTCTCAGCCTTGAGAAGCCCCTCCACCATACGAAATTCTCATGGTTCCCGAAATCGGGTGATACGCGCCGGGAAGGTTGGGATTGGGTCTGGCAAATGGTAAGCTCGCTCACCCAAATACTAGCCTCTTTCAAAGATCAATAAGTCCTTCGCCACTCTTTCAAGACTTCATTAACTCCTTCAATTGCTCCTATTTCATGTTTTGGTGTGTCTTTCTTCGCTTGTCTAACCTGTGCATAATGGCATCCAACTTGGCCTCCACGGCTATCATCTTCGCTTTCAGCTCCATGATCCCTTTCCTCTGGCCGTTTCCCTCTTGAAAGCTCATAAGGAGTTTTCATGTTACATTTAGCCGCATCTTCAATCAAATTTTCGCTTCTCTTCAAGACTTTTTGTTTGAATGCTCCACAGCATGAAGCATCACGATCCCTTTGATATATCATTCATGGCATGATATACAATGTCCATCCGAAGTCTTCGATCTATCCCATGCATTGACATCTTCTCAAGAACTGCTTGAATCTTTCCCGTTACATACAAAGCCATCTTCCCCCGTCGGAACACCATGATCTCCCTCCTTCTTTCGTGGTTAGGTCAGTGAGCACCTACCTAAGTAGGCCTTCAACTAAATTCTCCCAAGTATCAACAACTATATGGTAAAGATTCATACCATACCGCCGTATCTCTTAGAGAATGGGAATAGGTGCGCTTTAAGGACTTCGGTCTCACCCCATTCGCCTTAACAAGATTGCCATCCCGAGAATCTTCCTGTGTGCTCGCTTTCGATCTTCAAATGGACGACCAAGAACCGATGCCGCCGACCATTGTAATCGGTTGCTAGCTTTAATTCAAAATTATTAAGATCTACCGCAGTCGTTCGATCGCGAAAGTATTCTTCCTATATACTGGTCCTTAAATCCTCCATTGTATCGTTGACTGGAGGCCTTCTAGCTTCTTTCTATATGTATTTCAACCTGATCCCGCTTCATCCGCCATGGTCGAAGTTTTTCGCTTCTTAGTCTTTCTCGCTTTCTTGAACGTCCGATTTCGTGTCACCGGAATCGTAGACGCGTTCTCGTTTCTATGCATCAAAGTTTTTCAAAGCAAAACATACTCCCATTAATAGGATTAGTCAAATCATAAATATTCAATATGGGTTGTTAAAGATCGCGGCTACAGAGTCACGCTTGAAACGCTATTTTTGTTCTTTTCTTTTAAAAATGTCCAAATTAGTATTTCTTTCTTTCATCCGACATTGGATTACAAATTCTTCGATCCACCCAATCCGCCATAAAAAAACTTGTTGACCGAACCAAAACACACATACAAATTTATGACACTATTACCAAAGGACTATTTGCCTAATCCCCTAAATCCGCACCAAAACTTGTTAACCTATACTATAAAACCACCAACTTCTTAGAGTAAATCATTTTCTTCGTAGTTTGGTTTTAGTCCGGATATTCGCAAGTGCACAGTCGACAAGTAATAAATGGATTTAAGTCCAGATATCAATCCCACGTAGATCTCAAGAATTTTAAATCAACTACCCCGACTACTCAATTTCCATACTATTCGGGACTCACAAACGATAGTGAGGGATCCAAAGACATAAGGTGCCGGAAAATTAAACGAACAAAAGGAAAATAACTGAATCCATCCAACATACCGGAAAAAATAAAGAATAAAGAATAGTTACCTTAATAAAAGAAATGAATACTGAATAGTTATCCCGTAAGACACACACAGAAACAGCTATAGTGAACTATCGATTCCTCGTATTAATTCCGATAAAATTTCTTGATTATCTCAAGTTTCAAAAACTGGGCCCAAGGCGTTGTAAAGGCGTACCGATCTCTCCACACTCCATTTCATCATCTAATTTATGACACCCGATTCTCTCGAATACAAGGAATTAGATAACTACTTTTAAAATGGATTCCTAACTGCATTTTCTTTACTTCATACCCATTTTATGGACTGTAAACCTTAGCTCCCAAGTTATCGGCCAAGCAAGGATATACAACTTCCAGACGCCCTCGAATGAATAGATCAACCTTCCTTGATTAGATCACAAACAACAAGGGATTGGCCTCACTATCCCGAATTGAGGTGAACTCTTGCTTGTTTAAATAGATAACTCATTCAACTCTGCCTTTCGATTTCAAGTGAGAAGAGGATTTATCTAAGTGAACTTACAAAGTTTCAAAAGATCCCTAATAGTGTGTTAGTATACCTTCAAAGAAATGTACATTACTCAGAATGCGTCTTCCCCCGTGTCACTCGAGGACTCCTCCTTGAAATCGAGCAACACGCAAATCTAATGGGTAAGAACCGATATCTCATCCCAAGACACAAAACCCAAAACCGTAAGTAAATTCATTAACCCGAAATTAACAAGCCGGAAACGACTACGTGAAAGATAAATTCTGACTATAACGCTCACTTAATGGAAGTTGACTCCTCAATTACTGAATTACACGATACAAAGATTCTCCGATCATATAAGAATAATCGCACTTCCAAATCAACAATCGACCTTAAATTGTTCAACTTCAAACATTCCAGTAGTAAATTTGAAAGAAATTGAAATCTGCATTCGCCTTCGCCTCAAACGATAACATCCGTATTCGTAAATACAACGAAAATAAAAAATACGAGCATAATCTCGCTCTAAAACGACGAATAAAAATTAAGAAAAAGAAAAGAAAAGAAAAGAAAATAAAGAAAATGAGTCGGGCCATCCCGCACCTCTCACCGTGGCCGCCAAGTCGCTTTAATGAGCTGGATAGTCACAGATTTATAGGTTCCTCAATCAGTCCTAATCCCAATGTAGCCTCGGCTGTGGATTTTTGAGTATCGAGGCCCGTCATCGCTCGTCGCGACTCGCTTTTGTCGTGACATCATCGATGTCGCGACATCAATCTCACGCGACATCAACTTACTCTGATGAATTCTGATTTGTCATTCTTGATGTCGCTGACATCAATATCTCTTGGTCGCGACATCTTCTCACGCCTCGCAGGTTTCAATTGTTCTTCCTCGATGCCGCACGGCCGATATCTTGTCGCCACTTCGCCATTTCATCCGCAGCTTCTTCAATCGATAGTTCTCGGATGTCGCGACATCAATCTCTTTGTCGCGACATCATCTTATGGAACTCGTGAGGCTTTTGACCGGGTCGCCTCGATGTCGTTTACATCGACATCTTGCTACGACCTCACTTCACGCTCTCGCGTTTTGATCCGTCGCCTCCCGGCGTCACGACATCGATATCTTGTCGCCAATTTCACTTCATGAAGCTTCACCTTCAATCGGCGTGTCCTCGTGTCGCGACTTCGACATCTCTACTGCCGCTGACACGCCTTATGGCTTCGCGTTTCTTCGATGATTTCCGATGTCGCGGATTTCAGCCTTCTTTGTCGTGACATCATCATGTTTGATATCAATCTCACGTCAGCGACATCAACTTAGTTCTCCGGGCTTTCAATCAAGCTGTTTGATGTCACGACTGATCCCACGCCAGCGACATCGCCTTAAGTCTTTTGCAGTCTTTAACTTCGCTGGATGTCGCTAATATCAATATGTTGTCGCGATTTCCGATGGCGACTCAGTTTAACCGGCTCTCATGTCATTTACTTCACTCTTACGTTGCGACGCGCCATTTCCTTGCGCCTCTCAAGAGCAAGCCAAATGTGACTCTCAATATCTTGCTATCCATGTCACGACCCGAATCGGGATTTCCTTCACTCTCGATGTCGCGACCTCATGACTGACCAAGCCCCAAAACCGCATCAATGACTCCGCCCGCTCTTTCATTTCTGCTCTGCTATTCGACCGCACTTTTCCCTCCCACTTACGCTGTATTTTTCTACTTTCTTTCTCTCTTCCCGCTAATAACAATTTGTGAGTTTCTTCATATTTCTCAGATATTATTTATTCATTTCTAGATGAAAATCAAACAGTAAAAATGGACTAAAATTGTATGACTTTAAGCCTACCGTTGACTCGAGATGAAACACACGTCAAGCATCACATAGACTTAGGAGTTGAGTGATAGGAGTCGGGAGTGACTGAGATGAAAACACACGGTCGTTATCACGACTTAGAGTCAGAGCGATAGGAGTCGGGAGTGACTCAGATTCGATACCCCTTCGAAATCAGATTGTTGTCAGAGTCGAAAGGGCTCGGTAAATGGATGTCATTCATGACATGGACTAGATTGACGGTCCATTGGATTGTTAGTGATTGTGATCTTGGGAAGGTCGCTTACACACCCAAGCAAGGGTCAGGTAGGTTACGGTTGTGATGGATTATATACAGTGTTAGAGGACATGTCGCGAGACTGCCCCGGATCATAAGGGTAGCCGGGAGGAGACTTACCCTTAGTGGAATTCGCCTACAATAGTTATCAAAGAAGATACAAATGGCAACTATGAAGCATCAGGATGGAGGCCATGTAGATCATCGCATGTTGGACCGAGCATGCAGAGCTCCATCACGGTCCCGATCCGGTTGTGAGACATTCGAGAAGGTGACCTCGATACGACGCTCTCACGGATCGAGTCAGAGAAGTGTTATGCGACACGAAGGCCGGCCCTTAGAGTTCGAGGTCGAGATCAAGTCTTCAAGGTGATACCTGCTAGAGGAGTTGTCGGGTTTTGGTGTTTAAGAGGTTAATGCCGAGGTTCACTGGGCCTTTCTAGATACCCATGGTAGGCATTGTTGCGTACTTTGGTGTTATTGCCCAAAGATGTCGTGTCCACGAGGTATTTCATGTCTCCATGCCCTGGCATACCCGTGATCCACCATGCGGTGGATCGGGGACGTGACAAGGTTGACACTCGGCGTGACCTTTAAGGAGGGACTACAGGCATTTTGATACCGTGATCGTGCCTTATGAATGCTAAGACCGTGGAGGCTAGTGGAGGGTGCTATGACATTCATGGAGTGGAGGAGTCAATGTGGGAGCGCGAGGACACGATGCGGGCCACCTACCCCTTCTTGTTTAGAAATGAAGGTACGTGGTTTAGTCGTTTAATAATTAAATGACGAGTTTACATGCATGGTAGAGTGCACGTTACATATGCATGTGAGTGATGTGATTGTCCAGAATTTCGGGATGAAATTCCTTTTAAGGAGGGGAGAATGTAAGACCCGAGAAAATTCCAATTTCTGGAAAAAGGGCAAAATCGTAATGGCATGTTTTTCGAGGCATCGCATTTCGGGTGCCGTAAAATGACATGTGATGTGACGAAAGTCACCTATAACATGTAATTATGTGACACATGTTACATGAGTAGAGAAATGAGGGAAATGAACAGTCTAGATAGTGCCAAGTGGCAAATATCTAGATGAAAGGATATAAATGTCATTTTATAACTTTTAAATGATAATAGGACGAAATACTAAATAGTAGTCATCTCCCTCCTTATGAAATGAGAAGTAAAAACGTGGGAAACCAGAAATGAGATGCAGTAGCCGATTTTGACATTTTTAGTGAGAGAACATCCCACTTCTCTCTAGATTTATAGGCGATCCAACCGTCGAAATTCATCGGGACAAGAAGGAAAGTCGCCACGACGTAGGTCTACGGTGGGTTCTGGCTTGGGAGTTTTCACAAACTCCGTGATTTAGGGATTTATCCTACTTGGGCTTTACACTTTATTTAAGTGTTTTATAATGTTTCGCTGGATTGAGGTCGTGAGGGGTTGCTTTGATCGTCCCAAAACATGGACCGAAGTCAGGAATTTTCAATCTTGCTTTGATAAGGTAGTCACCGTTTCGATGGCTAGAGGTGGGTTTTATGCAATCAATTGTGTTTTGTGTGTATGAGGCCTGAATGGCTATGCAAATTGATTCCACCAAGAGGAACCGTAGAGGAGGGTCGCCTGCGGATAGCCCACTGCTTCGTTATGGACTGCAAAAACAAATACATTTTGTATGAAATGGACCATAAACGCTCTATGTGTTTCGCATCGGGAATTGCTTACGTGAGCGCTTCGAGTTGATTAATTAAAGAAATTAATATGGTTAATGCTTGATGTGTTAACATGATGCCATAATTATATAGAATATAATTGTGGGTGTGGGCCATTGGAAACGAAATTGTGTTTAGCTCAAGTGAGCAAATTTTGGTGATGGTTGATATTGTTGAATTACATGTGGTGTAATTGTGAATTGGATAATATATGCATAATTGATATAATTGTATATATTGTGTGAAATGGCATAATGCATTTCATATGCACTAGGGTAGCCTAGAAATTAGGTGAGTGCATGACATGAAAAATTGAAAGAAAAACGAAAACGTTTTTGGAAAGGAATTTCACATGATGAATTTCTGGAGAATGGGTCGGGAAACTGGCCCAACATCATTTCTGATGAGGACCACAGATTGTTTCTGGTTGCTCCAAACACATTCGCCTCGGAGGGTAGTCCCATATTTTTATCGATACTTCGGTAGTATAGTTTCGAAAACAACAAGAATTGTTTTTTTTTAAAAAAAAAGATGTTTTCTCATACGTGGCTTAGGCAAGTGTGAGGGAGTCGGTGAGGACTCGGGTGTGAGTTGATCATGTAGACATTCAAGTAGGATCACGCATGTATCAATGTGTTTACTTTGGAGCATTGCATACATGCATTTTAGGGTGGAGAGTAACCCACTTAGGGTGATTCCACCATCGAGCATTAGCTCACCCTATCGAGGGAAATTATATTATTCTCGTGTAGAGGAGCGTACAGAGACTCAAGCCATCATAGAGACTGCTTAGAAGAAAGCCTGACGTGGTTTCGTTTTGTTATGTACACATGTATTAGAACTCTACAAGTTTGATATATGATGTATAAGAATAATTTTATCACTCTTGAACTATTGTATATAGTCAAGATGTTGATGAGTATATTAGTATGAATCTAAGAGGCCGCTTTCACCATATAAATGTTAAATCGATCGTTGGGACAAAGTTTGTATACGGGCAGAGCTCCCGTACAAAGGAGACTCACCATTTTTGTGAGAGGTCCGTCACCCGACATTCACGAGTATTTCCGCGGGTTGACGGGTAGTCAACGGACACCCCGGTTTTGGGGCGTCACATTTACAATCCAATTTATCATTCATATTCATTCGGTTTTCAAACATTTCAAATATCACATTTCAATTCCATATTAACTTTCGTAATATCATTTCAAGATATGCTCAATTCATATAATCATTTCCGATTTATTTGGTAATCTACTAAAACACTTGAAATAAGAGTAGAGTTAGAGAACAAAATCAAAAAGCTTTGCACTTTGATTCCAATCCTTGGAATCTCAATCTCAGTTTGTCTTTTCCTCCTCGTCAGCCCCTATTCCAAAACCATTAAAGAACAATATTATTTGTGCGTGCTAGTGGTTTTGGTTAGGATTGATTTTTTTTTAGTTTAATTTGAGTTTCAATTTAAACAATATATATATATAGATTCTTGACTCAATGGGATTTTCATAGAGTCCAAGAACACCCGAAACGGAGTTCGCACACAGCTAAGGACCTCCGTTCGAGGTCACACGTGAATCAAACCCAAATTAAGCCGACCGACTCGCCGAGGTGTCCTGACCTGTCTGAGCTCTACCTGATACCCACTGTCCTCCATAGGCATACGAATGGATTCTTGACTCAATGAGCTTTCCATAGAGTCCAAGAACACCAGAAACGGAGTTCGGACGAAGAAGTTATGACCTTCCGAAGTTGGAGGTCACACTTAATCAAACTCAGCAAAGCTGACCTGACTTGACTGAGGTGTCCTGACCTGTCCGAGATCGGCCTGACACCCACTGTCCTCCATAGGCATACAAATGGAATCTTGAGTCAATGGGATTTTCAGAGAGTCCAATAACACCCAAAAGGAGTTCGGACGAAAGAGTTATGACCTTCCGAAGTTGGAGGTCACACGTAGTCACACCCAGCCGAGCCGACCGACTCGCCGAGGTAAGCACCGCCTAAGCTCACCCAATGCCCACCGTCCCTCCACTGCAAATACGAATGGAATATTGACTCAATGGTATTTCCATAGGAGTCCAAGAAATCGGAACGGAGTTTGACGAAGGAGTTAAGTGACCTTCCCGCTGGAGGTCATATCGTAGTCACACCCAAATTTAGCCGTGATTCAATCGGCCGAAATGACCTGGGACTCGGTAAAAGGACCATAACTTGGTCTACATAGGTCCTAATTGAGAAATTGAAAAGCCTAACATCAAGTTCATTTATGTGGCTAAAATTTACTAGAAGGATTCACTACCAAATTCCCTTTATTCCTACCAAAAAACCAATGAAGGTCCTATGACGCGTGACTATCACAATATGGCAGCTTCCTATGGTTCAAAATACCACCAAACATTTCCCCTTAAGGCAGACAACCACCACACAACCCTTAGGGTAGAAAATAACCAAAGTAGGAGAAGACCTACCTCTCGGAGTTTGTCGAAACTCCCCAACTCTGGTCTCTATGCGAAGCCCTTGTCGTGAGGATGAATTCTTCCTCTTGCTCCGCCTGAAATCGCCGGTCCGATCGCCGGGAAGTCTAGAGAGAAGTGAGAGCTTCTCACTCTAAAATCTCTCATCTTTTATCTGTTTTCCCTCCTTTTTCCTAGATCACCCTTAATCGTATTTTAAAAGGAGGAAACTTCCTCCCTTTTTCCTACATGCCACATGCCCTTTCCTTGATTTTTTTCTTCTCTTTTCTTTATTTCTTTTTGTATTTAGGTCCCTCCATTTCTCTATTTTTCTCATTTAAGGCTCCTATTATTTTCCTCTTACTCATTTATTTCTCCTTATTTCACTTAGACATCTAAACTTATTTACAAATGACCCTTAGGTCCCCATTTTACAATTTCCATATTTTCTCTTTTTCACTTGGGTTTATTTCCGGATTCAATAAATTTCTCATTTTAGCATATAATCATTTAATCAATATTTATCTAACAATTCCCAGAAAAATACCTAAGTTGGCTCAATTATTCCCTGAATATATAATAATTTTTATTATAAAAATTCTAGGGTATTTTTGGGGCATTACACTTGGGCTTAAGTGAATAGGTTGAGCCCAATTATGGGCTTCAAAGTTAGTGTGTTGGGGCTTGAGTGAATGGGTTTGGGCTTACGTGAGTAGGTTGAACAAATAAAGTAATGGGCTAAACTTGATTTAGGCTAATTTAAGGGTAAACTAACAAACTAAAGGGTTTGGGCTAATGCATGGGTGTTGGGTGGCTGGAATCTAAGCATTTTGATAGAAAAATTGCCGAAATCTGGAAATTTTGGCCGAAAAATACAAAATTAGGTAAAAAATGACTAGAAAACGCAAATTAAGGCCTAAAAAGATGAATCATGAAGGAAAATAAAGCTAATCTACCCAAATAAAACGAAAATGTGCTCAAATTATGTAAAGAAACTATGGTAACAATAATAAAAAAAGAAATAGCAAAAACTTAATTAATTTCATCCTCATTCTCTTCACTTCAAGCTTCCAACCTTCCATTTTCTCCCTCTCCAAGACACCTTCTCCCCTTTCTTTCTCTCTCCCCCTCTCCTATTCTCCCTCTCTCCTAATTTGAGCCAGCTCCCTTCCAAGAAAGACCTCTCTTGCATTTTATGCCCCAAGACTATTATTCTAAAGCCACCCTCACCCTCCACTTGGCTTCCAATAAGAGAACACTCTCTAAGGCCCAAAATACCCTCAATTGGGGTCTACAAATATGTCCATATTTGATAGTGTTCATGAGTGTAGCGAACACGAACAATGGAGTGAAATGAATGTACGAAAAGTGAGTGAAATGAGATGAACTCTATCAAAGAAAAAATGAGACCCCTAAATGAGTCCAAGAAAAAACACTAGCATGCTCAAACCGGAGCAACCAAAGGGGCTCTAAACACATTCCAAAAGCAAGCAACAAAAGAAAAGGTCTAAGCCACTAAAGTCACAACGTGAGTCCAAACTCCCACCAAATGGTCTCCAAAAAGTGGCTTGAGAATCAATGTCTAGACCAAGTAATAGTTAGACCACTCGTGGATACAAGTATCAAGGAACCATATGAGCTCTATATAGCAATAAAGAACAAGGTGATCAGCCATATATCAGAACACATACATAAGCCCAAGGGACCACATAGCGACATGGTAAGGAAGGAAAACTCAAGAATAATATCACTAGGTAATGTGCGGCACATGAAGGAATGGCTTTGAACACCTAAACTAAAAAGAATGGCTCTAAAAGCCACAATGAAAAGAACGATTCTGAACACCAAAATGAAAATAATAGCTCTAAACGCCAAAATGAAAATAATGGGTTTGAACGCCAAAATAAAAAGAGATGGCTTTGAACCCCAAAATGAAAAGGATGGCTTTAAAGGCTAAAATGAAAAGGTGGCTTTGAAGGCCGAAATGAAAAGGATGGCTCTGAAAGTCAAAATGAAAAGGATGGCTCTAAACGCCAAAATGAAAACAACGACTCTGAAAGCCAAAATGAAAACAACGGCTTTGAATGCTAAAATGAAAACAATGACTCTGAACGCTAAAATGGAAATAGCAACTTTGAACGCCAAAATGAAAACAACGGATTTGAATGCCAAAATGAAAAGAATAGCTTTGAACGCCAAAAAGAATGACTCTAAACACCAAAATGAAAAGAATGGATCTTAATGCCAAAATGAAAAGAATGACTTTGAACACCAAAATGAAAATAATGGCTTTGAATGCCAAAATGAAAAGAATGGATCTGAACGCTAAAATGAAAAGAATGGCTCTTAAAGCTAAAATGAAATAACGGCTCTAAATGTTGAAATAAAAATAATGGCTCTGAACGCTGAAATGAAAACAATGGCTCTGAAAGCCAAAATGAAAATAATGGCTTTGAAAGCCAAAATGAAAATAATAGCTTTGATTGCTGAAATTAAAATAATGATTCTAAACGCCAAAAATAAAATAATGGCTCTGAATGACAAAATGAAAATAAGGGCTCTATATGCCAAAATGAAAATAATGGCCCTGAACGCCAACATGAAAAGAATGACTCTGAACGCCAAAATGAAAATGACGGCTCTGAACGCCAAAAAAATCAACGGCTTTGAAAGCTAAAACGAAAAGAATGGATTTGAACGCCAAAATGATAATAACGTCTCTAAATGCCAAAATTAAAACAATGGCTCTGATCACCAAAAATGAAAAGAACGTCTTTAAATGCCAAAATGAAAAGAACGTCTCTGAACGCCAAAATGAAAAGAAAGTCTCTGAACTCCAAAATGAAAAGAACAGCTCTGAACGCTAAAATGAAAATAATGGCTCTGAAAGCTGAAATGAAAATAACGGCTTTGAATGCTAAAATGAAAATAAGGGCTCTGAAAGCCAAAATAAAAATAATGGTTCTGAATGCCAAAAATGAAAATAATGGCTCTGAACGCTAAAATGAAAATAATGGCTTTGAACTCTGAAATGAAAATAATGGATATGAACACCAAAATGAAAATAATGGCTCCGAATGCTGAAATGAAAATAATGGCTTTGAATGTCGAAATAAAAATAATGGCTTTGAATGCTAAACTGGAAAGGATGACTTTGAATACTAAAACTATAAAGGATGGCTTGAAAGCCTAAACTATGGTGTGGAATAAAGAAAGGAGATATGCCCTGACAACGATTATGAATAAACCAATAAATGAATGTGTCTAAACCTACTGATTCTCTAATGTATGCTCATCTATCACACAATGAAGCAAAAATCTAATCTCAGGAATGCTAAACAAGACTAAGCATCATGACATACTTACCAAAAAAGTTAAAACTCAACATGTTAACTATCAAAAGAAGACATCATCACTAACAAGTCAATAATATATTAGGCCTTCTCATCATGAAAGGTGTTGAACCTAAAGTCCAATAGATATGTGAAGGCTCAACTAGAGAGCTCAAAACCTGAACTACATCCTTCCTTTATCAAAGGACTAGATAATCTATAATGATGAAATGGGTAGATCAAAGAAGACATGAGATAAGCTCTACAAGGGTAGATATAAGTATGAGGATATCAAGGACAAAGGTCTAAGTATGGAGTGAAAGATAGCTAAGTATCCAAGATTAACGAAGTATGTTGAGAACACTAAATCCTATGTCATATAAAGTCGTGTCCATCGAAAGCCTACATCAAGTGATCATATCTCAATGTCAATTAATAAAAAAAAAGAGGAGGCTATGCCCCAGTATCAAATGATAGCATGAAACCCTCGAATGATCTCTAAATCACTGATCTGATGCTCTAATGTGATGATGAATGCGACTATCCTCCCGAATATGAATATGCCCATGTGTAAAGGTTGTATATCATAATCACTAGCTACTACGAGAGGCTACCTCTTAATGTAATGTCAAATAAATCAATCCAAATAGCATTACATGTCCGAAATGGAAACATGTCAACACATCTCATGCAACTCCTAATCCAAAGCACACTATAAGATGAAAAAAGATGGCTATGCCCTAGTGGAAGTTGTCTAAAATGGCTATTCTATAAGACAAATCAAACTCCATCATCCATGAGAGGATTATATTTCAATATGTGTCCTCATGTCACGATCTAACTCAACCTCATGTAGCAAAGAATGGTCAACATGGTCTCAACAACTCCATATCAAGATGCTCTAAAAGAAAGAATAAACTGGCTATGTTGGCAAGAGAATCTCCAATGTAGTTATACCTCCACATAAATCATCATATCAAGATCACCAATCATCAATGGGATAGATGTGCTCCAATAGAAAATAAAACAATCGCATCTGATAGAAGTGCTCGGCTATACCCCATGATAGATATGTCTCAAAACCCCTCAACTGAAAAAGAGGGGTGCCCTAGTATAGATCATCTCATCTCTAGAATATGCTAATAATGAGATGGGTATGCCCCAATATCGAGCAAGTACGTCTTTGATAAAAATGCCCTCCAAAGTAGTTATGCCCCAATGTAAGGATGTCTTAAAATCCATCAATTAAAATAGGGAGAACCCAAGTATATAATCATCATCAAAGATGCTCATCCATCATGCTCTAAAATATCTCTGACCAATCTTGAATATCACCGATGTGTAAGGTATCAAGCACAATGTGTGGCATCATGGCCTTAGGGTGGTCTTATGACTTGGACCGTAATGTAGGCTTAGGTGATAAGGTAGAACAAATGAAGGGAAACTAGCCTCAATAATCCTAAAGGAAAAATCCCCAAACCCCTCATGCATGTAATGCAATGTATAGAAACCTCATGAGTCAGGAACTTGAGTACGTCGTGTGAAAACACTAAATGGTGGGTACCAAACTATCACATGTCAACTGGATGAGAAAAAATGATAAGTCCATAATAAGACCATGCTCAGGTGTCAAATGAGATATGAAGGAAAAATAATAAATCGATGTATGATCAAATAGATAAAGGTAATGGAATAAAGGTCTACAAGAAATCATAAAGGTGAAAATGGGTGATAATCGACTCACATCATAGCATGGAGGGAAGTCATATTTGAAATGGATGGTGTAATAGATAGACAAGAATCCAGATATCATAAAATGAGAATGTCACAAGTCTTTATCAAATGTCGCACTATTTGACTAAATGGGGAGCTCACATATGAACTCTCACCATCATATATACTCAGTGGAATAGGGTGTCACATCCATACACGTGCCCAATGGGTAATTATACAATATAATACATAGATGAAGTTTTTCTTTTTCTTTTTTTTACACATACTCAAATAAAAAATGATTGGTATACAATACATAACCAGACAGATGAAATCGCCTCACATACTGATATAATCACGGATCCTCACAAACAAGATAACCTCTCAAAACCAAGATATCTAGATCATTGCTCAAGGGGTGGAATGAGGAAAAAAATGTGATTATCCTCCATACAAATACATGTGGAATACTAACACACAAAGGAAATCAAAGGCTATAAGTATCATACATGAAATGACATGTGAAGGACAAGGGCAGGACACTAATGGTGAAATGTGAAATGAGTGGAAGTGATGATAATGTCAAACTGGAAAGATCATGGTAACAAAGAATGAAGTGGATCATAATACGTCTATCAATTCTAAATATCATGAAATCTCTAATCAAAGCATGCATACATCATAGAGTCCCCAACCCAATGTAAAAGATAAGTGAGGTAATGAAAGAAAAGGCTATAATATCAATTTAAGGCTTAAAGGGCTAGCAATGGGTAACTCTATATATGTAAGTGATAAGGTAAATAGGATCATGAAATGATGGAACCCATCCTTTGACCACAATATCAATACATTGTGCCTCAAGATTACACAGGGTCGACACTAAAGATCGGCATCCATCCAATGTAGTAATGTGAAGTCCTCCAAAACCACGTGGAATCCCATGACACATGCTCTATAAGAATCGCCCTATGTCAATCACGAACATAGCCATAACAATCTCATCAAATGAGCCAACCGCTCTCTCAATACAAATCACTCATCAACCACCCATATAAACAAACCCCCATAGCCAAATGAAACTCCTAAAGTCATATGTAAGTGCCAAACACATCTGCCTATCTTAATGGTAGAATGATCAGTGATCCTATAAAGTAGCCAAACTATCCTCTCATCATAAGTCACCTCTCACAAGAATGCAGAATTAGTCATCTCAAACTCTACCTGGTCATATCAAGAAAGGGATGTACAAGGTTGGGTAATATGGATGGAAAATATGGATAACAATAAAAAGGTGTTGAAAAAACTAATAGGTGTGAATCTTGTTAGCATTTTTAGTATGATTTTCATGTTTTTTATGAAGAAGATGGATGAAGGGCCAAAGAAAAGCTCTTAGACTTCCGCAATGAGTCTAGTTAGACTCTAAAAACGAAGTAGCTTCTTGGAGGCAACCCAAGTAAAAAATAAGGAATTTTTAACCATTCATTACTTTAGTTTGTTTTTAGTTAATTTAGTGTTGCCTTTTGATTTTTTTTTTACTATTTATTTGGTTTTTGTTTGTGTTTTTCAGGACATTGAAGCTGAATCTTATTGAGGGAGTTTTGTCAAGACCCACCTCAACCCGAGCCCAATGGTCACACTTGATCATCCAGGGGAGTCCTCTATTCTTAACCTTCATATTTCATACATTGAGGACAATGCATGTTTTAAGTTTGGGGGTATTGGGGGGTGTTCGGTGTCCCTAGGTTTAAAATTTTTCCAATAATTTCAATTATTATGTTTTTAGTGTTTTCTTTTAGTTTCTTATGTGTTTTAGTTTCTTTTATATGTTTTTAGTTTTTAGGTTGTTTTTATTTTTGGTTGAGCTTGTTTTGGGATAATTGTGATGTCTATGATGAATAATGATTAAACCTTCTTTCACATGAAAAAAATGGAAGATATTTGAACGTAAAGCATAATGGTTTGACCACATAGTTGGAAACCTAACCACTTGTTCTTAGTATCTTTAGCATAAGTCATTTACCTTTTTGGTCAAATTTTCTTGGTTTAGAGAAAAATTAGGTGATCATTTCATATTTTGATCCTTGAGACTCTAGAACTTGTTCAATTACTGCCCAAGGAAAAATCCTAGGCAACACGACAATTAGGAAATCATATAGGCCATCATTGTACCGGTTAAGCCTTTCTAGCTAACCTTTTTGTGCATATATCCATAGTCACCAAATTTGAGCCATATTAACCATTTTATTTTGAGAAAAACCAAGAATAAACATCATAAACCTGTCATGAATATCTTTCAATCAAAGAATCCTTGTTTACCCTTACATGTTGCTTTTAATGCAATATCTAGTGAAAGCATGTAGTGTGAATTGGGAGTTTGGATGAGTAAGTGTGATTTAAATGAAAATAAAGGGAGGTTTGGGGTAGAAAAAGGAATAAAAAAAAGTAGAAAAAGAAAGAATAAATCGAGGAGTATGTTTGACCTTGTAGCCTTCCTACCTTGAGCAAGTAAGTTCTTAAGGGTGTTCTACACCTAGTACCCTAAGGCCTACTTGTTTGGGAGTTACTAACCTAAAGCTCGCTACATGGGGTAGGTAGAAAGCTTAAAGGGGTTGAACATTGTACTACTCCATGCCTTGTAATCTAGGAAAAATAAAGCTCTTGGTGTTCTTGTGAAGATGGTGAAAATCATGCAAGTTTGGGGGAGCTTTGTGATGAAAATGATGCAATAAGCTAAGTTTAGGGGGAAGCTTAAGAGGTTCAATTGAAAAAAGAATGCAATATGCTAAAGGATAGAGAAATAAGCAGAGAAAAAGGAGAATATGTATGTTTTGGGTAAACTGAAGCCTAAATGACCTATTTAACTACCCTTATCTAAGCCATACATTACAAGCTATATATAGTCCTAGTTAATCCTAAGTGTTGTGCATTGCCTACATTAGTGGAGAGTGATATGCTAAACAAGCCTATGGAGTCTTACACACTCACCATATGAGTGAGAGATCCCCATTCCACTCAAGCTCATCTAATTCCATCTGAACCACAATTGGCTAGAGGGGAAAGACTACACACACGCAATTGAGAACTTTGGTTTAGGTTGTTCAACTCATGGACAATCTATTATTTTTTAAAAAGGCTATCTCAAAGTTTTCTTTGTTGTATGAAGGCAAGACCCTTGAGGCAATTTATCATTCATTATCTCAATTTCATGCTCAACGTGTTTGTTAGTTTTGAATAAGGAAAAGGAGTTGTTTCTTTGCTTTAAGACAAGCAAAGTGTTAAGTTTGCGGGTGTTTGATAGGTGTGAATCTTTTTAACATTTTTAGTATGATTTTCATGTGTTTTATGTAACTTAAATTTAAGATTCACACCAATATCACTTAAGAAGCTCTAATCCCCTATTTGCTTATGTTTTGCAGGTTTAGAAGAAAAATCAAGAAAAGTGGTGGAAGAAGTCAAGTTTAAATGAAGTTGCTGATTTGCTGTAGTTTATTCGTTGCGACAAAGCAGTTATTCACTACAGTGAAGATGCTCACCACAACGAAGCCCAAGCAAAGAAAATATAGCAACCTTGGGTTTGCCACAACGAAGGCTACTGCTTGCTGCGGTGAAGAGGTTCCCCACAGTGAAGGTCAAGGCTCGTAGTAGCAAAGAGAAAGATTATGGAAAGGCCACCCTTGGGTTCACCATGGCGAAGAAGCCTTCGCTGCAACGAAGGTCAGTGAGCTGGAGCAACAAACTTCGATTTTTGAGCCCATCATTGGCCTTTTTTCCAAAGCATATAAATCGATGTTCTTTAGACATTTTTTAGGGTTCGAACTTTGAGAGAGGAAGGCTCTCTCCTAAGATTTTCCCTCTTCAAGATTTGTTCTATTTTCAAAGGTTAGATGTAACACCCATAAATTTTTATAGGGATAAGTTAGGAAAATAATAATGATAATTAAATTAATTAATTAATTTAATAAAATGAAAGAGGGGTAAAGAGGTAATTTTTCTAATAAATACCCTAGGTTTAAATTGGAAAACAAAATCATTTCTATTCTTCTCTTAATTTCTTTTTGGTTAGCAGAATTCCAGAGGACGTAAGGCTTTCGAATCTAGGGTTTGAAGAACAAATTTCTCTAAGTAAGATTTATGTTTTCTAATTCTTAGATCTTATTTTAATATATTTGTTTATATTTTTTAACCTTAGGTAAGTGTAACACCCCAAAATATACCCTAGCAGTTTCCGACATGTTTAGGGTGTTTTGTAAGTGTAATTTGAATGTTTCGTGAGTTAAATGCGAAACATGGAAACGAGGGACCCGGAAATTTACAAGATTTAAGGATAAATTTGTAATTTGTCCAAAAAGGGGCCTAAAAGTCATAAGTTAACAAGATTTGAGGCCAAAATGAAATAAAGGAAACTTGAAATACAAATGGGCAAGAGTTGGAGGACCAAAAAGCAAATAAAGAAAATTTACCAAAAAAATGAGTTTTTGAGGGCCAAACATGGCCTTAACAAAACATGGATTTAAAGACCAAAATTTGGTCTCATGTTGGGAGTAGGAACAAACCATATGGGAGAAGAGAATGGGAAGAGAAGAAGAGAAGAGGAAGAGAATGAGAAGAAGAAAGGAAGGCCAAAAGGCAGGAACTAACTCAAGTATGAATTCTCAGATGAATTTCCATACAATTGCATGGTTATTAGTTGTACCCTAACTTAGGGTTTGTTGTACTTCATCCTAACCAAAGATGTATTGAAATTAGGTTAGTAAAACCCTAAATGGCACAAGAGTGCTTAGGAATCCTCTTTGAGAATGGATTCATGGTTTAATTGTAAGTAAATGAGTTTGGGTTTAGAACAAACCCTAATTAGCCTATATGATTGGGTTGTGTATGGGTCATAACCCATATTAGAATTGTTTTGGAAGGATTTCATGATATGTTTTTGAGATAAGATAAGTATTGAAAGAGGAATTGAGTAGAAAAGAGGTTACAAGAGAAATATGAAATGGTTTTGATGTGTGTATGAAGTATAGAGTTGAATTGGGTAGCAAAATATGGAAAAATGGAACAAAAACACACATTCTGGGCATTTTAAGGTGACATGTACCGGTACACCTTGAACATGTACCGCTACATGTTAGGTTCTGGTCATTTTATAATGTACCGTACATGTTAGGGGTGTACCGGTACATGTGATGCTTTGTTTCCTATTTCGACCAGTTTTTGTATTTTAGCCATAACTTGCTCATTTCTTATCCGATTTGAGTGATTCAAGTGGATAATTAAAATAAACTTCAAGGAAAACCAAACATATAGAAATAGCTACCTTCTAATTCTGACTCTAAGTGGCCCACAAATTTACTCAAAGTGGGGCTATGTGCAAGCTAATTCCTGCATCAGTTTGATCATAGAGTCCGAGTTGTTTCAGACGTATCTTGAGTTCCGGCAGGTTCGATTTGGTGATTCCAGTTGAGGAGAACCCTTAGCACCTTAGATTTAAAGGATTACAAAGAACTAGTGTCCAATATGGAGACAAGGCACTGGAAAATGAATATTTCAAACTGTTCCTCGGGTAAAATCGGTAAACCGACTAGTTGGCATGAAAATGCCATAACTTGAGTTTGGATGATCCGATTGAAATGATTCCAATTTCTAAGTAAAGTTGATTCATTGAGGAAAGAGAATACATGAATGATGTGAATACGTGCAAGTCTTCCCCAGAGTAAGTATATGAAATGCCATATGTAAGAGGTATGAAATAAGGAAAGTATAGGAAATGCAATATGTATAAATATGTTCATGAAACATGAATTTGATATGAAACATGAAAATGAACTGAAATATGAACGAACGCGAACATGAAATGGCAATATGTCATAAACACATAATGTGGCTAAGAAGGCCCCTATTATAAGATAGTAAGTTACTGAACTAAAATAATTGTAAAATTGTCTAAGACCAGTTATTGAATGACATGGCACCTATGTTATGTGGGCAGGCACGTATAGTACTTTGGTACTCCGATTAGCACGACGGCACTCGACGTGCTTCGCACATTAGTACTGCATTCTTCTGATTAGTGCGACGACACTCCCTGATCGTGTTTCGGCACATTAGTACTTCTATTTCCGACAAGGCGACGACACTTTCGACGTGCTTCGCACATTAGTACTTCGGGTATTCTCGATTAGTGCGACCATTCCTCTCGATCGCAGTTTCCGCACATTAGTACTTTGGTACTCTCCCGATTAGTGCAACGACACCCTTTGATCGTGCTTCGCACATTAGCAATTTCCTATTCCGACACACGCCAAGACTCGATCGCGCCGGCATTAGTACTGCACTTCTCCGATTAGCAAGACTGACACTCTCCTCGACGTGCTTGGGCACATTAGTACTCTAAGACTCCGAATAGTGTGGACGGCACTCTGGCCGTTGTTTCGCACTCCCGCTTTGTGCTACTAAGACCTCAAGATCGCAGATCGTACCTTCTGGTACTTATCAGGTCGTGGTACTACTCATTCCGTCTGTGCAATCCAACGCTTATATGATACTCGAATAATGAATGTTAATAAAGAAATGAATATAGTAAAGATCTGAATACCTACATGTACCTCAGATTGCTCGCAGTACCTACGCACTCTCAGATCCGATAAATCTCGTAGTACCTACGTACCTGCATCGATAAAATAAGTATATAAGTCCGCAGCACCTACGGTACCTCTCGTATAATGAATCTATTCAGAAAACCTACGTGCACACTTTTGCACAAGAAAAAATGTTCTGTGAATACCTATGGGTATCTCATCCGAAATATCGAATAAGCTCCGTATAAGATCCGAAATCCTAGAATAAGTTATGTACCTCCTACGGGAGTCCCGAATAAACATAAGTATGTTATAGGTATAAGTTCTGAATAAGGATAAGTTCTGTAGCTCCTACGGGAGTCCCGAATGAGCCTAAGCCTGTTATAAGCATAAGAATTTGTATAAGTCTAAAGATGACTCTGATATGAACCGACAACTCTGTTTGTTGTGGGATATGTTCTGAATCTGTATAAACCTGGTATATGTATTTGATGTGATCTGTACCTACGAAGGACTAATGTCCGTATCTGTATAAGTCTGATCTGACCTTGTATGTGATATGATTCTGATCTGTTCTGACTTATCGTACCTACGGGTACCTTCGTACAAGAATAAGATCTGAAATTCAAGAATCAATTCTGTAACACAAGTATAAGATCTGTAAGACAAGTACATGTTCCGTAGTACAAGTATAAGATCCGAAAGCCTAGAATAAGTTTTGTAACACAAGTATAAGATCCATAAGCAAGTATAAGTTCTGTAATACATGTATAAGATTTGAAATACATGTATAAGTTTTGTAATACACGTATAAGATCCGAAATACCAGTATGTGCTCCGAAATACCAGTATAAGTTCCGTAAGACCCGTATAAGTTCCGTAAGACAAGTATAAGTTCTGTATTACATGTATAAGATTTGAAATATATGTATAAGTTCTGTAATACATGTATAAGATCCGAAAGACAAGAATAAGCTCCACAATACAAGTATAATATCCGTAAGACAAGGATATGCTCCGTAGTACAAGTATAAGTCTGCAATACCTACGAGTACTTCAGTAAAGGTCTAAGCTCTGTAACTCCTACGAGAGATTTGGATAAGTATCAGTCTGACACAAGTTCAAGCCGATGTCCTTTGGGAGATCTGAATAATTATAAGTCCGAGATAAGTATCAGTATAAGTCCGCAATATATGTCCTTTGGGAGATTTGAATAAGTATACGTCTGATACTAGCATAAGTATGTGTCCTACGGGAGACAAGTATAAGTATATGAATAAGCTCAATACCGTATACGAGGAATCTGAATAACTATGTGTCCTACGGGAGATCCGTATAAGAATAAGTTTGCTATAAGTAGAAGATCCGAATGCTATAAGTATAAGATCCGAATAAGAATTAGCCTGCTATGAGTATAAGATCCAAATAAGAATGAGTCTGCTATAAGTGTAATACCCAAGTAAGCATAAGTTTGTTATAAGGATAAGTGTGTATGCAAAACTTGTTATATGATAACAAGTATTTGTATTAGTCTGTTATATGAATTCCTGAAGATTCCGATATCTGATACCGTGTTATGTTATTTGTGATTCAGTATAAATGCATGTGTTTCTGTATAAGATATGTTTCCAATTAAGCCGCAGTTTAGCACGGGTTTTAATCCGTAGGTATACAGGGAGAAGACGTCAGCAAACATCCGCATACAGCTGGGCCAACACACTTGTAAGGGTTCACTACATGTAGGTTCCGTGCTCTGATTTGTAAATGTAAAAGTACAGTTTTGTAATTGTAAATGGGACTCTGTAAATGTATATGATATTTTGATTCTGTTATAAGATGTGGGCCATACCCACAGGTACAAGTTTGGCTTTAAAAAAAAAAAAAAAAAATCAGGTAAAGAGTCCCAGTATATGGTCTCACGTCTCCGAACTCGGTTCGGATCCGCCAATCGGGTCGGGCCGTGAATCGGGGTGTGACAGTAAGAAACCCCAATCTAGATTAGGGTTTGTTTTTTTTTTTTTTAAACAAAAAAAGAAAGAAAAGAAAAGAAAAAGAAAAGGATTGGAAATTGTGATTATGATTTTTGCTAGTAATGTTGAAATTTTTTTTGAAGATATTCTGGAGATGTGCAGTTTGGTGGATGAGCCTTGAAAAGTCAAATGGCTTGGAGCATTGGTTGCACTTTGAAAGGTTAAATGACATGTAGAATCAATGTTGGAAAAACAAGAAGATATATTTGAGGGTATAGGTTACTGTTATTAAAAGAAGAAATAGGTTGGAAAACCTACGTAATGATGGGTTTTAAATGAATTTATAAATAAATAAATTTTTGTATATAATGATGAGATAAATTTTTGCGAATAAATATTTTCAAGAAACTCAATTTGGTTTAGGAAAGAGAAATAAATTATTGAGGATAAAGTTTAGGAAAAATATTTTTTATGATAATAGTATTGACTTAGAAAAAAAAAATTGGATTCCTAAAACAATAATTTTAGATGAATAGTCAATGGTGATAATAGCATCTTTTTATTATGTTAGGTGATAAGTAGATTCTTGGGGCTAAACTCTTCAAGATTTGGAATGTTATTTGAGGTGAGGGAAATTAATGCGGTTGTTTATGTTTTTTTAGAAAGAAATTTTTATATACATCATTTGGAAACATATGAATTATATTTCGTTTTATGCATGGATCAAATCTGTTTTGCATGGAAAACTATGTTAGAATTTTATATTTCGTTTTTGACAGATAAATGTGGAGATATTATGTTTTGTAAATTTGCATCATTGAAATAAATATTTGACTCTGGTTTGTTTGGCCCTTGTCAACTGGATATAATAGTTGACCTTTACATTTCTTGGTGAAGAATGTAACTTATTTGAACCCCAACCTCTAGGGGTTTGGGGAAAGGTTACTAGTACTAGTAGTGTTTTGTTCCGTACACCTTAAAGGAACAATTTTAGGCTAGCCACCCATTTGAAAAGTCCCACCTAATTGGGCACCATTTGATGTTTGATGACTAGAGTAAATAAATGATTTGAATGTTTTGATTGAATTTGATATGAAAAAGTTTGAATAAGAAATGAATGCATACCGTTTGTATATTTGAATGTATAGGTAAAGCTAATTATGAAAATGATTGATTATAACATCTTCTATTTTGCAATTGAATTTGAAATATTTGATCCATGACTGCATTAATGTTCCTTATCGGGCTGTGAGTTCATTCCTATTTGTTAACTACTTTTCAGGTACCCTTAGTTCGAGTGAGGAATGATGGCTAGGCTGGGGAATGGTCATCATTAGGATTTGGTTTAGAATTTTATGTCGGATTTCGTTTAACTGTTAGTTATGTTATTTTGGATCCTTTGGTATTTGGAAGCTATTTGGATATTGATCCTTTCAATTTTATGTTAGTTCAAGGTTGAGTTTTAGAGATTATGGAATTTGTTTTAGTACTTGAATTGTTTAAGTTTGCAAATATTTGGACAATGGTTTTTGCATGGTGGACATTTAGTTTTGAAATAGAGTTTTAGGATTTTAGAATTTTGTTCCGCTACTTTGAACAAGTATTTGGTAATTGATAACATCCAATTACAAGATAATTGTTTCAATGTTATTAATCAGAAACCTCGGGTTCGAGGTGAAATGACCCTGCATGCCCTCATGGGTTTTAGGTGCATTGCAGCGGTGTCGAGCTAGGTTATGATCTTGATGGGAACTCGTTTAGTTTACCTTTGGGAATAGATGAGTGATGCATTAGCTTAAGTTTCAACTTCATCTAGTCTGATTCCTTTTATTCCTTAGAATTCGTACTTGCTTACTTGCCTTCTTAATGACTAATTTAATCATACCTTTTGATTTATAGGACACCATGCCACCAAGGAGACCTGTATTTTCCCAAAACAGTCAGGCTAATGATAATATACCTTCTCCACCTGAGGCTTTGCCCCCTATAAGTACTGAAGGGCTTTATAGATATTTGGGGACTTTGGCCGAATTGGTTGAGCAGCAAGCTAGAGCTACTGGAAGTAATGGTCAAGGAAAATTCTCATCTACTAGGGGTAGCTCCTTTGAAGAACTTTAAGAAGTTGAGTCCCCCTTATTTTTCTGGTACTTCATATCCAATAAAGGTAGAGGCTTGGATTATGAAGATAGAAAAATTCTTTATTGTCATTGATTGTTTTAAGGAGCAAAAAGCCTCTTATGCAGTATTTATGTTAGACAAAGAGGTAGACCATTGGTGGCCCATGACTAAGAGGCTTTTAGATGAGTAGGGGCTTATTGTTTGGAGACAGTTTAGGGAGGCTTTTTATAAGGACTTTCCTGATAGTGTTTGACAACAAAAGGTGGGAGAGTTTGTTTGCTTGGAACAGGGGGATTTGAAGTGGCCTAATATGAGGCTAAGTTTACTGAACTATCATGTTTTACCCCACAGTTGATTGCTATAGAGGAGGAAAAAGCATTAAAGTTTCAAGATGGACTAAAGCCTTATTTGAAGAATAAGAGTGTATCAATCTAGTTAGGGTGTTTATTTGAGGAAACAGAGCCCTCATTGCAAAAAGGGATAATGAAGATTTCACCAAGATAAGGAACAACAAAGGAAGAGGACAGGAGTGATGGTGCTCATGGTAACCAAGCACAGGAAAAAGTTTGCTCTAATTAGAAATCAGAATAAAGGAGAGGCAACACAAAATTCAGATGGGATTTGTCCTACTTGTGGTAAGAAACATGGGGCTAAGCCATGCTATAGAGAGACATGAGCTTGCTTTGGTTATGGAAAATAGGGACATATGGTTGGGATTGTCCATAGAATAAGAAGTTTGTATTTGGGAAGCCTAAGAAGGAGAATAAAGATGATAGATAGAAGCCAAGCTCGAGGCGGTATTGCTATGATACATAGATGCTTAGGCTACTTGATGTAATTAAGCGAGTACTCTTTGAAGAATTACATATTGCTAGAGCCTTAATTGATCTTGGTTCAACACATTCTTTTGTTTCCATATCTTTTCTTTGGTTTGTGGTATCTTCAGGTAAATCGCATGGACTTTGATTTATTTATTTACTCATGGCCCCAGGAGAATCTATTGGGTTAATAAAATCGTAGAGATTATTGTGTGATGATTAGGTATAGAGATACGATTCTTGCCCAGCCTTATGGCCTCCAAAGATTTTGATATTGATTTTGGGATGGATTAGTTAGCTTCACTTCCATTATCTCTAGTTGATTATTTTGAAGCTTGGTATTTAACATTTCAGGTTAGCCTAAGTTTAGTTTTGAGGGGAAGCATG
The DNA here is from genome assembly GCA_016808115.1 of Tetrastigma voinierianum. NCBI lineage: Eukaryota > Viridiplantae > Streptophyta > Magnoliopsida > Vitales > Vitaceae > Tetrastigma > Tetrastigma voinierianum. The sequence goes on along the minus strand of JAEQBH010000138.1, from coordinate 2,116,653 downwards.
TGGACAGACCACTACGTATGATCTCAGCCATGAAAGCTAGTTCTTTTTACTTAGAAGAGGTACATCAAGGCTTTTAGCGACATATTTGTGAATAAGGAAAATGATTTAAGGTTGGAAGACATACCCATTGTAAGGAACCACCCTGATGTCTTTCCAGAGGATTTACCTGACTTGCCACCAGAAAGGAAGGTGGAGCTCACCATTGATTTAGCACCAAGGACAACTCCTATCTTTAAGACCTACAGGATGGCATGCAGAGCAAGTTGAATATTAACCGGGGAGTTGTTAAGATAAAGGGATTCATTAGGCCTAGTGTTTTTTTACTTCAGACTCTTGTCTTATTTTCAAGAAAAATGATGGATGCTTGCGAGACTCACATTGATTATAGAGAGTTGAATAAGGTAGTGATAGGGAACAAGTATCCCCGCCCCTCGGATTGATGGTTGTTTGATCGGATTTAGGGTCGTATGTGTTCTGCAAGATTGATCTTGAGATGCAGTTATCGTGGTTAAGGGTTAGAGGGGAAGATGCCCCGAGACTTCTTTTGAACTAGATATGTTAATTGTAGTTTTGATTATGCCTTTTGTTTGACTTGTACTATTGCTTTCATGGGACTGATAGACCAAAATTATTGAGCCATCGAATCGAGTTTGTAGTAGTTTTATAGAAGATATTTTGGTGTACCTCGAAAGAGTAGGGAGGAGTATAGGCCATTTTGGTATTGTATTACGGAGACTCTCGAGAGATAGAATTGTATGCTAAACTAATGGAAATTATGGGTTCTGGTTGGACGGAGTTTCTTTCCTTGAGGCATGTGGTGACGAGGGATGGCATCTCAGTTGATCCTTAGGAAGGTAAGATGCGCGTGTGTAAGAATTGGAGACTAATCACCTTGGCCAGGGTCGAAGTTTCTTGGGACTGGCTAGTTATTACAGGTTGTTTATTGAGGGGTTCTCTAAGATTGCCCTACCTCTGACCAAGTTGACTTAGAAAGGAGTTAAGTTTAAGTGGTTTGATGATTGTGAATGTAGTTTCAGGTTAAGGAAAGGGTGGTAGCAGGCTCTATGACCTCATCATGGGTTCGGGTTTGTGAACCTTAGTGATGCCTCTCTGTCAGGGGTTTGGGTTGTGTTCTTATGCAGCATGGGAAAGTTCATGGCTTATGCTTTTAGACGATTCAAAAGCTTTATAGGCAAAATTATCCTACCTATGATTTAAGTTAGATATGTAGTTTTTGCCAAGATTTGGAGACACTTTACATTTTTAGTGAAACTTGTAAGAATGTTATAGATCGGAGGTTTGAAACATTTATTTTCAAAGGAATTAAACATGGGAGCCAAAGATGGATACAGTACTTAAGGACTATGATTGTATTGTCGGTATCATAGGAAGTGAATGTTGTAAGGTGACATCTTGAGCGGGAAATCTATTAGTTCAGCACGGCTATTAGAGGTTGTTAAAGGCAATTATTGAAAGATTTGGGGAGTTCTGATCCATATCAAAATTTTTGGATACAAAGGCTCTTGTGGCTAAATTTAGAGTGCAGCAGACTTGGATTGGGAGAATTCAAGACCCTAGAAAGAATGATATATGATTAGTGTAGCTTATGGAGGAAGTTAAGAGGGTAAGTAAACTGGCTTTGCCTTATCGGATGATGGGTTTTGGATTTGAGATAGGTCCATCATTAAATGAATTAGAGCTTGAGAAGAGGTTGTTGGGAGGGAAGCTCTTCATTCTACACTTATGATTCATGCGAGGAGGAGACAGATGTATAAGGATTCATGAATTATTAATTAGTCAAGCACATGAAACGGAATATTGCAAAATATGTGGCTCAGGTATGTCAATAGGTGAAAGCTAAGCATCAACTTTGTGTGATAATGGGAGCATATTACCATGGACTTTGTGACAGGGTTGCTAAGAACCTTAGGGGGTAATAATGCGATTTGGGTGATTGTTGATCGGTTGACAAAGTCTATTCAATTTTTTCCTATGAAAGTCAATTCTTCGATGGACCTTTTAGCTTCTCTTTATACTAAGGAGATTGTGAGAATGCATTGACTACTTGTTTCTATAGTATCGAACAGAGATCCTCGTTTCACAAAAAGCATTAGGCATTAAGTTGAGTTTTAAATCTTGCTTTCCTTGTAGGCCGATGGCGATCGAGGAAGATGGTCGAGTTTGGAAGATTTGTTAGAGGTTGTCTTTAGTGACTAAAGGTAATTGGGATGATTATTTGCCTCTAGTGGAGTTTTCTTATAATAATAGTTTTCAAGCTAGCATTAGGATGGCACTTTTTGAGGGGTTGTATGGTAAGAGATGACGATCTCCTGTTTGTTGGGATGATGTAGGAGAAAGGAAACTTTTAAGGCCTAAACTTGTGCAGTTGACAGTTGAAAAGATAGCTTTGATTAATGGTTCACTATGGCACAAGGGATGGTGAAACTTCCAGGGTCTTGCATCTTTTGAGGCATTCTCCTCTGAATTACAGCACTGCAATTTGCTAAAAGGTTTAATGTTCCACAATCATCTAGCTTCCTCTTCTTGCTAATAATGTCTTTCATGAATTTTGCATAATTTGGCATTTGAGCCAAAGCTTTAGCAAAAGGAATGTTGATTTCCAGATTCTTACACATATGTACAAATCTGATAAATTGTTCGTCAATTTTGGCTTGCTTTAGCCTTTGGGGAAATGGTATGGGAGGTCTATACACTCTCACCTCCTCCTTCTTTTGAGGCTTTTTGATGAGTATACTTTATACTCATTTCATCAACATGTTTTGCTTATATTTTTAGTAGTTTTTAAATCTTAAATAAGTGATCTGTACTCCTAAATTTTCAATTTGTGATTAGGTCGACCATGAGCGATATGGTGAAAACGAGAGATAAAGCTCAAAAATCAGCCGAACTACCATACAGGCGAATCTCTCTTTGATTTGATCTTTCGGCTTCTTGTGATCTCAAATGGCTACAATATTTATTTTAGATGAATAGAGGCTTCCAGGAGCTTTCTAAGATACTATTATTCACTCCATTGGACTGAAATGATCAAGTTACTGAAGCTCTTAGTAGTTGAAGGAAGAAAGAGAAGAGCTCAAAGTGACCAGTTAAGGAGCGTTTTTGTAGATTCAGTGGTATAATAATTTTCAAAGTGTTTTCCTGGCCCTTATCTAGATTCTACACTTCAAGAGCTTTCCAACAGTACTAAGAACACCCAAATCAAAGTTCAAACGACAAAATTATGGCCTTTTAGATTGGTCAAAAGCGAGGGATTCTTTACAACATACAGCACGGCGTTGAGAACCTTGACATTGCGGCGTTGCGAGAAGCAGGCATCCAGCGCGTCTGGCGTTACCCCGAGCAACGTTATGGCGTTCGGGGTTAGTTTTGGGTGATTTTGGCCCATTTGAGCCCATAATTGTAGTTTTAAAGCGCAAACCCTAGAAACTTCGGGGTTGTTTGTTTGGAGGAGAACAATCTTCCTTTGGGGTGGAAACACCACTGAGGCTTTATTCTTAAGGAGGGATTTCTAAGGATTAGATTCTTGAGAGGAAGAAAGAGATAATGAGAGGAAGAAGGGAGGTTCAAGCGCCAAATTTATTTCTCTCTTTGTATATATTTTTCTTTCTTTTGATGGTTGTATTTACTTTTCATATGTTTTAGTTAGTTTTTCTTAGGGGTTCTGGTGATATAGCGAACATGTTTGTATGAATCCTCTCTCCTAATTTATATTGATTGATGTTTTGTTCATGGTATATTAGTATTTCATTTGGATCTTAATGCTTACATTGAGTATTTGGCTAATATTTGCATGAATTGTAGTTTGATTCAAGGAAATATATGAGAAGTGAAAGAGTTCAAATTAGATATGGATGATTTACCATCAAATTATCATGAGATAGAGATATAAGTAAGATTAGGTATTGAGTATTAAGATTTATAGGGTTCAATGCATCGCGCTTAGTTATGATGGTTTTGAAAATGAGTGCAGTATAACCTTTTCTAAGGGTAGTGTGCGGATGCTTGAGAGATTGAGATATACATTAGTGAAATATCACGCTGGCAGTGAGTGATCATCGATTAATTGGGTTAGGAGGTTCATACATCATTGTTTAGAGTGAAATCCATGCCCTAAGGCTTTTTAATCTTTATACAATCATTCTTACATACAGATTAGGTATCGCTGAGTTTTGTAGATTTTCCAACATCAAATAGAGAATAGGCTAGATTAAGTCGATACTTGTAACCAATTCTCCGTGGGAGCGATACTCCTTATCATTATATTATGGCTGACGTGTGCACTTGCACACATAGGCATACATTTACATAGCCTGAATCGCCTTTATCGAGTTTTGATGTCGTTGCCGGGGAATTGGTGTTTTTATTAATATTGATTTGAAATAGCTTTACTTTACTTTGGATATAGTTAGTCTTGTTTTATTTTCCTTTGTGTCTATTTTACTTTTGAATTTTATTTTTTTTGTTTTATAGGTTTGAATCACAATGGATCCTATCATTGATTCGTTTAGGCCAAGTAGGTGTTCGGAATCAACAAAATTTATATCCTAGGATTATATATTGACTTACAGCAGAGCCCCTCTTTAGGTATAGTTGCTCTAGGGTCGAACACGGGGATGGGTTTTCTTCGTGACAGAGAAGATTTCACGAGTGGATTGAAATGGGTGTTTACTCCTTTGGATTTTTGGATTTGTAGAAAAAAGCGATTATTAGTAAAGATGGTTGAAAGCGCAAACAAATTGAAATAAAAGTTAAAGAAGAACTCATAAAGTCTTGGGCCCAGCTGGCTTAGGGTTCTAAGTAAGCTAACATGTGCTCGAGTCTTTTCCTCGCGTTGGGAGGATGACATATAGTCATTTCGAGAGCCCAGGATCTTCATTCCCCAGCTCTTAAAATCTAAACCACTAAAAGTTTTCCTCTTGAAGATATGGCATTTGATTGGGCATAAAATGTCACCTTGGTGAGAACATATCTCAAAACCTACCACTACAGTAACTAATAGGAGACAACTAAATGGGCATCAGCTGGATCAAGAGTGATAGTATCCCACTTTGAACCCAAAAGCTTGCAAATACGTTAGGAGGCATGTCTGAGATTTAACCTAAGGTGTGAGAAGCGGGAACACAAATACCCATAGCTGCATACATGAAAAGCATGAGAACATCACGACATATCAAAATAACACCAGTGGCGCTTCCGGCTTCCAAAGGATAGGGGGTTTAGCTAAGAAGCAATACATGATTTCATCATGAGGGGTGTTTGAATACCCAATCTGAAAATGGAGGAGAATGAGAGAAAGTACAAACCGACGAGTGTACAAATGAACCAAAATTACATCAAAGGGCAAACTTGCTTATAAAACCACAAAAGCGAGTCAAAAAGCTTGATAAAAACAGCAGTGGGAGACGGTGTTGCAAAAAGTCGCGACTGCGAAGTGCAGGTTGCAAAAATTACAGGTTGCAAATTTGCCCCGCCAACCACCAAAGGAATTTCAAGCGAGCTCTCCTTCTCTTGACATTTTTGCTTCCAATTTCCTCTACAATTAGATCGTGCATCTTGGTCGACTCAGGAGTTCATGTGTTTAGATTGAACTAAAGATAATGAGGCATTTCACCTGCAAAACTACTAAAAATATCTACAAAATGTGATCAGTAGCAAAGCCGGGACCCCAATGTATCAATTGAGTTATTAAAGTTGATTAGTATACAAAAAGTTCTTAAAACCTGCTATAAACAGGGCTTAAAATAGCACTTTTTGGGTACTAATCACTCCCCCCAACCGACACATTTCTAGTCCCTTAGCAATGATAAAAAGAAGGAAGATCATGCAAGTTATATGTATGCAAAAATGGATTGTCTTTTCAAAAAGTGTGTATAAAAGTGATGCCTTACCTTCAGTATGAAAGTTTGGGGCATTGCATAAAACCAACTTGGGAGAAAGAGTGCCATCACGGGGGACAAGAGTTTAGAAGCCGTATCCATTTTCAAGAAAATCGATACCTAAACTTCCACCAAAATCCAATGTTTTTAGGTGATCGGTTGTACGAAATAAAATTTGCTAATACTTCTCCCCACCCCAACCAAACTATTTTATATTCATGAAGTACATTGAGCAAACTATAATTAAGATTCAAAACAAAACCTCACTATTTTTGCCTTTATGTAACATACTAAAGGTGTATTGCTTTGAGAAACTTGACTACTGTTGAAATGCTCGGCGGGATCATAAGGTGTTTCTGAAACGTTAGGATTTGGAATAAGTAGATCACTGCAATGTAGAAACTCACAGTTTTCACCTGGAGACTTGACAGAGGTGCCCAGAGCCTTTTCCACAACTTCAAGCTAAACTCCACCCATCCACCTATGTAGCAAGCACTAAGTCGGTGGCTCCCAACCGATTAAGCTTAGGGCACCGAGGCTTTCCCCAAAGGCTTTACGCCGTATACCCTCGGTTCGATGCTTGAGTTTCAAGAAAGTGAAACTTCATAGCGGCATTTATTCTCTTTTATTTTTCTTTTCTTTTCTTTTGGAAGAGACATTGGCATGCTTTCTTGGGAACTCTAATCTGTATAGGTAAATCATGAAGCTAAGGCCGAGTTTTCAAATAAAAAGAGTATGTCTGAAACTTCTCGACGCTATAGATGAAAGCGTGTGCCAGCGTGTGTGTGGCTAGATAATGGTGGAAGACAAGGGTTGATTACCAGGATCTTTAACTTACCAATAACTCAATCAATGATTAGGTACCCGCGTAGAAGATTGATTGGGGATCAACAAGGTGTAGTCTAAGTTCCTCCTACTGCGTATATGTGTAAATGATAAAACTCTTTGCGGTATAGCGAGAGTCTAGGGTCGAACACTTACAGGGGATGGGTTTTCATCCACATGAATGACTCGCATCAGTGTGTTGAAAATGGTGAGGCTTTTAATTTGGATTTTTTGGATTTGTTTCAAAACGTTTGATTGTTTAGATGGTGATTAATTGCCAAAAGTGAAAGTGAAGTGAGAAAAGGTAACCTGAGTTTAGGTCACTAAGCTTTGACAACATGGGGGTAACAAGTGTCTCAGGTTTTTGTATCACTCGCATCATGGCAAGCAATCTATAGTCAAGCCATAGCCGGATCTTTGTTTTAACTAGAAAGCCTAACCTAGAATCACTCCTATTTTGAGTCGACTGAGTAATATGCATCTCACGACTCCTTTAGGTTTGAAACCCTAACATTGACTTCATTTCGATTGAAAAACAAGTAAAGGCGTGAGAACAACAGTACATCTAGCAATAAGTATACGCAGCTTGTATCCTAAAAGCATGGTAAGTATTGGCCAAAGCAATGGCATTCGTGATATTTAACTAGTTTGAGAAGATGGGAACCATAAAATACGATGCACATGGCATTTAGCACATGAGAGTTGACCTGTAGTGCCCCTGACTAAGCTAGCTACCTTAAATATTAGAAATTTAAGGAGGCTTGTAAGCATCTCTTGAGTTGTCATCCTCAAGAGGGTTGTTTGGTAGCCTAGAAAATGAGAGAAAGAGGAGAGAGAAGAGAGAAAAACAAACCTAAACTGAAAGCTGCGGGAGATATTTACATAAATGAAAAGTTGCCAAAAGATTGCTCTCCTTCTTTTACAATTTGGGAGGGGCTTATATAGGCCACGATATATGAAGAAATACAAGAAAGCCTAACCATATTGGCTAATACAAAGGGACAAGGAGTAATACACGAAATGAAGATGGATTTGGCATTAATTACAAAATAACCAGTCAACAAATGAATGTGATTAAATATCTGCACTGCCATACAACATTTGTTAATAAATTTCATAGTTTAGCATAAAGATTTTAGAGATAATAAATTAAAGAATTTCATTAAAATAGTTGATTTTCGCCACGATAGCCACTGCATACTAGCTTAAATTTATACTTTCGTGATTACAAATTTTCAAGAGGATCATAAATTTCGTTAATCCCAGCTAAATTTTCGCAATCATAGCGAAACTTCCTGGTTGCCCGTTTCACCACCGTATCCTAACTTCCATCGCATCGTTTTCTTCACTTTGTTTCATCTCTTCACCAATTTTATACGCCGACAGGAAAATAGTTTCCATTCTTCTCATTATTCAACACATCTCGACATCGAATTCCCAAGGTAAGTGCAAAAAACCCAAATAACCAAAAATAACCTCTAAACGGCATAAGTGATACTAAGTAGATCCGAACACTTCAATTAGCTTAATTGACATGATTAGCAATCAAAAAGCACTCAAAACCTATCTCAAATAGGGCCCCAAAGGCCAGTACTGGGCAATAATCACACCCCCCCAACCGAAACGTTGCTAGTCCCTTAGCAATGCAGTAATAAAGGCATGCATGCAAGTGATTTTCTCAAAAGTTTATGTTCAAAACTATATGCCAATAAACATTACCTTTAATATGAAAAAATGATCAAGCTTGAAACCGACATGAAAGAGCGTAACCCATACAAGAACAACTTTAGGTCAACATCTCGATCCATGGTAATCAACCTCGACTTCACAAAGATCTAATGTCTTTATATAACCAGTTAAACCAATAAAAAATTGTTCTCCAATGAAGTGCCACATGCCTAAGTCGTTGAACAACCCAAATAATTAATCGCACACTATTTCTTATTTGACTACATTAGGGCAACACAAAACCCGATTTCACCGCGTGTCCATGTTGTCCACCGATGATCTCAAACGATTAAGGCGTTTAGGGGTGAACGTCAAAAGATCATTTGACTACAAACTTCATAAAGCTTCACCCCGGACTGAATACACGACTTCGAATTAAGCACCTACAAATGCTAAACCTCACCTATCCAAACCCTGTAATCACTAAGTCGATGACTCCCAACCAATTAAGGCTTAGGCATCGGGCTCAAAGGCTACTATATACCCTGACTGCTCTGCTTCAAGGCAAAGTGTCACGACTTTATTTTTTTCTTTTTCTTTCTTTTCTTTCGCTTTTTCTTTTCTTTTTCCTTTTGAAGACTACATCGTCTTCAAAATTGGTAAAGCAACACAAACCCATCCTAGGTTGCCAACATGCTCTGGGCACAGTTATGCAAAGTGAAAGGAGGCAAATAAATTTGATGCTCTACATAATTCATGCAGAGAATTAGCTACAGAACAAGGGTTGAGTGCGATGAAATTAACCTAATTAAAAATTTATTCAAACATGGAATTGTTCATATTATGCAATGCAAGTGCTTTCTTTGATTTTTCATCAGCAGACCACTGTCTTAATTGAAGGAATCAATGTTCAATGAAGACAAAAACGCTTAAACAGTTAATAAAAAAGATGCAAAAAGAAAAAGAAACAATTGGCAACAACTGTAGATATGTGGGTAGAAAGATAGAAAATATCTTTAATTTGGTCGTCGTTAAAACAAAACTGGCGATAGAAACTTATACTTCCTCAAGTATGGGCGGTTGAAAAAGGGGCATTTTCATTTGTTAGTGTTATCAGCAATTGTCAACACAAAGTGAAATCAAATGCCCGTGACTTAGATCATGAACCACATTAAAATTCTCAACAAAATGAATTTTAACCCAAAATCCAAAACAAGTGAGAAACAAGGTCGAACCAAGCAAAGAGCCACCCTAGACTTATAAAATGTGAGACCTGGTGAGGTTCCAGCAGGAGAATTTCCTCCCGATAAGTCTGTTTCACCACACAGAGTCACCTCCATCCCATTGACTCTGAACACTCGTTATCATCCGGATTGATTAGATTCACTCAACCATTGGGGTATGCTTGTATGGACAATGAATGGACCTGTCCATCGTGACTGAGCCTGTCCCAAACAGATGCCTGAGCTCGTTTACATAAAAGAACATCCTGGTCCTCGCTGAAATTCTTCCAGCTATCATTTGATCAGCGCCATCTTTTTTTTATTTTTCTTGCACTTCAATCAAGTAGGCATCATTCCGTATTCTTCCAACTCATTGAGATCAAGGAACCTTTTTGACCTCACTTAACAGAGTCCAGAGTGTCTTCAGCTTCGATGCCCACCATGCCTTGTACTCACCCCCTCACCAAGGTGACACATGCCTACCGCGAACAACCGATGTGGGACCTCAGATCATCTTGAGCCGTCCTCTAGGGCTCCACAACGACTATACATGACCAATCTTTCCGCTGAAGCTTACTACAACTTTCATTAGAATGGTCTTGATCTCCTCATAAGCAAGTTCTGGCAATTCGACCACTTGTTTGCGATGGTAAGGGTGGCCACTTTGTGTTTCACACCATATTTAGCCATGAGGTTTTCTGGAATGGTTTGTTGAAAATGTGAACTCTATCGCTTAATAATGGCCTTTCGCATCTAAACTGAAATATGTCATTTAATTTAATGCGACTAAGTCATTGTCTTTATAGATTGAAACCATTTGATTATGATAAATTACTCCCAATTAATATGTACGTAGGACCATAAGGACGCTAGGGGAAGTGGTCCCATGAAATCACGCCCAAACATCAAAAGTTCACCAAAATAGGGTTCAATGGCATCATCCGACTCCGCTGGCATAATTTCCGTTTTTGGCATCTACCGCACACGGCACATGGAGCTCCTTAAATAAGAAGGCCGAGAGTCCAGATTGCGCCAACTTCACTTGAAGTTGTCTTCCTGAAGCAAAATGATCACTACAGGCGCCTCATGGCGCTGATCTGCACCCCTGCCGCCTCCTCGCACGACTTCCCGCTTATCCAGATCCACAAAGATTTTGAACAAGAAGGTCTTCCCATAATGTGCAACGGATCTTCTCAAAGAAATATTCTCATCTTGTTCTTTCCACTCATGGATTTCCCCGTGGCGTGTAAATCGGCAAAATGTGAGCATACCAGCAGCTTCTTTCCAATTTGACAGATTCTTCTGAATTCATCATTGATAGTGGGCTATGCGTCATGTGTGCTGGTCAAGTTAACTTGGAGACATCCGCCACTATATTCTTCCTTCCTTCTTCATTTTAATTTGCAAGTTAAACTCCTCTGAAGTAAAAGAACCCATCGATCAGCCTTGCTTATTTCGCTTCTGGTCGAGATACTCAAAGCCTTTAATGGTCCAGTAGAAAAACATCTATACCCAATCCCACTCAAGTATATGCTCGAATTTGTTCTAAAGAATGTAATTACACGCAAGGCCACTCTTCCGTAGTGGTATAATCCCTTTAGAAGCTCATCCAAGGTTTGCCAGCTATTGGATTACATTATGTTTTCATTTTCCTCATCGGTGAAACCCACCCCACAAGGATCACCCGCATCACACATCACTCAAAGGCAACCCGCGCCAGGGGGTGCTCTACACTATCAAAATAGCTTCAGCCTTGGGATTTCAGCTCTTCAAAGCTCTGCATTCTCCTCCGGCCACTCTTAGCATCTTCAGAGGGATGGTAACAGAGTTTAGCAATCTTCAGAAGTCTTAATTGAACCTTCTCAGAAGCTCGCATGACCAAGGAATCTTCTTAACCGTTTTACATTCGGCTGGGGACGCACTAGAAATAAGCCCTGACCTTTGTTGAGTCAATTTCTATTCCCTCATTGAAATAATGTGCCCCAAAGACACCTCGTTAACTATTAAAATGGCACTTCTCCCGCTTGCTAATCAAAATTCTTCTGTGCACCTTCGTGACGGGCCTCCGTGATTAGTCGCATTCTCAAACTCGCCTCCCCACATAGCGGATGTCATCCATGATACTTCCACAGCGCTCCACCATATCGCTGCTAAGTAAACATGCTGGCACACATCTCCAAAGTGGCGCGGCGCTAGACCAAAGGCATCCTTCTATAAGATATAAAATTTAAATGATGCAGTTGGTCTTCGTCTCCTAATCCTCTAAAACTTTATCCTGAAATACCCTAATACCCATCCAAAAGCAATAATGGGTGTCCCAAACCCTTTCAAGGAGCTGATCGACAAATGGCAATGGCTGATCTTTCGTGCTACCTCATTGCTTCCCTATAATCTATGCATACTTCCAACCCTAAGAAGGAGTCGTAGACAATTCTTTCACCTTTCATTTTCACACTGTCACTCCCACCTTAGGGCACCACCTAAGTCGGGCTCACCCAAGCAATTATCCTAAATGCAATGATATCGCTTGGCTAAATTTCAGATCTCACGCAACCACTCCAGGTGAAGTTCAATCCGCCATACAACAATTTTCTGACTTCTTCTGTGTAAATGCAGATGGTGGCATTGTTGGTTTATGTCTTTAACTAAATTTTCCACCTAATGCTTGCTTGTTCCTTTTGGAGAAGGTGCAAGGTGTTATTTTTGCGAAGTAGTTAACATAGATGAAATCATTAACCGTATAACGCCATTGTCTTCCAGAAATATACTTCAACTCAACCTGGGAGGCTGAGTTCAACCGTCAGCCCCCAGTCACACCAGCTAATAATGTGGATTTCATTTTCTCCTCCAACAATTTCGCATTAAGCTCTTCAAGAGGTTCGTCAAGGGTTCCAAGACACTCTTGATGAACTCTGGGTTAATACATCTCGCACTGATGCCTGGCATAGCTTGTTCTTCAAGAATCGTGATCTATTATACGCACTTCTTCACAATATCTTCTTCGAGTATGCCTTTCTTTACTTAAATGAAAGATATTATTCAAAGTCATATTCTAAATATTGCATAACCCCATTCTAGCAACGAATATGACGAAGAAATAAAAATGCCTTGAAATGACGGGCACATGATCAACACCATCCGGCTCATTGCACGACGAAACCTGAATTGCACAAAAACGGTCCACTTGTATTAATATGATCCTCATTGGTTCTCTGCACAGACATTCCATCTGGGCCAGTGACAAGCGCAGATGGCGGTTTCCAGCTTCCTCCCAACTGATCACAAAAGATGAATATATGTATGTTCACACTAGTTCCAGCCCATATGTCCATTCACTGATGCCTCCCAATATTAACCAGATTGGTCGGACATCCTCGGGTCTTCTTTATATTTCACCAGCTTTGCACTCAACGATAGCACTCACTGGTGTCAAACAAAAGGCCTTTTATTACTGCGACCTCTTTTACTGTAATATAAATCCTTCAAAATCTATGATATGGGACTGCTCTGACTGCGCTATGAGAGGAATGTTAACTTTTATCAAAACTCTAGAATTTATTTGGTTAGTAATCTCTTCTTTTTCTAAGAGCCTCGTGGGAATGGAGGGGGGTAATAATCGCTCTTCACCTCCTCTCTATTACTTATCGTGACCGATCTCTTGTGGCGGCCAACAAAGCTGATTTAGTTAGTGTCGGATTGTCGTCCCGCCTACCACTTAAAGTCAACACGCTCTTAACTTCATCAACATTTTGCACATCGATCATCGTCAGCCTGGTTTCATACCTTCTTGATGTTGAGCTGTGACCATGAAACCCTTCCCCTTCGAACCCCGCAGCTGTTGGTTATTAGTCTTGAAATTTCGCCAATACTGGGCCCAGCTCCCCGCTTAGAGCTACCGGGCTTCAATTTTCCGATTAGTTTGAATGATTCAAAGACTGTTTACAAACGCGCTTTCACCATTTTACTTAAGTTTAGGATTGCCTGCTCAATGTAGAGAAGAAAGTGGAGGAGGTCATGTTGTATTGAAGTGGAACCAAACCATTGCCACGGTTCCCGGAGGGCTGTAGATGCAGGGCTCAGCTTCCATGCATGTTTGAATGATTTCTCCAAGCAAGAAGGTTATGTGTGTTACCATATACTGGGAGTATATACGGAAAATACGGCATTTGGGGCATGGGCATGCTCTTGACAGTGCTCCTCAAGGTGACTATTTAACTGAAAATTGAAGCAAGAAAGTTGGGATGCAGATAACGCATTTACTGTTTACATTTCATGCTGATTTTTCATTTCCAAACATCCACCTCTGGGGCTAAAGTACAGTTTCTGTCATCCCCGTGTCTCGAGTGCATACACACCCTCAGTTGGCCTGTCAAAAGTAAGTACCTCTCCACACATAGTCTCCAATGCTTCAATGGCCGGAGACATACCATCATAAAATGGTTTACCAAAGATCCATGTGTCGTGTCCATGATGTGACAAGCACTAATAATGGTCTCCATGAATCTATCCCAAGATCGTAGAACCTCTCACCATCTTCGAGTCAGCAAAGGTGTAAATTTGTCTCTTCAAGTTGTTGGTCTTATGAGCACTGAAGAATTTTTTAAAACTCTTCTGCAGCCTAGCCCAATTTCTAATGGTTCTAGGCCTCAGTGAGTCAAGCCAAATCTTGGCCTTGTCCTTTAGGGTTAATGGAAATGCTTTTAGCTTTAGCGAATCCATGTCAATCATACCTTCCTTAAAGGTAATGCAAACCTCCTCAAAATCTTTATGTGTGTGTATGGATTTTCTACTTTCCATACCAAGGATATTATGGCGGGTACTTAAATAAGGCCCAACGCTACGATCTTCTGCTGGTAGAGGTATGATGCAAGATGAGGCACTAACTCTAGAGGTATGGACTCCCCGGGTCTCCTGCAAGTCATTGGCTGACCAGTACCCCGCCCACCACTGCCTTCGTGTGGGATCCATTGTCAGCACTAACTTCACAACTTTGTAATCGCGACTGATTCTTTGCAATCATCTGATGTCTCTTTCCCGGTGTACAAATCGTTATAGCAATCAGGACAAGAAATAGCACAAACAAACTTGCAAAAGGTTATTGTTAAAGAAAATAAAACTCCGATCAGAGAAAAACAAAACAGCAAAGATTCTGAAGTGATGAAAACTTGCAAGCATAGCTTACTGAAATTCAAAAAGGTTAAAAGGTCACCTACTGAAGATGCCGACACAAGTACACTTCAACTTATCAAACGAAGTTTACATCCCCTGAACGTACGCCATTTTGATCGTACGCCAGTGGTGATTCCTAATCAACAAATTTGTAGTCCTATTCCTACTGCCGTAGCCGCTACTGCAGATAGAAGGTCTAGGGTCGAACATCGGGATGGGTTTTCATCCGGCGAATGACTCCAGATCGGTAAGGAAATGGTGAGGCTTTTAATTTGATTTTTAATTGTTTCAAACAAGGAAGTCGCTTTCTCAGATGAAGATTAATTGCAAAACTGAAAGTGAAGTATGGTGCCGTAACTTAGCTGTTTAGTCACTAGCTTGACAACATGGGGGTAACAAGGTCCTCAGGTTTTATCCTCGCATCATATGCCAACTGGTAAGTCCGCTTATAACCGGATCTTTTGTTGTTTAACTAGGAAACTAACTGTAATCACTCCGTTTCAGTCAACATAGGTAATATGCATCCATGCCTCCTTGGTTTGAAACCTCAACATTCAACTTCATTTCAGGGTTTTAAAGGCCATCTGGTAAAGCAACAACAGTAAGATTCAAAGGCCACTATGCAACTATCTCTAAAGACAAAGTAATGGGGCCAAAGCAATGACATTAAATGATATTTAACCCTAGCTTGGATTGGAACCATAAATACAAAGACTGTGAGCGATTTTAAATACATGAGGAACCTGCACCGCTCCCATTAAACTGCTAGCTACCTTCTCTTCAAGTTTATAAGAGATCTAGTTTGCATCTCTTTGAGCTGTCATCCCCGTGAGGCTGTTTGCAGCTTCAAAAACAGAGAGAGAGATGATATATAAAATAGAGAAAAACAAACCCTAACCTAAGCTTCAGATATTTACATAAAATGAAAAGTTGCCAAAAGATTACTCTCCTTCTTTTTACAATTTGGGAGGGGCTTATATAAATACCCAATGTATGAAAATACAAGGCTCGAACATATTGGCCAATACAAGGGACAAGGAGGTAATACACCAAAATGAAGCTCACTATACTTAATTTCATGTAACATGACAGTAAAAGAGATTTACTGATGCAGAAAATTCCCGCTAGGTAGCCAAAATTTCTCGCTTAGTTTCAATAAATTTCGTCAGCCTAGAATAAATTGACAAGAGAGATAGCTATCCCTAAATTCGCTATACTCAATTCCTCGCTTAGCTAACGAAATTTCGCTAAAATAAATAAATATTTAGAGATAGCGAAATTAAAGAATTTCGTTAGTATCAAGGATTTTCGCCACATAGCGAAATTTCGCTAGCCTAGCGAATATTTCGTTAGGATTGCAATTTTCGCTATGATCACAATTTAATCTGCAATAAATTTTCGCAATCATAGCGAAAATCTCTCGGTTGCTCGTTTCACTGATCGGGATCCTAAACTTCCACAGATCGCTTTCACCGCTTCCATTCCTTCATCACTCGACATGTTTGATGTGGTGGAAAATAGTTTCGATCTTCATTATTCAACACATCTCGATATCGACCCCAAGGTATGCAAAACCTCGCAAATAACCAAAATAACCTCTAAACTAGTGATAAGTGATACTAAGTAGATCCGAACACTTCAATTGGCTTAATTGACATGATTAGCGCAAAAAGTACTCAAACCTATCTCAATAGGGGGCCCAAAATATACCTTTGGGCACTAATCAATCAAGTACGAACTACCTAGCATCGATGGAAGCATACATTGCTTAACCTTTCAACTTTACAAAGAAAAAATCACAAAATTTTAAAGACGACAAGTAGAAAAACGTAGCTGTATTATATGATATCAAGGTGTATTTAATAAAATTTTCAACTTTGTAAAAGGCAAACAATAGCTTCTAAATATACAAAAACTATGCTCGCCTGGCAATGCTTATAAGCAAAACTAAAGTCGTATTTCCAACACTAACCTCTCGGCAATAAAACCGTTAGTGGGAGAAGCGGGCATCTTCCTGGAATCGTTGGTCGGAGAAGAATCATCCTCAGCCCGGATGTGTCGAGGCCGCCGGTGAAGTGGTCGATGCCGCTACAACCGCTAACACTACAAAGTAAAAACAAGCTAATCGATCACCAAAAGATCAAAAGAAAATGAAACTTAACTAAAAACAAGACCAATTGTAATATAGCTAGTGATTTATAGAGTTGATCAGAGAAGCTACTTCCAAATGTGTAACAGATTATAGTCCCAGGTGAGTAGAATTTCTCCCTGCTCGCAGAAGCAGTCGCGCACAAAGATATGTCGTTCTTCGCTTCATTGACTGGTAGAAATTACTTTGTTGTCAATGGTCGAAAGGTGTCCACTGAACCATTAGGGTGCTTGATGAATGATGAATGGTCCACCATCTTGATTTGAGCTTCTTTGAAAAGGTGGAGCTTGAGCTGTATAGGACTCGTCCCCCTGAACAAGCTCCTTCCTGATTATGAGTCGATCTCTGCCACTTCTTTAACTTATCCTTCGCAATTTTCGAATTGAAGTAGGCGTCATTCCTTAGCTCTTCTAACTCATTGCTATCATGGAGTCTTTTAAGGTCGGCTCTTCCCATGTCCAGATTCAATTTCTTTATTGCCCACCACGCCTTATATTCAATTTCCACAGGCAAGTGGCATGCCTTCCATAAATCCAAAGGATAAGGGGACATTCCGAGGATGGTCTTCAGAGGCCGTCTCTATATGCCCACAAGAACCCAAAAAATGCTTGGAGACAAATCCTTCCGTTTGAATTCACCACTTCATCAATATAGTCTTGATTTCCTTGCTGGCTAGCCTCTACTTGGCCATTGGTCTAAGGATGCGCGGGTGGGCCACCTCAGGTTTACACCATACTTGGATAGGATTCCCAAGAGGTTTGCCGTAAATGTGAGCCTCCATCACCGACATTATGGCTTTGAGGACTCGACCTGGAGAAAATGTTCTCCTTACACTCAATACGGTTTTGTGGTTCTAACGCTCTTCACTACACCGTTTCACCCACTTGGACATGACATAAATAACTCCCACGAGAATGTAAGTATATCCAAAGGAAGTGAAATGGTCCCACAGTCGATGCCCCAAATGTCAAATAACTAAACAAATCCGTAATAGCCCAAGGGGTACCATGATTCATCTAGATATTTTTCCCAACCTTGCATTTTGTCAAACGATTGTTTCGTGGAACATGGTATAAGCATCCTGGAACAAAAGACCACCACAGGAAACCTACCGCAAAGACCCCCACAATATTTTCAGAAGCCAATGACTCCACATGTGCACTTCGCATGGGTTGAGTATCCTTGGTTGTTCTCCTTCCCAAGACACACTTTCCATTATTTGATCAAGACAATATTTGAACAAATAGGTTCTTCCCAATAATAGGAGTTGACTTTCACAGCGAACTTTCAACTCCGTATTTCCATTCTCATAACCCCCATGTATCAAAAGTTAGCAATGTGAAGAACTCAGATGCACCCGCCTCACATGAGGAGACTCTCCTGTAAATCATGTACTGAGGTCAGGTGCCAAATATATTGATCCATAAAATGCTAACTTCCAGGCACCTCTGTCCTGGTTCACAAGTCAACCCAGAAAGGGTATATGGATCCACTTCCGATAAAGGCCAATTTCATTGATTTAGTGAGCGATATTTCAAAGTGCAATGATCCCAAGATAATTACTTCGCCCCCATCAAGCACCTGAATCCTGTCCAAGGCATAGAATAACGCCGCCAATCTTTCTGCGGTAGCAATTCCTCCGAGCTTCATTCAATGTTTTGCCAGCATAGTAAACTACATAAGGTTTTCCTCTACTGTCCGAGAACTGCTCCACAAGAGGCCACTGCATTGCAACCCAAGGCAATCGCGCCTCGTGGGCCCCCACTATTGGTGCAATGTGTTAAATAAGCCAGCCTTCAAACTTTCTATAGCATTCTCGCATCCCACTCAAACTCAGCAATCTTTTCTGTGGTTTATAAAGTGTCACAAATTTTGAGAAGTCCCGTATGAACCTTTGTAGCCTGCATGCCCCAAAATTGTGCCTTGATAGTCTGACATTCTGGTGGGGCGCTTGAAATCAAATCAATTTTTGCTTTATCAACTTAAATTTTCTTGAAATGATACGCCTCACAATGCCTCCTGACCGACCATAAATGGCATTTCAGCTCAAAGACTAGGTTTTTCATACCTGTGAAGGATAGTTTCCAGGTTGATTAGGCACTCAAAACTCCTCCATAGACTGTAATATCGTCCATGTAAACCTCCATAATGCGTCACTGCTAAATCGCTAAAATGGGCCGAGTATACATCTATGAAATGTAAGTGGCATTACAAAGGCCAAAGGGCATCCCTCCCACACAGGTTCCTAAATGGCATGTGAAGGTTGTCTTTTCTTGGTCCTTTGCAAAGAATCTCACTTGGGAAATATCCCGACAGCCATCATATCCAGAAACAATAAAAGGTAGCCAAAATCCTCCCCAAGCAATAAAAGATATGAATGGAAGAGAAGTGATCTTCGTGTCACTTCATTTAGCCTTCGATAATCAATGCATACCCTCCATCCCGTGCGCCAGTGGGTATCTCCTCTCTCCTTTTCACAAAACTGGTTACCCCGCATTTCCTAGGCACTACCTGGGTTAGGACTCACCTAGGTGTTGTCTGATATGGGGTATATGATGCCAGCTTTGCAGCAAATAAGATCTCTCGCTCTAACCACTTCACAGATATGTGGGTTCAAATTCTTCTTTGTGGGTTGGCAAGGTTTTTCAAATTGACTCCTTGCCTTCTCTTCTAACTAAATGTGGTGGGTGTATTACCACCAAGCAATGCCCTTTAAATCGGCAATTTTCCACTCGAGGGCTTGCTTGTTATAAGGTTGGAGGATCTCAGAAGAAGCACCCTCCCGCGGTAAGGCCGAGCAAGGCTGAAATGACACCGAACATTACTCAGTATTCCTTCCAATAGACATACTTTAGCTCCAATGTGCAAGGCCGAGTCTCATCGGTGTCAATTACTTCTCCATTATCAAGAGAAATTTCATGTTTTCTTCTCCAGTGTCCCTACACAGATTTCATGTCAACTTCCTGGGCGTCTTTCCGCACAATTCTGGCCAACTCTTCATTTAAGATATCTAAGATACCTTGGTCAGATCACTGCTCCTCCGTGATGGTGTCAATGATGCATACTCTTTCCCGACATCTTCCATTGATCGCATGTGCTTTTACTTAGGTGGAAGATGTTGAGCTCTGTGGTCATGTTTTCGAAGGTGAGTCATGATGACACCATTTCGCACTGATAATTGCATCGGAGGTGGCCAAGAATGGTCTTCCCATGATAGTACATAATCGTCCCTATTGCCGGCCGGGTCTCCGTGTCAAGTACAAATAAAGTCTACCGGATAGTAGAACTTCATTCCACTCGTATCGTGACATCTTCCATTGTCCCTTCTCAGATTTCGATTGACCTATCAAGAAGAGACAAGCAGATTGGAGGTGGATTTAGCTCCCAAGCCAAGTCAGCTTGGTGACATCGAATGTGGAGGAGATTCACCTCCCGGCTCCCGTGATCCAATGCTGCTTTCTCCACGCAAGTGCCTCCTATATTAACCGAGATGGTCGACAACCCTGACCTTATATTTCATCGAGTCTCAGACGATAACGGCATCAACAATGCAACAAGAAGGGGCTTTCTTTGTCGACATTTAACCCTCTTTTCACTGTGCATAAGTCCTTTAAAATTTTTGCATAGGTAGGGACTTGCTTGATCATGTCAAGTAGGGGAATGTTGACCTTTACTTACCTTAACACTTCTAATATTTCAGCTTGATTAATAGCCTTCTTTTTAGTTCTTAATGCACTTCGAGGAGCGCGGATGGCTGCCTTCAACAATCGTTTAATCACTACCTCCTCTCGGTCTGGCCTCCCCGCCTTCCGCCCGGGTCTATTGCCTCGTGATGGCTTTGCAAGCTCTTTGGCCACTCCTCGTGACGCATTGCCTCGACCTTATTCAATTCACCCGGTCACTAGAGGAGCTCACTTCACGTAATCCCCAAGGGTTTGGTTGTGTCTAAGAGGAAAATTTTCCCTTTTCGCAGACCTCGTCAATAAGAATAACCTCGAGACCGAGTAATCGCTGGTCATCTATTTTTTGTCGAGTGCCTTCATCGCTTCGATTTTTCAGGTGGTCTCGCATTCACTCGCTGCTCTTCCACAAAGTGACCCACTACCTTGTTCAAATTTACAATGGCTTGCCTTTATAGGGGACTAGGGTGGGGTTGTTACCGTATAGAACCCGTGGAGATAAACCGGGGTTTTGGCTTCATGATACCAGATGGTTCCTCCACCTGATTGTAGGTGTTCTCGGAGCATTTATCGGGTGCCTACTTTATCCACTATGTTTGCCTCGTCGCTCAAATCCCCATCAGAGGGAGCACTGAACAAAGGATCTCCTCGAGACTTAGTGATGGGCAATTAAAATTGATTGGAGGTAATTAAGTCAGCTACTACTTGTACCTCATGCTGATTTCACATTTAGCTCTTTCAATCTTCTAGTCAAAGAAGATAGCTTGGCTTTCATTTCCACATCCTTTGAGAGTGAATAAATGCCTCCCCTTGGGTTCACTGGTGGCCTATGTCTGTCAGTTTCCCTGGGATTTGGTTCATCCCATCCCTTGGAGGTTTCAGCCACATAGTTAGTGAAGTCCATCAGCTCATCCGATTGTTGAGGAAGTCCTCCACACATGGTCTCTCCAAGAGTCAAGCTTGCCAGGGGACATTTCATCGTAGAAGGGTTTTAATAAAGCATCCATGTATCAAAGCCATGGTGAGGGCATACCGATGGTTTCAAGATAACTTTCCCCAAAGATTACAAAATTTTCACCGCCATGAGCTACAAAGGTGTAGATTTGCTCTTCAAATTGTCGGGTCTTATGGGCAATCGGCTACTGGTGTGCTCGTCAAGTACTGGTCAGCTCTCGGGCTATCTCGCTCTTAAGTGAATTGCCAAATTTGGCTTTATCTTTGAGGGTCAAAGGGAAGGCTTTCAACTTGAGCAAGTCCATATCAAATGCTCCCTCCTTGAAAGTCGTGCAAACCTCCTCAAAATCCCGGATGTGTGTGTATGGATTTTCATTTTCCATACCATGAAAAGTCGGGAGAAGGGGAACCAGATAAGGCCTCACTACCACATCCTCGCCAGGAGATTATGCATGAGGGTGCACTACCCTTGCGGGTGTATGTGATCCCTCATCGAATCTGGGTAGCATTTGGGCTCCCCGTGGAACCCTCATTGCCTCGGGCGCTTCTTCGGTGTGGGGGTCTCCATCCGATTGGTGTGTAAACTGATTTCACACCCGTGTTCAACTGGAGCACTTAGCCTTTCCACCAGTCGTAGTGCTTCGTCCCACCGCATAAGCTTCTATGAACACACAACAAGCAAGAAACCAACAAAACAAGACTACCAAAAGGGTTAAAGTTAAAATCAAAATGTGGGACAACACCGCACGCAAATTAAACTCCCCTCGCAAAGGAATCGCAAGTGGGGAAAAATGGTAAAATAAAAAAGAAATGAGAATTTACCAACACTTGTGATGTGAATCACAAGTTCACAACTTTTCTTTCTCACTAGGGCACCATCCCCGGCAACGGCACCATTTGATTCGTTTAGGCCAAGTAGGTGTTCGGAATCAACAAAATTTATGTCCTAGGATTCCTACTACTGACGTATGATTAGTACCCAAAAAGTGCTATTTTGAGTCCTATTTAAGATATGTTTGAGTGCTTTTTGCGTACTAATCATATTAATTAAGCCTATTGACATGTGTAGGTCCATTAGTACTACTAATTTTGTTTCGAGGTTGTTTTTGGTAGTTTTGCAGGTTTTGCGGAACTCTCCACCTCAACATTTCGTCGACATCGTAATTTTGTCAAGCATGTCGAGTTTGCATGACTTCTCGGTGATTTCATCAAGCCTGGGGGGAAGAAATATCGAGCTGGAAGTGATAAAATGCAGGCTAGAGGATGTAGAAGGCAAAACAATGTATATCGAATTTTCATGAGGCATAGCTTAAATTTTCAGGATTACAAATTTCAAGAATGGCAGCTTAAAAATTCTCAAGTAATCCCAGCGAAAAATTCAGTAACTTAGCGAAAAATTTCGCTTATGACCCAATTTTCGCTATGATACCGAAATTCACCGTGCATACGGTAATGCCGCCTCTTTTGTGATCCAAACGACCCCGTTTTGTACAATCCTCTTTTGCCCTCAATGTAATCATATTATTTTGGTTATTTTGGTATTTCAAATATTTTGGAAGGCTATATAAGCCACTTTATGGACAAATTGTAACCCTAACTTTCAACTAACTTTTCAATCCACGCAGCTTTTCACTTTTGGTTCCGCTTTCTTCTCCTTCTCATTTTCTCACCGCCAAACACACCCCTTTCGAGGATGACAACTAAAAGGATGTTCGCCAAGCCCTCAAACCTTGAAGATGAGGGCTGCTAGGTTGATAATGGTGGCTCCGAGGTGTTCCTCCGTTTAAATGGAGCAGTACGCATTTTTTGTGTTTCAAACTTTCCAACCTAGGGTTTAATGCTATTTAATGTATTTTCGTCAATACTTGGCATGTCTTGGTGGTTCGCAGGTATTCTAATGGTAGATACACTGACATTCATGGATGTCATTTACTGCGCCACCGAAATTAAAGCTAAATGTCGTGACTTTGAATCAGCCAAGCATTAAATGCTCGCAAATGTTTCTGTTCAAAATAGGAATGTTTTTATGGTTGGTTTTTAAAGCTAAACAAAGATCCGGCTTTGGCAATGACTATATGTCGCTTGGCTCCTACGCGAGGAAATAACCCGAGGACACCTTTATAACCTCAGTATACCAATCTAGTGACCCAAGCCTTCAAGGTCCCTTCACATCTGCTTTTAAATCGGCCGTCACACCTGACAACAACACCCACACTTTTTAAAATGCAAAATCCAAAAATCCAAATGAAAGCCTCTACCATTTTGAACCATGATACAACCATTTGTAAGATGAAAACCCATCCTCAGAAACGACTCCTAGAGCCACCGCTTATACTACAATAAATACTACGATGTTAGGGAGGAAATTTAGGATACAAATATCATTGACCCGCACCTCATCGTGGCATCAATCAAAATGACGTCTGTTTCGGGATGGTGCCAAACTATAGATGATGAGTTGATATGTATTTGTAATCTTCATTACAAGTGTTGGTGATCTTTTAACCCTTTTTGAATTTCATTTTGAATATCAGTTTTACTCACGGCCGAGCGCTTTATCATTACAATCATTTTATTATTTTTGCTAACACTAATCTCGGGCAAGCTTGTAGTCGTTCGCTTGGTTTCTTTGTGTCACGTGTTTATGCAGCACTGGGACAGAGGGATATTAGGTAGATTGCAAAGAGTTAGTGCACCAATTGAACAAAGTTGTGAAGTCACAGTACGTGAGCAAATGGATCCTCTACTAGGAATGCCAGGAAGTCAGAAACAACTCCAATGAATCCAACAACATACAGATCAATGAGGAACCACATAAACCCTCCTAGAGTTAAGGTCTTTTCCCGCATCATACCACCGGGCTGAGGACGTGGCAAGATTTAATTCTATCCGGTGCCCCTACTCCCAACTTTTCATGGTATGGAAAATGAAAAATCCATACACACACATTCGGATTTTTGAAAGCATGACAACTTTTAAGGAGGGTATAACCGGGATATGGATTTGTTGAAGTTGAAGGTATCTCGTTAAACCCCCAAGGACAAAGCTAAAAATGTGGCTCAATCTATCGAGGCCGAGAACAATTAGAATCAATGATCTTCGTCGACTTTGAAGAAATTCTTCGAAGACAACCAAGACAAACAATTAAGAGGCAAATCTACACTTTACTCTACTATGACAATGGAGAAGTTTTATCAAGTGTTTGAGGTTCATGGAGACCATCGCATGTCCACACCATGGTTTTGATACATGGATGCTAGTGAATCATTTCATGATGGTATGTCTCAACATGAAGCAACCATTGAAACCATGTGGGGGTGACTGAAAGCAAAACTCCATTTAAGCCATGGACTTTGAACAGCGTGGGGCCAAACCTCCAAGGCATGGGATGAACCGAATCCAAGGGAAGCTGAAAGAATGAGGCCTTCGACCCACCCAAGGGGAGGCATTTATGCACTTTCCGAAGACACAGAGATGAAAGCAACCGACTCACTTTGACCAAGGTCGGAGGAGCTCAAACGAGATCAGCACGGCGCAAGCAGCGGGAATGAGCGCTCGCGATCTCAACCGCCAATTGCTTAATCGTCACCAACAGCCACCCCGGGGAGCACCGGTCCAAAGAGGTTCTTCCGCAAGGGAATTAACGCAAGAGCATGCCCATGTCTTAGGTCAAAATAAGCCACCTACAAATGCTCCATATGGAAACACCTATAACCCCCAATCGGGAGAAATCATCCCAACCTTTCATGGAAGCTAAAAACCACCGATACGCCCTCAGAGCACAACAGCTAGCCACTCCACTTCAAGACAAAGCAGCCAAAGATCCACCTTCTTCTCCCGGTAGCGTGCACTCGAATTTGGGCTAAGCAGTGGGTACTTTGTAGGAGGAAACAAAGGTGCTGAATGTCCAAACCACTAGGAAAATTGAAAGAGCAGTTCAATCAACAAGAAGGGATGTGAAGATGCATCTTGTTGCAGTCCAATACCAGTTGTTCAACCGCCAGCTAGTGGTCCTTAAAAGGGAAATTCCCTTCCCGCATTAATAAAGAAACCCTAGAATACATGAGATAGGCTCGCTGCTGATCCCAATGCAAGAACTGATGAAGTTAAAGCAATAGTGATCTTGAGTAGGCTGCAAAGAATCGAGACCAGTAACTAACTTATAAGCTCCACAAAGAGGAACCACTAGAGGAAGAACAAATCAAAGACTGGGGAAGAGGGAAAAATGTTGTACAACCCTCCTTTCCCGTAGTACTTAAAAAAAGGAAAATTCAATTAACCAAACAATTTAGAGGTGCTACTAAGTAAGTGAAGGCAGACTCTCTTCGACATGATCAAGCAAGTCCTAATGTATGCAAAATTTTTTGAAGGACTATGTACTGTGGAAAAGAGGTTCAATGTGAATAAAAGGCCTTTTGACTGAGCAAGTAAGTGCTATCATTGGAATGCAAGACTCCCTGTGAAGTATAAAGACCCGATCCTACAATCTCGCTAACATCTGGGGCAATTAGTAAAGCACTGCTAGACATTGAGCTAGTGTGAACTTACCGCCATATTCCATGTACAAGCAGCTTGGTTTGGGAGAACCGGGTCTAATCTATCACTCGTTCTAGCCGATAGGTCTATTAAAATACCAAAGGAACCATTGACGATGCCCAATACAAGTGGACAAGTTCTACTATCTGAAGACGATCGTACTCATACAGCCTAAGAGTAAAGTGGGGGCCAATCATGTACCCATCATATTAGGAAGGCCATTCTTGGTTACTTCAAATGCCATTATAAATTGCCGAAATGGGGTTATGCAACTCACTTTTGGGAATATGACTTTAGAGCTCAATATCTTCCATCAAGGCATATGCAACTGCTGAAGGCGACCGTGAAGAAGTCTCGCATAATAGATACAATTTGAATAACAAAGCAATGAGCAGCAAGTGCAAGATATGTTAACCCATGAGTTATCCGAGCCTTGTAGAACAACAGAACCCCAACGGCTGAGCCTAGAGCAGGGGTAGCCGGAGAAAGAAAATAGAAATTCACCTTTGTCGATCGGTGAAGAAAAAGGAACCTCAACAATCGAGCTCAAACCCTCATGGGAATGAAATATGCATTCCGGGAAGAAAACAAGCAAAGGTCCGGGGCCAGGCTATCATCATCAGCCGACCACTTCACAGAGTACAACCCGTCAGACCTCCTCAAATGAACAAGTGTTTTGGGGAAAATTTCTCGGATGAACATAAACCCAAACAACTGCACCCGCCTGCTACGATTCGAAGAAGAATCTAAAGTTGTTAGGCAACCACAATGCAGGAGGTTGAATCCTCACAGGTGTTCGCATTGAAGCCCTTGAAATTACTCAAGAGCCTGCATCATCTACCCCATATCCGAGAAGTACTGGGTAAGCCTAACTCAGTAGCGCCTGCAGCTGGGGGGCACCACTATGAAAAATGAAAGGGTGAGGTCTACCCGACTAATGATTGGAGGGTATGCATAGATTACGGAGACTCAATGAAGTAACAAGAAAAGATCACTTCCCACCGCCTCTTCATTGATCTTCAGAGAGTTTCGACACCCATTCTATCGCTTTTGATGGCTATTCAGATACTGTGATAGAGATTGCAATTTAAGATCAAGAAAAGACCACTTACTTGCCATTTGGAACTTATGCTTACAGTGGATGCCTGGGTCTTTTTGCAAATCGCCCGCCACCTTTGTAGATGGCGTTAGCATGTTTTAGCGATATGGTGGAGCGTATAATGGAAGTATACATGGATGACATCATCAGATACTGAGGTGATTTCTGAAGAATGTCCGACCAAGCTATCTTGCACAGAGGTGCATTGCAAAAGAATCGTGCTAACCGGGAAAATGTTACTTCTTATGGTGAACCAAAGGATCGTACTAGGGCATATTTCCACAGGGAATAAAAGTCGATAAGGCAAAATTGAACTTATTTCCAACCGCCATATCTTCAAATGTAAAACAATAAAATTTCTTTGCCATGCAAAGCTTTACAAGAGATTCATCATGATTTTTCGCATCGCTAAGCCCCTTTATACTATTAGAGAAGATGCCAAATCTTTCGGGAAGAAGACTGTCAAAAGCTGAAGAACTCAAGTCTCATTTGACCATCGCATCTAAGTAGTACGGCACCCAATTGGCAATCATTGAGGCCGCATGCAAGTGATCTTGCCATTGAGCGGTTCTCGACAAAGAGAAGCTGCGGAAACCTCATGTAGTCTATTATGCTAAACTCAATGAAGGCCAAAGGAACTATACTACACAGAGAAAGAATGTTGGCGTGAGGTTCTCTAGACAAATCTCCCTGAGCATACTTGGCCTGTCCGATATAGTCATCTCTACAGATCATTCCGCTTTGAAATATCTCCTGACCAAACAAAATGCTAAGGCAAGACTTATCCGATGGTTCTTCGTCAAGAATTTAACTTAAAAATTATTAAGGATAAAAAAGTGGTAGAGAATGTTGTATGCACCATCTTTCTAGATTAACACAGCACATGACACTCATAAATTCGCCCATCAATGATGAATTTCTCGAAGAATCTTTAATGCGCTTGGAGAAAGCTCCCGGTATGCTCATATTGCCAATTTCACAACAGAGAAATCCCATCCTCGATCGAAATAGATAGGTAGTACTTTGGCAAAGATCCATTCCTATTATTGGGAAGAGCCCTTCTTGTTTAAATACTGTGCAGATCAAATAATCAGGAAGTGTGTGCCTAAAGAAGAACAACAAGGAATTCTAAGCCACACGCTACAAGAGTGCCTCGTGGTGGCTTTGCTTCCTGCACACGGCAATGAAGGTGCCGCAAATTGCTTCTAATCGGGCCTTCCCTATTTAAAGAAGCACACCAAATGTGCCGAGTATGTGATAGATGCCAAAGACTCGAGAAATTGTCTCGCCGTCATATGATGCCCCTGAACCCAATTTTGGTGGTCGAGCTTTTTGATGTTTGGGCCATCGATTTCATGGGACCTTTCCCCACATCTTATGGTAATA
Organism: Tetrastigma voinierianum; assembly: GCA_016808115.1. Lineage (NCBI taxonomy): Eukaryota > Viridiplantae > Streptophyta > Magnoliopsida > Vitales > Vitaceae > Tetrastigma > Tetrastigma voinierianum. The sequence continues at coordinate 2,088,067 of JAEQBH010000138.1, read as the reverse complement.
AATACATATTGGTGGGAGTAGACTATGTGTCCAAACGGGCAGGCAATCCCCTTAAAAAACCAACGACTACGTGTGGTGCTCAAATTCTGAAAGCAAACATCTTTTCTAGGTTCGGTACCAAAATCCATTACGGCATGGGTTCACATTTCAGAATAAACCTTTCGAAAAACCTCTTTGGCTAAATATGGTGTGAAACACAGAGTGGCTACCCCTTACCATCCTCAAACAAGTGGTTAAGTAGAACTTGCCAACAGGGAGATTAAGACCATTCTAATGAAGGTGGTGAACAACAACAGAAAAGATTGGTCCATTAAATTGCTTGATTCAATTGCGGCCTACATGTTTTCAAACATTCTCGAATGTCCCTTATCGGGCTGGGTCTATGGTAAGGCATGTCATCTTCCAAAGGGAAATCGAAAATAAAGTATGGTGGGCAATCAAGAAGCTGAACATGGATTTGCCATTGGCCCAAAAGGATCCTCGATTCAACGTAGTCGAGGAAATAATGAAATGATGCCTACTTGAACTCGAAGATCGCAAAGGAAAGATCGAAAAAATGGCATGATCAAATGATAACTTGCAAAAATTTCAACAAGGGGGACCAATTCCTCCTTTATGATTCCAAACTCCATCTATTTCCGGGCAAGCTCAAGTCGCGATAGACGGGCCCATTCATCGTTCAGCAAGCACACCCCAATGGTTCAGTAGACTCATCAACCCAAAATGATAATAGGTGATCAAAGTTACGGACGAGGGTGAAGCCCTATGTTGTGCAGTTGTAATCGTAGTCAGGAGGAAATTCTCCTTCTCTCGGGACTTCTTAAGACCACGTGCCACATAACTAGAAGGGTTCCCGCACGTCTCGGTTTTCACTATGTTAATTGCTTAGTTTTGCTTAAGTTTCTATTTTGTTAAAAAAATCTTGTGGTAATCAGCTTGAGCGGCGCTGCTCGCTTTATGTTGCAGGTGCAAAAGAAAATCATCCACTTCACCAACAAAGACTCCACCCTCTTCCCAGTTAATGATCCTTCTCCTGCCACCACTGATTGAGAAGGTACCATTCCATCCTCTAACTTTTTCATTCCCATGCCAGGACAGTCTGTGTTGATAGTAATGTACATACTTTTGTTTTTAGTTTTACTGGTTCTGCATGCCCTGCAGAGCCCAAAATTTGTTTGTTAAAATTGAGGCTGTTGTTTGCGCCTATATTTTTATGTTTCGCCAGCTGAAGGAAAACGAAGCAATGTATGCCACCATAATGCTAGAAATAGCCCATGCATGATTGTTTTGGTCGACAGTTCCAACGATTCAAATTTATTACATCCGCCTTCGCCTAATCACACACAATGCACATCGGGCTTTATCAATAGGTCGAGAAGCTATATACCCTTTCCTTTGGAAACCATAGATTATTTACCACCCATAGGTTTTTTTTACTCCGCAAAAAGAAGACCAATGAAGTCTTCCAAATGAAAAGAAAAGAAAAAGCAAAAAGAAAAAAAGAAAGAAGAAAAGAGAATTGAAAGCTCTGACACTGGGCTTTGAAACCCGAATATACCCGCGCAGAACAAAGCCTTAAAGCCCTGCCCTAAACTCATCAGGGTCGGGAGTCACCGATTTAGTGTTCGCTACACGTGGATGGCAGTTTAGCAGTTGTAGGTGCGACCTCTCGAAATCATCTAAGTCCGGGGGCGGCACATGAAGAGTTTGTGGCTCAGATCCTTTCACTTGATGCCCTAAACCTTAATCGTCGGGAGTCATCGGTAATCTCACTACACGGACTCGCAGTCAAGTTTTTAGCATTGCACCCACAATACAATCGGCGGAAGGAAATCATGTAACCGAATCTACTTAGGCTGTTCATCGCTTTAAGGTCCCGGCAAGAGCTTGGTCGGGGGAGGGAATAGCTTTCAGAACTTATCGTTCAAACCGACACTAAAAACACTTAGATTTAGTGGAAGTTCAATTTGACTCTTTGAATTGATGTCACTCAAACTCAGTTCTATATGGCATTTGTTCTTCATATGATGGTTTTGCAGGCGTAGTCTAAATTGTTCATACCGAAGGTAAAGCTCACTTGTACACACTTTTTGAACAAGATACTCTTTTCAGAAAAGCATAAATTTCGTGATACCCTTTATTATTTTTAGCATTGCTAAGGGACTAGCAACGGTCGGTTGGGGGTGTGATTAGTACCCAAAAGTGCTATTTTGAGTCCTATTTAAGATAGGTTTTGAGTGCTTTATGCGTACTAATCATATTAATTAAGCCTATTGACATGTGTAGGTCCATTAGTACTACTAATTTTGTTTCGAGGTTGTTTTTGGTAGTTTTGCATGTTTCGTGAACCTCCACCAACATTTCAAGCTTGACATCGTAATTTTGTTGTTGTATCGAGTTTCAGATGACTTCTCTACGATTTCATCAAGCCTGCGGAGGAAGAAACATCGAGCCGAAGTGATGAAATGCAGCCGGAGGATGCGTAAGGCAAAACGTATACCGGAATTTTCGCTATGGCGAGCGAAATTTCAAGAAGGATTGGCGAAATTTCGCAATGGCAGCGGTACCTCGGCTATGACCCAATTTTCGCTTGCCATGATATAAATTTCGCTATCATAGCTAAAATTCGCTATCATAGCGTAAATTACCGCGGTACAGCTAAAATTTAAAATTTGAGCTATTTCAATTTTGCTATATTAGCCAAAATTTCGCTATCATAGCGAAATTTTGCTATGATAGCGAAATTCACTATGCATAGCAAAAATGTCGCTCTCTGCGGGATCCAAACCACCTCTGTAATTCCTCTTCACTCAATGTAATCACAGCATTTTGGTTATTTTGAAGCCTCACATCTTTGTAAGGCTATATAAGCCACTTTGATGACAAAATTGTAACCCTAACTTTCAACCAACTTTTCAATCCAAGTAGCTTTCACTCGTTCCGCTTTCTTCTCTCCCTCTTCATTTTCTGGCCACAAACACACCCTTTGAGGATGACAAAGGATGTTTGGCTGCTCTCAAACCTTGGCAGTGAGGGTTGCTAGGTTGGTTAATGGTGGCTCGAGGTTCCTCCTTTAAATGGAGCAGTGCACGTATTTTTTGTGTTTCAAACTTTCCAACCTGGTGGTTTAATGCGTGCTATTTAATGTATTTTGTCACTTGGCATGCTTTAGGTTCGGGCAGCTCTTAATGGCAGATACACCGACATTCATTAGATGTCATTTATGAGCCACTGAAATTAGGTTAAATGCCGATTTGAACTCCGTCAAACATTAAATGCTCGCGAATGTTTTGGTTATTCAAATAGGAATGTTTTGCAAGGGCCACTTTAAAGCCAAACAAATATCCTGCCTTACCGACTATATGTCGTTCCTAATGCGAGAAATAACCCGATGACACCTTTATAACCTCGCATACCAATCTAGTGACCCAAGCCTTCAAGGTCTCCCTTTCACATCTGCTTAAACTCGTCGCTTAACCTAGTGACAAACAACACCTACACTTTTTAAAATGCAAATCCGAAATCCAAAATGAAAACCTCACCATTTGGAACCATGATACAAATCATTTGTAAGATGAAAACCAATCCTGTATTTACAAGCCCTAGGCGGCTATCTGCGGTAGCTTATTTCTGACGGTAGGAGAAATTTAGGATACAAATATTGTTGATTAGTATCACCTACTGTGGCACGAATCAACGTAGCAAAAACTCTTTAGCAGTATAGTGGCTCTAGAATTCGAACACGGGATGGGTTTTCTTCATGAGAGAAGGATTATGATGGATTGAAAGTGGTGTTTACTCTTTAGATTTTGGTTGTGTAAAAGCAGTGTGTGAGAATGGTTAGCGTAAACAAATTGAAATAAAGTTAAAGAGAACTCCTTGAAGTCTCGGGCCCGCGGAAGCAGGAGTTCTAGTAAGCTACAGCATGTGCTCGGGTCTTTTTCCTCGCGTTGGGAGGATGACATATAGTCATTTCACCCAGGATCTTCATTTAGCTCTTAAAATCTAAACCTAAAGTTTTTCTCTTGAAAATGGAATTTGATTGGGCGTAAATGTCACTAGCATTGAGAACATATCTCAAACCTACCCTACAGTAACTGTAGGAGACAGCTAGCGGGCATCGGTGGATCTAGTGATAAGTAATCCGCTGAACCCAAAAAACACTTAAATACCTACGTTAGGGAGAGAATGTACAGAGATTTAACCTAAGGTGAGAAAGCGTTTCTGAATACCCATAACTACATACATGAAAAGCATGAGAACATACGACTTATCTCAAAACTAACACCTAGTGGCCCTTCCCCTTCAAGGATGAGGGGGTTTTAGCCAAGCATCCCTTGATTTGTCATCATCAAGGGGTGTTTGGCTACCAAGAAAATGGAGGAGAATGAGAGAAAATCACAAACCAGCAGAGGAAGCTTTGTGCCAAATTTTCTGATTGATTGATGGAGTGAAAGTTGATTGATTTACAAACAAGACCGAGCTTATATAGGTACTTAGTACTAAGGAAATTACAAAAGTGTGCAAATGAACCAAAATTACATCAAGGGAAAACTTTTGTAACAAAACCCTGCGAATTGGCAATTGACAGGTGGGAGCGGTGTTCTGCGGTATTAGGTTGCAAAATTTCAGAGGTGAGCTCTCGCCGCAACTGAGAAAATTTAAGCGAAGCTCTCCTTCTCTTCAGCATTTTTGCTCCAAATTTCCTCTGGTTGATCGTGCATCTTGATTAGGCTCAGGTTCATCATGTTTGAATCGAAGGCCCGAAGATAATGAGGCATTTGACACATGGAAACTACTTTAAATAGCTACCACAAAATGTGATTAGTAATAAGGCGGGACTTGATGTATCAATTGAGTTATTAGAAATTCGATTAAATATGCAAAAGTGCTTAAAACACACTATAAACGGGGCTCAAAATATCTTTTTAAGGGTACTAATCATTCATCAGATACGACAAATGCATTGTCTCTCCTTAATCAACAAATAAGAATGAGGCATATGGCCAATGAATATCATCAAAGAGTGAAAAATCAAGTGAGGAACCCACATATGCACATGACTCAAGTTCGGTATGGAGGTACCCCATATCGGAACAATTATAACCCGAATTGGCAACATTGCCTGCACACTCCATGGAATCTGAAGCTATAACAATCTTCAATCTCCTGAGTCTAATGATCGAGCCTAGAAATAAGCTATGGATGAATTGGAAGAGCTCAAGTTGAATCTACCATATCACAACTGAATTTTGAATCAATGTTGAAATGGACCACTCCCGAGTTGGAGTTGCTATCCGAAATAGAGATAAGTCAGCCTCGGGGAGAGAATGACAACGTTAAGTAGCCATAAATTTGAATTGAAATGAGTTCATCTTTGAATGGCCGCAACATCTCAAGTTCAATCCATGGAATTGACAAAAAGGGTTAATGTTCAAATTCAACCTCGCCATTCGAAGAGCTTGAAAGAAGAGATGGCTCCAATGGCCACTTCTACAATACTTTCGACTTACATTTGAGAAGAACAACCTAAGAAGGAGAGTATGAGTATAGAAGAACTAGTGGAAAAATACATGAAGGAACAAGAGAATAGGGTTGCAATGTCCTTCGAAGGACAACATGAGAGTTCGTCATCTACTCTTGAGGTGAATTTAGAAGACGAAAACTTGAGCTACAATGAAGAAATCACATGAAAAGACAAATGATGAAGTTGGAAAGAGTGTGCCGGAGATGACTCTATGGGGTGAGGTGCATAAGGAATTGAAAAATGAGAAAGTGAGTCCCAACTTAAAGGTAGATGAGTACATCATTAAGATTGAACAACGAAATGGAACCTTTGTAAAAAAATATAAAATATACTTTTTTTTTTTTTTTTTTTTTTTAAAATAAAAAATAAAAATCTTGGAAGACTATGTGTGCTCACGGCGAGTTGCTAATTGAGCACCAACTTTGAATTTTCTTGAATGGATGGAGGAGGGCATCTCAACATATCGTGGTTGAAATTTTTACATGAAGTCCTGTTGGACTCGAAAAACAAAATGACTTCTTGGGAGGCGGCAAGTTCAAAAAATTTCCTTTTCCTTTTCTTTTTTTAGTTACTTTAAGTTTGTTTTGAATAAATGTTAACTGCTTGATCTTATGTTTCTTAGTGTTTTGTTTCAAGTTTTTTGGAGTTCAGAAGTTGGCCCAATGAGTGGAGAATCTTGAAAAGTGAAGTCTATAGTATCTTGGAGGTTCAAGAGCAAAAAAAAATTGAACAAGGAAATCGATTTCAACATCCTCCCCTCATTTCATTCCATATATGCTTCTATTTTCCAAGTCTCACTCTCATTTGAAACTAAGTCTAATCCCCTCTTAACACCTTTGCCTCCAAAGAAAGTCATATTCATTGGCAGCTTGGAGAACTTGATCACGGCCTCGAGAGCCTCATTATCCATTCTTTTTTGTTTCACATTGAGGATAATGTTTGAAATTCAGGATTGCCAGGGGGTGAATTCAGAATTTAATTTTTATTTTTATTTTAAAATCCATTTACATGTATCTCCTTACACATTTTAGTTGTATTTCTTTTTAATTGGGCTGGTTTGTCGTTGCATGGTGTTCTTTATTTCTTTTGTTTGTTTTTTTTTGTGGATCACATGAGTGTAGTAATAGTTTTGAATGCATTGTTTTTGTGCTTAAATTGTTTCTTGTAGTCAAATTTGGGATTTGGAACGAGGGAGCGTCTTTGGTACATGGGAGGCTTGGCTTGAATAGCCTCATTGTTTCTCAGAAAATCATTTCTTAATGAAACTCTATCTGCACACTACACCACTGAGTCTCATTTATACGCTTTGGCTCAACCTCTTTTCTCAATTGAGACACATTGAAAATCTTACTTCTATAGTGATGGGATTAGCTCAATAAAGAGAGGATTACTTGCATTGTGCCCAATGAAAAAGAAAAGAAAACAAAAACAAAAGAAACGAGAAAAAGAAAAATAAAAGCAAAAAAAAAAAGAAAAAGAAAGAAAAAAAAAACAAATAAATTAGTTTACTCACAAGTAGGTGTTTTGGTTTTTAGTTGAGTGTTCGGGGTGAAGTTCGAGGGGAACTAAATGCCCGGAATGTAATGACTAGTGAGGAGATGACTTAATGAATCCTCATTTACATGGATACTTTTCTAAACTCCTTAGCAATTTTTCTTCCTACCTTTTAGTTTTGGTTGTTGAATAAAGGTCAGTTCTTATCTTTGTTTTGGTTAATTTTCTTTCAAATAAGTGGAGTTGAGTTTGGTTAAAGAGTTTTTTAGAACCTTAGTCTATATTTGAGACCTAAACATTATTTGCAATAAGTCCTTTTTATGGAAAAGATCTATTGAGACCCCAGAGGCAAAACTTGCCACTGATAAACATACCATTTGAATGCTCAAATAACTTTAGAGATGATAAATGTTTGGAATCCCATTTTGGCTAACTTTGTGTTTTCTTAGGAACATTTTCAAGCTTTCTCTTAGCAGAGACTGGCACCTTAGCATGGCACTGAAATATGCTCTGATGCGTTTTCAGCATGTTTAGAATATTTTGTAGTATAATTTGAATTTTTCTTAATTCAAAATGAAAACGTGAATCGAAACCGGGAAATAAGCAAGGGAGCAAATTTATGAAAGATTTGTCCAAGCGGGACACTTAAAGTCATAAGATAGAGAAGATAGAGATGTAAAGTGGAAATATGAATGACGATTTTGTAAATAGAAGGAGATGAGAGGACGAAGTTTAATAAAAGGAAAAATTAAAGTCGAGGGAGTAATGATTAGTGCCCCAAAGAAAAGTTACATTTTGAACCACTATTTTTGCGCTTTATTGTACTAATTTTTATAATTAGCAATTGACATGTTCGGGTCCTACTATTCTTCGATCGCGCATTCGAACATTTTGTAGTTTTGCGAAATTGGAAGCCAAATCGTCGTGCCCGATCGATCCATAACAAAGTCGGGTTGATTTCCATCAATTTCATATAGTTTTTATCAATTTGACAGCGGAATGAAGAATATCAAAGCTAGAAGAAATGGAATAGATGATGGGAATATTGGCGCGAGGAAGCAGAGAAATGGAGCAGTGAGAGCAGTGGAAATTTCGCTCTATTTGGAAAATTAGCTATCATGGCGAAATTCTTTGCGTGCATAGCGAAAAATTCAATTCGTATGGCTTTGAATTTTGCTATGATAGCGAAATTTATATATCATAGCAATTTTTGCTATCATGCGAAAAATCAACGTGCTCAAGCGGGAGTATGCGCTCTGTTTTTGTGTTTAACGACTCGGATTTTTTGGTTTTCTCAACTTTCTACCCTCACTTATAATTTTTGTTGTTCATATTGTTTTGTAATTTCCCTTTTTATGAGCATATATAAGCCTCATTCTGTAAAAAATGGACAGCCAATCCGCCCTTGATAAATTTTGGAGAAGCTTTTGACTCTCGAGTTTTCTCTGCAGCCATTTTCTCTCCTTTATTTTCTATTTTCTTGGTGCCCAGCTTGCCTCGAGGATGACAGCGGAGGATGAAGAGCTAAAGCCCCTTCCTCCTTGAAGCGGAAAATTTGGATTCTGAGATCTGAAGAATGCTTGGTGGTTCCTGTTTTCATGCAGTAGGTTTGACATTTTGGTTCCCAATTTTCAGCTCTAGGTTCAAAAGCTTTGATTATTGCTCTTTGGCCCAGCCGCCGCGAGGAAGCTTTTAAGGAGTTCGAATGACATTCTTGGCTTGCTTTAGATGCTTTGACTATCAAATAGTTCCATTCTGAGCCGAGGTAGGTTGGGGAGTTATATTTTCACTTTTGATGAAATACTCTTTGATTAATACTTGGTAATCTTTTTAGGGGTTAGGTGGATGCTTGTGTAGATCGAGATTCATTGGTTGCCCTTTACAGTCATTGTAGGATGGGTCGAGTGATGGGTGCCACACTCGCTGTAGGGACCATAAATGTTAAATAAATGCTTTCTATCAAAAGGAAAATTATTAGGGTTTAGTTTTTTAAAGTTAAATGAAGATCCGGTTCGGGAGATGACTATAATAATCATCCTCCCAATGAAAAATGAACAGAGGACCTCTCACGATTCTTAGGACCTAAAACAATTGTGATACTTGAGTTTCTTTTCTTATTTTCTTCATTTTATTTTGGTTTGCAAACCATAAACTCCATTTTTACGAGCCTTAAAATCAAACCAAATTCACCATTTTGACTTCCTTAGCAAATCATTTGTATGCAGAAGAAAACCCATCCCCACTTTGTGTTCGACCACAGACCATATCACTGCGATATGTAGCTTTACTCTGACGTGCCTGAAAACAGGATAACAAATTTTTGTTGATTAGGATCCTTTGCGGCACCGATCAAATGGCGATGAATTTATAGGGATGATGGTGCTAAATTACCATTTGACGGTATTGGAACACTTGTATGAGATCCTCATCACAAGTTTGTTAATTCTTTTAATATTTCCCTTTGTCGATTTTTAGTTCATTTCAGCATTAAAAAAAAAAAAAAAAAACATGATGTTCTCAGAATTTGTTTGCTTTTTGTGTGCCATATTTATACTGCAGGATTACATGTCCATGAGGGATTATAGAAACCAGCCATGGCAAAGTCAACAACCTATGGAAAGGAATCCAAATGAATATAGGTCCATGAGGGACTATAGAAACCAATTTGAGTTCTGCATATAGTATTGCCTAACCATAGTTGGGGAGGGAATCTAAATTCTCGTGGGAACCACAGACCTCCTGATATGCCTCCTGAACCTCCATATTGTGCCCTGACTCCAAAGTCACCTCGGCCACACAGTCCAATCCTCCCATTTGAACAAGCCATTTTTGGACCTTGCTGGGATGAGGGTGGATGACTTTGTGGCAGAGAATAGGGGGATTAATGCCCATTCGAATCGGTGTCAGCGTGAAGACAATTTGAACAAAAATTAGATGGGCTAAATGACTTTGAGCATAATGGGACTGACACACTGGAACCTCCCGTGAGAACCTAATCGATCGGCGGCTGATGTCCACGGGGAGGAAGAGTGCAAAGTGACACACGTAGCGGGAGGCTTGATGTAGTGTGCCACACCCGGGAGGTTACATGAGGATTTTTATTGAATTATCGAAGTTATGCGAGATCCTCTGGATATGCGTGATGTTGTGTTTTCCCAGGGGAGAGACAAGAAAATCCTTCCCACGCAAAGCGAGAAGGTAGTGGAAGAAATATTGGAAGGCGAGCTTATTTGAGAGCCATTTACCGCGAGGTGAACCCACGCGCCCTTGAGCCACAGCCTTTGCCGATTGGCCCTATCAACGACCAAGTGTATAATGCATACACTGACACGGCGACCACAGGCGCAACCGAAAGCCACCCGTCGCTGCCTACCATCGCTGAAACTAAGGAAAGTTAATTGGCATCTGTACAAAATTTGCCGTACATGTAAAACAATGGCATTTGCTCACATCGCTGACCGCACGGTGGTTGGTTCGGGTCTTGGTCAAATTTGTAAGACACGAACAGGCATTTAAAGCTCACTTGAGTTCAGCGACCCTCCCGGCTAAGGAAGTGGTTTGAGGGGCTGGAGTCTCAGCACTTTGTTTTTCATTTTTTTCTTGGCTTATTTTATTTTATCGTATTTTATTTTTGATTTCGTTGAAGATTTTTTCTTCTTAGATTTTTCTCTAAATTTTAGTTAATTTTTGTTTTTAGATTAATTTTACTTTACAATTTTTTCTTGTACATAAATTTTTTGCGATTTGTGTGTTGCAAATTTTTAAAGCACAAAAGTTGAAGAAATGGCAAGCGGCGACTTGAAAGGGAGGAGAGAAGCGGAAAATTTATAGCTATGGCGAAAATTTTGCAATTCTAGCGAAGTAGACAGAGCTAGAAATTTCTTTATGTAGAAAATTGGTGTGCGGCTGTCTGACTACAAAGACAAAGCGGTGCACGGTAACTAAAGATAAAAAAAAAAAAAAAAAACATTCGTCTCAAACAAAATATTATAAAAATTGTTTATTATTTTATTTTATTTTATTGACCTGCATTTTATTTAAAAAAAATTGTTTTCTCTAAAAAAAATTATTATTATTATTATTGTTATTAGTATTAATTATTTTATTTTATTTTCAAAAAAATCGCTATTTTCACATAAACGAAAGGAAATTTCATATGCCCTCTTGTTTGCCTCAATTTTGTTTTGGCTCATGCTTTTCATCGAACTCCGTTTTAGGCGTTTTGAGTGCGGGTTGGAAAGCTTAGAAGGAAGTGTAGAATCCAAAATAATATAAGAACATATTTGAAATTTTTATGAAGGTGAAATTTTCAAAATACTCCAACTTGTCACTTTTTTTCTCTCTTTTCTTCTTCTAACTTGTTGTTTGAAATGACGAGTGAATAAGATGTCGATGGAAACTTGCGGGGAGTGCTCTATCCCACATGAGGATCATCTCATCAGGAGAGTAACACTTCCCTTCCTAACTTTCAATCAAGCTATTTAACGGACAATGAGATATTTGGTTAAGGGGAGGGGAGTTGAGAAAGGTGAGAAGGAAGTGGCTTACTACACTTATGTTTTGTTACTATTTTGAAGCCCAGCCATTTTGCTTGATGTTGTTGGCTTCTTTGGTTTTCCTTTATGAAATTGTCATGCTATACAACTTACTTTTCAACCCATTTTACCCATTTTTGTGTTTGCCTAACCTATGGTTTGAAAAGTGAAACTTTGTCGATTATATTGATGTTAGATTGGTTCCATGCCTAGTTAGTGGATGTCGGTTGAACTCTTGTTGCTTTTCGACCATTTTCTTCCACACACCTTCATCTAACCACACATCAGGCACATTGGTTTCAATGATAGGCTGAAAAATTAACGCAACCTTCTAAGCCTTGCAATAACCTATCCTAGATATTTGTTAACTTTACCTTTAATAGGTTAGGACCCTGTGGAAAGAAGGCTGACGGCGTCTTCACGAAAAGAAAAATAAAAGAAAAGTGAAAAGGAAAAGAAAAGAAAAAGAAAAAGAAGAAAATTGCAACACTTTTGCCTTGAAACCCAGAACACCGAATTAAGGGGGTTTATAAGGCAGCAGCTAAAACTAGTGCTACTAAACCTTCGTTGGTTGGGAGTGGAGTGAAGCTTAGTGTTCGCCTATACGGGTGGATGGGTGGAGTTTGGCAAGTTAGCCAGATAACTGGAGTCTCAAAATCGGTAAGTCAGGGTTGAAACACAGAAGAGTTTGTGGTCGAAGAGATCCTTATAACTTGGTGCCCTAAGCCTTAATTGAGGTTGGGAGGGTCATCGGTAGATCCCGTTACATGGACTTTAGTGAAGTCGATTCCTCGACGTACACCCACAACACAAAAAAAAAAAAATTGTGGAGATAAGAGGTGGGTCCTAATCTATTTAGGTTGAGATTGGCAAAATAACTGAGTCGTAGTAGTAGCATAGTTGGGAAGTACAATTTGATTTATTGAGGCGATCAAACAAAACGCTTGAATTTTGGTGGAAGTTTCCTAGTTGATTCATCGAGAAGGAAACTCTTTGATACTCGAGGAAGAATTTTGTATGGCATTCATTCTCTTAAGTTAGTTATTACCAGACAGGCTTGCAGTGATTCTTGCAAAGTTAGGCATGCTATTCTAGCCTTTTAAATGCCATTTGTTATCATTTTGTATGCTCTCTTTCTTTCTTTCTTTCTTTCATTGCTAAGGGACTAGCAATGTTTGTGGGAGTTAAGTGTGATTAATTGCCCAAAAGTGCTATTTTGAACCCTATTTTTAATAGGTTTTGGCGCTTTTGTGTACTAATTTTATAATTAACCCGATCGACATGTTCGGGTCCCTACTATTCTTTTGATCGCATTAAAATTTATTTTGTAGTTTTGCAAGAATTGGAAGCGGATAGTACAAATTAATCGATCAATCATAACAAAGTGGGTTGATTTCATCAATTTCATATGGTTTTTATCAATTTCATTAAGCTAGGAATGAAGAATATCAAAATGAAAAGAAATGGAATAGGCTTGAGTGGGAATAATGGCGCGAGGAAACGTGGAACCGGAGTGAGGCAGTGCAGAATTTTAGCCTGCTGGAAATTCTATCATGGCGAAGTGCACGTGCATAGCCGAAATTTCAATTTTTAAGCTAGCAGGAAGCTGTTTTAGCTATGATAGCGAAATTTAAGCTATCATAGCAATTTTTAAGCTATCATAAGCGATTTTAAATATCATAAGCGAAAATTCTTTGTGCATCTTGAAAATTTCAATTTTAGCTATGGTAATTCGCTATGATAAGCGAAATTTTACTATCTGGCAATTTTACTTCCTATCATAGCGAAAATCACTATGCATAATTATGCTGCTCACGTTTTTGTGTTTAAATGACTCCGTTTTGGTTTTCTCCTTTATACCCTCCTTTTATGTTAATTTTGTTGTTTCATATTGTTTTGCTTAATTTCCACTTTTACGAGTAATATATAAGCCTGTTTATAACAAATGGACATCAATCCGCCATGAATAAATTTTTGGAGAAGCTTTCGACTCTCAGTTTTCTCTACTTCATTTTTCTCTCATTTCTTTTCTATTTTTCTTGGTTTGCCCAGGCACATCGAGGATGAATGACTTGGAGGGATGAGTGGATAAAACCCCTTCCTCCTTGAAGCAAAGTACAGGATTCTGAGGTGGGGGTGAGTGGCAGGCCAGCTAGGGCTCGGCCCGAGGGCTCGGCTCGGCTGACTCGGGCTCGGCTCGTGAGCTAAGCCCGGCCAGGAGCTGGGCCTTGAAGGCCCCAGGCTCGATAAATTGGGACTCGGCTCGGGCTCAGTTGAAAAAGCTCGGCTCATCTGTGAAAGGACTTCATCAGTCACTAGAGCCGGAGGAGCCCGCCTACGGTCTCAGGCAGCGAGATACGATCTTTCTTGGTAGATCCGCGACTTCGGTAGCTCCGGTGAAATGTCGGTCATGTGTCCGGATATCGGTAAAATGGACTCTAGTCAGAGTCGATATGGATGGAAAAATGCGTGAATCCTCATGGCCAGATTTAAGGAGAGGCGACGGCGAAAACGGCGAACTGGCCCAGCGAACATCCCACCGCCCGTCATTGGGAGGCCCCCTTACCTGAATCTCAGTCTGCTCATTATGAAATGGTACCACGATAAAAGCAGCGAAAATTGTTGGCGACGGTATGTTCAGTGGATAGAGTGAAGAAGGTCTTGCCGTGAAAGAGACGTCGGGGAAGGATGTTAGGTATGACCCAGCACGAGGCCGCGATCGGTCGATCTGGTGTACAAGATTAGATTACAAAATATATGGGGTATTGGGGCTCCTATGGAAACTATAGAATTTGGTGGCCATGAGGAGCAAGACAAAGGTTTCTTAGATCTTAGGTAGCATTGAGAGCACGTACGAGGACCAGTGATCTGATCGGTCGACTGATGAGCAGGGATCGATCTCAAATCTTGAAGGTATTGGGGCCCTTTTGGATCACTAGTGCTTGGACTTAACCCGAGGCGCATCTAGGCGTAGGTATGGGTAAAGGCATCCCAAGGGTGATAGTGGGGTGGGGTTTTTCATAGAGGAAACAAGGCCCGAGCATGCGGGACTACGAGACAGACGAGTCTTGGCAGAGTCTGCAAATCATTCTTTGAGTATGAAAATTTCGCGCCGACGGTTCGAAGCATGGTGAAGAGCGGTCTGGATCTCACGGTCAGGTAGTGGTGAAACCTTGAAATTAATCATGCGCATCTTGGTAGTCAGGAGGGTGGTGGCTAACTTAACCATGTGCAACAATATATTTCAAAATAGTTTATGTTGTTACTAATGAGTTTGCTTGTCAGATCTTGTTGATATATTATTTCTTTATTTAGATAATTGATTAAACCAATCATGTTTCTTATTCAATGATTTGTATCTTATTTCTTCACTATGCAATTTCTACTTGTTTTAATTTATTTCATAATTTTTCAATTGCAAGTTGTTTCAAGAAGGGAATTGCCAGAATCCAAAAAAGGGAAATAAATGTCAAGGAAGTGGCTTTAACAACTTTAGCATCACTTCTAAAACTCAAATTGAAGTAAACAACCCATAGAAAATTATTTCCTTAATTGATGTATTTGTTATCAGATTGATTACAAAAAGTTAAAAAGTATACGGACCGAAAGCTGGCGGGATTGATTACAATACAAACTCAGATAGGCTCTGATCGGGCTTGAGCTCTAGGTTAAGCCTCAGCCCGTTTCATATGGAAAACGAGCCTAATGAGCCTGCCAAGCTTTTTTTTTAAATCGCTGCTTGAGCCTGATTTAAGCCTGTCTCAAAGCTCGTTTCGCTCGAGCCCACTCCATAAATTCAACAAGCCTAGCCTCGAAATGTTCAAAGCTCCTACGGCCGCCATTACCAGCCCTAGTTACAGGATCCGAAGGTCATGCTGGTTCCCTCGCTTTTCACGCAACAGTTCCTAATATCTTGGCCCCACTTCAACCCAAATGCGCTTTTTCCTTCATGGTAATTTTCTTCACGCCAATACTTCTAAGTTTTTAAAGGTTCAGTATTCTAAATTTTTAGATACACCGATATCCATTAGTTGCCATTTACGAGCCACTGAGGTAGGTTAAGAGGTTATATTTTCACTTTTGATGCGTCCTCTTTGATCAATACTTGGTAATCTTTGTGGTTCGTTGGATGCTTATTATTGGGATCCATCGAGGATTCATTAGTCAGCCTTTACGAGTCATCAGATGGGTCATGTGATAGATTTTCACACCTGTGAGAAACCATAAATGTTAAATAAATGCTTTCATCAAAAGGAAAATTAGAGGGGTTTAGTTTTGTGTTAATGAAGATCCTGGGCTCGGGAGATGACTATATGTCATCCTCCCAACGCGAGGAAATGAACCCGAGGACCTCCCTGCCTGCCTTAGGACCCAAAAACCAAGAGCCCAATGCTTCAAGGAGTTCTTTTTCTTATTTTTCTTCATTTATCTCGCTTATAACCACTAAACTCCCTCCGCACCCAAAGTGCTGCAACCAAACCACTCAATTCATTTTCACTTCACTTAAATCATCATTTCAGACGAAGAAAACACATCCTCGTGTTCGACCCTAGACTACTCATACTACAAAAGAGTTTGCTACCAAGAATAGGAGGAACTTAGGATATAAATTTTGTTGATTCCGGATCACCCTACTGTGGCACGAATCAGGTAAGACCAAGTTGGTCTCTCATTTTGGAGAGCAAAAACGTGAAGAAGAAAAGAGGAGAAGAGAAGAAGTAGAGGAAGAAGAAGAAAGGAAGCCAAGAAAGGTATGAAAACTAGGATTTTGTATGGAAACTATATTCTTAAATGGAATCATATAATGGATGGCTATGTTTTTAATGTACGGAACTATGCTACGGGAAGTGTTTGTATGGATATTAGTGGTTCCATTCCTAGGGTTTAGTTAAGAATTCATCTTAACCCTAGATTTGTTGAAAGTTGGGTTGGTAAAACACTAGTTTGTATAAGATGAGTATGGAATACTCCCTTTGAGTATGGATTCTTGGTTTATGATGTGTGGATACATGTTTGGGTGTTAGGAAGTTAACCTAACTTACAAGTATTTGAGTTTAGTTTGAAAACCCAACAGAATCTCCATGTTTACCTTGGTGGATGTTAGCACCCATTCAAGAGTTGGTCAATGATACTCCTTGGATTATTCATGCCTGGTTTTGGTCGATTGAAAATGAGATCGAAATCAAAGAAAATCGGAAATGCCTGTGGTCCTACGCCCGTGGCGTATAAGGATCCCACCAACAATAGTCAGAGGGCCCATGCCCTTCAGCTGTAATGTCCACACCATGGTACGGACAAGATGGGCTACTGACAAGTCCTGCACGTCGTTAGTCGAGAATTTGCTACGCTGCAAATTAAGGTTTGGCTGCACCGCAACAGAGCACGCTATTCACAAATACGGAAAATTTTTGTTTTGTCATGTTTTGTTATCCCGTTATTCTGAGGACTTGTCTATTGGACTAATGAGGACCCTATAAGAGTATGAAAGGGTCCATTCATGTTTAAAAGACAAGAGCGGGAAAATTAGATCAGATCTCGCCGCTCGACAACTGACGCGGCAAACCACGCTCCTATGATAAGATAGTAAGTTCCTGAACACAAGGAATCGTAGGATTGCCTAAGACCGATATGTAAATGTCCTCGAAAGACATGGCAACTCTCCAGTAGTGGGCAGCCAATGCGATAAGATCTTGGTATTCTCTCGGACAGTGCCCGACGGCACTCGACCACACCGCCCGCTCTAAGATATAGTACTGATACTCTTCGACGCTGTTTCCACACATTTAGTAACTTCTCTGCAGACTCTCCAATCACACACGACACTCTCCGTCGGCTGCTTCTCGACATTCCGCGATGCCATAAGACCTCACGCATCGTAGATTGCACTCCTTCAAGATTTATTGTGATGTGTCCTACTCATTCCTTATTACCGGTCTAGGTAGTCAAATAGTTATATGATAAGAGTCTGAATAAAGAATAAGAGTAAAGTAATGTACATCGCATCGTTTCAATGTACCTAACGGCACTCTCCAGATTATTTATTTAAGATCCGTAGTACCTGGCTGTGCACTGCATAAGTATAAGCTCAGAATTCCTACGGGAGCTCTGAACAAGTATAAGTCCGCTATAAGTATAAGTATGTGTATAAGTTTGTTTTATGAATTCATTAAATATTCTCGATATCTCATCAGATATCTATTAATGCTTATATGCTTATCAAATGAGTATAGTGCATGTGTATACGTATGTCATATAAGCTCTACTAAGCGTAAAGCTTAGCACCGGCTTTAACTGCGGAGGTACAGAGAGGACGTCCACGATCTTTTTGCATTCTCGCAGCCAGCACACTTGCAGGGGTTCAATTGTAGGTCCCGCACTGGACATATAAAATATAAACTGTACAATTTAAAGGCAGGTAAATGGGACTCAGGACTGTATGTATGATCTCTAACAAACATCACCACTGGGTGGTAGTTTTATTTTGTATCTTTTTATATGATATCGTGATTCGGGCTTGTCAAGACTCTGGGACCACCAATGACCCGGTAGTGCTGGGCAAGAGTATCCTAGTACATTTTCGCACTTCTTCGTTAACTTAATGGAGGATGGAGCGTCACTGAAAGTACTCATACTACATATCTATCTTAGTGTTTTGTTTTATGTTTGTGTTTCCTTGCTTGGGGACAATCAAAGATTTAAGTTTTGGAGTGTGATGAGTATACTTTATACTCATTTCATCAACATGTTTTGCTTATATTTTTAGTAGTTTTATTATATAAATAAGTCATCTAATTCTCTAAATGTTCAATTTGTGATTAGGTCAACCATGAGCCCATATGGAGCAAAAACAAAGAGATAAAGCCTAAAAACAAGAAATTACACATGTAGCAAGAACTTAATGCGGATTTGATGTTTTCACTACAAGATGATCTCAATGGCTACAATATTTATATATGGATGAGACTTCTATGGCTTTCCAAATATACCCTATTCACTCCATTTGGACTTCAAATGATCAAGTTATGACTCTCAAATAGTCATACTGAAGAGAAGAAAGATCACATGACCACTGGAGAATTTTGTAGATTCAGTCTTTACAATAATTTATAAAGTGTTTTTCCTGGCCATATCCAGATTCTACACTTCAATAGATTTCCAACGGTACCAAGAACACCCAAATCGAAGTTCAGATGACAAAATTATGACCTTACGAAGTTGGTCAAAAAAACAGGGGAGTTGCTGCAACGTCGCGACTTTGAGAACCAACATCGTGACGCTGTGTAATGCAGTAATCCAAGATTTGCAACGTTGCCAAAAACGCCGTGATGTTCAGGGTTGCTTTCTTCTTCAAAGGATTTAGCCCATTTTTATCCCATAATTGTGGGTTTTAAAGCTCAAACCCTAGAAACACAAAAGGGGGACCAATTTTGGGCATTTTTGGAGGGAGAACAAGCTCCCTTTGGATGGAAACAACCTAGGGCTTGTTCTTGGAGAGATTTCTAGGGTTCGTTCTTAGAAGAGGAAGAACACTTGAGGAAGAAGAAGATAATGGAAGAGAAGAAGGGAGCTTCAACGCCAAATTTGTTTTCTCTCTTTCCTTTTCTATTTTTCTTTCTTTTGATGGTTGTATTTACTTTCCACTTATGTTTTAGTTAGTTTTCTTGTGTGGTTTGGGATGTAGCCAAAGACATGTTTGTATGAATCCCTCCTAATTTATATCGATGATATGTCTTTACTTCTCATTACTTATCTGTTACCCCCATCTGAAACTTAAATGTCAAAAACATCATCAACATCAGGCAATTAGAACTTAGTGGTTTGATTCAAAATATGAGAAGTGAGAGTTAAAATTAGACCATGGATGATTTACCATCTAATTATCAGCGAGATGTAGATATAAGTGAGATTAGGTGTGGTGGCGCAAGATTTATAAAGGGTTCAATGCATCCTTAGTTCATGATGGCCTGAGGCAAAGATGCAGATAGTCCTTTCTAAGGGTAGCGTATGGATGCTCGACGTAGATTCGACATTCATTAGTGAAATCGCCATCTTCATGATGAAATTGATCATCGATTAATCAAGCTAGAGGTTCATACATCATTGTTTAGGTGAAATCTATGCCTTAAGGCTTTTTAGTCTTTATACAATCATTCTTGCATGCCTAGATTAGTGTCTTTGAGTTTTTTTTTATAGATTTTCCAACATCCAAATAGAGCATAGGCTAGATTAGAGTCGGTACTTAGTAACCCAATTCTCCATGGGAACGATACTCACTTATCATTCTATTACTTGAGGCAACGTGTGCACTTGCACACATAGGCCTACACATTTTACATAGCACAAATCGCCCTATCAAGTTTTTGGTGTCGTTGCCGGGGAATTGGTGTTTTTATTAATATTGATTTGAAATAGCTTTACTTTACTTTGGATATATTTAGTCTTGTTTTATTTTCCTTTGTGTCTTAGTAAATCACTGTGTTGTGGAGACTAAGGCTCTGTCTCCCCCTGCCACTTTTGATGGAAAACTACCTAGGGAATTATCTCGCCTATTCGTGGATCTATCGACCTACAAGGATCGTGGCTCACGAGATACCCTCTCTCGAGGCATATCCGCCTATCTCGCTATCAAGGCTGAGACATTCCCACCCCAACCCAATGTCTCGAAACGCTTTAAATGTTCTAACCTGACCGCCACCCTGACCTGGATATCTCTATTTACCGAATTAACTGAGGGTCACGACCGGATCCCCTCGGGCGTCCTTACCTCTCAACTTCTGATACCCAAGAAGATCATGCCACGTTGGCCGACATCACATGTATATAAATCGGCAGAGCATGGGAAAGTGATGCAAAACAGTCATAAATAACTCGAATAATATAAATCAAAATCTAATCCATGCAATCGTGACAGTGGTCACCCCAACAAACCCTCGTATCCCACTAATCTTTCAGAATACAATGGGACTTGATCAGACACCAAATCAATCTATAAATCATCGGGCCATTTTTAAAAGAAGAAAAATACAAAAGCGCGTCTTCCACTCATCCGGGTCACGTCGCGCCGTTTTCCGCCTTCGTCCGTACGCGCTTCCTGGCCTCCCCCTCGATTCGTCCCTTTCTTTTAACGATGCTAAGCGCAACAGTCCGCCCGACGCCACGAGGCGTTGTAACGCCGCGACGCTGAGGCCGCGACGCTGGGTAACACTCTCGACTTCCTCTTCGTCAATCTGACGCCGTGACGCCGGGTATGTATCGACGTTCCTGCTAGCTTTCTACTCTTCTTCTCTCTGCTCCAAAATGATCCCAAAAACCGCCCGTTCCACCTGCTATTCACATACAATACAAAAATCATATATCGGGCTATAAATTCGCGATTTAACTATAAGATAGAGCCAAACTGTTTGAGCATACCGCATATTATGAGTGTTTTAGCGCCATCACACCCAAACTTAGCTTTGTGCTTGTCCCCAAGCAAGAAACAGACTCTAAACCGGACACATAACCTACATACTATAACCTAACACCAAGATTATGATGCAAAGCGATCATTGAGGGAGACTCAAAATGGATCGATTCACACCCGCTTTTGTTCGAATTTAGGAGATCCATAAGAGTGTTCGACTTTCGAAAGAATTCGCTTGAACACTGCAAAGCTTCTGGATGTTTGACTCGCAAACCATCGAGGTATCAATACCCTTCCCAAGGACCCTATAAAACATTGAATGTTGATCTCTAGCATATACCCTGCCTCCGACACTCCCTAAATCTCGGAGTTCGACTCACCTAGTTGGGAGAGTCTAACTACAAAAGAATAAGAACGCACCGTGTTTTTTCATTAACCATACCTACTCGTGAAAGAAAAACTAGTGCCCGTAAGTTTATGCTAAGTGTTCCTGTAGCGGGGATTAGTCAGACTCCCACCCGCCTGTTAAGGGCACTGTGCATCCATTCCCGAACTTCACCCCGAACACCCGCCTAAACCGCGCAGGCCCTGGGGTTGTGGGCAACTCCACCATCCCCAACTGCAGCAGGTGAAGTCAATGGCTCACTCCGCCGCCGGCTCAGTGGCACAGTTTTGAAAGGCCCCCAGACTACGCCTCCTCGGATTCGCATTAAGATCCCACTTATATATATATATATATATATATATATATATATATATATATATATATATATATATATATATATATATATATATATATATATATATATATATATATATATATATATATATATATATATATATATATATTTATTTATTGATAAACAAGTATATTAATACCAAAAAAAGGACCCCAAGGGGTATACAGGGCGTATACAACCAAAGAAAACGAACTAAAATAAAAAAACAAAAAACAAAGCAGCCCACAAAGCCAGTGCTAGGGAATATTGAAAATATCTCTAACAAAAGGGTGTTCTACATCAAACATCAAGCTAGCCCAAGAAGAGAAAGAAAATAAAAAGCAGGATTTCAATCTGGACTTGGAAAAGGCTTCATCATCAAACACAACCCTATTTCTCTCTTTCCAAATAGCACAAAACAAGCAAAGAGGGACCGCTCTCCATAACTTCGCATCCTTTTTCCACATGGGGAGGTGCAGCCAACCCCGCAACAAGTCTTTCACCAGAAAAGGACAAACCCCCCCCCCCCACCGTGCACAAAGAGAAAATTGCGTACCCACATGCACCACACCTCAGGCAATGGATTCAAACAGTGTTCTAAAGACTTTTCATCCTTTCCACAAAACACACCTCATAATAAATGAGAAAACCCTCTTTAAGCCGATCCATGGTCAAATCTCGCCCCACCACACTTCCCAAGCAAAGAATCCCACCTTAGTGGGAATCCGTAGGGTTCCACAAAGATCTTTATAGGCACCGACCGACTATCACCAACGCTTTAAAACATGTTTTAACAAGAAACAACCATATATTTTTCCTTTTCCACCAAAATCTACTTCCAGAAGATTAGATTGATACTCGAGAGTTGACCGGCAAGGAAACCTCACACCTCCTCCACTCCCAATCATGAAAGTGCCTCCCAAACCTAGTTCCAACCTTCCCGACCTCCGGCCACCCAAACTCGCAACCTTAGCCCCTTTGTAGTTAGCCAGGCAACGATACAGAGGGAAAAGAAAGAGCATAGTGGAGCTTCACCACACCACAAATTTTCCTGCACCTTGCCTCTCGGAACTATCCCCAATCTTTCACGAGAACAGCTTATTTCTAAGGAGCATAGCTTCTTTGCAAATTTCCTTCCAAAGACCAACCCCATGGCATCCTTTAGGAATAGGAGGAAAACAGCCCCCTTCCTCCAAGCCATATTTCAAAATAATGACACTCCTCCACATAGAGTTATCTTCCATCGAGAACCTCCAACACCATTTCCCGAGCAAAGCCCTATTAAAGTCAAGATCATGAATACCCAAACCACCTTTCTCTTTACTCCGACAGATCGAGTCCCACTTATCAAATGAATTTTCCTCTCCTAAGAGCCCCCACCTCCCAAAGGAAGTCACGCTGAATTTTTTCTAGTCTAAACTCGACTTCTTAGTGTGATCCTGAAGAGAGACAATAGTGTGGGCATGCTGAGAGTACACTTAATAGAGCGAGTCTTCCACCCTTGGGAGATATATTGTCTTTTCCAAAGAGCCAACCTATTACGAAACCTTTCTTCCACTCCATCCCACACTCTAGCCTCCTTATGTTTTGCGCCTAGAGGCAGCCCAAGATACTCAGTAGGCAAAGAGCCTATTTTGCACCCAAGCTCAGTGCTGCTCCATCCACATCTTCAACTCCCACCATACAAAAGGTAACAACTTTCTAGGATTGATCTTTAACCCCGAAAGCGCTTCAAACCAAGCTAAAATCCAGCATAAGTGTGTCATCTGATCCTCAGTATCCTTACAGAAGACAAGAGTATCATCCGCAAAAAGCAAATGTGTGATTTGCTTTACTGTGTTATCTCTCCCCTTAAACATATACCCGTGAGATGTTTTTCCTTCAACCGCTGGTCAATCATTAACGAAAGCTTCCATGCCCAAAATAAAAGATACTACGATAACAGTCCCCCCGCCTTAACCCTCTCGAGCCTAAAAAGCTGGCCACTACCACTAACTGCATCAGAAAGTTGCAAAGTAGATGCACCACTCTATCCAACTCACCCATTATCCCCAAAACCCATCTTTTGAAGACCTTCAAGATGAAGTTCCGCTTTATCTAGTCATATGCTTTTCAATATCGTAGCTCAGCAGCGATCCCTTTCCTTCCTCTCTTGCATCGAGTCAATAACTTCATTGGCGATCAAAGTGGTGACGATCCAGATTCGCCTACCCTCCACAAAAGCATTTTGAGCTTCCAAGTTAACCAAACCATTCATAACCTTTAGCCTCATGAGTGGACCTAGGACTCACAATGAGAGACAATCAAATCAACCGTGCTTCCATTTATCCAAAACTCAAGTCCCATTTTAAACACAGTAAGGAATAGTAGAATTTAGGCCTTTCCTAAATCTTCCTCTCTCATGAAAATCCTTGAAGAGATCCAAAATGTCCAACTTAACTAAGTCCCAACTAAGCTGCTAAAATGCCGCCGTGAAGCCATCAGGACCCGGGGCTTTGTCCCCATTGAGATTTAACAACGCTGCATGGATTTCTGGGCCCCGCAAAGGTTCCTCAAGCTTGGGAGGCGCCCGAAACCTCTAACCTCGAAAATCCAGCCCCTGGGCAGCTCTCTAAGAGCCCTGGACGGACACAAACTTTGGTTGATCATAATGCCTGTTCTAACCTCCCCATCCCCTTCAAGCCATTCCCCACCAATCCGAATCCTTTCGATAGTATTGCTTTTTTTGTGAGAATCACACATGTGGAAAACCCAAGATTCCCGTCCCCCTTTTAGCCATATCTCCCAGATCTTTCGCTTCTCCAAGATGTTTCTCCGCAGACTATTTCAATTCCTCCAACGCCGTCATTCTATACCAAGTTCTTCAGGAGAAAGGGGTCTTTCACTTTCTAAATCATCCCAAGCTGCCACTCTTGCCAGGGCTGACTTCTTATTTTCTTCAACCCTCCCAAAGACCTCTTTGTTCCAATTTCGAAAGCAAATTTTTAGCGGCTTTCATCTTTTCCATTATAACATAAATCAAGCCATCCCCCGAACTCTAACCGCGCCACCAGACCTGATTAGATCTTTGAACCCCTCCTCTTAATCCACATATTCTCAAATCTGGGGTGCAGCGTCTTTTCGCGTGACTCTACTCCCTCGAGTGGGATGTGGAAAATGATCGAGGTAGGCCTAGGAAGAATACTCTGTCTCGTCCCGCCAAAAAGACAGTCCCACTCCTCAGAGACTAAGAACCTGTCCAGTCTTGCCATCCTACAATTATGCAGACCACCCTTCCAAGTGTACTGACCACCCTGAACTGGAAAGTCTCTCAACTCCAAGTCATCTACGACTGAGAAGCACTGATTGAACCCGTGATTCTACCTTCCCTACTCCATTCATTTGGAAATCTAGTGATGCTGTCCCGCCAAATGCACCACTCTGGATCATTCCATAACCCTTAATAGTCCCAGCCGTCTCCAGAAGAACCCTACCCCATAGACAAATGGGCCATAAACCCCCGTGAAAACCCAAGTACGATCTTCGATAATGAACTTGAATCTACAAGACACTGTGAACTGACCTTCCTCTTTGGCTAGAATTTTTAACACACGAGAATCCCAGAAAATAACAATGCCCCCAGAGGCCCCCTCAGCTCTTAAAGCCGCCCAATCTAGGAATCTACCCACCCCCCAAACTTCCTCGATCGACTGCAGAGACACTCAATCTTTGCTCCGCAGACAAACAACATCCACTCTCTGCATCTTGATGAAGGCCTTAATCACTTTCCTTTCATTCACATCATTCGCCCCCCTTACATTCCAAGATAAAATTTTTATCTTCATCAACGACTATAATAATAAGCCCTGACCTCCTTCCTTATGGGCCCATCCTTTTCCTTATCGTGGTCCGGTCATTCCAAGCCACTTTTTTCATTCTATCAAACTTGTGATTCGTCCCCCTTTTCCTTTCCCCTTTTCCTTCCTACGCTAAACCTTTTAAACTCCAAAATTTCCTCTTCGTGCCTTAAGTCGAGAAGCCCAAAACTTGCTAATCCGGGCCGCATTAACTTTCCTCCCACGACTCCGTATCCTTTGCAAGAAACTCTTTCCCCCTATTTTCGTCTTTATCCCCATCTTCACACTGCTGAACTTCCCTTTCTTCCACCGCCACTAAATCCCGGCACAGGGGCCTTGTCGAGCTGGGATGGCTGGGTGGTGAAATCGCCAAGGCGCAGCAATACCCCGAGGACCTCGCCACATTCAAAACCTTCTAAGGCCTGTGGTATCTCATCAAGGCCCCCGTGACCAAAGGATTCCACCAAATGGGGAGTCTGGTCAAGACAAGAAGAGGAAGGAGAGAAGTACAACAGCATAGGGGAACAGTACCTTTCTTCATCGCTGGAGAGAAGAGGATCCTTCGCCTCGTCTCAGGCAAAGCACAGCCCTGGGCCTTGTCTCGAGAGTTCCGGGTCTGAAGATCGAAAAGACTCCCGGCCCAACCCATGGCTAGAGAAACCTGTGGGCTTGGGTTTTCCACCTTTTAACGGGCTCATCCCAACTTTAGTTGGGCTGAATTTCTGAGCCTCACCAAGTGGTGAACCACCACGGAGTCTCCACTTCGTCGGGCTCTACTCCCCATCCGTAATTGTGGGCCTTCCTTAGTGGAACAAGCCACCCCGTAAGATCGCAGATGCATACTGTGCAGGGTCACCAACCCGATCAACTTCCTCTCATTGACGTCCCATCCCCATCTTCACACTATCAACTTTCCTTCTACCACGCCACTAAACCCTACTGGGGCCTTGTCGAGGACTCCGAAAAATTACCGAGGGCATTAAAGGAAGACTGAGGTCCCACACTTCTAGCACCTTCTCGAAGCCTCGTGATATCCTCGGCTCCTGCGCCCCCATGACCAGCCAGATCCTCCAAATGAGGAAACCGGTCTAAACAAGAAGAAGAAATAGGAGAGTACGCTGGCTTCGTGGTCAGCATCTTTCTTCTGTCCAGATTAACCGCCAACTGTAGTCGCCCTTAGCAAAATGGGTGGAGACCTAAATTTCGAGAACAAATCTCGGGCCTGGAGACAAAGGACTGTCTCAGGCCCAAACCATCGCAAAAGAGACCCATCAGCCCGGATTCTCCAACTTTATCGTGCCCGACCAACATCCATCAAGGCTTAGCCCTTCGCCTGGGCTGAGTGTGGAGATCCACCGTCTGAGTCTCCATCCGCCCAACTCACGCAGACCCCATGTCATGATCAGGCGCCCGGGAGCGAAATCGATCAAATCCGCATGGCCATCAATTCGTCATCCTCCCGCTCTCCAAATGCACCTCACACTGACCTCGACCACGGTCAGCTTCACGCCATTTATACTCATCTTCCTCCCTCCGCTTCTACAACCCTTCGGCAACCTCCATTTTCGATGGATACACCTCTGCAACCCATGGTGGTAACTCCCACCAAATTTGTAACTCATCGTCTCGAACCCGCTCAGATATTTATCGTGCTTCGTCTCACCGTCTCCTTTGAATTTCTTAACCAATATTCTTACCCACAAGATTTCAGATCCCAGCCCTGTTTCCTAATCTACTTTCAGGAAACCTCCACATCCATCTCTTATCTGCTTCAGCGTCTCTCTGGTCCATAAGTGTAAGGGTAACCCTAACACCCTGACCCATGCTTCCTTCCTCAAGTTCTTGTTTTTCACGCAACCCGATTCCGGCCTCCATCTCTCCAAGTTCATAACCCCTCCTCTGAAAAGATTACAGCCCCTCTCCACCACATAATTTGACTCTTCCAAAAAATCAAACTCAAACAAAGATGCTCAAATCCCCTTATTTAAAAAGCCACCGAAACACCTCCCTTAGTCACACGCTCTTTTCTTCATGCAAATGCAAACATGATTCCAACTCCCTCACAAGGGGATGAAGTCCTGAGTCTCCGTCTGCCACCAACTAGGTCAGTTAGCTTCCCACGATGAACCAGGGTCAGAAGCCCCCGCGTCCACCCAGATGGTATTCACACGACAACTCTGAAACTTCACTGTATCAGCAAAAGACCTCCTGTCTTTTTGAATGCTCACGCTTGAAAGGCTGGGATTTTTCCTCTGTCATCGCTTGATCCCTCCTCCACTCAGCACTAGGGTTTTCCCAACCCTTTTTTTTATCCTTGCCTTCCGGGAAGATGAGGCTGTGTTTCTTCCCCTCCTCGTCCCTTACTTCGCACAAAAGAAAACACCCAGCCTTGTTTTCCTTCGAAGGCCCTCTGGGATCAAAATTCCTTCCTCCCGCCACTTATCTCCATTTATCCGGACCTTCTTCCTACAAGACTACTCCACCCTTCCACAATGTGCCCAAACTTCCTCTCTCGAACCGAATCCATGATATTCCACCTCGTTTTTTTTCTATAATAAAAATCGCTTCCTCCTTCCTACCCCTTCCACCGTGATCTCGGGAAGATTTTGCCTCAACGGTGAACCATCTTCTGCTCCCTCTCATAATCACTTAATTCAAGTGTGCTTTACATGACCAATATATATATATATATAAATATTATTATTTTTTTTTTTTTTTTTTTTTTTGGGATAAAAGAAATCCTCTTAATTTAGGCGTCCCATCACTTCAAAGCTAGAGACTTGTATTTTAACCCAGAGAGATGCTCTGAGCCCAGGCGCATCCAAAGGGTCATTCATAAAGTGTGGGCTTGTGATTCAGCGGTGAGCTAAGTAGGTGCACCTAATCAACAACATTTGTGTTCTAGGGAAAGTTCCTACCGTCAGAGCAAAGCTACCGCAGTATAGCTGGTTTGTGTAAGGGTAATACGGGGATGGGTTTTCTTCGTGGAGAAAAGAGTTACAAGGATTGAAAATGGTGTTTACTCTTGGATTTTAGGATTTGTGTAAAACAAAAGAAATGGCAATGTTTGAAATCGAAAAACAAATTAAAATAAAAGTTAAAGGAGAACTCAAGTCTCAGCCATCATAGTTCTAAGTAAGCTAACATGTGCTCTATTCTTGCGTTGGGGAGGATGACATATAGTCATTTCCGAACCTGACCACATTGAGCTTTAAAATCTAAACCCTAAAAGTTTTCCTTAAAAATGGCATCTA
Source organism: Tetrastigma voinierianum (assembly GCA_016808115.1). Taxonomy (NCBI): domain Eukaryota; kingdom Viridiplantae; phylum Streptophyta; class Magnoliopsida; order Vitales; family Vitaceae; genus Tetrastigma; species Tetrastigma voinierianum. The sequence continues at coordinate 2,059,299 of JAEQBH010000138.1, read as the reverse complement.
AGATTTTTAGAATGGGTCCAGCATTTAAGGCAAGAACACACCTCCTAAACCTACCCTACAATGACTAATACAAGATTAACTAATGGGCATCCAGTGGATCAGCAGGCATCCACTGAACTGGGGCGCCTCACAAACACACAGAGAAGCATGCCTAAGAGATTCTGAACCCACATGCATAGCAGCCAGGAACACAAATACCCATAAATGCATATGAAAAGCATGAGAACATGCAGCTTATCTCAAAACTAACACTCCAATGGCCTTCCTTCAAGGATGATGGGTTTTAGAATAACATCCCTTGATTTGTCATCAAGGGATGTTTGGCCAACAAGAAAATGCAAGAAAATGAATATATAGAGAGAATCGCCAACCAGGGATAAGTCAAGCTCCAATTTCCTTCTTCTATCGATCACGGATCAAAGATTCCGATTGAAATTGAAAATCTAATGAAAGCCAGGTTAAAGTCTTCCAAGAACTGGTATGAAATTACAACTATGTACAAAGGAACCAAAATTACATCCAGTGGCAAATTTTGTAGCCAAAGCCAAACAAAAAGCTGTCAAAACAACAAGAAAGCGTAGGGAGCAAGAAAGGCGGGAATTTTTCACCAGCTTTCCCTCATACTTTACCAACTTCCTCCGCTAACGATCATGCACTGACCATCGCTGTTCATCGTGGTTTGGAGAACTGATTGAAGATAATGAGGTGTTTCGTTCGCAAACTACAACAATAGCTACACAACATGACCGCAGCTGTAAAACCGACCTCACAATGTATCAATCGTTATGTTTAAGTTGATTAGCACACGTGCGCTTAAAACCCTCGCGAATAACTGTGGCTCAAAATAGCACGCATTGGGTACTAATCACTTCCCAACCGACACATCGCTAGTCCCTTAGCAATGAAAAAGAAAGAAGATCACAGCAGTATGCAAGTGCATGAGATCATCTGCTCAGGTATATAAGATATAATGCTCTACCCTCTAATATAAAGGATCTAGAGGGGACTCGCATAAAAACCAACACAGGAGAATAAATACATACAGGAATAAGTTTAGTGCAAAGGTTCATTCCATGAAATCAATCCTCGAATCCTCCAAATTCAAAATCTAAGTGTTTAGGTGATCAAATTTTACCAATAAGCTGCTAAGCTACTCTCCCCCCATCCAAGCTACTGTCAATGCCTTAGACTGCTGACTAACCTAAATAGATCCGGTTCCACTTTATTTCACGTGATTCATTGTATTGGTAGGTGCAATGTCGAACTCGACTTCACCAAAGTCCGTGTAATTCGGGATCTACCGATGACTTCCTGTACCAACTAAGGTTTAAACATATCAGTGCTGATCTTTCGACCACTAACCTTCGTGTTTCACCTAACTGAATAATGATTTCCCGAGAATCCGGAAGACCTACAACTCGCTTAACTCCACCTTAATTCCACCCATGTAGCGAGCATTAAGTCTAAGTGGCTCCCCAACCATACTGGGTTTAGTGGCACCGAAGTTTAAAGGCTTTCTCGCCTTACGTAATTCCTTAATCGTGCTCTGCCTCAAGGCAAAGTGTCACGGCTTTTCTAATTTCTTTTTCTTTTTCTTTTTCTATTGGAAGACTTCATTGGCCTTCACTCATGGGGAACCTTAACCTATTATAGGTGGTCAACGAGGCTAAGGCCTGGCTGAAAGTAAAAAGGATATGCAACTTCTCACTTATCGACAAAAACCGACTATGACGGTGTGTGGTTAGCTAAAGACGATGAAAAAGGTTGAATTTCAGGACTTCGACTAACCATCTACTTAATCATGCATGGGACTATTCTGGCATTGATGGTATCATATAGTGCTTAAACTTTTCAATTTACAGGAAAGGCAGAACCACAAAAATTGGGGGCAAAAATTGATTTGCAAAAGTGTAGAAAATATGGAGCTGTATAATATATATAAAGGTGTATTTCACAAAAATTTCAGCTTTTCAAAATGAGCGCAATCAAAGAAGCCATTAACATACAAAAATGGGCTTTGGCCGAAAGCGTGGTACAAAACAAAACCGAAATCAATAGTATGAACATCACTTCAACACTAACTTTCCTCCCCAACCTGTTACGGCACCATTGTCCGCAATAGTGTAAATCGGAAAGTTAGTGTAGGGAAGTGGTACCTCCTCAACGGGTGGTCAAGAATCGTCCTCATCCCCGGGATTGTGTCGAGGTGCTATTAGAGGAGCTGCGACGCTACCGCAGCCGCAAAAGACATCTAAGGGATCCGCAGGCTGGTACGGGAGGGAGTCGATCCTACCAGGAGGGGTAGCAGAGGCCTGCAAGTGTGGACATGAGGAGAGACTCCGGCAGGAGGCCCATGTGGACTCTAGAGCCGCACTCGAGGATGGCTCGACTGGCTAGATGGCGCTGGGGCCTGAGCTTCTACGCGGCTCTATGAAATATCCCATCTCAGAGTATGGTGGTAAATGAGGCCGCAAATGAAGCCACAAAGGGTGGAGAATGTGCGAACTACGCCTCCATGATAGTCAGAAAGTCCCTGGTGGAGATGGTAATGTACTACTGAGGTGGTGCAGAGGTGCTCAGCCCAGCTATGTCTGAATGAGAAGTGGGCATGGGGGCCGAGGGCTCTTAAGGGATAGAGAGCATCGGAGCCGGAGGTCCTAGAGTTATGTTAGGTGGATCTGGAGGGACTGATAGAGGAACTGATGGAGCTGGAGCCGGAGGCGCCTCAATGTGCTCGCCATAGGGATAGGTCCCTTGACTATCGCAAATGGGCCAGTTCGCCCGGTCCCGGGTGGGAAGATGAAAGGAACGAGGCATGGCTTGCCATCGATCGACGTATGGTGGCTCACAAACAAAGGTTGATATGCCTTCGTACTCATTTCACATGTCATTTTTAGATGCATTCCTTATATCCCATATATCCCATAAAGCAACCTCATAAACCTCCTTCAAACTCAGCCTTTGTAGGATTGATGAAAAGCAAGTGGATTTTGATAGAAATGAGCAATATATTTCCAAAAGTAGAGTCAACCGAGAGTCTCACAAGGCCACTGAAGATAAATTTTTCTTACCATCTCGAAACATCAAATGGTTCAAATTCCTCATAGGAGTTGACCATACCCCACATTCAAAGATCTTCCAATCCAGTAACTCACATGCCCATATCCGAGTTAAAATGAAGAAGCTATGAATCTAGGAAGGTAATGGTAAAAGCAACAAATAAAGCGTTACAGAAGGAAAATAAAGCAGGTTGTTCATAAAAACTCGTCGCAACTGTGGGACCAGGTCGCGACTTCACTTGCTGTGTCGCGACCAAAAACGCTGGAGAAACCTAAAAAAGGCAAAAATTGATATTTTGACCTAATTTCAAGCCCATTTCACCCTATGACCATATATATACTTGTTTTTTAGGTAAAAGGGCAATGAAGATTTGGAGAGCCTCTCTCATGGGGTTTCTCTCTAGACTCCGCCCATTTTTCCCTCGTTTTCGCAAATTTTGATTTTTTAGATTTTGTGAGTAGTTTTAGAGCATATTTTTATTTCTATTGAAGAGATTTCTGTCAGAGCAATGTAGATTCGTGATTTCACTAAGGTTCAGATAAAGATTGAAGCTAAAAATCCGATTTTCTCTCATAGTTTTCTCTCTCTAAAATGCCCATTTTCTTAGTTTTGCTGCAGATTTTTATTTTTAATAGATCTTAGAGTATTTTTAGAGCATATTTTTATTTCTATTGAAGAGATTTCTGTCAGACTAAGATATTCAATTTAGTCATCATGAGGCGTAAGATTTGGGGCCAAATCAATTTCCTTTCTTCTTTGGCTCTTTGATTTCTTTCTTCATTTTCTTACTTTGCTTGATCGGGTGATTATCTGAATCCAAAGAATGGAACATTAAACACCCTCTTAGGTGGGGATTAATTGCAACATTCAGATTCATAGCTTTTTCGCTTATTTCAAGGGGTTTGAAAACTGAATTTATATAATTGGTATTATTCATATAATGAATCATTCGAATATTAGTAGCTTATACCTAAAAATGAGCGATCTTTGCTCGATTTTGAGGCCCTTTGAAAGTGGACATAGATGGAGATTCTGAGATAAATGAGTTTCAGAATCTCAAAGGTATGTTAGACTAATATCTTGGAACTAATGAACTTTGAAAAATTACTTTCTTGATAGATCAATAATTTACTCATGGTGTGGAGATTAATTAGATGATGTATCAATTTAGTTGATCGGGAGGTTTCCACTCGATAAAAGGATTCGATCCCGTAAGCAAAGATCTAATCAAGGAGATAGAAAAAATTTTATTATTAGATTTGAAGGACGAGATACCAATTACATTATAAGGCTTGCATTTTCTCGTCTATAGGCAAGAATTCTTCACCCTAAGAAATGGCTGTGAAGTATTGAAAAAGAAAACAATTAAATCTTAAAGAGACAAATTTTTACAAGTAGCTATTTAGACTCATTTGTCCCGAAAAGGAATATGGATCTCTAACTAGTGAAATGTATGGTGTATGGAGAAATCCAAGCCATACTACATCGCTTCTTGACAAATTCCAAGATTCAACTTACAATCATTACATTTCAAGGAAATGCAAACTGCTTTGTAAATAATTATCCTCATCCCTAGTGACTTCTTCAAACCTTTAGAATTAAGTAGTTGTTTATTTGGTAGATTTTTGTGATTAGTTTTAAATCAGTTTTTGTTTCAATTAAATTGATTTTATCTCCACATCCTATTTGGATCGCCCAACAGCGACGAGCCCCTGTAACGGTATCGCACTCACACTGTGAGCGAACTCCAATCCTCGTGGGTACGATATCCTGACTCCCGTGAAACCACTTTATTACTTATATAACCCGTGCAATCGCGAAAGCGGCTGAAAGTGTTGGTAATACTTTTTATTTCAGTTTTTTGAGTACACTTACTTTGTTTCAAATCGCTGAGTATTTACCACATTCAATTCTCGAATTATTATTCTTCACACACATACATCATATTTGGTCTCACACGGCGACGCCTAATCGGTTCACGGGAACCCAGGTGCTCTAAAGACTGCATAAGAAATGGGAAATAGATGAGGCATGGACTCGCACGCGACTTAGGACCCCGTCTCGGTCGAACAAGGACGTCATATCAGCCTACCGGGGCAAACCAAGCCCTTAAATACAATATAAAGCCTCCAAAATAGCTCCTCTCCTCTAAACGATGTGCTGAAGGAACAGATTAGACCTCAAAATGTGGTCTATTAAAAGCATACGCTGCGGGAGGTGCCACCTGAATAAAATAGTCCCACCAATGGCGTCCATGGAGAGAAAAACTGACCATCTCTCCGGGTCGAGGGAAGGAGCCACTTGTTAAAGGTTAGTCAAGGCTGTGAGGAATCCACTCGGCGATGGAGAGCAATCGTGATGTTTGAGGTCGGCATCTCCGTCGACCGTCGATAGAAAATGCAAAAGCGTCGTTGGCTCGCTGTGGACATCATCAAATGATAAACTCGATGACTACCCAAGGATAAAAATATCGACGCCAAGGCCATGAACTGCCAGATGCCAGCCACTCCCATACTGAGGAGTGACGAGTCCAAAGGCCATGTCCTCTAAGAACACCTAGAGATCGTGAGTAAACCTCCCCCAGGTAGTCTCCCACCGCAGCTTAACATTCCCGGATTAAGGCCAGACAATAAAGGCCACGCCAGATAATGGATGTCATGGACAGTGTCCAATGGCCCAAGAATGCCCCGACATAAGTGAGGGCTGCCGACGGTCTCGGGTTGACGACCGGGCCCGAAATCCCGGTCCTCTTTGAGGTGATATCCACCACTGGACGAGCAGCGGCCACCAAACCCAGTATGACATCTCCCGCAAGGGCAACAGGAGGAGCCCACAAGATCGCACGGTGACCGCCCCCCGACACCACACCGGGTGCCGCGATTGAGCCAAGCCAGGCATCTACAGGTCGTGGGCTGAGGGTGCACCTACAGCCTATGGTCGAGGTGCACGGCGCCTATGGTCGAGGGGCGCGCCGGCAAACGCGCTTGTGGTCGGCGCGGGCCGACATGCTCCCCGAAATGGAGGTGCCGGCAGGGGGTGGAGCTCCAACGCACCCACGGCTGGAAGGAATGAGCCCCACGAGTCTTCTATCATTGGCTCTGGGCGAGAGCAAATTCCGAGAGGGAGTAGGGAGTTTAAAATAGAAGGCGAAGATGAAATGAAAATGAAGGTCAAAAGGGTTTATATAGTAGGGGGTAAAGAGAAGATATGACAATTAATGGTCTTTAGTGACCATTAATTAGATGGCTAAAAAAATATATATATAAAAATTTATTGCAGGAGCGTGAAACGAAGAGTTTCAAGCAAACAGAGTCACAGTGCTGGTGATCGATGAACAATACTATGAACAGCGAATTTCTCCTACGAAATTTTGCACCCTGCGAAATTCCAGGCAAATTTAGCTCCCCCTCCCAGCACTGGAACCTCTGCAACAACACAAAACCAAAAATTATGAGAAGATAAGTTTGTAAATGTTGAATATTTAAGGATATAAAAGAAAATTCTAATTTAAAACTTGAAATAATGTAAAGCAAAAATCCTATCAAAATTTGGAGTGGTTTCCAAGTTCCTACAGGAGCCACTCCCAGTTGAGCACCCAAGAGGTTTCATGGAGGGTCTAGGAGGAGAAGCTCCTCCTGCTCAGAAATACAGTGTCGCAGCGACACGCCCGCTTCTTAATTCCTCAGCAAACAACCTGTGGTAGCCAGGATGACCGATGCAAGAGGTGTAACTCGATGCGCCGATCCTTCATTAAACTCCCTTCCTTCGGTCTCTTGTCTGCTAATTCCTTCCCGGTAGCTCTCTGCACCAGCTTCCTACACCCGGTGCCACTCCGCGGCATCTCCCTTTCCGAATTTACCCTCATCCTCCGCTTTAGATCTCAGTTCGCCTGAAACGCCGAGCTCCAGCGTCATCGTCCCACCGGCGTAGCCGCATGACTCCCACTCCGATACGATTATGGCATTAGGATATGGCCAAAAATGGCCTCCCAAGTATGATGGGCACTTGGTTAATGCCCTCAGCCACTGTCGTTATCCGTTGAACCACAACCAGCTAAGATAAGAGAATTGTCTACTTCTCTTCACCAAGACACTCCTTCAACCATTCCCTCGTATTCACCGATCGATCCATGACAAGAGTAACGTTGGTAAGCCCTCCATCCCAAACCTGAACCGCCCACACACTGCTCTACAAGAGGGCACCGCTGCCACCCCAAATCCAAGAGAGTGCCTTATCTGCGTGCATCCTCCAATGTCGACTTTACCGAAAGGATGGTGGGGATCCCGATCTTTGATTTCACTAAGGTTTTCGCACTAGATGATGTGAGCCGACTTGTTCGCCAGGGAAGGCTGGCCAACATTTAGCCCCTCTTTTTCACTGTGCACAAGTCCTAAAATTTTACATGGGATGGGGACCTACTTCGAACAAAGCCTGGTCTACAGTATCTGACTTTACTGGCCTCAAGACCTCCCAGATTCGCCTTCGCTAGAGATGGCCTTCTTTTCTGCCTCTCAGCCTGGGGGAACCTGCTGATACATGTTTTCTTCATCGAATTTCTGCAGAATTAATGACTGTCTGGCCTCACTCTTGATCCTGAGTACCTAGGAAAACCCACTCGCTCTCAATTTCCTTACCACCCTCAAGGTGATAATGGCCTAGACTTCATCAATTTTCGTGCAGCTCACTAGCATAGGGTTACCAGGCACTCCCCTCAGATCAAGCGTTGTCTCGGGAAGGGAATCTCCTCGGCTTCCGCACTCAAGATTTTATTCAGGCCTACTATTGATGCCAGATGACTCAAGGTATCAATTTTCCGCCATTACTTTATTGTCAATCAATCTTTATCTAGAGTTTTCTATATGATTTTATATCTTATCTGTCCAGTATTATTATGGTTTTGTCCTCATGAACTCCCACCATCTTGCTCAAATTCACATGATAACAGTCCACTGTGTGATGAAATAAGGGCCGCCATGGTTTAGAGGTAACCAAAGATCGTTGTTGTCATAAAAGTTCTATGCAAATATATAATGCGATAAGGCCAACACAGGTCGGGTGGTTCTTCCAACAAGATCATAAAATCGCTTGTCATCGCATCACTGTGGTGTACTCATTTTTTGGCCCCACAGATTCACTATAACAACCAACCATCAACCTCATTTAGGAGAAATTTAATAATGTTCTCCTTAATGATCAGCACAACTAACATGGCTCATCACACAGATATCCCAGCCGCCCGTACCTCCTGCCAGATCCTTTCCAGCCCTCCTCCACCCTTTCCCCTGTTAGGTAAGGACCAACCCCAGGCCTTTATCCATCCACATGAATAAAGTCGTTTCCTCTGGCTTCACTGTGTTTCATTCTCTCTCACCTCCCTCGTCTTTGGCCATCCCATCCTTCCAGATAGTCAGCAAGAATGTCGGTGGTCCATGGCTTCATCGGGATTTCAGCCAGGAAGTCCCCTCCACACACGATCCTCAGTAGAGTTAAGTCTCATGGCAGGGACATCTCACCGTGAGCATGGTTTAATAACAAATCCAGCAAGTCAAAACATGGTGAGGGAACATACTCCCACATGTCCTTCTCAAAAGATTGGAGCAAAATTTTTTACACGCTACGAAGCCGCAGCGTAGATTCGCTTCTCAAATTGTTAGTCTTGTGGACACTCGAAGAAACTTTCCAAAAGTGTCCCATCCATAGCCTCCGCCCGGCCCCGATGGTCCTTGGCCTTAGTGAATTAAGCCAAATTAAGCTTATTTTCGAGGGTCAAAGGGAAGGGCTTTCAGTCCTCTAAAAACATCTTCCATATCTACGACCTCTTTCAAAGTTGTGCAAACTTCCTCAAAATCCCTGATGTGTGTGTATGGATTTTCTTACTTTCCATGTTCGCGACATCTGGGAGCTGTGGGAACCAGATAAGGCCTCATTGCCACATCCCCTAAATAGGGTATAATGCATGAGGGTGCGCCACCACCTCGTGGGTGTATGTGATCCCTCATCGAATTGCAGCACGGCTCCCTTCAACCCCCGTCAGCTCGTCAGCCCTTTAGGTTTGGTCCCGGGAACCCACTGAAAATCACATCTTTACAACCTTGTTCAACTGAGCACTTAACCTTTCCATTCGTCACAAGAAGAGTTTCTATCCCACTGCATAAGCTGTTATGAATACAACACAAACAAGAAACCAACAAAAACAAGGCTACCTAAAGGGTTAAAATTAGCTAAAATCAAAACAGGGGAAAACAATCTGCGAAAGCAAAGCTCTTTGAACTCCCATATGAACGTGCCATGGGAAGCAATGAAAAGAGAGATCCACACTTGGGTGGATGTGCGATCGCAAGTTCACAACTTCTCTTCTCACTAGTGGCACCATCCCCGGCAACAAAGAACCATCAGACTGTGGTGAGCTGTGCCATAGTGTGTGTAAGTTCTTGGAATCAAAATTTGTATCCTAGGGTTCCTACCGTCAGAGCAAAGCTACTGCTAAGATAGCGGTCTAGGTCGAACACGGGGATGGGTTCTTCGTGAGAAAGAGTTACAAGTGGATTGAAAATGGTGTTTACTCTCGATTTTAAGATTTGTGTAAAAACAATGTGAATGTCTGAACCCAAAACAAATTAAAATAAAAGTTAAATGAGAACTCCTTGAAGTCTCGCCACCGGGCTTAGGGTTCTAAGCTAACATGCTCTGGTCTTTTTCCTCAAGGCTGGGAGGATGACATATAGTCATTTCGAACCCGGGATTCCATTTAGCTCTTTAAAATCTAAACCCTAAAGTTTTCCTCTTAAAAAATGGCGTTCAATGAGCGTAAATACTCCAGACAGCAAGAACATACCCTCCTAAACTCAGTCCCAAAGGACTATAGGGAAGATTGCAATCTTTAATCGGGGCATCAAAGTGATCGATGATAAGCATCCACTAAACCCATATGCTTACAACACACAGGAGAGATGCCCATGAGATTTTGAACCTGGCAAACAGAAGCAAGGAACACAAAAACAACCCACTAAACATATTAAAGTATGGGAAAGACAGGTTAGAAAGATGTAAATTTATCTTACGCCAAAACTAACCTCAACCCAGTGCATCCCTTCATATTGATATGGTTTAGCCAACATCCTTGATTCTTTGTCATCATCAAGTAGTGTTTCGGGGCTACCAAGAAAAATGCAAGAAAATGAAGGAGAGGGAGAGAAAATCACAAACCAATAGGGAGAGGAAGCTTCGTGCCCAATTTTCTTGATTGATTGATGGATCGAAGATTGATTGAAATTATAAGTCAGACCGAGGTTATATAGGTGCTCGTGAACAAGGAAATTACAACTATGTACAAAGGAACAAAATTACATCCAGGCAAATTTGTACAAAGCCAAACAAAAATGGTCAAAAGCAAATAACAAGAAAAGTGGCACTGCTAATAGCCTCGAGAACTCGTGAAATTCAAGTAGTGTTGTAAATTCGTGAACCTCGCGAAATTTGCAAGTTGCGACCTTTGTAACCCCCGTGTGTACCACCGAGCTCTTCTCCCCGCATTTACCCAAATTCTCCGGTTCAATCATGCATCTTCAATCGGCCTCCTAGTCCATCAGGTTTGAATCTCCGATTGAAGATAATGAGGTATTTGGCTGCAAAACTATAACGATAACTGAAAATATGATTAATAGCAAAGCCAACCTCAATGTATCAATTGGGTTATTTAAGTTGATTAGTACACAAAAAGTGCTTAAAACCTGTAATAACCAGGGCTCAAAATAGCACTATTTGGGTACTAATTAGCGTGATAGGCTAGTTGAGAAGTGGTTTCCTGAGTATTGATTCATGCCACAGTAGGGTGATCCGAAATCAACAAAATTTATATCACAAATCCCTACATCATAGCAAAGCTACTTCAGAGTATAAGCGGCTCTGAAAATTCGAACACAGGGATGGGTTTTCTTCGCACAAATGATTTACAATGAAGGCCAAAATGGTGAATTTCAATTTGGATTTTAAGGTTTGCTAAAAACAGGGGAGTTGGATGGTTGCAGGCTGATAATAAAATGAAGAAAAATAAGAAAAAGAATAAAAGAGATCTCCTTAAAGTATCAGGATAATGGGCTTGGAATTCTACGACAACTGAGGGTTTCCAGGGTTCATTTCCTCGCGTTGGGGAGGATGACCTATAGTCATCTCCCGGGCAGTTCTTCGTTGCTATAAAACTAACCCGAAAATATTTATCCTTTTGAAAAATGGCATCACGGCCATCAATGGTCATAGGCCGTGAAGAATAAGTCTCTGGACTCCCTTTCAATGGGTCATAGAACTAGCGAATCTCGGTGGATCTAGCAATAAGCATCCACTGAACCCTAAGCTGCAAATAGCCATTCAAGGAAATTAGTTGAAGGGTAAAAACTAGTTAGAAAGGGAACCTGGCCGGCCCGGTGAGTACTGCGTGAAGAGCAGGGGACCTCCCGGTAACGTCGAGATCTGGCAGCCCGGCTGAGCCTTCAGCTTCAAGGAGAAACGAGTTTTAGCTGCTCATCCTCCGAGTTGTCATCCTCGGAGGGTGTTTATTTACCCAGTGCCAAGAAAATGAGAGAAAAGAGACAGAGAAGAAGAAGCGAGGGCCCAGCTTCAGTCACTTTATTGATTGATTGGGAATTTTGTACAAGCGAGGCTTATATGCTCGAGCCAAAAATTACAAAGAAACCAAAACCAAAAGCTATTACAAGGGATAATATCGGAAAAACAAATTGTAACAAAAATCTAAGGCGTCAGCAATTGAACATGGCTCTAGATGAGCAGTCTTTCGTAGGGATGCCGCGATGCATAAGAAAAACAATCCTGTAATGCTCCATTTTCTTCTATTTTCTGCTATTCTTTCCTCTGGTCTTTGATCTGTAATGCTGAGTTTGACTCAAATTCTTTGTGCTTGGATCGACTCAACAATTTTGGCATAATTGGCTGTAGCGCAAAATTTGTCACAAAAATCGTCGATGGGAATAAAGGGACCACAATGTACCGTCGGGTTAATTACATTTGGTTAGTACACAAGAGTACTAAAAACACACGTAATAAATAGGGCTCAAAATAACACTTTTTGAGCACTAATCAAGTATCCCGGAGGTGATTCACTTTGTCTTCCTACCTATTCAACATAGAAGTCGGAGCATCTAACACCTTTATGGATCCTTTAAGTTTATACTATGTTAAGTCCATGATTATTTTGGGTAGGTCAAAGAGATCATGACTCCGCGCATAGCATCATGCAAACAAAAAAACGGAAGGATAACCTACCAAACACATACTAAACACCTTTGAAGTGACATAAATAACGACACAAACCCAACCTAAACTAAGAAAAGCGCAAAAATAAAATAGTTGACACAAAACTATGCCAACATAACAAAGCAGATCACCACCCACCCCCTAAACGGTGTGGGTAGTGTCCCCACTGGCTATGAAAGAACAAGAGAGGGGTGGAGGCTTCCACGATGACGTTCATGTCTCCACCGACGTGCGATGGCGATGGGCGACCAGAGGGCAAGTGGGCAAAGTGGTCTTGGATTAATGCGATTTCGGAGGAATCAGTGCTGGTTGTGTGATGCGCATGTCAGCTCGGAGGGCCTCCATCTTGGGTAATGAGGACTCGGTGCTCCTGGGTCTCATCCCGAGCTTGTCGAGCCGGTCGGTGAGGGCGAGCAGGGTCCTCCCCAGGTCGGGGTTGGGACTAGATGGGAGCTCTCGAATTCGATTTGTGGGGGTGTTGGGTGAGTGAAGGGTGCTTTGCGTCTGGGATTGATGGAGGCAAGCGAGCCTGATACTCTTGAAGCTCATCCTCGTCGAGGGTTCATTTCGTCGTACAACGCCTCGGGTGTTGATACCTTGGAGTTTGTCATAGCTTACGACCATTATAGCTTTAATAGGGTGTATCCATATAGATTGTCCTCTAAAGGTACGGCTTACTTGCATAGGCCGTATATGAAAGGGGTGCCACTGGGTTCATTACGCGTCCGGTTATGGAGAATAATCTCACATAACACGCCCGACATCGAAGGGTATGTCCTGGATGATGGCGTAGTTGAGCAGGGCATGCTTGGGCGTGCCTCACACGTTCGTCGGTCGAGATGAGGCGCGGCGGTGATGAAGTGATGCCACGCCCAGAATATAAGCCAAATGTTTGTGAAGTGCACGACGTGCCATGGCTGATGAGCTTAAACTCGCCCACTTTGTTGGTCGGGACCTAAGGACCTCGAGTAGTCGGGCTACTCATGGAGAGGCTAGATCAAAAGGGTCGGGGTAGAGTAAGATATAGAATTGGTTAATAGACTTAGCTAAGTCTGACACTCACTTTGCCTGAGCCTTTTCACGACATGGGAGGCGAGGTTGGTGTAGAATTCTCGTACCATACTCGTCGCAGCTGGACGAGGTGGTAGGCATAGCGCCTGCCATCCCTTAGTCGCAATTGTCTTAAGAAAGAAGTCGTCGGGGTGGTGGAAGCCCTTTTCTTTTATGAAGGACCTATTTTTACAAATGGAGCCAAACCTATTGGTTGCACCTTCATTGACAAACTTAGTGAGGTCGAAATTCGGTGTCGGTTCCTCACTGGCCCGACCCCATTTAGCGGTCAACTTTTGCCGCTTACCCAACATAGGTGTAGAGGGATGAGTGGCTCTAGACCTCCTAATCACCAAGAGTGCCTTGAAGTAGAGATAGCGCAAAGGAGGCCACTCTTAGTGACCCTAGACAATTGATCGAGCACCTAGGGTGCACAATGGACCGAAGAATTTGGAATGACGCAAGGGAGGCTGCCGAGCCTCTAAGCACCTAATGTTCCTTCGGCTCTAGCCGGACCATGGTGAGGGACAAGGCAGTCTTGACCCAAAGAGTTCGAACTTCATTTGGGGAGCCCAGGTAAAGACGGGGTTAGGGCGCAAACAAAGGGTCATGGAGGGTGATAGAGACTCTAGACAGGTGCAGAGGACCGGTGGGGGTGCTCTAAGACCGGTGGTGGTAGAGGCGACAGGGTGGTTGGAGTTCGGCAACAATGGAGGTCTTGGGAGGGATTCGTGGTACATTGGAGAGGATAAAAAATGAGAGACCTCGGTCAGGAAAAGAAAGAGACAACGTCGCGACGTTCGAGCTGGCGATTGCGACGTTCAGGGATGAAGCTGCCAGCATCGCGACATTTAGACTAACGGACGGACTATAAATCCAGCGTGTCGTGGCGTTCTAGGAAGTAGTGAAATTGACCCCAGCGACGTTGGATCTCAACGTCCACGGCGTTCCGAAGAAGTGGAGAAGTGCCAGCGTCAGCGGCGTGACCGGGGGCGGTTTTCATGGATTCGAGGCAAGCATCACGACGTTGAGATCCAAAGTCGTGACGTGACAAATAAGGTCAAAATGAAAAAATTTCAACAATTTTCTAAGTTTTGAGAAAACCCCCTAAATGCAATTTTGACTCCTCCGCACTTCTGAAATGATCTTCTCAAGAAGATCTTCCATGCTAATTGCTGCCTTAGGCCCTGAAAACAAACAATCAAAATGGCGATCCGGTGCGGAAAGAGGCCCGACAAAACGATGCTAAAAACTAAAACTAACAAAGTTAGATTACGGAAAGAAAGAGTTCAAAAAGCATGGGTTTGCCCCTCCCAGTAGCTTTGTTTAATGTCGTTAGCTCGCGCGGCCTAAATCTCAATGTGCTAGGATCCCGAGCTTATATGACTCCTTATTGCACTCCTTCTGGTGTGCTCAATGGAATGGTCTGCTTATTCGCATGGAACTCGCCCCCAAAGTATGCCTTCAACCATTGGGTGTTAACTTTGAATGTTCCTTTCTCTAGGTGCATAACTTCTGCCCCTCCATGTGAAAAAACTTGGGTCACAATGAATAGTCCCAACCATCTGGACTTTAATTTCTCGGGAAAAAGTTTGAGTCGGGAATTAAACAAGAGGACATGTTGCCCCGCCTCGAACTCTTTCCTAGCGATATGTTTATCGCGCCAAGCTTTCATCTTTTCCTTGTATATTCCTAGCATTCTCATAAGCCTTGTTCACTTGAGTCGTCCAATTGGCGAGTGCATGGCATCCGCTTCTCTCCTGCTCCATTATATTACTTAATATGACGCGTGCACTTGCGCACATAGGCGTATATATTTTACACATCACGCTTTCGGCTGTCAAGTTTTTGGCGTTGTTGCCTTGAGGAGACAGAGTTTAGTGTTTATATTGACATGAGGCAATTAGATATCACTCTACAAGATTTTTTTAATTTTTTCTATTTCTATTTTAATTTCACAGTCTTTGATAATTTGGTCTTTGTGCTTTCGTGTGTGATTGCGATCAAAGGTTACAATGAGTGCATGTTGGATGTCGTAGGTATATTATATTACTTGATATGACGCATGCACTTACGCACATAGGCGTATATATTTTACACATCACGCTTTCGGCCTATCAAGTTTTTGGCGCCGTTGCCGAGGACAAGTTTAGTGTTGATATTGACAACAAGACAATTAGATATCACTCTTGAATTTTTTTATTTTTTATTTTTATTTTACTTTTACAAGTGTTGGTAATTTGGTCTTTGTGTTTCGTGTGTGATTGCAGTCAAGGTTACAATGAGTGCATGCGAAGACGGGGTCAGGTTGAACTACATCCGTTTTGATCTTGGCCCGGGAAAGAGACCTTACCGTTGCGGCGAGAGGCGAGAAAAGCCTGGGTATAGAAATCTAGTAATCATGCAGAATAATGAAGAGCACGATCGTAGCCATGAGCAAAACGAGCAGCAAGGGGACTGCAATGGGAATAATCGTAGGAATCATGCACCCAGGCTTTTTATACAGCTAGATGATCCATTCATGTTGCTAGAAGAGTTTGCCCTACCACCTACAGTTATTCAGACGGCTATCAGAAGACCACCTATTCAGACAAACAACTTCGAACTGAAGTTAGTGACATTACAGATGCTTCAGAACATCTTGTTCCACAGATTGCCCAATGAGAATCATAATATGCATTTGACCAACTTCCTCGAAGTCTGTGACACGATCAAGTACAATGGGTCACTGAAGAGGCACTCTGGTTGAGATTGTTCCACTCACTGGGTGATGAGCGAACATTGGTTGACAAGTCGACCGTCCAGTTCGATTACTTCATGGAACGACTTAGTCGCGAGAAGTTCTGACCAAGTTCTTCCACTTTGCAAAATTGCACAACTGGTGCAAGAGATCAATACATTCAGACGAGTTAGAGAGAGAACTTTGGCGGAGGCATGGGATAGGTTTCATGGTATTGAGAAGTGCCCACATCCTGCGGTGACGGATGGATGCGAGTCGTTTTCATAATTGTCTTAGGGATGCAACTAGAACAGTGATTGATGCTTGGAGGACGCTAATGTGAAGACTACGGACCAAGCATATGAAATCTTGGAGGACGCTGCTACTAACACAAATCAATGGCCTAGAGATAGGATTACACCCGATGAAGTGTAGGCGGCACAAATAGCGAGTTCTCGATCCCCTGATTACTCATGTCACAAACTTACTAAACGGTGACTAGGCAGTGCAGTGAATGCTATACAAACCCATTTACATAGGAGTTGTGTGAATTACAGTGGAGGACGTACGGCAACCTGAGAATGTCGATCGGGACAATAAGCAGTAGAGCATACTAGTATGTGTCAGGTTTGTCGGCCCATGACAACCGGGGGGTTAGTATGGGATGCTCTTCTGAGAACCCGGAATCAGGGCCAAGGGTGGCGTAGTCGTCAGAACAATCAGAGCTATCAATGGAGGAACAATCAGAACAACATGCCACCACCCCGAGTGAGCGAACCACCTCCTAAGAAAAAGGTGGACCTGGAACAAGCCCTTGCGCAAATGCTTACCTCGCATATCGCCTTTATGAATGAGATAAAGGTGAATATGAAACACCAGGCCACCCAATTGAACAATCAAGCAGCGCAGTTGAGAAACTTAGAGGTACAAATGGGCCAAATGGCCAACCTATTGACAAAAAGGCAGTAGGGTTCCTTACCAAGCAACTGTGAAGTGAACAGAGACGGAAGGAATGAACATGTCAGCGGTCACATTGAAGTGGTAGGGGAGTGCAATACAGACGACCACTAGTGATAGGGAGAAGCCATCAGGAGCAGTTAGAATGACAAAGACGAGAAAGGGAAGCGACTGAGAAAAAATTCATGGGAAAAGAAATTGAGGCAAAGGATCATCCAGTCATATTTGAACCCATAGCCTAGATTCCGTACCCCCAACACCTCAAGAAGAATAAACTGGACAAACGATTCACGAGTTTATGGAAGTGTTAGCGCACATTAACATTCCATTCTTGATGCTTTGGAACAAATGCTGTTATATCCAAATTTATGAAGGATGTATTGTCAAAGAGGAGAAGACTGTCGGATTTTGAGACAGTTAATCTCACTGAAGAATGTAGTGCCATCCTTCAGAGGAAGGCGCATGAGCGAAAGACCCGAGACGAGTTTCACTATCCCATACTCCAGCATGCATCTTTGAGAGAGCTACGTGTGACTTGGGGCTAGTATTAATCTCATGCCTTTATCCGTATTTAGGCGTTTGGGGTTAGATAAAGCTGCTTCCAACTACGAGTCACACTCAGGTTAAGCTGACAGTCCTTAAAGCATCGAGTGGTGATAGAAGATGTTTTAGTGAAGGTGACAAAGTTGTCTTCCCGGTATATTTCATTGTATTAGATATGGAAGAAGATAAAAATACCCATAATCTTGGTAGACCATTTCATGGCCAGCGGGCAATGATTAACGTTCAGAGGGGAGAGTTGAAATTGAGGGTGTAGGAAGATGAAGTCAAGTTTAACATGTTCGAAGCTATGAGACACTTGGCAGAGAGTGATAAATGCTTCATGACAGAGACCGTAGAGGCTATAGTGTCTAGCCAAAGTGGTCTCACTGACCCTTTGGAGGCTAGCCTAGTGCTGAGCGATTTAGAAAAATGGGGAGAAGAAGTTGAGGAGTATGTAAAATGGATGGACTCATGTGAACCTAATAGAAAGAAATATTATGAACCACAAATACCTGGCTTAGGTGTCATACATTTGAGCTTGACCGCCCAAGATGGAGCAAAAGCCACTACTAGCCATCGGTATGCTTATCACCAAGAATGCTTCCACCTTACCGGTGATTATTTCGGCGTCACGACAGCGATAGGAAGAAAGCTATTGAGGGTCCTTAGAGATCTGGCTGCGCTTGGCTAGTCTCTGCGGTTGAAAGAAGTTAAGCCCTTCTATGTGCATGCATCGAATCTTGTTAGAAGGTCATAGGCCTTCGATTGGAAACTATGAGAGGAGGTTGAATCAGACTATGAGTAGTCCGCAAGGAGTACTAAAATGGATAGATAATAGGTTATTTGCTCCAGATTTTCGATAGTGCATGGGTAAGTTTGGTACAGGTAGTGCCTAAAAAGGGAGGAACAACAGTGATAAAGACAGCGAACTATACATTACTGCCCTCTCGAACAATCACAAAATGGAGGATTTGTATTGACTACTGGAAATTGAACAAGGCTACTCGAAAAGGCCATTTCCCATAGTTTTACGGATCGAATGTTGAATAGACTAAGCGGGGACCACGAATACTCTTGTGTTTTTGGATGGAGTACTCATTCTGTCCAGTTACCAATAACCCCGAAGATCAGGAGAAGACGACATTCACATGCCCATATGGTACATTCGCATTTAGGCGAATGCCCTTCGGGCTGTGCAATGCCCCAGGCACATTCCAGCGCTATATGATGGCCATATTCTCATATATGGTTGAAAGGACAATTTAGGTGTTCATGGATGACTTTTCTGTATTGGGGGACTCCTTTGACAATTGCTTGGACAACTTAAGATTGGTGTTGATTAGATGCGAGGAAACCAATCTTGTGTAATTGGGAGGAGTGTCATTTTATGGTGAGGCATAATTGCTTGGACAGAGTTTATGAGAGGAATAGAGGTAGATAATGCAAAGGAGTGAAGCAAGCAGAGAAACTGCCACCGTCGTGATAAAGGGCATAAGAAGTTTTTTGGGCCACGCGGGCTTCTATAGACGTTTCATAAAAGACTTTTCTTGGATTGCAAAGCCATTGTCTAATCTACTGGTCCAAGGGACACCATTTGAGTTCGACGAGCAGTGTGTGCGAGCATTTTCAGTCTTGAAAGATAAATTGGTATCGGCCCCGATTGTAGCAGGATTAGGACCTCCATTTGAGCTAATATCTGGCCTTGGTGATTATGCAATCGGGGTAGTGCTAGAGCAGGAATGAAAGAATATTTCAGGTTATCTACTATGCTAGCTGGACCTTGAATGATGCCCAGTTGAACTATGCCACCACAGAAAAGGAGTTGTTGGCCATTGTTTTTGCCTTTGACAAATTTAGGCCCTATTTGATTGGCAATAAGGTAATTGTGCACACTGACCACTCCACCATAAAGTACCTTATGACTAAAAAGGATGTAAAACCGAGACTAATACGGTGGGTCCTCCTGTTGCAAGAATTTGACATAGAGATTAAAGATAAGAAAGGAACAGAGAACCTAGTCGCGGACCACCTGTCACGATTAGAAAGAGCGAGATGAGGTCCATGTAAATGATGCTTTCGCAGACGACCAGCTCTTAGCAATTGCAAACACGAAGATGGTTCCATGGTTTGCGATATGTGAATTATTTAGTGGCAAGAGTGATCCCTCGAGTTTAAGCTACCAACGTGGAAGAAGAGAGATTCTTTGCCTGATTGAAACACTACTATTGGGAGGAACCCATTCTATCTGGCTGCTGTGTGACCAGTGATAAAGCGTGTGTACCGAGAGAAAGTGAAATGAAGCGGCATTCTAAACCCTTTGCCACACTTTACCATGTGGGGGGGCATTTCGGAGGCCGGACAGCGGCAAGGTACTTCAATGGGTTTCTACTGGCGAACCTATTAGGATGCACACGGTTTGTATCCTGCTGACAAATGCCCCGAAAGAATGGGAGCATTTCTAAAAAGGATGAACCACCCATGTGTCACGCCCGGTTCAGTCGAGCGAAGTCGAGACCTTGAGACTATGTCTGGGACTCTTCCTCTTTTTTTTTTTGGTGAGCTTATACGTGGGTATCTGAAAAAATTTTGTAATAACCAAAATCATTTACATATCTGAAAAGAACTACCACAGGAGTGGTGTCCATCAAAATCTATACACATATACTAAGTCACATTTACTTATACAAACACTTATACATATATATATGTCTAATACAAACATCAGAGATCGGAAAGCAGTCTTTGAGTGAACACCTATCTACGAGATGGCCCGTGCAGCCAGTATTGGAATGTCATGTCACTCTTTATCTCCTCTTGAAGTACCTACCGCAGTTGAACACCACGTGCTAAGCTTTGCAGCTTGAGTAGGAACATATAAACCGATAACGACCCGATAACAATAATCGTCGTCACAATCTTTTACATTTACTTTTTCCTTATGCATATACTTGAAGCCTATTTGTATATGACCGACTCATATCATAATAATACACATGTGAGTTTTATCCTTTTCAGGTTCCATATCATTATCATGGTCGTATCACTTCCATGTGTCATGTCTTTTACAAGTTTCAATTCATATCTTCTACATGTATGACATGTCAGATCATATTCAAAACAAACTTATACATCTACAATGGCAAATCGGAACATATCAAAGTCATATCAAATACATACAGGGTCAAATTAGACTGATACATCGTTTAATTCATTTAGTTATCGTTTTATTAAATTTTCGTTTTCAAAGTGTCCTTTGACGAATCACAGGCTTCGACGGGTTGGATCAAGCGAGCCGGTTTACCTCCGACATTTTCAATTATCTTCTCAAAACATTTTGTTTGGTTTTATTAAATTTTCGTTTCAAAAGTGTGGCGACCGAATCCTCGACTCGACGGTTAGGCGTATCCAAGCGGGCAGGTTTACTCAGGCATTTCCGATTATTTTCTCAAAACATTGTTTTGTTTGTGTTATTCCATTTAGACTTTTTAATTCATTGGAAGCACTTCATTATGGGAAAGCCCTTAATCATTTACAATTAACAAAATGCATTTACAAAATAATGCTATATCCATATCTCATGTTATTCATTTTTCGCATGCTTTCATTTTACAAATCATTTATCATATCACAACATGCATTTTCAATGCAATAATTCAATTCACAATTCAATTTATGAGATTTAAGCATATGCATAAAAATCCCATTTACACTCATCAATGTTGGTTATTTCACTTTGACTATTCAAATCACATTTCTGGCGAATTAGTTTAATGAATCCGCCTTATCATTCGGTAATGTGCCTACACATTTACAGTCGGTCTCCCATCATGACCGGATGCCGTTTGGTGCACCACGACATGTGGTATCAATTATTAGGTCTCCATCCCTAGCCGGATTCCGGTTGGTGCACCCGACATGGTATCGATTAAATGTCATACGTATCGCGGATGCCCGATTGGTGCATCCGTAAGTGGGATATTGGACAATTCCGAGTGCCTTCGTGATGGATCTTGGAATTTGTGCATCCGTCGGGGCCGGTTCATTGATATATCAACCAATTCACATTTATGGCCAGTTAGTTGTGAATCCCGTCTTTATCATCATTCACATTCATTCGGTTTTCAAGTATCACATTTCAATTCCATATTCACTTTCGTATTATCTTTTCAAAGATATACTCAATCTATGTACTTATTTCATATACTCATTCATGTATACTCATTCACATACTCATTCATGTGCTCATTTCATATACTCATTCATATACTCATTCCACGTATACTCCTTCGTATAAATTCATGTACTCATTTCATATACTCATTCATATACTCATTCCACGTATACTCATTCATATACTCATTCCATTATACTCATTCATATACTCATTTAACAGATTTCATATACTCATTCATGTATTTCCTATCATTTGTTATCTTTTTCTGGTTATATGCGATAATAATCATATATAACTTAACCACATTATGTGTTCATGACAAATTGTCTTTCATGTTCATGTTCATGTTTCAGTTCATTTTCATTTTCCATATCACATTCATGTTTCATGAACACATCTATACATATTACATTTCTTGTTCATATCTACATCAGCTCTTACCATGTATTCCGAATTAACTTTAACAGCGATTAGTACACTTGGTACAACAATTCAATTTTCAAACAGGATGTGGGCTCAAATGCAGTTAAATATCCTTATGGTTAGATTCTGAATCAATGGGCTTTCCATAGAGTTCAGAATACCCATAATGGAGTCCTATGAAGGAGTTAGCATGCAAGTTGCAAGCCGTGACAAAATCAGCAACTTACGGCACACAACGTGGCGGCAGTACTTGTCTTTTATCATTTTCAAGGATCTTCACTTCATATTTGACACTGTTTCTTTGTACTAATTTGAAGCTAAGGTGCTAAGGGTTCTTCTCCAACTGGAATCACCCAAATCGGAGCACCAAAACTCAAGTTATGTCTTAAACAACCCGGACTACTCTATGTTCAAAAACAGAACTAGAAATTGGCTTGAACATAGCCCCACTTTGAGTGAATTTTTGGGCCACATAGAATCAGAATTTTAAGGTACCTATTTCAGGATGTTTGGTTTTCCTTGAATTCTATTTTAACCAGCAACTTGAATCACTCAAATTGGATAATAAATGACTAAGTTATGGCCAAAATACGACCTTTGGTCAAACGAAAAAGCGAACACTACGTGCCGTGTACCGCTCGATCGATGCCAGGTACATCCTCAAATTGCGGAATGTGGGTTTTTCCATTTTCCATATGTTGACACCCAAATCAACTCAATACTCCATATACACATCAAAATCACTCCAAATTCATCTTGTAATCTCTATTTTTACTCAAATCATCTTTCAATACTTATTTAAACCAAAAACTCATCATGAATTCCTCCCAAAACAAATCTATAATGGATTATAACCCATACACAAACCAATATAAAGGTTAGTTAAGGTTTCTTCTAAACCCTAACTCCATTACATGCAATTAAACCATGAATCCAACCTCAAAGGGAGGATTCCAAGTTTTGTTTTGTACCATTTAGGGTTTTACCAACCCTACTTTCAAGAAATTCATGTTGGGATGAAATCCTATCAAACCCTAGGTTTGGGGCAAGCTACTAACCATGCAATTGCATGGAAATTCATACAAGAATTCATAGTTCCATACCTTATATCTCTTGCAAACACTTCTTTCTTCTTTCTTTTTCTTCTTCTGCTGCCCTTATATACTCTTCACAGTATGTGGGGCCTAACTCCACCGCTTTTCAAAGTGAAAAATATCCCTTAAGAAATTGAATTTGGTCTCATCTTATCTTCCCTCTTCCTTAAGGCCACGTTTGGAAAGCCATTTTGGCTTATTTTCCCATTGCTATTAGCCCTTCATTTCTCTTCTATTTGCATCCACGCTCATCTTATATTCTAATTTGCTTTATAAACTTTTGACTTTACTTAATGTGGATCAGCTAACACACATTTTGGTCTCTCAAAATGAGAATTCAATTAACCTTATCCATCTTTTTGAATTAAGGCCATGTTTGGCCTTTGCATTTCTTCTTTTTCTCATTTTTGCATTTTAGGTCCTTTAACTCTTTAATTTCTATTCCATCTTTTCTCAGAATTTCATATTTGCATATAAACTATTATTTTATGCCTTTATGTCCTCAAGTAGTAAAAGACCACTTTACCCTTGGCTTTATTATTAATTTTGGGTCTCTCGTTTTATTTTCAAAAAATTCCATTTAGCTTTTAATATACCCTAAACAAGCCCGGAAACTGCTAGGGCATATTTCGGGGTGTTACACCATGAGCACAATTCTGGAAGTTGAGATATTTGATTTGTGGGGGATGGATTTCATGGGTACATTTCCTCCCTCATTTGGTAACTTGTACATCTTGCTTGCAGTAGATTATGTCTCTAAATGGGTAGAAGCAATACCGACGCGCACCAATGATGCTAAATCACATTAGCCAAGGTTCATGCGTACCCACATGTTTACACGTTTCAACACTCCACGAGCACTGATCACAGATGGAGGAACTCATTTCTGCATTAAGATGGTTGACAAAGTTTTGCAAAAATATGGAGTGCGACATCGCACATCACTCGCATACCATCCACAGGAAAATGGGCAAGCAGAGCTGTCAAACCAAGAGATAAAGTCTATTATGGAGAAAACAGTAAATAGCTCAAGGACGGATTGGTCGAAGAAAATTGATGATGCACTCTGGGCATACAGGACATCATTTAAAACACCATTGGGTATGTCTCCATTCTGAATAGTTTATGGGAAAGCATGCCATGACTACTGAAATTAGCCTTTGAATATTATCTGGACATAAGCTTTGAATGACTAATTAACTAAGGTGTGAGATTAAACTAAACTAATTTATCTTAGTAAATCACTGTGTTGTGGAGACTAGGATTCTGTCTCCGCCAATTTCTTTGATGGAGAACTACCTTAGGGAATTTATTATTCGCCATTCGTGACTTATCGACGACGGGGTGATCGTGCCTACGAGATACCCTCTCTCGAGGCGTATCCGCCTATCTCGCTATCAAGGTTGAGTGTATCTCTACCCCAACCCAATGCTCTGAAACGCTTAAATGTTCTAACCTTAATCTCCACCCTCGAAATCGAGATATCTCTATTTACCAAATTGACCGAGGGTCGCTCTATTCGGATCCCTGGGCGTCCTCACCACCCCGATACCCCAAAGAAGATCATGCCAATGTCGGGCGCACATCATGTATATAAATCGCAGATATAGAGCAAATGAAAACAAGTCATAAATAACTGAAAAATATAAAATCAAAATCTTAACCATGCAATCGGGACAGGGTTCAACAAAACCCTAGATGTGAATCTAGAACATACTGGACTTGATTGTACACTTAATCAATCTATAAATCATCAGTCGTTTTCAGAAAAGAAGAAAATACAAAAGCAAGTGTCTTCCACCGGACCGGCCAACGCCATATGCTTTCGCGTTCCCCGTCCGCACGCTTCCACCCCCTCGCCGGGTCCCTTGCTTTTAATGATACTGATAGAACTACCGGACGTCATTAAACGCCAGAACATCGCGACGCCAGGCGCCGCGACGCTGGTCACTTGTTGACTTCTCGCTGACCCGACGTCATGATAGTCGGACGCCGCGACGCCGTATGTCACGACGCTCCCGCCACTTTCTACTCTTCTTCTCATTCAAAACGATCCCAAACCGCCTCGTCCACCTACTATCTACATATCGATGAACATCGGGCTATAAATCGCGTGATTAACTATAAGATAGAGCTAAACCAAAGACAGACGCAAAGGGTTACGAGTTTTAGGCGCCCATCAACAAGTCCGCTTATAAGTAAGCATGCATTTGTTTGTTATATGATTTCATGAAAATTATGAAATCCGCTTATTGTAAACCATATCGTTATATGCTTATCAAAAGAGTATTAATGCATGTGTACATGTATAAGTCATATGTTTCCACTAAGCGTTGTTTAGCACTGGTTTTAATTCGCGGTAGGTACAGAGGAGGACGTCCGCGATCTTCAGATACCGTTGGTGTAACACTCAAAAATATACCACGCAAAACATGTTTAGGTATAAAATAAGTTAAAATTGTATTCATTTGAAAAAAAGACATTTTGCGAAAACGGGCAAAACGGGTAATTTTGTACTTTGGAAATTTTTTTTGGAAAATTCTCTAGATCTTGATGATGAAACGGATCAAGGCCGTTAAAATAGTCTCGCGAAATCTAGCTACTCTGGCTGACTTCGTCGTATTCGAGACAATATAATTTTCACGAATTCAAGGCAATCTGCCAGAACCTCTTCCCAAAACTAATTTCTCAAAAAATCTCAAAAATTGACAATATTTAAAGAATGTCCATTTGAGATTATTGGAACTTGAAACTAAAGCTTAAATAAATTGCTTGAAATGTAATGACCTAGAGGGACAAGAGACAAGTAAAGTATGGGCCCCACCTTAAGATTATATATATAAGGAGAGGAGCAGATTTTTTCTGTTTGGGCCGAGCGTTTTTTTTTATGTTTATTTTTATTTAATTTTCTTCTCTTGTCTCTTCAATATACGAAGTTTTGACCGTCGGAATTCGTCGAGCCAAGAATGAAAGTTCATCTACTCGACGAGAGCTACGCGTGAGTACCAACAACACGGGATTTCGCCGAGAATTCAAGTAAGAAGTTCGGAAAATCCTGAGTTTCGGTACTTTCTCAGATCTACGGCGTTCTGACGGTCAGAATTGATCGGACCAAGAGACAAAGTTGATCCACGCATCCCGAGCTACGCATGGGTACCAAAATCTTGGAGTTTAGTCAAATTCCACGAGGTATGGAATGTTCCCTACTTGAAATATTTTTAGCATAAAAGCCATGTAATGGCATATATGCTCTGAGTCGAAATAGGATGCAATGAAGTCCCAATATTTTAGGACTGAATATTGGAAATTTTTGGGACTGGATTCCGGGCAATCTTGAACTATATTGAAGGATATAATTTAGATAAAAAAAATAAGAATATATATGAATATATGATATGATATGAATAAATGAATAATATGAACATAGGAATATATGAAATGAATATATGATATAAATACATGAAATTAGAAAGTATACGATTAGACAACACATGCTAGAAATGTACAAATTATAGGAAAATAGTTACATGTATGATAAGGAAATCTGAATACAGTAAATTGAAATTAAAAGACATATGAAAAATGCAAAGATACGATAGTCTGATAGAGTACATGGAAGATATGTTAACAAAGATATAAGATTGCTATGGGGGATGATGTAGATTTGATCCGATAGGTTATATGCAAATGTTATATGCTAATATATGAGATGAATATATGATAAAACATGATATGAATACAAGAGTGAATAGATGGAATATGAATAGCTAAAACATGAACGAAATGCGATATAGAATAGACATATATGAAATGATATACATGTATTTTAAAGAAAGAAATATGAGAATAGTGATATGAAGCTACAAATATGAGAACGAATTCAGATTAAAGTAATCATGGTAATACATCGCATATGATTGGTTTGATAACAATACTTATTCGAATATGAAAGATGTAATCGAACATAAAATACACATGGATTGTCTCCGCTTATAACCCGGGTAGAGGATAGATAGGCATGCCTATATGGATACGCTCGCCGCAGCATACGCTTATTAGATATCGAGTGTCTGGCTTTGTCGAAGGACATGTATCCCGCTTGATCATTATAGCGGGCCCAAGCCAGTCACATAGTACATGGCATAGGTCATCAGTCTTCGTATAGTGATGATACCTTCTAGTATATATTATGATAGAGATCAATGGGCTCGCATGCGATAGACCACACTCAGTACATACATAAATATTTCAGATCCGCTTCAAATAAAATTACACATAAAACCTAAAAATAAAATGACAAGTATATGCAAATGAAATGTATAGAATATATGACATGATATGAGAAGCATAGCACCATATGCAATGATAGTGATACGCTTTGATAAGAACAAGAAGTAAAGTACAAGATGACAAGATATGAAATATGACAAGATATTGCAAGTACATAGTACATGAAAGTATATGAAAAGGACAAAGAATTGTATATGACAATATATGGAAAGTACAAAGTACAGTATATGAAAAGTATATGAACAAGTACAGTATATGATCAGTATACAAGTACAAGAAATAAAGTGTCAATTACACGAAATGTATACGACAGATAATATGAAAGTACAGTATATGAGAATCATAGGAAAAGTACAAGATGAAAATATAGGGAATGACAAACATGATGAGATTCCCTCTTGAATATGTCGTGAATGTCAATTCTATAATCAGAGTGAAAACGCAAATATAAAGTATATGACAATATAAGATTGTATAAGAAAATATATTATACATGCACAGTATACGAACATGAAAGGAAATGAACATGAAAGTATAGGAAACTTGCAAAGAACATGATACAAGAAATAATATGAAATAGATCAAGTATATGATATAAGCAAATGACAAGAAATAGGAAAGTATATGTGATAGATAAGGAATGATATGATATATGCACATTTTTTGAACCACATGAAAGGCATTAGACAAGATGATAAGTGTTAGAAGTCATAAGTATATGATCTGTATGGGTATAAGAAGGTATTCGATTAAGCTTGCGACGATCAATGTTATTAGTCGTCCATGTATATACTTCAATTGCCGCAAAGCTTAGCACGGGTTTTTAATCCATGTAGGTACAAAAGCAGAAGACAAGGATAGAGGACAGGACATCCTACATCAGCAGCACAGGCCATCTCAGAGATAGGTGATCACCGCACTGTTCCGCAATCTCTGATTTTATATGTATAGTTTGTAATAGTGAAATTGTAATAGTACAAGTAAAGGGACTCTAGTATATGTGTATAGAATATAATAAATGCCACTATGGTGGTATGTATAATGAATATGTAAAAAGAATTTTTATTACGTAAATTGTGCATATGGAACGAAAACAGGATAGGTGCTACCGAGAAAGAAAATGTTAAAGAGTCTCAGTCACACAGTGTGACACCCTCGCTGGACACCCCATCGGGTGCCGGGCTGGGGGCGTCATGTACCGGGCCAAAGACACTTGTAAGGGTTCACCACATGTGCTTCGTGCTCGGACATGTAAATGTAACATCAGCTGTATATGTATATGTAAATGGGACTTTCGTAATCGTATGTATTGACACTCATGTCACCACTACGGTAGTTTTATTTTTGTATATGATATTTTGATTCAGTTATAAGACTTAGGCCCACCAATGTCTGAAAAAGCAGGTAAAGAGTCCCATTACAATTTCCCACCTCCTTCGTTCACCTAGGCGAGGGTTGGGGGCATGACAAACCCTAGAATGGGTGTTCTCCCACCCAAGTCGAACTCTAAAAAAGTATAAAAAAAATATTTATAGTATCTTGGGAAATGAGCCCTAAAAATGGGCCAAAAACAAGGAAATTGACAAATCTAGGCCGCAATGCCGCGACACATGCACTATTCATCTACACTTTGCTATGAACTTTCCATAGCCGTAACTTTCTCATCTGAACTCCAAATGGGGTGTTCTTGGATTCATTGGAAAGCTCTTGAACTCTAAAACTCATTGCTAGGTAGAGTAGAGCCATTTGAAACTGTCATTAACACAGAAAAATTAGAAGATCAGATGCTTGTTGTGTATGGTGGCTTCTTGGTCTTCTTTGTTTCCATTTAAGCTTTTTTTTGTTCCTTTTTCTCCAAAGTTAACCTAATTACAAAAGTGAGGCATTAAAACACTTATTTATATCATAAAACTATTAAAAACCAAGCAAAACATGGAGATAAAATGAGTATATACGATACTTATCACACCTCCAAACTTAAATCCTTATTTGTCCTCAAGCAAAGGAAAAACACACACATATATATAGAAAATACTAAAATAGATATGAGTAGAGTATGGAGGTTGTAATAATTTAAGAGAACACAATGAAAATTTTCTATGAAAACACGATAGCCACAATGAGATCCCAACACATTTGTAATCTCTAAAGAACAAGTCATCTAAAGGCATGGTGACCAAGGCAAGTTTGCCCCCAAGTTCTCAATAAACCTTTCCTAAAGAAACTTAGTGAAAAATGATGTTTTAGGTCTCAAATGTAGACAAAGGTTCTCAAACACTCTTTGTAACACCCCAAAATATACCCTAGTAGTTTTCGGACTTGTGTAGGGTATATTATAAGGTGTCAGGAATTTTCGAAATAAACGAGAAAACTCGGAAAATTTGCAAGATACAAGGGCAATCTTGTAATTTTGCAAAAAGGATAAGGAAAGCTCAAGTAAAAGAGGAAGATGTGGGTGGTTAAACTAGAATATGCATAAGTTGAATTTCAAAAGGAAGAATTCATGGGCCAACGGTAATTATAGTTAACCTAAAATGGGTTTTATTTGGAGGGCCAAACATGGCCTTAACAAATCCATGTTTTAAAGACCAAAAATTGGTCTCATTTGAGAGAGAAAAACGTAGAGAGAGAGGGGAAGAGCAAAAGGAGAGAAGAAGAGGAAGAGGAAGAGAGAAGAAGAGAAGAGGAAGAAGATGGAGGACCAAAAAGGTATGGAACTTGGATTTTATGTATGGAAACTGAAACAAGTATGGAATTCTAAGTGCTTCTGGGTTTAGTTAAATAGCTTGTTCCAAAAGTTAGGGTTTTGTTGTGGAATTACTCTAACCTTGGACTTTGAAATTAGGGGTTGGTAAAACCCCATATGGAACAAGGTAGGTATAGAATCCTCCTTTGAGGTTGGATTTACTGGGTTTAATTGCAAAGAAAAGGGTCAAGGTGAACAACCCTAATAAATTTGTGTATTTGGTATGTGTGTATGGTTAAGAATCTATATTAGAATGGTTTTTAAAGAAATTCATGATAGGTCTTTTGAAATAAGAGAAGGATTGAATAATAAATTGAGTAGAAAAGAGATCATAAGATGAATTTGAAGTGGTCTTGAAGCATTATGAGAGGGTACAGAGTTGATCGGGTTCAAAGGTACGGAGAATGGGTGAAAACACCCATTCTCGGGCATTCTGGAATGCGCCACGGTGAGGAACTAAGTTCCCACCGGTACAACTTTGATTCTGGTCATGGTCAGTCACCGTAGTTAAGTTCTACCGGTAGAACTTGCTCGTTTTCCTGTTCGACCGGCCGTATTTTGGCCATAACTTCCCATTATTATCCGATTTGAGGATTCAAGTGGCTACATAAAATAGACTTCATGAGAACCAATTAAAGAGAAAGTATTGTCAAATTCTGACTCTAAGTGGTCGAAATATTCACTCCAAGTAGGGCTATGTGCAAGCCCATTTCCTGCATCACTAATCATAGGCCCCCGGTTGTCTTGACGTAACTTGAGTTCCTGGGTAGTTCAATTCGGGTGATTCCAGTTGAATAGAACCCTTTAGCACCTTATATTTAAAGGAGTATAAGGACTTAGGTCAAAATATGAGTTAAGACTCGAAAAAATGAGTAATACGACTGCCAAGAACACATAATATGGTTAAGAATGCCCTATTATAAAATACAGGGTTGTAGTTATATAATTATAAAATGCCTCTAAGCACTAATTATTAAATGACACATTACTCTCTGATTAGTGCGACGGCACTCTCTGATCATGCTTCGGAACATTAGTACTTCGGTACTCTCTGATTAGTGCGACGGCACTCTCTCGACGTGTCGCATATTAGTACTTCTAAGATTTCCTCGATTAGTGCGACTAAGACTCTCGATCGTGGCTTCGCATATTAGTACTTCTCGATACTTCTCTGATTAGTGCTGACGCACTCCTCTGATCGTGCCGCATATTATACTGCACTCTCCGATTAGCGCGACGGCACTGGCCGCGCTTTGGCACTCCTGCTTGGTGTTATGACACTTCAAGATCGTAGCATCTTTGATACTTTGATTGCGTTATGTCTTACTCATTTATTATTATCGTCTAGGTATTTCCATAATTATATGATAAGAACTCTGGAATAATGAATAAGAGGATACAATGTTTACTCGTTTTGATCCAGAATACATACGGCATTTCGAATATGAGTAAGCCTGTAACTCCTATAGGAGACCCGACAATTATAAGTCCCGTAATACAAGATAAGTCCCAGAGTACCTAATGGGTACTCCCGACTGATAAGTTCCGTAGTACCCACTGCACTTCGTATCCGACTAAGGTCCGTAGTACCTACGGGTACTCCCGTATCCGGAAATAAGTCCTCAGAGTACCTTCGTACTCCCGCAGACCACAAGTTCCCAGAGTACCTTACGTACTCCCAGATCCAAAATGCCTCAGAAAGGCCTACGAGTAATTCCCCAGATTTAATTGTTCCGCTTCATCAAGTAATCAGACCGGGATTAAGTCCTCGTAGTATCTAAGGGTACTTCAGATCTGAATAAGTTCCGGCCCCCGATGAAGTCCTCGTCGCTTAGTTCTCGTAGCACCTGGCGGGTACTCCCGAGATTCGATTAAGTTCCCAGAGTACCTATGGGTACTCGTATTTTGATCAGTTCAGAGTACCCACGTACTCCCGTATCCGATTAAGTTCTCGCGGGTACCTACGGCAATTCTCGTATTTGATAAGTTTTGTATTACCCACAGGTACTCTTGTATCGGTAAAGCAAGTATAAGTTCTCAGATACCAGCTGTGTACTGCATTTCCAGAAAGCAAGTACAAGTTCTCGGTGAAAATAAGTATAAGATCCGCAGAAAGTACCAGGTACTTCGTAACGGTAAATAAGTATATGTATCTCATATGACTTGCACCGCTATGGACTAATGTCCATAACATATGGACCGCGACAATGCCCCCATCCGACTCCTTGTATGTGATACTGATTACGATTAGTTCACTATTGTACTACTGGCATCTTCGCACGCTGATAAGATCCGTAAGATAAGTATATGCTCTGCAAGACATGTATAAGATCTGAGTCACATGTCCAAGTTCAGAAGACAAGAATAAGTCCCTGCATACAAACTATAAGTTCCAGAAGATAAATATAAGTCTGGTGAATATACATGTAAGATTCAAATACATGTATGGGTGTCTGGTAGCACTACGTACAAAATCAAATACATGTATGTTCGTAATACCAGGATAAGATCCGAAATACCAGAATAAACTCTCAGTACAAGTAGAAGATCCGGAAGACAAGGATAAACTCCGTAGTACCTACGTACTCCCGCATGGCATAGGTATACGCTAACCTAGGACTGTTGAATATGATACCAACACAAAGCCGTATCGCAGCAAACATTTGATCGCTTAGTACTCACGGGTACTCCGAGCAAGATTAAGTTCAGAACTAAAGATACGTCTGTGAATTTCGTGATATCTACTAGTATCTCTAACAAGTGTAAACTCCGTAGGATAAGTATAAGTTCGGTGGAACTCCTACTGAGATATGAGATAGATCTAAATATCAATACGTGCTTAAGTAATCAGAGGCATAGGTTCAGAATCTACGGAGATCGTAAATAAGTATGAGCTTGAGATAAGTATACGTACATGAATAAGATCAATACAGATAACGAGAAATCTGAATAAGAATAAGATCCGACTGCCATGAGTATAAGATCCAATAAGGATAAGTCTACCATAAGTGTAATTCCTGAGTAAGTATAAGATTGTTATAAGTATAAGTTCGCATCGCTTATAAGGAACTGGTCAAGTATAAATATGGATCCTGCGGAGACATAAAGCATTCTTGCTAAAGTCACAAGGTACAAGTAGACGTAATTATTTTGATGACACGAATAGGAAATCACCAAATTCCGAGAAATCAGCGGGTTATGTAAAAGAGATGAATTGATGCCTACATTGTATATGTCTAAGTTTGCTCAATATGATTTGACTCATATATACTGATTATATGAATTCATGATGATTTTGATATCTCTGCTTCGTTATAAGTTTTATCATGATTCATTTAAATGCATGTGTATCAATATAAGTTATAAGATATGCTTCCCACTAAGCGTAGTTTAGCACGGGTTTTTTAATCCGTGTAGGTGGGCCAGGAGAAGACATCGCAAACATCTCGCATACAGCCGACCCAACACACTTGTAAGGGTTCACTACATGTTAGGGTTCCGCGCCTCCGATTTATAAGTAAAAGTACAATTTGTATTTGTAAATGGGACCCGCTTATGATGTTTAGATTGGATGGACACCACGGCAGGCCCAGATATGTACATGATACTGGATTATGTTATATGATGTGGGCCACACCCACAGTACTAAAGAGGAGCTTTAAAAAAAAAGTGTGTCTCAAAAAGTCCTGGGGGCCCCAGCCCAGACCGAACCCTGGCTCGATCCGCCAATCGGGTCGGACTTGGATTCGGGGTGTGACACTCTTCAACCAAACTCCACTCTTTTTTTTTTTTTTTTTTGAAAGAAAATTAACTAAAACATGATAAGAACGCACCATCTTATTCAATATAAAACTAGGTAGTAGGGTGCAATGCTAAGGCATTCAAGGAAAGTGTCCATGTAGCGAGGATTCGTTAGTGACTCCCCACCAGTTGGTTAAGGGAACCGGGCATTCATTTCCCCTCGAACATCACCTGAACACTCAACTAGAAACCAAAGCAGCTACTTGTGAATTAAGCTCATCTTCTGTCCCATGTAACGAGCAATGAAGCCAATGACTCCTAACCAGTTAGCTTAGGGCATTAGGCTTGAAAGGCCCCTCGGACTATGCTCGGGATTCTGATTGAGTCAACTCACTTATTCTTTCTTTTTCTTTCTTTTTCATTTTTTTTTCTCTTTTTCTTTTGTTTTTGCAAAGGTAGGGATCATTAGCCCTCTATAATGAGGTGTCCCATCACTATAGAAGTTAAGGGCTCTCAAGACAAGTTCAATTTGAGAAAAATGGGCCAGAACAAAGGTGTAAAAATGAGACCTAGTGTGTTTATGTACGTGTTCCGTTAAGAAATAATTTCTTGAAAGACAAGGGGGCTATTCAAGTCGAGTCTCCCATAACCAAAAGACATACTCAAGTCCTAGATCAAATAAATGCAAAGGTATCCCAATCTTGACTAAGAAAATAAAGCAAAATACCAAAGCATTCTCAAAACCATTACTAGGCACCAACCCAACTCATATGAGACACAAAACAAGCAAAAGAAAGAAAGAAAAGCACATGTAAATAACAACCAAACAATTGAAAAGAAATAACTAAAACATGTAAGGAGATACAAAAGTTAGTTTTTTTGGAAAAAAAAAATTGAAATTCACCCTCCACCCCCTAACACCTATTCCCACCCCCCCCAAAACTTGAATTGAACATTGTCTTCAATTTTAAATAAAAGCAAGAAGAGATAAAGAGAACTCCCCTAAGGGAAATCAAGCGTCCGAAAGTTTCTCCAATGAATATGACTCACTTTTGAAATGCAAGTTGTGTCTTCTTCTCCATAAAGCTTGAAATGTGCATTGAATGCACAACTTCCATAAGTGGTGCAAAACTTGGCAAACCTTTCTCTTAATGTACACCCCCCCTTTCTTGATGATCTTGATTCTTCAACCATACATCTCCTATGCTCTAAGACATCGCAACAACCCTTAACAAATAGTCGTAACAAATTCTCTTTTTTTTTTTCACAACAATGGCTCAACACACCACAAGCTTGACAAACCTCTAACACCAATCCCAATCTTTGATCATAATTCACATAAGCATCGCGCTTAAAATACCTCCCACTTGATGGTCAATAGTGATACTATACCAAAAGAGAGCCTAGGTAGTCCCCTTGTAGAAATTTTACACTTGAAGCTCACTTAGACATTTTGCCAAACACTTGGTAGACATAAGCATGTGCACTCTTCTTTGAAATGACCAAGAGATTTTGAAACCTTCTAAAATACAAAACATGAGCTCTAAGCTTGTAATTAGCAACAATATCTTCAATAATCATCTTTAAACCTCAAGTTCTCTTCACTCAATTTCAAACCTCTAATTTGAGCTCCAATTCACACAAACAACCCAAATGTGTAGAGAGAAGCAATCTTTCTTGAGCTTCAATTCTAACTCATGTAACTTCAATGTTGCATACAATGTGTGACTTGAACTCTTAAGAACATGAGAGTTGAGGTCTATGGTGAACCAAGAGGTGGGTAGGGTGGGATGTATTTGGAAAGCTTTGTGGGTTTTTGAATGGAGAGAATGTGTATGACTTTCAAAATAAGGATGGAAGGGATGGGTTGGAGAAGGATTGAAATGGTTTCTAAAAGAGGCAAACGTATTTGGAGGGGCTAGACCTTAGCTTCAAATGAGGGGAGGCTTGAAAATAGGAAAGAATATGATGAACCTTAGAATAGGAGGATGCTGAAACATATTTTTTTTCTTGTTCAATTTTTGTTCTTTGAGCCTCCAATATGCTCTAAGCTTCCAATTTTCAAGATTTCCCACCTCCATTTCCAACTTTGGATCACAAAAAACCTGAATTCAAACTAAAACAAGATCAAGCAAGAAAATTAATTAAAAAAAAATCAAAACTAGCTAAAAAATAGAAAAGGAAAAGGAAACTTATTGAGCTTGGGTTGCCTCCTAAGAAGCTGCTCCGTTTTTCGAATCCAATGTGGCTCTACCAACTACGATTGATGATTCTTGCCCCCATCCTTCTCTAAGAGGCGATAATTGTGCTTAATTAGAAACTTGAACACATTGTCTTCAAATGATTTGATCATTTTGTTCGCAATGGAGGTTTCCTTGATCTCATGAAATGAGACTAGGGGCTCTTCCACTTCCAAAATGTATGGTATGTCTTCACTTGGCAACTCCTCTTGCACAAATGACCAAGGACTCATCTCTAGAATTGTTTTAACTTCTTTATTCTTCTTTTCCGGTTCCGGAGAAGTTGACTGTTCTTCATTCTTCACTTGCTCAACTAACCCTTCATCACCCTCTTCAACTTCCTCTACTTCATTTAGCTCTTCAACTTCTCCCCCACTTTTCAAGGGGATATCCTCATGATTTTCCATTTTATCACCTCCCGAATTTACTTCAATTGTGCTAATTAATTTTTCTTATTGTTCTTCTAAGAGTAACTTTTTGGCCTTTTTCTTAGCATCATCCATGAATCGAGTATAGGCACTAGCCATCTTCGCTATACTTAGATTTTCTCCTTGTGGAGCTTGCCTTCTCTCATCCATGAGCTGAGTATAAGCATTAGCCATATATAGGGTGTGTGTGTTTTCCATCTCTGCTATACTTAGTGTCTCCTCTTGTGAAAGTTGTGGTGGTTGAACTTGTGCAAATGGATCCTCCATTTGACAATCTATGCTCATATGAGGCCCATTACAATACCTACACAAGGTAGGGTATACTCAACATCTTGGCCTCAAACTCAGCATTATGAAGTTGGATACTCTGAAGTTGATTGATAAGAAGATTCAATTGAGCTTGCAACTATCAATAATAGCTTAGTTGTTAACTGTTGGAAGCATCCATAATTGAAGCAGTTCTCTACAAAACAAAAAATATGAATCCAAAGTAAAATAGAAAAAGAAAATAAACAAGACTAACTATGTCCAAAGTAGAGTAAAACTATTTCAAATCAATATTAATAAAAACACAATCCTCGGCACCGGCTCCAAAAACATGATAGGCACAAATGCATGTATATAAAATAATTTGCCTACATGCACAAGTGCAAGCGTCACCTTAAGTAATAAAGTGAAAGTAAGAGTATCGTCCTTCGAGAATTGATTATTAATTACCAATTGTAATCTAGCTTAGGCTCTATTTGGATGATGGAAAATATGTAAAAGACACAAATTTAACTAAACTAACATGCAAGAATCCTAATTTAACAAAGGCTCAAGACTAAAAACCCTAGGGCATATATTTCACCAATTCAAGCCTATGTGAACCTCCTAATACAATCAATTAATGTCCATTTCATTATGTTGATGGTGATTTCACTAATGCATATGCGAATCTCTCTTAATAACTCACAATCTACCTTTAGGATCAGGTATTTTACATCACTACTCAACCCCAGATTTCCAAAGGCGCATTAAACTCAAGAAATCCCAATACCACACATAATCTCACTTATATCTCAATCTCATGACAATTAAATGGTAATTCATCCATGGTTTAATCCAATTCTCACTTCTTAGATCTTGAATCAAACCACAAATCATGCAAGTATTGGCCAATTACTCACAAGCATAAAGAACAAAATGAACTACTTAACACATCTATGAAAATAAAGCATAAATCAACTGAAATTAAGAGAGATGAATAAACAAGTCTTAATTACATCTAAGCCCTAAGAAAACTAACTAAAACATAACTAGAAAATGAATTACAACTATCAAAAGAAAGAAATACAAAAGGGGGAAGAGATTAAACATATTTGGGAGTGAAAGCCTCATTCTCTTCTCCTCAAATGTCTTCTTCTTCAAGTTCTCCTCCTTTTCCAAAGTGAAAAGAACAAAAATTACAAACCTTAAGTATTCTCCCACCCAAGTCGAACCCTAAAAAAGTCTTTAAAAAAATATTTTTAGTGTCTTGGAAAATGGGCTGAAAACAGGGAAATTGACAAATCTAGACCGCGATGTCGCGATATGCACTGTTCATCTACACTTTGCTGTGAACTTTCCGAGGCCGTAACTTTCTTGTCCGAACTCCAAATTTAGTGTTCTTGGACTCGTTGGAAAGATCTTGAACTATATAACACATTGTTGGGCAAAGAAGATCCATTTGAAGTCATCATTAACATAGAAAAATCATAAGAGCAAATGCTTGTTGTGTGGCTTCTTGGTTTTCTTTAGTTCCATTTAAGCTCATTTTTGTTCCTTTTCCTCCAAAGTTAACTTAATTACAAAAAAAGAGGCATTGAAAATCATAAAACTACTAAAAACTAAGCAAAATATGGAGATAAAATGAGTATATACGATACTCAATCATTTTTCAATGATAGGAAATGGAGATAAGTGGAAGTAGGAGGAAAGAGAGTGGGAAGGGGAGGAAGTGATCTCAGTTCAGGGAGTGGTCTTAGACTATTTTAGTGCATCAAAAGGGAACCGTTTTCCCAAAAAATACTTAGGGGGCGTTTGGTTTAGGGTAATATCAGATAACCAAGGTTATGTTGCTCCAGTAATATTATATGGCTATGTTTGGTTGACGTTATAGTAATCTAATCCAGTTATCTAACATTACGCCACACATCAAGAATTTGCAATGTTGGGGTTATCTCATTACCTCCAATTGCTTAGGTTATGTAAGATAATCTAGTCATCTAAATTTTTTTCCACAAATGCCAGCTTACATTTGCCCTTGTGGACAAGTATATCCTTTATTGTATAACTAATTACAAATAAACCTATTTATATTTGCTCTCAAAACCCTACCCATTGCTTTCCACTATCAACACTATTGGAGGCACATGAAATTTCAGTCGAGACCAGGTATGATTTTTTTTTCATCTTATTTGATTTAATCTATTTTTTTGGGTTTGTAGGCGGTAGAATCATGTCAATCAATATTGTGCATCATCCTTTCAAAAAACATACTCTGAGTTTATTATCAAGAAAAAAATGGTGCGTCTTTTTTTTCTTTATGTGTTTACTTTTTGTGCTTTATTTATTTACTTTTTGTGCATCTCGTCTTTTCGTGGGTTTATTGTCAAGAAAAAAAAAACTTTTTGTGCATCTAGTTTTATCTGCTTCACGAATTTTTTTGCGGCTTGGATTTATTTTTTTATTTTTGTGCATGTTGTTGTGGTTTTATATTTTTCATGGCTGAATAATATATTTATTTCTTTTCTAGATGCAGCAGAAGTCATGGTGTGATTTTATATATGGTGCTAACTATTTTATTTGGATGTATTTTTCACTTATTTGTTTATATTCATTGCTTAATATAGGCTGCTATGGCTCGATTGCGAATGAGACAGGAGATGAGAATGGTTTCTTTAATCATTATACGCATGGCGATGATGGAACACATTATAAACATGATGTTGTTCATAGAAGTTTTCTTAGCTTTTAGGAGAAGGAGCCATAGGTTTCGAAAGAGCATAACTGATGTTACCATACCTATAGTAGACATAATATTAGGTCTATTAACTTAACTAAAATGGTTTTTCATAGAGATAGACAGTGTGTTGATAACCGTGGGATGGATAGGAGAGCTCTAGCCAAACTTTATTATTTGCTAAGGACTCATGAAAACTTGAAAGAAAATAGGAATATGTCAATTAATGAACTTGTAGTTTCTTTTCTTCATGTTATTGCACATAATGTGAAGAATAGGGTCCTTAAACGCCAAATAGCAAGATCTAGTGAAATAGTTAGTAGACAATTCCATTCAGTTTTGAACTTTGTTTAAAGCTACACAACATCTTACTTAGGAAGCCAAAACCAATACCAGAAAATTCAACAAATGAGAGGTGGAAATGGTTCAAGGTACAAGAAGAAAATTTACATATAAGAGAATTTTTTATTATTTCAATTTGAAGATAAATTGACATTAATTTATTTGACCATTGCTCGGGCTTAGGTTGCTGGATGCATGGATGGAACCAAAGAAGCCTAATTTACCAACGGTCAATGCACCTAAATATCGAACCAAAAAAGGTGAAATTGCCACCAATGTCATGGGTGTATGTATACCAGACATGCAATTTATTTATGTCCTACTGGGTTGGGAAGGATCTACTGCAGATGGTAGAGTCTTAAGGGATGCTATTAGTAGAAAGAATGGCTAAAAGATTTTTCAAGGTAATTAAATAGTAATTTTTCAAGGTAATTAAGTAGTAATTAGTTAAAAATATTGCGTTCATATATAATAATGAATGCTCAATTGTAATATATATATAAAGAGAGAAAGTATATATATATATATATATATATATATATATATATATATATATATATATATATATATATATATATAGGCAATTATTATTTGTGTGGTGCCAGATACATAAATGGGGAAGGTTTTTTGGCGCCATATAGAGGTCAAAGATATCACTTGACTGAATGGAGGCAAGGTCATCAACCTACAATAGCGAATGAGTACTTCAATATGAAACATTCTCAAGCTAGAAATTGCATTGAGAGGTGCTTTGGCATCTTAAAGGCTAGATGGGCTATTTTGAGATATAAGTCATTTTATTCTGTTAAGACGTAATGTAGGATAATATTTGCTTGTTGCATTCTTCATAATTTCATTAGATCAGAAATGTCAATTGATCTTATTGAGAGTGAGGTGGGTATCCTCGAGTTAAATGAAAACCAAAATGATGATGATGAAGATGATGATATGATTCGGAGACAGGGAGACGAGTCCCGCTGACTCGAATGGAAGGGACACCGCTGGATGGTGATGTTCGTCACTGGCGGTCAGTAATCAATTGAATGTTTGATTGTTATTTCAACATTTAATTGTATTTGACATTGTTGTATGAACAATCTGTATTAGACAATCTATTTATTTATGTTGTACTTGGATCTATATGAATGAAATTCGGATGCATTTGATAATTTTTATTATTATAATAATGGACAATCTATTTTGCTATTCAAAGCTATTACAATGATTAGATTCTATTATTGTTTCTAATTTTGCATTTTTTTCGATTACTTGTTTTCTTGCATTTTTAATGTCAAATTCGATATCCAATGGAAGGAAAGAACCATAAGAGGCCAAGAGTGGCTAAAAGTTCATGCCCAATGAAGGGTACAAGGAAGAATTGTACCAACAAACGCCACGGACAAAAATGAGATGCCTGTATTAGTTGATTGCCTTGTTGAGCTAATCATGATTCAAATAAAGTGAGAATGGTTTCAAACTGTTACTACAAGATTGGAGAAAGTTATACGCTAGACCGCCATTAAGTAATTCTGAAGCACCAATATCAACAGTCAAGGTGCAATTAAGTTGTTGAAAAGACAATTCCATGCTATCAACGAGATGGTAAATCATAGCAGTGGATTTGGGTGGAATGATGTAGAGAAGTGTATCATTGCATCAAAAGATGTTTTTGATGATTAGTTATGTTAATTTATTAAACTCCAGTCAAGTGAATCCTTCATTTTTTGGTTTAGTACATATTTGGTTCTTTAAATATGTTTCGATACTGGGTTATAGTTCTTGAAGGATGTTTTTTACATGCTAACAATTTTTGTTGGCAAATTCTATTTTGTAGTCTCATCCAGGTGCTATTGGCTTAAGGAACAAAGAGTTATCCCACTTTGATGGCTTGATGTTTGTATAGGGGAAGGACCATGCAACAAGAGCTAGTGCAGAAACATCAGTGGATGCAGTTGAGGAAATTAATTCATGTGCTGAGGATGCTACCACCTTCGAAGAAGTAGTAGCAGAAACATGGGTAGACGCTACAGGACAAGAAAATGAAGAATCTGTCAGGAATAAAGTGAGAAAGGTTGATACAAAGATTCTAGATACCTCAGCTAGTCAACCCAACAAGAAACCAATCACTATCAAGAAAAAAAGGAAGACTGATGATGCTTTGAATGACTTTGTGGGAGAAATCCATGAATATGTTGCAGCTATGAAGGCATCTAATGAGGAACTCCAGAGAATTTCCTCCTATTTCAAGGACCAAGTTGAGAGTAATCGTAGAAATATGAAGATATTTGATGAGATAATGGAGCTGTCTGGTTTCTCGGAGCAAGAAATAATTGATGTTGGAAACTATATTCTCAAGGACACAAACAAGGTTGACACCTATGCATTGCCAAAAGCTTTTCGGAGGACTTATGTGGCCAAGTAACTTTTTGAAGCCACTCCATATAGGCCAACATTTGATTTTCAAGATGAAAATGGTATTTGAATTGAGTTTTTGGAATTTAATTGTAAACATGGATATTGATATCATTTTGGATTTTTGGTAGGTCGGATTTTTATTATTGTCATACTGTCATTGGTTCTTGTAATGAAACAAATATTTCTTTTGTTTTAGTTGTGAAACATATAAAGTTGTACACATGTTTATTGGCAAAGTTTGGTTGGATTGGATTATGGGTTAGGTTTAAATAAGAAATATATATATATATATATATATATATATATATATATATATATATATATATATATATATATATATATATTTAATATAAATAGTAGTTTGAGTGTGGTACTAAATCATTTGTTCAATTTAGTTATATAACATAACCTCCAAATAAACAAATTAATATTATATTACCTCGTATTGAACCAAACAGGATTTGGTTATCTTTTGGGTAAGATAACTTTGGTTATCCTAGTTCTGGTAATCGCAACCTTGTATCCCGAACCAAACGGCCCCTTCATGTAATGTACACTTTTTTGACTTTTCAATTTTTATTTGTCCCTTCAACCCATGTTAACATAATGAGCGTCAAGCACGGTGAAAAATATTTAATTGACTACATGCTCCTAGTCTTCTTCTACATGGACGATGAGCGTCAAGCACCGGCAAGCAAGCTTTCTTCTGCTGACTTGACCTAATTAATTTCTAATCTCTTTTCCAATCCAAAAATGTGGGAATTGTGAGTCACCCCAACCCATTCGGCGTACATGGATAGTATAAATCC
The DNA here is from genome assembly GCA_016808115.1 of Tetrastigma voinierianum. Taxonomy (NCBI): domain Eukaryota; kingdom Viridiplantae; phylum Streptophyta; class Magnoliopsida; order Vitales; family Vitaceae; genus Tetrastigma; species Tetrastigma voinierianum. The sequence continues at coordinate 2,016,018 of JAEQBH010000138.1, read as the reverse complement.
TTGGTATATATCTGCACGCAAATGTATCTAAAACTAAGCAACATTCTCTCTAATCTTCAAGAAAATGGAGAACGGTTTTGTGATAGCCATTCTTGTCAGGCTGGTGCTAGTGCATGGTTTTATGATCATGTCACAGTCTGTGATCTGTTCCAGTGCCTCAAACCTCACTGATGAAGAAGCTCTTCTCGCCTTCAAATCCCAAATCACCTTGAACTCCGACGACCCAATATTGGTTAGTAATTGGACAGGCAAGGCCTCCTTCTGTACATGGGTTGGCGTTTCTTGCAGTTCCCGTCGGCAAAGAGTCACTGCCTTGAACCTTTCTTACTTCGGTTTTCAAGGCACTATATCACCATACATCGGGAACCTCTCGTTTCTCACCGTTCTGGACCTCCGCAACAACAGTATTCATGGTCAGCTTCCAGAGACTGTAGGTCGTCTTCGCCGTTTGAGGGTCATCAACTTGATATTCAACCAGCTGGAGGGGAAAATTCCGCCGAGCTTGTCACAGTGTCGAAGGCTTCAATGGCTGCTCCTCCGGTCTAACCGGTTCCAAGGGAACATACCCAAGGAGATAGGTCTTCTCTCCGGTCTGGAAATGCTAGACTTAAGTGAGAACTATCTGACAGGTACAATTCCTTCATTTATATTCAATACATCCACCCTCCAATACATTGATCTCGTAGTAAACAACCTCTCTGGCGGCATCCCACCAACTATTTGTCACAAACTTCCCAACCTTGAAGTGTTGTATCTATCTAACAATCCACTAGGCGGTCCATTTCCAACCAGTTTATGCAATTGTACTAGTATTCGAAGAATCAGCTTTGTCAGAAATGGCTTCAGTGGAAGCATACCAGCAGATATAGGATGCTTAACTAAACTAGAGGGTCTGGGTTTAGCAATGAACAGACTAACAGGCACCGTCCCTCTGTCCTTAGCTAATCTTTCCAGGTTGGAAATCCTTGATTTCATGTACAACTATTTGGAAGGTGGGATCCCTCAACAACTAGCACAGCTACCTAGGATAAGAAGACTCCGAATTGCCTATAACAGCCTTTCTGGTGGGATCCCTAAAGCAATCTTCAATCTAACATGGGTTGAGGCAATTAGTTTCATGGGTAATCGTCTATCAGGAAGCATTCCAGAGTTGACCAACCTTGGGCTTCCAAAGCTTAACGAACTAAACCTGCGAGACAACCGTTTCACTGGGAAAATTCCAGATTCTATCTCTAATGCCTCAAGGCTTACTTTCTTAGAGCTATCAAACAATCTTTTAAACGGCCCAGTTCCCATGAGTTTGGGCAGTTTACGATTCCTTAGGACGCTCAATTTGCAGCGAAATCAACTCAGCAACGACCCATCTGAGAGGGAACTCCATTTCTTATCGTCTTTGACAGGGTGTAGGGAATTGATAAATTTGGTTATTGGGAAGAATCCTATAAATGGAGTAGTACCGGAATCTATAGGAAATCTATCAAGCTCACTTGAACTCTTCAATGCAGATCAATCCCAAATCAAAGGCAGTCTTCCAGTCAGATTGGGTAACTTGAGCAACTTGGGGACACTGGAACTAGCTGGCAATGATTTGACCGGGACCTTGCCATCTTCTCTTGGAAGCTTAGGTCGACTGCAGAGATTGCGCCTTTTCCTCAACAAAATAGAAGGACCAATTCCGGATGAACTCTGTAACTTAAGATATTTGGGAGAACTGGATTTGCGTGAGAATAAGCTTTCAGGTCCGATCCCAACCTGCATAGGAAATCTCAAAAATTGCTAGAAATCTCTTTATCTTCTAATGCACTGCAATATTCGATACCTTTGGGCATGTGGAACCTGGACAATCTTTGGTTTCTTAATCTCTCCCTTAATTCTATAACTGGGTCTCTTCCTCCCCAGATTGAAAACCTGAAGAGGGCAGAAACATTTGATCTATCCAAGAACCAACTATCTGGAAGTATTCCCGGAAGAATATCAAACTTGAAGATGTTAACGCGCCTCAACTTGTCTGACAATGCATTCCAAGGTAGCATTCCTGATGGCATCGGTGAGTTGGCTAGCTTAGAATATTTGGATCTCTCTTCCAACAAACTATCAGGCCTCATCCCGGAGTCGATGGAGAAGCTTAGCTACCTCAAGCATTTGAATCTCTCTCTCAACAGGCTAATTGGCAAGGTTCCAACTGGAGGCCCCTTTGGTAACTTCACTGACCGATCTTTCCTGGGGAACGACGAACTTTGTGGTCTTCCGAAACTCAAACTCCGAGCTTGCCCAACGAATTCTAGGAAGGGAACGTTTTGGCTCAAACATGTCGGCCTTCCAGTTATTTCAGTAGTTGTATTGGCTGCTTTCTTGATTATCATTATAAAGCTTCGAGGGAAGAAGAAGAAGCAGGAAGCCCAGTCTTTGGTTCAATTCTCAGACGATGTTGCGCCTAGATTGATTCCATATCATGAGCTTCTTCTTGCTACCAACAACTTTTGCGAAGCAAACCTGCTTGGAGTAGGGAGTTTTGGGTCTGTATACAAAGGAACTCTCTTAGACAATACAATTGCTGCCGTTAAAGTCTTGGATTTGCAGGTGGAGGGTGCACTGAAATCTTTTCACGTGGAATGTGAAGTTCTGAGGAACGTTAGACACAGAAATCTTGTGAAAATCATAAGCTCTTGCAGCAACCTTGATTTTAGAGCTTTGGTTCTTCAGTACATGCCTAATGGGAGCCTAGAGAGGATGTTGTATTCTCACAACTACTTCTTAGATCTCCTTCAAAGGCTCAACATTATGATAGACGTGGCAGCAGCTGTTGAGTATCTTCACCATGGCTATTCAGAGTCTGTAGTGCATTGTGATTTGAAGCCAAGCAATGTCCTTCTTGACGAACAACTGGTCGCACATGTGAATGACTTTGGGATCGCTAAAATTTTTGCCAAATACAAATCAATGACACAAACAACAACCGTCGGCACAATGGGCTACATCGCACCAGGTCAGTTTTTTTTTTCTCTTGAAAGGAGTTTACCTTAAAAAAAAAAAGAAAAAAAAGAGAAACTTGTGTTTCAACCCATTAATTTTGGGAATAATTGCAAAGGAAACATAATCAAAACAAAATACATTATTTAGTCCCATTACATAAATAATAATTGTGTTTCATTTATGTTAGGATATAGGAACTACCTTAATAAACCATAGGTACTACCTTAACATTATTCATTATAGAGTACTTAGGACATTAAGGTAGTATCTATGTATTATTATACCTTAAACATAATTATTTTCTATAAAATCGCACTAACAATGTATTTTTGCATTATTTAGACTTTTTTTTACAATTATTCCCAAATCAATGGGTTGAAACACGAAGGACCAATTTTGTTCATATTTTACTTTTCTAGATAAGAGTTTTTTAAAACATAGAGAACTCCATTTTAATATTTTCTGAAAACTCTTGTTATCTGAATTTAGTGTTTTTTGTGTTCGTCGTGTTTTTTAAAACAAAAAAAAAAACAAGGAATCAAATATGTTCTCTTAGTTTCTTTTGTTCTTTCTTGTTTTTTCTATACAACAAAAAACAGTTTTAAAAAACTGTAACCAAACAAACCCAATTTCTAAAAAAAATCTACAAGCTTGGTTGTAAATATGAAAAACAATTATAGATATTTAAATTTGAAATAGCCTCCAAATATCCTTCCTTAGTAAAATAATGAAGTAGGTAAACTACTTTATATGCCATTTTATATGCTTCTTAACCATGTAAACGATTGAGAGTAAGTCATTACAACTGTTATCTTTTTAATTTGTGCAAAACTTACAGAATATGGCTCTGAAGGGAGAGTGTCAAGGAAAGGAGATGTGTATAGCTATGGTATTATGGTGATGGAAACATTCACCAGAAAGAAACCAACCCATGAAATGTTCATAGGAGGATTAAGCTTGAGGCAATGGGTGGCTTCCTCTTTCCCTGATCTGATCATGGAGGTCGTGGATGCTAACCTGTTGGCACAACAACTAAATAATGCAAATGGAAATCTCCAAACCTGTCTCCTTTCCATCATGGGGTTGGCCTTGCAGTGCTCCCTGGATTCACCGGAGGAAAGGCCCAATATGAAAGACGTGGTTGTCAGACTATCCAAGATCAGACAACAGTACATTAGCTAGATGTAGGCAAATTGTAGGTTTTTGAAAATTGTTCTTGACAACCGTTTTTGAAAACACAAAACATTATTTTGGTATTTTTTTAAAACTATTCTTATTCTATGAATTTTATGTTTTCTATGTTCTTAGTGTTTTTTAGAACAAAAATACACAGGTTCTTTATGTTTTTTTTTGTTCTTCTTAGTTTTCATAACAAAAAAGGGTTTTCAAAAATCATAAACAAACGAGCCTTAGTCTCCAATATCCTTTACTATATATGTTGAGAGTTGAGACTCTTAATGTAAACTTGGATAAATGGTTAAATAAAACGTTTCACCCTTGTGAGGAAATTCCCTTGTTATTTGAAACCAATTCAGAACACAGAACTCAGAAAAAAAATAAGAAGAAGAAGAAGAAATGCACTTCAGATCTACACAGAAACTTCCAGGCTATTTTATTCAATGTTTGTGTCGGAAAACAAGAACAAACTCAAGAAAAGAAAACCCAGAACAGAGCTCATCTATTCTATACAAACGAGTCTCAGAAAAAAAACCCTCTTTGTTATTTTTTTTTTTAAATTATTCATAGAAACTTGATCAAGAAAACTAACAAACACCTTATGTACATTACTCTTCTCAACCAAAAAGTAACTAACTCAACCAAGGAAACGACTATAACAAAAATAGGATCACTTCTTTCACAAATCTCCACCTTGAGACTAATTTTCGGGATCTCACCATGTCAACAATCTGCTCATAAGTTCAGCCACCAAAAACCTTTAAAATTTTCAAAGCTTCATTGAACTTGGTAACTGGAATCACCTTAGTGAGTAGATCAGGTGTTTTAACATCAATTGAGATTTTCTTCACCTGAACCAGCCCTTCTTCTATCACATCTCTGACAAAATGCAATCTGATATCAATATGTTTTGTTCTCTCATGGTACATGCTTTGTTAGGTGAATAGCACTTCGAGAGTCACAAAAAATATCCACACAGCCCTGCTCACAACCAATCTCATCAAGCATTCCCTTCCACCACAAAGCCTCTTTTGTAGCCTCAGTCAAAGCAATATATTCAGCTTCCGTTGAAGAAAGAGCCATAACTCTTTGCAAAGAGGACTTCCAACTAATGGTATTGCCACCGGTAGTGAAAACTTAACCAAATATAGACCTTCTTTTATTTAAATCACCTTCAAAATCTGAATCACAGTAACCAAAAACCTTGCAACTCTTATTACCATCAACTTTATACTTCAGTTTTAGTTTAACAGTCCCTTTAAAATACCTGAGCAACCATTTGACAGCATTCCAGTGGACTCTTCCAGGTTTGCTCATAAAACGACTCACCAAACCAATTCCATAAGCCACATCTGGCCTGGTACAAATCATACCATACATGATGCTACCTACTGCATTTGAATATGGGATACCCTTCATGTACTCATACTCTTCTTCATAATCACTTTCCTTGACAGAAGTTAACTTGAAATGTACACCAATAGGAGTAGACACAAATTTTGCCTTGTTCATACCAATTAAATCCACAATTTTTCCAACATACCACTCTAAGAAATAGTTAAAAGACCACTCTTTCTATCCCTACTAATATCCATTCCCAGAATCCTTCTTGTAGGCCCAAGTTCTTTCATTTCAAACTCTGAATTGAGTTTTTGCTTTAGCTTTAGAATTTCATATTTATTCTTGAAAGCTAGAAGCATATATTCAACATAGATCAACAAATAAATGAAAGTCTAATCCTCTAATTTAGAGAAGTAAACAAAACTGTCATGTTTGCTTCTACAAAATCCTTGACTTAACATGAAAATATCAAACCTCTTATACCACATTCTAGGAGATTCTTTCAAACTGTATAAGGATTTTTTCAAAAGACATACCTTGTCTTCATCTCCCTGCAAAACATACCCTTCTAGCTGGCTCATGTATATCTCTTCATTTAAACTACCATGTAGAAAGGTAGTTTTATCATCTAGTTGTTCCAATTCAAGGTCTTGAATTGAAACAATAGCAAGAATTTGTTAGAGAAGTTCTCTAAAGGCAATCGCCCTTAACACTTATTGTACGTCTTAGGTTTCTATTGAATGCATCTTCATTAATTTGATATTCATACGTTGAATTGATATAGATCTTTAATCAAATTAATGAAGTTCATAATACATAACATAGCATGAAGGAAATCATGATGAGATCATGATAATAAGATTCCTATCATTTGCAATTATGTTAGTATCTAAATTTTCTCAAGTCATAAGATTAACGAGACTGGACATTGTTAATCCGAATAGACTAGCACATGTCATATTCCTTGATTCGATCAAGCAGTAGATCTTATAAACTATGATCATGAGTTGATTAGAGTTGACATGTGGATGCTTGTTAAGAGTAGCTAAGTACATCGGAGACCTGCCATGAGACAATCATATGGATTATCTATTCAAATGTAGATGATAGTCTCATCATAGTAATGGTGCATGTATCCTTAGACTTGAAACGCTCAAGGATATTTTGGATGTTGATTCTCAGATTAATTCGATCCATGTCGCTTCGAAGTCACTCTTTCAGATACTGTATAGCTTGAGGTATTTGAAGGTAATTAGGTAGCTAACAAAGGATTTGTCACTCCCAATAGAGGGAGAGTATACCTATGACCTCTTGTCAGGATCATTAATCGGGAATCTTTGGCCATAGTGGAAATTCCATGAAAAGTGTCTTCGGGTGCATAACTGATGATTAATGAGTCTGGGGACAAGATTTAATATCACTTGGGCTAGATGTGGCGTAGCCAATCTAGTGGGAGCTACACTTTGTCTATGCTTTGAACCGAGTGAGGTATAGTTTGGTGAAATGACGAATTACGATATTTGTCTATGAAAGGGTTAGTAGTCAAACCACTAACTCTCCAATCAATTGGGGGTCATGATGTGTTGCTAAACGTCCTGCATGACTTCCTTGATTCAATGGTTGAATCAAGTGACCAACATAACCAGGAACCTAATGGGTCACACACTTAGAAGAGTGTGGGGTTGATATAAAACGAATTTTGATATGATCCAATTATGAGGGAGATCAATATCAAGAATGGAATGTCACGGGATTAGTAACTTAGGTTCAGCGTCTCTCACTAAGAGAGAGAGTGCAGCTCAGTTTGTTCTGGCTGGCTTAAGGTATGAGGTGAAATCACGCCATAACGCATAGGGATATGTGTAGCCTATCATCTCTTAAAGAAATGGGTACTTCAAACATTTCATGAGCTAGGGATTTCCTATAAAAGGACCTTATGGAAAACCCTAACAAGACTAAGTCATTTTTCTCACTCCTCTCACGAAGGGTGTTCTAAAGAGATAGAGAGAGTGCTATTCCAAGAAAACCTCTCAGGAGACGGCTGGGCTTCCCTTCTGGACGAGACTGCCAGCATCGAGAGCCCCTTCCAAATCGTTGCCTTAGCGGTTGTCGCCTCCACTCTTCGTGTGGATACTATTAGAGGTGAACCTAGGACTTGGTTCACTTCGGTCTCTACTGCCCCGACCGTTGGATCGGTTTTTGAAATCGACACAAGGCAACCTCACACCATCCTCTTTGGCTTGAACCAGATTTGATGTCTCAAGGGATCATTGGGTGGGGTTTTGGAGATTTTTTTTTTGTTTCAAATGCTTTAGCAACTATTGCCACCTTTAAAACCCTACAGTTGTATCAAACCACACTTGTGTGCATCAAAATCGGATCTTTGTTGAGAGTTGACGATTTTTTGTACCCATGTTTTTCAAAGGTTCAAAAATGAGATTTTTGTTTTTAAAAAGGCATGATCTAATGTTCTTCTTCATGTAATTTGGTCATGAGATGATCAAACATGATTGTGGTGAAGAAGAAACGGTTTGGATAAGATTAAAACTCCCAAAGTTGGGAATTTTATCATATCTACAGATGGTGAAACCTAGCTCATGTAGTGACGTGGGTTATGAACCCAGGCAACATTGCGATGTACGGGCTGCCACATCAGGACATGGTGCCCCAAAACCCACCTTACATCACGATGTGAGAAGGTGACATCGCAGCGTGGGCACTTCCGTAAGGCTACTGCATGCTTCACGTCGCGACGTGATGTCTTTATGTCGCAACGTGAAGTCTTTACGTCACAACATGAAGTCTTTACATCGCAACATGAAGGCTAGCAATGAGGTTTTTCACTTTTCCTTTGTTTGTTCTTGCATCATTTTGGTTTCTTATTAATTGTATGAGCAAGATGAAAGAATGCAAGTTAAGTTTGAAGTGTTCAACCTTAAATTTCCTTAACTATGGTTTTTAGTTGTTTTGAGAAAAATGTAAAACCATGGTGAAATTACCTTCAAAGCTCTTTGGGTGAAATCTATACCTCATGGTAGCTAGGATTCAAGAGTTGAATCGAGATTATGGTTCAAGGAGTTGAACTAGTTAGAGATTCAAGAGTTGAATTGGGCTTGCCATTCAAGAGTTGAATCGGTTTATGCATCATTTTAGTTCAAGTGTTGAAAAACCTTTTCATGTGCTTTTGAAATCATGGGGTGCCATTATCTTTAACTTTCAATGGGATGCATTATATGCATGTTAAGGGTGTATGTTAGAATGATGGATGATTATGAACTTTACCCAATGTTGATTAAGCATATTACATGATTACTTCCTTTTGGTAAATAAGGTCTGCGTGTTCTTGCCTCTCTCTATTTTCTCTATGTATTTCTCTTCTCATCTAAATCCCCCTCAAATGTAACTTAAGGTTCTTCTTGTAAATGTATGTAATTAGATTACATAGGATTAAGATTAGTTGGTAGAGACACAAAGGAGAAAGGAGCATGGAGGAGGATCCAAGAAGGAAGACCTTGAAATGTAAATTCGATTTAATTTTATGGGTTGTAATAATCATGCATGTCCCTAGGTTTGACCAAGTCAATTCCATTTTGGCTCGTGGAATTGATTTTCGAATGTCCATAATCATACCATATAGTTAGAGTAACTATCTTTATATTTTCATGAGATGAATGGATATATATATATATATAAAGCATGCTAATGCAATGATGAGACTCAACTAAAGAAACCCCTCAATTATTAATATTAAGGCAACGTCTTCCACTAATATGGTATGAACCTGAGTTCTTCTGGAATTGGGATTGTTGGGTAAACCCAAGCCCTCTCTATAAGGACATGTTCTATCCATGGAAATGAGTTTTCCTAATTAATGGGCTTGCCATAACTAGACTCATTAGCTTGTTGGGAAAACCCAAGGTTAATGTTGGATAGAGACACAATTGGGCAAGTGTACATTAGATGTACACACATCAAGAGTTGATAACCCAATGATGGTGCATACATCAACAATTGATAGCACTAGATTCGATAGTTGCAAGAAGTTGCAATTGGTATGGACAAGATATGTAAAAACCGGGTAAAATCGAACCCTCGGATGACGAAACGGACCGCACCATAGGGTTCGTCTCATGAAACCTAGTTGCCTAGGCGAAATTTGTCAAATTCCAAAGAGAATAATTTTTTTTCATTTTTCCTAGCAACGGGGTTTAGGTGACACATGGCATGATGACACATGCCATGTGACTCATGCCATGGTGACACTTGGCATGATGAGGGCCAAGTGTCATGGATAGAGATGAGTGAATAGGTGACACATGGCATGATGAGAGCCATGTCGTCACTTAAGAGGACAGAAGAAGAAAATCTTCGTCTTTGGTATTAAAGAGAGATAAGGGAGAGTGGGGATGGAACTCCGGTGAGAAAACAAAGAGAAGAAAGAAAAGAAAGAGCGAAGAGAAGGAGAAGAAAGGGAAAGAGAAGAAGGAGAGGAAGGAAGATCCAAAGGCTTCTTCCTTTGATCTACCGACATTCCGACGGTCAGAGTTCGTCGGGTTGAGAGTTAAAGTCCGTCTACTCAATGAGGCTACGCTCCAAGAAGTAGGGACTCTTCCTACTTTGGCTTATTTCCACTCTAAGGGTTGTTTGGCCATGTTTTTTTTGCCCTAAGGGGCTGTTTAGCCGGAATTTTTATAGGGCTGCAATGTGTTGACCTTATAATTTGCCTTCAGTTTGGGACTGGTTTTCGGTTGAGATACTGAGGACATTTAGGCTTGTGTTCTTCATAGAAGTTGTAGTTGCATATGTGAACTTGATGTTAGGATTTTGAATCACTTAAATTGGACCTCTACAGCTCAATTTATGGTCCATTTCCCGGGACTACCACAACTTAGGCTATTTATTTGTTTGTGTCCAGATCTTAGGACTGGTTTTCTATTAGGAAACAGAGAAATTTTGGACTCATGTTCTTCATAGAAGTTGTAGCTGCATCTATAAACTTGACATTAGGCTTTTGAATCACCCAAATGGGACATCTATAGCTCAAGTTATGGTCTATTTCCCGGGACTACCACAGCTTAGGTTGTTTATCTGTTTAAGGCCAGATTTTGGATTGTTTGGGGACTGATTTATGAACTAAGTTCGGAACTATCTTGTGGCCTGGATATGGCTTTGTTTGTAGCTTATGTATGCATGGTTTTGTGGCCTGACTATGGCTCGGTTGCTGTGACAATTTTTAGATTAATCACAGACTATTTTATGTCCCTACAGGTATACCTCAGGTTTGCTATGGCTAGTGATGTGGCCTAGTTCTAGCCTATTTATGGCTTGTCTTAAGGTCATTGTATAGACTGTTTTGTGGGCATATCCAAGACATAGTTGGTCTTGTGGATCAAGGTTGTCATTGCTTGAGTTTGAATGACATGCTTGGGGGTAATTGAATGTTGATATATGTGTTTTAATATATATTGACATTGAGATGGGTTTTATTTGGAAATTATATGCTTTTGATATAATTGTCCATAATACATGTTGAATTCAGGGCTGTTTGAATTGTCCATGTAGCATTCATGATATATGTGGCATGATATAACATGCAATGGTGCATTACATTGCATATGCACGGGGATATCGCATTGAATGAGTGTGAGTGCATGATTATGATCAATCACCATACTTGGTGATTGATGGGTGGGCTCGGTACTGTTGGATGATATCCAACAGAGTCACACGGTTGCATTACATGGAAAAACATGTGATGGGTAATAGCAAGAAGGGTTAGACATCCCCTCGGGTGAAAGGCCCGGACTGGTTCATACACTCCAACGGTGAAAGTCCAAAAAGTGTAGGAAGGCGTGAGATTTGCGGTGAGACCTCGAATCATTGCCCGCTGAACACCACGGAGTTTTGGTTATAAAATCTTTTGAAATAATAACATCCACAAAGTTTTGGTTTATAAACCAAGATTTATTCAAAGTGTCCATTGGATCGATTCATCAATGTGATTTATCACACATTAGCACTCGCATTGTGTGGTGGGAATAGTGGGAACTGGGAATATTTATGATTGAATCTCATCTCATTTCATGGCATGTCATGTAGGATTCCATAAGTAGAAATTGCATGTTTTCACTTGGAATGTGAATGAGTTTGTGGGGTGAGACCATTGCATGTATGCACTTAGGTGGGGAAGTAGCCTACGTAGAGAGCTTGTGAATATCGAGTGGCCCCGATCGCACTATTATGTCCAGCTCAAGGGATCCATGTTTAACAAAATCGAAACAAGTCTCCTTTCTTGAGGGAGAGCTCTATCAATTCCCAGCACATAACACATGACATGACCCATCTGGGACCCTAATATAACACAGCTAGCTACGTCGAGGTCATTTTATGAGTAAAGTGGCCACTGCCCGAGCTCATTTATCCATACTAAAATAATATACAAGGCTATATCACAATAGTCCTTAAGAGTTTAAACTATAACACTCTTATAATATATATATATATATATATATATATATATATATATATATGTATAGCCAAACTATTTGTTCAATATATTTTACAAAATAACTATCAAAACCACGGTAAGGCTTTTAACTACAGTGGGTTCCGAATGGCGTCGATCCACCGGTGTACACCCTACAGAAATGTTTTCCCATAAGGGTGAGCCAGCATGATAGAATATTTCCTACAAAGGCAACTCCCCACCTAAGTGCATATACAATGGTCATGTTTCACACATTCACATTCACATTCCAAGTGAAAACATGCAATTTCTACTATGGAATCCTACATGTCATGTCATGAAATGAGATGAGACTCAATCATGTACCTGAGTCCTTACCGACTCCTATCACACAATGCCAAAGCCTATGCATGATAAAATCCATCATTTTTGGATTACATCCAATGATCATTTTACAAAATAAATTCATTTGTTTTCAAACCAAAATCTTTTTGGATGTTACACCTCAATGATCATTTGTATACAAAACTCATATGTCTTTTTGTGGGTAGCGAATTTTCAAGGTCCCACCACAAGCTCCGCACGCCTTCCAACACTTTTACGGGCTTTCACCGCTGAAATTATGTCTAACCACAACTAACGGGCCTTTCACCTGAATAGGTGTCTATCTCTGCTTGCTATTACCCGACACAAATTTTCTTTACCACATTATTCAACGATGCGGCTCTGTTGGACTTCGTCCCACTTGACCGAGCCCACCCAATCAAACACCAAACGCAATGTTGATTTTTTAACCATGCACTTACACTCATTCAATATGATATTCCCGTGCATATGGAATGCAATGCGCCATTGCATGTTATATCATGCCACATGTATAATGAATACTATACGGACAATTCAAACCACACAATTCATCATGTGTCATGGACAATCATCTTAATTGCATATAATTTCCATACAATAACACATTCCATGTCAATATATTTATACACAAATATATCAACATCTTATCACACAACTACCACCAAGCATGTTATTCAAAACCAAGCAACAATACCCTTGATCCTCGATGCCAAGTGTGACATATACTATGCCCACAAAATGGCCCTAAGACAAGCCATAAACAATCTACCAAACTAGCCATCAACATGCCTCAATCATGCCCTAAACATAACGTGAAAATTGTCTCAAATTCAGTCCCATAGTGGCACTGAATTCAGTCCTAATCAGTCTTAAAATCTAGACACAAGCAAATAACAGCCTAAGATGTGGCAATCCCAGGAATGAAATGGACCATAACTTGAGCTGTAGAGGTCCAATTTAGGTGATTCAAAAGCCTAACATCAAGTTTACTAATGCAGCTACAACTTCCATGAAGAACACAAGTCAAATTCTCTCTGTTTCCCAACCTAAAACCAATCCTAAATTCTAGACAGTGTGTAGGGTCAAAACAGGGCTACGGCGGTCCTAGGAATGAAATGGACCATAACTTGAGTTGTAGTGGTCCAATTTGGGTGATTCAAAAGCCTAACATCAGTTTCACGGATGCCGCTACAATTTTTATGAAGAACCCAAGTCTAGATTCCCTCTATTTCCCAATCGAAAACTGGTCCCAATTTCTGAACAATGTGTAGGGTCAAAACAAGGTTGTGGTAGTCCCGAGAAGGAAATGGATGATAACTTGAGCTGTTGTGGTCCAATTTGAGTGATTCAAAATTAACATCAAGTTCACAGATGCAGCTACAATTTCTATGAAAAACCCGAGTCCAAATTCTCTCCTTTTCCCAACTGAAAACCAGTCCCAAAATCCGAACAGTGTGCATGATCAAAACTGGGCATCATTCCCATAGTTCTAAAATTCGGCCAAACAACCCCTTAGGGAAAAAAACATAGCCAAACAGCCCCTTAGGGCAAAAAACACAACCAAACAACCCTTGGGGTGAAAATAAACCAAAGTAGGAAGAATTTCTACCTCTTAGAGCGTAGTAGAAGCCCTAGGAAGTCCCGTGGACTCTTCCTAAACCCGAAACCTTTGATTTCCCAAAATTCTTGCTTGGATCCTCGGTGAAATCCCACGTTTTCGGTAACTACACGTAGCCCTCGTCGAGTAGATGAATTTTCGTTCTTGGCCGAGATGGTCAGAGCCGATGGAACTCCATGGATCAGAGTAAGTTTGATTTTTTCTCCCTCTCTCTCACGACCAAACAACATAAATGTGATCTTTCTACCCCAAAAATGATTTTTAACCCTTTTTTCCAAATTTTAAACTCTTTGCTCATATCGCGCCACGTATCTGAGACTCGTTCAAGTCCGTTTTTGCCCCCGAAACAAATTTTTTTCATCCCGGTTTAAGTTTAAGGTATTTGAGGTTATAATTTATTTCCACGATGATTTTCTCAAAAATCTCATTCTACTGAGATTTTCTCAAAAATCCGTTTAAGTCGACAACCCTTTCGGCCTTAGAAAATCGTGAAAATCTAACTGTCTTGGAATTCAACAAAATTTGTCTAGGTAACTAGGTTTCGTGAGATGAAGCCAATGGTGAGATCCGTTTCATCGTTCGAGATCTAGAAAATTTCAGTTTTACAACCTATACTGTAGTGGCAATTTACCGTTTTGCCATTTTTCTAAAAAATTAAAATTTATCCGGGTTTTACACACCTTATAAGCGAAAATATTTCAGGTGCAGAACAAAAACCGGTGAATGGCACTCATTCAAGACTGCAATTGTGAAGAAAGCTGACATTTGGCTTTTAATAACCTTTTTATAAAATGTTTTGGAATAATATAGTTCTAACTTGTAATTTTATTACGCTTACGAGTGTAATTCAAACATATGGAGTCGTTTTAGATTGGCCTTGCATCATTCAAATGAATGTGGATAAATGGAACCAAGTGATGTGCATCCGGTTATTCAGTATCTGGGTTCCGGTAAGTAAAGGCGTGGTAGTGTGGTATCGGGTTACCCGATATCCATGAGTTTCCGTAAGTTGATAGTTGGTCAACGGCCCGGGTTTTAGGGCGTCACAAGATACCTACCTATTGACCCAAGGTGGCTTGTTAGGTAAACCCAAAGTCATTCTTGGTGATATTGAGTACCGACCCACTAAGAGAAACCCCATATAGGTTCTCTCGGATCAATAGTGAGGGCTAAGGATTTGCAATAAAATAGTGATAGTTATAATGCATAATTATCAAATTGTAATAATCATGCATTTTAAAGTACAATCTAACATGATCTCTTTTACATCTAGGTTGTTAGAATCAAACGATGTCAACGAATGTGAACTCGCAACCAACGTGGATGCCAACTTAAATTGTCAGAACTAACTGGGTGGCTAAGGTGAGAATAGTTCTCAAAAGGGAAAGGTTAGCCTATATCCTTGTTGAGCAACTCCCTCAATCCCCAACTGTTGATGCATCTGAAACAATTTATAAGGTATATCAAAAGCGCTTGGTTGATAGTGCGAGGGTGGGATTGATTATCCTCACCTCCATGTCACCTGAGTTTCAAAAGCAGTGTAAGACTATGGATGCATATTCCATAGTATGCCATCTAAGGGAGCACTATAATGAGTAAGCGAGAACTAAAAGGTTCAAAGTCCCTAAATTGCTTTTTGGTTCCAAGATGGAAAAGGGGACATCCCCAGTGCAACATGCACTGAAGATGTATGAACATATTGAGAGGTTGAACCAATTGGGTTATTGGATGGATTTTGAATTGAGTGTGGACTTGATTTTGGCAAGTTTACTTGATAGTTTTGCACAGTTTGTGGCTTGGCTCTAGGATGGGAACCAGTGTGTCACCATATTCAAGTTTGAATCGCGATGCTGTAGAGATGGTAGGGAAGATGGCTAAGAAGAGAGGTAAAGACTACCCCGAAAGAGACTTGCTTCTATTGTGGTCAAGTTAGCCATTGGAAGAGGAACTGCAAGGCTTACTTGGAGTCGAAGAAGAAGGTGGCATGTGATGCACAATCATCTTCAGGTATTTATGTCATTAAGGTTAATATTGTTTCTCCTAACATATGGATATATGATACCAGTTGTGGCTCATACATATGGATTGATATGCATGGCCTAAGGAGTAGTAGAAAGCTCACAAAGGGAGAGTCCGACTTACAAGTGGGCAATGGTGCAAGAGTTGCAGCTATTGCTATATGGACTTATGTTTTGAACCTCCCTAGTGATCTTTGTATAAATTTGGATGATTGTTGCTATGTCCCAGCATTGATGAAGAACTTTTTCAGGTTTCTTATTTGAACAAGAAAGGTTTTCATTTATATTTTGTAACAATGGTTGTTACATTATGATGTCTTTTATGCTAGTGGTACACTAAGCAATGGAATTTACATATTAGATATGTCCAATCCAATTTTAAATGTAAACGACAATAAAAGACTAAAGGGAGACAATCTGAAATTATCGAGCTCATGGCATTGTTGCCTTGCCCGTATAAGCGAGAGACACGTAACTGAGTTACATAAGAATGGTAGCTTGAGGTCATTTGATTGTGATTCATTTGAAAAATGTGAATCTTGCTTGTTAAGCAAAGATGACTAAGTTGCCCTTTGTTGGAAAGGGTGAACGTGCCAATGGACTTTTAGACCTAATACATATGTGGTCCTATTTCCATACTTAACATAGATGATTTCATCTAGTTCATTACCTTTATTGATGATCATTCATGATTTTGGTATTTTTATCTGATAAGATGCAAACCTAAATCTTTGAATAGTTCAAAGAATTCAAAAGTGAAGTGGAGAAAAAGCTTGGGAGAAGTATCAAATCACTTAGATGAGATCCAAGTGGCAAATACTTAAGCCAAGAGTTTTACAGGTTATCTCTAAGATAAGAGACTTTTATCAGTGGACTCATCTTACACACCACATCAAGCAGTGGTGGTGTAAGGACAAAGCGAACCTTGTTTAGCTTGAGTGGGGTCTATGTTGGAGCCAAGGCAAATCTACTCGAGTCACCTTAGAGGTATGTACATGTGACTATTGTTTTAAGTGTTAAACAAAGTCCAATCTAAGTCAATTGAGGTTACTCCATATGGGATATGGAATAACAAGGAGCCCTGTATTTCTCACATGAAAGCATGGGATTGTCATGCTTATGTGAAGTAGACAGTGTCAGACAAGCTTAAAGTTAATCCAAAGGCAATTATTCATGTTGATGAAGTAGCAGTTGAACCTTTTGAAACAGAAGCACATTGTAGCACAAGTAGGATAACTCCTATTCCAAAGAAATATGGATTTCTCATCAATGGAAAGTGGGACGTATTGCTCAAAGAGGTCAATAAGCCTACTACCTACAATGAATCCCTAAATAGTTCATAGTCTGACAAGTGGCTTGAAGCCATGAAGTCAGAGGTGGATTCCATGTGAGTCAACCACCTCTAATAAAGATGACTCCAAATCTCAATCAAGCTAAATGTTCACGTTGAATGGTAGCATAGTCAGTTGGAAAAGTTCCAAACAAGATATGACTGTAGTTTCTACAACTGAATCAGAGTGCATCATTGCTTCCGATGGTAGCTATGGAAACGGTTTGGACAAGTTAATTCATTTATGCACTAGGAGTGATCCCTAGAATTTTTGATTTGGTACTATAGTATTGGGATGACAATGGAGCCATTGCAAAAGCAGAAGGAACCATGGTCTCATCAAATGTCCAAACTGGTACTCAGGGTGATACCATTTGATTTGAGAAATATTTGGTGATCAGATGCTAAGATAGAGAAATGCCCATTGATCATAATGTGTCTGATCTCTTGGCTAAGCCACTCCCTTATAAAAAGTATGATTTACATCTACTTGTCTAAGGTATGGTATACAAAGGCGAATGGCTTTAGATCAAGTGGGAGAATGTTAGAGAAGTGCTCTAAAGGAAATCACTTGTTGTACGTCTTGGGTTTCTACTAAAGGCATCTTCATTAATTTGATATTCATATGTTGAATTGATATAGATCATTAATCGAATTAATGAAGTCCATGATACATAGCATAACATGAAGAAAATCATGATGAGATCATGATAATAAGATTTCTATCATATGTAAGTATGTTAGTATCTAAATTATCCCTAGTCATAGGATTAACGAGACTAAACATTGTTAATCCGAATAGACTAGCACATGTCATACTCCTTGATTGGATCAAGCAGTGCATCTTATAAGCTATGATCATGAGTTGATTAGAGTTTACATGTGGATGCTTGCTAAGAGTAGCTAAGTATATATGAGACATGCCATGAGACAATCATATGGATTATCTATTTAAATGTAGATGATTGTCTTATCATAGAAATGGTGCATGTATCCTTAGACTTGAGGTGCTTAAGAATATCTTGGATGCTGATTTTGTACTTTGACATCGATCCATGTTACCTCTTAGAGGTCGCTCTTTGGTGATAATCGGGTATAGCTTGAGGTATTTAAAGACAATTAGGTAGCCAACAAAGGATTCGTCACTCCTAATAGAGGGAGAGTATACCTATAAGCTAATTTAGGATCACTGCTAGGAATCTCTCTGTGTGGTGGAAATTCATGAAGAGTGTCAGCCGGGTGCACCAGTGATGAGTAAGCCAAGTCCAGGGCGTGTCTAATATCACTTGCTCTAGATGTGGCGTAGCCAGTCTAGTGGGAGCTACACATTGTTCATGCTTTGAACCGAGTGGGGTATAATTTGGTGAAATGATGAATTACGGTGTATTTGTCTATGGAAGGGTTAGCGATCCTTGAACCCTAACTCTGAATTGAATTGAGAGTCATGATGTGTGCTGGCATTTCATGACATGATTAATAGTTGGATCAGTGTCAGCTCTTTCAAGGGGTGATAGATGTGGCAAGAAGATGTGGAGCTGTCATATGGATTGGAAATAGTCAAATATGAGGAGATCAATATCAAGAATGGAGATATCCGCGGTTCAGTAGAATCCACAGTTGAAGGCCCTCACTAAGAGAGTGCGAGGCAGAACATTTCATGGACTTAAGGCCCATGAGGGGAACATGCCATAACGTATAGGGATGGGTGTAGCCTATCATCTCTTAAAGAGGGGCAATTTAGACATTTCATGAGTTAGGGTTTTCCTATAAAAGGACCTTTATGGAAAAACTTAACAAGAGTAAGCCATTTTGCTCACTCCTCTCATGAAGGGTGTTCTTGAAAGATAGAAAGAGTATTCTTCAAGATCAACTCCTCTTGGTGAGATCGGGTTTTGGCTTCCCTCTTTGAATCGAGACTTGGCTAGCACCAAGACTTCTTCCAAGGATGTTGCCTTGGAGGTTTTCGCGTCCACTCTTCATGTGGATATTGTTAGAGGTGAACCTAGGACTTGGTTCGCTTTGGTCTTTTTTGCCCCGACCATTAGATCTGTTTTTTAAACTGACACATGGTAATATCACACCCTCCTCTTTGGCTTGAATCAAATTTGATGTCTTAAGGGATCCTCGGGTAAGGTTTTGGAGATTTTTTTGTTGTTTCCTCTATTTCGGCAAATGTTGCCACCTTCAAAACCCTACAAAATTAGCCTTATGGAAGTATATATGCGGTGAATAAACATCATGGTAGTCAATGCCCTTAACTTGTGAGTAACCCTTGGCAACTAGTCTTGCCTTAAATCTTACTTTCTCCAACCCTAGAATTTCTGGTTTCAGTTTATAAACCCACTTGCAACCAATCACTCTTTTCCCTTTAGGTCTAGGAACAGGTATCCATGTCTCATTTTTGTTTTAGGACTAGATCTCTTCATCCATGGCCTTCCTCCAACTAATCCAATCTTCATTAGCCTTAGCTTCAGCATGTGTGGCCCGGTTCTTTCAACCCGAAGAGTCGTTGATATTTAGAGCAAAACCAATAAAGTTTGCTTGTGCAAACCTCGATGGAGGTCTTATTTGCCTTCTTGATTTATCTCTGGACAGCATATAATCACTTAATTGATTATATCTTGTGACAAATCCTCATAAAGTTCAGCTTCTAACTCAACTTCACGACTTGCCCTTGTACCATAATTTTGATTATCAATTTCAGCTTCCATATTAGGGTTGAATTGTATACCTCCACCTTGATAAGAACTTTTAGCATCATTATTTCTCAATTCAAGTTTTGAAACCTGAGGGACTTTATTCTTATTCACCTCATGTTTCTAGTTTGTGCCAACACCTTGTACAAGTGTTATATTGGAGCATTTCTCATTGAAAGTAACATCTCGGCTTATTATGCATTTCTTTTCCTCTATCAACCATATTTTATATCCTTGTACACCAAAAGGATAACCCAAAAATACTCCCTTCAAAGCTCTTGGGATCAACTTACCTTGACTAGCATGAACATATGCAATGCAGCCAAAGGTTCTTAGATGATAATAAGTAGGCTTTGAACCAAACCATAACTCTTCAGGAACCTCAAAATTTAATGCGGCATAAGGCGACCTATTTATTAGATAGCAGGCCGAAGACACAACTTCTGCCCATAATTTTTTTTTGGCAAACCAAATTGGTGTAACATACATCAACCTTATCCATGATGGTCCTATTAAATCTTTCTGCAAGTTCATTTTGTTGAGGAGTTCTTCTAACAGTGTGATGTCTAGAAATCCCATTTTTAGCACAATATTTGTCAAATTCATTGTTGCAGAATTATAGACCATTTTCAGTTCTCAACCTTTGATTTGCTTCCCTGCTTGATTCTCAATTAATATTTTCCACTCAGCAAACCTTTGGAAAGCCTCATCTTTAGTTCTTAAAAAATAAATCTATGTTTTCCTTGAGTAATCATCAACAAACGAAACAAAATAATGACAACTAGAGAGTGAGAAGGGGGTACCATTAGTGAGCCCCAAATATCTGAATGAATAGTCCAAAGTTACCTTTGTCCTGTGTATCCCAACATCAAATTTTAGTCTATGAGCTTTACCAAGTATGCAGTCTTCACATAATTCCAAATCTTTAATCTCCTTGTCGTTCAACAAACCATGTTTGCCAACTGTAACCACCCCTTTCAAACTCATGTGACCTAATCTGTTGTGCCACAACTGAGTCTTATCAAGGCTTGCTTTTTTTGATGTTGTTTCACCAATGACTGCACTCCAATGCAAGACTTAAAGGTCATTTTGTAAAAGGCCTTTCATCACCACTAAAGAACCCTTTATCACTCTCAATACTCCACCCTTTGACATGTTTGTGTAGCACATGCGGCATCCTAAAAGCAAGTTTCTTTTAAAGGTCTAGAAATATTAATCTAACTTCAGCAAGAATTTTTATAGTTCCATCCCACATCTTAAATTTAATGGAACCAATACCAACCACAAAGCATGTCATGTTATATCCCATGAGAACACTACCACTATCAATGAACTTATATTCGAAAAACAAAGCTCTTCTAGGTGTCATATGAAAAGCGCACCTAGAATCCATGATCCACTCTTCCTTTGGACCATTAATAGAGATAGACAAGACTTCAGTTGAATCAAACTCAAACTCTTGAGAAACTACTGCAAGAACCTCATTCTTGCTCTCATTTCCCATATTTTTCCCTATTTTTCTTTGTGGACATTCCCTTCTAAAATGACCCTCTTTATTCAATACCCGACACAATTTTCTTCTCCTTGACTTGGATCTTGATTTTCCCCTTTTGTTCAGGTTTCCTTCCCTTTACCCAGATCCTCCTTGAACATTTAGCCCTTCACCATGTTTCTTGATGTTTTTTCCATTAGCTTTAGGATCTAACTCATTGGAGTAGAGAGCTTATGCAGGGACAAGATCATGATGGATGATATAATGGTTTAGGTAAGTTAGGAATGGGTTTGTGGAAGTTAAAAGGTATAGGATGTAACTTTGAAGGGTAAAGGGGTGGTTTAGTCTGAGGTTATATATGGCTTGTTATAGAGTTTGTTTATATGAAGTGAAATTAAGGTTTAGAATGAAGGATTTTAGGTTTTGAAAGGTTCGGGTTGGATTTGATGCAAAACAGCCTTGTTTTGAGCTAGTTTGCAATTTTCGGGTTTTTCTAAGGTAGGCTAGGGTTGTGCATGAATTTGGAGTTTCTCCAAGGTTAGTGAAGATGATATTTATGGTTTCTAGGTTAAACAAAGTATTTGAAAAAGGTTTTGAAGTATGGAACAAAAATTGGAAAGTTTTGGGTTGTGGTTGGAGAATTGGATTCAAAAAGTTAAAAGAAGATGATGGGGACGAGTTGAGGTTATAGGAGGATAGATACTTACTTCGTCACCTAATGAATCTACCTAGGGATAGGAAGCCACGAACTCGACATTCAATGGAATCCACTAAGAGGTAAGAGAACAAGATATATACTTTGACACCCAAGGAATACACCAAAGTATAAGAAGCAACGAACTTGTCACTCAAGGGAATTCACCCAAGGGATAAGAGAACAAGAGAGAGAACTCTTAAATAGAGAAATCTGAAAATATTATTAAACTTGAACTAATAATGAAAAGACTGCATTAGATGGGTATATATAGGTCTCATACTTTCTAAATCAAATAAAACAACTCCTACTTTGACTTAGAAAACAAGACTTTCTAATTTAAATAAAGCAACTACTAAAAGACAAATCTTTCTAAAATAAAGCAACTCCATAATAGCAATAAGATTCCAAATAAAGGTGGAAATATGGGTTGAACTCGATGGGTTGGAGTGGGTTGACCCGAAAATTTGGAGGATCGAGCTAAAAAAATAAAGACATGAATAGAACCCGAGCCATTTGGCCTAGCCCAAATAGGCCCATAGGCCAATTTGGTTTGGGTCGAGCTAGCCCACTTTGTTCGTTTTGATTTTTGTTTTTTTAGAGAAAAATATGCCTAAAATATAAATATAAATTTTGTAACCCTAAATCCCCATTATGCCTTTCACGTTTAGATTTCACCATTTCCATTTCCTTTGGCCGCCAAAGATCTCTCTGGTACTGACCGCGACTCAATCGTTCACCATTTTAGAACTTATCCCCTCCCAAGAAGACCGATTTTCTGAGCCTCTCCTCATACACATCCAACTCCTTCTCTAGCTTCCCCTCCTCTTCTTCCACTACCGCCCCATCCGCCGCTAGACCCTCCCGCAACTTGAAAACCGGCTCTAATATCAACTTTAAAGCCGGAGGATCAAATTGGTGGTCCTCAACATCGATCCACACCGCTGCTATTCCTTGCATATTCTTCTCCTTGAAGACCTGCTCTTTCCCACGCTTTCTGTACCCATACGATATGTACGGAGCACACCCATATTTCAGAATGTTTTTTGCTCTATTTCCAGCGACCATGTTGGAGATCTTGGACAATGTGTGGAAAATCTTACAGAATATAATCAAATATGTGGTCTCCTGAACTTTCTGAATCATTGAATCGTTGAAGCATGAACCAGCTAGCGAATGCCTACAAAACTAACAAGAAAATGGCGGTGGTGTGCCTGCCGCCTCTCCAATGCTTAACTTAGATTAGTTAGCCTAAAGAGTGAAAACGCCAATTCATGTAGTATGGAATCTCCTACCTTTTTCTTATGTTACTTCCTTCTTTTATCCAAGAGACGATCCTATTTCCATGGAAAGTAGATGATCTCCTTCCAAAATGGAAGAGGAAGGTGGCGTTTTTCTCGGTGTGTTATAACCTGTTCTTCCTTTTAGATAGTCAAGTCGTCCGCATTTTCTACCCCAAGGAATGTTTGACCACCCTCAGGGTGGTTATGTGCGTGACTTATACTCGTTCAAGTGTAGAGATGTCATTTGGATGCCTTTTTAAAGATGATAACTGGCCAGAAGAGACTGTATCTAGGCAGTATATGCCTTACCCAGTTGGGGATGTATGTTTGGACCTGACTTGTAAATGAGAACGATTGGGCCCATAGATTTGGTGCATATCACTAATCAGTCTCAATCGGTCGGGGCACATTAGCGGGAGTAGTTCGACCAAGCCATAACGGCACCTAATACCCCCTTTTCTGTTGGGAGGGGTGGTTATCACGACAAGAAAAAAGAAAACGTGTTTGACTAGCCTAGTATGGGGAACAACAGACAATCAATGTTGGTATGTTCCAACATGAATTTTATAACTTTTTAGGATTCACATTTTAGGCTAGAGATCTCTATAAAAGGTTTGGAGGGTGGTGGATTCCTTTGTGCCACTGGTAACCCCTGGTCTTTCAACGGGAAAGGTCGGTTAGGTGTTGCCGGGAGTCAGACTTGGAGGATTGCTAAATGAGGGATGATTATAATAGATGGTTCGAACGTGATTTCCATGTATGAACCAGATCGAAGATTACAAGGATTGAGTAGAGTCGGAATTTAATACACTTGTTCTAGTTGCGCCTTTGGGTGGTTCTAAAACTCAAATGGAATCCTCTACAACCAAGGACACCCCCTCCTGAATCAATAGGGTTCTTCGCATTCCTTTCCACTTCCATAGGACCTTTCTTCTTCAGCTTCTGATTCTTTCCTCGTTTTCGGCCTCCTCACCCATAATTGCTTTTGTTTGACCTCTATATTTTATCCGGTTGGATCATGTAGTCATAGTATGATCACTTTGTAAAAAAAAACGATGTCGTGTAATTAGGAACATCTTTTGTAAAAAAAAACGATGATTAATGAATTTATATTTCTTGAAATTCCTACGTACTTGCAATACCTACTTGTCCCATGCTTTTCCAATTCTTTTATTTAGCAACAAGGGCTGATTCTTATGGTCGGCTATAATTGTTGACATGCTGATTTGATATTAATTCGATCTAGGAATAACATAGTGGGCTGCAGATATTAGTGCAGCAGGATGACGATGGACACAAGTTTGGCCCATGGTTGTTTACTGTGCCCTAATAGGTGAATCGTCGCCAAGATTCGTCGGCCGGTGGATGTGATGATCGGGCATTTAATGCGTCCGCGGGGGAGACTGGCGTTTGGTATATAGGGAGCCATCATTAAGTTTTTCCCTCTCCCGTTCCAGTCACATCTGTGTTTACTAGATTTCTTCTAATTCAAGGTTTTCTGCGGGTACGCTGGTGTGACTCTGCGTTCTTTCGCGAGCCGGTTTTCCAGACGCTTACTCAACTTTCATTTCACAGGTAAGCACCATTTTCCTCTTGTCGTGTTGAATCTTGGTTAGCGGCCAGTTTTCAGCTGTAGGAAGTTCCGAGGAGAGGGTATGTTTAGAACCTTTAAGGTCCGGGTGATCCTTGCTCAGGCTTAGCGATTTCACCTTCTTACCAATTTGGTATATGGCTTGGGGCTAACTTTTGTTCTCGCCTCAGCACAGTGCAACTTGTAGAATGGCGAGAGGTCGAGACGACTTCCGCGAGTTAAGCGGTCATGGCAGACTTTTAGGGACGCCTTCTAAGCATCGACATCTCATCCTGGCGATGGAGTTAAAGGCTATTGAGTATCACGATAACGCGCTCGACCTCAAATTGATGGACTACGGGTGGGAACACGGCGCGGTGTTTTTACGGGGCTTTTACAGGCAGGCCGCTTCCCTATGCCTGCCATTGTCAAGCAGTTTTTGCATTTCACCAGGGCGCCGCCGACCCTCGTCCATCCCAACACCATTCGGATTCCTAGCCCCGGATGGGTGTCGCGGGCCTCTTGTACCAACTTGACCTTTCGTTGGTCGAGATTTGTTTTGCTTATTCCTTGAGGTAGCCTCAGAGTGGCCGGATGTCATAGCGCGACGAGTTCCCGACTACAGGTTGTTAATGGACTCCCGATTCACCTAAGATGGAGCGAAGGATTTTGGTAAATCTTGTGGGAGCCTTGGGATTGAGACTCACCAGGTTCCGGGGCTTCCGGCGATGTTAATAATCACGGTTTTCGGGCGTGTGAGGGTAAGGTTAGGACTGCGATGTGTGTGTATACATATGACTCCTTATGCGTCATTGATTGTGGATTATTGGTGCAAGGAAAAACTGGAGGGGTAGGTTGCAGTGCCATTTGGGTGGAAGGGGTGGCCTTGAGAAAATCCACACCCAGCTATTGGAGATTTATGAAGCGGGAGCGCCCATTACGGGTTATTTCTCTTTAAAGAACTTAGCGATGTGAGACGGAACTTTGGCTTCCCTATAGCCTTCCGATTATCTTACCTTCGCTGCGCTAAAAATTGTGGGCAGAGACGTTTTATGCGCCCCAACTCTGAATTTAACGTGGTACATGCGTCTTAAATCGAGGATCTTGATGCACAAAAACATCGAGTCGGGAACTTGAGTATCCGGTTCATCCGGGATCATCCGCCTCTACCGGTGGGGTTCGACTTTGCTCAACCGCTTTCGTCGGGGTAAAGTGCCGCTCGGAGAAAGCCCTTACCAAGAAAGGGACCCGATTACGCACCGAGTACTAAAGATTAAAAATGGAGAAACCAATGAAGCGATGGAGCAGCTCGGGGCCCAAGTGAAAGATTTTGTTCCTTGAGTTCGTCTGAATCTGCTTCTTGATTTGGAAGAAGGAGAGGGAGAAGGAAGAAATGACGGGGGTTGCTTGACCATTGCCTTCCGGGAAGCGAGCGGGGAGTTACGAGAGGGACCAGTCGGTAGGAAGGATCGAGATCGGCCTACACGGATGGGGTCCCGGAGGTCTGGCGGTGTCATTCCGGGCTCGCTTGAGATGGGGTTAAGTGACCAACCGGGTTCGGAGAATGTTGGTATAGGGGAGCCAAGGGAGGTCACTCCGGTCACGCACTTCTAGTGATCCATCTTGATCGGTGAAAGCCGTTTGGACATACGACTTGCGTGAAGCCCGAGGGCAAGGCGGTTACTTCTAGATCGGATCTTGTTCACATCTTCCCCTCGTGGCCCGGCTCCTTTCGCGATGGAGAAGTGGCGGTGCGAGCCGAGGAAGACATCAAGCATATTATCCACCCATTTGGAAGCCTTTAACCGAGGCGAGATATCTTGTTGATCGTCTGGATTGATTTGTATCCAGGAGTATCTTTCACAGTTCCTATAGTTGCCACTGGCCGATGGAATTTGGGCGAAGAGTGTCCGTTGTTGTCCCTGCGGTATTATAAGAGGATCTTCATGGGTAATCGAGGGCCGAGGTCTGAAGTCATGCGCCCGAGACTCGATCGATTAGTAGGCGGTAAGGTAGTAATATTCATAAAAGTGTTGGCATCAATCATCATATTCTTAATATGCTTCTTTGTGAAGTAATCTTTTATCAGCTCTGGCCTCAAATATCATGAATTCCAACTCGAAATGGGGCGCGGAAAGCTTGGTACATGCGTTTAGTGAACACTGCGATCAGAGATCTTGAATGTCACCTCTTTGGAGAACCCGAGTTGAATGCCAAGCGTTGGGACACGGAGGCTAAAGAGGCTATGGATGGGTGAACCGGTCACGAGTAGAGAGGGATGCTGACGTAAACGTGATGGTGGCTAGGGGCGTCGGCGGGCGTGCCAGAGCACCATGGAATCTAAAGTTGGCACGAGTCGGTGTGCCTTCGCGCTAGAAGGCGTCCGGTTGAAGCGAAGTGCGAACTGACTGCGTTCGGCAAACCTTAGCTCTGCGAGGAGGCTATAAGAGGCGGAGGAGGAGATTTGTCATCTAACAGATGAGTGACTATCTTTAATCATGGAGCTTGGGGTTGGTAAGGAGGAGCTCTCAGCTTTCTTAGCAAAGGCGACTATGGAAAGGAAAGCGATGGAGGAGGAATTTGACGCGAGTAGTGATGTGATCTTTAACTATGGCTCCCGAGGCTCTTTATTGCTTTTACGCAATATATGCGGGAGTAAGCCCATAATCGGCCCAAGTGTCGATCAGCCGCTTCTGCAAAGTTTTTATCTCAGCCACGATGCCCCAATTCCTCCGACCTTCCCGGCGCGACTGTGGGGAGGACCTCGATAAGAGTCCTTTAGTCACTGTTGATGGGATAGACATCCCGTCGGAGCCTCCAGCCAGAGCGGATGAGGAATCCAACGTTACAGCTGAGGGCTAGGGTTTAAACTTTACGCTCGTCGGCCGAGCCTTTTTACTTTGTTTCTTTTGCTGTATCTTGACATTTTGCAAGACCTCTTAATTTATGTTTTTACAAAATGTGCCGAATTTGGTTGTGGATGAAATAGTTTCTTCGCAATTAGCTGAATAGCGTAGATGGGTGGCCAACTAGGCTTTAGGCTGGACGCGGCATCATTCGGGCTTTGATTATGAACCAGCTAAGAGTTAACCATTATTGGGCCAGATAGGTCATTAATTGTATTCACCGCTATCAATTTATGTGGACGATTAAATGTTATCTACTTAGGTTGGATAAGGTCATTTACTCATGTCAGTGTATGAGGACTAGTTAGATGTGCTCTATCTTTGGGCCGGACAGGTGGACACTATTAACGCCATCCGGGCTTTTAAGTGGGCGATTCGGTGTTGTCTATCTTGAGCTTAGGATAGGTCATTTATTGCACTATCCGGGCTTTTAAGTGGACTAGTTATATGTTGTCTATACTGGGCCGGATAGGTCATTTATTGCGCCATCCAGGCTTTTATATTTACCTTATAGGATGAGAAAAATAGACAAAAATATGTGTAAATATCGAGTCATCCTTTATTGATCATACTTTTTAAGATGTATGGCATTCCAAATTCTAGGCATAGGGGTTCCATCAAGCTTGTCTAAAGCGTAAGATTCGGATTCGTCGGCTCGCGTTACGAGATACGGTCCTTTCCATTTGAGTTGGAACTTTCCGGTCGCTAGGTTGGTAGTATTTCAAATATCTTTCTTAGGACTAGGTCTCCCGGTTGGAACATCCGGGGCTTTACCGTTTGTTGTAAGAATTTTCGGCGACAACGGTAGAGATAGCTATCTGATTCTTCTTGATTCTCGGGTTCATCGTAGTGTCAGATCCTTGATTACTAACTCTGCATTTTCTTGATCGGGCATCCCTGTCCAGATGGTAGGCATGTCAATTTCTGTAAGGATTATGGCTTCTATCCCATAAGTAATAGCAAAGGGGATATACCGGTAGATCTGCGAGCAATAGTTTTGTAAGCCTAAAGTACCCCGGGAAGTTCATCCACACATTTACCTTTTAGCGAATCAGCGTTTGCCCAGAATGAGTCAACGGGGTTTTATTAGAGGTCTTACGCTAGTCCACAGCTGCGGTACCGGGGGATGGAGTACAGACATTTTATTTTCAATTCCTGGCAGAAGTTTTGATAGACCCAACTGTCGAATTGGGGGACCGTTGTCAGATATAATTGATCTAGAGATGCCGAAACGACAAACGATATTTTCGGATAAGGCGAGGTGACAAGCGAGAGGCCTCGGCTTCTATTTACACAAATAGTCAGTTGCTGCAGTAATAATTTCTTACGGCGGGGCGATGAAGCGTGCTTGTATATAATCCTGATTATTGAAAGGCCAGCTCCAGAGATGGAGGTCGGGTCTTGCCCAGGTGATTCGGAGTGGGAGCTAGCCATTAACCTTGGTCATTTTAGTATAATTGCGACATCGACTCTCATGACCGTGATAGTACCCTTGAGTGTGAGCGCTGTATTACCCAAAGTTCTTTGCTTTGAATTAGATTTTCATATTCCCTCAGCGATTCATTGACAAATAATTGCCACATTCAGTGTCAAGCATTTCGAGATATGGACCGCCCGGGGATCGTTTGACATTTATCGATCAGTATCTGATCTTTGGACTTTGTACCTTATGAGCCTTATCCTTCTCACTAGGGAGTTCTGTCTTTGGGGAGGATCTTCTGCCTAACACTTGGGAAGGAATAGTTGAGGAAACGGTGATATCAGATAGGCGAGAATATTGTTTTGGATTTATTGGCGGCGCCTTGCGGCGAAGGCCTCCTTCCTTTATCTTCAGGTCTCGAAGCACGTGTTCAGGTTTCGGACCAAAGGCCCCTTACAATGATTTGTTTGCAGTGGGATATTTGCCATTCAGGTCTCCAGGTTGAATTCTATGGTTGACACAGAAGACTAGCGAATCACTGAACTAGGAGCTTGTAAATTGATATAGCGATATTCAGTGGATAAAGGCTATGTCTAGATTCATTAGAGGTGTTGAAGCCTAATCGGATTGCTTGTTGATTCTTTCCCCGGTCAGGGATTTCAATTGTAGACCAATTCCCGCCCCAGTTTGTCTCGATGCCTCGTCTACATTAAGTGTCCACCAATTCGAGCTTTAGTGTTTTAGGCAGGGAATTTCTGCTGTAAAAGTCGCTTCAACTTCACTGCATTCACATTTTTTATAGCCTTAGCTTGTACTGGATGTCGTACTCGCTTAGTTCGATCGCCCAGTGAGCCATTCTACCAGAGGAGTCAAGCTTATAGAGTGTGCTCCGGAGAGGAAGGTCAATTAGTACCACAATGGGGTGTGCTTGGAAATATGGCGGAGTTTCTTAGCTACTATTCGGAGGGCTAAGGTTGCCTGCTCAAGGTGACTACATCTGGTTTCAGTGTCGGCTAGGGATTTCTTTGATGAAGAACGCAGTTCTTGCCTTACATTTGTTATTTTCTTTGAATAGGGCGGCGCCTGTACTACCTCTCAGGCATAAATGCGAAAAGTGTCTCGCCTGGCGTCCGGGCTAGCGAGTGGAGCTTGGCTTAGAAGTATTGTTTGATGCGGGTGAAAGCCTAATCGCCTCTTCTATTTCCATAGGCTGTGGTTGGCTTCCTTGGATGTGAAAAATGGTTTTAGGCATTCGCGGGTAGGCGATAACGCTTTAAGTGCTGGCGGGTGGTCATCCATGTTTCTCAGTTCCAGGTTTTGAGGATTAAACCTCTTAACTAAATGAAGTTGGCCTCCATTCACTCCAGGTGTCATTGATCTGGACTTAAACCTCACAACGAAGCCAGTTACTTTTAAAGTTGAGTTTGAACATCATTCAAGACTCAAAATGTTTTTAAGATTGTATATTATGAATCGGAGCAAACTCATTGACTTTATTAACATATTCAGTGGTGATCTCTTCATAATTTTCATGTAGAGGCGATGGTAGAGCATCTTATTACTAGTCTCTTGTAGAGGTGACATAGAAGACTCATATATTGGACATTAGTTCATGCATTAAGAATTGTCTGAGGTGATGTTAAAGGTGTTTTTCTCTGTGAGTTGGCTGGATCATATCAGATGATGCCCACAGTATATGAAGGAAAGGATATTATCTTAGTAGAAGAACCACAGACAGGTGCGACGCGTGCTGATCTATCAAGTGAGAAGATTTATCTTTGGACACTCAGTCGTCACGCAGATCCATATAATTCTCGCGCCTTATCTCCGCTTTTTGTGAAGGGCTTCTACGATTCTGACGTAAATATTCAAATTGTTCTTTTCCATTGAAACGACTTTGGGTGTATACGCGCAAACGGACAAGCATTGTGGTGGGACGGAAGCTTTATTTTGCAGGCGGTGACTGATAGGTCAACATTGCAAACGTGAAATATAGTGGGTTTAATTTCTTCATCATATCCGATAGTTGCGAGGCGTGACGTGTGGCTGTAGTCGTTATAAATCATTCCTCTCCGGACGGGGATAACTGGGTGCGCCTGGGCGCGCCTATGGTGGAATCGAGGATCTGCCAGCTTTTCCGCATGCTTCCACGATGGCTAGAGACAGCGATCTGTGATTGCTATTACGAGGTTGAATTTGAGAATTGAAGCTATTGGAGGGGTTTCACTTTTTCATGTAATACTTGATAGTGATAACCGCGTGGCGGCTAATTGGCTACCTGAAGTCAACTTGCGGGATACCGATTGGAATGGCGATGAATTTTGTGTGGTAGGTTAAGAGGGCCTTTCATAGCGTGTAATAAGCCCTTGATAGCATTATCGGGCCGAGTCCTGGTATTCACCCCAGAAAACAATACTTACTGTGTTACCAGCCTGCCTTGGCGGAAGAACAATATCGCCCGGCGTCGGTGTGGTGGCCAGATTGAACCCGAACAAAGGTACACTTGGCCAGGCGAGATGGTCAAGTGGGACTTTCATCAGTTAGAAGGCTGGAAGGTGCAACAAATCAGCCGCGCTGCCAGGATCAACAAGGACTCTGTGCACATCAAAATTGTTAATACACAAGGTAAGTACAAGCGCATCATAATGAGGAGTGATGACCCTAGTCGGGTTTATAGTTGGAAAGGATATGGGGCCGTCAACCAATTGGTGTTGCCGCGCTCTTCGGAATGCTTGATGGTGTTTATCCGGGCTTTGGCCAAAGATTATGCTGGAACATTTTTCTTCTCCATCTTTGAATTTGGTGATCGTGTCGGGCCTCCCAATGAAGTTGATGGTGGCGGGGTTGGATGGGTGTTCGGCACCAACAATTGCTCTGTGAGCTTCGGGGCGGGTTTATTTCACGGTCGGCTCCCGAATGTACCTTCTAAGGTACCACCCGGATCAATTTTCACGGGGAGACTTTAGGCTTTAGCGGCGTGGTTTCATGGTCGTGGTCCACCTCGGATCGATTAGGTGATCGGGATTAAGCATCATTGGTGGGGCCATTTAAAATCGAGTGATCCATGATGAAATTAGAAGTCGTCATAAGAGATGTTGAAGTGGAGTGGGCTCCTCCTTTTCCGACTATTCTTGGGAGCGCTTTTTGATTCTTCTTAGCTTTCTTTAGTTCCATTTGGCCCTTACTATGGTGGCTTGCTGTTCTGAGCAGTTATCATTATTGTCTGGGAAGTGGCCTGGATATTATCCTCCAGTGTGGGATACTTGTTTACCCGCCGATATAGTTCTTCCATTGTTCTTGGGGATCCGGGATGAGTGAAAAGGGTGGTTGGCGAAGCTCAACCGGAGATTCTAACCGGACCACATCCATCTTTGTAAATATCAATTTGTTGGACTGACTTGTCAAATCTTGGGTAAGTCGGACAGATTCCTCTTGCTTGAGGATGACTGGGGAGTGAATGATGTTTCCTTTGTCGGATTGAACATAAGTATTGGAAATGTTGTTGCCCATAATTTCTTCGAAATGAGTTTATAGATCCTCTCGAGTTTGTGGAGACAAGCCGAGAGCGGGCCGTTCGAGACTCTGAGAATCTGCTTACCTGAGGCGGTCATTTCTGTATTTAGAATCATTGTTTGGGTTGAAATGCCAGCATATGGTCTGCAGAGTCGATGATAAAGTCGTCACATAGAAAATGGCGACGCCACTTGAAGCGCGGGGGAGGCTGTAACCAAAATATGTGGGGCTTAGGGTGGGACAACATTCTCGGCCCCAGAGACAATGGGAAAAACGAATCTGAGGAATGATACACCAGAATAGGTGATGCATAGGCAAAAAATGAGGAGCCATACCCTCGAGTCGGATAAGCACGCAATGGGGGCGATTGGAATGGCGTCATCTCTGCTGAAAGCCTCTCTTAATTTTGATATACAACATGATCGCAGATCGTTTGGGATCGGCGTGGGAGCTCTTGGATCAGGCCTCTGCCGTTACGGGGTGGTGGCGGTCGGAGCGGAGGAGGCTGCAAAAAGATAGATTCATGGAGTCTATTGGGGGATCACTTTCTCCCATGAGGATAGGCTCTTTACCCTTATTTGGCTGAGCTGGGGATGCAAGATGGATAGGCCCTTGCGAGTTTTTGATTAGTCTCACGACGGGTTCCTGGCTTATGCATTCTCTTACTACTGGCCAGTTCCGCAGACTCGCGTAATTCGACCATTTGTTTGACCTGTTCCTCTTGCTTTGC
Source organism: Tetrastigma voinierianum (assembly GCA_016808115.1). Taxonomy (NCBI): domain Eukaryota; kingdom Viridiplantae; phylum Streptophyta; class Magnoliopsida; order Vitales; family Vitaceae; genus Tetrastigma; species Tetrastigma voinierianum. The sequence goes on along the minus strand of JAEQBH010000138.1, from coordinate 1,982,426 downwards.
CTCCATCTCTTGTGATGAAAGCCCCGATCTTCAATAGGTTGGTTCGTGGGTTTGCTAGACATAGCGATAAACTGACAGTTCGATGGAATGGTCGGGAATTACCAAAGCTTCGAGGAATGGGAGTCATAGGTTTAGTGCAATACCAGATATAACATAAAAATATCTACTATGAGTTTCGGACTTGTTCTGGGTATATTAAAGTTAATGGAATTTTCGGAAATAAAACAAGATACCGATTAATAATAAATCAATTAAATATGTAATTTACAGCCCGAGGACTTAAGTGCTATAAGAGTAAAGATGGGATGCCAAATAGAATTTAGAATAAGTTATGGGATTCAAAGACGAATTATAGAAAAGATGGAATTGAAATAATAAAGAATCGGGGACCTAAAGTTGCAAATGAGGAAGAAATTGTTAAACATGACTTGACGAGCATGGACAACAAACTAATTGGATGAGACCAAAAGTGAATCTCATTTTGAAGAAAAGCAGTGAGAGGAGAGAGAGAAAAGGAGAGAGAAAGAGAGGAAGGAAGAGAAGAAGAAGAAGAAGGAAATCCAAAGCGAGGTATGGAACTTTGGTTTTTTTATGGAAACCTTTGGTCAATGGAATTGAATGGATACATGGGCTTTAAGGCTTTGCATGATTAGAGTTTATCTCCAAATCTAGGGTTTTTGATAGAATTGCATTCTAAAACCTTAGATTTCTTGAATTTAGGGTTGAGTAAAACCCCATATGGAACAAGATAAGTTTGAGATCTCACTTTGGGTTGGATTCATAGTTAATTGAAAGCAATTGAGTTAGGTTTAGAATAAGCCTAACTAATCATCATAGTTGGTTTGAGGATGGGTCATAACCCATGTTGGAATGATTTTGGGGAGAAATTCATGGAAAGGTTTTGAAAGAAGATAAGAAATAGAAAGAGTGAATGAAAGAGAGTGATTCCAAGGTGAATTGGAAAGGTTAGATGTGTGTTGGATGTATAGAATTGATTTGGTATCAAAGTGGCATGGAAAATGTGAAAACACATTACAGGCTTTAGAGCTTGTGCAGTACAGTTTGGACTGTCTTAGGGTGCAACTATATTCTGGTCATTTTGGCCAGGATTATCTGGTCTGACTAGGCATACCATTTAACAATTGGTTTTTCATGATTACATTGGTTTCGTATTTGACCATAACTTTGCTCATCATAAAGTATCCAGGTTGGGTGATTCAAGTGGCCAATTAAAATGAACTTCAAGGAGAACAAAACTTAAAGAAGGTATGGCCAAATTCTGAACCTAAGTGGCCAAAATACACTCGAAGTGGATGTTGTACCGACAGAATTCTGGTTTCGATTAGTAGAACACATGAGAAGTAGGGTTGTTTGGACGTAACGAGTTCCGATTCTTTCAAAATGGGTGATTCCAGTTTAGATAAACCCTTAGCACCGCCGATTTAAATAAGTTATAAGTAGAGGTGTCCAAGCGTGTTGGGTTGGGTTAAGCGGTTCTGGGTTAAGCGGGTGGCGGTGAAAACATGTAAGCCAGAACGACGCTGATTTATTAAGCGTGTTAAGCAGGTTGACCCGTTTATCACGGGCCGTTTAGGTCTCATCCAAGCAGTTTAATCGGCGGTTGTCGTGTGATTAATCGTGTCGCATTGAATTTTAGCCAGGCCTAGTGGCGACCATTGGTAAAAGCGGCGGTAGGAAGCGATGTTAGCGGGTGCAGCGGGTTATCGCGGGTTATGTCTCACCGACACGACCGTTTATTAAAAACGTTAAGCAGGTTGACGGGTTATCACCGAACAGTTTAGGTCTCACCCAAACCAGTTTAATCAGCGGTTAATCGTGTGGTTAATCGTATGAGTGTTGAATTTTGACGGGCCTAATTATAGGACATAGTGTCAAAATATGAGGTTAAGACCCAGGAAAAATTAGTATCTGAGCCGGTCACCCGAGAAAAATGGGTAAAATGACTAGTTGGCATGAAAATTGCCATGGCTTTAGTTTGGATGTCCAGATTGGATTGATTCGATTTCTAAATAAAGTAGAATCATAGAGGAATAGAGGCTGCATGGTTTCATAGTATTTGAAATATAGAAGGTATAGGAACTATGTCATAAGATATGATAGGTACTAATTAATAAAATATAATAAGATATGATAGAGACATGTCGCAAGATATGATAGTCTAAGTACCTGAATGATAGGCACATATGCATATAAAGATTCAATGATATGAATATGGCGTGTATGATGGGGATGTATGATAGATATACTTAAATGAATAGATAGAACATGCTAGAGCAAATGATGGGAATAAGTAAAGATATGAGTATAGAATAGACATCACAAGAAAGAATAAGATGGAACACGCTAGGAATATATGATGGGCAAAACTAAATGAAATAGAAAGATATGAATATGTATTATATAGATATATGAGCAGGAAATGTGAAACTACGATTCACGAGAACTATCTGAGTAAAGTAATGATAGTATATATGCATAAGCAATTATGATATGCAATAGTTATTGACTTATGAGATATGTACGAAAATGTAATAAGGCGATTGTCTACTTAGAACTGGTAGAGGGATAGATAGGCATGCTATGAGGAAGATACGATTCTTTGCGGCATATTCATGGCAGATATTGAGGCCCGGATTTGGGTCGATAATATAGATCCGTTTTGGATCGAATTGTACCGCGAGGTCACCGCAAATAGATAAGAAATCACGCCTCGTCGGTGATAGTACCTTGAGCCCGGATGGCACTATAGGCCGCCAGATCATGCCGTCGAGTGATGATACCTTCGGGTATTAACAGAGAAGATCCTTTGTCTGATACGGTGATAGTACCTTGGTACACTCGGTTATTTCTGATAAAGACTCAAGGTATTTAGGGCTTATGAAAATAAAAGAAAAAGGAAAAGTATACACCCAAAGGAATGTATATGAAAAAGTATATAATAGGATATGATATAGAAGCGGCATGCCTTCATGCGATATGAAAGTCTGACAGATTTTGATAAAGTACATATACTTTGATATGAAAATAGGTATAAAAACTACTTGAGAAAAGTAGGAATAAATGCGGGACAATGCGGGATATGAACTGATGCAAGAGATGAACACCTATAATAGGAAAGTATACAATAGTACAAGTATATTAGAAGATAAAATAAATCATAGAAACTAGAAAGATGAAAAGATATAGACCAAGACATGCTATGTAACTTGACAAAGAATAGGAACATTGAAAAGACATATAACAAAGCGTGAAAGATGAACCGCAGGACAAGTATAGAGATATGTAAAAATTACTTTCGAATAGGAATACGAGAAAAGAGTATAAATAAAGGGAGATGCTAAAGAACATGAACATGTAATGAAAAGGTGACATACGATGAGGACTGCCGGATGATAAGGAATTACGTTATAGAAATATGTTTAGATATCTATACAATGCATATCTTATGAAAACTGTGGCGATCGCCGTGGTGGTTGTCCACTTATGTTCCCCATAAGCGTAAAGCTTAGATTCAATCGGGTGAGTGCTAGAAAGAGGAGGCTGGGAATGAACCTTCCACATCGGCGTGGTCGACACATCAAATAGGGGTCCATTGGAAGATTTTGTATAATGTATAAGTCTTTTTTGTTTCTTTTTGAAAACAATGTAAATGTTGAACACTATTAAATATGTACATATATAAGTAATTGTATAAGTAATGGGACTCATTATATAACGTATAAAATGTGATGGACACCACTCAGGTGGTGTTCTTTTGTATATGTACAAATGTTTGTTGTCTTGAAATTGTTCGTGCACCAATGGAAGATACAGTGCGGCTGCGAGAAAGAGCAATTCGATGGGAATCTGATATATAGTATAGATGAGTATCGCGCCGGGACTTGGTTGAGGTCCAGCTGTCGGGTGAGGCGGGATCGGGCGTGACCTGGCTCTCGTATTGCTGTGAGATTTCTTGATTGTCATTTCCACGAGACGACGGTGTGGTCCTCTGAACTGTGAATCATAGAATCGTCAGAGGCATGAACCCGGCTAAGCGAATGCTGTAAAGCAAACAACTTGGCGGTGGTGTACCGCGTCGCCTCTCTGATGCTTAAAGTTAGATTAGTTAGCACGGTAAGCGTCGATTCATTTAGTATGGAATCTCTGCCTTTTTCTTATGTGCACTTCCTTTAACATCGGAAGAGTGACGATCCTATTTCCATGAAAAGTAGACGATCTCCTTCCAAAACGGAAGGGGAAGATGGTGCTTTTCTCGGTGTGTTATGACCTGTTCTTCCTTTTAGATAGCCAAGCCGTCCGCATTTTTACGCACGAGGAATGTTTGGCCACACCAGGTGGTTGTATTACCGCAACATACTCGTTAGTTCGGAGAGGTCATCCGGATGCCTTTTTAAAGATGATAAATAGGCAAAGGCATGTCGGCGGTTTATGCGCCCAGGTTGGGGATGTATGTTTGGACCTGACTTGTAAATGAGAACTATTGGGCTGTAGATTTGGCCATCATCCTGTGGTCCTCAGTCGGTCGGGGCCTGTTAGCGAGAGTAATTAGGCCCAAGCCCATGGTACCCACAAAATCCTCTTCTTGAAATACCAAAAGCTTGCCAAAGGGCTGATTCCGATCGAGGAAAGGAATAACGCATATGATAAGAAAGTTTATCATATGGATAGTGGTATAGAAACCCTCAAATTTGAAAAAAAAAAAAATAAGAGGCAGGGGTTGAGAATCTTGAGATTGGCATCAAGCAAGGAAAAAAAAAATCGCGATTCTTCCTACTGTCTACTTGGAAATTATAGTTAAATTTTTGGTTGAAAAATAAATAAATTAAGGAAATTACATATTTTATTTTATTGTTAATGTTTGGAAACTATTTGGCAGTAACCTATATAGGGCCGGGTTAGATATAGTGGCTCGAATATAAATTGGTCGAATTGGCAGGCCATTTCTAGCCCATGGCCCAGTGCGGGTTAGACGTAATTGGCTGAGTCAGTCCGTTTCTCATCTCTTTACATCGTCCCATATTCAAAACATACTCATCTAGAAATTTTAATTTTTTCATCCATTCACACAAAACTAGTTTTCTTGCCCTATCTAATGTGTAGCACGTCTTGGGAAATTTTCTATTAGTTTCATCCTTTTCGACTCATGCCCTTACGCATAACTTTTGATCTTCTCTTGCTTTCTCTGTTGTTTTAGTTTTCCTTGATATTCATTCTAGTGTTAAACACATTTTCAAACACATTCATCTCATTGTGCACAAACATAGATTATCATACAATGGTTGAGCTTAATATAGCAACTCGAAGATGTAGTTTAACCATCCACCTATCTCTTGCATATTATACCATTAACCTCAGCGGCATCAATATCAACCACTCTTCTCAATCCAAAGTTTTCCATTTCTTGTAAGATTTGGTCACCAATCTTTATAGGTGGTGTTGTTGACATCTCAGTTCTATTTTTAATGGCTTGTTTTTAGCCCATCATGAAATAGTATGTTCATGTGAAAATTTCGATGATTGTCAAACTAAGACATTTTCGACCAGCGGTGATATGAAATGCTGGCAGATGCTCATCTGATAAGAGACGAAGCAAGTTTTCAAAACATCCCAACGAGAAAGCATCGAGTACGGGAAAATCGCACGATAGTCCACATGAGTACAACCCTCATTTGAAAGTTTTGTTTATGTGAAACATCATATGTTTACACAACATCAAAGTTGGCACTAATTCTAGGAGTGAAGGTTGTAGGGAAAACATTAATCTTATTTTAGGATTGTTTGGCCCGGTACAATTACGAATAAAAACATATAAGCTTCCTTCATACATCAGTGGTAGCAATTGTATAGATGTGTGGCCATGACGAATGTATTTGTCAGTTGTTGGTAGTTTGAAAACCATTAGTACACAATCCCAATCTTACATTGTGATTCTCATAAGCAAATGAAGGATGTGTGATATTGAAATGCTTCTATGCCTCATAATCAAATGGATGACACATTGAACCATCATCTTGTTGGTGCTCATCATGTCGTCGCATATGTACAGTTGTTGCTTCTAAAGCATATAATCATTGTAACCTTGGACTTAAAGGGAAGTAATACATAATCTTATGTGACACATTTTTATTTGCTTTCCCTGAGCCTCGTTTATTCTTGAATCAAGGGTGGTTACAAAATTTACAGCTTGTTAGTATAACATCTTCACCCTAATATATCATACAAGAATTCTTATAATAATCAATCTTTTCTTAGGAAGGCCCGAGTCCACTGCGCTAATTTCTTTAATTACGTAAATATTACTTGACCATTTTGTTATCCGTTGGTAAAACCTCATGTAAAAATTGAGTGAAATCATCAAAACATCTTTCTAAAAAATGGTGCTCCGAATTCATATATTGCAATCATGCAATCGTTGACAACTGGGAATGTTTAGTACAACCATCCCATAATTTTTTATCAATTTCACTAAGCATATCATAAAACTTTTGTGCATTGGGATTAAGTACTTTCCTCAGCGTATCACGTGCATTAAACTCGGACACGATGCATTACAAAATCGGCTTTAGGCGTATCGAGAATCAATTGTCAGTATGGATTACTAGATTCTGTAACCACCTTTTCATGACTATTACATTCAGAATTTGTGGAGGTAGCATGTGCATGTTCTCCATGCCGATCCCAAACATAATAATGTGGGTCGTCTTTTTCTAAATAGATCTTCACTTCATCAGGTATATGAACTTCGATTTTGACACTTCCTACAGACACTTTCTCTACCTGGCATTAAGTCACTCCTGATTGATTCTGAGAAAAAGTAATAAATTTTCTACCCCATCCACAAAATCTTTGTTAATGGTGTCATCATTATTGATTCTAGTATACATCCCATTAAAATTTCATCTCATCTTTCCTATGTCCATTCATAAATAGAAATTTATTTAGACCGTTAGCACTATTTTGGATAGTGAGTATCAAATATGGAATCTTAAGTAACTGAAATAAAGTCTATAATAAAGTCTAAAATATAGTCAAATATCACATATTTTTATAATAAAGTCTAAAAATATAATATCTTATTTATTTTTTTAACAAAACTACAAACAAATGTACAAACATACTGTTCAGGTGTTGGATAAACTGCTTATAGAATTCGATGATGTTAATTAGCAACAAAAATTTACAAAATAGTTGAAATTGATTGTAATATGCTAACAAAATAGTTGTAGAAGCTTTCACAGTTAGTTAGCTAGCTTACTCCTAAGCTTACCATGTATATAAATAGTTTCCTATATCATTTTTTGTCTTTAATACAATAATAAGTTCTTCTCTTCTTCATGTTCAAAGTCTTTTGATATCCAACATAACTTCTCTTTGTCCCGATTACTTGGAAGTTTATATGAAATTCAAAATTCAATCCATTTAAATTGAATATTTCAGTACGTATGTCTTCCAGAAGCCAATCGGTCAAATTAATTAAAAAGCTTTCAACAATGCTTATATGGGAGATGAAAGAAAAGATCAAACAAAAGAAAGATGATACCTAAAACAACATTACCAGACATAGAAAATCCACCTCAGTTGTTCTTTTTGTTCCTTTACTTCTCAAATCCAAAAACCTGATGAGTGTGAAACTCATCTATGTTTTTAGTTCATTTCACATGCTATTTTTGAGTATTTCATATCCATATTCATATCAAACTCATAAAATTTCCTGCAAACTTGGTTTTGTAGGACTCTTGATGGAAAGCAAGTGATTTGGTAAGAAACGAGCAACATGTTTCTAAAATGAGAGTCAATCGGGTGTCTAACATATTGACATTGGGAAGATGAATTTATGTATCATATCAAACATCAAATGGTTCAACTCCACCCATGGTAACATTCTACGATCAAAAGGACTTCGACACCTATACACCAAATCTAAGTACAAGCGAATAGGTTATGGCCCGACCAGTTAGAAAAAAAGCAAGTTACTAGGCGAACTCACTTGTCTGGAAACCAAAGTCATTACACTCCCTTTGTTGCAACTTTGAGGTCTTAGGAGCGGCCAAGCCCACTCTAAGCTGCTCTTACAACTATATCAATCCCCCAAGTTAGCGGATCCACCAAAGAAAAATCCAACAACCAGAACTTTACTAAACCAGTATGAGGATAAATTCAGAAAAAAAAAAAAAATGAAGCCATGCCAGAATCGAAACAGCCTGCTTTGAAAGCCAAATACTTGAAACTCCCGAAACCCAGGCGAAGACTCGAGCTCAAACTTATTTGCCTAGATCGAAGGGCAATGAAAGAAGTAAGCTCAAATGAGCAGTCACTCCTCTATAACAATCGAAACAACAAAGAAAACAACAAGCACAAGTGGGGGTTTTGAGAGAAACGATGAGGGAAGTGAATCAAGAATTATGGTTTGGAAATTAGCGGAAATTGAGAAGAAGCGGAGGTGGAAGAATGGAAAGAAAAAATATTTGAAAGGAAAAAGACGGGTAATTGAGATGGAGGCGAAAATCAGGATAGAATGAGAGATTGTGAGGTTTTGAGGATGTTTTAAGTTTAGGGCTTTCTTCATGCTCAAAATGTAGAGTAGTTTTGAAGATGAAGTAGCATGAATTATTTTTTAAAATTAATAAAAAAATTATTTTAAAAAAAGTTATGAATGATTTATATATATTTATGGGTTGAGCCATAAATTGTGTCTTAACTTAATTTTTACTGTTTGATATCTAAAAGCTGTATTTTTGTTCAATTAAGTGTCTAAACTTTTTTATTTTTTCAATTTGGTGTATCAACTTTATTTTCGTTCAATTAAGTGCCTAAACTTTTTAATTTTTATATTTTGGAGTCTCAATTTTATTTTGTTCAATCAAGTGTCTAGACTTCTTTATTTTTTCTATTTTGATATCCTAACATATTTTCAATCCATGTGTTTTTTTTAAACTTTAGTTGAACAAAAATGAAAAAATAAGCTATATATATATATATATATATACTATATATATATATATATATATATATATATATATATATATATATATATATATATATACATATATATATATATATTATATTAATATAAAATATTAAGATGCCTATTTACCTACAAACTACAATAGTAGGCAAATCAATGATAAGTAAAAATAAATATTTTTACCTACTTAATAGTTTGTGAATTATGGTATAGGTGATTTATGGCACAATATACGCACGAAAAATGGGTACTCTATTTACTGACTGAATAGTTTTATGGGTAAATATTAATAGGTAAATTGTATGTAAGTTGTCGCTAATATCTCCCGCTAAAAATTGGCGTCGTATTTACTAACTGAATAGTTTTGTAGGTAAATTGTAGGTAATTTGTAGATAAACTACTGAAAATTAATTCTTGCCAATTTAGTAGGTAATTTGTCAGTAAACCCTTATTTTTACCTACAAAGTTGGATTGGTAGGTAAACTGTCAAAGTTTTGAATTGCAACTTCTACTTGACTTGCAAAACAAATCTTTCTAATTTAAATAAAGCAACTACTAAAAACAAATCTTTCTAAAATAAAGTAACTCTAAAATAGCAATAAGATTCCAAATCATGCCTCCAGGTTTTCACAACCTCTTGAATCGAATTTTCTATAATCAAGATCTAATTCCCAATTGTTGTTGTAAATTCTCCTGCATCAGCTACCCTATTACTTATTCAAGAGACAGAGATTCCTTACCATACTTCAAAGTATCACGCAATTGATTATACTCCTTTGGCAAGGAATTTAGCAAGAAAATAGCCTAATCTTCCTCATCTATTTTTACATCAAAATTATCCCAATCAACCACCAATTTGTTGAATTCATCAACATTTTCATCTATGGTTTTTTACTCATCCATCTTGAATCCATAGTTTTAGCCTAAAGGTACCTCTAGTTGAGGTTTTGATGATAACAAACCAAGGTTATTGGTTACTAATGGTTAACATTGAGTTGAGTGATGGGTTGAAGTTGATCAAACATTAAATGAAGATAATACAAGCTAAAAATGACAATGATGAAGTTGATCAAGCACTTGGAAATGAGTTCACTCAAATCAAAGAACCAAAATGACAAGTAACCAAGATTCCAAGCTCAAACATCAAGTGAAGATTTTGATAGATTAGGAATCTATGTAAGGTGAATGCATTGGTGCATTTTAGGATATCATCTTTGCCATATTCTTACATGCTTGGTTTTTTATGTCTAGCAGATATCGTTTTGAAAACACAAGTATAAGCATCAAACCCTTGCATTTAAAAGTTTAAATGTTTAAGTGTTTTCTAAGGTTTGAAATTGATTTGGAATGAAAAGAACCTAAAGTTACCATTTCAAGGCCTTTTTCGTATTCTTTGCATACTTTGTGATTCTTACTCAATTTGAGTTTCTAAGTCCCAGTTAAATATTTTCAACTTCCCCGTGTTTTTCCGTCAAATGTGGATTATTTGGAGCTTAAATGTGCTTCAAAGGTAATTTAAGACCCAAACTGATTTTAGTGCAAGCGGACTTGAAACAAAACTAAAGTAGCACTACATCCCGAGAAACTAGTTGAAATTTGTCAAATCCATCCGGAGTTAGACAGCAATTCGACCAGTTGGTCTTTCGGCTTAGAACCGGATGAGGTGTGTGAAACTAGGCCCAGGTTGGATGTAGTAACTCATCGGTATATAGAGAAGCGTTCAATCGGTTGGTGCGATCATATTTAGCGACTAGAAAATAGTGATCTGGGTACACATGTGAAAGCGATTGATCGGTTGCCGGCTTGGTGTAGGTTGGACGGTAATGTTCGATGACATAAAGGCAACTTTCGATTACACAGCAGCTGTGTATAGGAGCCGGTCGTGGGGTGGTCTGGGTTGGCAACAAATACTTCAGAGCTCCCACTCTATAAATATCTTTGTGGGGATCACTAAACAACTCAAGAGACTTGTGTATATCCTCTCAAACATCATTTCTCTTATGTAAATCAATTCTCAAGCCCCAGTTGTGAAATTACATTCATTTACATGAGCATATTATAAGTGCACTTTGTGTTGATCAAAGAAAACTTAGGTTGTAATTGAAATATCTTGAAACTTGAAGAGTGTCTTATTGTGCTTAAGTGAAAGCTTCAAATTGATGTATGGCAGTTTGTGAACGAGTGGAGCCATAATCAAGTGTAATCAAGCTCGAGTTGGAGCTTGGAATTTCAGAATGTGTATAGCTTGAAGAGGTGCCCAGTGGAACCATAATCCCAAAATGTAAGCTTGGGTTGGAGCTTACTACTAGTGGAACCTCAGATTGAAGGTTGAGGAGAGAAGTGGAGTAGTGACGAGAGTATTCGAATCATAAATCAGGTTTTGTTTCTCTATCCTTATATCTTTAATTTATTGTTATTGCATTGAATTAAAGATTTGTTGTGCAAATATTTTTTGAGAAAACAAATTCACCCCCCTCTTGGTTAGGCTGCTAAGTCATATTGAACTCTTGTATAGAACTTTTGCTCCAAGTAGATTCTGTTAGGAAGGGCTTTAGTCATGAACAATTTCTCGAGTTTGAGACACATTTCAACTGTAGTCTTTTCCTTAATCACCTTTCTTAGAATCTGGTCACACAAACTGAGAATTATTATTTTACTTGCCTTCTTAAAGATCTCAACCTTTTCTTTGGCTTCTAATGAAGGTGACATCTTGGTCTCCCCTTTTAAAGCCTCATCTAGGCCTAAGCTCCCCAAATGTGCCATCATTTTTTCTCTCCACAAGTTGAAATCGTTCTTGCCATCAAACTTCTCCACATCAAACTTGGAAGTTGACATTGGAGAAGCTTTAAGTTATGACGTGCTTTGCAATCAAATACACAACTCCTACTCTAGTGCCGAAAGTTTCCAAGAACCTTGATTCTTGATGAGTTCTTCCTTGAACAACGAATACGGCTTTGATACCGGTTTGTATGAGGAATTCTAGTATTGTTGAAACTAATTTAGAACACAGAACTTAGAGAGGAAAAAATAAGAAGACGAAGGAATCATAACCAGATCTGTAAAAACAATCTGAACCTGTTCGACTTGTGGGAGACTTGTCATCGAATTAGCTAGGAGAAATAGCTCAGATAACTGGCTTGGATGGATGACCTTGACGCATTTACTTATGGAAGCAAGAACATTGGTATGTGTGACGTCTGTCGGTGATGGAATCAGTTGTGGTAAAGTCTTGACTAGGCATACCGGACTAACCAATAGAGTAAGGAGTTCTTTAAAGACAAGAGAAATTGAAACTCTCAATTTTATTAATGCATCAAAACTAAAATGTAGGGATAACAGCACATAAATAGGCCCAAAAATATGAAGAATAGAAACTATATTCGATCTGAGGAAATAAATGTTGGCAGCAAAGTAAACTAACATACTTTTTCCTAAAGTAACACACTAAAAATGTCCATGACAAGAAGCAAAAAAAGGAAACTAGATAATTCTAGGATAAGGCTTAGTAATCAAATCAGCCGCAAATCAAGAACAAATCAGCACCAAATCAGCTCCAAAATAGCATCAAATCATAACAAATCAACTCCAAAATAGGAGCAAATTAGACAAATCGTACAGTCAAAAGCGAATCATTGGTAAGCGATCTTTTGTAAAAAGAAATATGACTCCTATTTGACTAACAAAACAGACTTTCTAAATTAACTAAACCAACTTCTACTTTGACTTGAAGAACAAATCTTTCTAAAATAAAACAACTCCCAAATCGAAATAGTATTAAAACTCAAAACACTTGGTATAGAAATATATTAGGAGTCTCCAAGGTTTCATAGCCTCTCGAATACGAGATTTTCCATGGTGGATTGGATTGCCTAATGAACGTTGTGAAGTTCAGCTAATGTGGATCCTTTACTGTAACAGTTCTCATCATTCCCCATATCGAAAGATTAATATCATGCCCCTATACACTTTAGACTGAAAGAGGCGCGACACGGAATATGACTCCTTTACAACTTCGACATTGGTGGGCCCATTTCAATAAACAAATCCATATATCATAATAGAACTTGTAAAACTACCACCGTAGTGGTGTTTAAAATGTCCTGTACATATACATGTCTAAGTCTCATTTACTTGTACTTACACAAACTCCCCTATTACAAAAATATTACATTTACATTACAAAACATAATAAAAATCTACATATGGTGGACCTCTTATTCTTTGTGTTGGCCAGAGAGAGAATGCGGGTGCCATCTGAGTATCCTCTTCGGTACCTACATGGATGAACCACCGTCTGCTGGCTTGCAGCTTAGTGGGGAAGCAGAATAACAGGATAAGCCACTTGAAGTGGTCCATGACTAGGATACATATAACATAATGCATATGTCGAGTTACATTATAACATATCTTATGTGAGTTTTTCATATAACATAATTCTTATAACGAGAATATCATATCTCAGTAAGAGTTCGATCTGGAGATCTTGTACAAATGTACCCAGTGGGTACATTACGAGAAGAAGCGATTTCTTATGCTCTTCTTGTTCATTATTCATATTCTTATCATATAAATGTTTGCATGTATAGACCCGATAAATTGAATATGAGAGAGAGATGCGACACAATAGGTGCAGAAGGTAAGGTATATCTTGAACAAAGATGTGTTTGCCACGTAACGGAGGGGTGTGGTAACACGATGGGAGTGTGTGTAGCTTTGACAAAGGCATTCTTACCTACCTATTACACCCATTTAGCCTAGGATGAAGGAAGCCCAGCAAAACTATTGACCATTTCCAAATATCTGAGTTTTTAACACATTTGACCAAGTTTGACCAAGTTGACCAAGTTTGACTTTTTTGAGGAGGAATAATTTTAGGTTAACTAAGGCACCATTTAGTAGGCCTCGTCGATACGAGTTCATAGACGGGCGGAACGTCACAATCCGACTTACGGATAAAAAGTTACGGCTATTAGAAGTTCAACAGTAGCACTTTATCAATGTCCAAGTTATGTCTGGGATTTTTACCCGAAAGCGACCCTAGACCCTATATAAACATAGTTTGGGATGCCAAATGAAACCTAGCCCAGGAACACTTTTTTGAGCTCCAAAACCCTAGGAAAAGCTCTCAATAGGGAACCAAGTTGGGCTTTTAGTTCATTCGCGGCCAGAGTGAGGTGGACCCAGACGAGGCACCAGGGCCGCCGACAGCGCCGGCACAGAAAGGTGCGCCACATCGGACGATCCAGGGTGAAATTTCACGACCGCGTAGGACAGCGTCGGAGATCGAGTGGGAGCGGCGACGGAGCCACTAGTGAACCTTTGGAAAATTCATTGATTTTTCGGCCATTTACGAAGGCCCGCCAGGCCACCCATTACCTCCCTCCACCATTTTGGACCCCAGACTCATTTTTCGTGGTCCTTTTTGCAGATTCTCACCGTTTGAAAGATCTGACGAAAATAAGTTGGTGCTTGGATCGAGTTTTTCGGCCTGCATTGTTTGACCAAGGTAATGGTACTGATGAGTTCACAATTCTCTTGGAAACTTCCATTTATATGTGGTTTATGGTACAGGCGTCGTTTGGTTAGGTTTCCATTTTTTGGATGACTGGGTAATTACCGAGAAGTTTGGACTGAAATTGGGTATCAGTTGGTCAAATTAGGCAAAATTGGAGTTGGATTAGTGAAATTGGATGTTTTTAGGAATTATTGGACGGTTCAATTTCGAAAAACGAGCTCCCGGGCGAAAAGCCCCAATTTTGAGTATCGGGTCTATAGGGCACACTGTGTAATCAGGCCTGTCGGGGTCAAATTGAGCGGGTTTCATAGTTCTAAAAATTATACTAAGGCCTTCGGGGCATTCCAATGTCATTGGTTCAATTGTTGGAGCCTAAGTGGTATTTTATTCATATTTCGAACTTTTCAGTAGGGTTGGAACGATCTGGGGGAACAAGACTGAGCGTCTGTAGTCAGTGAGTGGTTTATATGCTTTTAAATGATTTGGGATATTATGTCGATATATCTATTATGATTTAATACTTTACATATCTTTGTTTGATCCACATGGTTGATTGCATTCAAACATGATTTTGAGTTTCATATAAAACAAAGTTATCATTTCATGAATTTTGTCTCAACATTTTAACTATTTAAGTTTTCTTGTGTTCATGGATGAGTCGGTGGTGTTTGGATATTTTGGGTACATAGATTGAAGTTGTAGCTATCTTGAAAAACTATTGTTTTAAAAGGTGGATCGTGAGATTTTGTGGGTGGCTACATCTGGTATTGTTGAGTACATGTGAAGGAATAGTTTATATTGGTTGCCACGTGATGGCCAAGGTCTACACGGAGGTTTGTTAGATTTGCCACGTGATGGTGGGTGTAACACGGGTTCATTAACGTTGTCACGGTGTCGTGAGGTCGGAGATTCACAGACGGTTTTATGATGGATACATGGTATGAGCCTTTCTGTTGATTTGAATATGGTATAACTATTTTTAAAACTTATGGTTATGGTGCATGTCACTTGGTTACTTTATTACATGGTGGTTATACATGTACATGATTGGCTTTTTATGAAACAGTGCAGATTGATTAAAATTTTCTTGACATTATGTCGGTAATTGTTGAGCATGATTTACATGTATTTGGGGTACGTGGTAAAGTTGGTTTCTGCGAAATGTTGCTAAACGGGGAACGATACAAAGTAGAAGTGAGGTCTTGAAAGAAATTTTCGAAAAATAAAAGCATTATTTTCCGTGTAATTATACCACTCTTGAGATTTATTTCTCACGTTTATTGTTTTAAATCTGTTCCTGAGTGGGCGTTCGTGAGACTACCAGTGCCGATTCAACAGCTAGTTCTGCGGCTTGTTTGTAGTACTCTTATCCATCTGTCTTGGCTTGTTGGACCCTGTTATTTTTATTTGTAACCATAAATTCGCAAATACTCTTAGAATGCTGACATTAGTATTAAACTCATGTGGGTCTTATTATGTATGTTGTGGTTATGACCTACATTTGGATAGGTCGGTCATTAGTTTCTATATATAATTGGTATTGTGGTGCTTGCATGTGTCTACTTCTCTTTTAGGTGGGGTCCCATTGTGCATTCTAGGGATTGTACAGAGTGGGACTTCTTGGCGAGAACCGCCCGGGGGATCACGGAAGGGTATAAGGTTGGTCTGTCGACTATACTAGGACTCTCTTTACTTGCTTTTCGGGACATTGGGTGGGCTTTAAGTCTTATATTTGGATCAAAATATCATAAACAAAGATACAAAACATCAAAAGCCATCGTAATAATTGTTTTGCGAGTGTCAATACATCTGATCATGAGTCCCATTTACATATACATATACAAAAGCTGTGCATTTACATTTACATAATCGGAAGCGCGAAACCTCTTATGATGGACTCAGTTTGTTGGCACGAAGGCGATCTGAAGATCACGAACGTCCTCCTCTGTACCTACACAGATAAAAACTCGTGCTAAGCTTATCGTTGAGTAGGAAACATAATAAGACGTATACACATGCACTAATACTCATTTATAGTAACATATAACGATACTTAGATATCTGATAGCAAATATCCATAATTTTCATGAATTCATATAACAAACTTATACACCTTTTTTCTACTTATAGCGAGACTTAAATTTATTGAGATCTCCGTCAGGAATTCTGAGCTTATACTTGTATGGAGGTACCCATCGGTACTACAGGCTTATGCCTTATATAGAGGTGCCCGCCGTTTCTGAGCTTATGCTTGTCGCACGGGGTTCAAGTAGATCTTCTTGAGCTTATGTGTAGTAGGTACATTCGAATAGGAATAATGTACTAATTTATATGACATTATTCATACTCATATCCTTATAAGCGTTTAACTACCTGGGCTAGTAATAAGAAATGAGTAGGACACAACTTACAGTAAGTACCCAGAAGGTGCGATGCGATTACTTAGGTGTCGTGGCAAGTAGAAATCACAGGAAGCACTAACGAGTGTCATCGCGTGTCGGAGGAGTCTTGGGTACTAAATCATTAGCCGAGCATGGTCGAGAGAGTGTCGGTCGCACTAATCGGAGAGTGCAGGAAGTACTATGCATGCACCTTGCGTAACGGTGTGGTGTCATTCCAATGTCTCGGATCAGCAGAAGCGATCCTGATTATATGTTCGAGACACTATCTTACCATAGGGGTATTAAGTTTGCCAACATCAAACTCACTTCGTCTCGACAGTGAGGTACTGTCTAATTTTTCCTTTACCTTACAAACATGAATGGACCCTTTCATACACTTATAGGGTCCTCATTAGTCCAATAGACAAGTCCTCGAGAATAACGGAAGCCCAAGCTATGACAAAACACATAATACGTGAGCGATTGCTAAGCAGGCGTACTGCTTGCTACATTATATGGAAGGTATGTAAAGGGTGCAGCAAGCCTCCCTCTACATGTGTAGCGGCGTGGACATGCACGCCTTGGCGTAGACTTACTAATCGTGGGATCTGACGTTGTGAGCAAAGGGACCACGAAATTGCCCAATTCAGCGATTTCGTCCATTTTTCCATAAATCTGACCAAAATCAAAGAAACTTGTATATTCTCGAGAAAAAAATCTCCCAAGTGTGTTCCTTGACAAAACCAAACATGAGATTAATTAGGGTTTTTCCAAACCCAAACTCAAATACTTGTAAGTTAGGCTAACTTCCTAACACCTAAACAAGTATCTATACATCATAAATGAAGAATCCATACTCAAAGAGAGAATTCCATACTCATCTTATACAAACTAGGGTTTTACCAACCCAACTTTCAATAAATCTAGGGTTAGGATGAATTCCTAACTAAACCCTAGAAATGGAACAAACTAATATCCATGCAAAAGTCCAAAAATCCCTACTAATCCATAGTAATCCATACTTATCCATACCTTTCTTGGCTTTCTTTCTCTTCTTCTTCTTCTTCTTCTTTTTCTTCTTCTTCTTCCTCTCTCTACGTTTTTTTGCTCTCCAAATGGGTATGAGAAAATATCTTATCCTAGACCAACTTCCCATTATTTCACTTTGGCCTATAATCTTATTATCTTATGACTTTTATATCATGTTTTGACAAATTCACTTTACTCCTTGTATCTGCATAAATCTGTGTTTCAAAATTTTCTCACTTAGCAAAATAATAATTATGAAATTTTTCAAAATGCACTTCTAATATACCCTAATTATGTTTAAAAACGATTAGGGTGTATTTCGGGGTGTTACACTACCCACGTAATAAAAGTGTCCTAGCACTAGCAAGAGGTCAGACCAACAGACGTTGTCTACCCACGCAATGTGCAGGTGTCGAGCACAAATGTAGGAGTGTCGCTGCATTGAATGACGCGTTTATTCATTCATTATTATCCAAATTTCCTAACAGTGCATACTAATTATATCTATTACTAAGTTTGTTATATTGTTCTTAAGACATTAGCAAATGAGGGGCGAGAACATTGTCTGCCCAACGATAGGATTGGAAGCTTCACCTCGACGATGAGGTTCAGAGCATTTTTCATATAATTTTTATACTTGTACGGACCCTTTCATTCACTTGTTAGGATCCTCAATTAATCCAATTTTATGCTTAATTATCTCCCATCGGAAGTCCTAAACAAAAATAATCTGATTCTGGTGAATTAACCGAAGAAAGAACAAAACTAGAACTATAGCTTGGCCTAGGCATAGAGGTTCGCCTAGGCGTAGCAGAAACTTCTCGGAAGGGGTCTCGGGTTTGCATAGGCATAAGGACCTCCGCCTAGGCATGCACACCTACACCTAAGCCGCAGGGTGTCGAGGCGTAAATGAAATGACTAGTTTTAGCCATTTCACCGAAATCTTTGAATCCAAATCAAACCATTTCAAAACAAAACTACAAAACTAACTTAAACCAACCAAAATACACATGTATTGAAGAGTTAGGGTTTTCCTAACCTATCTTAGACAAGTATTTTCGAACATGAGTTCCATACCAAAGTTCCATACAAAAAGAGACATTCCAAACCTTAATCTTCTTGTAATCTCCTCCTAGCTTCCCTTTCCTCCTTTCTTCTTACTTGAACCAAAACAATGGATTACACCAAAGCCAATGATCTCCTCTTCTCCTCCACCGTAAACTCTAGCACTCCCAAGCCAAAAATGAGATATTTTGCTCTTATCATATGGCCATGTTTAGCCTTATCCTCTTTTGGACCCAATTTCTTAGCCTTTGCATTTTAGTCTATCAATTTTATTCCATTTACACATCAACTTATCTAAATTCTTACTATACCATATCATCTTCTTAAATTATGGACCTTTGGGTCCTTATTTTACAAATTACCAATTTTAACCTTAGTACTTAAATTTCCAAAAAATGCAACTTTTACTTATATTATACCCTAAACATGTAATAAACTACTAGGATATAATTTGGGGTGTTGCAATTCATCCTCAAATCTTAATCATAATGTTGCTTATGGCATGAAAATAAATACAAATCCTCCGCGGTCCATCCTTTTTGGGAACCAAATCCATTGGAACGGGGCATGGACTCATGCTTTCCCTCACATATCCCTTTTCCATCAATTCACCAACTTGCTTTTGGAGTTCCTTTGTCTCCACGGGATGACTCCTATAAGCAGGTCGATTCGAAATGGTAGCACCAAGCACAAAATCAATTTGATGTTCGATCCCTCAGATAGGAGGTAACCCTTTCAGAATTTCCTCGGGAAATACATCTTCAAATTCCTGAAAAATAGAGACAATATAACTAGGCAAAGAAGTGTCAAGTTGGTTATTAAAAAGTGCCTTTTTGTACAAAAGTACAATAATAGGCTTGTTTAAGAACAATGTTCTCTTAACCTCACTTTCCCTTGCATAGAAATTGGTTTTTCTCTCCTTTTCTCTTAAATTTTCAATCACCTGCTTTTGTCATTCTCTTTCCTTTGCCTACCTCTGCTTCTTCTCTTTGTTCACTCTTTTCACTCTTTCGGTCTTTAGTTCACTCTCTCTTTTCACTTTTTTTTTCTTTTGTTCACTCTTTAACTCTTTTCTTTGTTCACTCTCTTTTGCAACCTCACTTGATCTTCATAAACTTGACTTAGTGTCAAAGGAACAAGAGTGACAGTCCGTTGGTTGTGCACGAACAAGTACTTATTGGTGAAGCCGTCATGCTTAACTTTCCTATCAAATTTCCATGGTCTTCCTAATAACAAGTGTCTGGCTTGCATCAAAACTACATCACACAAATCTTCATATTCGTATTTCCCAATGCTAAAAAAGACTAACACTTGTTTATTCACCCTTACCTCCCCACTATCATTCAACCATTGCAATTTATAAGGTCGAGGATGCTTACTTGTTGGCATTCCTAGTTTCTCCACCATGGTTGTACTAGCAACATTAGTGCAACTTCCCCATCAATGATCACACTACATACCTTGTTTTGGACGTAAGTACCTAGTGTAAAAAATGTTATCCCTGTTGTATCTCACATCTTCTTCCTAGCTCAGACACTTAAGGCCATCCCCGCCACATTAGTTCTCCTCGATAACGATTCTCATCATCAACATCCTCTAAGGATGACATAGAATCACAATCCGACTCATTGTCTGTTTCAATCTCACCATTGTCCCACATCACCATGACTCTTTTGTTCGAACATTGGCTTGCTATATGACTCATGCCTTGGCATTTAAAACAATTAATATCACGATTCTGATTAGTGAAATAATCGAATTTACCTTGATTTCCTTGGATAGTCACCTCTTGTTTTGCTCTATTTCGTCAAGGCCAAGGCTTATCTTCTTCCTCATTGATTCGACTTCCAAATGGATGAACTTCGGGACTAGGTCTCGTAATTATTGTTACTGCCCCTCCCCTCTTAACTTGATTCTCAATCTTGATAGTCATATGCACCATATCCTCCAACTCTACGTAATGTTGCAATTCCACCACATTTTGAATATGCCGGTTTAAACGTGCCAGAAACCTCGCCATTGTAGGCTCTCGATCTTCTTTAATATTTGCTCTAGCCATTACAACCTTCATCTCCTTATAATACTCCTCCATACTACGGCTGTTTCATTTCGTGTTTTGTAACTTGTCAGACAACTCCCTAGAGTGTTGAGACAAACCTCTTTCGCATCACCCTCTTCATCTCTTCCCATGTTTCCACCATTGGCTCCCTATTTCGTCTCATATTCAAAACTAATTGGTCCCACCACACTATTGCATAGTCCAAGAAACCTATGACAGCAAGTTTCACCTTCTTAAAAACCAACTCCATCTTCCTCTCCCACTCAAGATATGCCCTAGGGTCATTCTTTTCTTGGAAAGATGAAATCTTCATCTTAATGTTTCCCATATTATTACCTTCCTAATCCCTAGTTTCTCCAAGTTCCCATACCTCCCCGTCACTCACAAACAACCGAATCATGACTCTAATCTCACCTCAAAACCTCCTCCGTCATACTCTTCTTCTGTGAAGAGCTCGCGCCAAAGACCGACCCGACCTGCAGTATAAATCCGCATCCGTGACACGTCCTTCCTTTTACTTAATCTCCGACATACCCCCTTTTCTCAATAAAACACATTTCAAATACTCATTTGTAAAGGATAATTATCCTTATGAAAATATATATACGTATATATCACGTTAACTTAAAGGGGGCCCATCATTTTATTCTCAATCCACATTTTCATTCAATATGGCATTATATGCCCATTTACTCCATTTCTCACCTTTATACATTACGGCATTATATGTCGTTATAAATATAAAAAACATTTACAAACATTTATCAGAGTTCAATTTTCACAACATAGTTTTAATACAAAAAGTATCAAAAACGATCACGGGTTTCATGTATGCATGGTCGGTTTTACTTTACTCGTATGCTGACGATGACTCTACGCTTGCAAGGTCTTTGTTCAACCTGTTCACTTCAAGTATTCGAGCGATGATAAAATAACACGCTACATTTTCATGCTTAGTGGTTCTATATGCGCTTCTCTTCATTTTATTTTAACATAAATCATGCGATTGTCACAAGAATGCTTTGAATCCTTTATCAATGATCAATGCAATACAATACGATATATATTCATTTCATATACATTCATTTACAATCTACTGATCATTCAATATACACTTTCATATGCAATAATTCATTCAAACTCAAATCATGCATTTTCATAAATATTCTTATCATTTTGCCCTTAAACAAATTTAGCTGGTCAAGTTTTCTTGGCAAGATAACTAATCATCAAGACGGCCTACCGGGCTACAAGCCGATATGTGTTGAGTTTTATAACACAATCTCTGCCTCCGCCGATGCGACTCTGAGCATTAAAAATCATTTTGTGAACACTACCGATATTGTCCCCCTAGGCTACAGATCGAAGTGACACTACATTACTTTCGTTCACAGTATTACTAGTTTGACCCTTATTGGTATCCCAATCTATCCTTGACTCGAATATGACGGATAACATTCTATTAAGGGCATTAAAAATCAGTCATATAGGGTATATACATTTATACTCAAATAGCACATTTCAATACTGATGCAATTTTTTTCATGGAAATCATTTCATAATCAATTTTCTCAAATCACTTAAAATAAATCACAATTTTCTCAAATCACTTAAAATAAATCAATATGCAGTTTTATTGAAAATCATTTCAATAATTGCGCAAACAATTTTGATACTTGAAATAAGAAGAGAAGAATAGAGAACGAACCAAAAAGGTTGTCGCACTTCGATTTCTATCCTCAGAATCTCGACTTCAATTCAGGTTTTCCTCATCGCCAACCCCTAATCCATCATAATTAGAGAACAATATCAGTTGACTTATTTAGGTTTCTAGTTAGGGTTGTTTTCTATTTTCAACACAGAACTAGAATTTGCCCAAAAACAGAGCTCCCTTTAGAAGAATTTTTGGGTCTAATGGGGTCCAAATTTGAATACACTTATTTCAGGGAATTATTCTCCTAGAAGTCTAGTTTACCCAGAAATTTGAATCACTTAATTTGGATGAGTGAAACTCAACTTATGGCCTAAATACCAAAACTATTCCTGGACCAATCGGACTGACTGTAATTGATCTGAACAGAGTCTCATTTGATCGACTTTAAACACTAATGGTTCAATTAGATACACCTATTATAGATTTACTCGAAACTAGTTGACCTACATGAATCACCAATTTGATGAGTAATGGACAAGTTATGGCCAAAAAACAAATATGAGTTTTGGAAATTTTTTACAACATCTCCCCTAAAAACCTAACATTTTCTTTATACAAAAATTCCTCATTTGAGGACCACAACCAATCAAAACAACCAAAAACAGCTTA
Organism: Tetrastigma voinierianum; assembly: GCA_016808115.1. NCBI lineage: Eukaryota > Viridiplantae > Streptophyta > Magnoliopsida > Vitales > Vitaceae > Tetrastigma > Tetrastigma voinierianum. Next base: position 1,959,068 of record JAEQBH010000138.1, on the reverse strand, counting down.
GAGCAACCCCCAAAACTTATCTACAACCAATAAAAACACTTTTATTCCAATTTGGAGTTTTCCTTAAACCCAAACACAATAAGGAAAAGGGTTAGGGTTTGATTTCTTACCTTTAAATCTTTGATTCTTCAACATCAATCTTCCTTCTACCTCTTGATCACCTTAATCCTTGATTTCAGGAAGCAAAGACCACTAATCTTCCTCCCTCTCTCACAATCGAAAAAAAAAGTCCTAACACTTTCTCTCCCCTTCTTTTGCCAAATGTGCAAAATGTCTCTCAAAGATCAATATTTGGTCTTTAATCAAAATCCTTCACTAAGCTCTAAGTTAGCCCACAAATTCCTTTTTCTCATTTCCTTTTGCATTTTTAAGGCTCTTACTCTTTTTTACTCTTTTAATTTCAATACACTTTATCACATTTTCATTTTGGCATTTACACTTCTCATTTATGACACTTGGGTCCTCATTTGACATTTTTACCAAATTTATCTTACTCTTGTATAATTGCCTGGTTTTTATCATTTTTCGTTTTTACAATTTAAACGTTGAAAAAATACAATTTATTTATTTTATACCCTAAACATGTTATAAATCTGTTATAGTATTTTCATGGCGGCACATCTTCTTCTACCCTCAGCCCTCTTCTTGGTAGTCTCTTCCTTCTATGCCCTGTTGAAGGGTTTCGTGGATGCTCGAAACTTTGCTCCACCCTCTCATGAAATTGTTCCAATTCAACCCTAAATATCCTCTTTACTTCACTAGTTAAGGCCTCCATACTAAACTTCGTGTCAATTCCTCCCGTCACACCCTCAAATGCACCGTTGTTTGACATATCTGCAAAACTGAAGGTTAGGAAAAAAAGTAGGACCTCACAAATCACTCTCTCACGTGTTTTCACTCGAAGAATGATTCACTTAGTTCACTCTTGTTTTCACACAATATATTTGTCTTTTTTTTCACTCTAATATTCTGACTACTCTTGTCTTTTCCACACAGAATTTATCATTTAGTTCTTTTGGAACTAATAAAACAAATCATATATATATATATATATATATATATATTGATGAGGTTTGAAAAATAGGCGAGCAGGCCTACTCACTAGGCCCAAAGGAGAGGCAGGTCCTATAAAACACCCAAGCCCCTAGCGTTGGCCCAAAACGAAAGCCTAGTCCACTCGCCCCAAAGGCCGATGGTATGGATAATTGGGAAGGCCCACATCCTGCAAATCAGACTAAATCTCGCCAATAAGGAAAGTAGATACCCCTACTAACCGCTTATCCCGCAAACTTAATTAAATCCCGCCAACAATGAGGAAAGTAGGATAATTCACAACCGCTTATCCGGTAGAATCAAACAAAATCTTATCAATAAGGAAAGTAAGATATTACCACCCCTCAATTATACCTTATTAATTGGTTTACAATAAGGAAATAAAATCTCCTACCCAATGAGAGTAATATTATATCATCCCCAACTAGGAAACATACTATTCAGTGTCATCATCCAATTAGGAAACATACTAATCTCAAAAGATCATAATCCAATTAGGAAAAGTTGTCAAGGATCATCCACTATAAATACAAGGCCACCCCATCTATGAGCTGGGTACGCTCATCTCGATGCTACACCCTCTGGGCATTCTCTCTTTATCCTCAAGGAAGAACTGACTTGAGAGGCCGAGCGCCACGGGCAGCCCTCACGACCTCGTTTCCCCGCTTGCAGAGAAGCACTTCATCTGGCTCCGCAGATCAACAAAGGCAAATGATCCTACTCAAATTCTGCATAATCCAAGAGCCTCGCATCCCAAATTTCGCAACAATCCGGTCCAAATTTCAAATGACTTACACGCCTCCACCCTGGCCCGCTTGAAAGCATCATCAGCTGGCTACTGGCACCATGGGAACGACAGCCTCAGACAAATATAATCGATTTCGCCATCATGGTATCGACGAACACAAGGTGAGGTCGCCAATCAGCTTAAGGATGGCGGACCCGCCGTGCGACGCTGCACAACAGCCCTCGACACACTGGGAGCGATGCAAGCCAACACGAACGGCAGGCACTACTACAATCAACGGCCCGTAAAGGAGTTAGCCAAACCCACTGCATGCATGCAACGACTCACGGAGACACGACGAGTTCAAGAAGGTTACAACTTCACTCCTCATGAAGGACAACACAACTCCCACAAGCAAAAGTCCAACAAAACTGAACCAAAATCTTCAGAAGGATCCTCAACGATGACGACCAGACTCCGACGATTCATCTCACCTGTATTTCTAAGTACGCCCAGAGAAAGCAAATACATGTTAATAAGCTCCTATTGAACAACAAAGCCGCCATTTATAAGAAGGCCAAAGCACTCAAAAAGTCGCCCGAACGCTTCAATTTCTCCATAAATAAGCATTAAAGACGCTCGCGCCTTTCCAAGAGAATCGTGGTCGAACGCAGTCGTGACGCAGTTGTACCTCATTTACTCGCACGTGCCACGCCGCTCGGGAGTCGTAATTCGCCTTAGTTACATCACACTTAGCCATATCGCTACTTCCTACCGAACGCCCACTACACATCGCGCCACGAGCCCCGCTTGCTCACTCCCGACGAGGTTATCTACTCAACACAGCCACGCTGAACGAGTCGACCAACTCCATTTGGCCGGCCCACCAAGGCCATCGCGCCATGAGCCCCGCTTGCTCACCCCGACGAGGTTGGTCTACTCAACACGTGCCACGCCGCCTAAACGAAACGATCAACCCATTTTGGCCGGAACGCCACTGGCACACCGCGCCCATGAGCCCCGCTTGTTCACTCCCGACGAGGTTATCTACTCAACACAGCTGCCGCCTAAACGAAGTCGATCAATCCCATTTCGGCTGGAACGCCTACCAAGGCCACCGCGCCAGAGCCCCATTGCTCACTCCCGACGAGGTTATCTACTCAACACAGCTGCCGCCTAAACGAGTCGACTAACCCATTTCTACCGGAACGCCACCAAGGCCACGCCATGAGCCCCGCTGACTCACCCCTCGACGAGGTTGTCTACCTTCAACACGTGCCACGCCGCCTAAACCAACGATCAACCCATTTCGGGCCGAACGCCACCAAGGCCACCGCGTTTACGAGCCCCGCTTGCTCACCCCGACGAGGTTATCTACTCAACACAGCCACGCCGCCTAAACGAGCCAGATCAACCCATTTCGGCCGAACGCCACCAAGGCCACCGCGCCACGAGCCCCGCCGTCACTCCCGACGAGGTTATCTACCTCAACACAGCCAGCCGCCTAAACGAGCCGATCAACCCATTTACTGAACGCCACCAAGGCCACCGCGCCATGAGCCCTATCGCCACCTTGACAAGCTCCTCCCATCGGGCCAACACGACGAGCTCCACTCACTGCTCATCCCAATTGTTCCTTCCCATCACCCAACATGGACGAGTCTTACCAACTATTATAATCGACGAGCTCTTCCTGAATACCAACATGGACGCAGCCTGCCCGCTTATTCATCGGATGCAGCTCTTCCCATCATTCAACATGGACGAGCTCCACTCTACTATTCATTCGGACGAGCTCTTCCCATCAGTCAACATGGACGAGCTCCTACTCAACTATTATAATCGATTTGAGCCTTCCCATCATTCAACACGGATCAGCTCCACTCTACTATTCATTCCGACAGCCTTCCCATCATTCAACATGGACGAGCCCACTAACAATTCATCTCCCTGACGAGCCCTTCGGCCGCATCTGCATGCATCTGCTCCTTCCCATGGGCCATATTGACGAGGCTCATCCCTCAACTCAGAAGGACGAGCCCCTACTATTCACAAGGATTTATTCCTTCTCACAGATCTGCATGACGGCTCCTTCCTTATAATTGAGACAAGAGGCCTAGTCCAACAACCCAATCGACGAGCCCCTACTATTCACAAAGGATTTGAGCCCTTCTGGTCGTGACCTGCATGCACTCGGCCCTTCCCTACAATTTACATTGATCGAGCCCTTCACGCACTCGTACTTGACGGCCCTTCCTACAATTTACATCGGCGAGCCCCGTCGCACTACGCATGCACTGCTCCTTCCTACAATTCATATCGACGAGGCTCCGGTCCCTCAACCCAATGACGAGCCCTATTATTCACAGCCGACGAGCCCTTCATCGCACTACGCATGCATCACCAGCCCCACAATTCATATCGGCAAGGCTCATCCTCAACCTCGATGGACGAGCCCTATTATCTTCACTATGACGAGCCCTTCACCGCATCTAAACTCCGACGGCTCCCACTCCACAATCTCACAAGCATCAGCCTACAACACTCTACTTTACGAGCCCTATTATTTACATGGACGAAAGCCCCATAATGTTTCCACCCCCGACGAAGCTCTTCCCAATGTACCTCCGGGCTGACGAGTCCCTATTATCTACATGGACGAGCTCTTACACAACACCCGACGAGCTCTTCCCAACAAAACTCTCCGCTGAGACGAGCTCCTATTATCCAGCATGGACGAGCCTACAACAGCTTCCACCCGACGAAGCCTTCCTAACGTACTGGCCAATAGCCCTATTATCATAATGGACGGTGCCTACAATGTTTCCACCGACGAGCTCTTCCCAAATGTTCTACTTGACGAGCCCTATTATCTACACGGACGAGCCTTCCACAACGCTTCACCGATGAGCTCTTCCCAACAGATCTCCTTGACGAGCTCCTATTATGTACAATGGATTCCAGCCTCCCATAACAAATTCCACCGACGAGCCTCCAACGTACCTACTGACGAGTCCCATTATCCATTGGCTACGCATGCTTCCATACGCCTCCTAATCCAGCCTTCCCACAAAATTTCACTCTTGACGAGCTCCTATTATCTACAATGGCTGCTTTCCACTAATCCATTCACATGGACGAGCTCCTGCCAACAATTCACTTCGACGAGCTCTTCCCCAGTTCTACATGGACGAGCTCTACTCAACAGCTCTCTTTAACGGCTCTTCCTCAGCTCACATGACGCAGCTCTACTCAACAATCCACTTTGACGAGCCCTTCCCCTCACCACATGGATCAGCTCGCTTCAACTGCTCACCCGACGAGCCTTCCCATCGGGCTCACTGACGAGCTTTACTCAATTGTTAGCACAGACGAGTCCTCCCATTTAGCTCGCAAGGATGATCTCTACCCAGCCACTCGCTTTGACGATCTCACAAATCAGTCAATTCATGAATCAAAGACAACTCATGCAAGTCAGCCAATGGAGATTAGCAGCTCGAATTGACGAGCTCCACCAAAAACAAGTCATGGAATCCAGGAATCATATCAGCACAGGCAAGACTGTCAACGGATACCATCCGCCCGATTCGACGAGCTCAACTATTCTATTACAGCCATGCAATTTTAGGAATCAGCTCAACTCGTGAATCACCGACGAGCACAAAGAAATTTTCGCTTGAAGGGTCTAACTACTCAATTAAGGCCACACACCCTAACTAATCAATCTGTACCAAAGTAATGCATGGAGCCTCACGGCCAATTAAGAGCTCAATCGTCAACTGACGCCAATTTAGCTTAATGACCATGTAACATCGCCAAGAGCACAAAGAGAGTAAGGAAGTGGTGAGGTTAAAATGAATAAAGATTAAGGAAAAGGCTACATATGTCCTGGGTCCCAAGCAAAAAAAAAAAAAAAAAAGCTATCTCAAGCAGACGTACAGACTCCGCCACGGTAAGGTCCGTATGGAATAAGGGAAAGAGAAGTCCGAACTCACTAAAAAAAGGCAAAGAAAAGCTTCCCTGATCAAGGAATGCAAGATAACTGGCCAGAGGATATTTAATAAGAAATGAGCACGAGAATCAAAAGTCATCATCACTCAGATATTACACTGGCGATAAAACCCTAACTAATCCAAATTCCCGAACATACATGGAAATCACACTCGATACAAGAAACGATATAGCCCTTGCCCACGCACACCGTGCACAAGGGCTGGGGGGCAACTGATGAGGTTTGAAAAATAGGCGCGCAGGCCTACTCACTAGGCCCAAAGGAGAGGCAAAGTCCCATAAACACCCGCTCTAGCGCTCTACCCAAAACGGCCTAGTCCACTCGCCCAAAGGCCGATGGTATGGATAATCGAAGGCCCACATCCTGCAAATCGTACTAAATCTCACTGACAAGGAAAGAGGGATAATTCTCAATAACCGCTTATCCCGCAAATCGACTAAATCCCGCCACGAGGAAAGTAGGATACCTCCAATAATCGCTTATCCTCAGAATCAAACAAAATCTTATCAATAAGGAAAAGTAAGATATTACCACCCCTCAATTATACCTATTAATTGGTTTACAATAAGGAAATAAAATCTCCTACCCAATGAGAGAGGGACATTATATCATCCCCAACTAGGAAAACATACCATTCAAAGGTCATCATCCAATTAGGAAACATACTAACTGCATCATAATCCAATTAGGAAAGCTCTGTCATGATCATCCACTATAAATACGTGCCACCCCATCTGAAAGCCAAGAGACGCCTATCCGTATGCCAATACTAATTCCTCAAGCATTCTCTCTTTATCCCAAGGAAGAATCACTCAGACGGAAGCAGCACGCATGCCCTCACGACCCCCGTTTTCCCTGGGCTTTTGCAGAGAAGTACTCATCTGGGCCTCACAGAGATCACCAAAGGCAACATCCTACTCCCACCCACAATCCAAGAGCTCCGCATCCTGTACTTCGCAAACAACCGGTCCAAATTTAATGAATTTCACACGCTCCAAATTTCATTCCTGTTGAAAAAGCATCATATATATATATATATATATATATATATATATATATATATATATATATATATATATATATATATATATATATATATATATATATTTAATGGTGTTAATCCAATATCCAAGCCTTACTTAAAGCAATAAAAAAAGAACACCAAAATTTCTCACTTTGTTACCGACTTTTTTATATATATACTATATGGGACTTGATTTCAAAGAATTAATGATGATAAACTTATAGATTTTTTTTTTCTTATTTTTTTTTTTTTTCCAATCGGATCCTTTCCTTTTTTTTTTTTAAACTTAGGATGGATTGTTCAATAAAAAGGAAACAAAATAAAATTATATCTGATCAAGACCTAAGAAAATCCTGGGACTGGATGGAGTAGGTAGAATAGTGTTGTGAAAGAAATACAAAATGAAATTAGCAGAACTGATGAAAGTGGTGATCAAGTTTGCTGTCTTGACAAAGAAGAAAAGAAAAAGCTTAAAAGATAAGCAAACTTAAAAATATAAATATGTTGCTTGATACCAAAATGATACGAACCTGGCCAACTCAGGTAGCGAGACCCGTGATCGAATTAGCTCGAAGAACCGCCTAGCAGAAGTTTCGATGGATGATTTTGACCCGCTGTTTATAGAAGCAAGAACCTTGTATATGTGGAGGACGCTACACCCATGGCGAGATCCGATTGATAAGTCTTTATGAACGACACGGAATAACTGATAAGTTCAAAGAGTTCTTTAAGGAACCAAAGAGAAATTGAAATTCTCAATTTTATTAATGCATCAAAACTGAAGAATGTAGAGATAACAAACCTATAAATAGGTCCAAAAATATGAAGAATAGAAACTAAATATTCGGTTATAAGTAAATATTTCAATAAAACAAGAACTATAGTCCAATATACTTTTTCCTAAAGTAACACACTAAAAATGTCCATGAGGAGAAGCAAAAAAAGGAAACTAGATCATTCTAGGATAAGGCTTGGTAATCAAATCAACCGCAAATCAAGAACAAATCAGCACCAAATTAGCTCCAAAATAACATCAAATCAAAACAAATCAAAACCAAATCAACTCCAAAATAAGAGCAAATCAAGAACAAATCATCACCAAATTAGCAGCAAATCATGAACAAATCAACACCAAATCAATTCTAAAATAGCAACAAATCAATAGCAAATTATAAACAAATCATCACTAAATCATCACTAAATCAGCAGCAAATCAACACCAAATCTGAAACTAATCTTTGTAAAAAAAGAAATAACAACTCCTATTTGACTAACAAAACAGACTTTCTAAATTAACTAAATCAACTTCTACTTTGACTTGAAGAACAAATCTTTTTAAAATAAAACAACTTCCAAATCCAAATAGTAATAAAACTCAAAACACTTGAAAATATAAATATATTATGTGTCTCCAAGGTTTCACTTTCTCCCAAATCTGAATTTTTTATAATTAAGATTGGATTCCTAATGAATGTTATAGAAGCTTCTGCATCACAAATCCTTAATAATTTGATTCTCATCATAAAGTTTCAGGCTATTTTATTCAATGCTTTATGTGTTAGGAAACAAGAACAGACTCAAGAAAAGAAAACCCATAACTGGGCACTCATCTATTCTGTACAAACGAGTCTTAGAAAAAAACCCTCTCCTCTATGTTTTTTTTTTTACAACCTTCTAATCACAGATTATTTATAAGAACTCAATCAGGCAAACTAACAAACGCCTTACATACATTACTCTTCTCAACCAAAAAATAACTAACTCAAGGAAACGATTATAACAAAAGAGTTACAAAAATAGGATCACTTCTTTCACAACCCTTGATACTGAGCACGTGCTCATGCTGGTTTAATAACAGGTGAAAATTGTGGAAATTATTGAAGTGACTTACAATGCCACAGCTGTAGCACTCAGGCTTGAAAATTGTGGGATGTACTCAACTTATGATATTAATAATTTCCATCAAGAGCCAAGATGAATGTAGATGTCTTTTCGAACACCCTGCTCATTCCTAATGCAATAAATTTTAAAATAAAATCAACAAGTTTAGAATAGAGTTGAAATTTTTCTTAAATCCCTTATTCTCTTCTACTTTTGGAATCCAAATAAATTATTTTTAATTTTATGTTTTTATATATGAAAATAATTTTTTTTTAAATAATTGAAAATAACTAAACAATATTATTTAAGTATATTTATTTTTCATTTTTTAAAGTAATAAATTATTTTCTATCTTTCGTTGTGAAACAATTAAATTTTGTAGAAAAGGGTTACCTTGTAACACTCCTCCTGGTCAGGTCGGTGGCTTCCAAGCGATCCATTGGGAAAGGTAAGGAGTCGATCAATTCATTTTCGGTTACGTATTTAAGAAGATACGGTGTTATTCGGTGTATAAAACTATAAATGGTCTGTATTTGAGAGTATCAGATCAGCCAAAAGGAAATATATTAAATTCACAGGGCCTCTTCCCCTTCATTCGGTCAGGCGTGTTCTCTGTTGCACCACTAGGCGCATCCCCCCTTACATTCGATGGAGAGAGAGGATACTACATAATGATGACATCCATAGAAATAGAGCTAAGGTCTCTTTTGATGAGCTAGTCTCCACAGGCAACAAGGGTTTCTTCCATAACAAGTAGTTTCAGACAACTTTTTGGACGCACTACAGCAGGAAGCATGGGGAGTTTAGGAGAGGAAGAGCTGGTCCAGATGGTCAGAGACTTCATTGAATCAGAATCACCCTCACCCTTTTCCCTCCCCCCTTCTCCCTCCAACCCTGTAAATCATGTCAACCTAACAACTCCCACTTTTGCAGGTACGTTATATATATCCCCCCCTTTTTTTTTTTTTTTTCTCTTACTTTCTGCAATATGCCTTGCATTGATTCCTGGGTATGATTGTTTTGATCTGGTCTCTCATATTTGCTTGGTTAATTTTTAGGAGATTCTTTGGAGGGTCACAAACGATGAGGTTGAAGTTCTTGAGAAAATCTTGATGTATTTAAAGAGTGTGGGAGCTGCAGGGGATTCTGCTACCAGTCTGCAGAAGTGGGTGGTCATGAGATTGAAAATGGATGGTTTTGAAGCTTCCCTTTGTAAAACATCATGGGGAACTGCCACTGGAGGTCTTTTCCACTGTTTCCGGTTCTATTGAATATCCATTTCTGATTTTTATAACTGTTTTCTCTTCCCTAATCTGTTTTTGCTTGCTGCTTGTGCTTTAGGTTTTCAATTCGCCGGTGGGTATGAGTATATTGAAGTAATAATGTCAAAAGCAAGGTTGATAGTTGATATGGACTTCAAATCTCAGTTCGAGTTGGCAAGGCCTACACCAACATACACAGAGATCATCAACACACTCCCCTCCATCTTTGTTGGGAATGAAGAAAAGCTCAACAAGATAATCTCTCTGATATGTACAGCAGCCAAGCAGTCACTGAAAGAGAAGGGCCTTCATATCCCACCATGGAGAAAAGCCCAATACGTGCAATCAAAGTGGCTTTCTGAAAACTGCATGAAGATCCCCATATTCTCATCAGCACCCAAATCCAAGACAGAAGTTAGTGTGATGGAAAAAAGGGAATCCAAAAAATCTCCAAATCGCTCCTCCAAATATGGCAAATGGGTACCTCCAGTTGTGAAGCCTAGGACAAGGCGCGTGGATGGTGGTGGTACTGGTGGGTCTGCTCTCTCTAGCCAATTTTCCAACATGGGTATCAATTGCTGCTAGATTTGGTAGAGCCCTCCCTCCAAATTTCTCTCCACTTTTAGTCAGTTGCCTGACGCCTTTCTCCTCATATTTTGGTTATCATTTTAGCAACGAATGGCAATCATAATCTGTCTGTTCTATCTTTCTTTCACCCTTTTTTGTATTTCGGGTAATGAGTTATATGAATCTCTGTTTTTCGCAAAGGAAATGATTCCTTTTCTACAAAAATACCAACTTTGAATTTGGAGTAAGGAGTGCGTGATGTGTGAAGTGATTATCAATTTGTTAAGGACCCGTCAAATCCTTAACCTTATTACATGGGAAGTTCCATATCATTTTATTTGAAAAATTAGGCTATAAAAGATCGATAAACCTAGGCCTACCTCATCTTTTGTCAAAAATAACTGATAAAGACTTCAAATATTTGATGAAGAGCTATGTAAGAGCTCCGTAATTAAATATTGAACTTTAGGTAAGAGGTACTACCTGATATAAGGTAGTATCTTAGAACAGGTAGTATCCAAGAACAGGATTCTTTATCAATTATTTTTTATATTTGAATTTTTTATATAAGGGGATAAGGGGAACTCTTTATCAATTATTTTTTATATAAATTATTTTTGACATAAGTTAAGTTCCTGCATTTTTTGAGCCTATTTTTTCAAATAAAATGGCATGAGACCAAGTGACACTTGTTTTCCCAATTTACAATCTTCCTCTTCCCTCATGAAAATGAATTAATATAAGAATGTAATTTCAGTCAGACTTAGCAATCTGCGGTGGTACCCGCTCTAGCCGGCACTGCCCTCAGGTATTCTACGACAATAGTAAAAGAATGCGCTGCTCGAGGCAAATTCTTTGTCAGGGAGTGAGAGAGACTTGGGTAGCAAGTCAGAATATCCACCATTAGATCGGTTTGGCGGCTACAGTGAAACATCTTATCAAACAAAAGGAAATTAGTGATGAGGCAAAATGACAGGATCCCACCTTGTCAGTCCAAGGCTGATATCGTGTTCCCATCTCTCCAGTGGGTGGGTTTCTCTATTGTATTATAAAACAATTTTATGGAATCAGGGCAAAATCTTGTGTTTAATACAAGACAATTCCATTGGTAAAAAAACATGTTGTTTTTAGTCTTTTTTTTTTTCTTTACTAAGAACAGAATAGAAGGGATTCCTAGGTGTTTTCTAAAAATAATTTTGAAAGAATTATTTGAAGCCATATTTGTTAACAGATGATAGATATATATATATATATATATATATATGTGTGTGCGTGTGTGTCGATTTATGATCCAATTGATTTTGAGCTTACGCTGATCCAAAGGTTCATAGTGTGATTTTCAAGTAGTTAAATAATTTGGTAAAAAATAAGAATTTATTGTGGTAGTAGAGGGGTTGGACTTTATTCCATTTAACTCTTGTAATCTCTCAAAATTCATAGTGAAGTTTTTTTTTATGCGTGATTTTTTTTCTATAAAGGTTTCCATTTAAACATGATGTTTTTCTTTATTTCGTATTTATTTATTATGTCATTAATCATTACAGAAATATTATCAAATATGAAAATAAATGACACTTAATTATCCGAATATGCTCTTACTTGCTCTGAATATTAAGATCAAATACTCTTAAAAGATATTTAAAAATTAATTATATCATTCAACCTAATTGTAACCGAAATTAATACATTAAATAATTCATAAAGAGAAACAAATCTACGAGATTTCCAAAACCTACCTTAATTTTCCAAAATCTCCATAACAGTTTGAGTTAATCTTATTTGCATAAGCACACATTATCCCTTATATAGTTAAAAAAAATGGATTTATTGGATCCCACTTATTAATAGAAGAGATACAAACTAAATTTTGATGATTTACGAGTATAAACTAAAATTTGATGGTTCAAGAGTACAAACTAGAGTATCTAATTAAACTATCAAAATGGCTGTAAGCAGACATTTAGATAATGCTTCAATAATTGTAGCGAAGTGTATAACTTTAAGATATGATGTTTTAGTTGTAAAAAATAATGGTTTTTTAGGTTTAGAGATCAAAGGAGACTCCAAAGTTATTATAAACTGTTATAACAAAAAAAGTAATTTACCTAATTCAATTATTTTATTAATGGAGGATATTTGGAAACTCTCTCGACGTTTAAACATTCATAAATATAGTCGAACTTATTGGGAAGCAAATAGAGTTGCTAAAAGGTATTGATAGTATTAATTTTAATGTTTAGTGGTCAAACTTTTCTCGAGATGTTATGAAAATTAATTTTGAAGATTATTGTGCTAATAGAGTTTATAAGATTTCTCTCCAAAAAAATCTACGAGATTTCATGAGTTTCTTTCCATTTCAATCCTCAATTCCGTTTTTTTGAAAAGAATCCAAGTCCTATTTCCAAATTCCTATTACTTTTGACATTTTCATGAGTTACTTCTACTAGAAATTGATCAAAGAATGTCTCAAAGTTTTTCATTGAAATATCTTTTAGATCATGTGTTCATTAAGAAAAAAATGTTAAAGAGATAAAGTTTTCATATTTGATCTTACCATAAAAATGTGTTTAAAAATTAAAATTAATTTAAGCTAATTGAAAATATATGTGTTTTCAAGTTGTTTAATATTTGTATCAAATAAAATAATGTAAATGTGAGTTTGAAGTACTGTATTTTTTATTTTAAATTATCTTATTTGTTTAAATTTTAAATTTTATTTTTTAGAAATTAAATATAATGTTAAAAGATTTTTTTTTTTTTTTGCATCTATTCATTTATATTCTTATTGTATTATTCTATTTTTACAAGGATTCGACCTTGAAACTTTTATCATATCTCACCATTTTACCATTTGAATCAAGGCTTAGAGCATTTTGAAAAGTATTTTAGAAGGGAAAAAGTAGGTTTCAAGTTATCAATTTGAAAATTATTATAAATAGGTAATGAAGAATTGGATTTTGGTGATTCAAGATTAAAGGAAAAAAAACAATTGTAGATAAGTTAATATACTATCATAATTAGTGAATGTATTATCATAACTATCGAATATATTATAATAACTAGCGAATATATATTAACTAGTTATAATAATATATTCACTAATTATATTATTCAATAATTCAAAAAAAAATGGTAACTTTAACAACCTAAATCCAATTCTTTAACCCATATATAATAACTTGAAACCTACTTTCCCTTTTTAAAATATAATTTATTAAGTACTTTATGAAACTCCTTTAAAAAAAATTAAACGAAACAGCAGTTAAAAAAAGGTTATTAATGATTTTCAAATTTGTTAAATTGTTCATAGAAGTTTCTCAAGCCATTGCAATTCTAAATTGAATGCAGCTTTATTTTATGCGGTTAAGGTTTTATTTGGAATCTCAAAAAGTATTTAAGGAAAGAAAATGGGAAAAAAGGAAAGAAAAATTGAAAAAGATAAAAAATTTTAATTTTACATATATATATATATATATATATATATATATATATATATATATATATATATCTTTTCCACTACTTTCTAGCTTCCAAAGAAGCCCAAGGGCATTGTATCATTGTCAGATGAACAGACTTAAACCACCATACATTCAGGCATAAACGCATCACTGTTGGAGTCTTTTGTATGCATGAACTTACGAAATTAAAAAAAAAAAAAAGAAAAAAGAAGAAGAAAACACCTAATTAATGAGAGAAATGACAAGACTGTGCGATCAGAAATCACTATTATTATTATTATTAGCCACTCTCCGCCGTCCGTCGATTCCCCACCACCCAAGCCGGTGACGTACTGGAGAGGGGATTAATAACGAAACAGAGTCTAGAAAATCCGCGGTGTCAGGTCAGGGGTGTAGATGCCTGCGGAAAGTGGAAAGAGGAAAGGGGAAAGGGGATAGTGAAGACTGAATCTCGAAGTTGCCACAAATGGTAGCCTTTTTGGCGTTTTGCTTGCCGGGGATTTTTCTGCCTCCTGCGACCAGACAGATTTTATCTTAGGGTTTTGTAGGAGGGCTCATCATTTTATGATGCCTACGATTTTTAGGATTACTGACTACACACTACTCTGCATCCTTTATTCTTTCTTATTGTTTATCCATTTTGGGATATATCTCTCAGTATTTTTCAATTTCAGTCAGTTGGGTAGGTGGACTGTCACTGCACTACCTTTGCCAACTGCAATGTCATCATAACGTGTGATTTGAAATGTTTCACTCCAAGGAGTATGCATACGGGAATATTATGTTTGGAAAATGTTGGAAATATTGAAAACAAAAATCTCTTTTACTATGTTCAATGCAATTCTTACAAAAATAAAATAAAAATAATTTTCTTATAAGTAAAAAAATAATTATTACAAAAAAATAACTCTAAACTATCCGTAACTACCCCTAAGATAAAATTCGAAGAAAAAAAAAACATTTTTTTGTACACAAAGGTTAGCCACACTCATTATGTCACACTTTTTTTTTTTCCTTCTTCCTCACATCCCTTTGCCCTTATTGAACCATGTACAATAAGTTAATCCCAAAAATCCTAACTTATTCTTCTTCCTCCTTGGATCATGATGCAATTATAGGTTCCTCTCTCCCGTCTCGTCGACCCATTTGAAGCATTTACAGGCAAAAAGTAATCCCAAAACTCTAACATCTTTCTTTTCCTTCTTCTTCATTTGAAAACTTTTTCCTCACTAGAATACCCATCACGAGATTTCTATGGAAAGGAAGAAAGCTTCCTTACGAGATTTCTATTATAATGTAACAATACCTTGTGATTTTATATACTGGACTAGCTTTCTTGTTTTTGAAATGGTACCATTATAACATATTGGGGGTACTACCAAGCATATTAGGGGTATTACTTAATACTACCATAATGAAAGAATGTGCAAAATGGAAAAAAAAATGCCAAGATCCCATACAAATAAGTATATTACATATTTATTACATGTTTATGGTTGTAACATGTCAAACCATTGGTTAGGTACCTATTTGAAATTGGTGGTACTACCATAATATATTGAGTGTACTGCCATAATATACTCGGTGTACTACCTAGATCTATTATGACATTTGGTTATTATTTGATATATAAATGGATGCCTAACAAGTAGTAGTTATATTTGCAGGTAAATTCAGAGAGAAAATGACATTATTATGTAGTATTTTTTAGTTGAAAACATGGAGTATACAATTCATGGATTGGATGTCAAATAAGAGTGATATTCTACAAAGGGGGTCTATACAAAGCCTATACTTCCAGAGACAAGCTATGCTATCATGGGTGCTATATCCAACAAGATGGAAGACACCTAATGGATATGGTGATGAAATATCTTCCCCTACTCCCAATTGTGGACATGAAGACAAAAAAACAAATGGAGAAGTGTTCAAGCGCTATATACATCTGTTTCATTATTTGGGTCATAACGGTATTAATGTACGCAATTGTAATCAAATAAATGGTGTAATGGTTTCACCAAATTATATGAATGAAAATTTACTTGAAATTGTATCATCTTGTGTATGGAATAAAAGTTGACTGTAATCTTTACTTGATATTAATGAAAATTTAGAATTTAGCTTCAAGTACACTTCTTCTTAATCACAAAATATACCAGGTTTAGACTTCAACATGTCAATAAAACATCTTTAAAAATGGATGAAAACAAAATAAAAGCAAACTAATAATATCAGTCAATTACTTGCACAAATTCACAATAAACATGGCATATTTTATACAAAAAACAAAAAACAAAAAACATAAATTGCTTCTCTTATATTTTCTTTACTTGAAATTTTGTTTTTTTCACAATTCTTTGACATTTAATCCATAAATCACATGTTCCCTGTTTTTTACTAATAAATAAAATATAATAGGTTGTCATTTTCACTCTAAATTTACCTACAAGCATAATTACAACTTGTTAGGCATCCATAAGTGATCAAATAATAACCAAGTGTCATGGTAATATTCCGGGATAGTACATCATATATTACAGAAGACACCTAATATATTGTTAGTGACCAAACAGTACCTAACTAAATGAAAATATATTTTTTATTTTTTGTATAAATATATGTCATGTTGATGTTTATTGGTAAATTCTAGTGTAGTAAATTCAAGCCGATGGTATTAGTTAATTTTTATTTTCAAGTGTTTTCATCCATTTTTATGGATACAGTTGACATAGCGAAGTCCAAACCTGATGTCACACCCCCAACCCCCGCCTAGGCAAATGAAAGGGCGCGAAACTATACTGGGACTCTTTACCTACTTTTTTAGACATTGGTGGTCCAAAGTCTTATGGGATTGAACTGTAACATCATACCAAGATACAAATAAAACTACTAATCAGAGTGGTGTTTACAAAGGTCATCATATACCCGAGTCCCATTTACATGATAAGGTATATACAAAACCTGTGACATTTACATTTACATAATCGAGCGCAAACCTACGGTGTGATGGACCCCTACAAGTGTCTCGCCTAGCGTAATGCTAAGATCACCTGACGTGTTCTCCTCTCAGACCTACACGGATTAAACCCGTGCTGTTTATGATTAATGGAAACTTATGACTATACATGTACATGCATTGATACTCACTTACAATAGATACGTAATAGTAACAGATATACAAGAGTGTATATCATAATTTTCATGAATTCATATAACAAACTTATACACATATCAGACTTATAGGAAATTTATACTGTTTCGCATCTCCGTAGGAGTTGGCAAGAGTTTATACTTGTACTGAGTACTGTAGGGTACATTCAAGAGCGCACGATGGCATTTCTTTTTACTCTTATTCATTATCTCGACTCTATCAAGTAATCCATTCGTGACCGTAGGAGTTACAGAGCTTATATTTGTACGGAGGTACCCGTAGGTATATTCAGAGCAGAATGATGAACATTACTTTACTTTTATTCGATATTTAGACTCTTATCATATAACTGTTTAACTACCTAGACCAATAAGAAGAAATGAGTAGATGACATTTACAATAAGTAATTCGAAGGTACTATGCATAATACTATGTGTCGTAAGTAATGTTATGAGTAGCCAAGATTGACAGAGAGTTGTCGCTGCACTAATCGTAGAGTACTAAAGTAATTTCAAAATGTGCCGAAGCACTACGAGAGTCGTCAGACTAATCGTAGAGAGTATCAAAGTACTATACGTGCCTGCCCACGTACTAGAGGTGTTGTGTCATTCAATATCCGGTCTTAGGTAGTCCTACAATTATATGTGTTCAGGAACTTACTATATTATCATAGGGGCATTAAGTTTTCCAACATCAAACTCGCTTCACCGAGGCGGCGAGGTACGATGCATTTTTCACTTAGTTTTATTCTTATTTGAACCTACATTAGTCATTTATTAGGGTTCCTATACTATCGTGTACGAATTGAGGCTTAACAAATGCTGGCGGGTAAAAAAAAAAAAAAATTGTACATCGAAGCATCAGATTTATACCTACTTGATCATACCTTACACTTACTTTGCCTCATCTAATGGGTGACTGTATTTCACCCCTTTTCGTACTTAGTGATCGAATTGCGGGTTCTCGCCTCTTAATGATGATTTTGCCATCTCTCACTCACTTTTCTTCAATAAACCTCCTCAATTCCATCCTACATAAAAACCCATCATGGAATCCACCCAAAACAACTCTAAAATGGTTCATAACCCAAACATAAACACAAGAGGGGAAATTAAGAGGATTCCTAACTCCCAACAAATATTCATACACCCAAATCAAATAACCTACATGATTCTCCTGTACAACCATGTAAATCCTCACCTCCCTAAACTTATCTATTATTATTCACAAGTTCCAACCCAACAACTTCCACAAACACTCATAATGGTGGGTTAGAACTTCTCATAGAAAAACCCTAGATAAAGAACTAGATCAAGAATCCAAGAATCCAAGAATCCATATCATACAAATCCATACAAATGTTCACAAATCCATACAAAACCATAGCAATCCATACAAATCTATAGCAATCCATACAAACCCATAGTTCTCCTTCTTCTTCCTCTTCTTTTGCTTTTCTCTTCTCTTCTCTTCTCTTCTATTCTCTTCACGTAGAAGCCCTCCCAACTTGATCTTATCCCATTTGATTTTAATTTTTCCTTTTATTACACTTTGGTCCTCAAACTCCCTTCTATTTGTACCACAACTTATGCCATTTCTATAATAGCATCTCATCTTCTTATCTTATGACTTTTATATCCCCGCTTTTGAAAATCTCACTCTTACCCTGAGACTAGGAGAATTAAAGTCAAATTTTCTCACTTAGCAAAATAATAATTGCGAAAAATTTCAAAATGCACTTATAATATACCATATTTATGTTTAAAAATGACTAAGGTATATTTCGGAGTGTTACACCTGATATATAGTGTGATTAAGAAGAAGTGTACATGAAACAAAATTTTGAATTTTCATTCATATCAAGTAAAAATTACAATTAAACTTTATTCCATACACAAGATGATACAATCTCAAGCAAATTTTCATTCATACAATTTGGTGAAGCCATTACAACATTTATTCGATTACAATTACATACATTAGTTATATTATGGCCCAAATAATGAAACAGATGTACATAGCACTTTAACACTTCTCTATTTATTTTTGTCTTCATGTCCACAATTGGAAGTAGGGGAAAATATACTAGCACTAGATCCATCAGGTGTCTTCCATCTTGGTGGATATAGTACCTATACTCAAGATAGTCTGCTTCCTTTTGAAGTATAGGCTTGTATAGACTCAATTTGTAGAATTTCGCCACCCTTTGACATTTTATCCATAAATCACATACTCTATGTTTCAAAAAACCAATAACATTACATAATAGTTTGTCATTTTCTCCTTCAGGTAACTTTAATTCGCAAACATAACCACTACTTGTTAGACATCCATTATATATCAAATAATAACCAAGTGTTATGTTAGTATTGGGTAGTACACCAAGTATATTATGACAGTACACCCAATATATTATGGTAGTACCACCCATTCCAAATAGGTACCTAACCAATGATTTGACTCATTATGGGGTCTTGGCATTTTTTTTTTTCTCCATTTTGAACATTTTTTCATTATGGTAGTACCAAGTAGTACCCTCAGTATGTTATGGTAGCATCCCTAGTATGTTATGGTAGTAACATCGAGTATGTGATAGTGATACCAATTTAAAAAACAAGGAAGCTTGCCCAATATACCAAATCACATGGTATTGTCACAATACAACCGAAATCTAGTGAAGAATCTTTCTTCCTTCCCATAGAAATCTTGTGATGGATGTTCCAATGAGGAAAAAGTGTTCAAATGAAGAAGAAAAAGAAGAAGATGTTAGGGTTTTGAGATTACCTTCTTACTTGCAGATGCTTCAAAGGAACCGACGAGATGAGGGGGAGGAACCTATAATGATGTCGTGATCCAAGAAGGAAGAAGAAGAAGTTAGGGTATTGGGGATGGTTCAATGCGTCCGAAGGAATGTAAGGAAGAAGAAGAAGGTTAAGTGAAGTAATATGTGGTCGAACTGTTGTTTGTGATAAGAAGAAGAAAAATAAGAAAAAAAGAAAAAAATTTTCTCTCAATTCCACTATGAGTAGTTAGGGATAGTTTCAAGATATTATTTTAATCATTATTTTTTTACTTAAAAGACAATTATGTTTTGTAAGAATGTACTGAAACTGTAAATGAGATTTTTGTTTTCAAATTTTCTAATATTTTCTTATTGATGTAGACAAACATAAGATTCCCTAAAGAAATTCTCATAAAACAAACATTTCAGGGATTTTGTTTAAGAAGAAAATTTTCAAATATATATGCACTAGAATGACAATAAAAGAGTGTTTTTTTTAAATATAAATTTTATTGATTCAAACTAACAATACATATGATTGAAACATAAAATCAAATCGCTAAAAACACTAAAGAATTGTGCAACATCTATGTTAATAGCACTAACATAATGACTCGGCACAAAGTCTATACATTTAAAAATTTTATGGTGACTAGAATTTAAAAGATTCCAGTTCTGTATCATAACGACTTTGATTTGAATTGATGTCTCTATCGATCAAATATACTTTATCGTCTGAATCGTCCAAAACACTAGCACCGTCGTAACAAGCTGACTAAATCCAACACAAAACAACACACTATAATAAGGCTGTGACGAAAACGACTAAATAAATAAGAGATTTATGTGGAAGAACCACTTTATTATGCAGGAAAATGAAAGAAGGATATGCAAGTGGGTGATTTTAGGCCAAAATAACCAAAAAAATCACCCTCCTTGCTTGAGGAAAAGGGGTTATAAGAGAACAAGATGAGAGAAAAATAGGAGATATGTTGTGGTCTCCTGATTTCTCAGAGTCACTGGACCGTCGGGGCATTCACTAGTCAACAGAACTCGCAAAACAAAAAGGCACTGTGATTACATAGTTCTGTCGCTCCTCCCATGCAAAGTCGCCTTATCCTGGGAATGACTGAGAAGCTTTACAAACAGCAAATCTCCCACCACAGCTTCTATACTTGTGCTGGTGCGGGACTTACTTCTCTTTTATGGAGGGAGAAAGAGGATCCGTCTTTTTTGGTTAGTTGGTGATTCTCTTCCCATAATGTTAGGGAAAGATCACTCTTATTTCGGGAAGGGTGACTTATTCTTCCCTTTTAGTAACTACCTTCCCAACTGAACTGTGATCAAGAGGATTTTCCTATTTTGTTGGAGGAAGAAGTGATTTACTTCAAGGAATGAGCTTATGCTTATAAAGTAGAGAGCCTACTATGACTTCATTGAGAGTTGTCGCTCGGGAAAATAAGCGCTGTGCTAACGAGGCGTCCGGCTATGGATTCCTGGCACCGGGCGAGAGGTCTACTGGTTAATTTGGCTGCCGTCCATTTGCACTGGCCTCATCCGCCTGGGTATCCGGCAGAAGGCTCACGGCTGCTCCCGGGCCTTTAAGGTTACCGCCCACAGCTACGGGTGTCAGCCCGGCCCAAGGCACCCATTAATGCCCTTCTACCGTGAGATAAATCATCCCCCGGTTGAAAAAGTAAGTTCGACCATTGCTGTCATGGGGAAATAGCTTTTACCATTAGCGCTTAATTTTCGATGTAAATTTCATAACTTTTTGTGCAACTGCATTAGTTGCTATTGGGTCATCTGGATCAATCCTGAGATATAGGTGTGGCTATAAAAGGTGAGGATGACGAGGCAATGGATATCCCCTCGTCAAACCAAGCAGAAGGACAATTGATCGTCGATGGACAACTCAAGTGAAGGGTCAGAGAATGAGGGATGTATTACGATCGATTTGGTCGAATATGCCTTTTGACACCTAGAACGGACAAGGATGGCATTATTCAGCTATTCAAAATATCTCTGTGGACGGGTTCGTGGTTCTAAAACTTAAATGGCAAATTTCAGATCCGAGGGCACCCTCGCAACTTCGCAGGTTAAATCAAGCCCGCCAAATTCCTCATCCTCTCATTTTCGCCCATGCAACAAGGTCTTTCCCGCTCCACCCTTAATCGCACCATCTGCCTCTATATAATTCGGCTTTCGCTTTCGCTCACCCCATCACCCCTTTCTCCTTCGCTTCGCCAGCCTCTATCTCGATCCTAATGGGTGCTTCGTCACTTCGACATCTTATATAAGTTTGGAATGTACTATAAAACATTGCTTGGTAACAAGCATTGCTATGTAATGCCGAACACCCTTTTGGTGCTTTTAATAAAATTGTAATTTTCTTATTATTCTTGTGCCTTATTATAATTACGCATGGATACTTTGTAATTATGTCTAACTATGGTCATTGGGCTATTATGAAACTGATTAATGGGCTAAGGGCTAACTTATCTGCCCGAGAGGAAGGCCTCTGGGCTCGGCCCATCATAGCCTTCAGTGCCTTAGAGTGCGAACCGTCGCGTCGGTTAAGATGCATGCGATAGGTCGCCACCGCATTAAATGCGGCTACATGCCCTAGATGGAAATATATAGATAGGCATCGATAACTTGTACCTTTTCCCTTTGCGTGTCATTTTGGGTTTATCTCCTTCCTTTCTCAAGACCACAACTACCGTGAATAGGCCTGCTCTTCCTCAAGGCTCATCTGAGGGTCAGCCATTGTAGACACTAGCATATTTCATTCTACAGGTATCTTACACTGTTTCTTGATAGTGTTCGCCCTTGAAGGGTGACAGGTCTCCGACTGTTAAAAGCTTGGAAAAGAGGGGAAGAGTCTTAATGAAGACTCGCCCGGCAACCTCGCCCTGCCAGGGCATAGTTTTATACCCACTTGGTATATGCCTAGTAGCCTAATATCACCCCTTCTTCCCTCTCCTTTCGATTTGCTCGCGTAACGGTGAGGGGTCGGAGGAAACTTCCAATGAGTGTCAGTTCCGCGGGTGCGCGGCTAATGAAGCAGACCTTTACAAGCACTCTTACTGCATCTCCGGGACATGGAGGAACTAAAGGTGTATTGGCGAGGTGCCCGACAACATCGACCTTCATTGACGGAGAGGCTACCAAATTCATCGTCTCAAAGTGGGAACACAATGGCGTGTTTTTTTACCCGTGAGCATCTAGCAGCCGGGTTACGCTTTCCCATACCGGCCATAGTTAAACAATTTTTACATTTTACCCGGCGCCTCAAATTCTCGATCCACCTTAACGTGATCCGTATTCTAACTGAGACGTGCGATGAACCACCTCAGACGTACTGATCTCACATCAGCGGAGCTTTTATCATTTGACCTAACGTGGGGTCGGGTGGCCTGACAAGCCCATGCTCGCTTGAGCCTACTTCAGACAGAATGGCCCTTGATTCACCAAGACTCGGGAGGCTTAAAGGAGGTTATTGTGCGAGGGTCCTCGATTGCACGGTCTCCGGCCTTCACTAATGTTAACTACCTCAATCCTTCCCAGTCCGTAGTTGGCGCCGGTTTCACCATCAACATTCATCCTATGTTATGATGTACTAATTGTTGGTTACCGCAGGAAAGGCTCGAGGAAGGTCAGAAATGGGGCGGAGAAGTCGAAAGATTGAGAAAATTACTTAATTTTCGAGATTCTCCGACTGAGTGCCATTACTGTGTTCCTCGCTTAATTCCGTGAGAATATATCTGTAGTGAGGCACAACCCGGCTCCTTATACCCTTCCAGTTATCCGCCGGCCGCTGCCTTCGAATATCGTGGAAGGGGAGCACTTTGTGCTTGCAGATGTGTGGCGCCTAGTTTTGGCAACACGGCAACTTCCTCCAGTGGATCCTGTACGAGGTGTCAAGTCTGCGCAGGGGTCCTAAGTACATCAAGGTCGTTTTATTCTTCAAGCCTGGCTCATTCATCTCCTCACGCTTAGTCTGTGGACCTAGAGGGCACCTGGCCCCGACGCATCCTCCCTCTCAGGTGGGCAACCAGAGCCGCTTCCTCGAGTGGTAAAGCATCAAGCTTAAGAAGGCGCTTGTTACTTCTGAATTTGTGCCGCCAGTGGTCTAGGGTGAAGCAGGATTTTGTACTGGCCCTTGGCGACCAGACGATCCCCTGGATTTAGAAGAAGAAGAATAGATGGAAAAAAGAGTGGGGTTGCTTGATCGATATGCCACCCGGAAAAGAAAGCGGCAGATAAGTTCGAAAGTAGGAATCGACGCCACCGCCACCGGCAGATCCGAGCTAACTACCGCCAATGATCGGGCCGTCGCTAATGGTAGTTCCTGGATCGCAATCACCATCCCCGGCTCCCCAATTGGGGCCAACACCGACGCGCCGCACGGCCTATCAAAATCGAATGAGGATGATCCGGCTCTGCGAGCACTTCAAGTAATCCCGCCTTCGAATGTACATGGTAGGAGCCACAAAATGCATCGTAGTTCACGGCCGGCCTCGCCAGGCCCAAAATGGCCTGGACTAAGGATTACCATAACTACATTCCCTCATGCCGGAGCCCCGAGAGTTGACATATCGCCCCCGAGGAGGAGAGGTGAAAAATATTGTCTTACTGAGCCTTCACTGCTGGAGCGTCCGCTGCCGATCATTGAATAGTTCAGAATTCTACCATGAATCGTGTCGGTGGTCGCCGGCATGGGCCTTTCCGAAGCTTATACAATTCTCGTCCTTGCTTCTACCCCGAAGGAGCATTTTCTGCAGATCATTGATGACGGAATACAAGTCCGAAACTACAATTTTGTTCAATCGACCGAACAAAGATAGGTAGCGTTCATTTCGATTCGGCCACACTATTTTCTCGCTTTCTTACTTGCTAACGGGTCCCTTTACGTGCCGTGGTCATTGCTCAGAACATGGCATCGCAGCCACTATGAGTTCAGATTCGACTAATGGACGCCGAAGTACGCGAATCATTTATTCAGCGAGCACGGGCAGAATCTGAGACGATAGCGCTTCACCTGAAGAGCCGAAATAAGCGTGTGGTCGTCATTCGAGCCG
The DNA here is from genome assembly GCA_016808115.1 of Tetrastigma voinierianum. NCBI lineage: Eukaryota > Viridiplantae > Streptophyta > Magnoliopsida > Vitales > Vitaceae > Tetrastigma > Tetrastigma voinierianum. Next base: position 1,934,067 of record JAEQBH010000138.1, on the reverse strand, counting down.
GGAAGCCAGAGAAATCACAAAGAGTCACTCGGGCCGAGCTGGTCAAAGAGATACTACGCACTACGAGGCGCCGCGCCAAGTCAGACTAAGGAGACTTTAATACTGCATGCCAGATGCGAGCCTGAGCTCGCCGCCCGTAATGCCGCGCAGGGAAGAGGTCACGTGAGGGCGGAACAAGAGCAATGGAGTCAGCCAGAGGTTTACGATGTAGCGGAGGCTTGTAAGAAAGCAGAGGAGGAGAACGACCATTTTCCTACGAAAAGCCCGCCTCGGTCATAGAGCTCGGCTTTAGCGATGAATTCGCGCCTTCGGGATAAGGCCTCTCGCCAACAAAGAGGCGATTGAGGCCGACCGCGAATCGCGGCGATACGCTTCTTCAATTACTGGCATACGACCGTTGCACTTTCACGTGATAACGATATGTGGAGTGTCTCACCTCGATTAACGTCAACCCTTCCGCCTCACGATCAGAGTTCTTCGCTAATCCTCGCCGCCCCGTGCCGCTGCTTGTCGCTTAGCTCAGATCCATTATTTCTCGCTTTCGAAAGTAGAGGACTGCTCAAGAATACCGTCGCTATACCGAGAGGAGGCGCTTCAATGGTCAACAGGAGGCTATTCTTCCAATCTGATCCCCCAACCGATTAGGAGTTTAAGTTCTTTGTTTTAATTCCGATGTCAGCTGCATAAACAAATTCTATTTTCTTCTTACTTTGACAATTTTAAGTGCTGGTACTCTATATGGATTTTATCCGTTTTTTTTAAGATATATGCGATCGGGTAGATTCTACCTATGAGAGCCATACTTGCGATTTTGACTGGTTAGATGTTGGGTCGGGTAAGTCGATGAGCGTCCCACTGATTGTGGATTGACCGTACCATATGTAATCTCCAGCCATATCGTAATCTATGGCAGTCGAGGCGGTCGGTATTGCATGCTTGGGCTGAATGAACCCGGCTTCGTGTAATCCCGAAATTTAGTCGAAGCGGGATTTAATGAAGCTGCATTATCCGGACACAAGATTAACCGGCTTGAATGTAATCACATCTTTGGCCGAGAGCGGAAATCGATGGCTTCACGCCGTCAGACTTAGAATTGACCTAGCGGTGCGACCATCTTGCTAAAAGCCGGCGAGCGATGAACATCTGTGAATTACGGACAGAAATTAACCGAACCGAGATCTTGTCACATCTTTGGCAGGCGAACAGTAAGCTACGTCCGGACTTAGGGTGACCCGATAGTGTGATATGTGCTGGTAGAGGCGGTCGATTGGCTAGCCGCTGGACTTAGAGATTTTTATTTTGGATATGTATTTATACGCAAAGGCATGCCATCAATAGATAATAACAATATTCTCTTACTGATAATACCTTTTTAAATGCATAGCATTCCACATTCTAGGTACAGGGGTTCCATCGGTTTTGTCTATAGCATAGGATCCGGACTCCCCGGGTCGTGTAACTACATATGGTCCTTCCCAGTTTGGTTGGAACTTTCCTGCCATAGGATCCGCAGTGTTCTCAAAAACTCTTTGCAGGACTAGGTCGCCCGGCTGGAACACCGAGGTCTTACAAGTTTATTATAAAAGTTTGCCAATCGGCGTTGGTAGGATGTCACTCGGATTCTGGATGGTAGGTAGGCCGATTTTTATCGGGATAACAGCTTCCATCCCGTAGGTGAGGCCCGAGGGAGGCCGGTCGACTTCCGGGCCGTGGTCTGTGGCCCGAGCACCGGCGAGTTCCTCATGTTTCCTATAGCGGAATCTAGCCGCTTTTTGAGGGCCATCAACAGGGTTTTATTGGAAGCTTCAGCTTGGCCATTACTCTAGGGATATCGGGGGGTAGAGTACAAGTTTCGTATTTTTAGTTTTTGGCAGAAGTCCCGATAAACCCGGTTGTCAAGCGTGGCCCGTTATCGGCGTGATTGATCTCGGAATCTTAGAGCCAGATAGATGATATTTCTCGGATGAACCAGGTGACATCTGCGGTAACACAGTGTGAGAAGACATCAGCTTCTATCCACTTACTGAAGTAATTTGTAGCAACCATTAATAGTTTCTTTTGGGCCGGTGAGGTGGGGAACGAGCCTATGATATCGATCCCCCATTGAGCGAACGACCATGGGCTAGAGATGGACATCAAATCTTGCACCAGAGATCTTAAGATAGGGGAAATTCGTTGGTAGGGGTCCCATTTTTCGGCGTGGTCGGCCGGCATCGATTCATGGTCGGCGGTAATATCGCTGGCGTGTGAGCAGGTGGGCTAGTGTTCTTCCTCGGTGATTTCATATACCTTCGTGCAATTCAACGACACATCTTGGCTTTGCTCGGGGAGTCGGACATTTCGGGTATGGTCCCGCCTGAGGTTTGTTTATAGGTACATAAGTCTCTTGGGAGGAGAGCCAGGGCCGACTGAATCGAATTTTATGAGCCTGCGCTTTGTCATCTAGTAATTCTCTTTGCCCAGCTATGTAGAGCCGTATGGGATCCATCCAAGATAGGGGAGACTCTTCTACTTGGCTTACTTGAATATGAAATATAGAGGAGCCTGGTTGATAGTAAATAGGAAGATATGTAGTTTCCGTTATTAGCAGAGATGCGGCCACTGCTGCCAAGGCATCGACCCGATCATTATTGCTCCTGGAGATATGTTCGAGTTTCCAGGTCGTGAGGGTACTCAATTTCTGTTTGACTAGAGAAGCATATTTGGCCATTCGAGGTTCCCTGGACTCGAATTCTATGTTGACTTGTCCTACGACCAGCTGTGAGTCGGTTCAAATCAAGAGGTTGTTAGCACCTACGGCGAGTGCGAGTTCTAGTCCGGCTATCATGGCTTCGTATTCTGACTCATTGTTGGAGGCACTGAAGCCTAAGCGGACTGCCTGTTCAATCCTTTCCTCGGTAAGGGAGGTTAATAGAAAACCAATCACGGCTCCTCATTGTCTGGAGGCCCCATCAACGCAAAGGGTCCACCAGCCCTCACTGTTCGGGCATGTGCCGGGCTGCGAGATTTCTGCAAGGAAGTCAGCCAAGACTTGCCCCTTCTTTGCAAGTCTTGGTTTGTATTATATGCCATATTCACTTAGCTCCATTGCCTAACGGGCCATTCTTCCGGACATATCAGGTTTATGAATTGTGCCCCGGAGTGGGAGATCAGTCAATACTACAATGGGATGAGCCTGGAAGTATGGGAGGAGCTTCTGGGCGGCCTTTCGCAGGGCCAGGGCGGCCCGTTCGAGATGGGTATATCTAGTTTCTGCATTTGTTAAGGACTTGCTGATAAAGAACACGGCCCATAGCCGTATCTGCACATTCTTTGAGCAAGAGGCCGGCGATTTAACACGTAGGGCGCTAGGTAAAGATAGAGTGTGTCTCAGGCTTAGAAACTGCGAGGATTGGGAGCTCTGTCCAGGTAGTTCTTAATTGCCATGAGCGGCAGTCGCATTCCTCGTCCCATCAGCCGGTTGGCCCTCGGGGTGAAGGGTTTCGATGGTCGGTGAAATTTGGAAATCGCAGTAGGGGCGGCCTAGCAGGCCGATTAGTTGTTGGATTTTCTTTCTTGGAGGTGAGGGCGCCCGATTGTGGAGCCACGCTTTAAATTCTTGTGAGATTTGCTCTATTCTCTTTTGTGTTACCATGAAGCCGAGAATCCGCACACCGCCCGACTCGAAGCACATTTTAGGGGTTCGGTTCCTCTGCAAGTATTCGAGAGGAGGTTGAAGCTTCTTGGAGATGAGTGGCATGATCCAGGCACTGTTTAGATTTCACCAGCATATCGTCAATATAAACTTCCATAGTGCTGCGGTAAGAAAAGGCCAGAAACATTTCGTCACCAACCCTGCGATAGGTAGCCCTCGCATTCTTTGTCCAGAAGGGTATGGTATTAGCATATCTGAGTCCATGGTGATGATGAAAGATGTCTTCTACGCATGCAGGAGGTGTATGGGGATCTGGTGGTATCCCGAGAAGGCATTCAGGAATGATAGCATACCGTGCCCTGCTGAGGCATCTACGATCTGATCTATGCGCGGTAGGGGGAAGCTATCTTTTGGACTGGCATCGTTGAGGTCCGTATAATCCACACATACTCTCCATTTGTTCCCCTTCTTTGGGACCACTACTACATTGGCCAGCCACTCGGGGTATTTCACTGCTCTGATGAATCCATTATGTAGAAGGTTATCGACCTTATTCTGGATGACCAGGTGTGCGGTCGAGTGGCGCCTCCCTTTTTGTTTGGCCAGAAGCGCGGGGAGGGCGACATTTAGCTTTGTGAGGCGTCGAGATGGAACAATCTCGGGCATATCTGCATGATTCCAAGCAAACACATCGACATTGAATTGTATAACTTGGCGTAATTGGACCTTCTCCTTTTCGGAGAGGAGGGTACTAATATAGATGCATATGTCCGTCCCGTCGAGGGACATAGTTTCGAAGGGATTAACGACCAACGATTCTCTATCCTCTGGGGCGGGACGGACGGACGATTGTGATTGCTATTGCGGCGTTTGGTCCTGGTGGATTCCACGGGCGATGGAGTTTGTGTGCGTTCCGTAGTGAGTTGATAAGCGCTGCGGCGTGATCAGCTCGCGGAGATCTACGCGGACTTGGTTAAAGGTAACTACGAGTTTGGTGAAGCATGGCGGATGTATTGCTTTCGCGGCATGCAGCCGAGGCTCGACCCGAGAATGCTATCTGACCCAGGTGCTTCTACCACGGAGTAGCACTTGTTTGGGTTTCTGGGGACCTGCAACCAGCGGAGAAGGTGATGTCCACAGGCCCGACAATGTGGTAGCTCCGTTGAGCGACAAAACCCTACCGGTAGAATGGAGATGATCAATTGGGACTTTCATTTGATTGAAGTAGAGATGGGAGAAGCGAGGTTAGCGGCGCTACGGGATGAGCAGAGGACCACATTGTCGTCGAGAATTGTTAATGCATACAGTTAATACAAGTGCGTCGTAGTGTGGCGTGATGACCCGTTTAGGGTTGATAGGTGGAAAGGATATAAGGCCGTTCACTGGTTGAACTGCAGGGACATCTCCCAGATTACTGATAGTATTCACTCTAGCTTTCACCGAGGCTGCCTGGAGCATCCTTTTCCGTTGTTTCTTGGATTGATATTGGTTGTCGGCTGGTCCCCTAGTATGAAGTTGATGGTTGGCCGAGGTTTTAGAGCAGGTTCGATCTCTGCAATGGCCTTGTTGGCTGTGGGAGCGACCGTGGCCCTGCGGGTTGGTTCCCTTAAGTATCGTTTGCGCTTGAACCATCTTTTCTACCAGGAATTTGAGGCTTTGGCAGTGGTTAGTCTCATGACCATGGTCCCTGTGATAATCGCATCGTAGGGATCGGTTGCGCTGGTCCGGACCTGCCCTCATTGATGGGGGCCATTTGAAGTCGGGGAGGTCCCGGATGAGGGTGGAGCGGTGTGGCGATGTTGAGGCTTGATGGGCGGGGGGGGATCTCTTAACTTCTCGGATGCCCGTCGGGTGCTACGCTTTACTTTGGTTGCTTTTCTGTTCGGACGGGCCCTTGGTGGCGAAGCTTATATTAAATTGGTTATCATAACCGTTTGTGAAGCGACTCGGATTTTATCTTCTAGGGTAGAGAATTTATCCGCCCAACGGTACAATTCTTCCATGGTTACTGGCGGGTCCAGTGATAGAGATTGGAAGAATGGGGTGGTCGGCCCAAAGCTTCTCCTGAAGTTTTGCAAAACCGCATCCATACTGTATACGTCAATTTGCTGAACGACCTACCCGAATCTGCGTGTGAAGTCCCGGATGGACTCGTCTTCCCGTTTGAAGATGGATTGGAGGGAGCTGATGTTCCCTTTCTGCCTGACAGAGCATAAATATTGAGAGACGAATGCGACCTATAGTTCGCCGAACGTGTTTATTGATCCCCTAGGGAGTTTGTGGAACCAGGCTAAGGCAAGGCCCTTGAGGCTGGCTGGGAATACCTTACATAAGAGTCGGTCATCCCCGAAGCCGGCGGGGATATTACCCCCCGATTATGGCCAAATGTAACATGCTGGTCACTCTGGTCGGATAAACCGTGGTACATGGCGAAGGGTGGGTGTGGGCCATGGGGATAAGCCCAGATGCCTGTGCCCAAGGGAGTGGAGAGCATGTCTACAGGGTCCTGTATAAGTAGGAGGAGCGATCATTTGCGGCGTGGGGGCGGCCCCATATGGCGGGTAGATGGATGGCACTGGCGGAGGGAAGCCCCCCGCCCTGTTAGTCACATATTGGGGAGTCGGTGTCGGAGGTTGTTGATCTCTTTGGGTTCTCTCCGAACGCGATGCCTTGCAACACTGATGGACCGGTACATGTAGAGACCGAAATTCAAATTTACGGAATAGGGCAAAATCGTAATTTTGATTACAAAAAATTGTAATTACAGTTAAAAATTCGTAATTAATTCTCTACAGATCTCCAGGATGACAAAGCGAATCATCTTAGTTGGAATCGTCTCGCGAAATCTAGTTAGCACGTAAAATTTCGTAATTTTCTGAGACAGTCGGAGTCGGCACGTTTTTCGAGGCATCGCGTTTCGGGTGTCGTAAAACGGTTTTCGACGTGGCCAGAGAGTCACACTCTCTTTCATTGCTCATGTACCATAAGTGGTATGAGTAGAGAAATGATGAAAATGGACGGCCGAAATAGTGCCGAATATCAAATCTGGGAATAGAGGGACAAAATGGTCATTTTCAAGATTTATTTAAGTGACTAAAAGACAAAAAAATCAAATAGTGCTTCATCTCCTTCAAAGACCAAAAGCAAAAACGTGGAGAACATTTGGGGTTTGATAGCTGGGCTTTCATTTCTAGAGAGAGTCTCACGACTTCTCCTCTGAAATACAACCGATCCGGACCGTTTGGTTGAAACAGACAAGAAGGAAAACGTTCTGCAACGGAGCCGGCTACAGCGTGGACTGAAATTTGGTGCCGTGCTCAAGAGGAGTAGGATTTTCTCCTTACTTGCGTTTTATTCCCATTTAGGGTTTTTCGATGTTTAAGTTAAGTTTGAGGCCGTGAGGGACGTTTGATGATCCAAACATGGGGACAAGTGTTGGGCCCCTGCTTTGGGATTTTCTTGGATAGCGTGACTGCTAGAAAATCAGTGGCCCTGTTGGGTCTTTAAATTTGGAAATGTTGATAAATCTGGCCATGATGTGAATAATGGGAATGGTTGTTGATCGGTTCCAAAACATGGGACGAGTAGGGTATTTTAATTTTGAGGACAGCAGTGACAGTGTGTGTGGACTGTTTGGGAGCTGTATCATAATTTATTCAATAAATTAGCCTTTGAGTGTTCTCGGACCCGGAAATGGGTAAGAAATTCGGTTTAAGCGGCAGGGTTGGACAAAGTGGGCTGCCCGTTAGTGGCCCATTCTTGGGTTCGGGACTAGCTAAAAGCAGTCCGGGGTTTGTGTGAAATGGCCCGCAAAGGTCCATGTGTTTTAGCATTGAAATTGTGAATTGAATAGCTTGGTAGGTGTAAAAATTAATTTGGAGAGTTGGTCGATCAAAGGGTGTGGAGTTAATCTTGAGGTGTTTAACACAGTGACACCAGTATAGAATTAAATTGTGTTGTAAGCCATTGGTGATGATGATTATAGTTGCTCAAAGTAGGCTAGATTGGGTGATGATTGAAGTGTGGAATTACATGTGTGTAATTGTGGTGAGATTGAAAAATAATACATATTGACATATTGTGTAAATGATTTTGAAAATGGCATAATGCATTTTTCATGTATGCCTTTGAGTAACCTAGAATTAGGTGGTATGACAAGGTATTTTTTATAAAAGCGGGCATGTTTTTGAAAGGAATTTCACGGGATGATATTAGGAGGAATTGGAGTTGGGAGATGGGCCCGACGGATCATTCGGATGAGGGACCATATTTGTTTCGGGCTTCCTTAACCAATTCACCTCGGAGGGTAGTCCATATTTGTATCGAATATTTCGTATTATATTTTCAAGAACAAAAGTTTGGTTTTGAAAATGATTATTTTCTCGCATACATGGCTTAGGCAAGTGTGGTGGAGTCGGTGAGGACTCGTGACATGGGGTAATCATGTAGACATTCAAGTAGGATCATGTATTTTACTTGAGTGTGTGTTTTGCTACGAGCATTACGGCGCATAGGTGGTGAAGTAGCCCACTTGGGAGGCGAATTCTCCTGCGAGCTTTAGCTCACCCCGTCGTGGGACCCCCTTTATTCAGGTACAAGGAGCGCTCGAGGAGACATCTCATTTTGAGGTTGATTTCGAAGAAGCCGGTTTGTGGCTTGATGGTTTTTGGACATAACATTGTATTAAATTGAATTTTTAATATGTTTTGTATAAAACAAAGTATTATCAACTATTGAATTATTGGGGAGATAATTGAAGAATAGAGGAGTTATGATAATTGATTTATGAATATTGGTTTATGAGCCCAAGAGGCATTTTACTCATGTTGGGATTATATTGCATATATTGGATTGTTTGGGACAGGATATGCAGGTTATGTATTTGGGTAGAGCTCCCCGTACAAAGGAGACTACGCTGGGTTACTAAAGTGGCGTCGAAGGATGGCAGGCCCTCCCTTGTATTGTCCATGAGGATGACGGGTAGTCAACGGACCCCCGGAGTTTTGGGCGTCCATGGCAGTATCGAGCTAAGGTAAACGATTACCTTGGGAGCTCGATGGGTGTAGAGTTAGGTATACGAAATACCTAGGACTTGATGGGCATCGGGATAGATCATACATCATTGTGCATTTTGGTGAATTAAATGTGATGTGTGATGGTGTATAACATGTTGTTGTATGGGTGTGTGAATTGTATGCTTGAGTGAATAGCATAGGAGAATGTTGAATACTAGAGTATGAGAAAATATAAACCTTAGGTGTTCCCGGAATTTACAGGCGAATGGTCGAAATAAACAAGAAATAAACGAAAATTTTTTTTTGACAGTGCTCCAGTTTTTAAACATGAGTAGAATGAGTTTTGTGGAATTCTGGAAAATTATTCCAGTTTTTGCACAAGAATTAGGGTTTTAATTAAACTCCTGAAAATGAAGATTATATAAATTAAAATTTTATATAATTTGTAGGTGATTTGAAGGGTTAAGCTACTGCATCATCAAGTGGTAGCGAGGTTTTGTAAGAATTTGGAAGGGGCCTAGGAGTAGCGAGGGAAGGCTCTTTGGAGAAAAAAAAAAAAAAATTTTTATAAATTTATTTGGTCATGAGATGAAGAAAATAATTTTTCTAAAAGGTTTCTGATGTAAAAGCGAAGAAGATTGAATAAAATAATATTTATAAATATATTGGAAGTTGTATGTATGCAGTGGAGTTAATTTCTTTTGCATCAAAGATAGCGGAAGAAGGCTGGATGATTTCGAAAAAAAATAAAAAATCAAATAAATTTGATAAAATTTTCGAAAAATAAAATTTTCAAAAATAAAATTTTGAAAATAAAATTTTAATTGAAAACAATATTTTTAAGCGCGAGAAATTGATTCTTGTATGCTTGAGTGTGTATGATTAGTGTCTCGAGAACATGTGGTTATGCCTTAGAGATCTTGTGGTAGTTCCCAACTACCGTTTGAAATCATGATTGTAGCCCGGTAGTTGTGTGCGGGAAGTTATATGCATAGTGTGATGCGTATGGGAAAAATGGTGAATGCTAAGGTTAGGACCGATGACCTTAGGGATTTGGATACTGAACTAGGTGGTTGGAATTTAGCGCCACTTAGGAAATGAACGGGTCGGTTCATGGTTGTTAAGTCTATTGGCATGTACATTGCTAGTTAGACTGAAATGAAAGTTAAATGATTCTTGTTGCCATGTTAATTGTGTAAATGGCTAGCAGAGGACGAGGACATAGAGGACGTCCACAGGATACTAGTCAGACACCACCAGTATTTGATAAGCAAGCCTTTGCGAGGCTGGGGTGATACCGGTACACACGCTTTATCGCACGGTGGTATAGCAGGTAGACAGGGAGATCCTAGTAACCCCCAGAGGTTTAGGATGCGTTATGGGCACTTTAAGTTTACGGTGATGCCCTTTGGATTGACGAATGCGTTAGCAGCATTCAGGGATCTCATGCTTAGGGTGTTCCAACCCTATCTAGATCAGTTTGTCGTAGTATTCGTGGATGACATTTTGATCTACTCCCAGTCAGAGTGGGAGCATGAGCATCACTTGAGGATTGTTTACGGTGTTAAGGACCATCGGTATGCGGTAAGGATTCGATAAGTGCGAGTTTTGAAACTAACGAGGAGATTTTAGGGATACATGGTGTCAGCACCAGGAGTGTCAGTCACGACCTAGAGAAGGTTGAGGCATTGATGAGTTGGGAGAGAACGTATGTCAATCTTCGAGATACGTAGTTTCTTGGGATTGACGGGGTATTACGAGAGACATGAGAATGGGTTGAAGTTGTCCATTCGGGACAGGATCGTAGGACTTCGCCTACAGGACATGGACTCCATGGTTGGGACAGTCCTGACTATAGAGAGAGAGATTGAGGATGCTCGGAACACTCGGGATACGGGTGTTGGTAACAAGAGAGAGGATCAGTTTTCTCCTAGTTCGGGAAGAGGCCAGAGGACCTGCTTCACGCTGGATTTCGGGACAGGACGGGATTGAGCATGGTGGCCAGGTTGCCCCGAGAGACGAGGGATCCCGGGATTTTGGGACGGCCTTGATCCCGATTAGGCATAGAACACGAGGCGTCGGTTCATTCCTCCACACCCTGGAATGCGGGTCAGGAGGAACGGTTCGGTTTCGAGGGTGCTATCTGAGCACGCCCGGCGGCCTGGTGGGCGGAGGGGCGGCAGGTCGCACGTGACTCACTGTGCCGGGGACTTCTAATCAGTAGGCGTACTATATGTTACTTCGCCGCCACCGCATATGAGACGCAGATCGTCTCTAGAGGCAGAGGTCTCGCGGGCACAGTAGACTCCAGCGCTCGGTTCTGACATGCAGGCACGCTTTACTTTGCACTTATTATTAGAGTACGCTCAAATCGATGCATCATATTCATTCATCATAGACCAGGTGATGGATTCGGGACTTGTATGGTTAAGGCCTTTGGGTATAGCCACGATGCATGTTCTTCCCCTAGGACGATTTGAGAGCCGACCCGATAGTCGAGAACAATGAGCGAGACTCAGATTTGCTCATGTAGGGCCCAGTGATTAGGTGTCACAAGAGGCATCACACGTTTATGTGCATGGTGACATCGCAGACGAGCAGGTGGGTGCACTCCGTATGTTCATTCACCACTCTTCGCGAGCGTGAGTCGAGTTTGTCTTGCAGACTACGTCCAATGAAGACTCATAGTCTCGACCAGAAACGAAGAGTAATTAAAGGCCGTTAAAGCAAGAAGGGGACTGTTAATCCCCAAGGTGAGAAGCCCGGAGTTAGGTGCAAGAGACCCGGGGAGATCCCCACTTCGTGTGGCAGAGACCCGGGGAGAGATCCCACTTCAGACAAGGTAAGAGACCAGAGATATCCTGAATTTCGTGGCAGAAGAGACCCGGGAGTGTATCCCACTTCGTGCTGGTGTAAGAGACCCGGGAGACGCCCCAAATTTCTCGTGGGTAAGAGACCAAAGTGAGAACCGAAATTTCAAGAGGTCGGGACTCATGAGAATCCAAATTTCCTCAGCGGGTGTAAGAGACCCGTGGAGAAAAGATCCGGAATTTCTATGTAAACAAGAGGCTCCGAAGTGTGTCGAGATAGTTTGGTCGAGATGAAACACACTCCACAAGACACGCAGACAGAGTGCCAGTGGGATAGGAGCCTGGAGAGACTCGAGATGAAAACATTACCTGGAGCACGGTTATCACGCACTTCAGAGTCAGAGTTAGTATAAGAGCCTGGGGTGACTCGAGGTCTGATAATTTTGAAATTATATCGTGCTGCCGAAATGGGCAAGGCTCAAAGATATGGATGTTATTCATATGGACTACTGATGGCCCATTGATGAGCCGACAGGACTTTCGAGAGGTTTCGCTACACACCAAGCGAGGATGGATACGCAGAGGTGGATTACATACGAGCTGCCAGAGGACATGTCATGAGCATGTGTCCTCGGATCATAAGGGTAGAGGAGAAATTGCCCTTAGTGGAATTCGCTTACAACAATAGTGATCGTGCGAGCATATACGAATGGCAAATTGTGAGGCAATCAGATAGAGGCCATAGATTACTCACATATTGACTGAGGTGGAAGAGGCAGCTCCATCACCGCCCCGATCTCGATTGTAGACACTCCTGAGGAAAGGTGAGCTTGATACGAGAAGCGCCTTCTCACGCCGCAGCCTAGGCAGCTGGTGCCGATGTGCGACGCCGACCCCAGACTTCGAGGTCAGACTCACGCTTTCTCAAGGTATGCCTAAGAGGGAAGTGGTCGTCCTAAGCAGCTGGAAGCTATCGCCGAGGTTCATCGGGCCTCGAGATACCGTAGAGTGACAGCATCGTCACACGGCTAGCGCTACCGCCCAACATGTCGTGTCCACAGGTGTTTCCCCACGCCTTCACGCCCCCGAAATATACGCTGCATCCATCTCACGGATTAGTGGACAAATCGGGAGGTCGACACCGACGACTGGCGAGGACCAAGCAGTACTCGGATAAATTGATCGTTTTGCGAATAAGACCGCGAGATAGTGAGTGCTAGCAAGACCGTGGGAGCGGAGGAGTCAACGCAGAGCGATGACACGACGCGAGGCCACCTATCCCTTCATAGTAATGGTTGGCACGTGAGGTTTAAATGCTTAAGATTTAAACGACTAGTTATATATTAGGAGCAGGTTGTATATGCATGTGTGTGATTGTGATGGTCCCACGGACGCAAATCTTAAGAAGCGGAGAATAAGATCCGCAGAAATTCCAATTTTAATGTATACAAAATCAATTGACATAACAATTACAAGTTAAAAATTCGTGAATTAATTCCTCTGTGATCTCTCGCATGACAAAATGGATCAGACTGCTGAATCGCCCTGCGAAATCTAGTTAGCACGTAAAATTTCGTAATTTTCCGAATAGCCTGAGTCTAAGACGCTTTTCGAGGCATCGCTAAAGCGCCAGAAACGGCTGACTCGATTTGACGGTAGGTGGCGCTAATATCAAATTGGAATAGAGGGACAACATGGTCATTTTCAAGATTGATTTAAGTGTCTAAAAGACAAAAGATCAAAGAGGCTTCATCTCAAAGACCAAAAGCAAAAACGCGGAGAACCATTCGGGGACGCAGAGGTCGAGCTTCATTTCCCTGTGAGAGTCTCCGCCTCTCTAGAAATACACGATCGGACCGCTGGGATTCGACTTGTTAAAGAAGGAACGCCACGCGGAGCAGGCCACGTTGCGACCCCGAGTTTGAGAGTTTCAACTCGAGAGGTAGGATTTTCTCCTACTTGCGTTTATTCCCATTTTAGGAGTTTTCGATGTTTCGGTTAGTTTGAGGCCGTGAGGGGCCGTTTGATCGGTCCCAAAACATGGGACCGAATTGTTGGAATTTCTTTGGGATTTTCTTGGATGGCCGTGACTGCCCAGAAAATCAGTGGGCTGTTTGGGTCTTTAAATTCTGGAAATGTTGCATTAAATCATGCTTGATGTGAATAAATGCCGGGAATGGGTTGTTGATCGGTTCCAAAACATGGGACCGAATTGGGGAATTGTTTTAGATTTTTTGGACAGCCGTGACAGTGTGTGTGGACTGTTTGGGAGCTTTGTATCATAATTTATTCAATAAATTATGCTTTGGTGTTATAGGATAGAATGGGTAAGAAGTCGGTTCAAGCAGGGTTGGGCAAGTGGGGCTGCATGGACAGCCCACTTTGCTGGAAATTCGGAGGCCCCGGTAAAACGATCCCGGGTTTTCTATGTGAGAGAATATGGCCATAAGGTCCATGTGTTTTGGCATTAGTGTGAATGAATGGCTTGGTAGGTGTAAATTAATTTGGAGAGTTGGTCGATCAAAGGTATTAGGCTAATGCTTGAGGTGTTAACCTGATGACACAGTATATAGAAATTAAATTGTGTTTGTAAGCCATTGTTGATGATTATGATTTGCTCAAGTGAAGGCTAGATTGAGGATGATTGAAGTGTGGAATTACATGTGTGTAATTGTAGTTGATTGAAAATATGCATATTGACATATTGTGTAAATGATTTTGAAAATGGCATAATGCATTTTCCTTATACGTGGAGTAGCACAGAATTGGAGTGTGAGTGCATGACAAGGTATTTTATAAAAACGGGCATGTTGCGAAAGGAATTTCACAGGATGATATTCCCGGAGAATTGGGTTGGGAGATGGGCCAATGGATCATTGGATGAGGACCATGGCCCATTTCGGAAGAATTGGCAATGATTCACGCGCCAGAGGAGTAGTCGCGTATTTAGTATCGAATATTGATAGTATATTTTCAAGAACAAAGTTTGGTTTGAAAATGATTATTTTTCTCATACATGGCTTAGGCAAGTGTGAGTGGTCGGTGAGGACTGCGTGACATGGGTAATCATGTAGACATTCAAGTAGGATCATGTATTTACTTGAGTATGCGTTTACTTTGGAGCATTGCCTTTATGACCCAGGTGGTGAGTAGCGCAGGCGGTCTCTCTTGACTTCGCTCATACTTTGTCGTGGGACCCCCTTTATTTCAGGTACAAGGAGCGCTCGAGGAGACATCTCATTTTGAGGTTGATTTCGAAGAAGCCGGTTTGTGGCTTGATGGTTTTTGGACATAACATGTATTAGAATTGTAGATTTTAATATATGTTTGTATAAAACAAAAAGTGTTATCAACTATTGAATTATTGGGAGATAATTGAAGAATAGTTATGATAATTGATTTTATGAGTGGTTTATATGAGCCCAGAGGCATTTTTACTCATGTTGGGATTATATTGCATATATTAGTTATTTTGGGGCCAGGGGATATGCAAGTTATATGTTAAGGTAGAGCTCCGTCTGAAAGGAGACTCTGCACTGGAATTTTCTAAAGTGGCGTCGGGTAACCAGGCCTCCACTTAACTATTAGCGAGTTGACGGGTAGTCAACCGGACCAGGTTTTGGGCGTCACGGGTGGGTGGCGGTGGCCTTTCTTGAGTGGGTTTCCGGCGTTCGAAGATGGTGAGCGTGGCCCAGGCGGGAGAGGGGAAGCTGCGGAGGAGATGGTCGTCATCTGCCGGCCGTCGATATCGTGCAGCCTGTGACCTCAGCTTAGCCTTCTTCCGGGGCGAGAAGGAGGAAATGGGCGGGAGGCTCGATGGATTCGTGACTAGCTTCCAATTAGGTTCGCATCGCATCTCGTTTTCTTCCGCGACTAGTTCGCTGTACCTGTGATTCGACCATGCACAGCTGTCTCTTGTCTTGCCTCCGGCTCTTGGCGGCAGGAGGAGCGGTCGCTGAGGCTAAGGTTCGTTGGATTGCTAGCCATGGTGCTGAATTCCGACGGTCCTAAAGGATGTTTGGGAACAACCAAGGCTATGCAGATCGGGGGATCGCCTGGTAGTGGATGTACCCACGTTCTTGCGTACGACCTTTGTGACTTCTTGCTTCGGTGTTGCCTGAGGCGGTGCGGTGTGGTCCTCTGATTTCGAGTCCAACTGGGCCGTCGGGGCATTCACTCATTTAGTCATTTCTGTACCCAAAAACAAAAAAAGAAGACGACGGTGGTATTCGTCGCCCGTTAAATCAACAAGTCGTCTTTATCCCCGGAAGACTTAGAGTTTTAGTAAAATAAGCGGTCTCGATCGAAAGCTCATGCTGTGTTGGTGTGACTTACTTCTCTTTTATGGAGGGAGAAAGGGGATCCGTCTTTTTTGGTTAGTTGGTGATTCTCTTCCCATAATGTTAGGGAAAGATTACTCTTATTTCGGGAAGGGTGACTTATTATTCTCTTTTAGTAACTACCTTCCCAACTGAACTGTGATCAAGAGGATTTTCCTATTTTGTTGGAGGCGACGGAGTCATTTCATGAATGAACTTATGCTTATAAAGTAGAGAGCCGGTTGGTGACTTCGCTTGGGAGAGTTGCCGCTTCGGGAAAATAAGCGCTCAGGCTAAACGAGGCGTCCGGGCTATGGGATTCCCAAGTACCCGAGCGAGAGGTCGACCGGGCATTTATGGGCCGTCCATTGTCTGGGCCTCATCTGCTCAGGGTATCCAGGCAGAAGGTCGGCCTGGCGTTCCTGGGCCTTTAAGGTTATTGGGTCGGCTAGCCATGGGCGTTGGGCCCGGTCCCAATGTACCCACATATGTGGATAGGGTTAAATTGACAATATAATAGTTAATACCTTCTTACTTATATAATACATGTTGAAACATAATACAATACTTTTACTACCTAAGAAGTTGTCACAATATTGAATTGAAAAAATTCATGTTGAAAAATATTTTCTAATCTAAAGATATAATTTTTTTGTGTATTAGACTGTCTTCAATTTTCTATTGCATGTAAATATAATTCCTCTTAAATAGTTTCAATTGTTTATATATATATATATATATGAAATGAAAGTTTGACATTTTTAATTAGGTATTATTTTCTGAAACAGGAAGTAAAACCCTAGGTTGTGGGAATGGGTTCGATTAGCTGCGGTTGGGTCACTGGTTTATGAGTCATGACTCCATCGAAACCAACCCCCCAACCAGTCTTTAAATTCAACCCTGCAAGGACAGGAGTAATAATAACTTCCATGCCATAGCAATTTACTTCGCCACTTAATGTTTTCCACTGGGGTGGGGTTAGCCTACATATATGGGGTGAGGTTAGGGGGGCTATACCATGACATAACCCAGAAGGGCATCTGAGGAACTAGTCTTCATGACTTGATGAGAAAGGGACCTGCCCATACTGTATTTTTGATAAATGTGTAGTAATTTGAAAAAAAAAAGATTTCTTAAAGAAAATATATTTATAAAATCACCGTGGTTTTTGCTAAGTAGAAAAGATAAATTTCGTTAATGGGTAAAAAAATCGCATCTAAAAGATATGATTTTAATTTTTTATTTAAATAATATGATTTCTTTTCATTTAAAAAATATAAGAAAAATCGTCTTTTGAATAACTATTTATAAAATTTTTTATTTTCAAATTAAAATTATTAAAGTATTTATGAAGGGACGAGATGAGTTTTCTTAAAAAATAAATATTTTTAAGGAAGAAACGAAGGGACGATTTTTTAAAAAAAGAAAAAAGAAAAAAAATTCTATTGAAGAGACATTTTTACAAAAAAAAAAAAAGGTTTGACGGAAATAGTATCTTTTTAAGGATGAAAAAAAAAGAACGTGGGAGAAAAATAGTAAAATACTATAAAATTTGATTTTATATTATTTTTAATTTAATAATAATTATTTTTTTGGAAAAGAAAAGATAATTTTATTAATTTAAACTATCAAAATATTCATACAAACATATAATCAACTTTGTTAAAAATAACAAATGATGAATAATAAATTCTAGGTTAATAACATAATGAATCGGTTATAATTAATATCTATGATTCTAGTTCTTCAACATATTAACGATTAATACTTGATTCGTTGTTTATGTCTAATCAAATATACTTTGCTCTTCTGAATTACCCAAACACAAATAAACGTCACAATAAGATGACAAATAACAAAACATTGTATAAGATGACAATCATAAGCCACAACAAGACCATGATGAAATCATAAAAAAAAAAAACAAATCAAAACCCAGATTTGTATAGAATAACTAATTTCTTGATATAGAAAATGATAGAAATATGTGTACATGAGTGATTTTAGCTCAAGAATGCAAAAAAATCATCCGTTATTGCTCAAGGAAAAATGTGTAAGACCCGAAAAATTTTCAATTTTTTGAAAAAGGGCAAAACGGTAATTTTGGTCAAAATCCGAAATTTTTCTAAATCTCGGATGACGAAACGAATTTCACCGTTGGAATGGAGTCTTCTGAATCTAGCTTCTACATCGAGATTTCGTGAATTCCGAAGCGGAGTTGGAATTTCCGCGTTTTTGAGCCCAGGGTGTCGGGTGCGTAAAGCGGGTTTGAAGACATGTGATAATGAAGTCACACATTACATGTACCCATGTGACACATGTTGCATGAGTAAAGAGAGGATGAAATGGATGACTGAGATAATGTCAAGTGTCAAAAATCAAGAAAAAGGGACAAGATGTGAATTATGAGAAATGTTAATGATAGTAAGACAAGGATGAACAGTGTTCATCTTCCCCATTTGAAAGCCAAAAACGGCAGTGGCTGGAAGGAGATGCAGTGGGCGTGAGATTTGTGATTTTAGAGAGAGAGAGAGCTCTTTCTCTCTAGATTTTTGGCCGTTTGGACCGTCGATTCTCGACGGAGTAAGAAGAAAGTTGCTCTACGCGGCGAGGGCTACACGTGGGCACCAATTTGGTGGAGTTTCGACAACTCTAAGAGGTAGAGATCTTTTCCTATTTGTTATATCCTTTGGCTAAGAGTCATGTTTATGGTTAGGGATATTAAGAACGGTTGCAAGTAATTCGATTCTCAAACCTTTGAACTAAAGTGGAGAAAATCCCAAATTTGGTGGCGTGAGCCGATTGCCCGGGGTTTCCTTTGTTCACGTGAATAATGACGAGATTTTCTTAGTGTGAAAATGTGTGTTTTAAGTGATTCAAAATGAATTGCTTGTGTTTGCTAATTAGCCCATGTGAGCTAATTTTGGTGTTTTTGATGTGAATTTAATAACATGATTTGTTTAAATTAATTATGTTAATATATATGCATGTGAATATATTAGCATGAATATTTTGGGATTGACATAATGCATTCCATATACAGCGGGGCACCTGAAGATTAGAGGTGAGTGCTCATGACATGAAGTGAAAGAAAACGAAAATGTTTGTGAAAGGAATTTCAACGAAGATTTTCGAAGGAAGTATGAGTTTGTCAACAGATCACTTCGGATGATGACCATGGTAATTTCGGAGGAAATATATCAGCAATTCGCCTCGGAGGGTATTTGATGTATTTCTGAGGTAGGTAGTGAGTTTTTCGAGAATAAAAAGATTTTGTTTGAAAATGAATATTTTACTCTGATCGGCTTAGGCATATGTGAGGGGGAGTGGGTGAAGGCTGGGACGTGGGATTGGTCATGTAGACATTCGAGTAGGTTCATATAATTGCTTGGATATGATTATTTCTTGTGCTGTAGTGTCTGCGGCTTAGGTCAGGAGTAACCATGTATAGGAAATTGTCATTCTTTAGACTTTATGCGATAATCGAGGATCATTGTTCGGTGGGAGTGTACAAGGTGACTCACTAGAGGCCACGCAGAAGAAAGCCCAGGGTTGTGGCTTTGGGTGACTGTTTTTGTATAACATGTTAAACTCTGAGTGCGATATATGTTTGGTAAGTAATTTATTAACTGTTGAAGCTATTGTATATAGTTGATGTATTTTGTGGGTATTGTCTGAGGCGGTAATTCATTATTTTACTCGCATGTGAGGACCACATGTGTGGCCATTGTTAATATTTAGGACGAGAGGTTGTGCGCGGTGACTCAAGTACAGAGAGACTGCTGATTTTAAGTAAGTGGTGTGAGGTTGCAGGCATCCCACAGTATTCTAACGAGTTGACGGGTTGTCGGATGCTCCCGGTTTTGGGGCGTCACAAAATGGTTAGAAGATAAAAAACTGAGAGAAAAATGAGGTTAGGGTTTCCATCTCTTCTTATTTTAATTTTAATTTAAGTAATAAATATTTAAATTTTGAATTTTAGCTATTGTTTTCTTCTTCTTTTTTCACTTTCACATTGAAAATTATTATTAATTTTATTTTATATGAGTTTATAAAAATAAACATTTTTAATTTATTGTATTATTTATTAATTTGAAATTTTAATTTATTATTTGTTTCACTTTAAATAAAGAATATCATTATTATTATTAGATATCGAATATAGTGAGCTGTGGATCCACTTTGGCTGATATCTTGGAGAATTGGGTTCATAGTGATGGTTTGAATCGGGCCCGAGTCAAGTGGCTCATAGCTCATTCAAGTTTGGGTCGAGTTGGCCAAACTGGCTCAATTAGCTAAAATTATTTTTTAAATTGTTTTAATGATTAACTTAAAGTATAATTAGAAAAAATAAAAAATGTAAAAAATTCAAAAAAATTTCTTTTATTTAAAATCAAATAATAAATTTAAATAAAGTTTTGAAATTATTTTGAAAAAAATACTTTTTAAAACAAAGTCTATTTTTCAATTCTTAAAACCACTATGTTTGCATACAATATCCATATTTTAAGGCTATTTTACAATTTCTTTTTAAAAATATTTCCAAACAAAGAAAAACCTTTTTTCAATAATTTTTTTTAAATGGTAGTGTAAAATAATTTTCAACTC
The DNA here is from genome assembly GCA_016808115.1 of Tetrastigma voinierianum. NCBI lineage: Eukaryota > Viridiplantae > Streptophyta > Magnoliopsida > Vitales > Vitaceae > Tetrastigma > Tetrastigma voinierianum. Next base: position 1,913,681 of record JAEQBH010000138.1, on the reverse strand, counting down.
TTCATTTGAAAAAACTATTATATAATGTTTTGCATTATAATTTTATTATTATTATTGTGGAAAATTTAAGACTATTATTTAAAGAAAAAAAAATATTATAATGATTTCAAATAATTGTTTTAAAAAATAAAAAATAATAATTATAAATAATTTATTATATATAATTTTTTTAAAAACAAAAAACAAGTTATGAGTATTTTAAAAAGGCTCAATGTGGTAATGACCCATCATGTCTAGCTCATGTGATATGACGTTTAATGTTTCAAAAAAGTAAGACATAAGAAGGGGAGGAGTCTCAGGTTCAAGTCTCGTGAAAAAAATTTACTGAATATCTCAAACAGAGTTTTATTTTACAAATATAAAAAAAATATTACTAAACATAATATTAAAAAATAATAGAAGAGTTTCAAATCAGTGTTAGATTAATTTCATTATGTGAAAACCATCACACAAATAGGAACATTCATATTGAATAATCAAAAATCAAAATATTGGATTTGCGGAAGAATACCTAAATCCATAACAAAATATTGAAATATTTGAATATGAGTTTGAGGCTTTATGATCTTCCAGATCTACACTAGTTTTCTGTCTAATATTTCTTTATGACAATAGGAATAAGAAGAATTGAAAATCATTGTGTGATCTGGGGACCATGACTCCTGTTATAAGCAGTAATACATTTATAACGATTATCTATTAAATAACAATCGTGCATTTGTTGCGATTCATGTACGGTAAATATTTCTATTTAAAATAGAAGTGCGCTTGTCTCCACATTAATGCCCACACTTTATAATATATTAATTAAGGCCCCAAAACTTAAATTAATCACTTTAATTAACCCAACTTTGTTTGATAACCTATCATTCATATTTATTTAATATATCAGCCCATATATTTAATTTTACTCCAACAATCAGCTCCTAGAATTCATTTTTCCATATTCGGTATAAAAAAATGATAAAAAGTAAATATCAATAAGCTCAAGATATGAGTAGTCAACAATATTCAGTTAGAAAGTTATAAAGAGTTGGATTCAATCTTCCGGAATAGCGTTTTGACGGGTTGACACTTACGACGTGTTTCGATTCTACTACCATATAAAGACTTTCTTCTTTGTATAATGACTGCGACCGCTGGCTTGTTGTTTGCTGTTTTACTGGGCCGTGCGCGTCGGGCGGACGCGCTATATTTTCTTTCTTCATTTCATGTTTCTTTTCTCCATTACCGTTAACCAATCGTGGGCCGGGGAAGGCGGACGCGACGACGACCATCTCTTGACTGACAATGGATCTGATCTTGGTGGATGCTGAATGTCGTTCTCTCCATAGGAGATGAAAGGTCATGCGGGTTGTTCAGACTCCGTCAAGATGAACCAGGTGCTCTGACGTCTTCTTGAAAATGTTAGCGGTTGGCTTTCTTTCATGCCCATGGACTCAAGTCAGACTTGAAAGATGCACTCTTTGCACGCGTTGGTTTGACTCATAGAGTTGAACGGAAGGAGACTTGAAACTCAACGTGATTCACCTTTCATAACAATGCCTATTTTCAGACCGGGTTGTTAGAATGCGTATGTATCATTCATATCTTGAAGTCTTCTTAACTCATGACCTATCGACTCATGTTTAATCAATCATGGTGATTCTCTCTCATTGCATAGTCATTTATCTTGAAGCAGGTGCCGAGTTTGACTTTGTTAGTGACGATATTAAACCGTCATTGTTTGTTGATAATCTGATCTGTTTGAGTCTCAGACATCATTAATATTAAGAAGTGTTTCATGAGACGATCATCTGATCCTTTATGTTATCTTATCTTATTGACTTCAGCTTTCCATTCCAGCGAAACTATTCTAACGTTCACCGCCATTCTTGCGTTGCTGGATAGTTAATTCTCTGTTGATTTAATCATCTTTCTTTGTTGGTTATTATCATCATGGTGTGATCTTACCAATTGTAGTCTTGATGACTGTTTGTTCCATGGTTTATCTATGGAGTTTGTGTTCGACTAAACTTTGGATATTTATCAGAGGTGCATAAGTCAGACTTGTTTGTTTGGTTAGACTATGGGCTTTGCCTCTTCTCTTGTTAATGGCGTTTGGCCTTTGGGATGGATTGACAGAAGCATTGTTGCCTACCTGTTAATGCCTATCTCTTTATATGGGTGCGATGATGACGAGTCAGTGGGAAGTGAAGAAGACTGATAGACGGAGTTAGATAACAAGATGATTATACATTGAGTGATACATTATTCAAGGGACAATAAGACAGTGAGTCAGATGACAAAGTTGTGACGACATGTGTTCTGTGCAACTATCTGAATATTGACATTATATAAATATTGAAGAACATTTTGAGGGTGTGGGTTCAGTGGGACTGAAGTGAGACGGGACAGGACAGGGTGACGAAGTTATTCATTAATGATGAGAAGAATCAAAACTGTGGATCTAGTGATGCAGAGCATTTACAACATACATTGGGAATTCAATCTGTTTGGAAAATTCGGTTGGGGTATGAAACCGCCGGAAGCACCTAAATATATTTCTATTTCAAGTGTTTTGAGTTTATCTATTGGTGGAGATCATTCATTTTCAAATATTGCGTTTTGAATCAGGAGTGGTTCTTGTTGATGAAGAGTATAGACTTTGAACCAAAATAAGGTTGTATTCCACTGTTGGAGTTTTGTTGACATCATTCTGTTGTTAACATTAGCTGTTCATGAATTGAGCAATTATTTGTTTGTTGACTTGACTGTTTATTGATGTTATTTGTTATATAGACATATGTTCTTTGTTTGTTTGAGATGTTTTGAACAACAGCGTTGAAACGTATCAATGGTTTGCTCGTTTGATGAATATTTCCGCGGCGGCGATATTGTTCTTGTCGTTTGTTCAACCAGACGTTCGTACATTCCGTTGTATTTGTCGTTGTTTTGATTTAAAACTCTGTGGATCGGTTCGGCGGACCAAATCAGTTTACTCGGATCTCGTCGTTGTGAAGATCTGTATACCAGTTGTATTTACCGTATAACGGCGGATAAGATCGTCTGTCGGCGGCGTCGGGGTTGCTGAATGTTCGGATCGCGGTCTCCTCGCGGACGACGAGTTGTGTGTTGATCGACAACGAGATTACTTGGATTTATATATAACAGCCGTGTTTGCTTATTTAACGACAGAGACATCTGAATCTGGAAACATTAAACTTATGGGCTGGTTGAGTACTGGTGAGTGACATGGTAAATCCTCCCATCTAAAGTCAGTTCTCATTATCTGAATGGTTTGTGTTTTGTTGTTTAGTGGAAAAGTCATCAGTTTGAAAAAAACGAAGGAAATCAGGGAAGACAGATGAAGAGATCTTGGAAGCGGGCTTACTGGCTTTAGCTGCCATCTCATCAGTTCATTAGCCTCAGTCCCTTGTGCTCTTGTTAGCCACAGCCTTTGAAATCAAAGACTTGAGATGTTTTGACAGCACCCCAACTGCTCTTGTTAGGCTTGTGTTATGACTTCAGACCTGTGTTCAACTAAACAAATCTTGTGTTTGACTTGGCTTTCCTCATCTCTTGTGTAGCTCTAGTGGGCCGTGAATGATTCTTTGAAGGTGCAAACATGTGAGGAGTGATTGTGAGGTCCTATTTTATTATTTTCTTTTTTTAACCTTGCTTTTACAACAATATGACAAACGATAGCGCATCCAAAGTATGACGGAATTCGATATGAAGTTCATTATGGAGGTATAACTAGTGAAGTAAAGAGGATATTCTGGCTGAATTGGAACAATTCCATGAGAGGGGTGGAGCAAAGCTTTGAGCGAGTATCAAAAGAATGACCACGAAACCCTCCACGGTAGCGTAGAAGGGAAAGGCTGCTTCAAGAGAGAGGGCGCGGGTAGGCAGAAGAAGAGTATGTGGAGGAGACTTTGAAGATGAGAATGGTTATGATTAGTTATTTGAAGTAACGGGGAGGTATGGGGGAGACATAGAAGGTAGGAATCGGGAAGATAATAATTTGAGAAACATTAAAATGAAGATTCCATCTTTCCAAGGAAAGAATGACAAGAGGCATATCTTGAGTGGGAGAGGAAGGTGGAGTTAGTTTTTATTGTTGCGATTATTAGAAAATAAGAGAAGGTGAAACTTGCTGCCATAGGGTTCTCAGGTATGCAACGGTTGGTGAGCCAATTAGTTTTTTTTTAATATGAGACGGAATAGGGAGCGATTGTGTGGAAACATGGGAAGAGATGAAGAGGGTGATGCGAAGAGATTTGTTTCCAACTTACCACTCACGGGAGTTATTATGCAACAAGTTGAAAAAATCTGAGCAAAATGATATTGAGTGTAAATGAGTATTATAAGGAGATGAAGGTTGCAATGACTAGACAAATATTGAAGAAGATCGAGGCTACAATGGCGAGGTTTCACTTGAGGTTTAAGCAGGCTTGGATTCAAAGGTGGTGGAATTGCAACATTGGTAGAGTTGGAGAATATGGTGGATATGGCTATCAAGATCGAGAATCGAGTCAAGAGGAGGACGGGAATTACCAACACACGTTACGAACCTAGTCCGAATTTCATCCATGGAAGTTGAATCAATGGAAGGAGAGATAAGCCACCCAATGCCAAGCCCAAAAAATAGAGGGCAAGAACAAAGTGACAGGACAAGGAAATCAAGACCATGATTCAAAAAAGAATAAAGAAAGAAAAGAAATAAGAAATAGAGGAAAACAAGAGAATTTATTAGTCCATGTGTTATACGTGTAGTACTTGATCCCAAGGATGGATGTGGAGGTATGTATTTATTTTCATGCCATCAACAACATTATGGTTAAGATTCGGGGACGAATCTTTTCGAGAAAAGGGGGAATGATGAAAATCAAAGCACAGAAAGGGTCCCAGTGATGCGAGCAGTACAACATACAGTGAATTCAATCTTTTAATTTTGGAGAAAATTCAGATTTGGGAGGAATTTTGTGAAACAGGAAACACCCTAGCTATATTTCTATTTCAGTGTTTTGAGTTTATTACTATTTTGATTTTGATTGGTTTGTTTTAGAAAGGATGTTCTCAGAATAAGTAAGGAATTCCCTTTATTTAATTTAGAAATGTTTTCTAGTTAAATAGGGTTGCTATTTCTTTTTTTAGAAAGGTTTGCCGGATTTGGTGATGATTTGCGGCGGATTTAACTGTATTTTGGAGGCCCGATTCTTTGTAGATTTGAGATGATTGTTAGATTTCTTTGTTGATTTGTTCAGTTCTTTGATAATTCTATTACAGGCCTTGTCCTAAATTATATCAGTTCTTTTCTCATGGATATTTTGATATATTAATGGTTAGGAAAAAGTATGTTAGTTTTCTTCTTGTTTTGGCCCGAAATATTTACTTTCCTTGTGGCGAATATTTGGTTCTATTCTTAATTTTTTTATTTTTATTAAAGTTTATATCTTATGATATTCAAAGTTTAAGCATTTATAAAATTAGGAGTTTCAATTTCTGGTTCTTTAAGAACTCATGAACTTATCAGTTATTAGTGGCGTTCATCGAGGGCTTTATCAATGGGATCTGCTCCTTTGGGTGTGCGTCCTCCACATATCACAGGTTCTTGCCATACAAACAGCGGTCGAAGTCATCCATGGCTGGCATTAGACGGTTCTTAGAGCCTTCGAATTAGATCACGAGATCTCCTCTCACAAGTTGACGGGGTTTCTATCATACAAGATGTGATTCGAGGCGCGATTGCTTGAGTTCAAGATCCTAGTAATTTTACCAAACATATATCTGAAGGGATGTCTCTTGATGAATCTATTCCAAATGACTGCAATTATTGAAAAATTTTATGGAAAGAATTCCAAGGAATTACCTAAAAGCATAAGTGGAAGGGAAATGAGACTTGAGAACTTGATAATGGAGTTAAGAATAGAGGAAGACAACCTTACATCGAGAAGGCGACGAGGCCATCATGGAATCGAGGCCCGATGTTGTGGAGCAGGGGCGGACCTCACATGATATGAAGAGGAAGCCTGTGGCAGTAGTCCGGCTGAGGTCTCGTAAAGTTCCAAGGCAAGTGCTATGCGATAGCGAGAGACAGTCTTGAGATTGTCATGAAACTGCGAGGACTAAGGGAATCAGAGAAGAAGCTTTGGTCGTGCCACGTAGGTGTGCTTGAAATCATGAAAATTTATATCCACAAATCCTACTGCTTGTAGCGACTCTTTGCAGTATAGTGCTCCCAGGGTCGAACACAGGGATGAGTTTTCTTCGTACAAACGATTTGCAGTGAAGTCTAAAATGATAAATTTGGTTTGGATTTTAGGGTGGTGATAAAAACAGGGGGGTTTTAATGGTGAAAGCTGGAAATAAACTGAGGTAAAATAAGAAAAATAATAAAAGAGATATCCTTGAAGTATCAGGATACTGGGCTTAGGATCCTCTGACAGCTGAGGTTTCGAGTTCATTTCCTCGTTGGGGAGGATGACCTATAATCGTTTCGACAGAATCTTCGTTTAGCTATAAAACTAACCTAAAATAATTATCCTTTTGAAAATGGCATTCATTGGCGGGTTAATATTCTCGATCGGTTCAAGCGGTCTCCTTGACTCTATTACAATGGTAATAAATGGTAACTAATGAACATCACAAGATCTAATATCATCAAAATGAGCACTAAAGATTACGAATGCGACCATTCAGCATGAATGGGATCTAAGCACAGTGTTAAAAAGGAGAACCGCAGGCGGCGGTGATACCTGCGTGAGAAAAAGCGGGGAATCCTCATCTTGCCTTAGGATCCAACACCCAGTAGCCTTAGTCTTGAGAGAAAGGGGTTTTGTAGCTCATCCTCAGGGTTGTCTTCTCAGAGGGTGTTTGGTTGCCCGAACATGCAGGCGAGGAAAGTGGGCGAGAGGGAAAATGAAAAGCGCGGGAGAGTGAAAGCTTCTCCGAAAATTCATGCGAAGTGATTGAGCGTCTGAGGCTTGGCGGGGCTTATATCTTTCAGACGAGGAAATTCTGAAAAAAACCAAAACCAAAATTTATTCCTAGGGATAATATCGGAAGAAACAAAAAAATTGTAGCAATCGAGGCGTGACGGGTGAAGCAGGTGGATCTTTGGATGATAAGTGTCGGCGAGGATGCATGAACAGTGGTGGGCAGGAGCAATTTCGTAGGTTGCGACCAAAATTTTGCTATGTTTCATTTTCTTCTGTTTTCTGCTCTTCTTTCCTCTTGGTCTACGATCTTGATCTGCGGTTTTGACTCAGTTCATCTTGGATTGACTCAACAATTTTGGCACGATTAGCTGTAGCGCAAAATTTGCCATAAAATCTGCGATCGATTAGAATAACGGGGACCTTAATGTATGCGTCGGGTTAATTACGGCGAGTTAGAACACAAAGTGTCAATAATGGGTGCTACTTTTGAAAAAAGTAATTTGTATGAAAGTATAACGACTTCATAAAAGGAAAAACGGCAAATACGAGCAATCACGGGCTTGCTCAAAATAATAACAAAAACATGAATAAATACCCTTCATAAATAACTCCCCCGACCAAATGTCACATTGTCATGTTGGGGCTTGGATTGGAAAGATTAGAAGGAAGTACTCCTCCTTTGATGAAATGTACTCGTTGTTGATCAGGAGACTTATGAAGCTTTCAGTGAGACCTTATTCACTCGTTTGGAGAAGCATAGACAATGGTTACGCATTTTACGCCTTAGTTGCAAAAATTTCACAGCCCTGCGAAATTTTGCGAGTTCTGCAAATTTTGGGCCCTTTCCTGCACCTCCCATTGTATAAAAAATTTGATAAAAACTGCAAAAATAAACACATAAAAATTAAGAAACATTGTAGAAAAATGAAAATTAATCTAAAAACAAAGATTAACTAAAAATTAGAGGAAATCTAAAAATAAAAATTGAAGAAATAAAATAAAATGATAAGAAAATGTGAAATAAAAGTGAAACTATGCTCCCTGAGCCAATTCCTCGAAGCCTTTGGAGGCTGGTGGAAGCTGAGTGGAGCTTAATGGGATTCTTGAGATCCAGTGCTCCGTATGCGAACCCGGCCACACAGACCATCCATTGTGCCATGCGATATGGGCGTGCCAGTTCTTGATGTAATTAGTAGAAAATCGACCGGTGGCCACCTAACTTCTTAAGTTTTGTAGTATGGGCGACAAAGGTGGGATGGCCTTGGCTTTGCGTGGGTTTTGGGTTGGGATTGTGATGCAAGTGAGAGGCGTATATGGCCCAGGTCGTAGGGCGGTAAATTGTTCTGCTATGTCTTCATTCCTTCCCTGGGTTGACATGAGGATTGCTTCCTTCTTCTCCATAGGAAGACAACAACACCAATGTACGAGGGATTCAAAATTTTTCTCTGGGCCTTCTTGTAGCTACGTAGTCTTTGCTCCTCCCACCGTAGTGTCACTCGGGCACTCCCTCTGGATTTTTGCCTCTTGATGAACATTTTCTTTGAATGAACTTTGAGGTGATGTGCGTAGGTTCAATCGGGTGTGATCAATTCCACTTTGCAGGTTGTCAAATTTCTTATCCATTTCACTTTGAAGCCCATCTAATTTTTGGTCCAGAGAGTTCTCCACATTGTCAATTTCCTTATTGGGTTGGACATTCACTACCCTTTGCTCCTCTATGAAATTATCCACTAGTTTGCTCGGGATTCAGTATTGCCTTTCGGAATTTGGAGAAATTAATTGTAGTGGTGTGGTGGTGAGGAGTTGAGGAGTAAAATGTGGAGAGAAGTAGGAGGGTACATAAGTTGAGGAGGTTTCTTATGGCAAGGTTTTCAAGCCAGCTGGTCTCTATGATCCCTTATAGGCTGTTGAGTTTGGATTTCCTCCCCGAGGTTCTTGATTCATATGGAAGTTTCATAGTCCCTCATTGACATGTATGCTCTAGGGTTTCTCTCCAGTGAATACTCATTGTATTGTTCTCCCTCTTCCATTTGGTCATAATTGAAACCCACTGGACATGTAATCCTGCTGTATAAATATGGCACCTGAGACAAAAAAAAATCCTGCTGTTACAAAGCAGGCTGACACAAAAACGATCTGCGTGACCTTTTTTTTTTTAGTGAGTAAACGAATGATGAAAAGCGCGAGTAAAATATAAAGCGGATTCACGGTATGGCAGTGAGGATCAGTGTTCCATATCGTCAGATGCGCTTAGGCACCATCGACGGCGACGCCCATTTGATTGATACCCTGATGAAATGATCATATCAGATGACGGTATATAAATCCTAACTGCCGTGCGAGATTCTTTGCCAATATAGTGGCTCACAAGGTCGAACACGGGGATGAGTTTTCTTCGTCTGAATGATTTGTAATTGATTAAAAAATGGTGAATTCCTTTAATATTTCTTGTCGATTTTTTTTTAGTTTTCATTTCACTTTTGTAAAAAAAAAAAATTTCTTGAGATTGTTTTTATCTTTTGCCTTGTTTCTTTGCGAGGAATCCATGTTTCATTGGGTTTTGAATTGTCGTAATGGAACCCCACATGAAGAGCAATATAGTCGGGAGAGAGCCATGAAGGTGCTATCCATGAGGGATGGAGACTACCTTCCATGGCGAAATCAACAACAGGATGAGGAAGAAATCGAGCCCATCTAGTCCCATGGGGACTATGAAGCTCCTCATGGATGAGTGCACCCTCGCCAGTTCCCGAAGTGCACCATGTGAAGTAGCACAATATTTAGTTAGGGAACCACACAAATTCCTCATGGGAATCGGGACCTCCCATGATATACACCTCTGCTCCGCCATATTATGCTTGTTTCTTGACCACCACAGCCACCACAGTTATCCTCTTCGGTTGAGGAAGAAGCAATACTGAACTTAGGCAAATTGGTGGATACTTTTATAAGAGGAGCGGAAGCGTTGATGAATGTCTAGGCGATAAAAAAATTGACAATGGGAGAGCAAAATTGACACGAGTGGAGCTCTCACAGGCTGAGAAGGGGTGATGGATTTCAAAGTGAAATTGATCATAAATTTGACATTCTACGAAACTCCATTTCCAATGCTCACGATCGACACATTCATCAAGAGGAAGAGAGTCGGAGGAGAGAGTGCTTGAGTGACACCATGGTAAGGGCGGTCTCGGCAATGACTACAAAGGGTGATAGAAAATTTTGAATCCTGAACTACTTTGGTTATCTTTGTTTGTACATGGGAGAAAGAAAGAAGAAACCTCCCCAATCTTGGCGGGGAGGGTAGTAGAAAGGAAGGAAATGGAAGGGCCCAAGCCCGGCTGCCAAGCTACCGACGACCCATTGCCGGCGGCACCCTTCTTGACAGTGTATACCACTGCCTTCACTGCGGCCATGATCCACACCCAGAAACTCCTGCTCCCAAGCTAATGCCGGTCCATCACCGACTCCTCCTGAAAACATCGATAAATTAGTGGCCAATGTTCGACCTTTTGCCCTTTACATAAGAACAACAGTACGCGGCTGCGTGGCATAGCGAATTGGTTGGTCGGGTTGGCCATGGAGCACACGAACCTCGACATTTCTGAGCTCCACCGGTTCAACGGCCTCGAGGCTTTAAGCGGTTTGGGAATACAGTCTCCCCACTTTTTGTTTTCATATTTTCATATTTTATTTTATTTTTATTTCTTCAATTTTTCTTTTTATATTTCCTCTAATTTTTAGTTAATCTTTGTTTTTAGATTAATTTTCATTTTTATGCAAATTTTCTTAATTTTTATGTGTTTATTTTTGTAGTTTTTATCAAATTGCAGCCTTGGAGTGGGAGGAGTGGAAAGAGGCTAGAAATTTCTGAGTTTGTGAAATTTCGCAAACCTGAAAATTTTACCTTGATTTGCAAAATTATAAAGCGCCACTATTCGTAAAGCTGAAATGGAGTGAATAGGAGTCTCCGATAGAGCTTGGAAAGTCTCTATCAGTGGCAGTACATTTCATCAAGGAGGTAGCACTTCCTTCTCACAACTTTCGATCAGTCCCCATTGCGGACAATGTGACATTTGGTTGGGGGGAGAGTTAGCGAAGAAGTGAGTATTATTCATGTTTTGTTATTATTTTTGAGCAAGCCCTTTTGTGATGTTCGGTGGCTTCTTGAACAAGGCTGTTATACTATACAACTTACTTTTTCAAAATAGCAACCATTATTTTTGTGTTTTGCCTAGCGTGTGGTTTGAAAATTGAAACAACATCGATTTTATTTATGTTAAGATTGGTTCCATGCCTAATTGGTGGATGGTTAAATCCTTGTTGCTTTCGACCTTTTTTCTTCACCTTTAGCTAACCACACCTTTGTGCACATCGGGTTCAACGATAAGTGAAAAAGCGCCTAACCTCTTAAACTTTGCGAAACCTATCCTAGTTTCGTTTACCACCTTTAATAGGTTAAGGACCCGTGAATAGAAGGCGATGTGTCTTCAAAGGAAATAAAAGTGAAAAAGAAAAAGAAAAAGAAGAAAAATTGCATGGCTTTGCCTTGAAACCCGAGCACGGTCAGAAATTTATAAAAGCCCTTAAAGCCGGTGCCTGGCTTGTTGGTTGGAGCCCCCTTGGAGCTTAGTGCTCGCACCATGGAGTGGATGGGTGAGGTTTAATGATTGTGAGTCTTTGGAGTCTATAAATCATTCGAGTCGGGGTGAAACTGAAGGATTATTGATTCGAAGATCCTTATGAGCTTGGTGCCTAAGCCTTAATTGGTTAGGAGTCATCGGTAGATCCACAGTTACATGGACTTTTGTGAGTCAAATTCACTTAGCATTGCACCCTACAACACAAAAAAGAGTTGTCAGATAAGAGTGGGTCTGATCTATTTAGATTGAGTTAGCATGCTGGATTGTGGCAATGCTTGGTTAGAGAGTGCGGTTTAGCGGAGTTTATTGTTGAGGCGATCAAGCAGGCTTACTTGAATTTTGAGTGGAAGTTTTGGTTGATTCAGGATGAAGGCTCTTTGATACTCAATTTTTATGGCATTCCTTCTCAAGATAACTGATTATTGGGCAAGGAGCTTGATGATTCTTACTTAGATTGAGCATTTTCCATTCCACGACCCTTTTGAAATATATTTTTTGTGAACATAATTTTGATTTTGTTTAGTATGCTCTCTCTTTCTTTCTTTCTTTCATTGCTAAGGGACTAGCAATTTGATTTCTTTAATTTTTCTTCTTAGATTTTCTCTAATTTTTAGTTAATCTTTGTTTCTAGCTTATTTTTCAATTTTATGTAATTTTTCTTAACTTTTTATGTGTTTGTGAATTTTGCAGCGGAGGTGACACGAAAATTTATGACCTTGAAAGAGAGGAAATTTCGCAAGTTAAGATTCGCGACTACACTATTCATCTGGGTTGGTTTCTCTGCTCTGCTTTGTTCCTTCTTTTGTCCTTTTGTGATATATATATATATTAAAAAAAAAATATTGTTGTTTTTTATTTTTATTCTCAAAAAGTAAAAAAAAAAAAAAAATTGTAACAAAAATATGAGGCGTTAAAAAGCAGGTGAACAATGGATGTTGGATGAATAGTGTCAGTAGGATGCATGAACAGTGGCGGGCAGGAGCAATTTCGCAGGTTGCGACCAAAATTTTGCTGTGTTTCATTTTCTTTTGTTTTCTGCTCTTCTTTCCTCTTGGTCTACGATCTGATCTTTGAGTTTGACTCAAATTCTTCATGCTTGGACCGACTCAACAATTTTAAGCATGATTAAGCTCATGAAAGCGTAAATTGCTGTAAATCACGATCAATAGAATAACGAGGACCTTAATGTGTAAATGTCGGGTTAATTCATTTGATTAGTACACACAAAAAGTGCTCAAAACTTCAGAAATAAACGAGGGTTCAAAATACTTTGACACTAATCCCAACCCTCAAGCGATGTGACTGAAGTAGATGATGTCTCAGGCATGAACCTCTCAACTGTAGTCTCCGAGGTGAACTTAATTAGCAGCAATACCAAATAATGGTGGGTGGACGCGGGATTTTCGTCATGTTTATAGACCAGAGTGTTCTCATCATATCACAAAATAGATAATGGAGAACAACTCTTTGTAAACGACTCCTCTTCTTCAAGGTTGAAGGCGAGGAAGGTAGTATTGAAGATGACATCCAGGCGAGGGCTACTCATTGTTGCATGTGCGAGAATTGAAAGAATCTGATGTGCAATTGTTGAGTAAGAAGGGCTTCAAGTTAGTGTTTGTCTCAAACCTTCATCCTCACCAAAAAATAGGATGTATGTGGAGAAAGGGGGTGCATAATGATAGACTCTTCAAAATGAATGTAACCCAAACAATTGTACCTCCTATTAAGAATAATATGAACCACGTCTTCTACTTATATGCTTGAATCTTCAAATCTTGTGGTATGGTAGAATAGGACATATTGATTATGATACATTACCGCAGTTAATCAATATGGAATGTTTCCCTGACTTTAAACTAGATCGAATCATAAATGTGAGATTTGTGTGGAATCTAAACTTCTGAGAACTTAACCGATCGATTGAAAGAAGTGAGTGATAGAGTTAATACATTTAGATATATGTGATCTGAAATTTATTCAAATGAGAAGTGGTAAGAAATATTTTCTTACATTAATTGATGATTGCACAAGATACTGTTATGTTTACTTATTGAGAAGTAAAGATGAGGCATTGGAAATGTTTCAACATTTCAAGAATGAGTGGAGAACGACTTGATAAGAAAAATCAAGGTGATAAGAAGTGATAAGAAGTGGTGAATATGAAGCACCTTTTGGTGATTTTGTTCACAACATGTTATATTCACCAAACTATTTGCACCTGAACCTATTCACCTCGACAAAATGGGGTTCTTGAACGTAAACAGAACTTTAAAGAAATGATGAATGCATTACTATTAAGTTTGAGATTTGCCTCGAAATTTGTGGGGGAAGAGATTACTTTGTAATTATATTCTCAATCGAATACCTCGAAGAAAACCAATAAATCTCACATGAGTTGTGGAAAGGTCAAAGACCTTCTTCTGAATACTTAAAAGTGTGGGGGTGTTTGGCTAGAGTGGCGAGTGCTATCACAAAAGTTTAAAATAGGACCCGAAAATAGTTGATTATGTTTTCATTGGATATGCACATAATAGTAGTGCATATCGTTTTACGATTCTCGTGAAATTTCGATATGCATGCCAATCATTATTGAATCAAGGAATGCATCTTTATTTGAAAATATATTTCATACAATCCACATAGGATTTGAACTGAAGTAAAGAACACATGATCTGCCGGTAAATTTAGTGAATTGATAAGATGATGACAAACCTAGACGCAGCAAAAGAACTAGAACGTCAAAATCTTTTGGTCCAAATTTTCTAACGTATATGTTAGAAGATGAGCCTCAAAGTTTTAAGGAAGCAATGTCAAGCCTTGAAGCTCCATATTGGAAAGAGGCTATAAACGATGAAGTAGAATCCATCTTGTAAAATAATACGTGGGAACTAGTGGATCTTACCCAGAGTTCAAAACCTCTATGATTATAAATGGATATTCAAGAAAATGAAAGCAAATGGATCTATTGATAAAATATAAAGGCTAGTATTTGGTTATCAAAGGTTCTGAGAAAAAGAAGGTTTGGATATTTTGATGCACATTCATGGCTATTAAGAATATCATCCGTTCGAATGTTAATAGCTATTACTGACTATACCCTGATCTTTAGATACATCAAATGGATGTAAAACGGCTTTCTTAAATGGTGACTTGGATGAAGAAATCACCATGGAGACAGCAGAAGGGTTTTATTGTTCCAAGTCGAAAAGAAAGTTTGTTGGCCCATTAAATCCCTTTATGGATTAAAGCGAAGCGCAGCGGAGTGGCATGAGAAATTTGACAGTGTGTGTGAATGGGTTCCAAAATCAGCAAAGTGTGAAAAATGTGTATATGTTAAGAACACCGAACATGGGTCTGTCATCATTGGTCTCTATGTAGATGATATGCTCATTATGGGTAGTAATAATGAGGTCATTAAAACTACCAAGAAAATGTTAAACAATAAGTTTAACATGAAAGACTTAAGTGTTGCCGATGTTATACTTGGGATAAAGATCTCTAAAACATCAGATGGACTAATATTGCATCACCAAATCACATTACATTGATAAATTCTCAAGGGAGATTTACCTGAAGATGATAACATTCTAGCGAGAACACTTTTTGTAGATGTAAATGCACATTTATCCAAAAATAATGGCGAAAACATATCTGAAGTATGCACAAGCGATTGGAAACTAATGCGTCATAGATTGTACAGTCGGACATAGCTTACGACTGTCGTAAGATTGAGTAGATACCTGAGTAATCCCGAGGTCAGACCATTTGGGTAATGGATTAGAGTTTAGGTATTTGAAATACACCAAAAGCTATGGATTGCACTTCTCAAAATATCTAGTAATTACTTGAGGATCTTTGTGACACAAATTGGATATCAGACACAGACTGAAGTCCAGTGGGCTATCATTTACACTTGGTGGTGGAGTGGTGTCATGGAATCTTCTAGCTAACGTGCATTTCTAGATCCACGATGGAATATGAGTTGTGCACTAGATAAAGGCTGGTGAAGAAGCGAGTGAAGCCGTCATTTGTTAGAAAGATATTCTGATGTGGCCGTAACACTGTGTGCTTCTTTATCTGCATTCATTGCGTTAGTCAATCAGCAATTGGAAGAGCATAGATAGAGTCATATATATAACGGTAAGTCTCGACATATTCTTCGAAGACATAATATCGTAAGATAACTTCTCTCTAATGGTATTATGACCATTGAATACATAAGGTCGAAAAGGGACATTAAGATCCAGTTAACGAAAGGTTTGACTGAAAAACAGTAAGTAAATCATCGAGGAATGGGTTTAAAGCCTATATACTAAGAGTCGCCATAATGGCAGCCAACCTCTCTATTTGGAGATCTAAGATCCTAGGTTCAAAGGGACAATAGAATTTTGTGTGACTCATTGAAGATCACTACGGAGAACAAATCTCCTACTCGTTCCTATGATCAGAATAGTGATGCTGTGACGTTGAGATAGAAATTAAGGCACGCTTTGTGATTCTTATATCTTATTAAAGACAAAGTGGGGTATAGCCAGACACCTTCCATGAAGTCACCTATGTGGGTGAGAACTTGGCAGTTTATGAGGTAGTAAAGGAATTTCAAATTCTGCAGGAGCCTCATGAGAGCAAAATTGTTCAGAGTTGAAATGGAACCTGATACGTGAGAACCAAATTTGTGTTAGGAAAGATTATGTGTGAATGCTATTGTCTAGGTTTACACAAATGATTAGATAGTTCAAGACCTCCTTGTTCATGATGGTGATAACCGTAACATTTCACGAGGGAAGGTTCGAGGCCCGCGAGCTGCCTTCCTCTATACGAGAAAATTTCGACTTAACTCTCTTAATGTCAGCATGTCATTTGCATTAATTTCAGTCAATTTCATTCATGTGGGGGATTGTTGGAAAAATGGGTTTGAGCTTAATAAATTAGCTATCTTTGAGCTAAAATTAAAATGGGTCCTACAAATTCTTTTTAGTGGGTCCACATAGGAATGTGTTGTCCTCCATGAGGAGATGAAAATTATATATTGAGTTGCTGAAACCATTAGGGTGAGATTGAATTGCTTAGAGCATCACCACTTGAAAATGATAACAAAAGGTTTAAGCTTGTGAAAAAGCTTGTGTCCCATCGGATCGAACAGTTTTTTAAAGTGTATATCCACCTACCTTGTAGTTGGGTTTGGGCACGAGGGGCTGGTTTATGGAAGGGGAGGACCTAACGTGCTTGGTTCAACACACCGCATACGTCACGCCTCCCGCCCGCCCACTGTCGAGTCGGGTTCGAGGAAATTTATTTGTGTATATATATGTCATAATTTTTGGGAGTTTAAGCCGCGCGTTTTGGAAAGCAGTTTGAGCTGAATGAGCGTCTTCTCGACCCTGAACAGCGACCACTAGCCCAGAGCTTCATGAGCGGTACCAAAACGGTCCTTGCGTGGGTCCATATATAGACCACCTGATCATTCATTTTGCATTCATTCATTTTTCTGTAAAATATCATCTTCGTTTTTGAGAGACCGAGTTCTGCACTAGTTCTAGTTCGATAGCCAACCATAAGAAGTGATTTCTTTTATGTTGAGAGATCATTTTATCCTGGGAGATGAATTGCCAAGAACTCGAAGCACCACTGCACTATGAGGGCAATAAATTGTCTTAAGGAAATTGTGTCCAACACAAGACTTGATTATTCCTGATTACTGCAAACAAGTTCCATCTTATTGCTTTAACTTTTTATTCTGTTTGTTCTACAAATAGTTTCTCATAGTCATACTAATATAGGTTCCAGTTTATTCATTCTGCAAATAGTTTTCATTAACGTTTTTATTTGTTATGTTTATTTTGTTATATTCATTACTAGTCTTATTAGTTGCAAGTTTATTCATTTTACCCTATCTCGAGAACATTTGAAGTCTGAACATTTAGTTCCATCATACCAAACATCACCCGTATTATCTGAACACTAGACACATTGGAAGACTGCAAATAAAATGATTCTAAAATCGATCTTTCCCTCTTTGTGTGACAAAATAGGTTCATCAATCAAATTGTGACAAATGAGCAACAGTAAAATTAATTACCTGATGATGACAGATTTTTAAGTAAACCCACAAATGAAAGGGTAAAAACAGGGGTCTATGACTAGTTAAACTTCCACTATTTCAACAATGACAATAATGTGTTACACCAAGTTCTTCTCTAGCAAGCAAACTAGAGGCCCACAATAACAATACATCAAGAATATCATTTTGGAACACCAAAGCAACAAACATTATTCCCAAGGATGAATAACTCAAGAAAGAAAAGAAAAATCTCACCAAATGGTGGAATAACCAAATGGGTATAGTGGAGAGAGCTAACCAACAATCTAAACGCTAGGATTGAAGAGCACCTTGCAAGGAGTCACCAAGTCAAATATGAGCCAAAACGAATAAGGTTTGTGTAGACCCAAAATTTTGTCATCTTAACATATTCTTTTCAAATTGATCATTGACCACTTGGTTGAAGCTCTTAGGTGGCCCTTTGTTACTCACATAGCTTGCATGGGTGACATGGCTTGCATGGCTCGTTTAATACATGACTTTTTATTTATTTATTTTGTTTAACTTTATTATGTTACTTATTTGATTTATCTATTCATTTTTTTATTATTTTGATCATTTTTAAAAAAAGTAGTTTTTACTCATTTATTTTAATTTAATAATTTTTTTAAAAAAGGGAACTTTTATTTTTATTCATCTATTTTTTTGAAACTTTGTTATTTATTTAATTTAATTTAATTTTTCAAAAATGATTTTTAGTTATTTAGGTTAATATTTTTTTAAGAAAAAGTTTGTTTCATTTAATTTATTTTAATATTTAAAAAAAATGCTTTTATTTTGATAGTTTGACAATTTCAAAAATGTTTTTATTTATTTATTTATTTTTTGTTAGTTTGATAATTTCAAAAATGTTTTTATTCTATTTTATTTGTTTATTTTACGTATGATAATATATTTGGAAAAGGTATTCTTTTTTTATTATTGTTTTACATGATTTTGAAGTGATTTCATTAACGTAAATAATAAAAGAATACATGGATAAAAAGGAAAATATATAAGGATTAATGGGTTTTGGGAGAATGGGAAAACGGAGGAGTTCCCAGAAAAGAGATCTTGGGTTCTCCATGCATAGAAAAAGGAGGATATTTTTAAAGAGGCCTGAGTTTTTAAGAGAAAGGTGGGAAGGATCTTTCTTAGGGTGGAAGTTTTCAAAAGGAGGGAGGTTGGATGAATAAAAGGAGGGGGAGAAAGAAGAAAGGAAGAAGAAAGAGAAAAAAGGGGGAGGAAGCTTGAGAGAAGAGTGGACAGTTCGGTGAAGAAGAAAGTATTTGGAAACAAGACTGGTAATAGGCAAGGAAGCACGTACAGCGTGTTCTAGGTAAGTGACTTCTTGTAGTTTTACGTTATGTTATTTTACTTATCTATTTATTTTGGTTTATCCTCTGGAGTTGTTGAATACGGTTTAGAGAAAGAATGTTTCTTTGTAAGCTGTTTGGGATATATTCAAGATTACGGAAGGGGTTCTTGTTTGCGGCTTACTTGGGTTTGAAAGGCTTTTTATGGTATTACTTGATTTTAAGAGGCCACCATGGCCATCTTGACCGTGGGATAATTATTTGGGAAGAGACTTTGTAGGCCTTTGTCCTTTGTTCTTGTATTGTATGGCTAATATTGTCGGTTCTTGATGTTTAGAGTTTTAGTAAAAATTATTTATGGTTGCTTTTAGGTAATATTGATGTTTAGTTGTTTTAGTAAAAAATATTTCTAGATGTTTAGAGTTTTAGTAAAAATTATTTATGGTTGCTTTTAGGTTCTTGATGTTTAGAGTTTTAGTAAAAAATATTTTTGGTTACTTTTAAGTTCTTGATGTTTAGAGTTTTAGTAAAAAATATTTATGGTTGCTTTTAGGTAATATTGATGTTTAGTTGTCTTAGTAAAAAATATTTCTGGATGTTTTGGGTAATATTGATGTTTAGTTGTTTTAGTAAAAAATTATTTGTGAATGTTTTGGGTAATATTGATGTTTAGTTGTTTTAGTAAAAAATTATTTTTGAATGTTTTGGGTTATATTGATGTTTAAAGTTTTGGGTAAAAAAATATTTCTGAATGTTTTGCGTAATATTGATGTTTAGTTGCTTTAGTAAAAATTATTTCTAGTTGCTTTTGGGTTTTATTGACATTTAGTTGTCTTAGTAAAAAATATTTCTGGATGCTTTTGGGTAATATTAATCATGGAATTTTGGTTAAAATAACTTCCAAATGCTCTTCGATTATGTTGATGATTAGGACCTTAGTTTGATAAATTTGATAACTTATATTCGGGCCTTGCTTTGAAAAATTATGGGTATTAGTAAGACATTTTAGTCAATGGAAATGAATGTTCTAAATATTTGTTTTTATTTTAGATTAGATAGACAAAGTTAGTTTTTTAAAATTAGTTTTGTTGTCAAGCAATTAAAAAGTCTATTTTTAAGATTATTTTGTTTGAAGTTTTAAAATTCATCTTTAGTGTAAAACAAAAAATAATAAAAAATAAAAAATAAAAAGAAGAAGAAGAAAAAGAGGGTAATAGCGCTTTTAAAACAAAAAGAAAAAAAAAATAGTGTTAACTTTAGCCTAGATGGAAAATTATTTGGCTTCTTAAAAAAAAAAAAAGATTTGTTGTTTATCAAATTAAAAAGTTAGTGTTTCAAAATTTAGTCTTGGTGGCTAGTTAAATTGAAAAATCTTGTTACATAAGTTAACTAGTTTCAGTTTTATAGTTAGATTGAAGAGTTATTTTTTTTTTTAATTAGGATTGTTCGTTTGTTTGTTAGAATTTAGTTGATTATCTTAACCTCTTTGTTATGAATCATGGTGTTTGGACTTTGACATTTGTGGTGCATTTGAGCTTGTTGACTGACCTCTTATGCAATGCTTGGTTGTGGACCACAAAAACACATTTGCCCTTTTACTGAGGTCCTTAGCATGCTAGATACCACTAGGCTCGGGTGTGATCCTGCCAGGGCGTTTAGCTTTAGGAGACTATCTAATCATTGACCCATATGCTCCCACATACCCAATTCATTAGTAGAGATTGAGTTCCGGGCCTAGAGGGGTGCTACCTCATATGAGGTACCTTCCCGATAAGTAACCTAATCCCCGGACACAGAATCTAGTTTTTACCTCTTTTTCCATACTGGAGTCATAGGGTTTTTTTTTTGTTCTTACTTGGTTTTCCCCTTTATAAAAAAAAAAAAAAAAGTAAGTGGCGACTCCAAAGCAAAACCGTTCCTCCTCGAGGACGGATTTTCCAAAACTTGAAAATGAACCCACATTTTCTTTTCATTTTAAAAGCGAGTTGTGCCGGCCCGTGGATTGGGTAGGGTCCACGTGGGTGACTACTGGGATCAAACCTAGAATCTCTCGGGGTTTCATGCAGTGCATCAAGCTTCAACTTGAGTCGGGGTATATTTGAGCACATGGTTCTGACAGCAGCTATCGGGCTACATAGTACCGACTGATGATCACACACTTGATTGGTACTTTCGATATACACTTATGGTTTGTTTATGCTTGTGTGTCTATCTCGCTGATTCTAGCATGCCAAGTCATGGTTGATTCGTACCTTAGCTATATGCTTCTTGGATTCGCATAGATGGTTAGTTCCAGGTGTAGATTTTCAGGGTAGACTCGCTTCTTGTGCATGATTGTACGTCACGCATGACTGCTTCCTCCTCGTACGATCAGTCGCTTACTTTGTTTGTGGGGCACGTGTGTATCCCCTTACTTTCGAATCACTAGTCTTGGTCGCCATCTCTCTGCGGATTTCTTTATGTTTCTAGAGTCATTCCCAACTGCCTACCTTCGACTAGTTAGGGTTTAATAAGGTCTAGCATAAGGGCTATATCGATGTATGGGAGCATTATGGAGATGACGGATGTCCGAGCAATGAAGACCTGTATAGCCCTGAGCTAGATTTCATGGATACCTGCATGGCCAATGTGTTACTTTGATTGTTGATTAGGATCTTAGGTCAGGTATCCTCAGGTACGGCCATTCAAATTCCAGACTCCTCGCTTTTCTCTTTGTTACCTTCTCGAGCCACCTTACCCCTGGGCTGTTACCATGTCGACCCGCTTCATAATGGAGCCACATATCGATTAACTGTTGATGTCACATGTCACCATTCTTAGAGGATTTCATTATGGAATCGCATTATCGGGATTGATTTGATTGATATTCATGGACCGATACGCCTTTGCTTTATAGATTGTTGATTAAGAGCCGCACTGGTTCCTGCTTGATCCCGACGGAGGTGTATTTGTTGGGGAGATCTCAGATCCACACGTCGCTAGGAACAGACATCAAATCATAAAGATATGGACCCCGCACACCATCGTCGACCGGGCCAGCTCGAGATTACCGATACCATGGCATCTCTCCCGGATGCTATATCGACCGGGATAGAGGATCGACGGGCATCGTGCCCAACCACGCTTGGCTCCCGTGGAGCACCTCGCATGACTCTACTGCACCTCCACCACCACCACCACCATCATCTGGACCCACTATACAACAAGACTATATAGTTCCTCCTCCACCACCACCACCACTTGTTCAGTCAACCCCACAGGCTGGAGCATTTATACTGCATGGTTAGACTGAGACCACGCCACAATTCTATTGTGGCCCCTGCACCAATTATTGATGACACTGCACTGCATCTGTGGATCGAAAGCAAAGGATCAGATCTCCCATTGTTCTAATGGAGTTATGGGTTGGGACGACATGAGGACCTTCTAAGGGCAGCCTTGCCGGGCCGCCTCAAGATGCCTGGACATTGAGAGGTACATGAGAACAGGGTGCCCAGATTCACTTACAACTAGATAACGCCGTTGCGCGCAGCATAAATCGATGAGGCACGTATGATCATGTGCTTTTCCCTCCGTCATCGAGTGGTACCCAACGTTGTTTCTCAGATCACGACCCTCTGGAGGCGAGGACATGGGCAGATTCGGGATGTGAGTTTCATCGATGCATTATTTTAATACTGTGAGCGGACGTATTCAAGAGAGTTAGAGGCCTCGCAGAGGCGATGGAGTCGGTCACTTCATTCATCCTCCGCTGAGGGAGAAGATTGCATGATTATAGATGCACCCTCGTAGTGCGATCGATCGCGATGGTTATGCGCAATTTTTAAATTCCGATTTACTAGGGCATCCTACGGGCTTCCCACGTACGTGACTTCTGACATTAGTTCAGCTCCCTATGGCATTTGAGGAGGGCATATTCAGAGGATTATTAAAGACTTCTTCCCCTTCGCACTCACGGGAAGAAGCTCAGCTCTGACCTGCACCATCGATGTCGGCGGCATTGGCATGACAGACACGTCCCCACGTCACCCCTCCGTTTCAAAGACGCCAGACACTCATTACCGATGATACGACGGATCAAGATGCACTAGCCTGCCCCTTTCAAGTCGGGTTGGCCTACTTTCGACATCCGCCACCACAAACAAAAGATATGCTACACAAGCGCCTCAAAGGCCACTCAGACAAAGACCATCAAGAGCATGGGGAGCACCACCTCCATCGAGAGGCCGCCGTGCAGTTTACACAACTCCGATTAATCGGTAGCCGAGCATTTCCCAAAGATTGGTTAAAGGGGTTCGATTGTTCCACTACCAATTCCGTATTCACCACTATAGCCTACCCTTGACCCTGATTCAAAGGCGCATCTTCACCGTGCTTATCATCAAAGAGTCGGTCATGATATACAATCAGGCGCACCGAGGCATGCTATTCAAAGACTTGATCACCAAGGTTCGTTGATTTAGGACGCCCGCCGTGACTACACTGCACTGCCACCCACTCATGACACTAGAGCAAAGACTTCACCCCAAGGGGTGTACATTCGAACAGGCATTCGTGATATGACATTCATGATGGGATGGGATGGAGAGGGATCTCGCCAATGAGTTTGTATGCAACCGATTTTAAAGGTATACACCTGTGGTCGCAGGTCTCCGTGCCATTTAGATTGATTCCGTATGATGTCTCCCTACGTACAAAGAATATCGCCGCATATTCATAAGATGTCTACCATGACACCTTTCATTCTGTTCCCGGAGGAGTATGGGCTAGTACATGTGAGATGTTCGGGGACAGCCATTTAGGAGTGGAAGGGTAATGCCCCCACCTGTTGATAGACCTTTTGCTAGCATTGATGCTAGGATGAGATTCAGAGGGAAGAGATGAGATTTTGCGCCAGCTGCGCACCACTCAGGCCCGCATTTCCATTTGGAGCTTATTAGCCTTCATCCAACACACATAGAGATGCGTTGATCAAGGCTCTTAGTTAGATTAGAGTTGATACTACTACCACCCCAAGAGGGCTGATCCACTTTTTGATAGCGGATAAGGCTACATGCATAGTGTTTTTTGACGATGATTTACCACCTGAGGGATTAGACCATGTTTGTCCTTTGTTTATCGATGTTGTTTGTTTAGGTCGTAGGGTGCCGTCCGTCCTGCTGGACAACGGCTCCGCTCTTAACGTTTGTCCACTGGTTACTGCCATTGCTTTGGGATTTTCACCATCCGATTTTGGGCCATCCATACGTGACCGGCCGCAGCTTATGACTCCGACTCCAGAACAAGATGTACCTCACTACACATGCTCGCGATCGGGTCCCACGATACTCCATAATTTCTTCGTGCTCTTGGAGGATCCACCATCCTTAACCTACTTTTGGGCCTCCCTTGGATTCATAAGGCAGGTGATATACCATCTTCTTCTACTCATCGTAAGGTAGTTCACATACAAGGGCGCATTATCACGAGGCTGAAATTCACAAAGATGTTGTTACCTCTTCTCGAGCCGCGTTACAAATCAACACGTGAGGACGAATCGCGACTCGATCGCTTGTTTAAATCTAGATTCAGGTTGTTAGTTTAGAGGATGACAATAGAGACATGGTACCTATGTCTTTTGATCAACATAACAACGCTGGGTGCTTAAAGATGATGAGAGACATGTCTTATACGCCCATCAGATTCGTCAGCCGTAGTGGGTCAGAGTTTGCTCTTGCACTGGATCACGCATATACCATATAAGGGATTAGGTTACACTCTTCTCGAGGATGATGTACGATATATGGCTATGGTCGCTGTTCAGATAAAAGTGAGAGCTTGTCGTCCTAGAGTTCCATTCGACAATTCCCCTTCGCCTATACACTTTTTAGTTGACTGACTATTTTACCAGAGGATCAGAGCATGCACCCCACACAGAAGGAGTTGACCATGTTTCGAAGATGGCTGAGATTCGAGGCATTCAACAGGCCCTAGGATAGATGTGTTTGAGTTCTAAGACTACCGAGCCACCCGAGGCCGTGATATTTGCACTCTATCACCTGATCGTTTTCGCGTGTTTTTCATGCAGGCTTTCCTCGGCGAGGTCCCTCGATCATGATTCTACCCATGGATTTGGCGGATGATACCGATGGAGTGACTCCTTCCGATAATTTACATGGACGAGATGGATACGATTGGCATCGTCGATCCTCGATACGTGTACCTCGTGGGCCCCATTATGCTTTAGACATGTTTGGCATTTCTATGATTGACTCGATAGTCGTGACACTTATGACGCCAGACTGACGCCGATCGACATGATCGACACTAGCCAAGACTCGATGCTTCCCACCCGGCCCGATTCGCTGAGTGTTTGGAATTTCTTTTGCTTAAGTTTGATGTACATGGACTCGTTGCTACTAATATTAATTATGATATTGTTTTTGTCGAGGAGTCATCCTAATTTTGTGGACCCACCCTTTTCTTTTGACACTATGTTTGGGTTTTTCACCTTCTTTGATGACTTTTCTAATGATAATAATGACATGAGTATTTTAAAGTATTTGCTTGTGTCACAACATTTTCCTCGATGCACCACCACCCCGCACACATGTACGCGATGTTAATGATACTGGAGATTTAAACGACCCACCAGTGGTCACCGCAGCCCAATTATGACAGAGGACAGTGGAAAGTTACACTCGCTTTTGATAGCACAGTACATAGGATTTTGTACGCATCAGCCCAAGGAGATTAGATTTGGCTCTCTTCCCTATCTCCACGAGAGAGTTTAACGACTGATCCGCCTCAGCTCATACTTAGATGTATTTGCATGGTCGTATAGGACATGCCGTGCCTTGACCCCACTATATAGTTCAAAGATCACCCGGCTTTGCCACATGCTAGGCCGCTTGCGCAATTGAGGAGGCTACACCTCGATGGAGTTTGCATGTTAAGGAAGAAATTCGGCAATCTTGTCGGGCATCTTGTTAGTGGTTGAGTATCCTGAGTGGCTGGCTAATGTCATCCCTGTTCCCAAAAAGGATGGCAAGGTTAGAGTTTGTGTTGACTTTTGAGATTTGAATAAGGCTAGCCCTAAGGATGATTTTCCCCTCCCACACATCGATATGTTAGTTGATATGACAGGCAAAGACCCTATGTCATTCCCTTCATGGATGCTGCCCAGTATAATCAGATTTTGATGGGGCTCTAGAGGATGGAGAAGACTTCCTTTCAACAATAAATGGGGTACTTACGCAACCTAAGTTATGCCATTTGGGTTGAAAATGCAAAGCCACCCATCGAGAGCCGCTACTACTCTGTTCCATGACATGATGCACAAAGATGTCGAGGTATACATGGATTAGATATTGATTTAGTGAAGTCTCAAGGCAGGCGTGCATCACTTAGCAAATTTTGGCGTAGATTCTTGAGAGGATCGCATAATTCAGATTGAGATTGAACTTCAAGAAGTGCACCTGGGGGTAACTTCCGGGAAGCTCTTAGCCTATACGCAGCGAGCGTGGTATAGAAGTCATCCAAAAAGATCAAGGCCATACTTGACATGCCGCCCGAGGACCGAGAAAGAGATCGAGACTTTTAGGCGTACTACAAAGATACTCGCCTGCTTCATTGCTAGACTAATAGACATATGCGAGCCATCTTTCTGCCTTCTCGATAAGAACCAACCTATGGTTTGGAAATGATGATCGCAACGTGCTTTCAGAAGATTAAGGAATGTCAATTTCTCCCCGCTTTAAGGCTCTACACCGAGGTGGCCCCCGCTCTATATTTAAGCCGCTCTGCATATAGCTGGGATGCATGTTAGTCAAATTTCGATGATTCGTAGAAAGGAGCGAGCCATTTATTATCCGAAAGTAAGAGGACGCCGGGAAGACTGCACACCTTAAGTGATCGAAATACTGTGCTTAGTTGGTTTCAGCCACCAAGAGACTTAGGCACTATGCGTGACGTAGCATTCCATACTTGGGTCTCACTATCGATCCGCTGAGGTATCTATTTGATATGGGCCCGTTTTGACCGGGTAGACTCCGCAGACGTCGGGTTCTATCGACAAAGTCTGATATCTCGCATGTGACACAAAAATTCCAGAAGGGAAGCCTCATGCGATCATTCGCTTCTTTTGCCGCATTCGATGATAGATCGATTGACGATGATTTCCCCTCGATGATCGCCTTGTTTCAAAGGACTGCATTACAGATGGCGTTTGTACTTTGATGGTGCCGCCAATCAAGAGGGTTTAGATCGTATCTTATCGACATCACCACGTAAGTGATCACATTCCCAGATCAATAAGCATTTTCTCGATCATCACCGGGCTGATGAATACATAGTTGAGTATGAGGCTTGCATTACTGCCCAGAGACTACACTTTGATTTTGGCATTAGACTGAGATCCACAGGGATTCCAACTTGGTTATACAACGTAATCTGTGGTATCCGAGGACTCGAGATGAGAAGTCGGCCCTACCATGCTTACTTAGGACCTATCACGCGTAGATTTGAATTAAGAGATATATACATCTCGCTTAGGTAGAAAATCAGTTTGTTGATGCTGCTAGCCACCTTAGCTTCGTGGTCGAGATTCCTACGGAGTGATTGCGGTGACCACCGCCGATCGAGACCAGTCCGCACCCGCCATCGCTGCTTGATCGAGATATTGAGAATAAGGATGAGCTACCATGGTATCATGATATGTATCAGTTTCTGTCATGTGGCACTTACCCTAAGACAGCCATAGCCAAGGATAGGAGAGCATTGAGACAGTCGGCCACCGGAATTGTTATTTGTGGGGATGCCCTTTATAGGAGATCACCCGATGGCCTATTATTATTATGCCTAGACCGTGCCTCTGCAGATCGAGTGATGAGAGAGGTTCATGTAGGAGTCTGTGGCCCACACATGGGAGGCCACATGCTAGCACGTAAGATCATGAGGACTGGTTACTTTTGGTTGACTATGGAGACAAATTGTTGCCGCTTGTACAGAGATGTCTGTGAGGTCAAACGTGACGGAGATTCCCATACACGTACACTTTCTAAGTTGCATGCACTACATCCCTCGGGCCGTTTAAGAGTGGGGTATTGATATTATTGGGAAGATCTCACCCAAGTCTTCCGCATGA
Organism: Tetrastigma voinierianum; assembly: GCA_016808115.1. Classification (NCBI taxonomy): domain Eukaryota; kingdom Viridiplantae; phylum Streptophyta; class Magnoliopsida; order Vitales; family Vitaceae; genus Tetrastigma; species Tetrastigma voinierianum. The sequence continues at coordinate 1,885,599 of JAEQBH010000138.1, read as the reverse complement.
GTAATATCCCGTGGCTATTGATTATTTCACCAAGTGGGTGGAAGCTACTTACGCCGATCGACAATGCCGAGTGGCCACCATCGACGTATCTATCGATATAAAGTCTTCATGAGTTGATCTCAGATAGAGAAGCGCATTTCAGAGGTGAGGTGGATACACTGGTCCAATAGTATGGTATTCAAGATCATCGAACATTCAGACATAAAGCCACGCACTAACGGGGTAGTTTGAGGCCACGAACAAGAATATCAAGAGGATTTCCGAGAAAGATGGTCGAGACTTTTAGTGGATCGGGTCAAAGAAGCTCCTTTCGCATTGTGGGCCTCTTATCAGACATCTTTTCGTACTTCTACCAGGCTACACCTTTTTACCTTCTTGGTATATGGCATGGAGGCAAGGCACTGCTGAAATTGAACAGTGATCCCAAGAGTAGCATTAAAAGATCGGGGATATCTCGAGACCGAGTAGCTCGTCCCAAGTATGACCATCTTAGCCTTCTGGATGAGAGGAGATTGAGGGTAGCGGCGGATGTTCAGGCTTATCAGAGGAAAATGACCCGTGCATTCGGAAAAAGGGTCAAGCCTAGGAAGTTTCAAAAAGGCGACCTAGTCTTGGGGGATTGATCAACGACCCTAGAGGTAAGTTTATATCGAGTTGGAGCTGGCCTTATGTCATTCGAGACTTAATTGAGGGAGCTGTTCGGCCGACGCACTCGACTAAATCGCTCATGGAGCTACCAATGTGGATCATCAGCTTCAAGAGGTTTTACTTGAGATCATGGTTAGAGGATGGGTGGCCATAATTTTGAGTAGCCATATTCCTTATTGCACACCTATACATTTATATATCCTATCGCTAGCCCTTCGAGCCTCACACGGTTTATGGCCTATTCTTTCATTCAATTTCAGATACTTTTTTTCTCTCGACTGGTCGGGGCCCGCCCTATGCTTTTTTATTTATTAATTGATTCATGAGCATTATGAGCATTGTGTCATTCTTCATTTGTTCTTTCTCGCATCATCGTCTGCTTTTCTTTCTCCATTTTCAGATCTTCACATCGTATGCCTTTGAGTTTAGTTTCAATCATCTCTATTCATTTCGTTTTTATCTCCTTTTGTGTGATGATGACGTGTTTCATCCTAGAGGTACCAATGCTCATTACACCCTTCGCTCCACCTATAGGTTTCATCCGAGATCTTTAGGTCGAGGGATCATTTAGATCGAGGCTCGAGGTTCTTTCATTGGATTGTGCTAGTACGGCATTCGACCGCTTGGTTGCTCGGCGCAAAAACAAAAAATCAAAAAAAAAATTCTGTGTTTTGTCTGGGTATTAGTTAATATACTGGGATCATCAAAGGTCATTCTGGCTCGGTGAGATTTATTATTCCTCCGAGAGTCGAGGAGAGCATCAGACGATCTTTCCTCCTCGGATCTCTGCAATACATTAGGAATGAGGTTTGGATTGCTTCTCACTAAGTCCCTGGATCATTACCTGCATCACCACTCCCATCTTATAATGACTTGCTTCGACTTGGTGTTCTTAGGACGAGTTGTTCGTCGTTGTCACACATTGCCACTTTTGTATCCCAGCTTGTTTCTCCATTTTTTTGTTTTATCCATTCATCATTTTTCTTATCCTTCTACCTTCTTAATTTTATCAGATTTACCGTCTCGCTTCTAAGCGAAGTGTCCTGGGTGCACTTCACTTGTCGCTTGGACATTGTTCATTTGATGTTGGTTGAGTCACTCTTGCTCACATGATTCTTTGATATTTGACATCAAGGCGACAGTTTGACAATATTTATCAGGGTATTCGGGGCCTTGCTTCCTATCACGTCATTCACCTTCACCTCGCCTACATTACTGGCCTCGAGTCGTAAGACCACCCTCGAGACCACGAGGATCTGTGGTTTCGCTTTCCAAGATTTTATACTGGCCAAAAGTTTCTATCTAATGATTGAAGACGGCGATGTCGTATTGTGTCTCTCGTTTTGGGAGTATCGAGGGTCACATATTGCTTCCATTCAGCTTTGCTTGCCTCAAGTCCATGATCAAATGATATATGATATAAAGAATTCGGACCGTGATAAGCCGCCTAGCTTCGATGCTTGGACACATTCACACTGGGGCATATCTCCATTCTTTCATGTTGGCTTTGGCTCTTACGCATGTACACTGGCAGCCCATTTCACCTAGAGATGTTTTGACATCAAAGTTTGAGTATGCCCCACATGTAGCAGGGTTTCTTCATACAACAAAGTGCTTCTAAGGGTTAGCTTGGGGTCAGAATCACTCATATTCGTCAACTCAGTAGGGGTGCATGCTGGCGCACTCCCCATATGTTGTCTTGTTTGCTTGTTCAGACGATTGGGTCTTCAGAAATTCATTTCAAAGTTTTTTATCGAGGCACTTACATATCAGATATGCACACTGGGGCACACCCTATATCAGTTTTGTGGATATTGGATGTTGTGGAATAAAATGGATGATTTTTCATGAATGAATGATTGTGATGTTTTCAAATTTTCTCTCGACTTCAATTACGTGCGCTTACGGGATTTTGACATGGCGTTGATACCCTAGACCGGGGCATAAACCCTTTCTTTCACCCTTGGTCACATTTGAGAGATTGTCCTACAAGGGCATACCCTTATTTCGCTCTCATATTAAGCTCCCGGGTTTCGCCATCATCTGCGGGCATTTTCTCTGTTGTCATAACGGGGCATCCCCCCTTCTTTGGTCATGATTGTGTTTGATTTCCGGCTTATCTCAAGATCATTTGCTCGAAGACCCCGAACGCCATACTAGGGCCTACCCTTTCCTTGAGTTTGTTTACTTCATATTTGTTTCTGCCCCCAAAGATCTCACCCGGATTCCATTTCCTGGTAGACTCACCCCGGGATTTTACCTTCCCTGCTCATTCCTGATCCCACCTTTATGGTACTCATTCCTGATTTCTACTTTCCCAAGACTCGCCTGCATTCCCACCCTTTCCCGTACTCACACCCGTACCTTCTTCGCACTCGCCTGGATTCCACCTTCCTGACTAGCTCCTGATTCCACCTTCCAGACTCGCCCGCATTTCCACCTTCCCAGACTCAATCCTGATTTTACCCTTCTGACTTGCCCTGGATTTCTACTCTTCCCAAGACCTTCCGCATCCTACTATTTCTCGCACTCACCTGACCCTTCCTCCGGCACTCCGCTGGATCCCACCTTTCGTGAGACTCCCTCGCCTCCCGGGATCCCACCTTTCCTGCACTCACCCTGACCCTTCCCAAGACTTGCTCTGATTCACCACTTTTCCGGTACTTTCCGAATTTGATCACTCTTCCCAAGACTTTCCTGATCTCGACTCTCTTTTTGGTACTTGCCCGATGCGATCACTCTTCCAATACTTGCCCTAGATACTACCTTTCTAGCACTCCACCGGATGCCACCCTTTCTAAGATCGCCCTGATCAACTCCCCTATGCTCGTATTCCTCCCACTTGCCCTGATTCGATCCTTTTTGTATTGTGCTTCGATACTTGCCTAGATCGATCCCCTTTTGTTTCGGTGGTTCTCCGACATCACACTCGAATCCTCTAGTCCTTATGTTTAAGATTTTTGGCATTGTGTCCGGATTCTCCTATACCACCTCTAGCATTGTGCCTGGATCTTCTTTTTCCCTTCGGCATTGTGTTCGAATCTTCTTATTTTCTCGGGTATCGTGTCTGGATTCTCCTATCTCCTCTGGTATCGCACCCGGATCCCATTAGTTCTCTTCGGCGTAATGTCCGGATTCCTTACCTTCTTCAACATCGTGTTCAGATCCATTAGTCCTTTGGTCATCATGACCCAATTCCCTTAGCTTTCATTATGATTGTGCATTGACAAAATTGTTGGTCTTTAGAATTTCTTCACTAGAGTTCATTTCACTCATCCACCTCTCGTACAACGTACTCGCGAACTACTCGTTCATTCACTCTACCGAAGAGGGGCATATTTGTAGACCCAAAATTTTGTCCTCTTGACATATTCTTTCAAATCGATCATCAATTTACTCTTGGTTGAAGCTCTTAAAATGGCCCATTGTTACTCACATAGTTTGCGACAGTGACATGGCTTGCATGGCTCGCTTTAATACATGACTTTATTTATTTATTTTGTTTTACTTTATTATGTTACTATTTGATTTATCTATTCATTTTTTTTTATTATTTTGATCATTTTAAAAAGAGTAGTTTTTACTCATTTATTTTAATTTAATATATTTTTTTAAAAGGGAACTTTTACTTTTATTCATATATTTTTTTGAAACTTAGTTATTTATTTAATTTAATTTAATGTTTCCAAAATGATTTTTAGTTATTTAGGTTAATATTTTTTTAAGAAAATGTTTGTTTATTTAATTTATTTTAATATTTAAAAAAATGCTTATTTTGATAGTTCTACAAATTTCAAAATGTTTTTATTTATTTTATTTATTTATTTTTGTTGTTTGATAATTTCAAATATGTTTTTATTCTATTTTATTTGTTTATTTTACGTATGGTAATATATTTGGAAAAAGGTATTCTTTTTTTTATTATTGTTTTACATGATTTTGAAGTGATTTCATTAACGTAAATAATAAAAAAATACATGGATAAAAAGGAAAATATATAAGGATTAATAGGTTTTTGGAGAATGGGAAAACAGAGAAGTTCCTAGAAAAGAGATCTTGGGTTCTCCATGCATAGAAAAAGGAGAATATTTTTAAAGAGGCACAGAGTTTTTTAAGAGAAGGTGGAAGGATTTTTCTTAGGGTGGAAGTTTTCAAAAGGAGGGAGGTTGGACGAATAAAAGGAGGGGGAGAAAGAAGAAAGGAAGAAGAAAGAGAAAATGTGGTGGGAGTAGTTTAAGAGTAGACAGCCTTGAAGAAGAAGTATTTGGAAACAAGACTGTAATAGCAAAGGCGCTGCAAGAACGTATTCCGTAAGCTACTTTGTAGTTTTACGTTATGTTATTTTACTTATCTATTTATTTGGGATTATCTTCTGAGTTATTCGAATCTGGTTTAGAGAGAGGAATGTTTCTTTATGGCTTCTTTGGAATATATTCAAGATTCTGGAAAGGGTTCTTATTTGCGCTATAGTTTGAGAGGCTTTTATGGTCAGACTGTTACGATTTAAGAGGCCAAACACGCCATCTCACCGGGATAATTATTTGGGAAGAGACTTTGTAGGCCTTTGTCCTTTGTTCTTGTATTGTATGGCCAATATTGTCAGTTCTTGATGTTTAGAGTTTTAGTAAAATATATTTCTAGTTGCTTTTACGTAATATTGATGTTTAGTTGTTTTAGTAAAAAATATTTCTGGATGTTTTGGGTTCTTGATGTTTAGTTGTTTTAGTAAAAAATATTTCTGGATGTTTTGGGTAATATTGATGTTTAGTTGTTTTAGTAAAAAATATTTCTTGATGTTTTGGGTAATATTGATGTTTAGTTGTTTTAGTAAAAAATTATTTTGGAATGTTTTGGGTACATGATGTTTCTAGTTGTTTTAGTAAAAATAATTTTGAATGTTTTGGGTTATATTGGATGTTGTGGTTTGGGTAAAAATATTTCAATGTTTTTGATAATATTGATGTTTAGTTGCTTTAGTAAAAATATTTGGTGGTTGCTTGGTTATATTGACATTAATATCTAGTAAAAATATTTCTCGATGCTTTTTGCAATATTAATCATGGAATTCGTTAAAATAACTTTTAAACGTTTTCGATTATGTTAATGATTTAGATCTAGTTTGATAAATTTGATAACTTATATTCAGTTTGCTTTGAAAAGTTATGGGTATTAGGTAAGATGTTTTTAGTTTAAATGGAAAAATGAATGTTCTAGAAATTTGTTTTTATTTTAGATTAGATAGACAGGTTAGTTTTTTTAAAATTAGTTTTGGTTGTTGCCAAATTAAAAAGTCTATATTTTAAGATTAGTTTTGTTTGTAGTTTTAAAATTCATCTTTAGTGTAAATAGAATAAAAAATAAAAAAGAAGAAGAAGAAAAAGAGGGTAATAGCGCTTTTAAAAAAAAAAAAATAGTGTTAACTTTAGCCTAGGTGGAAAAAGTAGTGCTCTTAAAAAAAAATTAGATTTGTTGTTTATCAAATTAAAAAGTTAGTGTTTCAAAATTTTGTCTTGGTGGCTGGTTAAATTGAAAAATCTTGTTACATAAGTTAACTACTTTCAGTTTTATAGTTAGATTGAAGAGTTAGTTTTTTTTTAATTAGGATTGCTCGTTCGTTCGTTAGAATTTAGTTGATTATCTTAACCTCTTTGGTATGAATCATGGTGTTTGGACTTTGACATTTGTGGCATTTGGAAGCTGTTGACTGACTCTTATGCAAAAGACTTACAGGGACCACAGTACGCGCCATTTGCCCTTTTGGTTGAGTATTCTTAGGCATGCTAGATACCAATTGGGCAAGTAAAGTGATCCAGTCAGGAGGTTTAGCTTAGGAGACTATCTGATCTTTGACCCATATGCTCCCACATACCCAATTCATTAGTAGAGACTGAAGTTCCGGCCTGGGGAGGGGTACCTTATATGAGGTACCTTCCGATAAGTAACCTCGCATCCCTGACCCGTAATCTAGTTTTTCGTGAGATCGCCCATCTCCTGAGTCATAGGTTTTTTTTGTTCCTCGCTTTCCCCTTATAAAATAAAAACAAAAAGTAAGTGGCGACTCCAAAGCAAAACCGTTCCTCCTCAACGACGGATTTTCCAAAACTTGAAAATCAACCCACACTTTCTTTTCATTTTAAAAGCGAGTCGCACCGACCCTTGGATTGGGTAGGGTCCACAGTTTGACCTTCCAATATTCTTGCCAAAAATTCAAACTCTAGCCCTATTTTCTTTCACCCACTAAACCCCTCTTTTCTCCTTTTCTCCAAGTTGTTGCCCGACACTACTAGAACTCTCATTTTTATATTTTGAGTTCAAACTATGGGCTTAGCTCAATGGTCCAACTCACTAGTGGGCGAACCCAACAAATCTCCCCCTTTTCCTTATGTCATGGGCTCAACCAAGACTGCTCTCTGCCTACAAGCTTCCAAGTTCTCCTTAGGCAAACACTTAGTTAATATGTCTGATCCATTCTCATTGGTATATATTTTCTCCAAATATAATTGCTTTGACTCAAGCACATCACGAATCCAGTGATATCTAACATCAATATGCCTTGATATTGAATGGAACGCCGAATTCTTAGAGATGTAAATGACACTCTGGCTATCACTGTAAATAACATACTTCTCTTGTTGTAACCCCAATTCTTCTAATAATTTTCTTATCCACAAAGCTTCTTTGCAACCCTCAATAATAGCAATGTATTCAGCTTCTATGGTGGATAATGCAACATATTTCTACAGCTTGGATTGCTAAGATACAGCTCCCCCTCAAAAGTCATCAAGAACCATGAAATGGACTTCCTGGAATCAACATCACCTTCCATGTATGAATCTGTGTATCCATCTAGCATAGGCTCACTACTACCAAAACACAAGTACACCATGGAAGTGCCTCTAAGATATCTTTGTATCCACTTTACTGCTTCCTAGTGCTCATTTCCAAGATTAGTAAGAAACCGACTAACAAGTCGAACTGCATGAGTGATGTCTGGCCTAATACAGACCATAACATACATCAAACTACCAACAACAGATGCTTTGCTCATCTCTTTCATATATTTCTCACTTGTATTACATTGCTTAGAGCTAAGCTTTAAGTAGCCTGCAAGTGAAGAACAAGCTTGCCTTAGCCTTGCTCATGTTGAATCTTTCAAGAACCTTCTCAATGTAGCTTTCTTGAGATAACCAAAGCTTCCTATTCTTCCTATCACGGGAGATCTTCATGCTAAGTATCTGTTTTCAGCTAATCCCAAGTCTTCTGGGCGGCAAAAGACTCGCTTAAGCCCCTCTTTAACTCACAATCTTACTAGAATCATGACCAATTATCAACATGTCATCAACATACAGGAAGAGTATAAAATCATCATGAGAGAACTTTCTAGACACACAATGATCAGATGTGGTTTTGTTGTACCCATGACTCATCATGAAAGAGTCAAACTTCATATTCCATTGTCTTGGAGCTTGATTGAGTCCATACAAGCTCTTCTTTAACTTGCACACAAGATTTTCTTTTCATTTGACTTTAAACCCTTCAGGTTGCTGCATGTAGATTTCTTCTTCCAAATCACCATAAAGAAATCCAATTTTCACATAAAGTTGCTCAACTTCTAAATTCAAGCAAGCTGCAATACCAAGAGCAACACAAATAGAAGACATCTTTACCACTAGAGAGAAGATTTCTTTAAATTCAATACCTTTCTTCTAATTGAACCCCTTCACAACCAATTGTGCCTTGTACTTGAGTTGTGAACCATTGTTTTCAATTTTCAATTTGTACACCCATTTGTTTCTGAGAATTTTCTTTCCTTGTGGTAACTTCACCAAGTCATAGTGTTAGGAGTACTTTAGGTTAGCATTATTTAGTTCAAAATGTAGCATAAATTATGGTTTTGATGCTAACAAAGCACTCATTTTAGTTATTTTCATGTATAACCCCCTATAGCTGTGTATTTTGCAGAAATAAAGAAAACAAGACAAGAAGCAAGAAAAATGATGAAGAAATAAGGAAGATAAGCTGAAAAGAGACCCATGGTCGTGACTTGGAACAACCATGGTCACGACCGCAAATGATCAAGGCCGCGACCACATATAGAGAAAGCCAACCTGTGCAGACAAGCCCTCGGTAAGGTCGTGACCCCAACTACTCACGGTCGCTACCCTCAACCCTATGTGGAATCAAGCCCCTGATGAGGTTGCGACCTTGCTGCTGTGAAGCATGCTCTTGGTGAGGTCGCTACTGTAAGTCATCCAGGTCTCGACCATGAAGCTATCCTGCTGAAACTGTGTAACCAGTCACTCGGTGAGGTCGCGACCGTAAGTCACTCACGGTCGCTACTGCTCGATGCAACCTAATTTTATTTTCCATTTTGGGCCCATTTTGGCCTAGTTTTCGAGGTATATAAATATGACATTATTCTTTTGGATTAAGGGTTCAAAAATTGGTAGAGAGAGGCTCTCCTTTAGGGCTCCTTCTCTCTTGAGAGTTTTGTTCCACCTTTAGGTTTAGTTTTCCAGTTTTTATTAGATCCAACTTTGTTTTGTGAGATTTTCTGGTTGTAATTGAAGACTACCACGAAATACAGCCTTGTAGATCAAGTATTTCAGCTTGAAGTTGGGATTTTCAATCATTCGAGGCTTATTACTCTATTTTGTATTTCTAATCTTTCTTTCTTCTTTAATTTATGCAATTTCATGTTTTTCTTAGATATGAATTTGTGGATCTTGATAACTGAAATGTTAGGCTAAATATCTATAGGGTTGATTATCAAATGTGGTGTTAATATTTGTCTAATCTTTGATTGATTCGTTGGTATATGCTTGATTTGTTGGATTCAGTGTTAGATCTATGGATGATTATGGTTTTAATTGATTAAACTTGTTTATAATCGATCTCACCTTTACAAGGGTATTCTCGGTGACATGGGAACTAAATCGTTAAATCTAGCTCTAATTCTCTTAAGGTGAGATTTAATCACTTGGAATGCTTAATAACCTAGTTAAAGAGACCTAGGAAATTAGAAAGTCTAGTACTAGGTGGATTTCACTAGGAGGGGACATTAAGTACAATAAGCATGGATTGCAAGAATGTAAAAGTGACCAATTCGAGCTTAGTCCGGGTTGCTCTATTGCAAGAATGTAACTATGCCCAATAGAGCGCCTTAGGAAGAATACCGTTGAAAAGTATCGTATTAGCAACCTAGAAGGACATAATTGTGAATAGGAAGCACACGCAGAAATGTAAGGGAACACGAGAGTGGGATCTCAGACTTCAATTTGCACTTAATTCGAGTCATAGATCAACCAATCCGGGCTTTAAAAAGGCAATACACGAAACATCATATATGGTAATCAACCCTAATTCTTTATAAGTCGTTGTTCTGGTATCTTAGTTGCATGTTCAGATTCTCATAGGAAATTAGTTGTTTTTGTTTAGTTTTATTTTAGATTAGTTTGGTAATTTCACAATCAAATCATTTAGAAGCTAAAATAGTGAATTAATCAAGTAGTCGGGATACTCAAACCCCCTTGAAAACCTACAATCCTTGTGGGAACGATAATCTGTTCGTAATTGAAAACCACTTTTATTACTTGAGACCCGTGCATTTATGGGTTATGCTATTTTAATTTTATAACATTTTTGCAAACCATCAAGCTTTTGGCGTAAGTCGAAAAGTGGCCTAACACGTTTTTGGCACTATTGCCGGGGAGTAACAAGTATTCGGTGATGTTGCCAATAACTTAGCAAGTTTTTAGCGCCGTTGCTGGGGATTGTTTTTTTTTTCGGTGTTGGATTGACATTCTAGCAAAAGTGAAGTTTGCTAATTTGAGCACTAATAATTTTCTTTTCTTTTATTTCCTTGGATTGATATTTTCTTTTTTACTTTTATTTGGATTCTGTATATTTCATTTTGTTTTTCTTTTATTTTTTATTTTTTCTTATAGGTGCTTAGCATAAATGAACAATGAATCGATGGATGAGCGCCTATCCACACTTGAGAAAAGATTGATGCTCTCACAAACCTCATTGACCAGCAAACTCAAAGAGCACCCAATTATTTCAACTACAATGGAGGTCATTACTTTCAACCCCAACACATTATGCCGAGCTACTATCATTCGGGTTGGAGGACATATGAGGATTTTCCCTATAGAAGCCAAAATTTTCAAAGTCAAGGAGGCTCAAGTTACATTTATCAAGAACAAATCCAGCAACCTTTTGATGAAGAAATGTTTTATGCCTTATAAAATGAGGTGAAGAAGGACAAGGCCGCATGGGAAGCCAAAATGAAAGATCAAATCACCAATGAAGAAGCTAACATGAAAAACTTAGAAAATCCAACCGGGCAACTAGCCCATGCATTAGAGGAGCAACATTTTAGGACACTCCTAAGCGACATAAAGGATGAGGATATAAGAGAATGTAACTTTGTGCCTTTGAGTTTTAAGGAGGAAATCCAAGAACTGACATTGGTTTAGGAGAAAAAGAATGAACTTGCTAATGAAGAAGAGCTATTAGTGGAAAAGAGGCAAGTTGAAGAGCACCTTCCAAGGACCGCAATTGAAAATGTTTTGGTTGGGATTGACAAGTTCAATTTCCCCATAGACTTTGTGACTTTGGGCATGGAAGAGGACCAACAAGTCTCATTGATAGGAATACCTTCCAATGCCACAAGTCAAGCATGGATTGATATAGAACATGGGGAGATGACCTTGCTTGTTGGTGAGGAAAAAGTGATGTTCAACCTCCACCATAGCATGCAACTTACGGATGAAGAAAAGATGGTATGCATGCGGATAAAGAGTTCATTTCTACCTTTTGAGGAGCAAATACCTAATATCCTTCAAGAGGACACTCTTAAAGGATATGAATTAAATACCAACTCTTTTCCCACCAAAGAGTTGGATTATGAATTTCAATCACCCATTCGGAAGGTGGAGGAGCTCATCCTCATGAGCGATGAGGATGAAGAGAAAGTATTGGCCACGATGGATGAAGGGCCAAAGCGAAGATCTCAGACTTCCCCAATGAGTCTAGCTGGACTCTAAAAACGGAGCAACTTCTTGGGAGCCAACCTAAGCAAAGGAAAATAAGGATTTTTATCCATTTACTTCTTTAATTGTTTTAGTACGTGTTGCATGTTGATTTGATTTTAAGTGTTTATTTGATTTTTTCTTTTCAGGGCATTGAAGTTGATTCTTAATGAGTGAGTTTCATCAAGACCCACCCTCAACCCGAGCCCAATGATCAGAATTGATCATCTAGGGTAGTCCTCTGTCCTTAACTTTCATACTTTATGCATTGAGGACAATGCATATTTTAAGTTTGGGGGTTTTAGGGAGGTGTCCCTTTGTTTTTAAATTTTCCAGCTTTAATTATCCTATTTTTAGTGTTTTTTTTTACTTGCTTGTTTGTTTTGTTTGCTTTTATGTGTTTTTAGTTTTTAGGTTAAATATTTTTTTTCATTTTTAGGTTGTTTTTGTTTTGGTTGAGCTTGTTTTGAGATAATTGTGATGCCTATGATGAATAATGATTGAACCCTCTTTCACATGAAGAAAATGAGAGATAGTTGAACATAAAGCATAATGTATTAACCATGCAGTGATAGACTAGACCATATTTTCTTAATATTTTGAGCACAAGTCATGTACTCTCCTTAGTCAATATTGCTAGGTTTAGAGAAGAATTAGGTGAATATCATCCTAATAGATATCTTATGACTCTAGAACTTGTTCAATTATCACACGAGGCGAAATCCTAGACAACACGACAATTAGGAAATGATTTAGGCCATCCTTAGGCCGATTGAGCCTTTCTAGCTAACCTTATTATGCATTGAGCCATAGTCACCCAACATCGCCTTTGCTAACCATTTTATGTATTGAAAAGCCAAAGCACCAGCCCTTCAACCTTGTATCAATACCCTTCCACTAAAAACCTACGCTACTCCTAGCATGTGGAGTGTCAAAGTGATATCTAGAATACATGTAATTTTGAATTTAGGGTTTGTGTTGAAGAGGATGTGTATACAAAGAAAAGAGGTTAAGGGTAGAAAAATAAAGAAAAAAGAAAAAGAAAAAGAGACAGCTAAGTGTCACACCCCACCCCAGTCCACACCATTGGCGAATCCGAACCGGTTTCGGGGTGTGAAACCATATATCTGGGACACTTTATTTATTTATTTATTTATTTTTCGTATTGAATCACTCCATAGTATACAAATAATTTCAGAATAACAAAATCATTTACATACACAAAAGAATCATCGAGTCGTGGTCTATCAAAATCTATACACATATACTAAGTCCCATTTACTTACATAAAATATTTCTATACATGTACTATCTAATACAAAGACGAGATCGCAATAAAGGTCGGGTGAGCACCTATCTTGAGATAACTCGCATCGGTGTGGAATGTCCCCTGTCTCCTTTATCTCCTCTTCGCACCTACACCTGATTGAACACCCGTATAAGCTTTACGCTTAGTGGGGAACATATAGACAAGAATCACTAAGAATAATCAGCTGCCACAATCTTTTTTACATTTTACTTTCCTTATGCATATAACGGCCTATTCTCTTATGTGACTTCTAACTCAGCATCATATTATACATGGGATTTTATCCTTTCAGATTCCATATCATTATCTTGTTCAGATATCTATGTCATGTCTTTTACAAGTTTCAATTCATATCTTTCTCACATGTATGGCATGTCAGATCATATTCAAAATAAACTTATACATATACAATGGCAACCTGAATACTATCAAAGCTATACCAAATACATACAGTGGTCAAAATTAGACTATAGAACGCTTTCTATTTCATTTAATTATCGCTTTATTAAATTTCGTTTTCAAAAGTGTCGCGAATCTCGAACTCGACTCGACCTGGTCGGGCGGATCCAAGCCTGAGTCCTGCCATCTCGACATTTTCAATTATCTTCAAAACATTTATTGGTTTTATTAAATTTTCGCTTTCAAAAGTGTCGCGACCGAACTCCCCTCGACTTAATCTTGGCTGGTGAATCCAATCCTATTCACACAGTAGCAATGTGGTTTCACTGATTTAATATCACTATCTCGCATATGTTAGAAGTCGACATTCACTTACGCATACGCTGGTGAATCCTCGTCCCCGTTTGTCATTCAAGAGCAAATGTGGTTTCACATTCAATATTACCATTTCACATATGGTCAGAGAAATCGACATTCACGACATTCCGCTTGATGAATCCCTTTTCGGCCATGGGTTTTGTCATTTAGTAGCAATGGGCAATCTCACATTTAGTAATGATGCTGGTCTTCACACTTAATTCAGTCAGAATCCCACACGCTGTCATTCAATAAAAATGATTTCACATCTAATATTTACGATTACTCCTCATGACGTAATCTGGGCCAGAATCCCGTCGGGTCATTCAATGATACATTTCAAATCAATTTACTTTTACGATAATTTCACTCAGAGAGTCAAATACATGCACACGTGCATACGTGTGACAAACATTTCGAATAACACACTAAATCGACATATGCATATACATATGTATATTTCATTAAATAAACTCATAATCGATCATAAACACATTGTCTTCATGTCATTTATGTATGACAAACATTTCGAATAACAATAATTCAAATCGATATATATATATTTCACAAATAGAACTCATAACTGATCATAATCACATTCTGTCTTCATATCATTTATGTAGATCTACCTGATCTTTATCTATTCATAGCCTTCTTAATTGGCTATCACTTGTTCATTCATGTATTTCCTATCATTTGTTACTCTTTTTCAAGTTATGTGATAATAATCATATATAACTTAACCACATTATGTGTTCATGACTTATTGCTTTCATGTTCATATTCATGTTTCAGTTCGTTTTCATTTTCCATATCATATTCATGTTTCATGAACACATCTATACATATTGCATTTCTTGTTCATATCTCCTTTCTTACCATGTATTCCAATTAACTTTACTCCAAGGGATTAGTACACTCGTACAACAATCCAATTTTTCGTACAAGATGTGGGCACCAAATGCCATTAAATAGCATATGGTTAGATTCTAGACTCAATGAGCTTTCCATAGAGTCCAAGAATACCCATAATGAAGACCTAACGAAGGAGTTATGCAAGTTGCAAACCGTGAATAAAATCAACAACTCGCAGCAGCAGTAGCAGCAGCAGCAGCCACTGTCTTTTTTCATTTTCAGGGATCTTAACTTTACATTTGACACTGGTCTTTTGTACTACTTTGAAGCTAAGGTGCTAAGGGTTCTTCTCCAACTGAATCTAAATCGGAGCAATCGAACCTAGCAGTGTCCTAAACAACCCGGACTACTTTATGTTCAAAAACAGAACCAGAAAATTGGCTTGAACATGGCCCCACTTTGAGTGAATTTTTGGGCCACATATAATCAGAATTTGAAGGTACCTATTTCAGGATGTTTAGCTCTCTTTGAAGTCTATTTTAACCAGAAACTTGAATCACTCAAATCGGATCATAAATGAGCAAGCAGGCTAAATACGAAAGTCAAGTCAAAACAGAAAACAAAACACTACTCAATGCGGCAGACAACTCTCGATCTCTGCACTCCAGACAAATTCCTCGACTTGCCTGCATCGTGGTTTTTCTTCACTTTTTCCATAGATTGCTGCCCAAATCAACTCAATACTCTATATACACTTCCAAAACCACTCCAAATTCATCTTGAAATCTCAATTTTACTCAATTCATCCTTCATTACATATTCTTTCAAAACTTTTCATGAATTACTCCCAAACAAATCTATAATGGGTCATAACCCATACATAAACCAAATAATAAGAATTTGTTAGGGTTTGTTCTAACCCAAACTCCTTTACTTTGCAATTAAACCATGAATCTAACCTCAAAAGGAGGATTCCATGTTTTTCTTGTACATTTGGGGTTTTACCCACCTTACTCTCAAAAATTTTTGGGTTAGGATGAAATCCTATCAAAACCCTAGAAAAATCAAATGCCAATAAGAAACCTATGTCGGGATGAAATTTTATCAAACCCTAGGTTTGGGGGCAAGTTACTAACCATGCAATTGTATGGAAATCTACAAGAATTCATAGTTCCATACCTTTTGAATCTTTCTTGAATTCCTCCTCTTTCTTCTTCTCTTCCTCTTCCTTCTTCTTCTTTCCTTCTCCTCTCTTTCTTTATCGCTTGACCTCTCAAAATGAGAGACCAATTGCTCTTATCCCACTTTGGAAAGCCATTTTTTTGGCTTATTTTCTCATTTTTGCTATTTAGCCCTTTAACTCATTATTATTTTCAATCTAACTTATTCAATTTCTATTTTGGCATGCAATCTTATGAGATATTACCCTAGGTCCTCCATTCTCTTCTACTTATTCCATATTTCCCTCAATTCCATATTTGCATATAACTTATTGTTTTATGCCTTTTATGTCCTCAAGTGGTAAAAGACCACTTTACCCTTGTCTTTCCCATTTATGACCACTAGGTCCTCAAGTGGTAAATTACATATTTACCCATTTGCTCTCTTATTAATTTCCGGTTCTATCATTTTATTTCCGAAAAATTCCATTTAGCTTTTAATATACCCTAAACAAGTTCGAAAACTGCTAGGGTATATTTCGGGGTGTTACAATAAGGAGGCGTTCCTACCTTGAGCAAGTAAGTTCTTAGGGGTGTTCCACACCTAGTACCTTAAGGCCAATTGGTCTACAAGCTACTTACCTAAAGCTTATTACACGGGGTAGGTAGAAAGCTTAAGAAGGTCAAGCATTGCACTACTTCATACCTTGGAGGTAGAAGAAAAAGAAATAAAGACTTGGCTTGATAACATAAATGGTGAGAATCAAGCAAGTTTGGGGGAGACCTTATGTAGTGAAAATATGAAAAAAGAGCTAAGTTTGGGGGAGAGCTAGAGAGCCAAATACAAAGAATGTGAGATACCAAAGGATGAGTAGTTGAGCGAAGAAAAAAAGAAAAAGGTGTATGTTTTGGGTAAATTGAAGCCTAAATGACTTACTCAACCCCCCTTTACCTATTCCATACATTACAAGCTTGTAAAGACCTATTTGATCTTAATAGTTGTGTCTTGCCTACATTAGTAGAGAGTGATATGACTAACAAGCGTATGGAGTTCCACACACTCACCAAGTGAGTAAGAGATCACATTTCACTCATATTCATTTAATTTCATTTGAATTGAAATTGATTAGAGAGGAGAGGCTTCACACATACTTAAGAAATGTGGTTTAGGTTGTTCAACTTATGATTGATTCATTATGTTTGAAAAAGTTGTCTTGAAGTTTTCTTTGTGTGGCATGAGGTGAAAATCCCTGAGGTTTATTATCATGCAACATCTCAATACATGCTCAATAGAGAAAAGATTGAAAAAGAGTAATAAACCATTGCTTTGCTTGAGGACAATGAAAATACTAAGTTTGAGGGAATTTGTTAGGATTACTTTAGGTTAGCATTATTTAGTTCAAAATATAGCATAAATCATGGGTTTGATGCTAACCAAGCCCTCATTTTAGTTATTTTTATGTCTAACCCCCTTATAGTTGTGTATTTTGCAGAAATGAAGAAAACAAGATAAGAAGGAAGAAAAATGGTGAAGAAATAAGGAAGATAGGCTAAAAAGAGACCCACGGTCGTGACTTGGAACAACCACTGTCATGACCACAATTGATCAAGGTCGCGACCAGAAATAGCCACAGTCACGATCATGCAGTAGAGAAAGCCAACCTGTGCAAACAAGCCTTCGGTAAGGTCACGTCCCTAACCACTCATGGTCTCGACCATAACCCTGTGTTGAATCAAGCCCCTGGTGATTCGTGTCCCAGTGTTGGGTATTGATCAACAAAATTTATAACCTAATACCTTCTACTAGAGTAGCATAACTACCATAGCATAGTGGTTCTAGGATCATCCACAGAGATGAGTTTTCTTCATGGAAATGACTTAAGTGAGGTTTATACTGGTGGGTTCTCTTTGGATATTGGGGTTGTGATAAAAAGGAGTTGGTTTTAATGGTTAACACTGAAAATAAAAGAGGTTAAAATATGGAAAGAGGTCCCTTGAAGTATTAGGACACTAGCTTTAGGTTCCTTAGGCAAATGAGGGGTTTTCCAGGTCTTTTCCTCGTATTAGGGAGAATAACATATAGTTATCTCCCAAACCGAATCTTCATTTAGCTATAAAAGTTGCCCCTCATTACATATCTTGGAAAATGGCATTCACTGCCCATTAATGCTCTCAGTCAGTGAAAATACACGTCTCCTTGACTCACCTTCCAATGGCTCATAAGTGATAACTAATGGACATCACTAGATCGAATTAAGTATCCAATGAGCCCTAAAAGCTTACCAAATATTAACCATTCAAGGTGACTCAAAGGAATCAAAACCTAAAGTTGAAGGAAAGAACATTAATGACAGTGAATACTTGCGTGAAAAACATGAAAACCCTTAGTTTGCCTTAGGATCCTTTGCCTAGTGGCCTTCTACTTTAAGGAGGAAGGAGTTTTAGCCACTCATCCTCTGAGAAATCATCTTTAGAGGATGTTTAGCCGATGAGAAAGAGAGAAAGGTTAGAGAATTGAGAGAAATCAGAGCTTGATCACAGTTTCCCTAAAACTCCAATAATCGAAAAGTTGCCAATAAAGTACTCTTTTGGGGTATTATATACCACCCAATCAATACAAAGTACCAAATTGTGCAATATAAATACTATTACATGGGGAGAAATTGGGAAGAAAACAAAAAGAAATAAAAAAAAAAGTCAAATGTGGTAGACAAATTCACAACCCTTGTGAAATTTTGCAAGGTTGCTATTGCATCTTCTTTCCTAGTTCTTCTTTTGCCTTCTTCTGCTTTGAAGCTATGAATTTCTTCTTGCTTAAGCTAAATCCCTATCTTCAAGATGTATAGCCTTTAAGAACAACAAAACTTGCCATAAAATTTGATTAGTAGCCTTGCTAGGTCCTTAACATGCCACCAAGACTAGGGTCAAATACTACACAAAAGTGCTTAAAACTCGGAGTGTTAAGGGTATGAAGAACACTTTTGTAGTAATCACTCTTAACCGACACATTGCTATTCCCTTGAAGAATGAATGAAGAATGAAATAATTTAAGGCAAGATGATCTATATATCCACAAAAAAAAAAAAAAAGGTTTTCCAAAAGCAATGATAGGATAAAACCAACCTTCAATAAGAGTCCTCAAAATCCTACCCAATGACTATCTCAAGAGGAGTATAAAAGGTGCAAATTCATCGAAAGAATTTTCACTTAGAGAATCAACTAAACCTTTTGTGGCTAATTCCCCGCGCCGAATTCGACCGTTGGCGGATCCAAAACCGAAACCCCTGGACGCCCTGCCTAAGTCATTAATCAAATCCTTTAGTTATCAGCTTATTAAATCTTTGTTTTCAAGTGTCACGATTCAATCGACTAATCTGACACATCCGCTTTCCGAGCCCGCTTACTCCGACATTTTCAATATCTTATCAAAACATTTGGCTTGTTTATTCATTTTAGATTTTTTAATTTCAAGGAAGATTTATATTTCAGTGCTTCCATAAGCATTTACAATTAACAAAAGATTCATAACGTTTACATTTAACAAAATGCCTTTACAAAATAATGTTTCGGGAGTTCAAACCGCTTTACAAATGTCAATGTTCAAAAGAAATGGAGTAATGCACATATGACGGAGCATACCCGTAATTCCTTCTATGACTCAGCCCTCGATCTCGGGCCCGCTTCACTGTCTATCATCTCTAGACTAAGCGCATTGATAAAAATAATACGTTAAGCATTTTCATGCTTAGTGGTTCTATAGCGCTCAGATTCCATTTTCGCTCTTATAAAATCATGCATTTATCAAAATAATGCCTTTAAACAATACAGAATGTAAAGATACTTATACAAATACACTTTTCAATACCATTATTTCGCTTCGGGTTCAGGATTTCACATATGGTTATAGAATTTGACATCCACGACAGATTCAGTATTGTGAATCCCGACCGTTTATTATTCAAGAAAGAATGTGGTTTCACACTCAATATTACCATTTCACATATGGCTATAGAATTAGAAATTCACAACAGATCTTAGCCGCGATCTCGGTCCCGCTCTGTCATTCAGTATGGTTCCATTTAACAATTACCATTTCACATATGGCTATAGAATTCGACATCCACGCATGCATTCGCCAAGAACTCGGGCCCCGTTTGTCATTCAAGAGCAATGTGTTTCCATTTAACACTATTTGGCTAACCTCATGACGAATTCCATTGTGCATCCCGCCGTTGTCATTCAATAATACGCTTTCAAATCAATTCTTATTTTTATGAAATAATTTCGCTAGAGTTTAACATACGCGATACATGCAGATATTTGTCAAACATTTCAAATACTGATCATTCGAATCGATATATATGTATATGTCGCAAATACAGAGCAATATGAGAATAAAGAATAAGTATAGAACAAACTGGAATAAAGAACAATTAGGAAACAAACCAATTATCGATTCCTTTTTCCTTTTCGATATCAATCCTAGGTCAGGTTGTCGTCTTCACCCGCACTTAGTAAAATACAATTTATTCACTCTTAGTGGTTAAGCAATTAATCATACTAAACGAATATCCGAGGCAAAGCTTGCTTGCCGAGGTGGCAAGGTACTATGACGCTTTTGACTAGTTCATTCTTTATTCGAACCCTTATTATTCATTTCTTAGGGTTCCTATACTAACGGTGTATGAATTTAGGCTTAAATACGCAAAAACTACACAATATGGTCATTTTGGGCTCACATGTACCGGTACACCTTGGACCTGTACCGATACATATTGCATTATGTTGGCATGTATCGGTACATGTTGGACCACTACATAGCCTTGTGGGTGTACCTAGACACCCTGTGACTGTACCTAAGACATGTTCCTAAATTGTCCAGATTTGCTTCTTTGCCACTTTTGATACCAATTCTCCTTATATAACTTCCCATTCCTTAATTCTCAAAATTATCATGGAAATCATCCAAACAACTTCAAAATACTTGTATTGGTGGTTTGGAAACTCATAACTACGAACCTCAGGGTAAAAATCCTATGAATTCACCCAAAGGTCCATCAATTCTTCTAAACATCATATACTTTTAATGATTCCATGTTTATTTTCTACCATTTGGGGTTTTACCCACATAACCTCAACAATTTAAGGGTTTGTGTGATCTTTCCACAAAACCCTAGACAAAGGAGGAACAATTCTCCAAACCAAAGCCTTAGGAAATCAAAATACACTTGATCCTGCCAAAGCATACCTCGATCTTCTTCTTCTTCTCCTCCTTCTTCCTCTTCTTCCTCTTCCTTCTTGCTCTCTTCTCTCCTCTCCTACGGGTTTGCTAGGGCAAATTGGAGACCAAAATATGAATTTTGGTTTTATCTCCCCCTTTTATACTCCCATAATTTTCCATATTGCAATTAAGTCCTTTCACCCTTTAATTTTTCAAATCAACTTATTTTATTTCTATTATGGCCCATCTCTACTCCCTTTATGATTTTTATCCCTTATGGCAATTTCAATTTTATCCTTGTTCTAGTGCCCAAATTTCCGGGTTCACTAAATTTACATTTCACAATTTGTCAATTTACCAATTTTCCCGGAAAAACCCAAGTTTTGCTCAATTCATACCAAGAATATATAATAAAATTATTATAAAAATTCTAGGGTATTTTTGGGGCGTTACACCTTCCACAAAGACCTAAGTGATAACTTGATTAGTTTTCAAAAATAGTTTGCCAAACTGTCCTCTCCTACCAACCTAGCTCTTTTTCTACACCTAGTGTAATCGACTAACCCCCAATAGATCAGAAAACCACTTTTATTTCCTTCACAACTTCTTCTTCTCTTTTTTCATCAGAAGTAAATGCCGAGGTATCGAATTATCAATTGTCCATGTAACGGGGGTCCATCGATGACTCCCAACCAATCAAGGTTTAGGGCGTCAAGTCATAAGGATATTTCGACCACTAACTCTTCAGATTTCACCCCGGACTTTTAATAAGTTCGATACTCCAGCACCTACAAATTATTAAACTCCATCTATTCACCCATTTAACGAGCAACAAAGTCGGTGACTCCCAATCAGTTGGCTTAGGGCACTGGGCTTTAAAGACTTTCGCCATATATCCCTCGACTATGCTCGGGTTTCAAAGTAAGAGTTGTAAATTTCTTTTTATCTTTTTTTTTTTTTTTAGAGACAGATTGGTCTTTTTTTATTTTTTATTTTGAGACTCATTGGTCTTTTTAGGGATCCCAACCTATTAAAGGTGGTCAAAAGTACTAGGCCAGATTTTTGCAAGGTTCAGGAGGCAAGGCAGTTTTTCAGCTTATAATTGAAAACTAATGTGCACAATGTGTGGTTAGATCAAAGTGGAAAAAGTAAGGTTGAAGACAAGAGGAGTTTCCATACTTCACCAACTTTTATAAGCATAAACAACTCTAAAATCAAGAGAACAGCTATAGCTCACCTCCCATTAAAAATGAGAATTACAAAAAAATTTATGAGAAATCCGATGGAAACTAAGAAACTGAGAGACTAAAATTTTTTTGATAAACTAAAAACATGAACTAAAGAGATGTATTAGAAACTAAAAAAAAAACATGTGCTATACTTTTTCGAAAACTATAAGCCATTTGACTACAAAATAAACTGACTCAAATCATAAAGTGCACTTCCTTCTTTAACTCTCCTTCCAACCAGATATTGCATTGTCCTCAATGTAGCTATGGAGGGAAACTCAAAGGAGGAAGTGATATCTCCTTAGGTAGGTGCAATGGGTGGAACCTTATCCTCATCCTCATCATGTGATGGAACTGTAGGATGATCAGCTAGTAGAGCGGCTGAGGCTATTGGTGGAATTGCCGGACTTGAGTCTGCTGAAGATGCTGCTGGAGCTGTTGGATGAGTTGGTGATGTTGGAGTTGCTGCTGTTGGAGCTGTAGGTGGAATAGGTGGTAAGCCTAGGTGCTCTTCAATATGAGCAAGGATGGCTTCCGTGCGAGTCATCTGTTGAGCCATGAAAGTATGAGCAGTAGCAAAGGTTTGTGATGTAGCAATGAAATTCTGGACAATGGACATAATCTCTAAGAAGTGCTGTGCAGAAATGCAGACAAACTCCATAGGTGGTGCAGATGTATTGGGGCTAACCTGAGTAGTAAAGGCTGGAGGGGGTGATGGGGCTGTAGGTGCTGATGCTGATGGCACATGATGATGAGCCAGACACTCAGTTACGAGTCCCGGCGTGTGGATGTGGAGGAGCAGGGAGGATGCCGTTGGGACCGAGGAACTTCTTCTCACGATCTCCCAATACAGAGAAGGAAGGAAGAGGAGGACCTCTGGCTACAAATTGCCACTTATCAAGTGTGTAGGTGGCTTCACAATCATGACGGTGTTTCTATAGCGGCTCAACGGGAAAGCCTAGGTGCTCCAAGACATAGGAGAGTAGCCGCGGGAATAACAGTGGAATGGCCTAGACCCTGCTTAGGTTCTTTCTATGGACCTTCTCCTCGAAGTGGAACAAAGCTGACATGATTAGATCCTGAGGGCCGAACTAGAAGCCCTATGAGATGCGGAATAAAGCCTTAAGGATGGTGCCCTGCCTTGTACTATATGATGCAATGGGAACAGATTGGAACACAACACGTGGTCTATAAAGAGCATTCCCGAAGGAAGTTGCCTTTAATAAAGTATAGGACCAATGGATATATTGTGGGAGAGAACTTGGACCATCTCTCGAGGTGAAGGGTGGGGCCACTGCCTGAAGTCTATCGAATTGGCAAGGGTTACTGGAAGTTGAAACGCGGCAACTATATCGACTTCTCTCAATAAGCCTTCCCGACCACCAATGGTGAAGTGAAGAGCAGTAGGGTGGCACTCACTCTAGGATTTCATAGTCTGGTAAAAATCGATCACTACTCTCGGGTAGAAGAATCTGCGCGGAGTCATAAATGGCTCGAGAGAGTAGTGCTAAATTAGCCTCATTGAATCCTGGAGGTCCGACTGATTGGAAAAAGCCGGGATATCATAGAAATTCTCATCATGGAACTTCTTGCTGCTACAGTCGGTGTTCCCCGCTATTAGGGCATAAGGGAATAGTGGCCTCCTGATGGCGGAGCTAGGAGAATCCGTCTCGGGAATGAAAGAAGTTGTGCTGGGAGGAGAGGAAAAGGGATGAGGCACCTGAGGTTGCTGCTGAGAGGATTCATCAGCCGCAGGTCTCGCCCTCTTGGATTTCCGAGGCTGTCTACATGCAAAAGGAGCGAGATGAAGGCGAGGGGAACCGGGACCAGGCCTGTAGTATACCCGCGCGACCGTGGGAGATGGTGGGGCAGCGTGATGGGGTAGGAACAAGAGGGCTCCCGACAGGTCGAAGTGGGGCAGGTGGCCTCGGGCAGGGAAGAGGGCCTTCGACGGGTCTGAGATGGAGAGCTATGTCCACCTTTGGTTCTGGCCATGGCTGTAAGTTGAAAGGGGAGAGTTTCAGGGGAGGATGAGGAGAAGGTGTTCATGCAAAATGAAGGTGGGTGGTGGTTTTTTTATGGAGAGGGGATGTTGACGGGTGCAGGAGGTGGGGGATAAAAAACGGGTCCGAATTCGCAAGCTTTGGGAATGAGAAGCAGGCTGCTAAAAACGGAATTGGCTTAAAGGATGGCACAAACTGCAGGGTGTTGGAAATGGGGTTGCGAAATTTTCGCAACCCTTACGAAAGTGCTGGGTAGGCACATATTGATGCTTCATAGTGGTTCTGACCAGCACAACTTCCCCTGTTTAAAAAATATAACAACTTCTTACAAAAAGTGAACATAAAAATTCCAAATAAATAACAGGAAGAAGAAATAGGAGTTAAAATTAAGATTAAATTAAGAGAGAATTTAAGAAAAAATTTGAATAATGTAAAATAGTATGAAAATACAGTAAAAAGCATATGGACTCTACAGTCTCAGGAAAGACTGAGTCTAGCCAACCCAGTTTTTCAATTATTCTAAGGTTCAAGGAGGGTGTGCTCCTCCTTGTCTGGTCAAAAGGGGACTACATATGGCTTGAGGCGGTGGCCATTCACTTTGAAAGTTTAGCTCTCATTTGAATTGAGGAGTTTCACTGGTCCATTAGGATAGACTTGATTAATGGTGAAAGGACCAATCCACCTTGACTTGAGTTTTACTCGGAAAGATATGAAGCTTGGAATCATAGAGCAGGACATTATCTCCTTGTTGGAAATTTTTTCGAGCCACCATCTTATCATGCCATTTCTTCGATCTTTCTTTAGCAATTTTGGAATTTAGGTAAGCATCGTTCCTTAGCTCCTCTTGCAGCTTTGAGCTCAATGTTCCTCCACAATAGTGTCAATCAAGCACACTTCCTCTGGACCTTCCTCCTTTGGATGAACATGCTTTCTGTTTAAATGAAAGATGTTGAGCTCCATTGTCATGTTTCCGAAGGTGAGTTGCAGGACCCCATTCCTACAGTTGATGATTGCATTTGATGTAGCCAAGAATGGTCTCCCGAGTATGATAGGCAAGTAATTGGCTATGTAGCCACTGGCTCAGTATCGAGAACAACAAAGTCCACCGGATAGTAAAACTTATCCACCTTCACCAAAACATCTTCAACTATGCCTTTAGGAATTTTCACGGATCTATCTCCCAATCCTAATTGCTTATAAATTGAGTAAGGTAACAAGTTTACACTGGCTCCTAAATCCAACAATGCCTTTTCTACACAAGTTCCCCCAATGTTCACTAAAATTGTAGGCACTCACATGCTCTATCAAAAAGGCTTTCTTATCCACATTCAGTCCTCTCTTTATAGTGCACAAGTCTTTTAGAAATTTGGCATATGTTGGGACTTGCTTGATCATATCTAGAAGAGGAATATTGACTTTCACTTGCCTCAAAACTTGAAAAATCTCGGATGAGTTGTTCACTCCCTTTTTACTTCTGAGTGCTTGAGGGAATGGTGGAGGCATACTCTTTTTTATCATGTCTTCCTTGATCACTATCCTTTCTAGCTCCTCATCTTGCCCTTCTTTAGCTCTATCAAGTGGTTTAGGCATTGGTTGCTCAACCTTTTTACCACTTCTCAAGGTGATAACTGCTTTTACTTCATCCATTTTAGGAGCAGTTTCACTCGAGTAAGCTATTTCATGAACTCTCCTGGGGTTTTGCTGAGTTTGTGAGGGTTTGTGAGGGGAACTTCCCTTTTTCTTGCACTTGGTGCTGATTGGTAAGCCTTGAGATGGAGTATTGCAGGTTGACTATTTTATGAGCAATATCATTTTGGAGCCCATCTATTCTTTTGTTCAGAGTGCTTTCCACAGTATCAATTTTCTAATTCAACTGAGCATTGACTGCTTTATGCTATTCCACAAAATTACCTACCACCTTGGTCAAATTTAGGATGGCTTACTCAACTAGAGAAGTCGACTATGGTTTTGATGGCTGAGAAGTTGAAGCATATTGTGGAGGTTTTGGTTTCCAGGAGAGATTCGGGTGATTCCCCCAACTAGGGTTGTAAGTGTTGCCATATGGTGCATTAGTTGATGGTTTGAATTAACCAACAACATTTGCTTATTCAACTAACATCTCCCTCATTGCTGGAATAGTTGAACATTGTTCTCCTCTAGATGTCAAAGGATCGACAAATGAAACATGGCCTGTTTCCTGGGTAAAAGAATCTCGCCACGCCTCGCACCTCGTCGGTTTCTCATTTCTAGTTCTTCCAACCTTCTAGCTAAGGTTGAAACTTCAAGCCAGATGTCCACGCCCTCCCGAATATACATGCCACCCCTCAGATTGGTCGAGGTCTCATTCTTTCCATCCCTGGGCCAGCCCATCCTAACCTTTGATGCTCCATCTACATAACTTAGGAAATCCAAAGCTTCCTCTCGATGTTCAAGCCAAGAAGTATCCTCCACACATAGCTCCAAAGAGCTTGTTTGCGGCGTGAGAAATTCCATCATAAAAATAGTTGACCAACAACCATCTGTCAAACCCATGGAGAGGACAAGCATTGAGCGCTTCCATGTATCTCTCCTAGCATGCATAGAATTTTTCATTTTCATTAGTTGAGAAGGTGGAAATCTGCCTTTCCAAGCTGTTTGTTCTGTGAGTGGAGAAGAATTTCAAAAATTAAGCTAGCATCTCAGTCCCGTTTCGAATGCTCCTTGGCCTCAGGAAGTTGAGCCAAATTTTTGCTTTATCTTTCAATGTGAAAGGAAAAATCTTAAGCCTCATTAAATCCACAGTGGCAGTCTCCTCCTTGAAGGTGTTGCAGACCTCTTCAAACTCCCTTATGTGTAAATAAGGGTTCTCATTCTCCATGTCATGAAAAGTGGGAAGAAGTGGCACAAGGTAAGGCCTAATAACCATGTTCTTAGTTGGAGGCACTATGCAGGAAGGTGCACTCATCCGAGAAGGGTGTATGTGGTTCCTCATTGATCTAAATGAATTAGGATTCCTTTCTAATTCCTGCATACTCTGTTGTTCTTCAGGTGGAGGTTCCATTGGGTTTAAATTCAGGCCCAATTCAGAATTTGATTCCTGTGGAATACTAATTTTGACTAATCTGCCTTCTGAATTCCTAAACCATTGAAACATAAACCCCTACATGAAAAATAGGACAACACTAAAATGAAACAAAAATAATTCTACCAAAAGGATTAATGTTAGCTGAAAAAATATAAAGAATATAAAAGCAGTGAAATGAAATTGAGTAACCTAGCAGTAAACTACTAGAAAGAATGATAAGAGAAAAGAAATTCACCAGAGCTTGTGATGAGGATCACAAGTGTTCAGTACATTGTCATTTGCACTAAGGCACCATCCCCGACAACGACGCCATTTGATTCGTGTCTCAGTGTGGGGTATTTATCAACAAAATTTATAACCTAATACCTTCTACTAGCGTAGCATAGCTACCATAGCATAGTGGTTCTAGGATCGTCACCCGAGATGGGTTGTGGAAACACTGATGTAGGCTTATACTCGGTGGTTTCGATATCGTCAGGATGTGCGGGTTAGTTTTAATCTTTATAATCGAAAAATAAAAGAGGTTAAATATAGATATCCTCAAGTATTAGGACACTAAGTTTAAGTTCCTTAGGCAAATGAGGGGTTTTCCAGGTATTTTCCTCCCATTGGGGAGGATAACATATAGTTATCTCCCAAACCGGATCTTCATTTAGCTATAAAAGCTGACCCTCATTACATATCTTTGAAAATGGCATTCACTGCCCATTAATGCTCTCAGTAAGTGAAAACACACGTCTCCTTGACTCACCTTCCAATGGCTCATAAATGATAACTAATGGACATCAATGGATCTAGCATTAAGTATCCAATGAGCCCTATAAGGTAACTCAAAGGGATCAAAACCTAGAGTTGAAGGAAAGAACATTAATGACAGTGAATACCTGCGTGAAAAAAATGAAAACCCTTAGCACCTTAGGATCCTTTTCCTAGTAGCCTTCTACTTCAAGGAGGAAGGAGTTTTAGCCACTCATCCTTTGAGAAATAATCTTTAGAGGATGTTTGGCAAGTGAGAAAGAGAGAAAGAAAATGAGAGAAATTGAGAGAAAACAGGAGCTTGTTCAACAAGTTTCCCCTAAAACTCCAATAATCGAAAAGTTACGTACAAAGTGTTCATTTAGGGTATTATATACCACCCAATCAATACAAGTTACCAAATTGTGCAAAATAAATACTACTACATGGGGAGAAATTGGGAAGAAAGCAAAAAGAAATAAAAAAAAAGTCAAATGTGGCAGACAAATTCGCAACCCTTACGAAATTTTGCAAGGTTGCTACTACATCTTCTTTCTTGGTTCTTCTTTTACCTCCTTCTGGTTTGAAGCTATGAATTTCTTCATGCTTAAGTTGAATCCCTATCTTCAAGATGTATAGCCTTTGAGAACAACAAAACTTACCACAAATTTTGATTAGTAGCCTTGCTAGGTCCTTAACATGCCAACTGGGTTAATTAGGCTGATTACTACACAAAAAGTGCTTAAAACTGGAGTGTTAAGGGTATGAAATAGCCCTTTATATGTAGTAATCATCTGGTGAGACCGTAGAAGATCATTGCTGCAGACTGTGAAGCACGCTCTCAGTGAGATCGCGATCGTAAGTCACTGACGGTTGTAAACACAGGATGCAACCCAATTTTATTTTCCATTATTGGGCCCATTTTAGCCCAGTTTCTGAGGTGTATAAATTAAACATTATTGTTTTGGATTAGGGGTTCGAAAATAGATAGAGAGAGGCTCTCCTTTAGGGTTCCTTCTCTTTTGAGAGTTTTGTTCCACCTTTAGGTTTAGTTTTCTAGTTTTTATTAGATCCAACTTTGTTTTCTGAGATTTTCTAGTTGTGAATTGAAGACTACCTGCAATACAACCTCGATAGATCAAGCATTTTGTAATTTGAGTTTGGATTTCACAATCATTCAAGGCTTATCGTTTCCATTTGTATTTCAATATTTCTTTTTAATTTATACAATTTCATGTTTATCTTAGATATGAATTTGTGGATCTGAGAATAAATGTTAGGCTAAATATCTATAGGTCAGATTATCAAATGTGGTGTTAATGTTTGTCTAATCTTTGATTGGATTGTCGGGTATATGCTTAATTTGTCAGATTTAAGTACAGATCTATGGATGATTATGAAGACCGATTAAACCTTGTTGAGAATTGACATTCAACTTTTTACAAGGGTATTCCCCAGATGTGGGAACTAAGTCCCAACCGCCTCATTTCTCATAAGGTGAGATTTAATCACTGAATGCTAAAATAACCTATATGTGACCCAGAAATTAGAAAAGTCTAGTACTAGGTGGATTTCACTTGGAGGGGACATTAAGTACAATAAGCAGGGATTGCAAGAACGTAACAATGACCAATATGAGCTAAGTCTGTGATTAGTGCCCAAAAAGTGCTATTTTGAACCCTATTTATTTTAGGTTTTGAGTGCTTTTTGCGTACTAATCATTCTAATTAACCCGATTTGCACATTAAGGTCACGTTTATTCTATCGACGCAGACAGGGCAATTTTGGGTAGCTTTTGCGAGCTAATCGTATAAATTGTTGAGTCGATCCAAGTACGAAGAATTGAAATAAACTCATGATAGCAGATCGTAGGACCAAAAGGAGTAAGAGAAGAAATGCAAAAATTTGGAGTCTGCAGAAATTCCTACGCACACTATTCATGTTCCTGACACTATTCACAAAGATTCCCAAGACTGCTCATCCCCAGCTCGAATTCCTAATGCCTGCTTGCTTTTTGCTTTTGTCACCCGTTTGGCTTTCTTCCTAAATTGCCCTCATTGTAATAGTATTTGCTTTTGGTTTTTTTGGTATTTTTGTATGAGGGGTTGGCTATAAAAGCCCCCAAGCCAAGCACTATATGAATCAGATTTTAATCAATAAAAAAGTGACGGGAAGGTTTCAGCTCTCCCGTTTTCCCGTTTCTCTCTTTCTCTCATTTTCTTTTTCATTTTCTCTCCTGCCAAACACCCTCCGAGGATGACAACTCGGAGGACGTTGCTAAAACCTCGCTTCTCAAGAGGAAGGCTATCGGGCAAGGAACCGGGCGTAACAGTGCTCCTTACTTTTTCAACGTTGTGTATTCACTGCTATTTTTGGTTTTTTCTTCACGCTTAGGTTTTAACCCCTAGTATTCACCTTGAATGACCTTTTATTTGGTAATCTTAGGGTTCACTGATGCTTATTGCTAGATCCACCGAGATTCATTAGTTACCCTCTCATTAATCATTGTAAGGTGAGTTGTGAGAATATTTTTTTCACTCGCCGGACCACGAATGATTAGTAAATGTTGTTTTTCAAAAGGGAAAATTTTAGGGTTTAGTTTTTAAGGTAAATGAAGATCCGGTTCGGGAAATGACTATAGGTCATTCTCCCAAACGAGAGGAAATGGACCCGAGAACCCCTCAGTGAACTTTAGAACCCGAATCCAGTAGCCTGACACTTCAAGGAGACTTCTTTTACATTTTATTTTATTTAAATTTCAGTTTGCCAACCATTACACCCCTTGTTTTCACAAAACCTTAAAATCCAAAACCAAATACACCCGCCATATCAATGTTTCATTTGAAAAGAAACCATCTTCAGGTTCGATCCTAGAGCCGCTTATACCGCAAAGTAGCTACGCTACTGGGCGGAGTAATTTAGGGTTATAAAAATCACATTCTGGATCACCCTTTACCGCGGGCATGAATCAAATGGCGCCGTTGCCGGGGATGGTGCCTAAGTGCAAGTGATGAGCTGTGGAACACTTGTGATCCTCATCACAAGTACTGGTGAATTTCTTTTATATTTCACTTTCATTTTTTTAGTTTCATTTCAAAAAAAAAAAGTCATTACAGGATCGGTTATTGTCAGCCTCGCTACAAGTAGAGAACATGTTACAAGGATTAAAATTCAAGGCAAGCAGTTCGGGGATGTGTTATGGAAAATTGACTGTGATCAAATGGAAGAGGGAGAATAATATAGTGAATATTTAATGGAAAAAAACCCTAGAGCATACATGTCCATGAGGGACTATAGGAATCCTCCATGGGTGAGTGCACCCTCCTACATGGTGCCTCCACAATATGCACCCCTCCACATCACAATCAACCTCCAATGAAGAAGCCATACCGAACCCCACCAAGCTAGGTAACTTGTGGAAGCGTAGAAGACAATCAATGCTCAATTATGTCGTAAAATCGATGACATGGAAAACAATGTAAACAAGAGAATTGATGGACTTCAAAGTGAAATGGAGCATAAATTTGACAACCTACAGTACTCCATTTCAAAGCTTGCCAGTCAACAACATGCTCATCAAGAGGGAGAAAATCCAGAGGAAGAGTGCTTGAGTGACACCATGGTGGGACGAAAGCAAAGGTCAACAGGGTCATCCGAACCCAGGTATTTGTGTCATTGCCATCCATGGAGAGAAGAAAGAAGAAATCCTTCCTTATCGAGTAAGGAAGGTTAGCGGAAAGGGAGCAAAGGATGACCACCAAGAGCACACCATCTTTGCCCCTAGTGACCCAATGTGTATCCCACTCAGAGGCACAAACTGCAACCGGAGCACCCACTGGAAAGGCCACATCAATTGCACTGCCTGTCCTACAAAAATTCAAGAAATTAGTGGCCACTGTACAAGCCTTTGCCACTACATCAAAAACGATGGCAGCTGCACATATCGCATGGCATAGTGGATGGTTCGGGTTCCGGTTCGGATTTGGAGCTCCCGAACCTCGACATTTCTAAGCTCAAACAATTCAAGCAGCCAATTAAGGCTTAAGGAATTGGTTGGGGGGAGCACAATCTCCCCCACTTTTTGTTTTCATTTTTATTGTCTTATTTTATTTTATTTTAGTTTATTTTGATTTCGTTAATTTTTCTTCTCAGATTTTCTCTAATTTTTAAGTTAATCTTTGTTCTAGCTTGTTTTTCACTTTTATGCAAGTTTTCTTAATTTTTCTTGTATTAATTTTTGCAGTTTGTGTGGAAATTTTGAAGCCTGGATTGAAGAAATTGCAAGCAGAAGAAGCAGAGCAAACTGGAGCAATTTTGCAATCATAGCGAAATTTTCGCTAGAATGTAGCAATTTTCGCTACATAGCGAAATTTATCTATGCTATCGAAATTTCTACATATAAATGTTTGTACTAAGGGTCACAAAATGAACAGCAGTTTTTAAAAAAAAGGTTTATTTTTATTTTTATTTTTCTCAAAAAAAAAAAGTTTATTTTTATTTTTATTTTTCTCAAAAAAAAAATTGTTTTTTTAATTAATTATTTTATTTTATTTATTAAAAAAAATTCGCAATTATAGCGAAATTTTCACTATGTGTAGCAATTTCGCTACATAGCGAATTTTCGCTACATAGCGAAAATTTTCGCTACTCTCCCATGTTTTGCATCCTAATTTTGTTTCGCCCATAACATTTTCATCCAAACTTCGTTTTAGGCGTTCTTGGTACCGTTGGAAAGCTTAGAGAGTGTAGAATCCAAATATAGATAGAAAGAACACTTTTGAAATTATTATGAAGGTGTAATTTTCAAAATGCTCCAACTGGTCACTTTTTTCCTCTCTTTTCTTCTCCTAACTTGTTTATTTGAAGCTCAAACGGAGTGAATAAGGTGTCGATGGAATGCTTGTAAAGTCTCCTATCCAACAAAGATCACATCTCATCAAGTGAGGACTCTTCCCTTAACTTTCCAATCCGAGTTCGCTACACACAGACATTCGTTGGGGAGAGTTAGCGAAGGAAGTGGCTTTTGCATTTATGTTTTTGTTTTTATTTTGAGCAAGCCATTTTTTGATGTTCAGTGGCTTGTTGGTTTTCCTATTTGTGAAGCTGTTATACTATACAGCTTACTTTTTCAAAAATTGGACCCATTTTGCTCCCAAATTTTTTTTATGTTCTGCTTAGCTCAGAGCTTGTAAGAATTGAAACTTTTGTCCACCCCTATTGATGTTAGATTGGTTCCATGCTCTAGTTGAGTGGATAATGTTTTAACTTTGCTTCTTTCAACCATTTTCTTCCACCTTTAAATTTAACCAATAATGCACATCGGGCTTTTCAATAATAGGTCGAACCTACCTCCAAACATTGTAAAACCTACCCTAGTTTCGTTGACCACTTGTAATAGGTTATGACCCCCATGAATAGAAGGCCAATGTGTCTTCCAAAATAAAAGAAGAGAAAAAGAAAGAAAAAGAAAAAGAAAAGAAGAAAAATTTACAACGTTTGCCTCAAACCCGAGCACTCATTCGAGGGGTATACGGTGAAAGCCTTTAAAGCCCGGCAGGCTCTGGGGCTAATGGTTTGGAGCCACCAACTTAGTGCTCAAGTACATGGGTGGATGGGTGGAGTTTAGCAAGCGTGTGTGCCGAGTCTCAAATCATTCAAGTCCCGGTGAAACTCAAGAGTTAGTGGTTGAAAGATCCTATGACTCGTGCTCTAAGCCTTAATTGTCGGGAGTCACCTGTAGATCCTCTGTTACACGGATTTCGTGAGTTCAATTCCTCAGCATTGCACCCCTACAACACAAAAAAAAAAAGTTATGGAATAAGAGTGGGTCCCGACGATGAGGGTTGGTTAGCATCCTAGGTCAGGGCAAGAGCTAGGTCGGGGGAGAGTGCGGCAACAAGTGCTTTATCACTGAAAGTACTGATCAAACAAACACTTAGATTTTGGTGGAGGTCTCTGGTTGATTTAGTAAGAAGGAGGCTCTTTTGATACTCAATTTTGTATGGCATTCATTCTCTCAAGATAGTTATTGGGCAAGAGTTTGATGATTCTTACTTAGGGTTAGACATTACTTATTCACAACCTTTTTGAAATATACATTTTTTGTGAACATAATTTTGATTTTGTTTTGTATGCTCTCTCTTTCTTTCATTCATTGCTAAGGGACTAGCAATGTGTAGGTTGGGGTGTGATTAGTGCCCAAAAAGTGCTATTTTGAACCCTATTTATTTTAGGTTTTGAGTGCTTTTTTGCGTACTAATCATTCTAATTAACCCGACGGTACATTAAGGTCAATGCTATTCTACTAATCATTTTGTGGCAATTTTTAGCCAGCAGCTAACTGCCAAAATTGTTGAGTCGATCCACGAAGAATTGAGTCAACTCGCATAGCGCATCGTAGACCAAAAGGAAAGAAGAGAAGAAAATGCAAAAAATTTGGAGCTGCAGGAAATTCCTACGCGCACTATTCATGTTTCATGACACTATTCACAGCACTTAGCACTGTTCATCATGCCCTGAATTCCTGCTGCCCGTTTGTTTTTGCTTTTTGTCAATTGGGCTTGGCTTCTTCCTAAATCTCCCTCATTGTAATAGTATTTTCTGGGTTTTTTCGTATTTTTGTATGAGGGTTGGCTATAAAAGCCCTCAAGCCAAGCACTATATGGATGAAATTTTAATCAATAAAAAGTGACTGAAGGTTTCAAATTTTTTCCCTGCTTTTCCCGCTTCCTTTCATTTTCTTTTTCATTTTCTCTCACAACACCTCCGAGGATGACAACCCTGAGGATGAGCGGCTAAAACCCTCTTTTCCTTGAAAATGAAGGCTACTAGGCAAGGGAACCGGTGTACTGTGGGGTTCTCATGCTTTCAACGCAGTATTCAATTGCTATTTTGGTTTTTCTTCATGCTAGGTTTAAATCCTTCTATTCACCTTGAATGACTTTATTTGGTAATCTAGGTTCAAAGGATGCTATTGCTAGATCCACTAAGATTCATTATTAGTTACCCTCTATTAATCATTGTAAGGTGAGTTAGGAGAATTGTTTTTTCATTGCCTGACCATGAATGATTAGTAAAATGCCAAGCTAAAAGGGAAAATTTGGTGGTTTAGTTTTAAAGGTAATGAAGATCCTGCCGGAAATGACTATAGGTCATTCTCCCAAACGCGAGGAAATGGACCCGAGAACCTCTGAACTTTAGAACCCGAATTCAAAGAGTTCGTGACACTCAAGGAGACTTCTTTTACATTTTATTTTATTTAAATTTCAGTTTGCCAACCATTACACCCCTTGTTTTCACAAAACCTTAAAATCCAAAACCAAATTCACCAGTTTTCATATCAATGTAAGTCATTTGTGCAAAGAAAACCTATCCCTGTGTTCGATCCTAGAGTCGCTATACTGCAGTAGTTACGCCAATACGCAGGAGTAATTTAGGTTATGTCATTGCTGATTCCGCATCACCCTACCGTGGCACGATCGCCTAGGGCCGTCTATTGTAGTGGCCAATAGAGCGCCTTAGGAAGAATGCCGTTGAAAATATCATATTAGCAACCTAGAAGGACGTAACTGTGAATATAAAGCTAATACTAGAAAACACAAGGGGGAACACGAGAGTGGGATCCTTGTATTAATTCCTAGGACGAATTCGAGTCATAGATCAACCAATCCAGGGTTTTAAAAGGCAATACACGAAACATCACAGATGGTAATCAACCCTAATTCTTTACAAGTTGTTTTTTCTGGTATCTTAGTTGCATGCTCAGATTCTCAAAGGACATTAATTGTTCTTGTTTAGTTTGTTAATTTCACAATCAAATCATTTAGAATCTCAAATAGTGAATTAATCAAGTAGTCGGGGCACTCAATCCCCCTTGAAAACTTACAATCCTCGTGGGAACAATAATTGGTTTCGTAATTGAAAACTACTTTTATTACTTGTGTATATAAAATTATGCAGAAAAATATAAAAAGAGTCTCTATTCCGTGCAAGTATACGCTTGTCAAGTAATAAAGTGTACGGCACGGACATCGATCCACGTGGAAACGGGACAAGTGACAAAATTATAATACTTAATATCCAAA
Organism: Tetrastigma voinierianum; assembly: GCA_016808115.1. Taxonomy (NCBI): domain Eukaryota; kingdom Viridiplantae; phylum Streptophyta; class Magnoliopsida; order Vitales; family Vitaceae; genus Tetrastigma; species Tetrastigma voinierianum. The sequence goes on along the minus strand of JAEQBH010000138.1, from coordinate 1,849,499 downwards.
CTAACAATTGTGATAGTAAAACAAATTTAAACTAAACTAATGAAATTTCTAAATCTAACTAATGAAGTTCGCAACTAAGGGAAACCAAGAGATTATAAATCTCTTTCTAGGGTACTGGTGCAATCGACAACTTCTCTTGCATCTAAGTCAAAAATTTACTCTATTGTTTCATGAAAATGCTTTCCAAGGCGACTCTTGTCTAATTTATCATAGTTCTCCTCGAGGTCAATAACTCATCAACTAACACTAGGTCTTTTACTACCAACCCCAAGCATTGAGATGCTTAAGATCCAAAAAGTCTCACATGCCTCCCAATTACCGATAATTTCTACACTACCAGCTAATTAGCCATCCATCTATGTCTAGTTCTTTACCCCCTCTCATCTTTCAAAGAACCACTCACCACATTGAGATTAGCCGTAAATCAATATGTAATAGAACCAAGTATGAATCAATAGGAGGTGCATTCACAAGAAACAATAGAAAACGGAACATTAACAAATAGATATAAAACTCATGTTCAATACACAACCAAACCCTAGATCTATGAATTTAAAGTACGACAGAGGTTTGATACATCATAAACTTAGGATAAAACATGAGAAAAGAGGAAGAAGAAACTATAATGATCAAATGATGGTGAGTCTCGGATTTTCTTTCACAAATCTCATTATCTTCTCCCAAATCTTAAAAAACAGCTCCCAACCCCCTCCTTGGTCCCAAAGTGTGGACAAAGTCCCCTTCTTCGAGCCCTCGCCTCCTCCCCTTCATCTCTTTCGGGGTTGAGCTTAAAAACCCTCCATTATGGGCTTAAAATGGCTAAAATCCACCCAAACTCAACCTCGAACGTCGCACGTAGAACGCCGCGATCAGCCGGATGCTTGCTTCGCAACGTCGCGACGCTGGTTCTTCAACGCTGACGTTGCCGCAAATCCCTGCTGGCCTCCAACTGTAAGGCCATAACTTTGTCATACGAACTTCGATTTGGGTGTTCTTGGTACCGTTGGAAAGCTCTTGAAGTGTAGAATCCATCCATATATTGATTGATATAATATGAGCACATATGATATCTGAAAATTCAAAATACAGTAGCCTCTTCTGCTGAGGAATGTTTGCTAATTTTCTTCAACTTTTGGAACTTTCATAACTTCTTTGTTCGAACTCCAATTTTGGTGTTCTTGGTATCCCTAGAAATCTCTTGAAGTGTAGAATTCATCAATATATGGCTTGATGCAATAGGAGCCACATGATGTCTGAAATGTCAAAATGCAAGAGACTCTCCCTGTTTCTATAGCAACTTTTTCCACCAATTTTACACCTACCCAAATCGATGACCTGATCATAAGTGTGAACTTTTAGAGCATTAGGTCACTTATTTAACATAAAAATACTAGAAAAACTAACTAAAGCATAGGGATAAAATGAGTATTTAAGATACTCATCACGGGTTTATGCTGTTTTAATTTTATAACATTTTTGCTAACCATCAAAATTTTGGCGTAAGCCGAAAAATGGCTTAACACATAGGTTTGGTTCTTAAGAAAGGATCTCATTCTTCTTGCATGGCTTTAACCCACTATTTCTTACTCTCATGTAAAATGGCTTCTTTATAAGTTTCTGACTCTTCCCAGTCAGTAATCATCACATATTTATAAGGAGGATAGCTTGTAGAAGGCTGACGCTCTCTAGTAGATATCCTCAATGATGGTTCATATGGTGGTAGTTGAAGTTCTCCATCAACTTTCTCAATTGGCTCAATATCATCAACTATGGGGTCATCTTCATTTTCAATGACACCATGACCTTCTTGTAACTCTCCTTTATGATTAGCATGCATTGTAGGTGGAACAACTGGATCAATATTAATTGGAATTTCAGTAGAGGAAGTAGCTTTCTCATCCTTGTCACCATCATCAACAAGTTGTTCTTCAAGAAACACAGCATCTCTACTTCTGACAATCATCTTGCTCATTCGATCTCATAGCCTGTACCCAAATTCTTCATGACCATACCCCAAGAAAATACATGGTTTGGCCTTGACATCAAGTTTTGACTTCTCATCTTTGAGGATATGAACAAATGTTCTATAACCAAACACTCTCAAATGGTCATGTGAAACATCTTTCTTTGTCCACACTCTTTCAAGTACATCACCTTTTAAAGGAACTAATGGAGAAAGGTTTATCAAGTCAATTGATGTTTTCAAGCCTCTCCCTGAAATGACTTAGGTAGCTTAGAATGAGAAAGCATACACCTAATCCTTTCCTCAATGGTTCTGTTTATCCTCTCTGCTACACCATTTTGCTAAGGAGTTTTAGGTACAGTATTTTCAAGTCGAATGCCATGAAGTTTGTAATAACTTTAAAATGGACCCCTGTATTCACCATCATTGTTTGCTTTGATAGCCTTTAATTTCCTTCCCATTTCCCTTTCTAATTTGGCATGGAGTTCTTTGAAGGCATCTAGCACATTTTCTTTTGTTTTCAAAGCAAAACACCGAACTTTTCTAGAGTGATCATCAATGAAAGTCAAAAAATAAAGTGCACCACCAACAATTCTAGTTTGCATAGTACAAACATCAGTATGAATTAAATCAATAACATTTGGCCTTCTAAATGTTGGATATGTGTGAAATACAACTCTATGTGCTTTTCCAACTAAATAATGATCACAAGTTTTGAGAGGCATTGTTTTTGCCTAATATTTCCAACACTACCACCAAGGATTTGTAAATGAGTCAAAGGCAGTAATGCCAGGAACTTGTCAATTGAATGACCAAAATGGAATAAGTGTTGTGATATTGATACTAGAGACTAAGATATAGTACTCTAGTAATTGCACCAAAGACTTGTTAATGACTTATCAATATATTGTGTAATCCAAGTTTCTGGATTTTAATACCAAGAACTTCTTATTCAGTTCAAATAAACTTGGTTATACAGATCAGTATTGATACTCTTGCTCTTACTTTTAACTAATTATACTTCAATTTGGTCATGTCTACTGCAAGTGCATAGATCAACAAGTAATAAAGTGGATTTTAAAGTCCAGATATTATTCCCATAGAGATCGATAAGAAAATTTAAAGATCAAGTACCCTAACTACTCAAGAACATCACTATTGGAACTTCAGTTTTCAAATATTGTAAATTAACTAATAAAACTGAAATAATAGTATTTTTGTAGATTTTTCTTTAATTGAAGTATGTTTAAATATAAAGGAATTAAAGGTTTCTCTAAGATTTAATTGAAACCGGGAATGGAATTAGTGGCATGGTTATTAGTTTGCATATTGTTCAAAAACAACATAGTTATGGGTTTGAATCCCGAATTTGTCCAAAGGCATATTAGTATAGTCTTAAAATACCTTCAACCACTATACATTTCACCATTTAGGCCACCATGTTCCTAAACTAGGACAACATGTGTCTAAATAACTACTTTTAGGATCTTATTCCCTCTAAGATTTGGTTGTCTTTCCTAAACCAATAATAATCAACCAATTCTTAGGACTGTAGCTAACTTGCCCCCATAGACAGGGTAATACAAGCCTCTCCAATCATAATTTGTACCTCAGTTAACATTTCGATAAGAATAATCTCTTCCAAGATAGGAGCAAGATTCTTCTACCAAAATGAGATGAAACCTCTAAATATTAAACTGATAATTCACCAGGTTGTCGTTATGCCTCGGGTACACACTTCTACTGTCACTCAGAAGGGAACCTTGAAGTAAGAGGTTAGAACAAAGACTCCGTGATTTATCACAATGGGAGAGCATTTGAGTCTATTAGTTCTAAGCATCAATTTAGCATACCCTTGCTACCGCTCTGTCTTGTAGAACATCCTTCATTACTTAGAGGCATCCTTGAAAACAGAGCTCAGATACAACTCTTTTTTAGTATACTCCACTGGTACTTAGAACAAGTCATTACAAGAATAATACCAATCAGATAAATTCAGTCTTCAAATCCACAACTGGAATTAAGATAATACAAACATGGTAATCAAATCACCAATCCCTTCCCAAAGGGAGCTTAACCTTCTATAACTAGATCACACATAACAATGACTAGTTGTTTAAACACATTCATTGAAAATGTAATCACAAATTGGAAGAAAAAGATTTCCAGCAATGTTTATATCCCTTTTTCGAGTTCAGATAGAAATGGAGCTTGATATTCAAAGATCAAAGCTCAATATTGCAACTAAGATCAACTACTCTAATTCTAAAATGAAAATTCAAGAAGAAATAAAGAATACATACAAAGCTTTTGTCTCTCTTTCTCTTTCTGTGTATCTCCTTTCCTCTATGTTCGTCCTCCCATTCTGATCCCTATCCCTTTCTATTTATAGTCCAATAAATGTTGGGTTGGAATTCTAGGCAGATTTTATGGACTTCAATGCAAGCCTATTGAATAAATTGTCGTGATAATAGTTAAGATGTCGCGACACTATAACATCCATATTTTTCTTCAGAATTTGTTGTGGAATTGTCGTGACATCTGCTGCTGTCTTCCAGATTTACCTTTGAAGTATTTTTTGCGACAATCTCTTCTTATCTTTTGTCTTCTAGATTTGCCTTAACAATTTCCTCTTTGATGTTCAAATGTTGATCTCTGATAAATTTTCGCAACATAAATGAATTTTTCGTGACATCTTGAATTGCTGGATGTCTACAGAGTTGTCATCAGGTTGTCACAACATTAATGCTTGACATTCTTCTTGGACTTTTGTCGTGACAAATTTTGAGATTGTCACGACAATCTCCTGTTGTCTTCCAGGGACTCTTCTCAATATTTGTCGCGACAAAGTTTGAAATGTCGCGACAATTATTCTTCCATTTTTCTTATGTTTTGTCGTGACAATTGTAAAAATGTTTTGACAACTTCCTTCCTGCCTTGGTCTTTTAAGTTGCTTTTCTTGCTCTTTTTGCTTCTTTTGTTCTTGATTCCTGCAAAACAATAAATTTGGTGAAAATTCCATAATCCCTTATTAAAATAAGCATTAAGACCTTAATTATGCATGAAAAAATGGTCTTAAAACTAGATGAGTTTCAGACTCATCAAACTCCCCAAAACTTATTGTTTTGCTTGTCCTCAGGCAAAGAAAAGAATTCTTGCTTGTCTTCAAGCAATTCAGTTAGACCTTAAGACCATTTTTCTTCTCAATTGTCTTTTCAAGCATATTAGCATTTGAATTCAATGAAATGTCAATTGTGATATGAATTCCAACTAAGCTTCACTTTAGGAATCAAAAAGATTTTCAATTAAGTTTATCTAACAAACAGATAATTCATAAAGTGTAAACAACTACAGTTCTTGATCCTTGATGTGTGATTGTGTATTGGTCTTCCCTTTATGAAAGATTTGCAGGTTAGGTAACCTTATGAGATACTATGTACTGAATGGAAGTCTCCTTAGATTAAAATTAGGTCCCATAGGCTTGTTGGTCATATTATTCTCCACTAATGTTGGCAGAACACCAACTTCAAGATCGAGTAGGTCTTCTAGGCTTGTAATGTATGGCTTGGGTATTAGGTAGTTGATTGGACATTTAAAGCTCAAGTTTACCCAAAGTACACATACTATTCAACATTTTGCAATAAAACTGCTCATCCTCTATTTTCTACTAAAAACATCTTTCAAGTACCCCCAAACCCCCAAACTTGTTTTGGTGCAATTTTTTGCATACTTTCTATTATGGCATTTTTTTTATCACTTTCTACTTTGAATTAAGTTCCTCATTTCAGAAGCTCTTTTCTTTTCCTTTCTTTTCAAGGTTTTGGGAATGGTGAAATGTTTTTCCTTCTTAAGCTTTCTACCACCCTTAGCAAGCTTTGGTTTAGTAACTCCCATACCAGTTAGCATTAGTGTACTAGGTGTTGAAACACCCCTAAGAACTTAATGGCTCATGGGAGGAAGGCTACAACACAAAACACATTCCCCCATTTGAAACTTTTATGCTTTTTCAGCTTCTCAGTTTTATGTTCTCAATTTCTCTTCCTTTCACATCCCCAATTCTTATCCTTCTTCACATTCCAAAATTGTACTCTCCCAAACTTGTCCTCTTGATTGCTTTTCATGCATTCATCTTGCAATTTGGGCAAACAAAGGGTTCTTTACTAAAGGATCAGATTTAAGGTAGGGTTAAGGTTTTTCATGTGACTTTGATAATGAAATTGGCAATTAGCTCAAAACAAGGTATTAGGATATATGCATATATGCATATGCATATCAAAGGGTAGGCTTTGAAAGGCACAAACTTTCCAAGGATGGCCTAAATCATTTCCTATTGGTTGTTGCCTAGGATTTCGCATTGAATAATAAACTAACAAGTTTTAGGATCTTCGGAGACCAAATTATGATGGATCTCATAAGATGTTCCTAACCCAAGCATAATTAGTTTTCCAAGGTACTAATGACCATGTGCAAGTTTTTAGGGATCCTTAGAACTGAAATGTTCAAGCAAACTAGAACTGTCAGCGTTATTAGCTTTGTTATCAATTTCAATCTTTAGGAATCTAGAATTTCTACCTAGTTATCCTTGACATCACAACTTCCAATTTTTTTGTTCAGATCACCCTACCCCAATTTCCTCTACACACTTTCGTTGCTCTTAAACAAGCATCGCGTTACAAGAAATCTAAAGGTTTAATTTTGGATCGTAAATCCATTCATTTTACATCCAACAATATAACATCAGTAATTCAACAACAATCATCCCAATTCACCCAAACAATCAAAATCACAATCTTTAGTATTCAAAATATGTACTAAAATGCAAAAATATTCAAAGCAAAGACTCAATTTTCACAAGTTCATCAAAGAGACTTCATTACATTTATGAAACAATTACAAAAGAGTTTTCAGATAAAATAATGGCACATAAGAGAGACTCATGGTTTTGGTTTTCCTAGGGCTCTATGGGTTATGAGGGCACTGCTGGTTCTTGGCTACCATGCTCAGGTGGAGGTGGAATGACTAGAGGTACCACCTTGCTGTCAATTCCCTTCAATAGCTCATCTCGCTTCCGAGCCAATGATTCCATTGATTCTCTCAAGTCAAATTGAAAATTTATTTTGAGGTGATTAGTGAAGGATTTGAGACAGTTTAACCCTAATTGGTCCCTGTTTAACAAGGTATTGATTATGTCCTTGCCTCTTCCCTCCAAAACTCTAGCCCAATCATTATCCCTTTTCATCTGCCCCTGCAAGTAGGCTTCATCTCTACTTTGCAATTCTTCTCTCCACATTTGATCTCTTTGCTTCAATTCCTCTTTCCATTCCAGATCTCTCTACTTGATTGCCTCATCCATGAGTTGATCTTTTCTTCCTATTTCTGCCTCAAAGTACATGTCCTTCTCTTTCAACTGGGCTTTCAATTGAGAGTCTCTTTCTTTCATGTTTTGCTCCATTTTTCTCAACATCTCCACAACATTTGCATTTCTACTTTGTTGCCATGAACCTTCAGCTTGTTCATTGTGGTATGCTCTAGCATTTTGTGACATTATCAAAATTGGACTTACAATTCTTTGCCTTTCATCCATTCTCTTCAATGTACTTAACACAATTGCCTTCTCATTTTGTTCACTGTTTCTTTCCCCTTCTTCAATTTCTTTCAATTTCCCTTTGCCTTTGTTTGATGGAGGTTTGGTTATGGTAGTAAGGGTGAGTGGAGAGGTCTTAGAACATCTTTCTTCTTCTTCTTTGTTAAACTTGACCCCTCATTTTATGCATAGATAGGTTATGATAGTTTGATGGGGCATGTGATGTGACGCCCCAAATCCCGAGGGTCACTTTTGTAAATTTTTTTTTTTCATTTCATTTCCACACAACCTATACTAACATACTTCACCCTTACTACTGGGAATTCGAGAAACCAAAAAGAAAGGCCAAATGTATTTAATTTTACAAAACTAAATTAAATACAAGATTTTGTTCCATATATTACAAAAAAAAATCTAGGTTTCCAACCCAAAAATCACATAATGCAAACAAGGCATTTTCTAGCCTTTTTCTTCACAACAGAGATTAAAGATGAGCCTCATCGCCCGGTGTACCTCCAGTACCTGAAAAATGGTTTTCCCACAACGGGGTGAGCAAAGCCCAACAGAGAAAATCTCCTACGAGGGCTACACCCCACCTAAGTGCACATGCAATGCCATGTTCACAAAATTCATACACATTCAAGTAAAAATTATGCAATTTTCTACATGAATGCCACTGCTGCTTCCCATGCCTCAGTCCTCATCGACTCTCACACACATGCATTTTTCCATGTATGAATTTTTTTCTAAAACAAAAAGGTTTTTGTTTTAATTTCGCAGCTGCCCAGCTGGATGATCTACCAAAAATGTTGGATCACCCTCCAATATTCCTTTTTTTTTTTTTATTTGGACAGACTTTGATAATACTATGGACAACCCTCCGATATATTTCAGTTGGACAAACTTCGATAGTACTGTGGACAACCCTCCGATATATTTCATTTGTACAAACTCCGATGGTACTGTGGACAACCCTTCGATATATTTCATTTGGACAAACTCCGATAGTACTGTGAACAACCCTCTGATATATTTCATTTGGACAAACTCCGACAGTATTGTGGACAACCCTCCGATAATTTTTTTTTTCATTTGGACAGACTCCAATAATAATGTGGACTACCCTCCATATTCACTGGGATTACCGATAAGTTTGGTGGGCCAATCTTCCCGAGAAAACTGGCATTCATGTTATGCATTCACACCCGACATGGGCGATGTCCCCATGCACGTGATATATACAAAAAAGCCTACTGCTTGACATTATTTATTTAAATGCATGCATGCAACAAGTTCACATACTGCATGTTATACAATAAAAACTTAGACATTCAAACTAAATTTTCTATCCGGGCTTTTATTACTGTAAAAACACAAAGATGCAATTTCTCTACATTTTCACATCAAATCTGCATGATATAAAATTACTGCATGCATACTCATATTACCATCTTTTCTCAAAAGCAGCATGTTATTCATATAGAATACAACATAAGTAGACTGGAATTTTTTTCCAGTTTTCACAACCAAGAACAATAGTACACAAAAATCCAGCATTGAACATATTTTCCAACAGGTTTAACATACACCAAAAATCCGTTTCTGGCACCAAAAGAACCTAGAAACTCACACAGTTTGTTCCCAAACTGTTTTTGAACCAGCCCCTATGTTGGGGCTAAGCTCCATGGCCATTGAATGGCCCCTAGACAAGGATATCCCAAGTAGGAGAAGAACATACCTTGTTGGAGTGTAGACCAACTCTTCATTTCCTTCATTTCTTCTTCATTTTCTTCCTTTTCCCCTTATTTTCTTCCTTTCTTTCTTTCTCTCTTTCTCCATTGTCTACGAACAGTTTGCATTTCCCCCACCTCAAACCACTAAGTTAGGTTTGAGTTAGGTGAAGGACACCTACACAAGACAAGTTTGACACATGCCCTTGCTAGTCCATGTGTTTTCCCTGCCAAGATCCTATCCACCCAAGTCATGCAATGCCTAAGGGCATGACACTTGGCCCACCCATGTTCCAAGTGTCCCCCATGCTAGTGCCACATGGCACACGTTCCCCTATGCCACATGTCATATCGTGATTCGCCCAAACTCCTCGAAATACATGAAATTTCGATTGTCTCGGAATTCAATGAAATTTGACGGTGTACCTAGATTTCACGAGACGATTCCAATGGAGAAATTCGTTTCGTCATCCAATATCTAAAAAAATCCCAGCTTTTCCTCTAGGATTATTCCGGCAAATTACCGTTTTGCCATTTTTCTGAAAAATTTAAATGTAAAATTTTCACGGGTTTTACATGTGACCCCAGAAATTGCTACTCTAGTATCTCAGAATTGATCATTCAATGAGCTTCCCAAAATTGATCTTGAACCCCTTCAAAATGACATACAGCAAGATTGCTTCTTCTTGCCTCACTATGCTGAAATGCTTTGATGGCATTAGCACTAAACTGAGGAAGAAGAACCACACTTTTGATTACTCAGTCAGTAATCCTCTAGCTATTGATTCATGGGGAGTCTTCTTGTTTCCCTTGCACTTCCCTTTTCTAGTTGTGAGAGCTTCCACAATCTTTTGGTAGTCTGGGTTCTTTTTTAACTTCTTGAATTTGGTTACATCACTTAGCTTTCCCAGCTTCAAAAGTTGATTGATATCATTCCTGTGGAAGGAGACCCACTTCCCCCTCACATAGTACTGAGTCTCTCTTCTATCTACCATGTTAGAATAGAATTCTCTCACCAATGTAGCGCACCCAGGTGGTGTGTGCTTACATATTATATTCCATCCTCTTTCGATGATCTCTTTGAAAGGTGAGATGAATTCCTTGAACCCCCTTTCTCCAATAAAGTCTTTCTTTAGGATCTTCTTCTCCATCATCTCATAAGCTTTATCATATAGGAAGTCTTCAATTTCCTCTCCACTGCTTTGTTCCTTATCTTCTTCGTCCTATCTCTTCATTTTTCTTCTTTCCTCAACCTCTGTTTTTGCTTCAGCAATTCTTTCTTGAATTTCTCCTTCGTTGACTATCGTCATAGGCTCAAAGTTGTTTCTTCTGCAGTTTCAACAAATTCTTCCATGATCTTGTTCAGATTCGGGATCAACATCTATTGCTCAAACGCTTTTTTTTTTTAAGGATGGGTTGGGTGTAAGGTTTAGGATGGAAAACGAATTATAAGGTTTCTAACGGTAAAAAATAAGAACATTGATTTGGCCTTTCAAATCCTTTTAAAATTGTTTTTTATCAGTAGTAGGAGTTATGTCACTATAATTAATTGTTACGACATAGAGCTTAATGTCGCGATAATTACTTTGTAAAAATAAAATACAATACGTCTCGTGACAGATAATTAAACTTGTAAAGCTAAAAGATTATCGTGATAAATTTTTAAATGTCGCGGCAATTAATTTGTTAGGACATATAAACTATTGTCATGACAAAATGTTAGACCTTGAGGTTTGAAAATTGTCGAGACAAATATTTTCTTTTCACGAGAAGTGATTTTTTTCTTCAGTGAGATAGGCCAAATAACTAATTTGTCGTGAAAATGAAGAATTTGTCACGACAATTAGACAATGATCATTCAAATCACCCAAAATGTTGTACAATTATAGTTCATTTTTCACACGAGGCAACATGCATTCTTTTCAAATTGAATCAAATCATGCTTGTGAACACAAATTGATCATGAACCAAGCATTTCAATTCAAGCATGGACAATTAAGTTCAATTTTCCTTATTTCAACACAATTTAGCAATTGATAAGTAAAGCAAATAATAACAATGAAAGCTAATTGAAAAATCCTCACACAATTTTGAGCATTCATTCCTTCCTCATTTAGCATATTTTCAATCAATGCATCAATTTTGCTCACTCAACAATAACCCCTAATCAAGAATCAACTTTTATGTCCTGAAAAACATAAAAATCAACTAGTATAATAATCAAACTTGAAATAAAAATCTCCAACAAAATAACTTAAAATGAAAGTGAAAAGAGAAAATATTGCTTAGGTTGCCTCCCAATTAGCTACTCTGTTTATTGTCCTTAGCTAGACAATGCTGCACCAGAAAAAATTCTCAATCAAATTCTTCATAAAAAATATATATATATATACTCTTTAGACTGTTCTTCATTAAGATTTTCTCCAATATAGTGTTTCAGCCTTTGGCCATTCACTTTAAATTTATTTCATGACTTGGTCTTCAATGTGACTGGTCCAAATGGTGTGACTGCAATGACTGTAAAATGACCACTCCATCTTGATTTAAGCTTTCTTAGAAAAAGTCTGCCTTGAGTTGTACAATAGGACTAGTTCTCCCACCTTGAACTCTTTTCTAAGAATTCTCTGTCATGCCACCTCTTAGTCTTGTCCTTGTAAATCTTAGCACTGTTATATGCTTCATTCCTCAGTTCTTCTAATTCATTCAACTAAAGTAGTCTCTTTTCCTTAGCATCTTGGCAATCAAAGTTCAACTTCTTAATTGCCCACATAGCCTTATATTCCAGTTCAAGGGGTTGATGACAATCCTTTCCAAACACAATTCTATATGAGGACATCTCAATAGGAGATTTGTAAGCAGTCATGTAGGCCTATAATGCATCATCTAACTTTAATGACCAATCCTTTCTGCTTATGTTCACTGTCTTCTCAAGTATATTTTTTATCTCCCTATTGGATATTTCAGATTGTCCATTTGACTGAGGGCGATAAGTCAATCCCATAGCATGTCTCACTCCATATGTGCTCATGAGTTTTGCAAACAGTTTGATAGCAAAATGGTTTCCCTCATAACTGATGATGGTCCTTGGGGCTCCATATCTATTTAGTATGTTCCTTTGAACAAACCCCACTACTATATTGGCATCATTTCTTGGACAAGAAATAACTTCTACCCATTTGGATACATCATCCACGACAAGGAGAATGTATAAATTTCCAAATGGTGGTAGAAAAGGTCCCATGAAGTCTATACCCCATACATCAAAGATTTGCACCACTAGGATTCCTTGTAGAGGCATCTTATTTCTTCTATTGATGTTGCCCATTCTTTGACTTTTGTCACAATGCCTGACCCATTAAGAACCGTCTCTGAATAATGTTGGCCAGAAGAACCCAGATTGGAGAATCTTCTGAGTTGTTTTATCCCCTGCAAAGTGACCTCCATACTGTGATGCATGACATTTGTGTAGGATCTCAGCTTGCTCATCTCAGGTACATATCTCTTGATAATATGATCTGCACCTCTTCTAAATAGTAGTGGGTCATCCCATATATAAAATCTAGCCTCAGTTCTCAACTTCTTTTCTACTAAAAGGTGAGTTCTGGTGGCATAATACCATAAGCTAAGTAGTTAACTAGATTAGCATACCAAGGTAATTGAACTTTTACCTGAAACAACTACTCATCAGGGAAGTTTTCTTCAATTTCAATCCAATTTTTTCTTCAGTAGGCTTCTCTATCCTAGATAAGTGATTAACTATCACATTATCACTGCCTTTCTTGTCCTTTATCTCTAAGTTAAATTCTTGCAACAATAAGACCCATAAGACCCATCTAATTAATCCAGGTTTGGCATTTTTTTTTCCATTAGGTACTTAATTGTTGCATGATCTGTATGCACTATGACATGAGATCCCAAGATATATGGTCTGAATTTCTCACAGTCAAAGACCATCGCTATCATTTCCTTCTTTGTTGTTAAGTAATTTTCTTGAGCCTCATTGAAGGTCTTGCTAGCATAATATATAGCTGTGAAAATCTTTTCCGTTATTTGCCCCAAAACTGCTCCCATTGCATAATCACTAGCATCACACATAATTTCAAAATCCTTGCTTCAGTATGGTGTTGCCATGATTGGAGCTATTATCAATCTAGCTTTTATCTCTTCAAATGCAGACTTACATGCTTCATCAAATTCAAACTTTGCATCTTTTTCAAGCAGTCTGCATAGTGGTCTTGCTATTTTGGAGAAATCTTTGATAAATCTCCTATAGAACCTAGCATGCCCTAGAAAACTTATGATTTCCTTTACTGTAGTGGGTGGCATTATAGTCTTAATCACATAAATTTTGGCTTAGTCTACTTCCAACCCTACTACAGAGATTTTGTGCCCCAATACAATTCCTTCTATTGCCATGAAATGACATTTCTCCCAATTAAGAGCCAGGTTCTTGTCTTTGCACATCTAGTACAATTGCTAAATTCTCCAAGAAATTCTCAAATCTGGAACAATAGATAGAGAAGTCATCCATGAATATCTCCGTAACCTCTTCTACCAAGTCTGAGAACAAAGACATCATGCATCTCTGAAAAGTGGCAGGAGCATTGCAGAGTCTAAATGGCATCCTTCTAAAAGCATAGGTTCCATAAGGACATGTGAATGTAGTCTTCTCTTAGTCTTTAGGTGCTATGACTATCTAGTTGTTGCTAGAATAGCCATCCAAGAAATAGTAATGAGGATGTCTTACCAATCTGCCTAGCATATGGTCAATGAATGGTAAGGGATAGTGATCCTTTATGGTGGCATTGTTCAGTTTCATATAATCTATGTAGAATCTCCATCCTGTTACAATTCTTATAGGTATTAGCCCATTCTTCTCATTCATGATCATTAGAAATCCACCATTTTTGGGAACCACATGAATTGGGCTCACCCAAGGATTGTCTAAGATGGCATAGACGAATCCAACATTGAGCCATTTGAGGACCTCCTTTTTAACAACCGTGTTCATTACTAGCTTTACTCTCCTTTGGTGTTCAATGGATTTTTTTGCATTCTCTTCCATAAGGATCTTATGCATGCATATTGATGGGTTGATCCCCTTCAAATCTTCCACTGACCAAGCTATGGCTTCTTTGTGCTGTTTGAGAATTTCCACCATTTTCTGTTCTTTTTATGAAGTTAAGTCAACTGTTATAATCACTGGTTTAGACCTTTCATCCCTTAGGAAAACATATTTCAAGTGCTTAGGCAATTCTTTCAAAATTAGCCCTTCAGAACTCTTATCTTCCTCTTGAACTTTCATTTCATTGCTTTCGAACTTTCAAAGATTAATCCTTCTACCAAAGCTTAAAATAGTTTCACAACTCAAATTTCTTTTCATTTAAAGATTTCATCTAGTTATTCTTCATACAGAAATTTGGTCATGACTTCTTCCAATGGATCTTAGTTCATATAATTATCATTATGCTATTTAATGATAAGAACTACATTGTCAACCCTCATGCATTTAGCTCTTTCAAATCCTACTGCCGACTGGAATATATTGAAGTAAAATTTCCTTCCAGGCCTACTCTTAAGCAGTGTTCTCATTTCTTTACATCTATCAAGGCTGCTCCAGTAGCTAGAAATGGTATACCAAGCAAATAGTGGTACTTGCTTGTCTTCTTCTATGTCAATTATCATAAAGTCCATTGGGAAAATGAACTTTCCCACCTTGACAAGCACATCTTCCAAAATACCTTCTGGTTGAGTCATTGATATGTCTGCCATTTGTAGAGACATTGTAGTGGGAGTTAACTCCCCTAAACTTAGTCTTTTGACCACTGACAAAGGCATTAGATTTATGCTGGCACCAGAATCACACAAAGCTTTTCCAAATTCATGGTTCCCAATAGTGCAGGGTATAGTGAAACTACCTAGGTCTTGCATTTTCTGTGGTAGGTTTTTCTGAATAATGGCACTGCAGTTTGCAGACAGGCTCACCACTCCATTTTCATCCAATTTCCTATTTTTGCTTATTATATCTTTCATGAATTTTGCATAATGTGGCATTTGAGCTAATGCCTTAGAAAAAGGAATGTCGATCTCCAACTTCTTGAACATATTCAATAACTTAGCAAAGTGATCATCCAGTTTTGATTGCCTCATTCTTTGAGGGAATGGAATTAGAAGTTAATAAACTCCCACTTCCTCCTTTTTCTGCAATGTCTTTTCTGTTTGCATTTCAATTTGCTCTTTCAATTGTTGACTGTCATCTAATAACTCATTTCTGCTTTGCCCTTTTTTATTGCCTATTGGATTCCGATCTTTACCTTCAATTTCATCATCCATCTTCTTTTTCTCAACTTCTTTTTTGCCTTGTAGTTCTTCGCCACTCCTCAGTGTGATAGCCATGCAGTACTTTGGATTCTTCTTGGTATCACTAGGGAAAGAATCCTTAGACCGATTCTGCATGTTAAGGGCCAGTTGCCTTACTTGAATTTCCAGATTCTTCAAGGAGGCGTTAGTATTTGCTTGAAAAATAATTGAGTTTGCTTGAAAAACTATCAGTTCGGTATATTTCTGTTCATGCAAATTAATTGTTCTTTTATTCTCAGTCATATAGTTTAACATCTGTTCCTCAAATGATTGAGATCTTTTCTGTCCTTGATTGTCTGCTCTTTGATTACCTTGATGTTGTCCTTGGAATACAGGTGGAGCATACTTTTGTTGATAGTTCTGGGTTAGTCTTGGACCTTGTTGCATTCCACCTCCATAAGAAATATTCTCATGGTTTCTTAGAGCTGGTGTGTAGTGGGTTGGTAGGTTGTTGTTGGGTTTGAAGTTGTAACTTCTATTCCTATTTAAGTACTAGCCTTCTTCAACTTGATATGCACCTTCATGAGCTAATCCTTTATGAACAACATTGTTTTACTCAACCCCATTCATAATTCCCACTTCCTTTACTGACTTAATTCTTTCTCCTGGTTGTTCATTATGTTCATGATGACATCAAGTTTTGCCTCAATAATAGTCATTTTGATAAGCTCAATCACACCTCCTATCTTGTATATGCTACTGCTCCCTGAAGCTTCAGATGGAGCTCTGTAGTTGCTCTTAGTTGTTTATTCAATCTATTGAGTTGTTTCTTCAGCGCTATTTCTTTAGAATGCACCTCCAGAGGTTGCATCTACTATTCCCTTCGAAGAATAGTTCATAGCATGATAGAAAATGTCCATTTGAGTCATCTGCTCAATTCCGTGCATGGGACATCTCCTCAGCAATTGCTTGTGTCTTTCCCAAGCATTGTAAAGAGACTTATCCTCCCTTTGATTGAAGGCAATGATCTCTCATCTCCTCTCAGAAGTTAGATAGGAGGGAAAAATCTACTGAGATAGGCCTCCACAAGCTCTTCCTAGTTTCTCACTGAACCATAAGGTAGTGATTCAAACCAGCTAGCTACAATATCTCTCAAGGAAAAGGGAAACAACCTGTAGCTTAATCACATCAGGGTTCACACCATTCAGCTTTGCAGTATTTGTCATCCTCAAAAATCTGCCTAAGTGCTCATTGTGATCTTCATTGGGATGCCCAATAAATTGGTTTTACTGCACCATAGTGATTAAGGAAGGGTTTAGATAAAAATTATTGGCCTCAATCGATGGCTGCCTCACTGCTGAGTATTCTTCTCTTATAACTGGTCTCCAAAAATCCTCCATGGTTCTCTGCCTTTGTTGAGGTCTATCTATTGCTACTACAAGGATATTCTGATTACCTTCTATGCTCAGCCATGATTACTTCTTCAGCTGCTCTCACTTTTTTTAAGCTCCTCAGCGTTTTCTTTATTTCAGTGTCAAGTGGCAATAATTAAGCTCATGTAATAGGTACATGAAATTATAGCACACTAAAATCAAAGTGAGTTTACTTAATGGATTTTATCACTACTTCAGTTGAAGAAAAGAAAAAATATATGATAAAAAGTAAAAAAAAAAATGTTCAAATTAGCAATCTCCTTTTTGGTTGGAATATTGATCAACAAACTTCTTGCTTCAATCTCTGACAACGACGCCAAAAACTTGTTGTTGCCCAATATTTCCAACACTACCACCAAAGATTTGTAAGTGAATCAAAGGCAGTAGTGCCAGAAACTTGTCAATTGAATGACCAAAATGGAACAAGTGTTGTGATATTGATACCAGAGACTAAGCTATAGTACTACCCCAATAACTGGACCAAAGACTTGATAATGACTAATCAATATATTGTGTAATCCAAGTTTCGGGATTTTAATACCAAGAACTTCTTATTAAGTCCCTGGAAATAGCTCCGAATAAACTTGGTTATACAAATCATAATTGATACTCTTGCTCTTACTTTTAACTAATTATACTTCAATTTGGTCATGTCTACTGCAAGTGCACAGATCAACAATTAATAAAGTGGATTTTAAAATCTAGATCTCATTCCCATAGAAATCGATAAAAATATTTAAAGATCAAGTACCCCAACTACTCAAGAACATCACTATTTGAACTTTGGCTAAATATCAGAATTAACTAATAAAACTGAAATAACAATATTTTTGTAGATTTTTCTTTAATTGAAGAATGTTTAAATCTAAAGGAATTAAAGGTTTCTCTAAGATTTAATTGAAACCGGGAATGGAATCAGTGGTATGGTTATCAGTTTAAATATTGTTAAAAAACAACATAGTTATGGGTTTGAATCCTGAATTTGTCCAAGGGCATATTAGTATAGTCTTGAAATACCTTCAACCACTATACATTTCACCATTTATGCCACCATGTTCCTAAACTAGAACAACGTGTGTCTAAACAACTACTTTTAGGATCTCATTCCCTCTAAGATTTGGTTGTCTTTCCTAAACCAATAATAATCAACCAATTCTTAGGACTGTAGCTAACTTGCCCCCATAGACAGGGTAATACAAGCCTCTCCAATCATAATTGGTACCTTAGTCAACATTTCAATAAGAATAATCTCTTCCAAGATAGGAGCAAGATTCTTCTACCAAAATGAGATGAAATCTCCAAATATTAAACTGATAATTTACCAGGTTGTCCTTATGCCTCGGGAACACACTTCTTTTATCACTCAGAAGGGAACCTTGAAGTCAGAGGTTAGAACAACACTTGTGATTTATTATAGTGATATTTGGAGCTCATTAGTTCTAAGAGTATCAATTTAGCATACCCCTAAGTTGTTGTTCTTTGCTTTTAAGAACATCCTTCTGTTGTCACTTAGAGGCATTCTTGAAAATAGAGCTTAGATATTACTCTTTTTGGGTATACTCCACTGGTACTTAGAACAAGTCATTACGAGAATAATACCAACTAGATAAATTCAATCTTCAAACCACAACTGACATTAAGATAATACAAACATGATAATCAAATCACTAATCCCTTCCCAGAGGGAGCTTAACCTTCTATAACTGGATCACACAAAACAATGACTAGCTGTTTAAACAAATTCATTGAAAATGTAATCACAAAGCAATGTTTCTATCCTTTTTCCAATGAAGACATAAATGGAGCTTGATATTTAAAGATCAAAGCTCAATATTGCAACTCATATCAACTAATTCTAAAATGAAAATTCAAGAAGAAATAAAAAATATGTAAAAAGCTTATGTATCTCTTTCTCTCTCTGTGTATCCCCTCTCCTCTGCATTCATCCTCCCATTTTGTGCCCTATCCCTTTCTATTTATAGTCCAATAAATGTTGGGCCATAATCTAGGCAAATTTTGTGGACTTTAATGCAAGCCCACTAAATAAATTGTCACGACAATAGTTAAGATGTCGCAACATTATAACATCCATATTTGTCTTCATACTTTGTTATGGAATTGTTGCGACATCTGTTGTTCTCTTCTAGATTTTTCTTTGAAGTATTTGTCGTGACAAGAGTAACTTTGTCGCAACAATCTCTTCTTATCTTTTGTCTTCCAGATTTGTCTTGATAATTTCCTCTTTGATGTTCAATTGTTGATCTGTGATAAATTTTCGCGACATAAATGAATTTGTCATGGCATCTTGAATTGTTGGATGTCTTCATAGTTGTCGTCAAGTTGTCACGACATTCATGCTTGACATTCTTCTTGGACTTTTGTCTTGACAAATTTTGAGTTTGTCATGACAATCTCCTGTTGTCTTCCAGGGACTCTTCTCAATATTTGTCGCACCAAAGTTTGAAATGTCGCGACAATTATTCTTCCATTTTCCTTTTGTTTTGTCGCGACAATTGTAGAAATGTTTTGGCAACTTCCTTCCTGCCTTGGTCTTTTAAGCTGCTTTTCTTGCTCTTTTGGCTTCTTTTGTTCTCGATTCCTATAAAACAGTAAATTTGATGAAGATTCCATAATTCCTTATTAAAATAAGCATTAAGACCTTAATTATGCATGAAAAAAATGGTCTTAAAACTAGATGAGTTTCATATTCATCAGGCATACCTTGTAGATTTGGAAGGAATTGCTTTCTAGAAAGAGTTTGAAGTCCTTTCTCACTGATGTGACCAAACCTCCTATGCCAAAGTTCAACGCTTCCATCTCGTTGAATCGCATTGATTTCTCTTTTATGTAGCTTAGCTTCCATGACATAGAGTATGTTTTGTTTATTTCCTCTTGTCAATACTAAAGAGCCTTTGGTGAGCTTCCATTTACTTTTACTAAAAAGAATTCCAGGAATCCCTTTTTATCACTAAGCTCATTGCGGATATCGTTGGAGACGAATATTTGAAACATGTCTAACATCCTTGAGTACCGGTTTATTTACAATACTAGTCTCTAAGCAAATATCTCCAATACCCACAATCTTGGATACACCAATGTTTCCCATTCTAACATTACCAAAATCACTAGTTCTGTAGGAAGTGAAAATGTCACTATGAAAAGTAACATGGAATGAGGCACCCGTAACTCACCACCTAGTTGCTATCTTCGGGGTCAGTAAGATCAGACACAACCATGATCAATCACAATCATAATATCACCTTCAGCAGCAATTGTATTAGTCTCTTTATTTTCTTTATTCTCTTCATTTTATTCCTTTTTCCTGATCCTACACTCGTTTTTCATGTAGCAAAGCTTGTTGCAATGATAACATTTGATATATTTTTATGGATTTGGATCTTCCTCTCAAACCATGGGGATTTCTACTTTGACTTCTCCCTCGCCTTTATGGTTTTTCTTGTCTTTCTTGTTTTTCATGAACAAGTACTCCAAAAGAATATTCACCTTTTTCTTTCTTTCTAGCCTCTTCATTTAGCAAGCTATCTTTAACACTCTCCATAGTTAGAATCCCATTTGGAGGAGTTAACATCGAAAATTTCTAACGCTTTATAACATGTCTGTGGTGTAAATAAATTAAATTATACTTTCCAAAGGTTTAAATGACTAAAAAACGAAATGATAAAAATCTAGAAATTTTGGCAAGAACCAAATAAATTTAGTAAAATGTCAAATAATCAAAGGATCCTAAACGAGGAGTGTAATATTAAAAATGTGAATAAAATGAATGAAGTGAAAACAAAGTGTTAAATGGAAAAATGAGAAATGAGAATTAATGGAGGGCCAAACATGGCCTTAGCCATGTATCGGGATTAAAGCATCAATTTCGTCTTAGAAAGCCATTTTCACATTTGGGCATTCGTTTGAGAGAAAGAGAGAGTTTGTGGTTTGCGAGAAAGGAGATTGCGATTTTTCTCCAAGTAACCAAGAGTTTGAGAGATCAAGAGGAAGAAGGACAAGCTTGGTATTAAAGAATCAAAAGATTAAAGGTATGAAACCAAACCGTAACTTTTTCTTTTCAGGTTGGTTGATGAAAACCCTAAAATTTTTGATCAAAGTGTTTTCAGATATGTAAACAAAAGCTTTGGGGGTTGCTCTAAGTTGTGTTTGGTTTTTTTGATTGGTTTGGATTGGTTTTGAGAAATTTTTATATAAAGGAAATGGTGAGGTTCCAAAGGAGTTGCTGTCAAATTTTTTCAAAAACCATGTTCTTGTTTTGGCTATAGGTTAAGTTATAATCATCCAAATGGAGTGATTCCAATTGTTAAAGAACCATAAGAGCTAGAGCTACAAATTTATAGAAGGTACCAGAGCAAATTGTATCTCAAAGGCTCCCGAATATGGGTTTAAATGTGAGTTTTGGGTAGCTCCCGAAACTCACGGGTATGCTCTGTTTTGGGTGTAGTTGTGGTATTTTAGCCATAAGTTGAGTTTCACTCATCCACATTGAGTGATTCAAAATTATGGGTAAACTAGAATTCTAGGGGAATAATTTACATGAAGGACATGTATGTAAATTGTAACCCCAAAGTGCCTAGAAATTTGTCAAAGTGGAGCTATATGCAGATTATGTGTTGCAAATTAGAGTAGTCTAGATGTAAAATGCAATAACTTGAGTTTTGGTGATCCAAATTGGATGATTCAAATTGGAGAAGAACCCTTAGAGCCATAGCTTCAAATGAGTGAAGGAAACATTACCAATATATGGATTTAAAACCCCATAAATGGAAAATAACAGTAAGTGATCCAAAGGAGGCCGGGCATATCTAATTAGTTTGACATTAAATGTCAGAATCTCAGTTTGGGTGATCCAAATGAGATGATTCCACTACTATTGAAAATAGACCATGTAGCTATCATTTTATCAAGGAATTATGAGAAAATATAATTATGTGTCCCCATAAAAATTTTCAAGTGAAGGAGTATTTGGTAGATATCAACCCTAACCAAAAATCCTAGAATGCAAAATTGATTTTTCTTTCTTGGGTTGTTCTTTAATTATGACATATTTGTGATGGATTAGGGGTTGGTGACAAGGAAGCTTAACCCAAGAAGGGGATTCCAAGGATAGGAATCGAAGAGCGACAACCTTTTTGAGTTTGTTCTTCAATCTCTTGTTTCAAATTTGTGAAAGTTTGATCTACACTCTTCTTTCATTGTTTCAAAATTGATTGTGAAATATTGAAATGATTTATGATAAACTACATATTGATTTGTTTTAAATTGATTTGAGACAACCGATTGCAAAATAAATTGCATATGAAAATTTTCTTGAGTGTTGAAAAATAAATTATTGTATCAAAATGTATATACACTATTGTAAATTGTATTATATGATTTGAATGTCCTTAAAAGAATGTTAACCGTTAAAATTCGAGTTAAGGATAGATTGGTATACCAATATGGTCAAATTAGTAGTACTGTGTCGAATGTAATGAAGTGTCACTCCGATCCGTAGCCTAGTGGGACAGTATCGATAGTGTTCACGAAATTGATTTAATAACCAAATAAGAGCCCACGGACCGCATCAGGTTATAAAAACCGCTTTTGTTCCCAACAGAGCCTAACTCGAACTGCCGGTGATTCGTTATCCTATGCACCGAAAGCATAGGTTAAATTTGATAAGAGCAAAATGATAATAAGATTGAAAAGTGCATGATTTGTGATTTGAATGATTTAGTGTATATGAAATTGCATAACTTGAAATAACCAATTAATTGTAATTGAATGTAAATGAAATGAATATATATATATATATATATATATATATATATATATATATATATATATATATATATATATATATATATATCAGATCGCATCGTAATTGGAAAAATGTACAAAAACATTGTTTTATAAACATTGCATGAATTGATTTAAACTAAAATGAAGAGATAATTGTATAGAACCACTAAGCATGAAAATGCTTAGCGCATTGTGTTTGTCATCGCGCAAGTATCGAGTGAACATGTACGAGGACAAAGACCACAAAGATTTAGAGTCAACGTAAAAGCTTCGCGATGTCGAAGTAAAGATCCGACCATGCATTCATGAAATAGATTTGACCATTTTGTATAAACTCTGATTTTATTTTGTAAATGTTTTGATATTGAAAACTCTAATATATTTTGTAAATGATCTGATTGAAAAGAGCATATAATGCCATATTGTACAAATGTGGGATTTATCCCAAAATGATGGGCCTACCGCAAATATTTTAATGCATATTATTATATATTCTACAGTATATGAAAAAAAAAACGTATTTGTATTCGTATCGATAGCGCTGGACTTTACATTTATTTTGGAATCAAAGCTACAATTAAATTGTAAAAAAAAAGGGTGTTACATTTTTTTTGGTATCAGAGCTACAGTTAAATTGTTAAAAAAAAATATGATGTTACAAGAATTACTATCTGTTACCACCAATGTCTCCCAACTATTAGGTAAAGAGATAAGAAGTAATGATACTTGCATCTCATCATCAATGTTCATTTTCATGGCAACCAACTTATTCATAATACCTTGAAAAGAATTGATATGCTCAACCATGTTATTCACATGCTTGTACTTCAAATTGACAAGTCTTCTAATCAAAGTGGTTTTATTTCTTGATGTTTTCCCGACAAAAAGTTTTTCAAACTTTTTCCAAACAACATCTGCTTTCATTTCATAAAAAATGTGTTCATGTAGAGGTGGATCCATCCACCTTCTCATATAAGCAATGACTTTTCTTTGTTCCACATCCCTATCCTCATCAAGCGTGTCATATGGTTTTTCTTTCAATTTAATGGGTTTGTATAAATATTTACAATAAAGCAAATCATCCATCATATACTTCCAAGTGAAATAATTCAACAAATTTAATTTTATCATACCATTATTCATTTTAGCCCACATAAAAAAAACTTCAATCAACCAAGCTTTGATACCACTTTATTGGGAAAGATTACCAAATACAATGATTCTAAAAACGACATTTCCCTCTTTATGTGCCAAAATAGGTTCAACAATCAAACTAGCCAACAACAAAGCCAACTAAGCAACAATAAATTAACAAATGAGACAACAATTTTTACGTGGAAAACCTCCAAATGAAAAGGGTAAAAATTACGAGACTCGCAGGCCACTTAAACTTCCACTATTTCAACAATGACAATAGTAGGTTACACCATGTTCTTCTCTAGTAAGCAAACTAGAGGCTCACAACAACAATAAATCAAGAATATCATTTTGGAACACCAAAACAACAAACATCATCTCTAATGATAGATAACTCAAGAGAGAAAAGAAAGATCTCATCAAAAGGTGGAATAGCCAAATGGGTATTATGGAGAGAGCTAACCAATCATCTAAATTACTAGGATTGAATAGCACCTTGCAAAGAGTCACCACGTCAAATTTGAGCAAAAACGAACAAGGTTTGGCCTTCCAATATTCTTGCCAAAGATTTAAACCTTAGCCCCATTTTATTTCTCTCACTAAACCCTTATTTTCTCCTTTTCACTAAATTGCTGCCTGACACTACTAGAAACCCTCATTTTGAGTTCAAACTATGGGCTTAGCCCATTGGGCTAGACCCAACAAGACAATACTCTCCCAACAAGCCAATTTTCTTCTATGGAAAACGCAAATGGAGAATATGGTTTTGCTAATGGTTTCGAAGGCCACATCGAGGGTTTGATACCTTGCCCTCCATAAACATGAAGTAGTGGCAACATTAACCCATAATTTTTTTTTTTTGGAGACGATTCGACAAAATGATTCCCAGCTGACTCTATTCATCTCTTACGCTAGTGATAATGGGGCAAATTGTAGGCTACAAAACATCTCATGAGGCATGGTCGAGACTGCAACGTATTTTCTCATCTTTTCCAAGAGTATGAGAGTAATGCAATTACGTTAAGAGTTTCAAACTACAAAAAAGGCTCCCTCTCTATGCTTGATTATATCATGAAACTTAAAGGTTTGACAGACAATCTTGCTGCTATTGGGGAACTAATTGCTGATAAGGATCATATCTTGCAAATTCTTTGAGGTCTTAGGGCTGACTACAACTCAATTGTAGCCTCACTCACTATCCGAGAAGAAGAGATTTCTCTCTCCTATGTCCACAGTATCTTGCCAACTTCACGCCCATAGTTCACCAATTCAATAAGAGAAAACGGTCTCGTGTTAATTTTTACAATCCAAATCAAAGAGCAAATCGATTTATTTCTAGGCGTGTCTCTTATGGAGGAAGACATAATTCCCAACAACACCCTCAATGCCACATTTGCAAAAAGTTTGGTCATATAGTCATAAGTTGTCATCATCGGTTTGATATCAATTTTTAAGGATATGATTCTACTCAAAACCAACCTTCCTTCAATAAGTCTCACCATAGCAACAACCCTAATCTTCGATCTCATGCAATGATGGCTTCTCCCTCAACTTTTAGTAATGAATTTTTTTTTTTTTTTTTATATTGGGCTAAACATCATTTGACGTCAAACATCTCTACTCTTGATAATGTCTAGCCTTATGAGGTATGTGACAAAGTAACCATTGGCAATGGTAAGACAACCCCTATTCTACATACTAGTTCAGTTACTCTTTCAACTCATCTCAAAACATTTAAAAAGAGTCTTTCATACACATCAACTCACCACTAACCTTGTTAGTGTTTCCCAGTTCTTCATTGATAATAATCCACTTGTTGAGTTATATCCTAGTTTTTTCCTTGTCAAAGATTGTGAGTCCAAGAAAGCAGTTCTCAATGGACACCTTGACCGTGGGCTATACAAAATTCCCATCTGTTCAAACACTGCTTCAACTTTTCTTTCCACTACATCAACAATTGCCTCTTCCATGCCTAAGTGTGGCACTATTAACTCGGATACCTATCTGCCAATATTATGCAGCAAGTTCTTCAGAAGTGTAGCATTCCTTTCTCTTGTAATAAACAATATATATGTTCATCTTGTCAGTTTTCTAAAAGCCATACACTTCCTTTTGCGTTGTCTATGTCACGAGCTGTTTGTCCTCTTGCCTTGATACATATTGATCTTTAGGGGCCTGCACTTGTGTTATCCACCACTGGTGCTTGATTTTTTCTTTTATTCATTGATGATTTTTCCAAGTTTTCTTAGTTGTATCCCCTGAAATCTAAAGACTAGGCATTGAACACCTTTGTTAAGTTCAAAGCTTTAGTAGAAAATCAATTCAATTCAAAAATCAAATGTCTTCAGTCTAATAATAAGGGAGAATTCTTAGCTTTTGCTCCCTTTCTTGAAAAACATAGGATTATAAATCGTTGTTCATGTCCATATACACTTGAACAGAATGGCCGAGTTGAAACAAAAATGAGGCATGTTGTTGAAAATGGCCTTGCCCTACTAAATACTGCTTCCTTACCTCTACCGCTTTGGCTTTATATGCCTTTCATACAACCATCTTTCTCATCTATTGTCTTCCAATCAAGGTCCTTCATGGTTAGTCTCATTTTCAGGTATTATTTAGCAAACTTTCAAACTACCATGCACTCAAAGCTTTTGGTTGCTTGTGCTAGCCCTACACTTGGCCTTACACTAAACATAAATTATGTAATCGTTCAACTCTGTATCTTCCTTGGATATAGTAGCAAACACAAGGGTTACTTGTGCTATAATCCAAAAATTGCTAGAGTATACATGACAAGACATGTTATATTTGATGAGACTATGTTCCATCTTTACACTCTACTTCATCTACTGTTGCTGCTGCTTCTTCTCCACTACCCTCGTCCTCCACCAAGCTCTCACCAGAACCTATTCAGGTCCCATTTGCTGAAAATCCAGTCACACTTCCTCCCTTCTCCATTGGACCTAATCATATTCCTTCATCTCAAGTCCTTACATCCACCACTAACATTCATCCAATGGTTACTCGGGCAAAACATGGTATTTTTAAGAAGAAGGCTCTTCTTCCTCATATCCCTTTTGAAACTTCCTCCTTTACACAGGCTACCAAAGACCCTCCTCAATGGTAGGCTGCTATGCAACAAGAATTTATTGCCCTTATTTGCAATAACACTTGGCAGCTCGTCCTTTCTCCGCCTAACTCCAATGTGGTCGATTGTAAATGTATCTACAAGCTCAAACACAACCCATATGGTTCTATTACTCTATATAAGACACGCCTTGTATCCAAAGGCTTTACACAAACTCATGGTATTGATTATTTTGAACCTTTAGCTCTTTTGTGAATGTAGATACTAATGGTGCTTTTTCTCACCCAGATCTTTGAATCCCAGAGCTTCTTCGATCGATGAGCTATCATTGGGTGGGATCGTCGTACAACTGCAACTTTGCATTGAAAGGAGTGATCTAATTAGGGTGTACCGATCGCCTCCAATGGCTAAGTCGAGTTTCTTTCTTATGAGAATGAAGAGAATTCAATTGTTTAGTATTATCCCTTTGCGTACCTTTTTGTGTGAAATGGTCGGTGTTATAAGAAGTAGTGGTTGCTTTCCTTGTTAAATGGTGATCTGGTATCTCTCCATTGGGCAAGGAGTTTCCTTTCCTTATCATGGACCGACTCTTAAGGGATAATGCAGGAGTTGTGATCATGTAAGATCCTTCTTTCCTAATCCGTGGGGTGCAGATTATGGAGACTGAGCACTTTTCCTTTTACACGAGTTTTTGGGCCACATATATCACTTGATTACCTGATAGGGTGGTTTCAATTCTGGGCTTGGGCCCGTGTACTTTGGCATGGGTAGGATCTCACTATGGGCCAAGTTTCTTTGTGGTGCATGCCTGACTCCTTATGTGAAAGGTTTGAGCTTGCGCCTTGGGAGCTGCATACTGGGCTTGCGCTTTGGGCACAATGCACATATTGTTTCTACCCCACCGATTACCCCCTCCGGACCTTGCGTTGAAGCAAGCTTAGGCAAGGGCTGAATCGTTTCTTGGATCGGTTGCGGCTTCCACGTGGCTAGCCGGGGATGGTTTGATCTGGGCTTTGTCGCCGTCAAACGTCTTGTGATAATGATGGCACTCTTTCGATTTCTATTTCGATTGTTGCTTCTCATATCTTTAGAAACATTCCTTGTATTGCACTTTTCCACTTCTTCTACGGGTTTGGAAGTGTCTTTGATCGGTAACAAAAGTACGCTTGTAGTGCTTTTGTTGTCTGTCTCCCCCAGGGTGGTTTTTCTGCCCACTTTCCTCGCATGGTCGGTCGTCTTTCTTCTTTTTCACCCGTTTTTCTTTCCTTGTTTTGAATTTCAGGTTGTTAGGGCGTGTTGGGTTGGGGTCCCGCCTCTTTTGTCATTTTGTTCGTTCTCTCTCTCCGCCGCTTAATCATGCGTGCTTCCTCTGGGTCTTCTCGTTCTATGAAGCTAGCATGGGGAAAGAAGTGGTGAGCAGTCGAACAAGCGGCGGCGGACTCGGTGAAGATCTGTCGCTATGGTTCTTAGGGGTCCTTCCAGTCGATTATCTTCCTCTGCCAGGCAAGGGCAAGGGGAAGGGTAGCTAGATGGAAGTGTCCTATGGCTCACGAGATGTTGAGGGCGCAAGTAGAGTCTTGTGGATGCAGTGAGGCCACCAGCCGGGTTAAACCTTAAATGCGCTAAAACGCCATCTCATTTATGGACCCCCTCTTTTCGGTGTCCGAATCTTCTCACGTCTTATGTTGTTCCTGTTCCTAAGATGGTCTACTTCTTTGAGGCAACCTTTGAGAATGGTCTCCGCTTTCCTTTGCGGGTTCTTCATCAAAAGCGTCCTGCAGCATTTCAATGTATGCTCGTCCCAGCTCTCTCCCAATTTTTGGGGCGTCTTAGTTGACCTTTTGGTTTTTTTTAGGGATAAGGGCCTCAGGGTCCCTAGTATAGCTCTGTTGCTGGATCTCTTCAGTGTGAAAGAGGCCTCGGAAGGCTTCTTTGTATATTTCGTGGGCCCTTTGCGGACTATCGTTTTGACCTCCTTCTTCCCTTGGCATTGGAAAGAAAGCGCTGTTTCTTTATCGAGGTTGAGCCTTAGGAATACAACCCCTACAGGGACCAAGAGCGATACGGCTGGGGTTAGGCGGTATGGACTGCCCCTGAGAATCTGTGTGAGTTTTCTGTCTATGCTAGTAGGGGTCAACTTATTAAAGGTCATGTTATGTTTTTGACTTTGCTTTGGTTGCGTTGCCTTCAGGTATCCTTCCTGACCTTACTCCTGAGGACAGGGAAGTAAAGCGGCAGTTGGGCAAGTGTCGCCCTCGAGCGTATTCCGATCTGATCAGGTCGGACATTCCAGCTCTTCAGGTGTGAGCCCTTCTTATTCCCCTTATTGAGATCTCCTCCACCCCTTACTATGGAAACTTCTCCTGGGGTGTAACGACCCCCGAGCCCGGCCCGACCCGATTAGCGAGTTTGAACCGAAACCCCGGGGACGCCCCCCATTTAATTCTTTTTATTTACATTTTATTTTGTTTTCTTTTTCAAAAGTTTCGCTACCCGAATCCCCGGCTCAACCCAAAGGACGGATCCTAACCGGAGCCCGGTTTACTCCGACGTTTTCAATTATCTTATCAAAACATTTTCTTTATGTTATTTCTCTTTAGGTTTTCGATTTGCGCGGAAGCATTTTCAAATATGGTAGGCCTAACATTACATTTCGCAAATACAATTACATTGAAATTCTATGCCCTTTCAAAATGATATACAAATAAAACATTTCTTGAGTTCCCTTGTTGTTGTTCTAAAATATTCCATATTCAAAAAAGGAAATGATATGCATGGCGGGGTATGTACTTATAAGCGCATTAAACTCTGTTCTAGCTTCACGATCTTGTCTTCTTTCTGTCTGCTCGAAACTAGCATAGATAAAACTATCGCTAAGCATTTTCATGCTTAGTGGTTCCTATTTGATTATATTTCAATATTGATTTAACTTGGCATGCATTTAACAGCAAACCATGCCTATTATATCCTTTTTCTCTCTCATGTTATTCACTTTCGCATGCTTTCATTTTACAATTCATTTATCATATCACAACATACAATTTCAATGCATCAATTCAATTCACAATTCAGTTTGTGAGATTTAAGCATATCATAAAAATCCCATTTGCCGTCAATGTTGGTTCTTCACTTTGACCTTCAAATCCACATTTGCCAATGATTCCGTTTGATGAATCCATAGCCCTTATTATCATTCGGTAATGTGACACACATTTAACAATTAGGTCTCCCATCATGGCCGGATGCGTTTTGGTGCACCGGAGCATGGTATCACTTATTCGGTCTCCCATCATGAATGCCGTTTGGTGCACTTGACGTATGGTATCACTTTAATGCCATACGCGCCATCATGATAGATGGAATTGGTGCATCATGATGGGACATTGGACAATTTCGGGGTGCCTTCGTGACGGATGCCGATTGGTGCATCCCATCAGACAGTTCATTTGATATATCATTCAATTCACATTTATGACGGATTCCGTTTGGTGAATCCCATCCTTATCATCATTCACATTCATTCGATTTTCAAATATTACATTTCAATTCCATATTCACTTTATTATTATCTTTTCAAAATATACTCAATCTATATTTTATTTCATATACTCCATTCGTACTCATTTCATATACTCATTCATGTACTCGTTTCATATACTCATTCATGTACTCATTTCATATACTCATTCATGTACCCATTTCATAGTTATTTGGTAAACTACCAAAATACTTGAAATAAGAATAGAGTTAGAGAACAAACCGAAGTTGTCGGATCTAGTTTCCTTCTCTTTGATCCCTCAGTCCACAGGTTAAAGCGATCATCCGTCCTAGTCAGCAATAATCACGCCCTTTCTTGGCTGGATAAGCGATTATCATATTTTTTTAATGAATGACAATTTATCTTTGTTAACGGTTTGGGTTAAGACAACTAAAGTACGCCCCGAAACCCAGCGAACTATTGCGGTGGTCTGATCACGTTTCACTTAGTTCTATCCTTATTTGAACCCTCATTAATCATTTCTTACATGTATTCCAATTAACTTTAACCAAATGATTAGTACACTTGGTACAACAATTCAATTTTCAGACAAGATGTGGGAACCAAATGCCATTAAATGGCATATGGTTAGAGTCTAGACTCAATGATCTTTCCATAGAGTCCAAGAAAATCCATAATGGAGTCCTAACGAAGGAGTTATGCAAGTTGCAAGCCGTGATGAAAATCAGCAACTTGCAGCACCTGCAGCAGTAGTAGCAGCCACCGTCTTTTGTCATTTTTGGGGGTCTTAACTTCACATTTGACACTGGTTATTTGTACCAATTTGAAGCTAAGGTGCTAAGGGTTCTTCTCCAACTGAAAATCACCCAAATCGGAGCACCGAAACTCAAGTTATGTCCTAAACAATCGGGACTACTCTATGTTCAAAACAATTGGCTTGAACATAGCCCCACTTTGAGTGAATTTATGGGCCACATAGATTCCGAATATGAAGGTACCTATTTCAGGGTGTTTGGTTCTCCTTGAAGTCTAGTTTAACTATCAACTTGAATCACTCAAATCGGATAAGAAATGAGCAAGTTATGGCTAAAATACGAACACTGGTATGAAATAGAGCATTGGTACCAGTTGATAGAACCAATGTGGTATAGGTACCACTATGTTTGTTATCGGTACCACCCTTCGAAAATTGTCCAGAAAGGTGGTTTTTCTCCCATTTTTCCATATTTTGCTACCCAAATCAACTCAATAATCAATATACACTTCAAAACCACTCCATATTCATCTTGTAACCTCAATTCTACTCAAATCATCTTTCAATACACATCTTATACACTCTATTGAACTCAAACATGCTTTCTATTCATATCTTATATAAGGCCTGAGGTTTTACTCAGCTCTGACTTGAGAAATCTAGGGTTCCTATCAAAACCTAGAACAAGAACAAACATGTCCATACTTTACATAACCCTTAGAACCCAAAAACACATGTAATGGGAACTCTAGGTCCTCTCATAACAAAACCCTAGAGAAACAAAGGGTTGCGTGAATTTCCAACCACAAGAATTCATTCTAGGGTTGGTTTTCTTTTCCAACCCCAAAACATGTATCCATCTGAAAATCAGATCCATTCTCATAGTCATAGTTCCATACCTTGGAATCTTCCTTTCTTCATCTCTTCTCTTCTCTTCTTCTCTTCCTCTTTTCTTCTTCTCTCTTTTCCTCTTCACGTTTTTTGTTTGCCCAAAATGAGACAAAATTTGGTCTTAAATCCAAGCTCTCTTTGGGCCGTGTTTGTCTAAAACCAATTTTAGATTCAAGTTGTCATTTTATTTCACTTTAGTCCTTTAATTCCTCTCTTTTTTACAAATCAAATTCTGGAGGTATATTTCTTCAGCTAGTCTTTCCCTTTTATGACCATTAGGTCCTCAAGTGGTAAATTACATATTTACCCTTTGCTCTCATATTATTTTCGGGTTTCTCGTTTTATTTCCTGAAAATTTATATTTAACTTTTATTAAACCCTAAACATGTCCGAAAACTGCTAGGGTATATTTCGGGGTGTTACATGGGGGGCCTCTTGTTGTAAAGCCAACTCGGGGAGAACTTCAGGCCAGTGTCGAGTTGCTAGCAAAGAAGAGGAGAAGCGTAAAGCGTAAGGCTTAGGATCCTCCTGAGAGCAGCCTCCCGGCCTGGGGTAAGGCCCCAAAGCTGGGAGTATTTGTTCCGTGATCGCCTGTCAAGGAGCGAGGATCACACGCCTAAGTTCGGGTGAGGAGGTAGGTGTTACCCTCTTTGGTCGAGGTGTCAGAGGTGGCAGGTGCGCAACGTCGCTTATCCTCTACTGCAAGAGCCAAGGGTTCTTCGAGAAGGGCCATCGAGCCTCCTTTGAAAGTTCTAACTATCTCTATCTGGAGCCCTTTGGCGTAAAATGCCACGCCTTCCCCTCCGATATGAGGAGATGTGGGAAATGATCGCTGGGCGGGGTGAGGACTCGTTGTTTGCAATGCGGAGCTTAAGCGTCGAAAATTTGTTTCATTTATCCTTTGGGACTAGTCTCAAGAAGGTGGCCACATGTTGAGGGCTCTGTACATCCTCCCGGGGGAACCGTCCTGTGTCCCGGCGCCTTCTTTTATCTGTCTCGTCGTTGTGTTAATGTTATCTTGCTAACTCCATCTTGTTCCTTGGTAGACAACTACTTATATAAAGAACTTGTGAGGGGCAGTTCGGTAGGAAGCTTTGCTAATTGTGAAACATACAAAGATAAAGTCGCCTCCTAATAACCTCGAGAAGGTGAACTCGAGCTAGGATACAAAGAAACGACCGAGGATGTTGTGACACATAAATCCGACTTGAAGCACACCTTGACCACAAAGGCAAGAGCTGAAGACCTAGAAAAGAAGACCATAGAGGGCCTCAGGGTTATCCAGGATGAGTTGCGGATGGTTAAGGAAGAGTTCAATTTGCGGGGAGGCGCATCACGAAGCGGCGTTGGATCAGGCTGTGAGGAGGAAGCCATTTGAGAGCTATGAGGGCTTGGTTGAGGAGTGCAATGCATTACGTGGGGAGCTTCAGAGGCACGAGGCTATGGTTAGCCATAGGGATGGGGTAATAGCGGAGCTGGGGGACGAGGCCTTCACATTATGGGCTTCCGGATGGCTTGCTTTCCGACACAGAGCTGCCAAGGCTTTTCCTGGTTTGGACTTCAATTTTCAAGTTCCTGATGAAGAAGAGACGGAGGAATCCGTTTCTGAGGACGAGGCAGATCCCGGGGTGTTCTCTAGCCACCCCCGGCCGTTCCTTTCTGGTGTTTGAGGTCCTGCCAGGGTGCTCTCCCACGCCCGTTGGGGCTTCACCTTCTAACTCGCACGGCTTGGAGGCTCGCACTACTGAGGCTGCTCGTAGCTCTACCTCGAACATTTAGGCCCCTTTGTATAATCTTTTGCTCATTTTGGCTAACTTCGAGCTCTAAGCCTTAGACATCTGTAACGCTAACATTGGTTTTGTTATCCTATGATTGTCTGTCCTTCTACCTTCTTGGTTTTCCCATATTCTTTTATAACCTGTATTGAGAGGTTTCCTGGTCATCGAATCTTTAAATGGTTGGGCTCGTTAGGTACGAGCTCTTTGTTCTCATCAAAGCCAGGCTAGGTATGGCTCCCTTTGGCAGGTTACATGGCTCTTTTGAAACTGAGCTAATGGCTCCTTGGCTACTTGGCCTTATGGGGCATTGGGTTCTTAAGGCTGAGCTACGCGGCCTTTGAGCGGAGCTACATGGCTCTTTAGGCTGACGCAAGTTTCTTTTGAAATTGAAATTTATGGCTCCTTTGCTACTTGACATACAGGGAGGTACATTAGGTTCTTAAGAACTGAGCTACGCGGCCCCTTTGAAACTGAGCTACGTGGCTCTTTGGAAACTAAGCTACAAGGCTCTTTTGAAACTGAGCTACATGGCTCCTTGGCTACTTGGCCTTCTGGGCTATTAGGTTCTTAAGAATTAAGCTACGCTGCCCCTTTGAAACTGAGCTACATGGCTCTTTGGAAACTAAGCTGCAAGGCTCTTTTGAAATTGAGCTACATGGCTACTTGGCTACTTGGCCTTCTGGTGCAGTAGGTTCTTAGAGCGAGCTTCATTAGCCTTTATGAATAGAGCTACACATCTCTTTGGAAGCGGGTTCTGAGGCTCTTTTGAAACTGAGCTACATGACTCTTTTGAAACTGAGCTACGTGGCCCTTTTTTAACTGAGCTACTGTGCTCTCATCAAACTAAGCTATGTGGCTCCTTTGAAACTGAGCTACATGGCTCCTTTGAAACTAAGCTGCTTGGCTCCTTCGAAACTGGGATACATGGCTCGTTTTTTCTTCCTTCCCTTGGGAAAGCGCGCATGGTTTTAATGCAGATATATGGAGAATCGGAACAGACTGCATGGCTTCCTAGGCATCTAGGTTTCTTTATAAATAATCGCCTTTCTTCGATGGTCTGTGTTATACTCCGCTCCTAACGCTACTACTCTCTTGACGATTGGCCGAGAAGTTTGTACATGATGAAACTTCAGGGTTTGATCGCCACTGCGCGGAGTCTGTTTGGTGATCCTTGGTGGCGTTTGGCTTGACGTTACGTCATTTAATAGGAGTTGTGTTTTTCCCTAATCCCTCCCTTGTGGGAGTTGTGTTGTTCCCTAGTCCTGCCCATTGATGGAACTAAACCAGGGAACATATTCGGAGGGGTCGCGCGCTCAGAGGGAATATTTTTAAGTCCCGCTTCCTCCATCATTCCTTTTCCTCCCCTCTTTTCTTCTTCTCCTTCCTTTTCTCTTTCTCTTTCTTATGGTTTTTGCCTTGATTAGGTGTTGGCCGATCGTGATCTTTGAGATGAAACGTGATGTAGAAACGACTTTGCGATTGTAATTTTGAGATAGACTTTCTTGATTTATGAATTTTGAGATAAGCGAAATAAAAATACGATCTTTTGGAAACGTGTGTACTTGTCTGATGTTTGTTTGTTTGTTTTTTTTTTTGGACGATCTGCGAGAATATTAATCAGGCTGAAAATGAACACAAAGAATGTTATTATAGTAAAACTGTGAATTTCTTATTAAAAGCTACAATCTGAGGTCTATTGGTAGAATTGCCTAAGGTGCTCAGCGTTCCAAGAATGTGGCAAGGTTTATCCCTCTTATGTTTGAAGTTCGTAGTTTCCAGGTCGAACTATTCGCGATACCCACATAGGGTCCTTCCCAATTTGGTCCTAGCTTCCTGTGTGTGGGGTCTTTTGTTGCTGACAAGAGTTTTTTTAAAACAAGGTCGTCGGGCTTAAAACTCCTGGGCTTGACCCTTCGGTCGTAATATTTTGCTATTTTTCTGTGATAATCTTTTGCACGCTTTAGAACCTACTCATGTTTTTCTTCAAGGAGGTCAAGGTTCAGGCGGAGAATCTCCTCGTTGTGTTCGGTATTTGTGAACTCAACTCTTAGTGATTTTAGCCCAACCTCGATGGGAGCTATGGCTTAGTGCCTGGATGTGGCAGAATGGGGTTTCTTGAGTTCTTGATTTAGTGGCAGTTCTATATGCCCATAATACCTCGAGGGGTATTCTACCCATTTCCCTTTAGATTTTCAAACAGTCTTTATGTTTGCCTTGAGAGTCCTTATAGTAACCACGCGTGGTGGATTTGTGGATGAGCTAAGGATGAGTGGTAATTCTTGATTCCGAGCTCGGCGCAGAAGTCTCTAAACTTAGGATTGTGGAACTGTTTCCCATTGCTCGGATCTACGAGAGGGCTCTAGGGATTACGAACACGCAGATTATGGAACGCCAAACAAAGTTCTACGTACCTTTTGCTGATGATTGTTGCTAATGGCTCGGCACCGGCCCTTGGTGAAATGTCCACCCTACAACGATAAACTTGCACTGGCCCTTCCCAATGGGTAGGGGCCCCAATATGTCTAGCCCCCACTGTTGAAAAGGCCAAGGGCTTGTGATTGAGGTCAGCGGCTCGAAAGGGAGGTGAGAGATCTGGGCGTGTTCTTAACATATCTTGCATTTCTTAACCAGTTTCGTGGCGTCTTTGAGCATTGTAGGCGATATACCCACATCTCCAAGGTAACAAGCGCGAGGACACGGCTCAGAATATGGTTACCCAGCGGATACCTTCATGAACCTCTCTGAGCACGTAGTTGTTGCCTTCCTTTCCTACGCATTTAAGGATAGGTGTAGAAAAGCCTCGTTTATAAAGGGTCCCTCGATGAATGGTGAATCTAGCCGACCTCTTCCTGAGCTTGGAGGCCTCCTTTGGATTGCAGCGATATTCCGTCCACGAGTAATCCCCAAGATGGGATCCATCCCGACTCATTTCGGACATTCTGCAAGGGGACACTTCTTCATCGTCAACATTCACCGAGGGTTCTAGGAGGTGCTCGACTGGTACCAGTCTACCTAGATCCTCCCGTGAAGCTGTTGCTAGCTTTGCTAAGGCATCTGCTTGTGAATTCTTTGCCCTGGGGACATGCGACTGAACCTGTATGAACTTTTTAAATAGTTCTCGCACCTTTTCGAGGTAAAGGATAGTTTTTTCACCCCTGGCTTCATAGAGTCCTTTATACTTCACCACTGGCGGGAATCCTTGCATACCTTGATTGGTCAGCTTCCGCAGGTCTGCGATGAAGATTAAGCGCATTCTGCAACGATTTCGTGCCGTACCGTTATTGGAGGCTTGAAATCCGAATTTGAGCGCGTATTCTACGTCAATCCCGTCCAGGGAGGTCAGAATTAGGCCCGCCTCGCTTCCTTGGGAATTGGCGGCCCCATCTACAAACAACCTCCAGATGGGCAAGTCGGGCGCTAATTGAGTAGTCTCGGTGGGCTTTGTCAAGGGATTTGAAGGGGTGAATTCTATGATGAAATCTGCCAAAACCTGCCCTTTGATCGCTATCCTTGGCTTGTATCTGATGTCAAACTTGCTCAGCTTTATGAACCATTTTATCAGTCTTCCTGAGGTCTTTGGCTTGTGCAATATCTGTTTCATTGGGTGTTTTGTTGGGATTTCAATAGTGTGAGCCTGGAAATATGGTCGAAGCCTCTTGGCGTGGTCACCAATGCTAAGATTAATTTCTCCATCTTTGGGTACCTTTCCTCCGCTCCTCTCAGAGCTCGACTACAGTAATAGACTGGCTGTTGTATTCTATCTCGCTCGACAGGCGCTAGTTAGAGAAATCTGAAGCTTGACCAAATAGAGGAGTAAGTTCTCCTCGGAAGGGCTTACGGGATGGCGGAGAGCTCGGAGTGGGATTTTGCGCGTCGAGAACTCCTCTTCGTTGAAGATAGATCCCAATGGAAAGCCTTTCGAACTGAAAGAATGGCGGAACATGTAAAGCCCAAAAATACCCTAGAATTTTTATAATAATTTTATTGTATTAGGTATGAATTAGGCCAAACTTGTGTTTTTCGGGAAAAATTGATAAATTGACAAATTATGAAATGATAAATTTAGTGAACCCGGAAATTGTGGCACTACAACAAGGGAAAAATTTAATTACCATAAGGGATATAAAAATCATAAAGGGAGTGGAGATGGGCCATAAGAGAAATAAAATAAGTTGATTTGCAATATTTAAATGATCAAGGACCTTTTTGAAATTAAGAGAATTAGGGGAGTATAAAAGAGGGAGATAAAAACCAAAATTCATAATTTGGTCTCCAATTTGCCCTAGCAAAACCGTAGGAGAAGAAGAGAGCAAAGAAAACAAGAGGAAGAAGAGGAAGAAGAAGGAGAAGGAGAGGAAGACCAAAACCAAGGTATGTTTGCATCTTAGGATCAAGTGTCTTTGATTTCTAAGGCTTTGGGTTGAGGTGTCCTCCTTTGTCTAGGGTTTTGTGGAAAGATCACCCAAACCCTTAAATTTATTGAGGTTATGTGGTAAAACCCCAAATGGTAGAAAATAAACATAGAATCATCAAAATTATATGATGTTAAGAAGAATTGATGGACCTTTGGGTGAATTCATAGGATTTTTACCTAGGGTTTTGTGGTATGAGGTTCCAAACCACCAATACAAGTATTTTGAAGTTGTTTTGGATGATTTCCATGATGATTTTTGAGGAATTAAGGAATGGGGAAGTTATATAAGGAGAATTGGTATCAAAAGTGGAAAATGAAGCAAATCTGGAAAATTTCCCAAACATGTCTGCAGTGCAGGTACGAGGGGTGTCTCGTACACCCACCGGAGGCAACATGTGCGGTACATGTCCAGCATGTACCGGTACATGTCAACTGAGAAATGCAACATGTCTGGGGAGTACGGAGTCCAGGTGTATGCCGTGCATATGAGCCAAATATTGATTATTGTGAAAAGTTTTGCGTATTTAGAAGCCTAAATTCATACTGCAGATTAGTATAGGAACCTAAGAAATGAATAATAAGAGGTTTGAATAAGAATGAGACTAAATTAGCGTCTAGTACCTACTTGTAGAAGCGACGTGTCGTTTAGTATGATTAATTGCTTAACCACTAAGAGTGATTAAATTGTATTTGACTAGGTGCGGGTGAAGACGACAACCTAACCTAGGATTGATATTGAGAAAAAAACGGAATCGATAATTGGTTTGTTCTATTCCCGTTCTTTATTCTTTGTTTGTTCTATACTTGATCTTTATTCTAGTTTGTTCTCTACACGTTCGTTAATCTCATATTGCTCTCTATTTGCGAAATATTCATATATATCGATTCGAATGATTAGTATTTGAAATGTTTGACAAATATCGGCATGTATGCGTGTATTTGAGCTACAAGTGAATTTATTGCATAAAAGTAAATTGATTTGAATCGTATTATTGAATGACCAACATGACGGGATTTACCAACTAAAATTCGTCCTTGAAAGGTAACACATGTTGTCTAATCTTGAAATCACATTGCTACTGAATGACAAACAAGACAGGATTCACCAACTGAATCTGTCATGAATGTCGAATTCTATAGTCATATGTGAGACGGTAATACTGAATGCGAAATCACATTGCTACTGAATGACAAACATATTGTGAGTTCCCTGCCAAGCGAGATTTATGCGTGAATGTCGAATTCTATAGTCATATGTGAGACGGTAATATTGAGTGTGAAACCACATTGCTCTTTGAATGGCAAACGGGACCGGGGATTCACCAACTGAATGCGCCGTGGATGCGATTCTGCCATATGTGAAATCACAAACCGAAAAGCAGAAATAATGGTATTGAAAAGTGTATTTGTATTAGTATCTTTACATTGCAACGT
The DNA here is from genome assembly GCA_016808115.1 of Tetrastigma voinierianum. Lineage (NCBI taxonomy): Eukaryota > Viridiplantae > Streptophyta > Magnoliopsida > Vitales > Vitaceae > Tetrastigma > Tetrastigma voinierianum. The sequence goes on along the minus strand of JAEQBH010000138.1, from coordinate 1,809,692 downwards.
GTATAAAGACATTATTTTGATAAATGCATGATTTTATCTTGACGAAAATGGAATAGAGCGCCTTAGAACCACTAAGCATGAAAATGCTTAGCGTGTTATTTTATCAATGCGTAGGTACGGTGATAGACATTGAGAGAGCAAGACCCAGATCGAGGCTCGAGTCATAGAAGAAGCTGCGGGTATGCTCGAGTCATATGCGTACTCCATTTCTTTTGAACATTGACATTTTGTAAAACAGTTTGAACTCTGAATCATTATTTTTGTAAATGTATTTTGTTAAATGTAAGTGGTATGAGCCTTTTGAATGTGTAAATGTTTTATGGGCTTGCCCAAAATGAAAATGTTTCCGCGTAATAACAAAATTTAAAATGAATAACACAAGCCAAATGTTTTGATAAGATAATTGAAAATGTCGGAATTAATAGAACTTGACTTGGATCATAGCCGGGTGCGTCGAGTTAGTCGCGACACTTTTGAAAACTAAAATTTAATAACCACGAAAAATAAAAAAGAAATAAACCGAGTGTCCGGGAGTTTCGGTTGGACTCGTAATCTGGTTGAAATTTGGGCTAGAAATTACGCCACCACGACAGCATTGCTATATCTAAATACAAAGCAGCTATTCTCCCAGTCAGACGTTGAATTTATTTGGTGTTCGAAGGTCGTTGCATGTCTAGCATGGCTTTTATCTAATCTAGATTTGCCTATATTCTTGATTTATTGACTATAAGTGAGAATTTTAGTTGAGACCAGAAGGCACACTTGGATTAGGTTGACTTCATGTTATAGTTTTCATGACTTGGAATTGTGGCTGACTAGGTGGAGTTCATTAGACCGACCTTAAATGACTTCTGACATGTCATCTATGTACTATACATAAAACGGATGCTCCAATATGCTTGAAACATTTTGTTAAAACTTAGTCTCGTAGGTGGCTACTAGTGTTCTTAAACTCGAGCATCACTGATGCTTGATGAGTACCTTACCAGTCACAAATAGTTATTCATCTTGGTCACTGGGTCCGTCGATTTGGTTATATCCAGAAGCGTCCATGAAGCTTGAGAAGCTTGTGGCCAGCCATGGCGTCCACTATAAGGTCGATCCGAGATAGGGGAAAGCTATCTTTTGGACAGGCTCGGTTGACATCGGTGAAGTCAATGCAGAGTCGCCATTTGCCCGTTTGCCTTTTTGACGAGGACTACATTAGCCAACCAGTCAAGGTATTCTACTTCTCGGATAGCTTTGGCTTGGAGGAGTTTGTTAACTTCTTCATTGATCGCCTTCTGCCTTTCTGGGGCGAAACTCCTTCTTTTTTGTTTGACGGGTTTGAAGGAGGGACTGATGTTCAGCTTGTGTGTGATTACTATGGGGTTAATTCCCCCCATATCCTCCTACTTCAGGTGAATACTTATATATTATGTTTTAAGAAGTAAATAAGGAGGTCCTTGACGTCTTTAGCCAAATTGGATTCGATGTAAACGAGATGTTCCGGTTGGTCATCAAGCTGTATTGGTTCTAGTTCTTCCGAGAGTGTAGGTCAGATGCTTACCTCATCTCTCATGTCGAGCTCATCCATCTAGATGCTGCCAACCGCTTTTTGTTTCATTGATCTGAATAACACTCCCTGGCTATGCACTGATCTCCTTGAACCATTCCTACCCCATTCGTAGTGGGGAATTTGATAACCATATGATAGGTGGAGGGGATGACCCTTTTGGCATTGAGGGAGGGTATGCCCAATAGCATGTTATAAGATGATGGGGCATCTACTATGAGGAACCTTACCGACGTTGTGGCATAGCACGAGGGATCTCCCAAAGTGAGCACTAGTTGTATGGACCCTAGGGGTAGCACTCTTTCTCCAGAGAATCCCCGTAGTTGGGCGTTGACCGGTTCTAATTTCTCCCTTCCGATGCTTATTTATGTCAGCAGCCCAGCGAAGATGATGTCGAATGAGCTCCTTTGTGGAGACGGGACCACAGTAATACGGTTTTGTTGGCTACGATGGCCCTTATTACCAATGGATTGTCATGGGGATGCTAGTAGCCTTCCATGTCGGAGTTCGAAAAGGTTATGATAGTGTCCAGCCGAGGGAGTTTGAATGCTGCTTATATTTACAGTGTCTCCTTTGATATGAAGCTGTGTAGATGAGCCTTCCGGGCCGAGCTAGACTCCCCCCGCAAACCCCTCGAAGATCACATGGATTTCTCCCAAGGGTTGCTGGTGTTGGGTTGGAGCTGGCTGACGAGGTGATGGGGGTGGTGCCTGGCCCCGACCTTCTGAGGCCATGAAGCGGCAAAGATGTCCGCATCGGATCAAGTATTCAATTTCCTTCCTCAGTTGGATGCAATCATCTGTTCAGTGTCCATGATCCCTATGGAATTCACAATACTTGGTTGAGTCTGTTTTGGGTTGAATTACGTGGCGCTGTCTAAGGCGACCACCTTCGAAACTTTTCGTCTTCGTCTCACGTGGGACACCATGACCTGGTACATCAAGGGTGGTGCTAGGAGTTGATATCGTTCTTGCTGACTAAATTTGTGGTGGGCCCAATCGATCCCTGACATTGCCTCGTATCTTTGGAGATCGTTATCTATTCTCTTTGTCCCTTCATGGGGATCTATCTCTGTCTCCTCGTCTCCTAGGGCTTCGTTCTCGCTTTTTCTCACCCCTGCTTTTCTCCTTTTGCGCGAAAGAGTTTTCCCTCGTAGATAGAAGGGCTTCCTCACCGTTGATGTATTTCTGCGCACATTGAACACCTTGGCCGTAACTCTGAGGATTCTTTGAGGATGAGAAAACATAGGTCTTTTCGATTTACATGCCTAGCGGCAATGAAAGTGGTGATAACTGGAAACTTCATCACACAGGATGTCCACAGCGCGACTTTGCGTTAAGCCTGCGGGCGTAGGACCTCGGGTTCTCTGTGGGCTGCGCTTTATGGTCGACGAAGTATTAGCGGCTTCACGTGCGTTCGTGCTCACGATGAAGTGGGAGGCGAATCGATGGATAGTTCCTAAAGGATGAGATTGGCGATGGCGGAGTCATTGAACGAGCTAATCTTTGGGACTTTAGCATGATGGCGAAGGCTCTGCATCTCACGGGGTCCTAGTATCCATGTAGCTCCATCTGATTCTTGTAGGTATTGAGGTGGTCTACAGGATCTTTCGTTCCGTCGAACATTTTGATCTGAGGCATTCTGAACTTTGCTGGGAGAGGAAAGTGTAGTACCCCGGCCGTGAACGGGGATTATGTTTGTTGCACCAAAGCATCCATAGGCCCTGGGCTACGTCAACTTGCGATTTCAGCCTTCATGGTTGACTCTTGTTGAATGTCTGAAATCTTTGCTCCTATGATGATTTCCCCTGTCTCCCTCTTGATAAAGGATGGGTCCATTGCCTCGATGTTCCTACCGGGAATCCACGATTCGCGACAATTAAGATCTGCAGATTTGATTCAATGCTCGATTAGAGCAAATCCAGTGTCTCGAATCAATAAAATTTAACAAAACCCTAATACCTTATACTAAAGTAACTTAGCTAATGCAATATAATGGTTGGATCGTCCACATGGATAGGTTTTCTTCATACAAATGAATAACATTGAAGTGCTTAAGGCCCCAGTGAATTTAATTTGGATTTTGGGATTTTGCTAAAAAACGGTGGAGTTTGGTGGATTTGAAAACTAAAATTAAAATGAGTAAAAATGTAAGAAGTCATGAAGTATTAGGTCATTGGGCTTGGGTTCTAGGGCAAGTGGGGTTTCTCGGGTCTTTTACCATAAGCGTTGGGGAGGAGATGACTATAGTCATCTCCGAACCGGATCTTGGTTTACAGCTATATAAATTGACTCAAATAACTTGAGAATGGCATTTCTTGTCGAGGAAATGGTCTTAGACGGTGAGGACATTCCTCCTTGACCCACCTTCCCGATAATCCGCAAGAAGATAACTAATGAATATCAGTGGATCTAGTAATAAGAATCCATTGAACCCTAAAAGATTACCAAATACCAATCATTCAAGGTGAATTGAAGGGGTTTAAACCTAAGAGTTAAAGAAAAACCATAAATGAGCAGTGAATACCTCGTTGAAAATAGGAAAACCTTGTAGTGCCTTAGGTTCCTTTGCCTGGTGCCTTCTACTTCAAGGAAGGATGGGGTTTTAGTCGTTCATCCTTTGAGAAAACCTTCTCAGATGGTGTTTGGCTCCCAAGAAAGTGAAGGAAAATGAAAGAAATAGGGAGAGAAAAAGAGAGAAAACGAGGCTTCCTGGAGAAGCTCTCCCCCCCCCCCCTAAATTTTCAATAATGGAATGAATTTTTCATACAAAGTCTTGGGTTGGTATATCAAGCCATACCACCCTTGTACAATTACCAAATAACCATTACAATGTCTAATCTAGAGTGGCAAAATGGGAAGAAAACAAAAAGTCAACAAAAACCAGAAAAATTTGCAGTGTAGGAGGATTTCGCAATTTTCGCAACCCTGCGAAAATTTACTTAGCGTTCTTAAAATATGTGACGATGCGAAATTTCGCTAAGTTGCGAGAAATTTCAATTGCGAAAATGGCGGGAAATTTTCGCGGGGGTTGCGAAAGTGCGAAAATGGCGCCTCTTTGTTTCTTAGCCTGCGGCTTCGGACTCTTGTCTAATGATCTTCTTTTCGACTTTATTTCTTCATTAGCGAGAGCTAGATTCCTAAATTTGAAGCTAAAAACACAGCAAAGAAAACAAACAAGACTTGCCATAAAATTTGATTAGTGTAATGCTAGGTCCTTAGCATGTCAGTGGGTTAATTATGCTTTGATTACTACACAACAAGTGCTAAATCATGGTAGGGCATAAATAGCCTTTATTTGAGCGATAATCCACACTGACCGACACATTTACTAGTCCCTTAGCAATGGAAGAAGAGAAAAACTAACAAAAACAAGATGGGCTAAATATATAAATACACAAAAATGGTTTTTCAAAAACGAGGTGATAATACTAAACTTGCAATAAGAGTCACCAAAATCCAGTGATGATTTATCTCGAAGAGTGTGTCTTTATGCAAATTCAAGTGATCAAAGCTGTGTCAACTCCTAGAATCAACTGACACCTTCCACAAATCTAAGTGTTAATTTGATTAGCTTTCAAAAGAGTATGTCATTGTCCTTCCCGCTAACCTAGCTCTTGTCTAGACCTAGTAGCCTAACCAAACTCAATAGATCAGGACCCACTTTTATTCCACAACTCTTTTTTTTTTTTGTTGTAGGGGTGCAATGCTAAGGGCATCGAATTCAAAATACTCCCAACCAATTAAGGTTTAGGGCATCAAGTCATAAGGATCTCTCAACCACTAACTCTTCAGGTTTCACCCCAGACTTTTAATGAGTTCGAAACTCCAGGCACCTCTGATTTATAAAATCCACCTGTATCAGCCCCATGTACTTGAGCACAAAGTTGGTGACTCCCAACCCAGGTTGGTTTAGAGACACTTAGGGCTTTAAGACTCTATATATACCCCTCAAGCGGGTGCTCGGGTTTCAAGGCAAGCGATCACAAATTTTTTTAATCTTTTTCTTTTCTTTCTTTTTTTGAAGACCATTGGTCTTTTATTGAGATCTAACCTGTGAGAAGGTCAAACAAACTAAGTAGGGCTTTGCGAGGTTTAGGAGGCAAGAAAGTTTTAAACATTAGCGAAACCTAATGTGTACAATGTGTGGATGGAATCAAAGTGGAAGAAATAGGGTTGAAAACAATAGAGAATTTGACATAATATTGACTTCGAAATAAGCATTACACTACTCTAACATCAATAGCACTGGAACAAAATTCCAATTTCTCAAACTACAAGCTGAGCATTACAAATTTTTTTTTTAAAATAAGTAACGATGAACATTAAGTAAACATATGCTGGAAACTAAAGCATGCACTATACAAAAACACTTGCTATAAAACAACCAAAACAACACTTCCTTCCTTAACTCTCCCCCAACCAAATTCAACATTGTCCTCAATGTGGTCTAGGAATGGAAATTTAAGGGAGGAAGTGATACCTCCTTGATGAAATGTACCTGTTTTTGAATAGGAGACGTCACAAGCTTTCCAACGAGACCTTATTCACTCCATTTGGGCTTCAAATGAACAAGTTGGAAGCAAAAAAGAGAGGAAAAAGGGACCAGTTGGAGCATTTTGCAAATTACACATTTTTCAAAATTTCAAAAGTGTTATTTCTGGTTATATTTGGATTCTGCACTCTCTAAGCTTTCCAACGAGATGAAAATCATCAAAAAAAGGAGTCCGGATGAAAAAGTTATGGTCAAAACAAAATTGGGAAAAAATCGAAAATGATAGGAAATTTTTCGCAATATTGTGAAATTTATAACATTGTGAATTTCGCAACGTTGCAAATTTTGCAATCATACGGTTCAAATTTATAATCGCATGGTTGAGATTTTTGTTTTGTTTTTTTAAATTTTTTAAATATGAATCTGAGCTTTTTTGAAAATAAAATAAAAAGAAAAGGTCTGATTACGAAAATTCGCAAACTGCGAAGTGGAGTAGTTCTGCGAAAATCCTTTGCTCATTCTACTCTTACCTTTCCTCGGCCAAAATTTGCTAGAAAGGCGCAAAAAATAAGCGAGAAAAATATAAAAATGTAGAAAAATGAAAAATGAGCTAAAAACAAAGATTAACTTAAAATTAGAGAAAATCTACTAAGAAAAACTTAACAAAGCAAGATAAAATAAAATGAAACAAAATAAAAATCATAACAAAAAGCGAGTGGACTTTGTCGACTCAAACCAGTTTCTCAAGGCTTGGTTGATGGTGCTAGAGAGGCGGGTGGAGCTTGTGGAATTCTTGAGGTCGGGTGCTTTCTGATGCAGACCATCACCACGACCATCCTTTGTGCCTTGCAATAAGAAAAACCAATCATTCAAGGTGAATCGAAGGGGTTTAAACCTAAGAGTTAAAGAAAAACCATAAATGAGCAGTGAATACCTTGTTGAAAATAGGAAAACCCTGCAGTGCCTTAGGTTCCTTTGCCTGATGCCTTCTACTTCAAGGAAGGAGGGGTTTTAGCCGTTCATCCTTTGAGAAAACCTTCTCAGAGGGTGTTTGGCTCCCAAGAAAGTGAAGGAAAATGAAAGAAATAGAGAGAGAAAAAAGAAACTGAGGCTACGGAGGGAAGGCTCTCCCCCAATTTTCAATAATGGAATGAATTTTTCATACAAAGTCTTGGGTTGGTATATCGAAGCCATACCACCCTTAACCTGATGCAAATAACCATTACAATGTCTAATCTAGAGTGGCAAAATGGGAAGAAAACAAAAAGTACAAAAAGTCAACAAAAACCAGAAAAACTTGCAATGCAGGAGGATTTCGCAAGGGTTGCAAAAATTTTCACAACCCTACAAAAATTTCGCAATGCTAGGAATTTTCGCAAAGTTGTGAAAATTTCGCAAAGTTGCGAAATTTCCAGTTTGCGAAAATGGCAGGAATTTTCGCGGGGTTGAAACCCTGCTTGAAAATTCACAACCCTTGCAATAAGCGCCTCTTTGTTTCTTTACTTCTCTGACTTCCGGACTACCGCTCTGATGATCTTCTTTCAGCTTTATTTCTCCATTAGCGAGCTAGATTCCTAAATTCGAAGCTAAAACCTGTGAAAACAAACAAGACTTGCCATAAAAATTTGATTAGCAGTAATACTAGGTCCTTAACATGTCAATTGGGTTAATTATGCTGATTACTACACAAAAAGTGTTAAATCCATGGAGAATTAAGGGCATAAAATAGCACTATTTGGGCAGTAATCAATCCCCTCATTGCGATCATCTCTAGGGGGTTTGTAGGGATCGTGCTCCTTGGCTTGGCTGGTTTCTCTTTCTCCGTCAACGTCTTGAGGAACGTTGTGGTGTCGTTGTTCTTCTACTTGGGCGTTGCATACATGCAGTGGTCTCGGTCTCTTAACCAAGCGGCCCGGTTAGTGAGACGGAGTGCCTCCCATCTCGCCCGGTGGCACAATAGAGTTTAGTGCCTCTCTTGGTGGCCGGCTATCTAGGTTGCCCTACTAGTCTTGCGTCCTAGGGGGGTTGGCGTGACTCCTGCTCATTTTTCGGGTCGATACCATCAATTACTGATAATTTTATTTGTAAGGGAACAGTCATTCCCACAGACGGAGTTAAAAAGATGGTGCTTTTTCTACCGATACTGGACTGGAGCTTCTTGGATTCGCTGGGCCAATCTGTTAGGCCGGATCGTTGTACAACCTGCAACTTGCACTGAAAGGGTGATTCGGCAAGGTGTGTCGGTCGCCCATCCGATGGCTAAGTCAGTTTCTTTCTTGTGAGAAGGAAAGAATTCAACTGTTTATGGCGTTATCACTGCGTACCTTTTTGTGTATAATGAGTCGATATTTATAAGGGGAAATAGTGGTTACTTTCCTTGTTAGATGGTGATACGGTATCTCTCCCATTGGGTGAGAAGTTTCATTTTCCTTATCATGGACCGACTCTTAAAGAATAATGGAGGAGTCGTGATCATGTAAGATCATTCTTTCCTAATCCATGGGGCGCGGATCATGGAGACTAGGCACTTTTCCTTTTACACGAGTTTTGGTACGCCTGTATCAACCCGGCTACAGGGGATGGTTTCCAGTGCGGGCACAGGCGTTTCACTGTATGGGCAGGCTTCTTTGTTGGGTGCAGTGCCCCGACTCCTTTCATAAAGCGGAGGTTGGGCTTGCACCACACAGGCTTGCGCTACGGGCTGTGCGCATAATGTTTCTACCTATCGGCTATCATACACGTTATTCTCGCCATTGTTCTCTCATTCGGTAGGTCCATTTGCCAATAAGATGTTCAAAATTCATTTCTTAATAGGGACCTCCATGAGCAAGTTTTCATGAAACAGCCACCGGGGTTCATTGACTCTACTTTTCCCACACAGGTTTGCAAGCTTAATAAAGCTATTTATGGTTTTATTAATTATTTACTCACTATTTTTATTTTATTTATTAGAAATAAAAAAAAGTCATCCACCAAAGTTGGGATCAAACCGAAATGTTCTTTTATTTAGTAAAATAAATCAAAATCAAAGTGTTTATTTTCAACATTCGAAGATTTACAATTATTAAAAAAAGGTATAGCCTGATTTCCTTTACTAAATACATATACGTATTTAAAGAAAACCGAAGTAACAAAATCTTGAATCTTAGATATATATTTTCATTTAATTATTACCGTATTACCATAAAACAAGATTCATTCATTAAAGAAACTTCAAAAGCTAAAAAAACATAAATATTATATTATTTACTCGGTGTATTTGCTCGGGCATTCAAAGATGAGTAAACAAACTAAATAAAAAATATACAAATTCTGCATGGCAATCTCAACTAGTCTATATGGAAAGAAACAAAAAATTAAGGAAGAAGAAACATACATGTACATCAAAACACACACAATGAGAAACAAACTAAAACCGGTATATACAAGAATAAATAAACAAATAAAGGGGACAGTAGAGGTAATTACTTTTAAGCTTTACAACACTGGTTGTTATTCAAAGCCACCAATATACATCCCAATGAAAGCCAAAAAAACCAAAATTCCCCCTCTTTTGGCCGACCACCACCCTTGCCTTCCTAAAAAAAAAAAACTCTCCATATATACATGTCATCAACGTCTCCTATTACTGCTATTGTCTCAACTGCTTCCATCATCAGCCCATGCTCTATTGTACTAGCTTCAACTGCTCCCATCTTGATTTTCAAGCTCCCTTTGAGAGTCATCCACCCATGTAAAACAAAACTCAAACTGTAAAACCCAAGAAAAATGCAATTATTTTGAAAAATTGCAAAATAGTAATTTATCGTTATAGTACAGGTTGAAAACCTGAAATTTTTCTAGATCACGGATGACTAAATGGACTTCACCTTTGGAATTGTCTCATGAAATCCAGCTACCTAGTCAAATTTCGTCGAATTCCGAGACAATCAAAATATTCACGTTTTTCGGGGTGAGGGATGTTCGATGGATCCCAAAAACAAGATTTTTGAAGCAAATCTTGGAAGTTGAGTAATAATTTAAAGAAATTTCGTATAAGATAATTTAGAAGCTTAGGCAAGGGATGAAATAAATTGTTTCGGAATGAGGACTCGGCAATAGGGACACGTGACGACGTGAATACATATCCAAAGTATAAAAGGAGAAAAAAAAATCTCATTTGGGAGAGATCTCCCATTTGTTGATTTTTGAGTGTAGAGAGAGAGAGAGAGGAAAGAGAGAGAAAAAGGTAAAAAGGTTCCCTTCGGCGATTCAAGGGATTTTGTCTGTCGGAATTCATTGGGCCAAGAACTAAAGTTCATCGCCTTGACGAGTGCTACGCGTGGGTATCGAAAACATGAGATTTTGCTGAGGATTCAAGCGAGGAGTTCGGGAAATCAAAGGCTTTGGGTTTAGGAAGTGTCCACGGGACTTCCTAGAGTTTTTTCTATGCTACAAAAGGTAGAGATTCTTCCTACTTTGGTTTATTTTCCATTATAGGAGCTGTTTGGTTGAGTTTTAATACCCTAAGGGGCTGTTTGGCAAAATAATGGGTTATGATAATAGTGCCATGTTTTGACCTTATTTGATGTCCAGTTTTTGGGGCTGATTTTTGATTAGAAAAAGGGAGAATTTGGACTATTATCTTTTAAGGAAATTATAGCCCTATCTAAGAACTTGATGTTAGGCTTTTGAATCACCCAAATTGGACCTCTATAACCCAAGTTATCGTCCATTTTCTGGTTGCCTTGTTTTGGCCGAACCTACTGTCCAGATTTTTGGGACTGATTTTTGGTTGGGAAAAAAATGAGAATTTGGACTAGTATCCTTCAAGGAAATTGTAGCTCTATCTTAGAACTTGATGTTAGGCTTTTGAATCACCTAAATCGGACCTGTACAACTCAAGTTATGGTCAATTTACCGGGACTGCTACAACTTAGGTTGTTTAACTATTTGTGTCCAGATTTTGAGACTGTTAGGGAACTAGTTTCTAAACTAAGTTCAGAACTATTATGTGGTCTATGATGGCTTATTGTGTAGAATGTTTTGTGGCATCTAGCCACCCTGTGAGTGATGAGGATCAAGTGTCGTTTTCTTGACTAAGAGTGATGTGTTTGGTGTCGATGTGTGCTCTAACATGTTGACATGAGATGAGTTATATGTGCAAATGGCCATGACATGAAGCTACCGGTTGTGAAGTGTGCCAGCTGCCCGATGAAATGTAGTGACTTGTTTGGATGTCAATATGTGTGCTCCAACATTTTGACATTATGATGAATTGCGCTATGTGCAATGGCCATTACATGACTTGCTTGTGTGTGTCATTGCTTAGTCGTAGAATGACATGTTGAATGTGAATGTTGATACGTGTTTTGGGATGGGTTGACGTGAATGAAATTATTTATAGGTCATTATCACAGTGATGTGATTGTCCTTAACGTATTAAGTGAATTGTGGATTGTGTTGTCCATGTAGCATTCATTGTGCGTGTAAGATACATGCAATGACATTGCATTGCATTTATACACGGGACATCGCATGACATGGGTGTGAGTGCATGGTAGAGATCGACACTGTGTTTGGTGTTCGATGGTGGGCTCGGTAAAATGGGACAACGTCCAAAATGAGTTTCACGATCGTATAAAAGAGAAAGAAAATGAAAAATACGTGTGTTGGGTATAGCAAGGAGGGATAGATACCCCCTCGGGTGAAAAACTCGGTATTCTTGGTTAGACATATGTATCCAGTGATGAAAGTTCACGAAAGTGTCGGAAGAGCGTCTGAAAGCCTACGGTGAGATCGAGGAAATTCCTTTACCCGTAAAAACACGTGGAGCTTGGTAAAAACAGTGAATACTCCAGTTTGTCAATGAATTTTTGATTTATAAAACAAAAGCTGGTTTTGGAAAAATGGTCATTGATGGAACATAAATGGCCAGAGTTTTCACACACTTAGCATATGCGTGTGAAGGGAGTTGGTGAATTTCGAGAAATGGGACATGGTGAGTCGCGTGCAAGTAGTAGCATGTATGAAACGTTTAATTAGGAATGTGTATGTTTTTACTTGAATGTATTGAAATGACATTGCATGTGCACTTAGGTGGGGTAGCCCCTTGCAGAATTATTCTATATTGGGCATTGCTCACCCCGTTGTGGAACCCCCTTTCAAGTACAGGGTTGACACCGGTGAACGGCACTCAGACGAGGCCGTGATTGTGAAGAAGGCCAACATATGGCCTTGATAAAACTTTTGTAAAAAGTATTTTGTATAAAAGAACTGTAATTAAATTATTTTAGACTATTACCAATATAGTCAGGTAAGTAATTATGGTAAGAGGGTCGTGATCGAACTCTCTGGATGTATTAATTGTGTGTGATCACGAGATATTGGAATGGACGGATGGGCCTGTGTGGTATTACTATCAATTGAGACCTTGTATGGGTCATGGATATATTGTTATACAGGTTGTATATTGGGTAGAACTCCCCAATTAAAAGGAAGCTGTAGATTTTTGTAAAAATATGGATCACGATAAGTGGACAAATTGTAATTGTCGGATTCTAAATCCACAGAGGTGTGAGGTTGATGGGTGGTTGTCAACGGGACCCCCGAGTTTTATGACATCACGAAAACAGGAAGGGAACAAGAGAGCAAAATAGAAAGCCCAAATAAACTAAAAAAAAACGTAATAGATTTAAATCACAACCTATATAGACAGTATAATCTAGCCCGAAATTGATTAATATTAATGATCCAAGTCAACCTAACACAAAGCCCAATCTCCTAACAATAGCCTATTCAACTCGGGCAAATGACAGCTCGAATAAACAAAAGGGCACCCAAAACACAAATCCAAACCCATAAAGAGAAATCTGATATTAAATAATAGAAATAGATGGTGATGATGCCTGAGAGGTATAATAGCCATGGTAACGTAGTCGAAGGAAATAAGTGTGAATGAGAAAAAAAAAACTACGAGAAATAGGTAGCAGAAATGGAAAATAAGGGAAAACGAAACAAAGAGAGAATAAATGAAAAGGAAATGAACAGAAAGCACAAAAGAAGGAAAGAAAACCCAAAAAAAATGAAAAGGAAGACAAGATCGGAGAAGAAAATGAAAGGAGTCCCAAGAAGAAATGAAAGAAAAGAGGATGAGAAGTAATGAAAGAAAAGAAAAGAAGAAAGGGAAAAAGCGAGTAAGAGAATAGGGAAGACCAAAGGGTCCGTCATGGGGAATCAAAATGTCTTTGTTTTAAGGTTTCTTTGAAAATGAACGGTGGGGGTGTGTTGAGGAAAAGGAAGGGCTTAGATTTAAGCTTTCAGAAAGGAGAGATAAGATGGGCTTTAATAATAATAATAATAATTACAAATTCTAGGGTCTACAAGTGGTTTTTCACTCAAAATTTAATGTTATTGTCTCTTCTTTCTATTTTATCTCTTGATTAGTTTTCATGAGCCTATGACAATTTTCATTGTGTTATGTTTCTTTTAAAAAAGATAATTTTATTAATGCAAACTAGCAAAACATTTAATAAAAACATCGAATTAAATTCACTAAAAACTTTAAAGATGAAACGCGTGAGTTAATAACGTAATGTATGAATCGATCAGCCTGCTGGCGTTTGATAATCCTATAATGGTAGAATCATGCCATTTCGAATTTTGTAGTATATTAAAGACCATGATTTTATTTGTTGTTTATATATGATTGAATATGTTTTGTCATTTGATGACATGTGCGTAAAGTCTTCTGTAAGGCATTAAATCGGTCATTAAATGCAGGAAACAGCTGTAATACATCTTATGACAATGAGACAAAATCACGAAAAAGCAATTAGCTTGGAATATATGTGGAAGAATCACTTTATTGAGAAAGAAAATTGTAGATTGACGATTTCAGGTCAAGAATGACAAAAAATGTCACCCCTCCTTACTAACAAAAAATGGGTTAGAAGAGATAAAATATGAGAGAAAAGGATTCATTATGTTATGTTGATGATTTAAATATTGTTTAAGTAGAAATTGGACTAGTGTAATTTTTAAAGATCAAGATATAATTTAGTTGTTATTAATTGATTTATAGTAACATTCAAAATGAGTATTTCTTTTTTTTGACAATAATCAAAGTTTTTCATTCAACTAAATCCATAAAGAATATATCGATGAAAGAATAGAGGTGGAACAACTCTCCACAACCCTTCCTTGGATAGTTGGAATCTAATATAACATCTCGACTTTTGGATGAGGAAGAATATTCTGACATCAGCCTTTAGTGTTGGTAATTACAAATATAAAAGCTAGCGAAAACAAACGAGAAAAGTCGTATCGGTGGGATAGTAACCACACTCGTATTGTGATACAAAGAAGTTTTCTGAGTAAAGGTATCCATAGCCACACTCGATCATCAAGCTAAGCCACCGCGCTTATTTCCAACATGAACGACAAAACATATGAAGAAACAAAACAAAAGTGAATCATTATTGCAGCAATTTTAGTGAGAAATGAAATGTAGATGCACATGGGAAAGAACCTAAATTATTGAGAAAAAAAAGGAGAAAAATATATGGAGGATGCTTTCAGACCGTTCTTAACCTGAAAATCACCCCTTCAAAAGGAGTATTTGCGTTGCTGCTAGGACTAACGTATCATATTTGGGAGAGTTAGCTTCATTTATTTGTAATTTGTGTATGTGCTCATATGATTGAAAAATAAAATAACTCATTGGAGGAGAACACGGGGGTTTGTAATCATTTGAAAGAAACTTTTTTAATTATTGCAAAAAAAAAAAAATGTATTGATCACTCCCTCTCTCTCTCCCCATTCCTTCTTCTGAGTTATCCATATGTGAGCGGCGTTCGATCGAGAAAATAAGTTGAGGGGGCTAACGTATTGTGTTTGATTCGTGAAAAATATTAAGGAAAGAAAAATAAGCTAAGGAATGATTTTTTTTATGTTTAGTTGTTTAATAAAAAAAGATTTTGGTTGTGTTTGGTTTGTAAAAAAATACTAATGAAAAAAAAATGCTAAAAAAATATATTTTTCTTGTATTTGATTGCCTACTAAACAAAATCCAAGAAAATAAAATATAAATAAAGTTACATAGAAATTTAAGTATTTTAAAATTATTTAATCTTTATATTGATGAGTTTAAATAAATAAAATTGATTTAATTCTATTTTTATATTCCTTCATTTTTTTTTCCTTCTGCTTTTATTTTCTATTTTTCTTTTCTTTGATTTTCCCTCAAATTTATCGAGAACCAAACATAGCCCTATACAAAATCAAATGTAAATAAAATTACTTAAAAACTTGCAAATTCTTAAATTATTTAGTCATTATATTAATGAGTTAAAATAATAAATATTGTTTGGAGTAGTAAGTAAAAATAATTCGTGATCAGATTTAACTTTATTTTTACTTTACTTGATTTTTACCTTCATATTTTCTTTCCTTGAAACCAAACATAGCATAGATTAATTTTAGGAATGACTAATATAAATAATTTTTTTCCAAAATTTGAGAGGGGGCATTTGTCCCCCTAAGCCTTTGTTAGGTTCGCCCTAATATGTATGGATCAAATTAATTTTGCATAAAAAAATAATTATAACCTTTTCTTTTATTCATGACAAAAAATGGTGCTATTATGTTTTTATAACTTTGAGAAAATAAAAGAAAGTGTTTTAAAATGGGAGTTTTGACCCATAATATCACATTTTAAAAAAAAATTTATCACAATAATTTGAAAATCAAACAAATACAAGAACTAGTGCATTTAAACCACATGGATGGATGTCATTTCAGCAAAACGGTAGTTACTGACTACGACTTTAAATTTAAATGTAAAACCGTAGTCACTAAATTAATTTAAAAAGGTTTTAAAATCATAGTAATTGATTAAGATTTTATTGAAACGTAATCCACATAGTCATAGATGTATTAATTTGGACATTTGTCTGAATTCTCAAACTATCTTGATAAATTATTAATTTTTTTTAAATACAATATTATAGGACAAAACTTGAAAATGGTTTATTTGACCTTACTCAATCGGATATGATAGGTTAACTTCTTTGACAAAATGTAACAAGTGACTTTTTTTTTTTAAATCTTTGTCAATGGGATAAAAGATTTAACTTGTAATGAGAGATATAATTAATTTGAATCTCAACTTTTCAAGGATTTGGTTAATTAAAGTTTATAATTATTAATAATATTAGAAAGGGTTGTAAAAGTTTTTATTTAACCTATGTCGTAAATGATGAAAATGATTTTAGGTCTTGTCCATTGCATCATTAGGTATTTTCTAAAATTTTATATATTTTTAAATATAAAAAAAGCAACTTTTTGATTTGTATTTTTCCATTATTATTATCTGAATACTGCAGCCCAGCCCAGTATTGAGAACCGGAGTTCTAGTCTCCAACCAACGTAGCTCAGCCCAAAAACCCATATAAGCGGCCCAGAGGAGCCCAATCCATAAAAGCCCATTCAGCCCACCCCGTCCTTTCATCTTTCTCTTCCTCCCTCCTCGCTCCAGACAGTTCCAGAAAATTGGTTTCAATTTCTCATCCCCTTCACAGTTTCCCTCCCGTTCCAATCCCTATTGTCCTAGAAATATTTTTGAAAAAAATAAATGATAAATTAAAATAAATAAAGAGAATGGATTTGATTAATCTGAGGGTCTCTGCAATTTCATTCTCCCCGCTCAGGGGTAGCTGCTACTGTCCTTCACGCAAAACCAGTAAACTTTTATTCCCATTTTGGCCCCACCTTCTTCCTCGCGTTTCATGTAAGTCCTCCATTGCCCATGCCAAGAAGAGAAGTTCTCAGTCTCAACCGCTGGTGAAACCAACCACAGCTGAACAAATCTCTTCAAGTCAACGACAAGATGACCCTCTTTTGGATGACTTTGAGGATGGTAATCACTACTTTCTTTTCTTTTCTTTTTTTTTTTAATATTCATTTCTTTGTATGTTTGATTCTCGGAAAAAAATGAAGATGATCTTGCTGAAGCATTCTTTTTGTTCCCTTGTAATTAAATGGATGGTTATGTAAGCTCTTTGATGGCAATTATTTAGAATTCAAACTTTTTTTCGGTCTTTTTTTAGCAACTCATTTTACTTCCATTATTCCAATTTGCACTGTAATTCTCTCGCAAACACTCTTCCGTAATCCTAAGTTATTCCTAAAACCCTACGCCTTAATCATAAACCCTTAACATTAGGTAGATAAGTTAACCTTTATTTCGTACTTAAGCCTTTTTTCTATCTTCTCTTCTATTTACCATAAAATCAAAAACCCTATCAACTGTTACTTGATTATGGGTGGTTTTTTTAAAGGTTGTCCTCTATAATCTACCATTGCAGATCCGTATAAGCTACTTCCAGAAGCAACTGAAGTTGGATAAAAGTGAATTCTTGTGCTATTTGATACTACCATTGCCTACCAGTCTTTCACTTCCATTGTTGATTGATGTTCAATCACAAGTTTATGCTTTGTTCCATGGTTTTTTTTTTCTGTCTCCTTTATAAGCTCATACATCCTAAAACTAAACTAATTAGTAGTTGCTATTATAATATTGTTGTTAGTTTCTTAGGTCTTATATTTTATTTTATTGGTTTATCCATTAGTCATTGGGTTTGGTTATTGGTGAACTCCATGTAGTGCTTTGGTATTGGAAAGATGATTGTTGTTTCAAGAGTTAAGAATATCCTTTTGTATGTCCTTCAGGATTTGTATGGATTAGCCATTCATTTTTAGCTCCCCTGTTTTGTAAGGTTTGAACTAATTTTTCTTTGCTTTTCAATGTGCTTTCATGATGGAATGTTTATGGGCCGATCAATCATCAATTCAATTCACTTTGAGGTTGTCATGGAGATTTGATGTGTATGTTATGCTTTTGGTCTTCCTGTACTGTCAAACTTAGGCATATCGGTTCGATTTTATTTTTAACCAGAGCTATAAAGAGTAAGAATTAGATTTAATTTGACTACAGTTGACTGATTTACTAATACTTAGTCATATTTTTGTATTTTTATTCTTTACTCGTATCTTCTTTCTTACTTTGATTAAGAAAAAAATCCCTTGTCTTGATGTGTACTTTCCCAGTTAAAAATATTTAGCACTGAATCTACAAAGGGATTGAGTTTTTCCGTGATTTTTTTTTTTTTTATTTTTTTAAAATTTATATTATATAATGGGATTTTATGTGTCTTTCAGTCTTAAAAAATTAGTCTGGTGATCCCTTTTCAGTTAGATATGTGGCAGCAAAATAAAGTATATATTAGATATCTGTTGCTGCTAAGCCATACCCCTCCATGAAGATGCTTGATGGAAAATGAACCTCCATCTTATGCTTTGAACATTATCTCCAATGGTTAACATCACCTCTGGATGACACACATGAGAAGGAAGAACCATAGTTCCTAAACCACGTAAGCCTGAGGATAGGTAAGGAGGATTCTAGGTCTTTCATAGATGCCATTGGGACTTGGTTTGGATCTTATGCTTGCTATAGCATCAAAATGGAGGAAATAGGAAAGTGTCTGGTTTAATGGTTTGTCATGATTTTTAATTCTTTCTGATATGCAATTGCTCAGAAAAGTCCTACAGGTTACTGAGTCTCCCATGGCGTTCCAATGTATACTCTACCAGACTCATTGGAACAACTCCAGTATCATGTTAGGGAGATAATACATTTTGACTATCTGAAACGATAAACAAAATCCATCTTCCTCAGTGAAAAGGAAGATGAATTTCTGTAGCTTCTTGAGTTTCACTCTCTCCTCCCCTCCCCTCACTGCCCCTACTTGCCATATCAGCTCTTCCTAAAATCACCTGCATCTACTGTTACCTACTTTATCCCAACTTATTCTATCCTTTCAATAACCAGTCCAATAAATCTTTTGCCTGATCAGGCTCTTTATTAGTAGAAACCCACCAAATAGGAACCAATCCGCATAATCTTGGATAAGCCTCATCAAGTTGTGTCCTTAACAGAGTAATTTCTGTCACAAGCTTTGTATGCTTTGAAGACCAATTAAACCCTATAGTTTAGCCGCGTAGAAGCATAATCAATCATATATACTAGGAAGCTCATATATGTTCTACTTTCAGTAAGCATTTTAATAAAAATTGCACTTGAATAGTTTAGTAATATATGTTTGTTGTGTATGCATTGATATTCTTTGATGAACATCTCAGCAAGAACACTATGATGGAGACTTTCTTGTTTTCTAAATTCAATTAGTGAAGTGATTCTAAAAATTTTTAGTGTTGTGATTATTAAAAGTTTGCTTAAATGTTGAAATCCCATGTTTAAGTAAATTTATTTCTTTCTTGTTTAGAGGCATTAATGGATGATGTTGTTGATGATGATGGTGACGACAATGATTGGGAGAATGAGTATCTAGCTGATGATGCTGAAGTCCATGTAAGAATGAATAGAAAATGATTTTTTCTTTGTCTTTTTTGTTTTTAATTTCCTTATAAAATTTCTGAACATCATCCATTAATGGCGGTGTTCCTTTTATCCTTCTGAAAGGTTGGAGATGGCGGTGAAGGTGGTGGAATTTCTCTTGCAGGGACATGGTGGGATAAAGAAGCTTTATCAATAGCAGGAGAGGTTTCTGTGTCATGTGATGGTGACTTAAAAATATATGCCTTTAAGACATTGGCAAATTCCACTATTCAAGTGCGCATAGAGAAGCTTTCAAATAAGTAAGCATCTCTTGACACTACATTATGAGAAATGAGACTAGAAACTATATTATTGATGAATGATGCCAGTGAAAATTTGTATATGTCCATAATATTAATACAAACTTTCTGGCTTCCGTGAAAACAGTATCTCTTTTTGTCATGAAGTTTTCCCTTAATGTATTACTGATCAAAATATAAGTAAAGAAATTAAAGTTTATCTCGGAAAAGATTGTTTTATCTTCATGATCCAATTTCTATTCTTATAAATATGTTTGTGTGTGTGTGTCTTTATATATATATATATATATATATATATATATATACATACATACATACATACATACATACATGCTGTTAACTAAAAAAAGGGTTATCTTGTGATTTTATCATTTAAGGGTAGAATGGTCTTTTCAGTTATTTTCTCTTCTCCTTTTGTGCTTTAGGGTTTCCTTCTTTCTTTTCTTCATCACTTTTGCAATAGAGTTTGGTGATGAGTATTGAATAGAAAATGACTTCATTCTTCCCCTTTTTTCTTGTGTTCTTCTGATTTGCATTCTTCCTCTCTTTTTTGTGTTCTTCTAACACATACATGTGCATGTATGCATGTATGTACTTACACATTTTGGGTGGGAGCTTGGATTAAGTTTTCACATATTCTGGAAAAATGGCTTTCTTTAAAAGAAAAAAATAATCAAAGATTTTATGCAGCTATTAATAAGATGCAAAGGAGCTGTAAGATGCCAGAATGCAGTTGAGCATGTGCAAGCAAATCTTTTCTGCAGCCAAATAAAGCAATTTCAGTTATTAGATGTATATTATATTTTTTTGTGCTTGAGACATTTTGGTTCTTCCTGTGTGATAATTTTTTCTTTTTAAAACTTGTATTACCTATCAAAAATTTTCAAAGATTACCTATTAGATTATGATACAAAATGATATCTGCAGGTCTGGTTCTCCAAGCATGACCGATATTGAAACTTTCTCCTCGATTTATAGAGCTAAGTTAGAAGAAGCTGAGACTGCTGGATCTGTACCTGATAACCTGTCCCTGGAGGTGTATATTTGTTTTCAATTACTATTTGCCTCTTCTTTCTTCTTTCCATTTTATCATAGGGGGTGCAGAGGGTTGAGTCTGTCCCTCTTGTATGACAGGCATTTGGTAACTTAAAAGCTTGGAGTGAGGCTCCTATATTGTGCTGGTTTAGACCAATTCATGTTTGCAATTGTTGGTTCCTTTGATTCTAAAAGCTTTACTTATTGATAAAGTTTTAAACTTAAACACTTGAATTAGGTACTCTTATCTCATTAGATTTTGGGGCTGAAGAAATGAAACTCTTGTTAGGTGTCATCTCCTGGTGTTGAACGGGTAGTTCGAATTCCAGAAGAGCTTGATCGGTTTAAGGAGCGGCCTATGTATGTGAAATACGTCACTGAGGGAGTTCCTGGTTCAGCTGTAGAAAGTGATGGCATTTTCAGGCTTGTTTCTTTTGATTTGGAAACAAATTGTTGCAGTTGGGGCTTAGCAGATGTGAAGATAAATAGAGAGAAGGCAGGCAAAGGAAGGCCACTTAGCAAAAAGCAACGAGAATGGCGGTTAAATACACCCTTTGATTCCTTATGTTTAGTCCGGTTGTATTCTGAAATTTGAATATTTATTTTCCCCCTTTCTTTCATGGAAATGCCAATACCACAAATCTGGTCATCTTTTTTTTTTTTCTTTTTTTTTTCTTATATGCACGGCTCCTTTCTGCGTGTATAACAAATCATGACTGTTAAAAATCTTATTACCGTATATAAATAAATTCTGCTCAGTTGGTTGGCACAAAGAAAGGAAAAGGTGCTTTCCGGTGTGGTATTGCTTAAAAGTGTTTTCCTTGTGTGTTTGGGATCTGCTCAAGGCACCTCATAGTTTCATAAAAAATAAAGGAAAAGGTAAATAAAATGAGAGACATAATATATGACCATCTTACGTAAAAATGTTGAGTTCAAGTGTGCTAATATGTTCAAAATCTTCTCATGCATTCAAGATGGTTTTCATACCAAATTTAATCCAAAGAATTTCATATCTCAAAATCAATACATTCTAAATATATTTTACTCTAGTTATCAAATTTCAAATAATGTCTAATTAGCTAACACTTTATAAACAGGTTATTGGGCTCAAATTATTCCTTTTGATATGGATGGAACCATATATTATTAATACTTGTAACATATCCCCAAACTCTTAGAGCTAAGGTGAAAAGTTATTGCCGTAAAAATGTTTTTGTAAGTATATGAGTCAACAAGTGGTAAAGTTGACTCAAATGAGTTTGGATATCATCCTTTGGGATGCGCCTTCTTGGCTTGACCAACCAGTTACCTCAACTAATTAATCACTTTGCTATTTAAGCTTCAAAATCAAATGATAGGTTATAAATTAACTAATCTAATTAAATGGTCGAATTAGGAGCAAAATAACAATAACTAAGGCATAACACAAGAATGAACCCAATGGAATATGAATCTTGGGTCGATTGATGGTCTCTAATGCAATTGATTCCCATTTAAGCCTCGATTTGTGGATTATTAGAGCATATATTCGTCGAAGGGTAAAATTATGGGACTTCAACTTCTGTATATTAGTCCTAATTTCTCATTTCTCCTCCCCAAGTCACTTTCCAGTCCATGTAGATATAGCGTACTAATCAGCAATAATAAGCAAAAATAACCCTTCTAAGCCTTTTATTGATCACCTTCTGATAAAAGTTTAAACCTATGAGGAGAACCAATCACCTCCTGATACTTACGGCCTTTTCACAATGATACTTCAAGATCCGGCTAATTGATTTTAGTTTTTACTCTCAATTAATTAGCCCTAAACGCTAAATCAATTCATACAAATTGAATTAGACAACAATTCCAACACAACAGTCATGAATATATGTAAAACTAAACCACAAATCATATAAATGAGGACAATCAATCCATTAGATCCCAAAAATCTCCCTTAGAGAGAGATTTAGCTATCCATATTACAAAACAAAACAACCAATATAGTTTTCAACAAAAACATTATTCAAAGGAGGAAGAGAAAGAAGACAAATTGTTTTGATGTGCAGCTTGAACTTCAATCTCTTCTCCAAAGGGTGGATTTGATCCTCCTAAAAGGTTCTTCTATGTGTTCTTCCTTTCAAGCACTTTTCTCTCCAAAAATACCAACCTCTAGCAAATTAGGGTTGTTTTGATTTGATATCATCCACCCTGGACCTCAAAAGTGTGCTAAAAGTGGCATGAGCTCGAGCCAAGCCCGACACCGGCACTAAGCGTGAGCATGGCCATGCTGAGCGTGAGATGCCTAATGATGCTCCACGCTGAGCGTAGGATTCTCAAACTAAGCGTGAGATTCTTTGATGCTCCATGATGAGCGTAGGATTCTCATGCTGAGCCTGAGAGCCTGCTACAACAATGCTGGATATCGGTCTTTTTAGGTCCCCCTCTCGATCATTTTTTGCTTGTTTTCCCCCTAGAGCTTACCTAAAGAACAAGATAAGAGATTCAAGCATTAAAACCTTCAAAATTAACTTAAAAGCGTCTAAATAACAGGTCAATAATGATGATAAAATAAGTATAAAAGACATTTATCAAAACTCAACTATTATATCCCCATTCATTAGGTCTTGATCAAGGCTAGAAAAATCAAAGTAAACTATATTGTTTTTTTAGGTTAGAATAAATATATTGTTTTAGTAATTCACACTTGTAAAACAAAAATAATATCTCCACAATTTTGATTTTTTATATATAAGGAAAAAATGCAAACATACTTTTATGTAAAATACATATCTGATCTACGCGTAGAAGCAAGAATAATATTTTTCATAATTCAAAAAATCATAAAAATTATTTTCTTTTATAAAACATGTCTGAATTTCCTTATATCATAGAAGCATTTAAAATCCCAGTAGAAATTAGGCAAAGAATCTAATCTTTATCTAATGTAACCATAAGAAAAAAAAAATTCTTACTATTGTTTTTTTATCTAAAATTTAAGGTTTGAGAATACTAATATTTTCTTATATTAATCTTATTAACATTAATATTATTTTTAACTTTATAACCGATAGTAATTTAATCCCTAAATTTCCAAAATTTAATGAAACTCACATTCCTTCAAAATTTTATCCTAATTGTCTATTTCTTTTACATGCTTAATTAAAGTAAATCTTTTATTAAAAACAATTATTACTCATGTCCTATTATTGCTCTCCACAACCACTCTATATCTTACATCTTAACAATCAAAATTAAATTTTTACTTTAAATAATAATTATTAGTATCTCTCATATCTACCATGAAATGGTGAATGACCACACATTATGAAAGTTAAAAAGAACCTTTTGTATATGTTTGGTTCCCAAAAAGGAAAAAAAAAAAAAAAAACTACAATGGGAAATCATTTTTCTAAATTTGGAAGATTTAGAAAAAATGAAGGAAAAATAATCAAGGAAGAAACTAAGCATGCTTGCAAGATCACACAAAGGCATCGATTTTTCTTCATTATTATTTCCATTAAGATTTAAAAATGAATATCTTATGCAAAAGAACACTTTACATATTACTTTATGGAATGAGCCGAAAGAAAAATATGATCATGAGAAAATTATGATTATCCTAAAAGCTCGATATGACTAGACACATCTAAGGTTACAAGGCTACTAAATGCAACTTCCCATGGTTCAAGATCAACCGTCAATTAAAGCTATGGAAGAGAGAAAAAAAACATGCTAGAAAAAATGTTCATTGCATTTAATGCCTTGAATGTGCTCTTACATTAGAAGCATCATGAAAGTAGATTTATAAAATATGATGAACTAATACCATGCCTTTTTATCATTAAATAAAATAATGAACTTGTGATAAGAGATCATTTGTCAGGAGCTCGTGGCCCAGTACCCAACCCGACTAAGCCCGGAGTACGAATCGGATCCGGGACGCGGTCCTCTCTTTTACGAACCCTGATACAATTCCTTTACTCAATAAAACATATTTCAAATACTCATTTGTAAAGGATAATTATCCTTAATGAAAATATATACGTATATATTACGTTAACTTAAAGGGTGCCCATCATTTGATCACAAAACTCTTTTATTTTTTTGTTTCATTCGATGTGGCATTTCATGTCCATTTGGTCCATTTCCCACCTTTATACAATGCGACATTATTAGCCATTTTCAATATCCAAATATTTACAAAACATAATTAGAGTTCAATTTTCATAATAGCTGCTTGGTGTACAAAATGAGTCGAATAATTTCATGTATGCATGTGATGTGAGCTTTACTTATATTCCGTGTGACTTTGATCGGCGACTTTTATTCATCATGGGTCTATGTTCCTCGTATCTGCTCATCTGTACTCGCGCGATGATAGCAACGCACTAAGCATTTTCATGCTTAGTGATTCCCATATAGTGCTCTCTTCCTCGCTCATTTAAGTCAAATCATGCAATTTTTCTTAAACTAATGCGAATATGTTTTGAATGATCAATGCAAATGCCAATATATATATCATTTCATATACATTCATTTACGGTTCATTGATCATTCCAAATATGCACTCTCATCTGCAATAAATCATTTAAAACACAAATCATGCATTTCACAAATATTCTTATCATTTAACCTTTAAACGAATTTAGCCAATGTTTTCGATGCGTAGGATAATGGAATCATCGGGCACACTCCCGCGAGACAAATGTATAAAAGATTTTATAACAAAGTATAGTCCTCATGGCTACTGATCAGATATATATATATATATATATATATATATATATATATATATATATATATATATATATATATATATATATCATTTTGTGAACATTATCGATAATGTCCCGCGCTTACTTGGACGAAGTGACACTACATTACGTTTGTCATGTGACTGCGAAGCTTGACTCCTTATTGGTATACTAGTCTATCCTTAACTCGAATATGACGAATAACATTCTATTAAGGGCATTAAAAATCAGTCATAGAAATTTACAATAGGGTATATACATTTATACTCAAAAAGCACATTTCAATACTCATGCAATTTTTTTCATGGCAATCATTTCACAATCAGTTTTCTCAAATCACTTAAAATAAATCAATATGCAGTTTTATTGAAAATCATTTTAATAATTGCGCAAACAATTTTAATACTTGAAATAAGAAGAGAAGAATAGAGAATGAACCAAAAAGATTGTCGCACTTCAATTCCTATCCTCGGAATCTTGACTTCAATTTGGGTTTTCCTTGTCGCCAACCCCTAATTCATCACAATTAGAGAACAATATCAGATGGCTTATTTAGGTTTCTAGTTAAGGTTGTTTTCTACCCAACACACCTTCACTTGTAAAATTCTCTCGTGTAACAACGAAATTATTTTACCCAACTTCCTTTCAAGTCCATTTGTTCATGTTTCGCAACGTGAAGCATGCGTGCATCTTCGCGCCATGTCGTGACGTGGACGACCATGTTCTTCATCTCCAAGCAGTGATATTTTTTTATCTTTTTATTTTGTTTTCTCTTGCATTATTTTAAGGTATCATCTCTAGTGTGATCGAGCTAAAATTTGCAAGAAAGGATTGAAGTGTTCAACCTTAAATTTCTAGAATCATGGAATTTAAAGAGATTTGAATAAAATTATAGAACCATGATTGAAGTTACTTTAAGGGGACATTGGACAAAAATAGCACCGTTTGGAAATTACAATTCAAGAGTTGAATCAGGTTTATGGTTAAAGGAGTTGAATCAGTTAGAGATTCAAGGGTTGAATCGGTTTATGGATCAATTTAGTTCAAGTGCTGAAAACTTTTCATGTGTTTTTGAAATCGTGGGGTGCCATTATCCATTACTTTCAATGCTATGCATTAAAGAAAGCATGTTTAAGGGTGTATGTTAGCATGATGGATGATTATGGATTTTTCCCAATGGTGATTGAGCATATTGCATGGTTAGTTCTTTTTGGCTAAATAGGGCCTTTGTGTCCCTAACTCTCTCTATTTTCTCAATATGCTTCTCTTCTCACCTAAATCCCCCTCAAATATAACTTGAGGTTCTTCTTTAGAATGTATGTAATTAGATTAGTTGGTGAAGAATCAAAGGAGAAAGGAGCATGGAGGAGGATTCAAGAAAGAAGACTTTGAAATGTAAGTTTGATTTAATTTCATGGATTGTAATAATCATGCATGTCCCTTGGTTTGACCTAGTCAATTCCATTATGGCTCATGGAGTTGATTTTAGAATGTCCATAATCATGCCATATAGTCAGAGTGACTATCTTTATATTTTCATTAGATGAATGGAAATATATATAAAGCATGCTAATGCAATGATGAGACTAATTTAATGAAACCCCTCAATTAAAATATTAAGGGTTGGCCTTAACTAGACTCATTAGCTTGTTGGGTAAACCCATCGTTAATGTGGGATAGAGATGTAGTTGGGTAAGTGTACATGAGATGTACACATATCAAGAGTTGATAACCCAATGATAGTGCATAAATCAACAAATGATAGCACTGGATTCGATAGTTGCATAGAATTGCAATTGGTATGGACAAGATACCTACCTTTTGACCCAAGGTGGCTTGTTGGGTAAACCCAAGTTCATTCTTAGTGACTTTGGATATCGACCTACTAGGAGAACTTGTAATATAGGTTATCTCGGATCAATAGTGAGGGCTATCAATTCGTAATATAATAATGGGAGTTATAATGCATAATTATCAAGTCGTAATAATTATGCATTTTTCAAGTACAATCTAACATGATCTCTTTTACATATAGGTTGATAGAATCACACCATGTCGACAACAGTGAACTTATGATCAATATTGGATGCCAATAAGTTGATCGGTGATAACTTCATGGATTGGCTAAAAAATTTGAGAATAGTTCTCCAAAGGGAAAGATTAGCCCATGTCTTTGTTAAGTCACTCCCTCAATCCCTAGTTGTTGATGCATTTGAAACAGTCTAGAGGGCATATTGAAGTGCCTGGTTTATAGTGCAAGGGTTGGATTGATTATCCGCACCTCCATGTCACCTGAGTTTCATAAGTAGTATAAGATTGTGGATGAATATTCCATAACACTCCATCTAAGGGAACTATATAATGAGCAGGTGACAATTGAAAGGTTCAAAGTCTCTGAACTACTTTTTGGTTTGAAGATGAAGGAAGGGGCATCCCTAGTGTAGCATGCACTGAAGATGTATGAGCAGTATGCACTGAAGATGTATGAATAGATTGAGAGGTTGAATCAATTGGGTTATTAGATGGACTTTGAATTGAGTATAAACTTGATTCTGGCTAGTTTACCCGATAGTTTTGCACAGATGAACTACATAATGTCCACCATACCTAACCTTATCAACATGCTCAAAATAGCTGAGGGAAAATTGGCTGAGAAGAAGGCCAAAGAGAGTGCCCAGAAAGAGACTTACTTCTGTTGTGGTCAAGTTAGCCATTGGAAGAGGAACGACAAGGCCTACTTGGAGTCCAGGAAGCAGGTGGCATGTGATGCTCCATCTACTTCAAGTATTTATGTCATTAAGGTTTATACTATTTCTCTTGATAACATATGGATGTATGATATTGATTGTGGTTCACACATATGGATTGATAGGCAGGGCCTAAGGAACAGTAGGAAGCTCCCCAAGGGAGAGTCCGACCTTCGAGAAGGCAATGGTGCAAGAGTTGCAACTGTTGTTGTATTGACTTATATTTTGAACCTCCCTAGTGATCTTTGTTTAAATTTAGATGAATGCTTTTATGGACTAGCATTGATAGGAACATAGTTGAATGTCATTCTTTATGCTAGTAGTACATTAAGCAATGGAATTAACATATTAGACATGCCTAATCCAATTTTAAATGTTAATGACAATAAAAGGCTAAAGGGAGATAATTTGAAATCATCATACTCATGGCATTGTCGCCTTGGCCATACAAGTAAGAGGCACGTGACTAAGCTACACAAGTATAATATCTCGGGGTCATTTGATTGTGATTCATTTGACAAAATGTGAATCTTGCTTGTTAGGCAAAGATGACTAAGTTGCTCTTTAAGTGAAAGGGTGAACGTGCTAATGGACTGTTAAACCTAAAATAATGAAGATGTATGTGGTCATATGTCTATACATGTCATCTATTTCATAACCTTTATTGATGACTATTTATGATATGGGTACTTGTATCTCATAAGGTACATGTCTGAGGCCTTTGAAAAGTTTAAAGAATTCAGAAATGAAGCAGAGAAAAAGCTTGGGAAAAGTATCAAATCACTTAGATAAGATCCAAGTGGTGAATAATTAAGCCAAGGGTTTCTAGGTCATCTTCGGGATAATGAGACTTTATCCAAGTGGACTCCACACACCGCATCAAGTGGTGTAGCTATGAGGACAAACCGAAACTTATTGGACTTGGTGAGGTCTATGATGGGCAAGGCAGATCTGCTCAAATCCTTCTGGGGTTATGCACGTGATATTACTGTTTAAGTGTTAAACAAAGTCCAATCCAAGTCAGTTGAAGTTACTTTATATGAGATATGGACTAACAAGAAGCATTGTCTTTCTCATAAGAAAGTATGGGGTAGTCCTGATTAAGTAAAGCGGACAGTGTCAGATAAGCTTGAAGCTAAGTTTGAAAAGTGTCTACTTGTAGGATATCCTAAGGACACTCATGGTTGATTTACTTGAAGGGATAAAACCCATTAGGTGCAAGTGGATCTTCAAGAAGAAGATTGACATGGAAGGTAATGTGATTACCTATAAAGCTAGGCTTGTGGCCAAGGGTTATCGTCAAAGACAAGGAATTGACTATGACAAGACTTTTAGTCCAGTAGCCATGCTTAAAACCATAAGAATACTCCTAGCCATTATTGCTTATTATAATTATGAAAAATGGAAAATGGATGTGAAGACGACTTTCCTTACTGGAAACCTATTTGAGGAAGTGTACATGACACAACTTGAGGGCTTCATATTTGGAAATGGAGATAAAGTATGCAAACTTCAGAGATCCATTTATGGATTGAAGCAAGCATCTAGGAGTTGGAATATTTGATTTGATGAGGCAATCAAAGAGTTTGGTTTCTCACAAAATCCAAATGAGCCTTGTGTGTACAAGAAGGTTAGTTGGAGTGCAATCGTATTCATAGTGTTATATGTGAATGACATATTACTTATAGGAAACGACATCTCAATGTTACAATATGTCTAAATTTTGTTATCCAGGAATATTCTCCATGAAAGACCTTAGAGAAGCAACATACTATTGGGATTTAAGATCAATAAGATAAATCGAGAAGGTTGCTCGGTCTTTCACAATCTACATATATAAACAAGATGCTAAAAGGTTTAGCATGGAGCAGTCTAAGAAAGGGTTCATTGCCACGACCCATGAGATTATCGTCTTAAAGACCTTGCATTCAAAGACAAAGGATGAGAGGAACACATGAGTATGATGCTATATGCTTTGGCTGTATGATCAACCACGTAAACTATGTAATGTACTAGGCCCAATGTATAACATGCTCTGAGTGTCACGAGCAAATACCAATTGGACCCAGGTGAGGGTCATTGGGTGGCTGTCAAGAATATCCTCAAGTACTTGAGAAGTACCAAGGATGTGTTCTTGATTGATGGAGATGGGGATCTTACTCTAAGATGCCAACTTCTAATATGATAGAGATGACTCCAAATCTTAATCAAACTAAATGTTCACATAGAATGGTGGTGCAATTAGTTGAAAGAGTTCCTAATAAGAAATGACTTTGGATTATATGACTGACTCATAGTACATAGTTACTTCTGATGGTAGCTACGGAAGCAGTTTGGACAAGGTAGTTCATTTATGAACTAGGAGTGGTCCCAAGCATTGTTGATTTGATACTGTCATGTTGGAATAACAGGGGAGCCATTGCGAAAGCTGGAACCACGGTCTCATCAAAGGTCCAAACTAGTACTCAAGGTGATACCATTTGATTTGAGAAATCATTGGTAGTTATGATGTAGAGATAGAGAAAGTTGCCATTGATCATAATATCATTGATCCTTTGACTAAGCCTCTTCCCTAGACAAAGTTTGACTCTCATGTGCTCGCCTATGGTATGAGAAATAAAGGCGATTGGCTTTAGATCAAGTGGGTGTTTGTTAGAGAAGTGTTCTAAAGGCAACTTTTAGCACTTCTTGTATGTCTTATGTTACTATTTCAGGCATCTTCATTTTATTGATGTTCATTTATTAAATGAATTGATAGTGTTCTTAAATCAATTAATGAAGTCCATGATACATAACATGTCATGAAGGAAATCATGATGATAAAGGATTAACGTAATAAGATTCATATCATATGCAATTATGTTAGTATCTAAATTATTCATAGTCATAGGATTAATGAGACTAGGTATTGTTAATCCGGACAGACTAGCACATGTCATACTCCTTGATTGGATCAAGTAGTGGATCTTATAAATTGTGATCATGAGTTGGCTAGAGTTGACATGTGGATGCTTGGTAAGAGTAGCAGAGTACATCGGAGACCTGCCATGAGACAATCATATGGATAATCTATTATATGTAGATGATTGTCTCATCATAACAATTGTGTAAGTATCCTTAGACTTGAGGTGCTCAAGGATTTCTTGGATGTTGATTATGTACTTTGACTTCATTACTTGTTGAAGGTCGCTCATAGGGTGATGATCGGGTACAACTTGAGGTGTTCGAAGGTAATTGAGTAGCCAACAAAGGATTTGCCACTCCTAATAAAGGGAGAGTATACCTATGGCCTCTTGTCGAGGTTATTACTTGGGAATCTCTTGACATAGTGGAAATGTCATGAAGAGTGTCTTCAGGTGCATGACTGATGAGTAAGGAGTCCGAGGAAAAGATCTATTATCACTTGGGCTAGATGTGGCATAGCCATTCTGTGGGAGTTACACGTTGTCCATGCTCTGAACCGAGTAGGGTATAGAATGGTGAAAGGATGAATTGCGCGATAATTGTCTATGGAAGGGTTAGCAGTTAGACCATTGACTCTTTGATCAATTGGGGTTCATGATGTGTTTTTAGATACCGCTCATGACTTGCTTGGATTTAATAGTTTAATCAAGTGGCTAACATAACTGGGAACCTAATGAGTCACACACTTAGAAGATTGTGGGGCTAATATAAAATAGATTTGGATGTGATCCAAATATGAGGGAGATCAATCTCAAGCATGGAATGTCATAGGATTAGTGGAACTTGGGATCAAAAGTAGGCTTAGGCTTCTTCATGGGCTTAAAGCCCACGAGGGAACACACCATAAGGCATAAGGATACATGTAGCTAATCATCTTTTAAAGAGAGGGGCACTTTGGATATTTCAATAGGTAGGGTTTTCCTATAAAAGGACCTTTATGGAAAACCCTAACCCTAAGCCTTCATTTGCTCACTTTTCTCAAGAAGAGTGGTCTTGAGAGAGAGAGAGAGTGTTCTTGAAGAACAACCCACTCTTGGTGTGATTTGAGAGTCAAATCCTTGGGTTTTGGCTTCCCGATTTAGGTATAGACTTAGCTAGCACCAAGACTTCAGCCGAGACCGTTGCTTTGGAAGTTATCATCTCCACTCTTCGTGTGGATACTATTAGAGGTGAATCTAGGACTTGATTTGCTTCGGTCTTTGTTGCCCTAGCCATTGGATAGGTTCTAGAATCGACACAAGGCATAATCTCGCACTCTCTTTGGCTTGAACTGACTTGGATGCTTCAAGGGATCCTTAGAGGGTTTTTGAAGAAAATTTTTGTTGTTTCCGTTGCTGAAACAATTGTTGCCATCTTCAAAACCCAACAACAATATCACCGCAAACTCATCCAATCAGGTTTAAACCATTCCATCATCACAAACTCATGGACGTGGATGTGGACGTGGATGTGGTCATGGAAGGAATTCCCGATACCATTTTATTCATTGTAGTAATTCCTCAAATCCTTATAAAGTCTTATTGCATTGCAAAAAGTGATGTACTATTGAGGTAAAATAATAAAACATGAAGTTTACACATAATAAACCTTCCAAAAAACCATGAGAATTATACCCATATATTTGGCAACCTTACCATCCATCATTGAAAGAAAAGGAAAAAATATTGAAATTAACTTTACTGACGGTGATGGGTTAGGCCTAACATATTACGATGTTAATTTCTTCTAGGATTCAAGTGAGAAAATTGACCATTAATTAATTTCTAAGAACGGTAGATTGATGTCTCTTATTACTTTATACCTAGTCATAGTAATTAATTTATCTTTTTTTGATTACATCTATTATATTTTTATTTATATTATGATTTGTTTTTATATTATTTATATATGAAATTTGTCTTATTAAATTTGAAGAAGAACCACTCACACAATTCTTTGAGATAAAAGATACTTTCTCAACTTGACATTAATGAATTCTAATGTAATGAGCACATCTAGTACTACAAGTTTGTGGATGTCATATTGAAATTGTGAATAGAGGTAATATAAGGTAGTATATAAAAGATACTTTCTCAACTTGATATTAATGAATGCTAATGTAATTACTACATCTAGTACTACAAATTTGTGGATGTCATATTGAAATTGTGAATAGAGGTAATATAAGGTAGTATAAAATATTTTTTGCATCACTCTATTTTTTATGGCGAAAAGCTTAGTAGAAAAACTCTAAGCTTTTACCTATGAGTTGTATCATACAACTAAAAAGCTTGTGAAATTATATGTTAATGTGAATAAGAAGCTCAATGACCTAAAGACTTTTATCCTTTGGCATGACAAGCTAAGTCAACTTGGGTCTTCAATGATGCATCAAATGTTGTACCCACTAAAGAACCAAACCTTATCCTTTAGCATGACAAATTAGGTCACCTTGGGTCTTCAATGATGCATCAAATGATGTACTCACAAAAGAACCAAACAATTTTTTATCTGATGAAGTTTATCTATTACTTGTTTGCAAGGTAAATTGGTAATTAGATCATCCTTTATTAAAGTCATGTCTGAGTCACTAGTTTTTTCAAAAAAATACATGGGAACATATGTGAAGCTATCCATCCACCATGTGATTTTTTTTTTTATTTTACGGTTTTAATAAATGCACATACACGATGGTCACATATTTTTTCTCATTTCTACATGTAATATGGTCTTGTTGGACTCCTTGCATAAATGATAAAATTGTGAGCACATTTTCTAGACTATCTAATTAAGATAATACCACATGATAATGTTGGAGATTTACTTTTCAATAAGGTATATGTTTATTTGGAATGAAACTACAATTTCATAGAGATCAATCTATTAAAGAATCAATCGTTGTCACGTCATTTAATCACTAAAAAATACTTATAATGTATCAAGCAAGTTGTGAACATATATGACTAAGACCGACATCCAATATATTCGAGAATCATGTGGATTCTCCTTTATTAAAGGTAACACAATAATTTTATTTGAAGAAATTTTTTTATTCATTGTATGAATCAAACTAATTTTGATGAATTTGATGTTCAACAAATATGCTCAAGTGATAATTTAGCATATAATTAATAAAACCATTGTCAATATCAACATTTAAGATGTAAACTTAACAACATCCACATAAGGGAAGTATGCTTATAACAAGATACTATTGTACTATACTCTTTTTCCCCACTTACTGGTAAGGTTTTTAATGAGGTAGTCTTAATAGAATAAGAGATTTTTAAAGAATTATACAAATATTAAACTCATTTTCTTTTGCTAGGTTTTTTCCATAAGTTTTTTTTTTACTAATAACGATTTAATTATACATATTTTGTTAACATGGTGATAAAAAAAAAAAGAAGTTTGTAAATATAGCAATGAGAAATGAAAGTCCTTTCATTAGCTTTCATTTAGAAAGTTAAAAGAACCTTCATTTAGACGTTCATTAGCTTTCATTTACTCATTTTAAAGATGAGTAATGAAAGTCCTTTACATAAAACCTATAAAAGACTACTGCTCCCTACATTGTATAGTGGGCATCCTGAGAAAAGAAGAAATTCTTCCTTCCATTATATTATTTTCTTATTCTCTCATTCCTTTATTCTCTTTCTTTGTTCTCTCAACACTCTTCATTCTCTTCTCCGTTTCCCCTTTCTCTATCATTATTACTAAAATAATATACATTTATATCCACTTTTATTTTGTGTTTCATGTATTATGACAGATATAAGTGTGTGTTTCAGGTTACAATACTTGATGTTCAGATTGTGATCTTGTTCGGACTTTAGTGCAGTATGTTCGAACTCCCCCTTTAGGTCTTAGTGTGTGTAGATTGAATGTGATATATTTGCAATAAAGTAAAAGCACACAATCTTTTACGTGGTTCAGCAACCTGCCTACTTTCACGGAGCTATGCCTTGATGCAAGGATTTCCATTGAAACTAATCACTCATAGTAGAATTCAAAACGAACTCCCTCTATTTCTCTTTCAATAGCATCACACACCCATAACCCACTTTATATCAATATAAGATGAAGAAAATAAAGAACTTCATCTTTCACACAAGGTGAAAGGCTTTTAACGTGTAATACCTCAATCGAAAGACCGTGACCAGACTCCTTCACGCCCGTACTCGCTTGTTCTTCAACCTCTGCTCCTAAAATTAGATAGAGCACCCTTCCAAACTCAATTCCTGAGTAGCCCTTTAGATTCGGTCTGAATTGGGGACAGGAAGGATCATTATCCTAATATGACTCCAACCCTACCTTATATTTTATGTTATTTCCTTAAACTATCACAATGGAAAAATGAAACTTTCTGATCAAGAATCCTCATTAAAATAGAATCCTACAAAGTTTCTAATTTTGGTTTGAGAGATTAGACGTCTTGATCTTATGTGATTTGATTGTTATCCACTTTCCAAATAGATCCTAAGTCCACTCCATTTCACACCCAAGTCTCGCCCTAAGCTGTGCTGTGACCACGTGCGTCCCACGATCGTTTACTTCTCGTCCGGACTTCCCATGTCTGGCATGTCCTTATAGCACAAGATTGCCTTAGTCCGAACCACTTCCTAGCCATGCTAGGGACTTCACCTCTATTTCAACAAATCTTCACCAAGCTCGATCCTTGAAGTAGCTATTTTATAGTAGAACCCTTGAGACGAAGATATGGACAATCTCAAACCTAACATTCTCCCCCTTTGTCTATGTCTTTGGCAAAAACATCCTTTTAAAAATGAGACAAGAAGATGTACTAAAGAAGGGAGACAATATGCACTTGACACTTTTGAGTTGAAGATTTTCATTTCATTGATTGTCTACTCTTTACACATATCCAGTCATACAATATGGAAAGAGATCAAATACAAGAGAAGAGTACCCTCCTATTGATCCATGTTACCTTTCTACCGACATTATTTTCTACTCATTTTTTTTGTTGAAGAATTAGAATGTTGGGGACCGAGGAGAGGGAAAATCCAAAGGTATTGTGTCTCCACTTTTCTCACCATTATGGTCAGACTCTAGTTAGTCATCATTGATTACAACCACTTCTAGTGATGGAGAAGGCGTAAAATCGGATGGACAATATTGGTCCCAAACACAGGAATTTTAGTCCCTTGTGGCAGATCAGGCTTGGTTGTAGGTGCGGTTCTTGGCTCGGAGTTTGGACATGTAGTGAGGTTTGGTTTTCTTTAGTTCTTCGATGAGGGCAGTGAGCTCCTCTTGCTGCTTTTGTATTCCTTTGAGTTATAGCTTGACAAATTGTTATTGCTTGTACAGATGAGTTAGCATGTTCTCGGGGGACCGAATAGTCTTGTCCAAAATTTTGAACTTGTTAGCACTACAGAGGAGGATTGTCCCTTAGGTGCAGTTGCTGGTTCGGACTCTAGGACCTTCGTCTTCATCTTCCCTATATTTTTCTCTGAAGGGAAATATAAAAAATGATGTCCCTCATACAACTTATGATTGATTCGTATTTCGGTAGCTGGAGGCCCTAAAATATTAGCGGGGGTCACTAAATTTGTTTTTTGGGCTGTAAGTATCCCATATATAAGCGACAGATACCTAAGTGCTTTATGATATGCTGTGTTTTCGATATGTTCTAGTATGTGTTTGAACGCAAGCTTCCCCAGATTTAATTTTTTCTTCATGCCTATTTGGAATAGTAAGGTGGAGAAGCTCTTCGATAAAATTTTCCGGTGGGTAGTAGGTAACCAATTGCACATAGTGATATTGTATAGAATAGAGTATCTAGAGGTGAGATGAGATGAGAGGAGAGGAGTTGGAACTTAGATCGCTAAGATCATACCTTTCTACTAATTATGACTAAGACCATTAGGTCTATATCAAGTACTTTTTTTTTCTTTTTCTTCTTCTGGAACATCAATACATTCTTAGCATTAATCGATGATGTTAGGAGAAAATTCAATTGAATGTCCTCGCACCATCGTCTTTTGGAAGTTAGGACTTGTAGGGTTTTCCATGTCCTTGGAGAGATTTACATAGAACTCCAGGATGATTTGCAACATGAAGAGAGGTAACTTCGATACAGTGACAAGCGGATTCGTCACTAAAATTGATGTTTGATTTATATCATTTTAAGGATGGTTTTGTGAATGTGTATGAGACCTAGTTTATGAGAAATTTACTTAGGGTTTCCATAGTGAAACTTGGAAATACACCCTTGGGCCTTAACCATTTCATGCCAATATTTTTCAATTGAAGTAATCAACTTAACCTAATCAAAGAAATTTAGGGAACTAGAAACGTCTAGTACTTAATGAATTTTATTAGGGGAAAACACCAATTCAACATTGTGTGAGGATTGTAAGGACTTAACAGTGATCAGTTTGAGCACACTTCAAGTAGTTTTGTTGTATGGACCTAGCAGAGACCAATAGAATACCCAAGGAAAAATTTCCTTGGAAAAGTACCACATTCAATGACCTAAAAGGATTTAGTGGTGAATAGGAAGTTGGTGTGAGAAATTGAGGGGACACACGAGAGTGTAAACCTCATACTATTCCTTGAATCGACATATGTATACTTTCACTTAACCCATGCTTAATAAATATAAATCAAAATGAATCAATGGAGACAATCAACCCTAGTATCTTTTAACCTTGAGTTCTTTCTTCAATTTTGATTCATTCCTTGTAATTTGACATTAATCTTTCCCTCGTTTTTACTTTGTTTTATTTCTAGTTTTGTTTTGAAAATCCTTCTCCAAATGATCGATTCACTCAGATAGTGAAAAGATCTAGTAACTAGGGTACTTAGTCCTCATAAAAAACCTTAATTCCCTATGGGATTGATAACCGATTTTTAATTTGAAAGCCACTTTATTACTTGTGACTCATGCACTTGCGGTATTTAGGCAACAGTTTTATATAACACGTATAGTCGACCATAGCAGGCAAAGGTTGTTGTTGTTGTTATTTTTCCGCACTAGGCATTGGCTCAGTATCTGTCCAAACACTCGATTCATCAAGGTTGGATCTTGATTGCCTTGTTTATGGATGGAAGAATTCTCCCTTGGACTAGAAGGGTCGGCCTCTGTTTCAATATTGTTACCCACTATTTTTGTTGGCGTTCTAACTAGATTATCTTCAAGTTTCAAACTTTCGGCATTGACTCTTGAAAGGGTAACTTTTCTTCTCCCCAAAACCTTCTGCTACAGGGATCTTATCTTCAAAGGTGCCATAGTGCACAAGTGTGGCTGGTGGCGTTGAAGTCAAAGGTTCCACATCATTCAGATCCATAGCCGATCCTTCTTAATCAAAGTTGGTTCCTGCCTTTTAGAACTAGAACTCCCTTGGTGAGCTCTCTCTTCGGACCCACCTCGATCTCTGTCACCACATTTTTGGAAACGAGAAAGAATCTAATGTAAGAGAGGAAAAGTTTGGACCTTTGGAGGTTTCTTGAGAGAATATGGAGAGAAGGCTTATGTTGTTCACCTTTAAATAGAGGTCCTACCGCCTCTTGAGAAACCCTGTGGATTCTCCTAACTGGTTCCCATTTAGTAGGAGCTAATAGGGATCCTCCTAGAATGAGCTACTTACAACCCGTCTTTAGCCACCGGGGTTCTCATGTCAGATCCATTATAAAGGTCGAATAGGATGGGACACCATCTAATCTTCCGCTTTTTTTTTTTTTTTTGAAAAAAATACCTCAATGTTCAATCCCAAAGATGATTTGAGATCTTCACACATGGTAACATCCCTCATTTGGTGAAGATTTCGATTCTCCTAGGACTATCCCAATAGGAAGTTGGGACTCC
Source organism: Tetrastigma voinierianum (assembly GCA_016808115.1). Lineage (NCBI taxonomy): Eukaryota > Viridiplantae > Streptophyta > Magnoliopsida > Vitales > Vitaceae > Tetrastigma > Tetrastigma voinierianum. Next base: position 1,770,653 of record JAEQBH010000138.1, on the reverse strand, counting down.
CCTAGGGACGCCACTACCTTTGAGTGTATTTTTCATCCATGCTGAATGTGTGGACCTTCTAGTTGTTACTATCCCTTATGTCTCAATTTCTAGGAAATAACACCCTCAACGGTTGGCTTAGTGTCTTGCGCATGCTTCCCCATGTGTGTTCGAACAACTGGTAGCCATTAACGACTAATTTCTAATCATGCTATTCTTATTGCTCATAATGAACTCATTATCTTGTTCTTTCATATCTACAGACATTCCTCCCATAATTAGGGCATCTTTTAAGGCTGGGTGTTCAGTTCTTGGAGTAGTCCGAACTTCTAATTTCTCTAGAGGCAGTGTATCAATGAAGGAGTTTTCTTAGCCCTCCTAGAGAGAAGGGTTTCCTTCCTTTTGATAATTTGAACCCTCTTTGAATTGTTTCTCCATCATAAGGAATTCCTCTATTCCTCATTTGGATTGAGTTCTTATTCCTGATGACATAATAATTTGTGAGAGTTCTTGCAGTTTGGTAGAATTGTTCAAGATGGTGACAAGTCGTTCGAACAACTTCTACATAGATGTATCATTTTTTGTTAAAGCTTTCTCCTCCCTTAGTGCCCGTTAGATCCATATGTAGCAATTTTAGCACACTGGTTGCCGTATTAAGTTGGAACCTAGTGCAGGACGGTAGGGCGTGTTCCCTTGGATGGTAGTGGATATTCATATGATAAGTTTTTGCTTTCAAATCTAGATGACTTTGGTTTGATTGTTTGGTGCTGCTACTGATATGTCTGGATGGTTGGAACCTTGTTGCATGTTCTTCTTGTATTTTGTTCATACAGAGGCTGGTAGTAGTTGTTTGAGGTCCTTTACCCTTCCATAACACAACAATGGTTTTGGTTATGTACTAGACACTTGTCCCTTGTGAATTGTACAAGAAGATCTTCATCACAAAGTTGGCTTATACCGGTTAGGTTTACCGTAAGACCTTCAACTAGCAAAACATCCTTTAGCCTAGATAGGCCTGGAATGATCAAGAAGCATGTTCCTATGATTCTTCCCCTGGCACCGTTATCAAAGATTACACTATCTTGACTAAAAACTTGTAGATTTTTCAAGATGGACTTGTTTCCAGTCATGTGTTGAGAGCATTCACTATCAAGGTACCTGTAGCGACCCCGAGCCCGTCCGACCTGACAAGGAGTCCAAACCGAACCCCTGGGGCCGTTTATTTCTTTTATTTACATTTTATTTCGTTTTCAAAAGTGTCGCAATTCGAATTCCCTGGCCGACCCAAAGGGCGTGGATCCACATCTGAGCCCGACATTCGACTTTTTCAATTATCTTATCAAAACATTTTCTTTATGTTATTTCTCTTTAGGTTTTCGACGGCGCTAAGCATTTTCAAATGGTAGTTCACATTACATTTCATAAATGTACTATGAAAGGAAGGCACTCATGCCTCAAAATGATATACAAAACAAAACATTAATTCGAAGTTCAACTAATTTGTTCACCAAATATCCCATGTTCAAAAAGGAAATGATATGCATATGGCGGGGTATATACTTATTGATTAGTACCTAAAAAGTGATATTTTGAGCCCTATTCAAGATAGGTTTTGAGTGCTTTTTGCGCACTAATCATATGAATTAAGCCAATTGTCATGTGCATGTCCGCTTAGTGCTTCCATTGGTTTTCTAGATTGTTTTGATAGTTTTGCGTGTCTTTGGGAACTTTTACCAACAAGCTTGGCTTCGGGTATTGAATGTGAGAATCTCGGCGATTTCACCAAGCTGCGCGTTGAAATGTCAAATGAATTGGTAGAATTGAAGGCAAATTGATGAGAGGTTGATGCATGGGTAAAACAGTGCAGTGAGGAAAACTGAATTTTCGCATACATTGCTAAAATTTTTTGTCGATTGCGCAGTTTTAAATCATAGCCGAAATTCTCGTTAATTTAGCGAATTTTTCACATATAGAAATTTTTCGCGTTGTTAAATTTCGCTAGCCTAGAGAAATTTCTAATTGCTCATAGCGAAATTTTTTCATTTTCTATCTCTTGTGAATTTCGTTAGTTACGAATTCTCGCTGAAGCATACTTAAATTTCAAGTATGCTAGTTTAAATTCCCGTGATAGCTTAAAATTGCCGCTCTCGTGTTTTTGATATTTTTGATTCCAAACGACCATGTTTTGATTAATCACGTCATTCCTATCGTAATTTCATTTTAGGCCTTTTATCATTTCACACCTCAGTTGGCTATATAAGCCCCCTACAACTTTGTAACCAAGACTTTTCATTTTTTTATGCAAGTTTTCCCGCAGCTTTCATTTTAGGTTTTGCTTGTTTCTCTCTCCTCTTTCTCTCATTTTCTACGATAAACACACCCCCTTGAGGATGACAACTCATGGGATGCTTCTACAGTTCTCTCCAAACCTCCAGCAGGAGGGTTGCTAGTTTGGTTTCGGGGTTACCGCAGCTTGTCCCTCATGCTTTAAATGCCATGTGCATGGTATTTATGGTTCCAAACTTTCCAAACTAGGGTTTAATGCCATTTAATGTCTTTCTTTCGTCAATACTTGTCATGCTTGGGGTTCAAGCATTCTAATGGTAAATGCACCTCAGGTCTTAGATGTTGCTTTCATTTGAGCCATTGAAATGAGGTTGAATGCTGTGTGGTTTCCAAACTGACCGGGACTTTAAATGCTTGGGTATTTGATTGTTCAAATAGGAGTGGTTCTAGGGTTAGGTTTTATAGCTAAACAAAAATCCGGTTTTGGCTTTGACTATATGTTATTTTCCATAATGCGAGGAAATAACCCGAGGACATCTTCATAACCCCATTATATCAAGCTAGTGATCCAAACCTTCAAGGTTACCATTTCACACTTTAATTTAAGCCACTTCAGTTGCTCAGTAAACAATCAACTCCCCTGTTTTTAACTAAATCCAAAAGTCCAAACAAAAGTCTTACAATTTGCAAACATTAATACGAATCATTCGTGGGATGAAAACCCATCCCCGTGTTCGAATCTTCTAGACCACTATACTGCGTGAGCTTGACTATGTGCAAAGAGGGAGGAGTATAGGGAAACAAATTTTGTTGATTCTGATCACCTCATCGTGGCATCGACCAAATGAGCTGCTGTTTCTGGATAGCAAACTACGAAAGGATAGTTGATATGTACTTGTAATCCACATTACAGCGCCGCACCTTCGCCCTTGTTGATTTAGTGCAGAACCGCAGTTTTATTCACTTGGCAAGCATCAGACTGCTTTTTATTTTTACAAACGCTTTTACTTTGGCTAACATCGACTTTTCTTTGGTGTTTTGTTTTGTGTTCTTATTTTGTTTCATTTTGTGCAAATGTGTTTATGCAAAGACCTGGGACGAGGGAGGTCGTAGATTGCAGTGAGTGAGTGCACTGCTGAGCAAGGCCGTGAAATCAAGTGTGCACAAGACTAAATGATCCTCTACCGAGGAACGCCAGAAAAGTCAACAAGCACCCTATGAATCCAACAAAGATGTGCCGATGAGGGATCACATACATCCTCCTAGAGTGAGTGCTCCTTCCTGCATCATACCACCTACTGATGACGTGGTGGTAAGGCCCTATTTGGTACCCCTGCTTCCCACATTCCATGGAATGGAGAATGAGAACCCTTATACTCATATCTGGGAATTCGAGGAAGTATGCACAACTTTTAAGGAAGGAGGTTCACATGGATTTGCTCGTCTAAAGCATTCCCACCGACACTGCAAGATAAGGCCAAAATTTTGGCCTTTTCAATCTTACTGAGGCCAAGAACAATCAAGAATTGGTCGAACTTCAAGCCGAGTCTGAAGAAGTTCTTCAAGACAACCAAGACCAACGCTTGGAAGAGACGATCTACATCTACTCGGCCTCCATGACAATGAAAAGTTTTATCGTTGTTGGGAAGATTCATGGAGACCATCAATGCATGCCCACACCATGGTTTTGATAATTGGATGCTAGTGAATCATTTGGTATGTCTCCACCCATGAAGCAATTGCTGGAAACCATGTGTGGGGGTGACTTTTTAAGCAAACACCCAGATGAGGCCATGGACTTTTTGAACTATGTGGCCGAAACCTCAAAGGCATGGGATGAACCGAATCCAAGGGAAGCTGAAAGATCGAGGCCTTCGAACCACCAGGGGGGCATTTATGCACTTTCCGAAGACACAGAGATGAAAGCAAAACTGACCACTTTGACTCGAAGGTTGGATTGTAAATGAGAAATCGGCGCTAGAATCGCAATGATAAATGATTGCATCCCCGCCTTCTTGCTTGATTGTCGGTCGAATGGTCACTGCAGAACCTTTATCGAGAACATACGTATCTGAATCAAAGCAATACCCTGATACCATATAAGCGACACTTATAACCTAATTGGAGAAATCATCAGGCTTGTCCGCCCAGGAAGCGAGCCCTTGCTTATATTCAGAAACACGATGGCAGTTTGGCTCCCTTGGCTCTGACAGTATTTGCCTCCACTACTTCCTGATGATGACAATCCACGAATTTACATGATGGTAGGCACGTTTGTGGAAGAACAAAGGTATTGAATGTTCGGACCCAACGAAAAATTGAAGCGATTGAGGCTCGCTCCAGCAGAAGCTGGACAATATGCGCTCTGAGATTTCGAGGTAGTCGACGATAGGCTGCGGGGTTCGAGAAAAGGAAGGTTCCACTCTGGAGTCAAGCGCCATCGAAGGAGTGCATGAAATAGGCTCGACCCGATGATCGAATGTAAATTGATGAAGTCAGCGGTGTTGACTTTAAGAAGTAGTAAGCTGAGACTAATGGTCGACTCTAGTCCGTCGGCCCACCGCAGTGGTACGACCCTCCTGAAGAGCGGTGATCAACAAATAGGGAAGAAGTCTGAACTAGTGTACCCTGCCATTCCAGCGGGCTCTCAGAAAAAGAAAAATTCAGTTGAACGACGAAATGCTAGAGGTTTCGACCAGTGAAGTTAACATTCCTCTCCCTTGACATGATCGAGCAAATTCCCACATGCAAAATTCTTGAAGGACTTATGCACGGCAAAAATGGGGTCTCGATGTAAATAAAAGGCCTTTTGGTGAGCAAGTGAGTCATCATTGAGTCTGAACTGGAGTGAAATATAAAGACCGGGATGTCCTATGATCTCGGTTAATATTGGAGAGACATTAGTGTGGAAAGCCTTTAGTAGACTTGGGAACTAGTTTGAACCTTTTCTTAGTATTCCATGTACAAGCAGCTTGGTTTGGGTGAAGCTGACCAACGTCCGTCCTGTAATGGCTAGCGGAATGATTACATTAAAATACAGGGGACCATTGAGGATGTTTTAATACAGAGTGGGCCAGTTACTACCAGTGGACTTTGTCGTGCCGGCCACAGGCCGGTTGCGATGGAGCCAATCATGTGCCCATCATATTAGGGAGGCCATTCTTAGCTACTTCGAATGCCATAATAAACTGCAGGAATGGGGTTATCTGACTCCGCGTTTGGGAATATGATCTTAGAACTCAATATCTTTCATTTGAGTAAAAGGCATATGCACTCAGAGGAAGATGACTGTGAAGAAGTCTGTATAATAGATGCAATTCTTGAAGAATTCGTGAAGCGTAGTGCCGAAGAGATGTATTAACTTGAGGAGGTTATCGGTGCCTTGGAGGGAACAGCAGACCTCAGTGTGAGGCCTAGTGCGAAGTCTTTGGAGAGAAAATAGAAATCCTGCCTCTGATAGCGGTGAACAGGGAACCTCAGCGATTAGAGCTCAAACCCCTCCGGTTGAGTTAAAGTATGCATTCTGCGAAAATGAAGCGATGTCGGTTGTGATTTCATCACTGGTGACCGCTTCACAAGAGCATAACTTTCTTTGCACCTTCTCAGAATAACGAAGCATTGGGGTGGAAATTTCACAGTTTAAAAGGCATAAACCAATGATCATAGCACCCGTCACATTTACCTAGAAAGGTGAGAGTTAGGCGACCCTGTTGGAGAGTTGAACCCACTTGCGGAAGTAGTTCGCATTGAAGTCCTAAAATTGCTCCAAGCCGGTATCATTTACCCCACCACGTGGCACTTCCAGGTAAGCCCAGCTCGAGGTGGTGCCCGAAGTCGGGGTGATAACTATGAAAAATGAAAAGGGTGAAGAGATTGTCTACTGGGCTTACTCACCCAGGGTGGAGAGTGTGCATAGATTATAAGCTCAATGAGGTAACAGAAAAGATCACTTCCGTTGCCATTCATCGATCGGCTCCTTGAGAGAGTTTTACGGACACCCATTCTATTGCTTTTGGATGGTTATTGGGGTACTTTTCGGATAGAGATTGCACCAGAGGATCAGGAAAAGACTACCTTTACTTGTCCATTTGGCACGTATGCTTATAGGAGAATGCCTTTTGGTCTTTGTAACGCCCCAGCCACTTTTCAGAGATGTATTCTTAGTATGTTTAGCGATATGGTGGAGCGCATAATGGAAGTATACATGGATGATATCTTGTATATGGGCGATTTTTGAAGAATGTCGACTGTCTGGAGGCCATCTGCGAGAGGTGCATAGAGAAAGAACACAGTGCTTAACTAGGAGTGCCATTTTATGGTTAACCAAGGAATTGTCTTTAGGGCACATTATTTCTAGTAGGGAATAGAAGTTGTGAAGCAAAAGTTGAACTTATTTGGCTGCCATCTGACAAATGTAAAAGCAGGTTAGGCAATTCCTTTGGTCATGCAGTTTCTATAGAAGATTCATTAAAGACTTCTCGAAGATTGCGAAACCCCGTACAAGCTCCTAGAGAAAGATGCTGCAATTACTGAGAAAGAATGCCAGAGAGCTTTGAAGAGTCGGTCCCATTTGACTACTACCCCAATAAGACGAGCACCTAAATTACGCTTTCTGCCTTAGTGATGTGTGATGCAAGTGATCTTGCTATCGGAGCTAAAGACTCGGCCGTAAAAGCAGAGGATGGGAAACCCTATGTAGCCCGTTATGCAAAGCAAAACCTTGAATGAAGCACACAAAGGAATTATACTACCACAGAGAAGGAATTGTCGCGTAGTCTACGCCTGTATTAAAAGCTTCGAGCATACCAGTCGGTCCGATATAGTCATTTTTACAGACCATTCTCGCTTTTGAAATATCTCCTGACCAAGCAAAATGCCAAAGCAAGGCTTATCCGATGGGTTCTTCTACTTCAGGAGTTTAACTTGCAAATTAAAGACAAGAAGGGGGTAGAGAATGTTGTGGCAGACCATCTTTCTAGGTTAACGATAGCCCATGACACTCATAGTCCACCCATCAATGATGAATTCCCTGAAGAATCTCCGATGCAAATCTGAAAGCTCCCCGTATGCTCACATTGCCAATTTCCTTGCAACAGAGAAACCTCATAGGGAAAGAACAGGATAGAAAATATTTCTTTGCGGCGTCCACCCTATTATCAGTTACTCTTGTTTAAATACCGTGCGCATCGATAATCGTGAAATGTGTGCCCGAGGAAGAACAATGTGTGGATTATGAGCGCCACCGCCACGAGTGCCTGGTGGTCACTTTGCTTCCTTAAAACGGAAATGAAGGTGCCATACTGTTTCTATCGCCTTCATTATTTAAAGAAGCACAACTAAATGCCGCGGTGTGTGATAGGATGCCAAAGACTCCTGAAATTGTCCCGCCACATAAGGGATGCCCCCAAACCAATTTTTAGTGGTCGAGCTTTTCGATGTTTGGGGCATCGATTTCATGGGACCTTTCCCTTAATATCCTATGGTCACACATATGCATACTCAGGGGAGTGGAGTATGTGTCCAAATGGGTCGGGGCTAAACTCGCAAAACTAATGACCCACTGTGGTGGTGCTAAATTCCAGCAAACATCTTTCTAGGTTCGGTGTAACGCCCAAAATACCCCAGAATCTTTATGGACAACTTTTTTATATATTCCGGGTATGAATCGAGCCAAACTGGTTTTTCCTCCTCGAAAAAATCGGAGCAAATTGACAAGTTATGAAATTATAAATTTAATAACCAAAATTTTGGCAATTTGAATGAAAGATAAAATTTAGATTTGATAAGGGGCAGAAATCAAAAGGGAGTAGAGATGGGCCAGTAGAAATGAAAAACAAGCTTGAATTTGGAAAATTAAAGATATGAGGGCTAATTGCAATTTATGAAAAGTTGAAAATATAAAAAATGGAAAACAAAAGCTAAAATTCATTTGGTCTCCAATTTTTCCCTAGCAAAAACCGTGTGAGAGGAGAAGAAGGGAGAGAACAAGAGGAAGAAGAGGAAGAAGAAGGAGAAGGGAGAGGGGAAGATCAAAACCAAGGTATGTATTCATCTTAGGATCAAGGCATTTTGATTTCCTAAGGCTTCCTTTGTTTCTCTTTGGGAGAATGGTCCTCCTTTGTCTAGGGTTTTTTGTGAAGAGATCACACAAACCCTTAACTTGTTGAGGTGTTGTGGTGAAACCCCATATGGTACAAGATAATCATAGAATCCCTCAAGATGGATCCATGGTTAATTGAGAGTCTTGAGTTAGGGCTTAGAATAAACCCTAACTAATCATCATGGTCGGCTCGAGGATGGGTCATAACCCATGTTGGAATGATTCAAGAAATTCATGAAAGAATTTTGAAGAAATATATGTATGTAATTGAAAGAGGAATTGAGTAGAAAAGAGATTCCAAGGTGAATTTGGACGGTTTTGATGTGTGTTTGAAGTGTAGAATTGATTGGGGATCAGTATAAAAAAAAATGTGAGAAAACACACATTTAAGGCATTTCGGGTGACCAGATCCTACACTTTGAAAGTGTACCGGCACACTTTCGTTTCTGGTCATTTTTGGCTAAAGTGTACCGGTACACTTTAGGGGTGTACTGGTACACCTGCTGCTCTGTTCCCAATTTCGACAAGTTTTTGTATTTTGGCCATAACTTGCTCATTTCTTATCCGATTTGAGTGATTCAAGTGGCTACGTAAAATAGACTTCAAGGAGAACAAAACTTAAAGAATAGGGATTGCCAAATTCTGATCCTAAGAGGCCTAACACCACCCAAAGTGGGCCATGTGCAAGCCAAACTCCGGGTTCCAGCCTTTGAACATAGAGTAGTCCGGGTTGTTTCGACGTAATCGAGTTTCAGGTTCGAACCTGGTGATTCCACTGAATAGAACCCTTAGCACCTTAGATTTTAAATGAGTACAAAGAGATACTTGTCAAAATGGTTAACCCCGGAAAAATTTCTGTATTACAAACTGTCCCCGCAATCGGCAAATTGATTAGTTGGCATGAAATGCCATAACTTTAGTTGGGATAATCCGATTGAATGATTCCAATTCCTAAGTAAAAGTAGACTCCATAAAGGGAATAAGAATGAGTCTAAGTCAAAATGTACCAGATTCACTTCTCGGCAAAAGCTTTGCTTGCCTCAACGATATTCGTTTAGTACGACATTTGCGAATCACTAAGAGTGAATAAATTGTATTAGACTAGGTGCGTGAAGATCTACAACCAGCCTAGGATTGACATCGTAGAAAGAAACTAATTGATAATCAATTACTTCCGACTCTATCCTTAATTCAAGTATTTTTGGTAGTTTACCAATTAACTATGAATGAGAACATGAATCGAAGTTCATGAATGAGTATGTGATATGATTAAGTGCATTGAGTATGTCTTTGAAAGATAATACGAAAAGTGGAATATGAGATCGACCGTGATAATCGATAACCGAATGAAAAGCTTAATGATGATAAAGACTCCGGATTCACCTAAACTAACCGCTTCACCGTGAAGTGAATAATATACCAAATGAATCGCTTGACGGATGCACCCAATCGCATCCACAAAGGCAACAAATTCTGCAAAATTACCCAATGTCCTTCCACTTGGGCGATGCACTAATCGGCATCCGTCATGATGATGTGATACATTGAAGAAATGTCCCACTTCGCGGATGCACCACTCCAGATCCGATGAGCTTAAAAGTCATCTAGTCTTAATCCATTTTTCTGTTTGATTTCATCTGAAAAGGAATAATTAATATGCAGAAATATGAAGAAACTCACCAATTTGTTATTATGTGGAGTGAAAGAAAGAAGAAAAGCAGAGGAAAAATGCAGCACCTATGGAAAGTAAAATGCAAATGGCAGGCGTAATGAGCAAATTGGTCAGCGACAGCATCACAAGTTAGGCAACTGAGGACTAAACAGAGACTTAAGGAATGATGTCGCGACAACATCGTGGATGTGGCAACTAAGGTCGATATGTCATGTTGCGGATGGAGGTCGTGGATAAGAGAAGCTTTGAATGCTTATGACAGTTTGAAAGCATGAAACCGGTTGTGATTCTTAAACTGCTGCCATGATCACGTCAGCGACACCGTAAGCAAACCGCTTGAAGCCTAAACATAACTGGAGCGTTACAAGATATCGAGGTCGCGACATGAGACTCGTTTCGCTTGAAGGTTGCGCTTTAGGTTGATGTCGCGATATCGTAAACCATCGCCTTCGAAAGTCGTGAAAGATGAAGCATCGCCGCGACAAGAGATCGGCGTCGCTGGCTACCCAGAACGACTCAGCTCAAACTCGTAAAGATAAAAGTTGATGTCGCGATTAAAGAGGTTGATGTCGCTGGATCGTAAAACCACGCTGAAAGTCGCAAAGACAGGGCGAGCGTACCGGTCGTGACAAGATCGATGTCATGGCCACCAAGAACGCCCGCTTCAGTTACGAGCCATAAAGTAATGTCGCCGAGAGATCGACGTTGCCGCAATACCGCAGAACCATCGTCGAAAGTCGCCGTCGCGTCGCCGCGCGCAATCCGGTCGCCGGGGCGATCCAGAACCGCGAAACAACTTCGAAACCCGCGAGCCGAGATACGTCGCGCCGCAGATTATAACGCCACACCGGTTATCACCGGTACCAGTCGGCGTCGTCATTTTCGACAGAACGCTTCGCTCACCCCGTAATCATCATCAGTGTTGTGACACCAGGTTGATGTCGCGATACAATCACGCCGCAGATACCGGTTGAATGTCAGATGACCTTGCACATAAGATACTTCCTCTCCAGTTCACTAAGTCACACTTCACTGACAAAGTCTTTTCGTCAGCTAATTAGTTGATGTCGCGACAAGGGATTTGAGGTCGCGACCTGAACAGCAACATGGGCTAGTCCACTTGGAAATCGACAAAAGAATGCATTGGAATTAGGGCCCAACTTCTCGTAACCCTCGAGTAAATATGAAGTCGCTACCAATGTAAAAGCAAATTTCTGGGTGACTTGAAAGATTCGATTTGTTAGTGCTGTGCTCCCGATTTTTTTATTTTCTTTTCTTTTCTTTTCTTATTTTTGTTTTTTTCATTTTTTTCTTTCCATTTTAGTTTAGATTAGGAGTAGTTTGTATTTCGTTTGAATTTGATTCGAACGTTAGTCGTAAAGGATTTAGTCAATGCGCATTTATATTTCTTAAAATTATTGTCCGTCGCTTGAATTCCGCATAAATTTTTGGATTTCGAACACCTAGCTTCCATTTACAAGGGTTTACTTGATCGCCAAAGCCAATGTATGGTATAATTCGTAATTTAGAAGCCCAGCTCCATTGAATTGACGTTATCGTTAAATAATCTTTCCCGCTGTATCTATTCATTATAAATTCGAACTTTAGATGTTAAATCGACTTGCCGTTTTGTTTCAGATCTTGGAATTGATCCCAATTTCAGTCTCTTGTACCCATAACGAGGCTGTTCCATGTTCTCCGATTTCCATGAGAGGGCCCTCTCAAGATACGTAGAAGGCATTCCCGAGAGTAAGGAACAATTTCGGAAGGTATTTTGAACCCGATATTGCTGGATTCGAATGTGCTCAGATATTTAAATCAATACATCCTCTTCTCACTTGTAAATCCGTAGAATGAGTTGAGTGAGTTATTAATTTAAGTATACGTAGAGTTCAATTCCTTAATTGAATAGTGAATTCGATCCCGTGTTAGCAAGGATCTAATCAAGGAAAGAGTAAGCTATTCTAATTTTCGAGGGTGAGGAGCCGCATAGTGCAAACCTGCAATGACTAAATCAAGGGAGCTCAGTTCAGTCCATGTCAGGTATGAAGTATTGAGAAAGAAAAATACCTGCAATTGCTACTATATTTAGTAGTTATCTCACCCTCTCGTAATTCGAGAAATAAAGAAGGTGAGATGATGAACTCTGTGTGGTTCAGAGGTCCAAACACACTATATTAACTCGACTAGTTTTAAAGATCTGTAGTTCAGAAAAACAAAAGTTACAGTACATACTGTAGGAATTGATTCTTCACAATAGCTGATTATTCAATGTTTCCTTTAGAGATAACTTTTAAATCTAAATTTGTTATTTTGATATTTCAATCTTCAATTCATTTGTTATTCAATCATTTTTCTTTTACATCATTATTTTCAAGCTTTCAAGGCAAAATCTCATTATCGTATTATCGTCCAAATAGTATGGAGCTTAAGTAGTTGGGGTAATGATTGAAAATTCCTTTGAGGTCTCTCGGTGGATCAATATCCTGACTTAAATCCATTTTATTACTTGTCGACCTATGCACTTGGTAAAGATATCGGATCAAAACCACACGAAAATGGTTTTCTCTTACAAAAATATCTTTTAATCAACATGATAGTTAAAGAAACTCACACTCAAGTTTTATGGCATTATTGCCGGGGATTAGACAATAGTCCTTTGGTAATAGTGTTATAAATTTGTACATGTGTTTTGGTCCGCTTAACAAGTTTTATGGCGCTCGCTGTTTCGTGGGATTGTATTAAATCTCTTGCACAAGTGTCATACCCCATGTCTTTTGGTCCGGTTAACAAGTTTTATGGCGCCGTTGCCGGGGATTAGACAATAGTCCTTTGGTAATAGTGTCATAAATTTGTACATGTCTTTTGGTCCGGTTAACAAGTTTTATGGCGCCGTTGCCGGGGATCGAAAGAATTTAGTAAATCAATATTCAGACGAAAGATGGAAATGCTAATTTGGACATTTCGAAGAAAAAGAACAAAATAAATTTTTCAAGCAAAGGGTTATTTTTAGCCACTAACCTTTAACAAACCATATTGAAAATATTTGTTGACCCGATCAATCCTATTAATGTAAGTGTGTTTTGATTTCACGCATCTTAATGCATAGTAGAAACAACACCGATCCGATTCAGCCAGACATGGGATCAGAGAGAACACCGTAAGCTTGAGAAAGATAAAGAAGGCGTAAAACTCAAACTACGGCGTATGAAAGATAGGATCGAATTGAAGCACATAGAGAGCGCCTAGAAGGCCTCCAATCATCGACATACTATGGAGGACTTCTGGAAGCCTATTATTCAAGATGAGTACTCGCAATCGCAGCTGCCTATTGATGCAACACTAACTTAAAACCAGCACTAATTACAATGGTCCAGCAAGATCGGGCCACTGGTCATCCCAATGAGGGACCATAAACACCCGGGAAGATTTCTCAGATGGCTAATACAAAGGAAGGAATGGGTGAGACCAAGTCATCAAACCGCATCTATTCCCATTCTCTCTCGAGAGATACATCAGCTACATGGTACGAATCTTTACCATATGGCTCTTTTGATACTTGGGAGGAGTTAGTAGAGGCCTTACTTGTAGTAGATTCTTTCCCAGCCCTCACCCAGAGAGAAGGAGGGAAATCACAGTTTTAGCAGTGGGGAAGATGAAAAGCCCAGATGTAGCTCGGGGAAAGGTTCAAACGGTCACGAGAGAAGATGTCCAACGTGATGGGATAGGATCCGAAGACTCAGATGGACATTGTATATCACTTGCCTTGAATGATATATCAAAGGATCATTGGATGCTCATGTTGTGGAGCATTCAAACGAAAAGTGGCCAAGAGGCAAGAGCTAATTGAAGACCTCAAGAATGCAATATGAAAACCCTTCCAGTTTTCAAGAGGAAACAAAGCAGAGGAAAGCTGGATCATGGAGCCGAGCAAGACGACAAACGACGCGAGGCCAAGTCTGGATGCCATTATGCACAGGATGGACAAGGCAAGAAAGGAAGACACACACCGTCCATGAGATAGGAGCAAATTTTGAAAGAGAGTTATTGAAGGGAAGGCTGAGAGAGCCATCAAGAACAATTTATGATGTCAAGAGGTTAAGTATCTCGCGAGCCAAGAAACTACCATTTCAAAACCCAATACTAACCCCTCGCCAAAGACATTATCACTCCAAAGACTGAGAACCATGAGAATTTCTCATATGGTGGAGGGGCTTCACAAGGCCCAAGGCATGACAACCTCAATGTGGTTATCAATGTACCCACCAAGGTTCCAAGAGCAAACAAAGAAGGAAATGAACACGTAAATGGAATATCGTGGTCGAGGGAGGGCCCAATCTTTCAAGATCAGAGGCCGATTTCATGGGATAATAAGAAGTCGTTGAATCCCTCCATGAAGTTTGCAATTGGTAAAGTAACTGCTACCAATTCTCAAATTTTTCGTAACACCCACATGCATCCCCTAAGAACCCGAGACACAGTGCAGCCAGCCCTTAACCCCCGCAGCCGTATAAAGATGCCTCCCCAAGGACACAAAGAAGAACTAAAAGACCGCATGGTCAAGTGTACCTTAGAAGTGGGAAGGAGTTAGAAAAGATGAAAGAAGAAAGCCCAGAAAAGGAAGAAGCATTGGAGAAAAAGAAAGAAGGAGTGAACAGGAAGGATATCCAAGGCTCTAGACCTGCAGTCCCATTTCCACAGAGACTGCAGAAATCAAAAATGGGGAGGGAGGCTTAGTAAGGTTTTGAAAACCTTTCTTAAGCTAGATCAGTATGCCCTTACGTAGCGAGACTCGGGGATGCCACCTTCTATGCAAAATTCCCCAAGGACATGTCGAGTAAGAAAGAAAGATAGTAGAAGAGGGATTGTGAATCTCACTGCTACTATAGCGTTGTCATGATAAAGAAAGACGCTTAGTTATTTAAGGATCCATGGTGTTTTACAATTCCTTGCATCATTAGAGGAGTTGAATTCCAGAAGGCTCTCTGTGACTCAAGAGCTAGTATAAACTTGATGCCTCTCTCTGTTGCCAAGCAATTAAGTTTGGGGGAGGTTATTCCCACCACCATTACTCTTCAAATGGCAGACAGATCGATGGTGAAACCTGAAGGAGTCTTGAAGACGTGGCCGGGTGGATCAAGTGGGAAATTTGTTTTCCCAAGAGGACTTCATCATTCGACATGGAAGAAGATTCATAAGTACCCCAAGCACTGGGAGACCATTCCTAGCTACCGGAGTCGCCTTGATCGACATGCAAAAAAAGGAGTTCTACCTCGAGGGTTTGGAGAGGAAGCCGGCCGCTTCAACTTGATCAAAAGCACGCCAGACATAGATATGTATTGAGAAAATTGCAATGTAGTTGATGAGGTCTATACTCTACAACCCTGATGTTCACAATGATTGTAATGCTCAAATTTTTTATCAATGAAAAGAGATAAATTCCCAAAGATATTGAAGATGACTACTCGATTGTCCATACAATAGCTTTCATTCTATAGAAACCGTGGCTGGAAGCCCGAAGCAAAACAGAAATGACAAAGGGGAAAATAATGAAAAGTGCACCATCAAAACCAAAGGAAGAGGGGCTAGTGTTGAAAAGAGCTTGCCAAGTCATTTGAATTATGCTTACTTAGAATCACCAAAAAGAAAACTAAAGATTATCTCTCGCTTGACCTGGGCATGCCGAGGGAACGAGGTTGCTGAAAATCTTAAAAAGAAGCATAGTGCAGTCTATAGCTCGTCCATCAAGAGTTAAAGGGTATCACCCATCAATTTGTATGCACAAAATTTCATGAAGAAAATTCAAAGCCATCTCAGAATATCAAAGGAATCGAATCCAGTTGATTTGAGGAAGTGGTCGTGAAGAGGTACTAAATCAGCCGACGCCGGGGTTTTATCTATGCAATTTCGTATACCCTCGGGTACTTTAGTCCATGTGGTTCCAAAGAAGGGTGGGTTTACCGTGATCCTCGCAATGAGAAAATGAATTGATTCCACAAGATCAAAGTGACAGATGGAGGGTATGTATTGATTACAGAGGTCAACACAACCACTGCAAGATCATTTCTTTGCCCTTCATTGACCGATGTTGGACAAGATGAAGGGGTGACACCCTCATTTTGTTTCTTGATGGGTATTCAGATACAATCAGATTGCTATTGCACCTGAGGACCAAGAGAAGACCACATTCACATGCCCCTATGGTACCTTTGCCTCGTAAGGATGCCATTCAATGGGTAATGCCCCGCTACATTCCAAAGGTGTAAGGATGTCAATATTTTCAGACTCGTTGAAGAAGTTATGGGTAAAATTTTTATGGGATGACTTCACCGTGTATGGATCCAATTTTTGATCGTTGTTTGAAGAACCCGAAACAAGGTTTCAAAGATGCCAAGACAACAAATTAGCACCGACCGAAAATGCCATTTTATGGTCACGGTTGTTCTCGGGGCATAAAATTCAAGCACTGGACCGGAAGTGACCAACTAAGGTATCCATTATCAAACTCTCGCACCACCACTTCACAGAAAAGGAGTAAGAGAAGCTTCTTGGGGCATGATGGATTTATAGAGATTCATCAAAGACTTCAAAATAGCCGACCACTATGCAGATTACTTGAGAAGGATACAAGGTTTAATTTGATGACTCCCGCAAGGTCGCTTGAAGAAATCAAGATCAAATCGTCTGGGCGAATCTATAATGGTCGCACTGTGAATGGATAAGGGATTTGAAATAATGTGTGATGCCGTGGATTTTGCAATGGAGCCGTCCTAGGCAAAGAAAGGAGAAAATATCTGTGACCATATACTATGCTAGTGTAACCCCAATGAAGCAAGAAAATTACTCAACAATCGAAAAGGAGATGCTAGCCATAGTATTTGCTTGTGAAAATTCAGTGAAGGGCATTTTGGATCCCATGTTATTATTCATACTAATCAGCGCAAAGAATCAAGTACCCTATGTCAAAGAAGGAAGCTAAAGCCAAGATTGATAAGGTGGGTGCTGTTATTGCAAGAGCTTAACTGGAGATCAAGGATAAAGTGGGTGACAATGTGATAGCCGATCACTTGTCAGAGAAAGTACAATCACAAGAAGAGAAAGGCAGCCACTGACAGAACTTCCTGGGATGAGCAACTCCGCTAAAGTTTCCTTCCAACTCCATGGTATGTCGATATGCCAGAACTATTTAGCTCAGGGGGTAGTTCCTTCCAAGACCAAATTTACCAATTAAAAGGAAACTCGTGAATCACAGTTATGTATTATATTGGGATGATCCACTACATTAAAAGAGGTGCCGATATGATAATAAGAAGATGTGCGCTTAAAATGAACAAGGCAAAATTCTGAATGAATGCCATGCATCACCATACGGGGTCATTTTTCAGAGAAAGAATGTTTCATAAGATACTCCAATCTGGGTTTTATTGGCCACTATCTTTAGAGATTGTGCTGAGTGGGTTAAATTGTGTGATAGATGCCAAAAGATTGGAAATATCAGCAGTAGAAATGAAATGCCCCTAAGAGGTATAATGGTGGTGCAAATCTGATGATAAATAGATTTTATTGGACCATTCCACCATCATTTAGGAACCTGCATATACCGCTACAGCTTGATTATGTTTCCCCAAACGGTGGAAGCAAATAGTCACCCAAGGAATGATGCTAATACTACTAGAGCTTCTGCAAAAAAATATTTTCGCAAAGGCATTTGGAAACACCCGTAACTATCATTAGTGATGGGGAAGCCATTTTGCAAACAAAATATTTAAACTCATGAGCGTATAGACTGAAGCATGTAATGAGCTCAGCTTATCATCCCTGCACTAAATGGACAAGGTAGTTTCCAAACAGGAGATTAAAAGAATACTTGAAAGACTGTGAGTCACAGAAGGATCAAGCCTTCCAAACTTGATGATTCACTCAAGCCACAGGATCGTATACAAAACTCCCATCGAATGTCCCCATACGTAATTGTTTTGCAAACCATGTCACCCACCTCTAGAATTGGAATACAAGGCAATGTGGGCCATCAAGAAGTTGAACTGACGAAAATCGCAAGGGAAAAGAGAGATTTGCCTAAATGTCTCGAACCGAAGAATTGAGAAATGTAGTCATGATAAATGCTAGAATCTATACTAGATAAGATAAAGAAATGGCATGATCAAAGGATCTCGAGGAAAGAGTTCTGGAGCGTGGAACAAAGTTCTACCATGAATTTAGACTGAAATTGTTCCTGTGAAAGTTGGAACCAAATGGAGGGGCCATACACAAGTGGGTGTTATGAAATACATTCGAGCGTTGACATTAAGGACTGATAATCGAGAATAGTTCAAAGTCACTGGACAAAGACCTAAGCATTATCTAAGCATGGAGGAAGGAATGGAAGAGCTCCAAAGAGTTATCTAGAAGAAGAAGAACCAAAATGTAAAGAAGTCCAATTTAAGGACTCAAATCGAGCAACCGATGGGAGGCAAACCCATAGAAAATTTAGTTTCTGCTTTTAGATTTTGATTTTTTTTTTTTTTGCAGTCATTTCGTTTTGATTAGTTCTTATAAAGATAGATTTAATTTTGAGAAGTTAATTGTAGTTTAATTAAATTTTCTTGAATCATGCAAAAGATGCCCGCAAGGCCGAAAGACATGAGTGAGAAAGCAACTCCAGACACCTCCAAAGAATCCTGCGTAAATGTCACGACATGAACAAAGGGGGTAACTTTCTCCACTGGGTCCCTGAAATATGAGTGAATTGCTTGTTGAATTTCTGATTGGAGATGCCTGAATAAATGTCTAAAGGAGTATAGGATTAATAAAGGAATTTAAGTTTTTGAGATCATTAAACTAAGGGCATAGGTCGCGACATAAACAAAAACTTGAAAATGCCAAGTCACGATATCGGGGCAAAGCAATATCTAAAAAACCTAGTTATGTCGCGACAAACTTAGTATGTCGCGACATAAAGAGGGTCAGGTGCCAACTACTCACTCTCTTAAATGCCCTAAAATTAATGTCTTAAATAAAAGTGAGGCTAAATTGATGTCGCGACAAGCGAATTTAATGAAATAATAATTTACTCCACAAAACTGATTAAGAATTCAGAACCGTTGAGAACTTTTTCCCACTCCCGCCTCCACTTTCCAAACCGGCTTCATCCTCCCTTCCTTCTCGATTCTAAATTCCCGAAACCCTAGCTCAAAATATTCAGAAAACTTTCCTTCCGTTTCAAATGGTTGAAACCTCAAACCTTGTCCCTAACCTGGAAGAGATCATGGAGGAATATGTGCAACCAGAAGAAGAAATCCGACAGGAAGAACCGATGGAAGAGATGCCCACAGAAGCACCAGAAGCACCAGCAGTTTCTGAAGAAAGAACGGACAAGAGAAAGGGAAAAGCAAGAGAAGAAGAAGTGGAAGATTTTGTGTCAGAGGAAGCTTATTCCAACTGGAAGAAGCACTATGCCAACAAGGGGTTCATCGAAGAAGATTCAGAACCCTATTACCCTTTCAAGGAGATGGGATTCAACAAAGAGGCTAAAGCTACAAGACGATCAAAAGCCTGCCACGCCAGTTGGTGGAAAGAATTTACCCAACTGGTAGGCGTGTAGAAAGACAAACACGTGTTCGCGAGGAGTGTAGTACTATATGGAGCCAAGGCCATTAACGGCCTATGGAATGGTAGGGCACAAGCATGGTCCAAGTTCAAAGCTCTGAAAACCCAAATTTTAAGAAAATTGCCAAAAAGCTCACTCTACTTTAAAGCACAACCTGGGACAAGGTGAAGGAGAACCAAAAAAACCCTAAACAGGAAGCCCCACCGAGGAGGCTAAGGCATGGTTCTGCCATTTCGGGCCTCGTTTTGTCCCGTCCATGTGCACGCTGGAGAGAGCAGGAAGCAAATTATGTCAGATAAGCATTCTCGGGAAGGGTACAAGTTCAATAGGAATAGTAATTGAAAATTCTATAATGAGGTACCGCGATGAAATAAGAGAGGGCTTCCATTCCTCACCCAAAGAATAATAACTGCTGATGCTTAAAGGTCAGCGAAGGAGTCCGAAGAAGAAGAAGAAGTTCCTATGACATCACCAATTCTATTGGACAGAGTGAGCAAGGACCCAAACCAAAAATAAAAGGGGTGTTGATTGAAACCAGAGAAGAAGCTCCAAACAAGAAGACGTAGAAGAGGAGACTTGGGGGTCACGTCAAGAAGAAAGAGAACCCAGAACTTCCTCCTGAAAATAATACTTTCCACATTTGTAGACAATGAAGGGCAGGATGAAAGAAGCCCTGTAGATTTCTCAATCCCTTTAGCTAGTTCTCCCCCTATGCAAAACAGAACATTCAGAGAGCAGGGAGAAAGCTCAAGGGGAGCACAAGAGAACAATGCACAACGGAGGCCCCTCAATGCCATAGCTGTAAGACGGAAGAAAGGGAAAGAGTGGAATGTGCAAACAAAGAATTTCAGTGGAAGGAGCGAGGAAAAGAGCGGTGCGAGATCAAGAATGGAAGAAGAACCTAGTGCTAAGAGAAGAACGTATGAAAGAGATTCTTCAGCGAAGAAAGAGAGGACTTCAAGAAAGAAATGGCGAAAGAGATCGCGATCTTCTACACGTAAACTCAAATCGAGTCATGAATCTTTATAATAATCGCTTGGTTTGGATTCTCACTTCTTAACCATCATGAAGAAAAGGAGGTAGAACAGAAGCCAAATTGGGAGAACAAATCAAAGGATTCAAATTTTTATACAAGTCTCTACAAAAGATTTTGAGAATAAGTCGATGATGTGACAAGAAGCAAAAAGGATGCCGGAATCTTACAGCAGAGAGAATGGCTAGAAAAATTTGATTTGATTAACAACAATCTTCCAAATTTTTGGAAATAATGACTGAAATGGAAAACACAATGAATGGCTTGGGGAAGAGACAAGATGAGCTAAACAAGAAGGTTGATCTCTCCAATGAGATCTTCATTGAAGATCAAGTTGAAAAGGAAACTAAGAAGAGAAAGGAAAGAAGGGAAATGAAATTCCCTCCATTCCCAGCTCATTTGAATACCCTAGACCTGGATCCCCCTAATATCTTTGCTGCCTCTTCCAAAAGAAAGATAGATTTCTTCCAAGCCGAATCTTCCTTATTCTCCAAAGCCCATACTCGTAGTATCCAACCTTGCAATTGAATCAGAAATAAAATGATAAATTTGAATTGAATTGTTGTGTTACTTGGTTTGTTAAATTTGTGTTGCTTGTGATTGCATAGTTGGGAAAATAAAAGTAGGAATTAGTTCAAGAATAAAACCGTCGAGATGTAACGAGCCGAATCAATGAAGCAAAGGATTAGTAGAATAAGTCGAAATGTAGAATAAGTGGCCAAAATGAATAATAATGATTGAAACACAAAGTGCAAAGTAAATTTAAGTCTAACTGATAAGTCCAGAACAGAGGAAGGTAATACAATAGAAGGAACAAAACATATTTTTGAGTTTGTGGTACGAACAGGAAGTCAAGGAACCCGTTGAATATCACCAATTTTAACTACTCATCAACAAAAATAGTCAAGGAAACTTACAGGTTAGTCACAACTATTCAATCCAAATTTAGAATTTGTGATTAGTGTCCAAAAGTACAATTTCAACCCTATATTAGATAGGTTTTGAGTACTTTTGTGCATTAATCATGTCATATAAAACCAATTGAAGTGTTCATGTCATCTAGTAACACTTATGCCATTCGAGCATGTTTTTGGTTGTTTTGTAGGTATTTATGCACTTGGGGCTTCAACCACAATGCAAATGATCGATCATGAGGTTGGAAGTTTAGTCTCGCCCATCAACAAGCCCAAAAATCAATGGAAAACAAAGGAAAAGTGGAGGAAATGATGCGCTTGAAGACAGACGAGAGGTACGCAGGAACAACAAACAGGATTTTCGCAACTGCTCGCAATCAATTCGCAATCTTAGCGAATTTCAAGAACTAACCTCGCAATCAATTCGCAATCCTGTTAATTTCGCAAATACTGGGCCATAATCTCAAAGACAAATTGCGAAATTCGCTAGCCAACTTGTAATCGTGCATTTCATAAATTCGCTTCATCGATTACTTAGCGAAGGAATTTCGCTAGCTAGCGTAAATTCCCCGCTAGCTACGAAATTTCAACATTGCCAACACCGCTAGAGCCTTGCCAATTTCGCGCCATTGCCAATTTCGCTTAAGCCATTGCCAAATTCGCTAACTCCTTGCCAAATTAACAGCGAAATTCTCCCCGTAGCTAAATTCTGCGTGCCTCACATCCTCTATAATTAATGCAAACCGCCTTCCAAACTTGGTTTATTACCTAATTGTCCTATAACTTAGCTTCCAGTTGCTTTAGGGGTTTTGCAATTTCATACTTTGAGGAGGCTTATAAATACCCCTCATGTTTTGTAATAAGAAGGAAGAGGTGGATAGAAGGGAATACAAGTTTTTTTGGTGATTTGTAAGTTATTTTCTTTTACTGCTTTTGTAAATAAATTGTTTTATTTTTAAGCTTTGCTTTTATTTTCTCTCTTCTCTCTCTTCTTTCTTTCACTTTCCATTGCCAAACACACCTCTTGAGGATGACAACTCAAGAGATGCTTGGCTAAGCCTCTTTCCTTTGGTAAAGAGGGAAGGAAGCCAGTCTCAGGGCGGGGCTTAAAGATGTCATTCCTCTTGTACTAAAAGTCACAGTGTATTTATGGCCCTTATTTTCAAAATTCAGCTTGCATAACATGGATGTTATTGTCTTGGCCAATATCACGCTATGCTTTAGGACTCCATGTTCTTTAGATGGTTTTACGAGCCTTCGAGGTAGCATTTACATGTTAGGTTCTTCAAATTAAAATAATAACATTGAATTTATCGTTGGGCCAATACTCTATTAATACTTTAGGGTTCAGTGCTCGGGTGAGAGATGCGCTGTGATTCTTAGATGGTCTTTACTAGCCTTAGAAAAATGATAAAGGAATGTTAGGGTTTTAAACAAAAAGGGGCCATAACTCCGCATCCCGGGTGTTGACTCAATGGAGGATAAAACCCGAGGACATGTTCGCTTCTAAATTTGTCAAGTCAGACCCAAATCTCAAAAGTTTCACTCTCTTCACTTTAAATTTCGCTTTACTCATTTCCGCTTTTGCACTCTACTTAAACCATTTACAAATTTTGACACAAATCCAAAAAGTCCAAATAGAAAGCCTTACTTCATGCCCTAATGCAAACCATTTCTGTGGATGAAACCCATCCCCGTGTTCGACCCTAGACCTCACTATACTGCAGTAGTTTGACTACGGCAAGAGGAACTTTAGGTATATAAATATTGTTGATTCAGTCGTTCTACTATGGCACTTAATCAAATGGCGCCGGCTGCCGGATGGCGCCAAACTACTTATGGTAAGTTGAAGAGTACTCTGTGATCCACATCACAAAGTGAAGGTAACCTTTTACCTCTTTTGCAACTCGCCTGAACCCGCGCCTTGCTTCACTTTGCAAGAACCGCACCGCTTCGCCCGCTTTCATTCGGCCGCTTTTTTTTTATTTTTAGTTAATTTAATCTTTTCAGTGTTGTTTGTCGCTCTTGTTGTCTCTATAAGTGTGTAACAACCTGCGGTATGCAACAAAGGGGATGTAGACACACGTAGATCAGGAGTAGGATAAGTACACAACTCACCTAGCTAGTGGTCACGGTGCAACCGATACCATGGATCCCATAATTGAGGAACAACAGAGTTTCGAAATCCGCCAGAACCCCATGAACTAAATGCATATAGAACCATGAGGGATCACATCCACCCTCCTAGAGCAAGGCCTCCATCCTCAGATCATTCCTCCCAACAAGATAGCAGTTGAGGCCTTATTTGGTACCTCTACTCCCACCTATCATGGTATGGAAAATGAAAATCCATACACTCATATTATGGATTTTGAGGAGGTTTGCACTACCTTCAAGGAAGGTATGATGGACATGGATTTGCTGAAGCTAAAGGCATTTCAATTGACTCTAAAGGACAAGGCACAAGATATGGCCTCAACTCATTGAGGCCTGAACCATTAGAAGTCGGGCCGAGCCGCGTTTCGAATTTTGAAAAGTTCTTCGTCTGGCAAGACTAATAATTTGAAAGGCAAATTTATACCTTTGCATCAGATGGTGAGAGATTTTACCAAGGTTTGGAGAGATTTATGGAAACCATCGCGTGTCCACACCCACGGGTTCGACACATGGATGTTGGTGAACCACTTCTATGGTGGTATGTCTCCGCCATGAGGCGCTTTAGAAACCATGTGTGGGGAGACTTTTAAGCAAACATCCTGATGAAGCCATGGATTTCTTAAATTACGTATCGAAACTTCTAAGGGTCGGACTAACTTAACCCTAGAGAAACGGATAGGATGAAACCAATTCTACCAACCAAAGGGCGGGATGTACGCACTTCAAGACATAGAAACGAGCTAGATTCCACCCTAGCTGTGAAGGTAGAGGGAGCTTGAAGGCAAATAGCCTCCAAGAGGTGCATGCAAAGGATCGAAAATCCCGTACGCCTAATCCTCGCACCAATTTCCAATCCCCCTGCACACCCAATGTAATAACAGTGTCTTATGGGTTCTCGCAGTTGAAGGGATTTGATGTCGAATGTGCAAACATCGTGAGGGACAATACAAGCTTACAACAATAATCTATCGCTCCATATGGTAATACCTACAATTCCAATCGAGGAATCACCCCTAATCTTATACGGAGACCCAACCCCGCTTATTTACGCCAAAGCCAAGCCTCGCTCGTTTCTCACAAAGCCACAACAACCACCATCCTCTTCTCCAGTAGAGCAAGCCATATTGAATTTGAGTAAGGTGGTGGGCAACTTTGTTGAGGAACAAAAAGGAATTAATGTGCAACTGGCACAAAGGATTGATACTGTAGAAAGTACATTGAATAAGAGAATAGATGGGCTTGAGAGCAATCTCAACCAGAAAATTGATAACCTACAGTATTCAATCACCAAGATTAACAAGTTGCTTGAGGTACAAGAGAAAGGGAGGTTTCCATCACAAACAGTTCCAAATCCTAAGGGGATTCATGAGGTAGGATCGGGAATGGATGAGGTAAAGGCCATAATCACCCTGAGAAGTGGAAAAGAGGTTGTTCAACCTAGTTGAAACCCGTCAAGAACCTAGGCAAGGATAATTTGAAACCCGAGCATATCCCCTCCTAGAGGAAGATTCAATGAAATACCGTATACCACCTCCATTTCCACAAGCACTTAGAGGTAAGAAGAAGTTGGCATCTCATCAAGCAGTATTCTGTGAGGTTTTAAGGCAAGTGAAGGTTAACATACCTTTACTGGACCTAATCAAACAAGTTCCTGCTTATGCAAAATTTTTGAAAGATCTTTGTACAATTAAGAAGGGATTAGGCATTGAAAAGAAGGCATTTCTCACTGAACATGTCAGTGCCATAATCCAAAGCAAATACCCTGTCAAATACAAAGATCCTGGGTTCTCCCAATACCAAATAATATTATGGGAATTGCATAAATAAGGCACTATGATTTCAGGAGCCGCAGAATCTTATGCCATTTTCAAGATACACAGCTAGGCTTAGGAGCTAAACCTACCTCAATCACACACTCTCATTGGCTGATAGATCGTTGAAGATCCCCAAGGATAGTTGAGGATGTCCTGTTAAGATAGACAAATTCTACTACCAGATTTGTGGTACTTGACACCGGGAATCAATTACAGCGAACCCAATCATGTGCCAATCATCTTAGAAGACCATTTCGGCCACCGCTAATGCAATCATCACACTGTCGGAATGGAGTCATGCAATTAACTTTGCAATACAGACCATGGAGTTAAATATCTTTCATTTGAAACAACAAACATGAGTTGCTAGAAATTGAAAATCAAAATTCGATGAAATTGTTTCAAATGATCAATGTAGGAAAACACACAAGGTCCAGAAATGCATGAGTAATCAACCTTGGAGATAAAGAAGAATTGGTCTTGCCAACAACACCAACAGCAAGCCAATTGCTCAATTCAACAGCCATATCACTGGCGAATCGATCAACAATTTCACCAACATCATGAGCACTGTGCCATCAGATATCAGGAGATCATTCTCTTTGATCCCCTTGAGTACTTCGAACTCGAATCGGTTCGGTGTTTTCAAAAACCGGATTGCGTCAATAAATTTTAATTTTACGAGTATTAGTTAATTCGTTAATTTAATAATTTTTCAAAATTTTAACTTAGCAATTTTCCTTTCATTATACTTAGTTTGTATATGAAAATAGTATGTTTTAAATACTAATCATAGTATTATAGTAATTTTGCTAGCAATAATTTTTAATTATATTATTTAATATTAGTAATTAATTTTAAAGTTTTTGAATGCAGAAAGACCATCTGAGCCAAATTCGCAGGGAGTAGCGAAAAGGCACACAATGGACTATTCGGCTGCTCAAAATGGCCTATTTAAGCAGGGGAGGGGATTAGCCAAATCACAACTCCACATTCAGCCCCCTCCCTTTCGTGTCTGTAAGATTCCGTGAGTACTGCGTTCGTGATCTCATCACAGCCCTGTGGTTGCCCAACAATACAGTCCCTCGAGATCCTAGCATCTGGTCATCGAAGTTGCCCAAATTTCTCGCCACAGAATTCTCGTGATCCCAGCCCACTAGCTCGGGCCAGCCGTGCTCGCCCCGAGCCCTCACCACACGTGTAATACCCCATTCGGGCCGCTCAGACTGAGTCACACTTCGTGCTCTCGCTCAGCTGATACTGACTGTCCGAATTATTTCGAGCCTTCTGCTATCACCGTGTCCATTTGGGCCTCACAATGAGTCTGCCTGATAGTTTGGTCTCATGGGGATCTCAGCTTGTGTTCAGTGGAGCCTGGCCGTATTATTGCACAGTCCCAAATTTACATATTCAAGTGAGTCCACCCTTCCAAAAGAAGCTTTATTTAGATATCGATATGGTCCGCACGAGGGGTGGGTCTCAGACCCGCCTCGTGAGATTTAGCACACCCGAAACGAGAGGTCAGCAGCGACCAAAGCATCAAAGACCAATGCCATCACCGTCCCCGAGGCCGCACTGACGTTCGATCCGGGGACGTTACTGTGACGCGATGGGACCTCGGGTCCCATCCCCTGTGCCTCGTGAGGCGAAATAGAGGCCCCCGCCCAAGCTGGGCCCGCACTCCCCGGGCCCAGCGCGAGTCATCATCTTCTGTAGATCGCCACCATCACCACACGCATCAGACCGAGTGCTGACACCTTCACCACAAATTGCCACCGCCTCGCTGACAGAGGCCCATGTTCGAGGGACACCCCATCTCGGAATGCAAGCCGAGCTACATAGCCGACCATTTCTAGAGTCAGACGGCACGCCTCGATTGATGGCCAACCCTGTGATACCAGAGTCGACATATTGATCGAGAGGTATTCGCTCCTCCCATTTATGACTCCGAGACAGTTTTACTACCCGAGAGTGGTCCGGCAGTTCTACCACTCCATGACCTCTCGGGATGCAGATGGTCCATTAGAGATCCATTTCAGGATAGATGACCGCCGAGGTGTACTACCACTGGCTATTTCGCAGCTTCGAGATTTATATACCTGGCCGCACGTCGAGGCTTAGAGATTTGGCCCACTCCTCCGCCCGCAGCGACGGTTAGGAGACCGGGGCCGTGGATGCTACAACCGGGTCCAGCCCTTTATCTGGAGCAGCTTTCCGCCTCATATGCTGCCTATCGCACCATCTCGTCAAGACTTATATTTATTCCTCTGCAAAGATTATGCGCAGAGGGAGGGCCTATCTGGGAGGCATTATACCCCGGATCTCTGGGTAATTTCTCTCGGTTTAGCCCATCCAGCCGGCGATGACTTCACTCATACCAAGAAAAGGTCCATAGGAGAGACCTCGCACGAGCAGAGCATACCACTACTACGCTCAGGCTCCTTTCCTATGTCTCGGAAAGCAGATGGGATTTCCGGGAGGAGCCCTGGGATGAGATGCGAGACGATGCCTACATGTAGTAGCAGCGGACCTGGTTATGACTATGCCCTCGTCCATTTCCATACGCCACGAGACCAGAGGAGGTACTCGGATCGTAGGAGGTCGATGACCACCATGGCATGATATGCCCAAGCCTCGAGCCCGAGGTACAGGCCTCCCACTCCTATTTCCCATCGTTCCTCCATCCTCCACCCACCACTTCAAATTGTACCACAGATAATTCCGGCCTTCATATTCAAAGACACCACCACCTGGAGTATACACATGTCACCGAGGGAGATGGTCGGAGGATGGATGCGACCAAGACACTAGCAAACACTCAGTACCCCAGCATGCAAAGACATACATGACCGTAGATCAGCTCTGAGCCGAGGCCACTTGGGACAAGTACATTCCATGCTTCACTGTGATCATAACCATCCGGGTCTTCCTCATGATCCCACCGAGAGAGGAGCCTGCCATCGATGTACTTCATTGGATATCCCGGTAGCAACCGCAGATTTCACCACCACCTACCATTGTTAGTATAAGGGTTAGGTCTCTTGATTTATGGGTCAGCTTCGCCTTATCAACTGCCTACTGATTTTGATTAGGAATTTTTTGTATTAGCCATAAAGTATGCAAGTGATATGTTTTTTTGTAGCCTCGTTATGCATGTATTAGTTATTTTGGCTATATCAAAGCTACTCGTATTATATATATATATATTCAAATTTTTTTGCATATCAGGTTTACTATGTCCCCTATGTACAAGTATGTGTTTTTCTTTCAACTACATAATTAAATTTGAGCCTAACAACAATTGAATTGCTTCAAATTGAACAATTGAATTGCTTTAAATTGATAATTGAATCATCATATTTGTCACCTATATGCTAGAACAAATGTGCCATGCTTGAAACAATTTGTGTTCGGCCACTGTCTAAAGATGCTCAACTTGGAAATTTCACTTTATGCTATTTCACACATCGCACTCAGATTGTTTCAATAGGTTGTAAATTTGTATGCCTCCTTCCACTTTGCAAACCGCCTTAGGCATGTTGACAACCTAGAATCGGCTTGAGTTACCAACAATTGGAAGACCAATGTTGTCTTCCAAAAAGGAAAGAAAAAGAAAAAGAAAAGAAGAAAAAGAAAAATAAAATCGTGGAAGTTTTGCTTGAAACCAGCACGGTTCGAGGGGTGTATGGCAAAGCCTTTGAAACCCGATGCCCTAAGCCTTCATTATTGGGAGTCATCGATTTGTGTCTGCTACATGGGTGACAGTAGAATTCGCAATTGTAGGTGCTTGATTTTCAAGTCACTGAAGTCCGTGAAGCCTGAGCAGTGGTCTTGATCCTTTGGCTTGATGCCCTAAACCTTAATTTGTTGGGAGTCGCCGTGGACCCCCGCTACATGGACTTGGTGAAGTCGGATTTTTAAGCATTGCATCCTACAATATAATCGAAAGCAAGAGAAGTGTAACCAGCCCTATCTTAATTGTTCAACAGTTTAAGGCCATGTCAATGCTAGGTTGGGGGAAACAAATTTTGCATTTTATTGACTCAATCTAGATACAAATGAACCATTAGACTTAGGTGGAATCCAAGTTGAAAAATCATGAAACAATGTTGTTCAAAATTGTTCTTATGGATTTTATTCTCAGATATAGGTTTCTCAAATGGTTGATTTCAATTGTTCACTTTAAAGTAATGTTAGTTTGTATATAAGTACATCAACCTTTTTGAATCACAACCTTTTTGAAAATCACCACATGCATCTCAATTTCTATTTTGCATCGCTAAGGGACTAGCAACGCTTCTGGGTTGGGGTGTATTTATGTCCAAAAGTACAATTTTTTGAACCCTATATTGTGATAGGTTTTGACACTTTTGCATTAATCATGTCATAGTAAACCAATTGAAGTGTTCATGTCATCTTAGTAACACTTATGCCATTTGGAGCATGTTTTTGGTTGTTTTGTAGGTATTTATGCACTTCTAGGCTTCAACCACAATGCAAATGATCGATCATGAGGTTGGAAGTTTAGTCTCAGCCATCAACAAGCCCAAAAATCAATGGAAAAACAAAGGAAAAGTGGAGGAAATGAGACGCAATAAGACAGGACGAGGTATGCAGAACAAAGAAAAACAAAAGTGGATTTTCGCAACCCGTTCGCAATCAATTGGGCATCTTAGCGACTCGCAACCAACTCGCAATCATTCGCAATCCTAGCGACTTTCAAACAGTTTAATCTCAAAGACAATTAAGTAAATTGCAGCTAACTTAGACCGTGCATTTGCGAAATTCGCTTCACCGACAATTTCGGCTAGCTTTAATAAATTTCGCTAGCTAGCTACGAAATTTCAACATTGCCAAATTCGCAGCCTTGCCAATTTCTCTAAGCCATTGCCAATTTCACATTGCCAACCAGCTAATCCCTTGCTAAATTCGCTAATTAGCGAAATTCTCCCCTGTAGCGAAATTTGCAGGCCTTGTCATCCTCTATAATTAATGCAACCGCCTTCCAAACTTGGTTTATTACCCAATCGTCTCATAACTTAGATTTAGTTATTAGGGTTTTTGCAATTTCATACTTTGAGGAGGCTTATAAATACCCCCTCATGTTTTGTAATAAGAAGGGAAGAGGGATAGAAGGAATACAAGTTTTTGGTGATTTGTGTTATTTCTTATTTATGTGCATAGAATATATTTGTTTGATGTTTTGCTTTTATTTTCTCTTCTCTCTCTTTCTCTTCTTCTTTTCACTTTCCTGTACGCTACAAACACACCTCTTGAGGATGACAACTCAAGAGATGCTTGGCTGTTTCCTTTCCTTCAAGAGGAAGGAAGCTAGCTTGGTGGTGGGGTTAAGCATGTTGTCTTTACTAAAAGTCACTAGGTAGTGTATTTTATGGCCCTTTATTTTCAAAATTAGTTGCATAACATGGGATGTTATTGTCTCTAGCCAATACTTCCATGCTTAGGACCGTTGTTCTTTAGATGGTTTTACGAGCCTCGAGGTAGCATTTACATGTTAGGTTCTTCAAATTAGGGTTAATGTTGAATTTTATTGTTTTGGCCAATACTCTCCATACTTTAGTGGTTCAGCGTTCTGCAAAGAGATGCGCTGTGGATTCTTAGATGGTCTTTACTAGCCTTAGAAAAATGATAAAGGAATGTTAGGGTTTTAAACAAAAGGGGCCATAACTCAAGATCCCGTGTTGACTCACGAGGAGGATAAAACCCAGGACATGTGTTTGCCTTTAATGGTCAAGCTGGTGACCCAAATCTTCAAAGTTTAATTTCTTCACTTTAAATTTCGCTACCATTTCGCTAATTTCCAGCTTAAACCATTTACACTTTTGGACACAAATCCAAAAAAAGTCCAAATAGAAAGTTTTACCTTCATGCCCTAATGCAACCATTTCTAGGATGAAAACCCATCCCGTGTTCGAATCCCTAGATTCACTATACCAAGCAGCAGCTCGACTCACTAGCAGTAGGAGTGAAACTTAGGTATATGGAATATTGTTGATTCACCAGCCTACTGTGGCAATGAATCAATTTGTTAGATTATTGATTGGAGGCGAAATCCTAGGTGATAGCCGACAAGAGATGATGCAGCCATTCTTGGATAGTTTGAGCCATTTTAGCTATCCCTATTCATATGTCGATGCATATACCTTAGTTCCGTAAATTGAGCAAAATGCCTTATTTTTTCAAAAATAAGCCAATGAAAACCCCAACCCATCCTAAAAAATCAATCCTTCAGTAAAGAACCTATGATTACCCAGGAATCTGGGCGAGGAAGAAAGAAATGAAGTTTGGGAGTATATTTTTTTGAGGAACTCAAGGAGAAAAAATATAAAAAAAAAAAAAAGGGAATGAAGAGAAAAAGGCAAGGAGCAGAAAATGCAATAGAAAAGAAAGCTTATAGGGATAAGTTTTATCTTGTGGCCTAACTCTCTTGAACAATTAAGTTCTTAGGGGTGTTTCAACACCTAGTACCCTAATGCCATCTGGTATGGGAGCTACTAACCCAAAGTTCGCTAAGAGTGTTAGAAAGCCTAAAAAGGTAAAACATTGCACTATCCCTGAAGGGTGACAAACAAAGGAAATTTCCCCAGTTAAATTACAAGTGAGAAATAGGGGACATACAGTTCTGAATTGAAGAAATCAAAGAGATGTCCTAAAACACGAAGTTTAGGGAGTTTATTAAAGAAACTACAAGAAAGAAAGGGCGTTAGAGAGAGAAAGGTTCAGTGGTAATCTTAACCTAAAATTCCTTCCATCCTACTCCATTACCTAAGCCTAACAATATAAGCTCAAAGACCCGATTGATCTTGAAAGCTGGAATTACCTACATTAGTGCAGACAATATGAAAACAAACCTATGGAATTTGAGTCATGGAAACAATCAAAATCGTGAAGGACTTTAGGGGAGTTAAGTGACTCGGGCGAGGAAGATGAGAAAGGAAAATAATTTATTATTCAACAGATCTAATGATTATGTTGTTTGTAAACAATTTCAACAGTTTAGTTTTATACTATAAAGATTAAAACTAACCTTGAATTGGACTTGAAGCTAGATGTACGTAAAACAATGCATTCCTTTGTATTTCAATCAAATCGACCGCTACCGCAAGACATAATAGAAAATGTCCTTTGTCTGAGGATAAACAATTTTCTTTCTTTGCTTGAGGACAAGTAAAACTTTAAGTTTGGGGAGTTTGATGAGCTTAAAAGTCATCTATTTTAATCCATTTTTCTGCTTGATTTTCATCTGAAAAGGAATAATTAATATGCAGAAATAGGAAGAAACTCACCAATTTGTTATTAGCAGGGAGTGTGAAAGAAAGAAGAAAAAGCAGTAGAAAAATGCAGCAATCGGTGGAGTAAAATGCAGAAAATGGCAGGCGTAAATGAAAGCAACCGGGTCATGGCGCACATCACAAGAAACTGAGGACTAACCAGAGACTTAAGGAATGATGTCGCGACAACATCGTGATGTGGCGACGAAGGTCGATGTCGCGACAAGGGATGGAGGTCGTGACAAGAGAAGCACCTTGACGCTATGACAGATTTGAAAAGATGAAACTGTTGTGACTTAAGCTGTTGTCGCGATAGAGGATCGACGTCGACACCAAAAAGCAACCAAATAGTTTCCGTGAACATAATCGATGTCGCGACAAGATATCGAGGTCGCTGGCTACGAGACCTCGCTCGCTTGAAGGTTGCGCTTTAGGTTGATGTCGTGACATCAGAAACCATTAGTTGAAAGTTGCACCAGGAACGACCAGTTCAAAACTGTAAAGATAAAAGTTGATGTCGCGACAAGAGGTTGATGTCGCGACATCGTAAAACCATCGCTTGAAAGTCGCAAAGATACGAGCCGTTGTCGCGATTAAGAGATCGATGTCGACACCAAGAATTTACTCGCCCAGCATAAGAGCTACAAAGTGATGTCGCGACATGATATTGATGTCATCGTGAACCATCAATTGAAAGCTGCAAAGACATGAAAACATGTCGCGTATTAGGAATCGAAGTCGCTGGCTATCGTGAACGAATAATTGAAACCTGTGGAGCCATAGGGAGTGATGTCGCTGATAAGAGATTGATGTCGATTACACTAGGGACGACCGTGCCTGAAGTTTGCAAATTTAATTTGATGTCGCGACAGAGATTGCCGCCGCGACCGTAAAACCATCCGCTCAAAGTCGCAGAGACTAAAGTCGAAGCGTCGCTGATTAAGAAATCGATGTCGCGACATTGATTCCTTGTCGCGACATAAGATGCTTTCAAGAAAACAAAGGAATGTCATGACTTATTGATAAATGCTGCAACAAGTGCCAAACGAGTTGATGTCGCGACAAGGGATTTGAGGTCGCGACCAATGCAATACGCTACCCACTTCGAAATCGACAAAAGAATGCATTGGAATTAGGTCCCAACTTCGTAACCCTATAAATACGGTCGCTACCAATGTAAAAGCAAATTTCGCGATTGGAAAGAGAGATCCGAAGTGTCAAGGCCCTCGTATTTTTATTTTCTTTCTTTTTGTTTTTTTCTAATTTTTTCTTTCCATTTTAGTTTAGATTAGAGTAGTTTGTATTTCTGCTCTAATTTGATTTGAACGTTAATGTAAAGGATTTAGCCGAATGCATTTATATTTCTTTAAATTACTGTCTGCTGTTTGAATCTGCATAAATTTTGGATTTCAATACCCAGCTTCCGATTTATGCGGGTTTACTGATCGCAAGCCAATGTATGGTATAATCAGTAATTTAGAAGCCCAGCTTCCATTGAATTGACGTTATTGTCAGAAATAATATTTCCTACGGTATTTTATTCATTATAGTTGAACTTCAGATGTTAAATCTACTTGCTGGTTTTGCTTGTATCTTGGAATTGATCCCACTTCGCCTCAGACCCATAACGAGGTTGTATTATGCCTGACATTTCCTGTGAGGCCCTCTGGGGTGACACCGAGAAGGCATTCCCGAGGAGTAAGAAGCAATTTCGGGAAGGTATTTGAACCTGATACTGATCTAATGTGCTCAGATATTTAAATCACGATCCTCTTCTCACTTGTAACCGAGAATGAGTTGGAGCGAGTTATTAATGGCAAACAGAGAGTTCACCTCAATTCGAATAGTGAATTCGATCCCGTGTTAGCAAGGATCTAATCAAGGAAAGAGTAAGCTATTCTAATTTTGAGGGTGAGGAACCAATATAGTGCAAACCTCGGCAATGACTAAATTGAAGGAGCTCAGTCTGCGAATTATGCCGGGTAGCGAAGTATTGAGAAAGAAAAATACCTTAACAAGGCTACTATATTTAAAGTAGTTATCTCACCCTCTCGTGTTCGAGAGAAACAGCTTAAGGTGAGACGATGAACTGTGGTTCGAGAGGTCCAATCACACTATATTAATCCTTGACTAGTTTTAAAGATCCTCGTAGTTCAAAAAACAAAGTTACAAAGATGCATCGTAGGAATCGATTCTTCACAATAGCGATTATTCAATGTTTCCTTTAGAGATAATCGTTAAATATAAATTTGTTATTTTGATATTTCAATCTTCAACCCATTTCCATATTCAATCATTTTTCTTTACATCATTATTTTCAAGCTAAGGCAAAATCCTCATTATCGTATTATCGCCCAACAAGATGGAGCTTAAGTACGTAGTTGATTGAAAATTCTTTGAGACTTCGATCGATATCCGACTTAACCATTTTATTACTTGTCGAATTGCGGCACTTGCAAAGATAATCGGATCAAACCACACGAAAAATGGTTTCTCTTACAAAAATATCTTTAATCAACATGATAGCTAAAGAAACTCACACTAAGTTTTACGGCATTATCACGATTGCATAATAAACCCTTGGTACAGTGTTATAAATTTGTACATGTGGCGGTCCGCATCAGTTTTATGGCGCCGTTGCCGGGGATTAGACAATAGTCCTTTGGTAATAGTGTCATAAATTTGTACATGTCTTTTGGTCCGGTTAACAGCATCCGCCATGATGGCGTATGGCATTTAATTGATACCACGTGTCGGGATGCACCAAACGGCATCCGACATGATGGGAGACCGAATAAGTGATACCACGTGCCGGGATGCACCAAACGGCATCCGTCATGATGGGAGATAGAATTGTAAATGTATAAGCACATTACCGAATGATAATAAGGGCGGGATTCATCAAATGGAATCCGCTAGAAATTGTGAATCGAATAGTCAAGGTAAAATAGCCAACGTTGATGAGTGTAATGAGATATTTTTATGGATATGTATGAATATCATGAAATGAATTGTTGCATTGAAAATGCATGATATGATATGATACGTAAAATGATTCATATTATTGAAAGCATGAGTATATGTCGATATATTAGGCATAGCTTAATGATAAATGTCATCGGTGCTAAATTGAATATGGAATAGAACCGTATATAACCACTAGGCATGAAAATGCTTACGCAGTTTCCAACTATGCGCAGTATCGAGTAAGCAAAGAGAAGAAGCCCAAGATCGCGCAGCGCAGAGTCATAGAGAAAGTACATCGTATAAGTGTATACTCGCACTTCAGATATCATCTTTTGAACAAGTGGTGTTTTGTAAACAAAAGGTTAAACCCCAAATCCTGATTTTTGTGTATCATCTTGAAAAGAGTATAAATGCTTTTCTTGTAAAATGGCTTTGTTAATGCTTATGGGCCTACCGAATAATTCACCTTTATATTTGTAAATGATTATGGGTCGCTTCCAAAACCCAAACCGCTTCCTCGCAACTAAATGAATCAATAAAAATGTTTTAATAAGATAAATGAAAACGTCGGAGTAAACCGGGCTCCGGTTCAGATCCGCCATTCGGTCGGGCCGGGGATTCGGGTCGCGACACTTTTGAAAATAAAAATTTAATAAAACGATAACTAAAAGAAATAAACCAAGGCCCCGGTTTCAGACGACTTCGCCGGGTCGGATCGGGCTTAGGTCGCTACACGGGTCCCAAAAGCCATTATTAGGCGACAGGTTCACATTTCAGAATAAAACCTTTGAAACCTTTCATGGCTAACACGGAACATAGAGGCCAAACCCTACCATCCTCAAACAAGGGTCAAGTAGAACTTCGCTAACGTGAGATCAAGACCATTTTAATGAAGGTGGTAAAATGCGAATAAGAGACTGTCCATCAAATCGCTTGATTCACGTGGGCCTACGTACGCATTTCAAGACAATCCTCGAATGTCCCCCATTCTGGGCCGGGTTCATGTAAAGGCACATGTCACCTTCCGTACCGAGATCGAACATAAAGGCATGGTGGGCAATCAAGAAGCTGAACATGGATCTAAGTAGTACGGAGTCAAGAGATTTCTTGATCTCAATGAGCTGGAAGAAATACGAAATGATTTCCACGAATTCGAAGATTGCAAAGGAAAGATAAAAGAAAATGGTAATGATCAAATGATAACTCGGAAGAATTTCAAACTAGGGGACCAAGTCCTCCCGTATGACTCAAACCCATCTACTCTCCTGGCAAGCCTGTCACATGGATCGGTCCATTCATTGTTCAAACAGCATACCCCAATGGTTCAAAGGGGACCCACTCAATCCAAATGATAGCAGGGTTATCAAAGTCAATGGATTGCAGGGTGGTGCTCTATGTCAGGCAAACAGACCGTCAGTGGAGGAAATTCTCCTTCTCGACCTCCTTGAGTCCCACAACACCACACGCTCGCGTGGCCCTGGTCCCAAAAAGCCACTGATCTTATTGTTTAGTTTTGATTAAATTTCTTTTTGTTTAAAATTTTTGTTTGATTTCACTTTATGTTGACAACTGCAGTAACACTAACAAATGGAAATGACTCTTTTCCAACCACCGTGTTTGAGGAGGTACAGTTCCATCCTTTGGTTTTTGCATTCCCATGTCAAACCAGTTAGAGGTAATTTTCATATTTTTGGAATTTAGTTTTACTGGTAATACATGTCCTATAGTGGCCACCCATTTTTCTTTTAATTTTTAAATCATTGTGTCCCCATCTTTGTATCTACTCGCCTTTAATTGGAAGAACTCAGCCTCCGTATGTTACCTAATGATAGAACAATTTCATGCATGATTTAGTTTTTAGTCAATTGAGGTTTCAGCATATTCAACCTTGAACATTCCCCCTTTAACTAATTCACACACTGCACACCAGATTGTATCAATAGGTTGAGAAGCTATATACCTCCTTTCACTTTGCAAAGCCGCTTGACCCGTTGGACGACCTATAATAGGTTTTGCATCATGTATGAAAACCAATGTAGTCTTCCAAATGAAAAAGAAAAGAAAAAGCAAAAGAAAAAGAAAAGAAGAAAAGAAAATAAAAGCCGTGACGCTACTAAACCCGAACACGGTCCGGTGGGTATATGGCGAAGCCTTAAAGCCCGATGCCCTAAACCTTAACTGGTTGGGAGTCATCGACGAAGTTCGCTACATCGGGTGGATAGGTAGAGCTTAGCGAGTTGTAGGCGCTTAATTCTCGGGTCATTCAAGTCCGCGGCCCGCAGAGTTTGTGGTCAAGTGATTTTTCGCTTGATGCCCTAAACCTTAATTGGTCAGAGTCATCGGTGGACCCTCACTACACTCCGACTTTGGTGAAGTCGAAGCTTTTAGCATTACACCCTACATTACAATCAAGGGAAGAAATAAGAGGTAACTAGCCCCATTTAGGTTGGTCAACATTTTCAAGCCATGGCGTAGGCTGTGTCAGGCGGAATAGCTGGTAATTTATCGCTCAAACTGGTTACCTTAGGAACGCTTAGATTTTGAGAAGTCAGCACTCTTGGAACCGATGTTGCCCTAAAACTGCTCTTATATGGTTTTTGTTCTTTCATGCCGGTTTTCATACAGGGTGTAAATTGTTCATTTTAAAGGTAAGTTTCATCTCGTACATACACTTTTTTCGAACCATATACACTTTTGTAAAAGCACAAAGATGCATACCTTGTTGTTTCTAGCATTGCTAAGGACTACAAATGGTTTGTTGGGGGTGGATTAGCACCCAAAAAGTGCTATTTTGAGCCCTATTCAAGAGCAGGCTTGGAGTGCTTTTGCGCACTAATCATATGAATTGCCAATTGTCATGTGCATGTCCGCTAGTGCTTCGATTGGTTTCTAGATTGTTTTGGATAGTTTTGCAGGTCTTGGGAACTTCAGTCAGCAAGCTTGGCTTCTTGGTGCTGAATGTGAGAATCCTCAGCGATTTCACCAAGCCGAGGCGTTGAAATGTCAAAATGAATCAAGAATTGAAGGCACCACGAGGTCGGTTTAGCGCGGCAAACAGCAAAGCAGAGGAAACTGTGAATTTCGCTATACATTGC
Organism: Tetrastigma voinierianum; assembly: GCA_016808115.1. Lineage (NCBI taxonomy): Eukaryota > Viridiplantae > Streptophyta > Magnoliopsida > Vitales > Vitaceae > Tetrastigma > Tetrastigma voinierianum. Next base: position 1,731,737 of record JAEQBH010000138.1, on the reverse strand, counting down.
AAAAATTTCGCAATCATAGTGAAAATTTCGCAATCCTAGCGAAATTTTTGCTATGTGAAATTTTCGCTAAGCTAGCGAAATTTCGCTAGCCTAGCGAAATTTACTGTTCATAGCGAAAATTTTCATTTTCGCTATCTCTTGTGAATTCAAGTAGTTAGCTAAATTTCAAGAAGATACTAAATTCTTCGCTATAGCGAAATTCCCTCGCATAACGAAATTCTACCCCCGTGTTTATGATATTTTGATTCCAAACGACCACGCTTTGATTACTACCATGTCGCCCTATTGTAATTTCATATTTTAGGCCTTTTGTCATTTCACACCTGGGTCACTATGTTCTACAACTTTGTAACTAACTTTTCATTTTATGTAAGTTTTCCCGCAGCTTTTCATTTAGGTTTGCTTCTTCTCTCTCCTCTTTCTCTCATTTTCCTGGCCAGCCAAACACACCCCTTGAGGATGACAACTCAAGGGATGCTTGGCTAAGCCTCCAAACCTTGAAGAGGAGGGTTGCTAGCTTGGTTTTGGGGTTACTGTAGGTTGTCCTCATGCTTTAAATGCTACAGGTATGGTATTTATGGTTCCAACTTTCCAAACTAAGTTTAATGCCATTTAATGTCTTTCTTGGTCAATATCATGTTTTTAGGTTTAGTGCATTCTAATGGTGATGCAATCGATATCCTTAGATGTCATTTACGAGCCATTGAAATGAGGTTGAAATGCTGTGGTTTCAAATCGACTGACTTAAATGCTTAGTATTTGATTGGACTCAAATAGGAGTGGTTCTAGGGTTAGGTTTTATATCTAAACAAAAATCCGGTTTTGGCTTTGACTATATGTTATTTGTCATAATGCGAGGAAATAACCCGAGGACATCTTCATAACCCCATTATATCAAGCTAGTGATCCAAACCTTCAAGGTTACCATTTCACACTTTAATTTAAGCCACTTCAGTTGCTCAGTAAACAACCAACTCCCTTGTTTTTAACTAAATCCAAAAGTCCAAACAAAAGTCTCACCATTTGCAAACATTAATACGAATCATTCGTGGGATGAAAACCCATCCCCGTGTTCGACCCTAGACCACTATACTGCAGTAGCTTGACTATGGTAGTAGGAGGAGTATAGGAAACAAATTTTGTTGATTCCGGATCACCCTACTGTGGCACAAATCACTTATACGCCGCGACTTGCTCTATGACTCTGCGCTTCACGATCTTATCTTCCTTCATGTTTACTCGAAACCTGCGCATAGATAAAAACTATACGCTAAGCATTTTCATGCTTAGTGGTTCTATACAGTTCTATTTCAATATTCAATTTAACTTGGCATGCATTTAACATTAAACCATGCCTATTATATCAACATATACTCATGCTATTCACATTCGCATGCTTTCATTTGCATAAATCATTTACTATGAATACAACATGCATTTTCACGTAACACCAATTTATGAGATTTATATTACATATAAAAATCCCATTTACACTCGTCTATTTCACTTTGACTATTCAATTCACATTTCTAATGGATTCCGTTTGATGAATCTCACCCTTATTATCTGTCACGGCCCGAATCCCGGTCCGACCCGATTGGCGGATCCGAACCGAGTTCGGGGTGTGAGAACATAAACTAGGACTCTTTACTTGCTTTATCAGACGTTGGTATATCCAAGTCTTATAATTATATCCACATATCATATACAAAAGTCCAAAATAAAACTACCACTGTAGTGGTGTTTACAAAGGTCACATACAAGATCGAGTCCCATTTACATATTCAAAACTATACATTTACATGTAATCGAATGTAACGTTGCATCCCATATGATGAACCCCTACTGTGTCGTCTCGATTGCAGCGGAATATCACTGCCTCTTTCTTCGTACCTACACGGATTGAACCCGTGCTGTTCTTTACGCTTAGTGGGAAACATAGGTAATATGTATATACACAAGTATAATGTTTATAACAATAATGTATATCGTAAAATTGTACGCATTCATATCATGGACTTATACAAGTACTTATGCTTATAACAGACTTATGTTTATTCGGGACTCCTGTAGGAGTTACAGAGCTTATTCGTATTCACAAATACCTGTAGGTATTACAGATCAGAACGATACACAACACAATAAGTATCCGAAGATACTATACAGCATTCCGGCGTCAGAACGTTATGAAAGGCCGCTGACTAATCGAATGGTGAGTGTCGTGAGCACTAATCAACAGACGAGTGTCAGAGCACTAATCGGAAGCATCAAGTACTAATCAGAGTGTTGTAGCACTAATCAGAGTACCGGCATTCAATCGTGAGTGCCAGAAGACTAATCAGAGTACCGAAATACTAATCGTGGAGGCCGTAGCACTCAATCGTGAGTACCGAAATACTAATCAGGAGTGTCGTAGCACTAACGAGTGCACCGGCATTTCAATCAAGAGACGGCTCGCCTAATGCCGTGACGTATGCCAGGTCATTTAATACATGGTCTTAGGCATTCCTACGATTATATGTATTCCGTAAACTTTTATCTTATTATCAAGGGTGAACTTTGTTCTATCGAACTCGGGCCGAGGCGACTGAGGCACGCAGACATTTTTCACTTAATTTCATCCTTTCCAATACTTCCGCGCATGGGAATTTTAGCCAAACACGCAAAATAGAAAAACAAAATGCTAGAACCACCCGTATCGATATGCCTCCGACCAGACCGGCATGTGTTCACTTCGAGGGCTATACCTAAGAGCAGCCTGGGTCGTGACCTGGGCATGCTTTGCTACCGCATCACCCGTATTGGTACAGTTCAAAGGTGTACAGTACTGTGTCAAATTTCCATCACAAATGTAATTTCCACCTTTTTTTCATGCACTTCTTCCATAATTCACTTCTATTTCACTTCATCAAGAATCAACATGAAATCCCTCCAAACAACTCCACAATTACTTTACCAGTCAAAGAATCCAAGGATCATACCAACGCTCACTAAACTTTACAAACTCTGGAAATTGTGAAGGATTCCACATTTAATGGTCAACTAGGGATTTTCAACCAAATTTCCCTTAAATCTAGAGTTAGGATGTCTTCCCAACAAAACCCTAGAAAAGGGAACCAAATTAATCTCCAAAGAAAACCCAAGCAATCCATACCCAAGTAGTTGGTGTATAAAAATCATACCAAAATCCATGCAAATATCATGTATCCATACCTTGGCTTGATCTCTCCCTTTCTTCCACTTCTTCTCCTTCCTCTTCCTCTCCTTCCCGTAAGCCCTTGTTTGGAGACCAAAAATAACTCATTTTTGGTCTCCTCCTCTATTTATAATTGGAGTTTTTCATATTTGCCTTTAATTGCTTTTGTCCTCCAACTTCCGTGGTATAATTCTATTTATACTTTGGCCTCTAATCCTATTAATCAATGTCTTTGATGCCCCTTTTTGGACAATTTACGATTTTGTCCTTAAGTTTTGTAAAATTTTCGGGTTTCTAACTTTCCATATTTTCGAATTTAATTTACGAAAAATTTAATTTATGTCTACAAAATACCCTAAACATATTGAAAACAACTAGGGTATATTTCAGGGTGTTACAATTCTCCCCCCCCTTAAAATAAATTTCGTCCTCGAAATTACAGCCCCAGATTTGAGGTACTATGCCCTCATTGTCGGTCACGGTTCCCATCAATAAACTTCTTCATACCATGATGTTGCCAAAGCACTTTTACGAAGGGACTTGGCATTACATGTGTCTGTTCAAATCTAGAATAGCTTCGGCTCTTCATCGAAAGTGAAATTTTCTTGTACTGTATATCTTGAAGCGGTAATATATCAGTGGGTCGAGCGATATCTATGAAGCGTGGAGCACATGGAATACATCATATATTTGGCTAACTCCGGAGAGTGCCCAAATGATGCCTTCTTGGTCAACTCTTTCTAAAATCTCGTAAAGCTTTGATGATAGTGGACTCAGTTTCCCTTTTCTTCCAAAGCGGAGTATCTTTTTCCACGGAGATACTTTTAAAAACACTTTATCTCCGACTTCATATTCTATATCCTTTCTCTTCAAATTAGCATAAGACCTTTGTCTATCACAGGCAACTTTTAATCTCTGCTGAATAATCTGAACTTTTCTTAGTGTCTTTACTAGTTAGGATGACCAATAATCTTATGTTCATTCATTTATGTCCAACACATAGGAGTTCTACATTGTCTTCCATACAAGGCTTCATACGGGGCCATACCAATACTAGATTGATAACTGTTGTTATAGGCAAATTCCACGGGGGGAGTCTGCTATCTGACTTCACGGAAAATAAGATATTACAAACATATCTTCTAACTCAGTCACTCTTCGGGCCTTCACTTGTTGCTGGGATTCAGTAGTGCTAAATTCAATCGTACCAAAGGCGGTAGCAACTCTTTTGGTTCAGACGTGTAGTGGATCGTGGTCGGACACTATCGTCTGAGGAATGCCATGCTGTCGACAATTTCATTCATAAAGGTCATTTAAGCGATCCGCCAGGTAGTCAAGTCTGATCGGTAGGAAGTGGGCAGACTTGGTCAATCTGTCACAATTACCCGCATCATGTTTCCTTTGGGTGAGGAAAACGGATCTGAAATCCATAGTAATGTTATCCTTCCATTGGGGGAATAGGAAGGGATTCAATAAGCCGGATGGTACTTGGTGTTCGGCACATCTCTTGCGACCGTCGAGACATTTAGACACATACTCATAGCCTGCTTTTCATCCCTGCCACCAGTGAAATCTTGTTTCATATCACATTACATTTATTACTTCCGAGATGCATGGTAACGGTATTGCGGCTTTCATATAATATATTCTTTTTCAATTCCATATCATCCATTTTTATAATGCATGTATGCCATTAGCCTCACTTCCATCTGCATGGAGTCTTGTCTCGATCTTGATAAGTGAGCCATTTCTTGTAACTTGGCATCATTTTTTTGAGCATTCACTATCATTTGTTTTAAATCCGGTATCACATTTAATTGAGCTAACAAGGCTCCATCGGGTGCAAGTCTCCAATCATAATCTTTTAAGGTCAAAGAAGAAACCATTTTCCTACTCAAGGCATCCGCCACTACATTTGCTTTCCCAAGGTGGTAATCAATTATACAATCATAGTCTTTAAACAATTCTAACCACCGACGTTGCCTCAAGTTCCAATGTTGAGTTAGCAAATATTTGGACTCTTATGATCGTGAAAATTCTGCATTTTCGCCATATAAATAATTAATCGCCAAATTTTAAAGCTTAAACCTCTGTTTGCTAACCAAATCATGTGTGGGATAGTTTTGTTAATGCGTATTCAATTGTCTAGAAGCATAAGCCACTACTTTCCCATCACGCATCATGCGTCTGACTATCACTCAAAGCATCCTTTGTACATTGTGTAATCCCTAGTAGTGAGATCAACAGCTGATTGCTTCAACCGACATTTCTTTTAATCTTTTAAAAGCTGGATTGGCACTTATCATCCTCCAAACTTCACTCCTTAGGAGCGTGTCCCCGGGTAAGTGAGGATGCTATAATTGAAAATCCTTGTACAAATCCGATAATAACTTGCTATTGAAATTTCTCACCTAGGTTACATTCAGGAGGTTTCCAATTCTGGTGGCGATTTTCTTGGGTCATCTAATACCCTCTGCAGATGCAATATGGACTAGGAATGACACTTCCTTAAGCCAAAAATCACATTTACTTAACTTTGCAAACAACTGATTCTCTATCAAAGTTTACAATACTATCCTCAAATGGTTTTCATGTTCCTGTGCATCTTTAGAATACAGCAGGATGTCATCAATAAATACCACAACAAATTGATACAAATAGGGAGGAAAACCCTATTCATCAAGTCCATAAATGCAACCAGAGCATTCGTCAATCCAAATGGCATTACTAAAAACTCATAGTGGCCATAACGGGTTTTGAAAGCTGTTTTTGGGACATCAACCTCTTTACAGGTTGATAATATCCCGATCATGATCTCTTGAAGAACTTGCTCCTCTCAATTGATCAAATAAATCTTCTATTCTTGGCAACGGGTACTTATTCTTAACTGTTACTTTATTTATTTGCCGGTAGTCAATGCACATCCGAAGAGTGCCATCTTTCTTCTTAACAAATAAAACCGGCGCACCCCAAGGTGAGACACTAGGTCGGATAAAACCTTTATCCAATAGCTCCTGTAGTTGAGTCTTTAACTCTTTCAGTTCAGTTGGAGCCATACGATGCACGGTGTCCTCATTGCAGATCGTTCCTGTTCAACTTCAATAGAGAGATCACTTCTCTTTTGATTGGTATAAGATAAATTCTTCGAAACACATCAGGAACTCCTAATCAGAATATTTTCTAAGTTTACTTGCTCTCTTTTGAGTCAAAGTCAAAGCTAAAAGGCTTCTAACCTTTCTCGAAGCGTCCGACTTTCATATTTGAAATAACTTTCGGAATTGTTGGTCGGATACACACAATATTGTTTATACGACCCAGTGGAACATTTAAAAAAGCGAGAACTATTTTCTTATCGATCCTTATGGCCCGATGTTTGGATAACAAATCACATTCCCAAGATCGTCAACTCATAGAAAAGGCAAAGCAATTAGATCAACGAGAATTCCTATCATGAACCATTAAAGGACAATTCTTATACACACAGTTGACTCTAACACCTATGCCCGAAGGACTTGTAACAAGCATCAATAAGCAATCTAACGGCTCTCACTGCTGAGATGGTTTATCACTCATTTGTTCCATGCATATATATGAATACGTGAAGCCGAATCAATTAAAGCATATAAATCAATATCAAAGTGATGTACCATAAAGCCTTGACATGTCAGATCTTCCAGAATCTCATAGCACTTAAGCTCATCTTTGACGGTAGTAGCGGGACGATTCATAGATCTACGAAGCATTACCTCTACCTTGCGAGCCACTTGGTCTTCTAGCCCTACTGCGAGTGCGGCTTGGAGGTACATTTGACCCTCCTGCCACTTCCTTGAGGATTTAGAACTTCCCAATCTCGTGGTGGGTTGGCTATCCATGATCTGTGCTCTCACATGAAGCCTTTGATTCTTATGCGCAAATACCGCTACTGACAATTGTGGCAATGGGGACACTGCTTTCCTCTTGTCGGTGGAGGTGCCTCAGCGAACTTTGTGTCATGGTAGGTTGCTGTCTCCTACCTGGTATTTGAACCTGTACTAAATCAACTTGTGACTCTCTTGGTCTTTTTCCCGAAGAGGAACCCCCTCTTGAGAACTTTTTCTCTTTCTTTCTTTCTTGACTATTCATTTTAGATTTCTCAATTTTTATAGCCGCTTGTACCAGCTGATAAAAATTTACAACTTGTAGCGAAGTAACAGTCATGAGGTACCTTTTTATAGACTCATGTAGGCCCTCCTCAAGCATCACATCTGAATTTTTTTTTCGTAGGCAGTTAAAGTTGCATATTTACTAAAGCTGGTTGAACTCTTTCTCATATTCGCCAGCATGTTTCCCTTATCTTAGAGTGAGAATTTCTTCCATTTTGACTCCTTGTAATTATCGTGACATGCCATTATGAAACTTTGCGTGATAGTCCATGTGTGGATGCGGGGATTAGTGGATTTCTCATAACCGAACCACGATCTGTATTTGCACAACATTGATACAGAAAGCAGCATATGTGACCTTTTTAGTCCACGGAAATTTCATTTCATCTAAAGCCCTTTCAAGTTTTCAAGCCAAGGCTTCGGCTGTCGGACTCTTCCATACTTGTACCATGAAATTATTCCTCCGTGCTTTCGTATTGCATCGCTCGAACTCATGAAATTTGTGAGTCTATCTAAGATAACACCTCTCAGAGACTTTTTATCAATGCTTTGGTTAGGCTTTTCATTATGTTGATTCGGACGGGACCAGCGGATGGATCAAAAGGATTGGCGAGCTTAGTACATTTACATGCAACTTCAGGTGGATCCATTCTAGGCGATCTGTAGGCTCAAAGACATGACCAGGCCAGTTCTATGTAGGTACATGGTAATCTAAGACTCTTTCCAAAACGCTAAACCTAGGCTCACGACCTGTATCCACACCGAACTCGGTTTGGATGTGTCGGGTCGGACGGGATTCGGGAGTGACATTATCGTTGATAATTGCCCACATTTAACGGTCAAGGCATCCCATCATGACGGATCTTAGTTTGGTTTTACCCGACATGGTATAACCCAAATGCCATGCATGTCATGAAACCCCAGGATGCCGATTAGTGCATCCCGCCAAGTGGGACATTGGAAAAATTTCGGGGTGCCTTCATGATGGATCTTAGATTGAGACATCGGTGAAGGTTCTATTCGATATATCAATTCAATTCCGGATGTCAAGCATTGACGATTCGTTTACAATTAGATTTATGATTCACATTCATTCGATTTTCAAATATCACATTTTAATTCCATATTCACTTTTGTATCATCTTTCCAAAGATATACTCAATCTATGTACTCATTTCATATACTAATTCACATACTCATTTCATATACTCATTCATGTACTCATTTCATATTTACTTGGTAAACTACCAAAATACTTGAAATAAAATAGAGTCGGAAGAACAAGCAAGCTATCGGATCTGGCTTCCTTCTCTTTGATCTCGATCCTAGGTTAGAGTGATCATCACGAGTCACTAGTCATGCTGATCGCCACTCTTAGTGGATAGTGGTGTTAAACAATTTTCGTGAATTACAAGTTTATTTTTGTTATCAGTCTTGGTTTAAGACACTAAGTTTGCCGGAAAATGAACTATGCTAGATTGGTGAGAAGTGCATTATTTTTCACTTAGTTCTATCCTTATTTGAACCCCGTTATTCATTTCTTAGGGTCCTAAGCATTAGAGTGCGAATCTTTGGAACAACGGTGAAAAAATATGTCAAATGAATTTCTTGGAAGTAGTAATCTGCAGAGTACCACTTTGGCTGTCTGGGGTACAGGTCTCTCCTTTACCGGTGGAGTGCCGTTACCCAGGTTTGGAGTGCAGGGTACCATGCTGCTTACATCATGGTACGGTGCCACTCTTTGAATGCAGGGTACACCTCTGTTTACCTGAAAATGCTTGATTTTGGCATTTTCACACATTTTCCTTCACAACCTTCTCCAGTGCGTCCATGTTAATCCCACCACATGGAATCCACTCGAAATAACTCAAGTGGTTTGATCATTGAAAGCTTCTTCTCTTATTTGGAACACAAAATCAAATCATAAAAGAGGAAGTTAGGGTTTTGGACCTCTTACCTTATCTCTTCAAATCATTCCCTTGTAGGATTGTTTCACGTCTTTTAGAAACAAAAAGAATTGGAAAGAATCACACAGCTTGATCTCTTGAAACCCTAGCTCCTTACTCCCTTTTCTCCTCTCTTCAACTACTCCAAATCGAGATGGCTAAAATGAGCTCCCAAAGACCGCACGGTCTTTAAAAATCCAGCAAGTGTAAGGCCTGTTTGGCCTTCCACCCTATTCTCAATTCTCATTTTTCCCTTTTGGTCTTAAATCCTTGTTCCTCGTAAGGCCTTGTTTATTACCTAATAAATCGATTTTCCATTTAGTCTCCCTGTATACACTTTGGCCATTCATTTATCATAAATTCATAGACATTTTATTCTTTATAACAATGGACCCTTAGGTCCTCATTTCTAATTCCACATTTGCCTTTTTCACTTGGGTTTATTTAGAGACTCGATCAATTCCATTTAGCATATAATATTCAATCATATGCTCACACTTTCAATTTACATTTCACCAATATATCAATTTATCAAATTTCAAGAAAAACAAGTTTGTCAATTCACTACCAATATATATATATTATTATTATTATTATAAAAATTCTAGGGTATTTTTGGGGCGTTACAGTACCACCTTTCCTCAATCATGGTTCTTATGAAGGCTCCAAGAGTTCTAGATTTTTTTTAGGCATCTTTTCTAGGTCTTTTCTGATCTTGCTGGAGGGCTTGGTTCTTATGGTTTTTCGAACTTCCTTTCTTGATTTAGCAATCCCTATTCGAACACTTTTATGGATTGTGAGCTTTGAACTAGAGGGTTCTCTATATTCTTTTTCTTCCATTCTTTGCTGTCTCGCTTTTTCTATTATTCAAATAGAGGAGTATGTTGTACTTTGGCAGTTTCTTTCTTGAACTTCATTGCTCAAGATCTGAGATCAAACACTTTTCAAGGTTTTGCTATCTCATTCTTTCTTTAGATCTCTGTATCCTGAACCTCAAATATTTCTTGAAAGATGTCCCATGCTTTCTTTACAAATTTTGAAGCGACAATGAGTCTGAACATTTTGTCATCCATACCACATTGAATGGCCTATAGAGTAGTGAAGTTTCTTGAGGATGCTTTTCTTTCTTCATAGTTCCAATTTGATTCAAACTTCATCACTTTTCTCTCTTTTTCTATTTTGGTTGGGGTGGTCCACCTTGTTGTAAAACCTATGAAAATTTAAAATTTAAAATTTTGGATAAAGAGACAACGGTAATTTATCGAAATGATACGGAGAAAGTTGAGATTTTCTAGATCACCAAGATGACAAAATGGATTAAACCAGTTGACGATCTTGCAAATCATTTCTACTCAGGTGATTGTTCAGAGATAGTTGGAATTCGAATTATTTCGAGGAAACGCATGTCGAGCGACACATAGCGAGCCATGTGGATGACACATGGCGAACCATGTGGTGACACATGGCGAACCATGTGGTGACACATAGCAAGCCATGTGAGTGACACATGGAAAGTCATGTATCACAATGCATGACAAAGGCATGCATGTGTGACACATGGCAATCCATGTGTGTGACACCTTCAGCGTACCCATGTAATCCAGCATGCATGGCACCTTTGAGACACTATAAGGGAGGGCCTTCATGCATGGGGTCTCAGAGAATCCACAGTCCAGAGTGGGGGCAGCAAGGGAGAAGGAGGAGGAAGGGAAAAGAGAAAGGGAGGAAAGAAGAAGAGAAAGGGAGGAAAGGAAAGGAGAAATGGAGGAAAGGAAAGGAGAAAGGGAGGAAAAGAAAAGAAAAAGAAAGAAGAAAAGAGAAGAAGAGAGGAAAAAGAAAGAGGAAAAGGAAAGAGTGTCGCGTAGTGAGGAGACCTAGGCAAAGAACTCATAAGCTGCGCTCACGAGGAGGCAGGTTTCCTCCTACTTTGGTTATTTTATGCCTGAGGGCCGTGGCCTCACGGGTTTACGTCCGATTTTCGGCGGGTATGTTGTGTGGTTGTTTGTGATTGTGTGAGTGGTCAAAGACCAATTTACGGGAGTTTAGGACTGTCAAGATCGAGCAAGCGTGTGCGGGATGGCAAATCACGAAGCCAGAATGTGCGGGGTGTGCCCAAATTTCCACACACCCTTGTGAATCGGCCGCATCAACTTTGGACGACCATAACTTTCTCGTCCGAACTCTGATTTGCGCGTTCTTAGACTCTACGGAAAGCTCTTCGAGTCTAGAATTTAATAAGATAAAGTGCTAAGCCAAAATGTAGGTTGCACATTGAGAATTTTGAGTCACGGAACCAGTTGAAATAGTCAGTTCTGGTTTGAACTTTTGTTTCGAGCTAGGTTTATAGCAAAATGCTTGGGGCCCATATGGCTAAGCGAGGAGTGCTTGTTGGATGTTTTGTTGTTAAAATTTGGACTTTTGGACTAAGTCAGTTATTTCTTAGGCCAAGCATGGCGAATTTATGTGAGGAATGGCTAATGTGTGTTATTTCCATAAATTCAATGACATCTTGAATATGTGTGAGTATGTGACATGTGTGATGAATGGAAATAATTATATGCATTGGGGTTTGTATGATTGACACACTATGTCTCGGCACAGAGATATGTTGCCTAAGTAATAGTTGGAATTATGTTAGTACATGCTTGAATGATGTTGACATGAATGAATGGAATGATAGAAAAGATGTAGTGCATGCTTATGTCATGTCTTGATTTGAATGTATGGAATATTAACATGGCGCATGTATCTTTGATGTTGAACTAAATATATGGAATCTTGTATTGTGCATTAGACATGAGTGCTCATAGCGCCTTGAGTGTATAGTGTAGAATCATGTCAGAGGATCTTCGTATTGGTCATGGGTTTTGAAGGCGCGATTAACAAATTGCATTACATTGGTGTGCGATAACACCGCATTACATGGGTGTGTACATAATGCTTGGTTTGGCCGCTGTAGCGTTTGGTGCGAATCGTGTAGGCTTGGAAATGGGGCCGAAGTCGATTGGAGTTCCGGTGTTAAATGAAAATGGAAAGTAAATGTGTCGGGCGTAGCAAGTAGGGGATAGATACCCCCTCGGGTGGCTTGAAAACTTGGTTAGACAGCGTATCCACCGGTGAAAGCTCGAAAAATGTCGGAGGGTGTAAGAGACTCGCGGTGAGACCCCGAAAAGTTCTGTTGCCCAAAAAGACACGAAATGATTAAATAAATATCACATAGACTACGGGTTGTGAGATGGGAGTCGGGACTGACTCGGTATCGATTTCCTATTGGCACTTGCATTGGGTGGTGGGTCAGAGGTTGACCCGGTACTTGGGGTATGTAGAGTGTCGTCTCATACATGCATGTAGTTTTTTTCCATGATAGGACAACATGTATCTTGCTTGGCGGATTAGTTGTTAGTTGACAGGTGAAATGATCGTTTGCATGTGCACTGGGTGGGGAATAACCCTTGTAGGATTGTCTCTCTTGGGCGTTAGCTCACCTCGTCGTAAGACCCCCTTTCGAGTGCGGGGCGACGGTGCTCCTTAGAAAATGAAAGGGATTATAGACGGGCAGGACTATGGCCTTGATTCTTGTTTGTGTATATATTAGAATGATTAGTTTTTAATATATGTTTTGTATTAGGAGTGATGTAATAACTCTTGGATCTATAGAAATGTATGGTCTTGTAACTGTATGGACGAGTATGGATGATGGGCCCTATTGGGTCATTTTACTCATGTATGGGTCTCATGATATGAGACACACAGGTTTCCGCAGGTTAACAGTGGTCAACGGGACCCCCGGGTTTTGGGGTGTCACACCTGTCACTACAGATTTCCATACTTCCATTCCTAGAGACTTGATGAGAGTACTCATGTGTACCTTCTAGTCATCTTAGTTTTGATCATCAAGTAGATGGGGCATCTTCCGAGCATTCCGTCCTTCTTAGGATTCATTAACTTGAATTCACACGATTGAATAGAAGGCAGCGAGGATATCCTCGATAGCAAGTGACATTTCACAATACCAATTGTCGGATATAAGATGTGGGTTCCAAGTCCACAGTCCTTGATGTTTAACTATGATCTCATTGAGACTTTAGTGAGTAATAATCGAACTCACGTAGGTCTTAGTCTATCACGAAGCGAGATGCGAAGTATATTTGCAATAAAGTAAAAGCACACACAATATTTTACATGGTTCGAAAACCTGCCTACGTCCACAGGGTTGTGCCCAGATATAAGGATTTCCACTAATCTGATTTAAGGTTTACAATTAGTCTTATGTGGTACGAGACTCCCTCTCTACCCACTACCCTTATTGAAACCTAATCACTTATAGTGGAATTTAGAATGAACTCCCTCCATCCCTCTCTCTACAGCATCACAAACCCACAACCCACTTTATATTAATATAAGATAAAGAACATCTTTCACACAAGGTGAAAGTCTTTTAATGTGCAATACCTTAACCAAATGTTGCACTCCGCACCTCCTTAATAGCATTAAATTCTCTTGTTTTTATTGAAGTTACCATTCACATGAAGTCGTATAGATCATATTTCAAACCCTCGAATTTATAGCCTCGGTCTTGAAAAACTAGATAAGGATGAATCATTCATTATCCTAATATGACTCCAACCATACCTTCTATTTTCTGTTCTTTCCTTTAAACTATCACAGCGGAAAAAGGAAACTCAATGATCAAGAATCCTCATCAGAATATAATCACAAAAAGTTTCTAATTTGATGTTATTTTCTATGATTTGATCGTTATCCACTTACCAAATAGATCTCAGGCCCATTGGTTACTTGCTCCCTAAGTTCCTTAACCTTCAAGCTAGCAGACTCACGTGCATCCCACGTGCCTTTCCTTCTAGTCGGACTGTGTTTGGCATGTGCACAACCTGGGATTGCCTTAGTTGATGCCGTGAGTGCGTGCTAGAGACTTCACCTCTATTTCAACAATCTTCCTTGATTCGATATTTAAAAGTAACTATTACTAGCATAGAACCTTAAAATGAATATAAATTTATCTGTGAGCTAGCATATTCGTTTAAAATGATATTTTATTATTATCTAATAATTACCCGAATATCATTTTCATAATAAGCGAATTTTCAAATTTCACTAAAAAAATCAAGTGCTTGCCAAAAATATGCTTTCAACTACATATATTACAAAATTATACTCTTTATTTCTTTCAAAAGTTTCTAAATATATTTTCAATAATATTTATTACTAATTTACTATTCCTCTTATATTTTTCTTTTATTTTAAATTTCTATTTTCACAAACTTTCTCCATCAACTACTTTCACCTTCCATAAAAGCCCTCGTACATTTTTTTTTTCCTTTCAATTTCTTTCATTTCTAGTTCTTTTAACTTTTACCAATTACTTTTCTCTCCAACACTAACTTATTTCTTTTTTCCCTTTTCATAACGTCAACATCAAAAGCATTTTTTTTTTCTTATAATAACATATTGCAAGTATGAATTTCTTTTTCTACCATAACCTATTGCAATATGGTGGAGCTTTCAACCATAAAAATATCTTTTTTGTTTCTTTTACAATTATCCAATTTCTGACCTCCATTTTCTTCTTTAGTATATTTTTTTATTCTTCCAAATTGATACTTCATTCAAACACAACCACAAGCACAACTTGAAAAAAAAAGTCTAATAGCCATAATATACCCATCTATAATTTTTTATTTAATTTCCACAAAAAAAGGCATGTTCTATTTTCTTCCCTCTCAAATATAAGATTTAAGATTTTTTTTAAACCTACTCAATTGATTATTGAAAATATATATATATATATATATATATATATATATATATATATATATATATTTCAGGTTAATAAATCAATATACACTGCAAAGTACACATATTTTTCAATTGAAATTTTTCTTAGAATATTTGAAATATTTAAAACTAATTAATAAATTTAACATACTAGTTTATGGTTTAAAATCTTATTCGAAAACTAATTTTCACATCTATAATTTTTTATTTAATTTCCACAGAAAAAGGCATGTTCCATTTTCTTCCCTCTCAAATATAAGATTTAAGGTTTTTTTTAAACCTACTCAATTGATTATTGAAATATATATATATATATATATATATATATATATATATATATATATATATATATATATATATATATATATATATTTCAGGTTAATAATCAATATACACTACCAAAATTTTTATTTTTTCAATTGAAATTTTTCTTAGAATATTTGAAATATTTAAAACTAATTAATAAATTTAACATACTAGTATATGGTTTAAAATCTTATTCGAAAACTAATTTTCAAATCTTATATCCTTAAAACCTTGAATCCCACGTTGTTTTACATTCTTCAATAATATCTTAATCTCCAAAATATTTTTCGAATAAAGAAGACAAAAACAAACTAAAATTTTACCTAGGACTTCTAAATGCAAAAAGACTTTTTCACCCTTAATAAATTAATTGATTAATTAATTTTTAAAATAAAATTTCACCCCAATTTAGGTTTTGAGGCGTTCTATATATGACTTAATTTTTTGAGTTGAACTAAATTAATATGAAATTCAAATCCCAATGTTTCTAACCTGGCACTGTTCCAATGTCTTGCTTCTTTAGAGTAACTAGGTTAACTAAATCAATTTGTGCAAACTATAACCTCCTGTACTATCTTTGACTTGGAATTAAAGTCTTATTACATGTAACTTCAAAGTGCATACACTTCCATCTTTCTTTGGCTTCAGAATCTTACTTTATACTCTCAGACAAATAAGGATGTAAAATTGGAATCTAGAATCTTTAATAATCACATCATATGGTCCCCGGTAGTTGTTGTTTTCTGACAATAGATTGCAATATTCTTGTCGTTATTATGGCCACCCCACTTGCCTTTTTATCTAATATCTCTTGCTATTGTCTTAATTTGACTGTTGTAGAAATAATAACAAAGGTAATATCTATCATTAATGTTAGTGGTGACACTAAAAATATTTTTTTTTTGGGCCTAAATGGTATTTAAATAATTTTTTATCAAATGATAATTGGAATGAATCAGATATATCTGGCTGCATGTGTGAGCCCTAGCTCGATCTGGTGGCTTAGACGTGAGGATCAGGCGCGAAAAATGTCAAGGGCATTTAAATTTTAAAATTTTTAAAGTGGCTCAGTGAGAGAAAATGTTGAGGCTTTGTGCAGGTAGAATTTTTATGGAGGAGATTTTTCTTAAGAGTCATGACATCAGCGAGGAGGTGGAAAGTTCTTGGAGCGAGATTTCTTGAGTGGAGCATGGACATATGGAGAAAGAGTGGTACAGGTGCGATTCTTAGAAATGTTAATTGGAGCACTATCAAAAGGTTTTAACACCAATTTTAGAGGATCATCAACCAAGAATCAAAACCTAGCAAGAGGATTTCAATATTTCTACAAGTTCATTAGTCGTCTTTTCCTCTTTAACAGCCGTTTACATGTTTTTCTTCCTGGCGTTTATTCTTACGAAAACTTCTTCTTGTGTAGTTTTCATCAATTATAGTAAATCTACTATTTTCGGCTAGTTCATTAAGTTTGCTCTTAACTTTGATTCCAATCCCATGTCCCAATTTTCAAGGTATTTTCATAGATTATAGGGAATTGTCGAAACCAGGGATCAGATTTTGACGGCAGTTAGATTTTGGCATAGTTTCAGTTTGGAAATACTATAATTTCCTAGCATGCCCGCACATTCACCAATTTCTGTGCTTTTTGTATGTTATGGTAAATTACACTAGAAAATCCACCAAACATATTTTTGGCAAGCTTTTTCGCGAAAGAATCTTACTCCAAAATTAAAAAGTAAGACAAGCGTAAGTCTTAGGACTTAAGATACGTCTTGAGTAACAGGAGGAAGAGTTCCAGTCTTGGTGGAACATGTAGAAAACCTGATTAATTCTCCAGTACAACAACAGGGAAATCCATCCAACAACCCCATTGAACAAGTAGAATGAAGGGTGCAGGTAATGTGGATGTGCCTATTCTTTTCTTTAATAATTCCAACGAATTTCAAGCTCTCATGCAAGAAATAGAGAACTAGTGAGTGATCATGACTGCCTTTATGAAAGAAATGAAGTAGCTATTGCAATCCATCTTGGAGAACCTTAAAGAAAGGGGCTAGCCAAGGCAGAAAGTTTCTTCTAAGCTTGAAAGACAATTTTCTAACGAACTCAAGGGGCAACATTTTGAGAACCTACAAGAAGCTAGTGAATTTCACCGCTCACATATGCAGACAGAGGTTAGATATCTTCCTGTAACGCTTTGAAAATACCATAAC
The DNA here is from genome assembly GCA_016808115.1 of Tetrastigma voinierianum. NCBI lineage: Eukaryota > Viridiplantae > Streptophyta > Magnoliopsida > Vitales > Vitaceae > Tetrastigma > Tetrastigma voinierianum. The sequence goes on along the minus strand of JAEQBH010000138.1, from coordinate 1,714,144 downwards.
AGTTTTATAACATGTTCAAGGTGTAAAATAAATTAAATTATATTTTTTTCGAGAGTTTAAATGGCTAAAAAAAATGAAAAAAATGATAAAACCCCGAAAATTTCTGATCAAATAAATTTAGTAAAATGTGAAATGAGATTATAAGGAATAAATGATTAATGTAGTCTTAGTATAAATGAAATGAAATGAAGTGAAAATGAAATTTAAATGAAGCTTTAAAGCGAGAAAAATGAGAAAAATAGGAATTAGTGTGTAGCCAAACAAGGCTTAGTGCAGGATTTTGATTAAAGACCAACTATTGGTCTTTGAGAGGCATTTTGCACATTTGGAAAAAGAACGAGAGAGAAAGTGCTATGACTTTTTCAGTTGTGAGAGAGGAAGGAAGATTAGTTGTCTTTGCTCCATGAAATCAAGAATTAAGGTAATCAAGAGGAAGAAAAAAGATTGATGTTGAAGAATAAAAGATTTAAGAGTAAGATAAACCTAACCTTAATGTTGTTTTTGGGTTTAAAAAGAACCCTAAGTTGGTATAAAAATGAAGTTAATTGGTTTATTTCGGTTTAGAGGTTGCTCTAAGTTGTTATAGTTGTTTGGATAGGTATTAGAGAAATTTTTGTATAAAGGAAATGTTGGGTTTTTTAGGGGAGATGTTGTCAATTTTCCAAAACCCGTATTGTGTTTTAGTAATAGCTTGTGCATCCTTCATCCAGTGAGTGATTAGGTGATGTAGACTTCTAGGAGAACACATCTCCATGAAATAAGTATCAAATTTTGTTATTAGACCGAAATTAGATAAAGTGAGGCTACGTTTTGGTGAATTGTGGTTCGGGTTCGTCTGATTTTAGTGTTTGAGAATAGTTTGTTTTTTTTTTTTTTTTTGTATTTAGGCCATAAGTTGAGTTTCACTCATCCAAATTGAGTGATTAAAAATACTGGGTAAACTAGACTTCTAGGAAAACAAATCTCCCTGAAATAAGTGTATCCAAATTTGGATCCCATTAGACCCAGAAATTCGTCTAAAGGGAGCCTTGTTTTTAGGAAAATTCTGGTTATGTGTTGAAAATAGAATAGTCCCGGATGTTTGGGACAAATGCAAGACTTTTGGTACTCCGGGTGGATGATTCAATTTACGGAATAAAATAGATTTATAGAGGAACAATGGACTTGAAGGACGTTGGGTAAAATATGGATAATTTATTCTCAGAAATTTTTTACAAGTGAAGGTGTGTTGGGTAGAAAACAACCCTAGCTAGAAACCTAAATAAGCCAACTGATATTATTCTCTAATTGTGATGGATTAAGGGTTGGCTGACAGGAAAACACAGATTGAAGTCTAAATTAGAGGATAGGAATCGGTGTCACGATGACCTTTTGGTTAAGTTCTCTATTATTTTCTTCTTAATTCAAGTATCAAATTGTTTGCATAATTATTGAAATGATTTTCAATAAAGCTGCATATTGATTTATTTTAAGTGATTTGAGGAAAGGTGATTGTGAAATGATTGCCATGAAAAAAAATTGCTTGAGTATTGAAATGTACTTATTTGAGTATAAATGTATACCCTATTGTAAATTTCTATGACTGATTTTAATGCCCTTAATAGAATGTGCTCCAGTCATATTGATTAAGGATAGATTGGTATACGATAAAGGGTCGAACTAAGCGATCTCTTGTGAACAAGCGTAATGTAGTGTCACTCCCGATTAAGTAGCCCGTGGGGATAATATCAGTAGTGTTCAGAAAATGATTTTTAATAACCAATCAGCAGCCCATCGGGACCGTATTGTGTTATAAAACCTTTTATACCAACTGATCCAGCGAGTTATGCGAGTACAAACCAATTATCCCTCATTAGAAAACATTGGCTAAATTTGTTTAAGGGAAAAATGATAAGAATATTTGTGAAATGCATGATTTGTGTTTTGAATGATTTATTGCATATAAAAGTTCATATTTAGAATGATCAATGAACCGTAAATGAATGTATATGAAATGAATATATGTATTGTATTTGCATTGATCATTCAAAAGATTCAAAAGCATGGTTTAGAAAAATTGCATGATTTGACTTAAACTGAAATGGAAAAGAGTACTATATAGAACCACTAACCATGCAAATTTTTAGCGTGTTGCTTTTATCATCGCATAGGTACCGAGTGAATAGGTACGAAGATGTAGGCTGTAGTGAATTAGAGTCATCGTCATAGCCACACGGAGTATAAGTAATGCTCTATCACATGCATACATGAAATTATTCGACTCATTTTGTACAAAACTATTATGAAAATTAAACTCTGATTATGTTTTGTAAATATTTGGATATTGAAAACGGCTAATAATGCCGCATTGTATAAAGGTGGGAAATGGACCAAATGGGCATGTAATGCCATATTGAACGAAAATGTGCATTTCGAACAAATGATGGGCCCCTATATGTTAAAGTGGTATTTACGTATATATATTTCCATTGAGTATTTGAAATGTGTTTGGAAAAGTAATTGTATTTGGATTATTTGAAATGATTCAAAAAAAAAAAAAGTGAGGACATCCCAGGTTCGGGTTCGGCCTCTAGGTCAGGTTGGGTACGGTGGGCGCAAGCCACCACATTCCTCCCCATAGGAGAAAAGGTGGTAGTGCTACGGAGAGCGTGCCGGGAAAGACTGTGCGACTGAGAGCCACGATCCCTCGGAGGATTTTGCTCGAACTAATCACTTACATAGCTTGGAGCATATGAAGGGGGCTTTTATTTCAATGGAGACTTGGGGGGCATCATGCGGCCACCTCTAAGAGATAATGGCAATAGGAGATGACAAATTCTCCAACTTGTTATGCAACCACCTTTACCACCTGACTTAGGAAAGAAGTCTCAAGCCTCTAATGCACGAGCATCGTATATATTCGATGTGGCAGAGACTGAGGAATTCATTGTGAAGGAGAAGTTCATTACTTTTCCTCAGGATCACCAACTCCTTAGCAAAGACAAGCTTAGAGGAAAAGTCAATTGTAAGTATCACAACTCCTGGAATCATAGTACTAATTCTTGTTGGAGTTTCAGGAATGTTATCTAAGACAAGGTCAACAAGGAAGTCATGATGAATTTCTTCGGAGAAAAGGAAGTCATAGTGAAGTTCTTTGGAGAAAAGGAAGTCATGGTGAAGTTCTTTGGAAAAAAAGGAAGTCATAGTAAATTTCCTTGAAGAAAAGAAAGTCAAGGTGAAGCTTCTTAGAGGAAAATATGCTATTGATTGATGAAGATCCATTTCCAGCAGCAACGTAAAACAACATAGCTGCTATCGATTCGAGGGCAATGCTAAATGCAAAGAAGGCTGAGGGATTTTCACCAAGTGCTAGGGTAAGAAAGGTATGGATCCCTAAGTAATACTTTACTTATAAAAATGACTTGACAGCAAAAGGAAGAGTGCTTGTAGCCAAAGAATGGAAGGTATTTGTTAAGAGTGCATTAGGTTAGCCTTTATTAGTGAAAAATATAGTATAACTCATGTTTTTGATACTAACTAAGCACCCTTCTTACTCATTTTCATGTCTAACCTCCTATATTTATGTATTTTGCAGAAACAATGAAAACGAGATGAAAAGCAATCAATTTGGGCAATAATTGAAGAATCTATGCATGGAAGAAGCCATGGTCGCAACCACAGTCGTGTGGTTGCGACCATAGAGAAAAAGAAGCTGAAGAAGACTGTTTTTAGCAAAGTTTTAGTGTGGTTATGACCACAATCGCAACCACAACACCTGTTCAGCAGTAATTATGCAGCATGACAACCACGGTTGCGACCACAACACCTGTTCAGCAGTAATTATGCAGCATGGTCACAACCATGGTCGCGACCATAGAACACTATCTTCAGTGTGGTTGTGACCACATCCCTTCCTCCAGTAATTTTCTCTCTTAGTTTTCTTTGTGGTCATGACTACAAGTAGTTTATAGTTGCGACAATGCGATGTTTGGCCCAATAACTTTCCATTTTGGGCTCGTTTTAGCCCACTTTTCAAGGTGTATTTAAGGTTCTTTTTCACTCATTTTGAGGGTTCGAACTTTGAAAGAGGGTGGCTCTCTCATAGGGTTTCTTCTCTCTTTGAAGTTTGTTTCATTTTCTAGAGTTAGATTTCTTAAATTTGTTAGATTTAGGTTTGTTTTGTGAATAACTTGGTTTGTGATCGACCATTGCTGGAAGCACGACCTTATGGAGGGTATATTTTAGTGGGGAGCTTATGATTGAAGTTACTTGTAGCTTAAACTCTGTTTTTCATTTCTATCTCTTCTCCTTCTTCAATTTCTGCATCTTTATGTTCATCTTGAATGTTATTTTGTGGGTTTTGATGGTTGAAATGTTAGGCTAGGCATTCTATAGGGTTGGTTATCAGATTTGATGTTAAATTAGTCTAATCTTTAGGTTGGTTGGATTTTTTATGCTTGATTTGTTGTATTTGGTGTTAATACTTGGAATACTAAGGTTTTAGTTAATTGATACACATTGAGAATCAGATCTACGATCCTTTTACTAGGGTATCCTTGGTGATGCTTGGATTACGCCCTAAAATCTTGTTATGATTCTCTTATGGTGTGAATCAATTAATCGGGATTTGAATTAACCTAGGTAAAGAGGCTTAGGGAATTAGAAAAGTCTAGTACTAAGCGAATTTCACTAGGAGGGGACACCAAATGTATTAAGTAAGGATTGCAAGAACGTAACTATGACCAATCCCTGAGCTTAGTCCGGGTAGCTCTATTGTAAGAACATAACTACGACCAATAGAGATCCTGAGGAAAAATGCCTTTGAAAAATATCGCCCTATTAACCTAGAAGGACATAGCTATGAATAAGTGCCAACTCAAGTTGTAATTAAGTCTACCCGGGCATTATCTAGATGAATCATTAGGCATCAATGACAATAACCAACCCTAGCTCCTCCTTAAGTTGCTTTCTCCCAATTTTAGTCAATTACTCCAATTTTCACAAAGCATTAAGTTTTTGTTTAGTTTTGTTTTTATTAGTTTTTACAACTTCTCTTCAAACCCTTGAGTCACTCTAATAGTGAACGACTTTAGTAGTCAGGGTACTTAATCCTCACTAAAACCAAACCTTCCTCATGGGATCGATACTTGGTTTTAAAAGAAATCCACTCTATTACTTGTGCGACCCGTGCACTTGCGGTTAGCAAAAGTATCCATACCATTCATTTGAAGACTCAAAATAGGAGGCAAAGAATAAGAAGTTCTCTAAGGAAAAGAATTTTTCTCCAAAAGAGAGACATGTTTCTCCAAGGGAAAAGGGCATGAATGACCCTTCAAGAAGGAAAATACCCCAAAGGCTTATAGTTCCTCTTACTATCTCACTTGTATAAGAATTACATGTGTTGTAGCATAAGAAATTTCCCCAAAAGCTCACCAAAACTCAAAAAAGGAGAATGTAGAGACAAAGAGCCATGGAGAAAAGGCAACTTCTTGGAGAAATGTTATAGGGAAAGCCAAAGGAGGCAGAGAATCTTAAGGAAAATGTGATGCCTAGTCTAGAGAAAATCAAATCTAGAGGAAAAGCTATAGAGAATGTTGAGTGTATTTGTAGTTCAAACGAAGAAACAGATTTGGGAACTATTCTTATAGGTACAAGTCCTATTTCCTTGAATTATTCTAGTAGTTCTCTAACAGCTTTCTTCAAATCAAAGGAAATTGAGGAAAGCCTAGTAGAAGTGAAATAGAAACAACCTACAATAGATGAAGACCGAATTTACAAGGGGATTACCATTGAACCCTCTAAAGAAAGTAGGCTCCAAAAGGTGATACTAGAAAAACCTAGTGTGAAAATGACAAAAACACATTTAATGTCAAATCTACAAGGGGAGTCACACCAGAGGTTCATCAATTGAGAAATACCTTAAAACAATATTTCTCTACCACGTGGGAGAGGTTAGGCATTACCCAAAGGATTAGGCCAATCCTACGGCTTATAAAGGCTTAGCAAGCCTAAGGAAAAAATAATGTTGAAAGCAAGAGGAATTGTACAAAATAGGACCTAATAGGTTACTGCTTAGATGTCTATCCTTCCTAGAAGGGGTTTGTAGAGCTCATCAAGCCGGGATAAAAATGCGATGGTTAATTAAGAGACATGGCTATTATTGGAAAACCATCATAAGTGACTCCATAATTACTCTATGGGCTGCCAACCGTGTCAAAAGTATGGCAACATATAGAGGATATCTGATGTGGAACTCCACTAAATTGTGAAATGACGGGCTCGGGATAGGTGTGTAAATTAGTGTAAAACGTAGGCCCGTAAGCGCAAGTATACGCATCGAGGTTATGTAGTATAGTGGCTCTTCAAGTATCGTTCCCATAAGGCGAAGTGTGTCGAATACTAGAATTGGCTTTAGAATATTATTCGAACCTAAAATTCGAGTGAATTATGACTAATTTAAAGAAAAACTAACACTAAAATATTTGCTAACTCAATTGATGGAGACTAGGGTTTTTCCTCCCCCTACCACACTCAATGGATTATAACCTAAATAAATTATTCACGTCGGTACGTGCAATTCAAGGCGGCGGAGTTGATCGTGCCTACGAATATCACTCTCTTGAGGTATATTTGTATCTCGCCCGATGGGGTATATTGCATACGTGCTTGACCACGGACTTGATGCTTAAATGATTAAACCCTAATCGCTACACTTGGAACCGTGAGGTCTCTACTCTCCAATTTACCAAGTGTCGCTCTACTCAGATCCTTGGGAATCCTTATCTCTCAATCTCAGTTTCCCAGTAAGAGCATGCCAATGTTGGCCAAACATCACCATGTAAATAAATCACAGAAGATAGAGCAAGTCGATATGAGATCCATTAATATACTGAATAAAACAAAGTTAATAATTAATCCATATGAATGTAGCAAGGGTACAAAAAAAACCATAGAAATAGATCTAGAACATAATGATGTTCATTATAACCATAGAGTCTTGAATCATTAAGTGTTCGAGAATAGAAATACAAATACAGGAGTGCTCACGATCTCTCGATTCACGCTTCGTCGTCCTTTCGTCCCCTATGTTCTCCCTTTTTTTTTCAAAACTTGTCGCTTTCGCTTTATATCTCAAAATCTTGCTGATTAAGTCCTGGCAACGTCGCGACGTTAGGCTGATGAAGATAGGCACGTCGTTCGACCTCAACATCGCGACATTACGACTTCTCGACCTTGGAACTGGGTTCTCCATTCTCCTTCTTCGAGTCTCCACACAGCCTTCAAATGCTGCATTTTTCATCTGAAGTGCACAAAAAGCCGAGTATTAGATATAGAGTGATAACCACATTTATTACTATATGAAATGAAACCAAAACATGATAAAATGTGGGTATATCATGAGTGTTTTGGGCACTCATCATGAAACCATGGCCTTTCATAGGATGGGCCATGGACTTAATTGGGAAAATCTACCCATCTTCATCAAAGGGACACAACTTCATCTTAGTTGCTACAGACTACTTCACTAAATGAGTGGAGGCAGTACCCTTGAAGAAGGTAGAGCATAAGGATGTGATCCAATTCATTAAGGAGCAGATCATTCATAGATTTGGAATTCCTTAGTCCATTACAACCGACCAAGGCAGCATGTTCACTTTGGATGAGATGAAATATTTTGCAAAGGACTATGACATTCAACTCATCAGATCCACCCCCTTTTATGCCCAAGAAAATGGGTAGGCAGAAGCTTCTAATAAGGTGATAAGCATCTACAGGAAGATCTTTGAGGATATTACAAGTGCACAAAATTTTATTTGAGACCTTATGGGCCTTATGGGCTTATAGAACTTCTAAAGAGGTTTCTGAGGTAAGTCCCTTCTTGTTTAACTTATGGCTAAGTGTAATTAAGCTACCAATGGAAATTGGTAGTTCCTTCACTAAGGGTATCCAAACAAAATGGCCTTAATCCTCAAGAATACAATGAGGCCATGATGATGGAACTTAAGGCATTGGATGGGAAGAGATTACAAGCGCTCGACCAAATCATGATCAAGAAAAAGAAAGTGGCTCGGGCCTACAACAAGAGGGTTAGAAGAAGGGGAGCTCATTTGGAAGGTGGTGCTACCCATCGGTGCTAAAGACAGAGAATTGGAGAAATGGTCTCCTAGCTGGGAGGGACCATTCAAGGTTCTGAAATGCGCCCGAAATGCCTACTGAATATCATCAAGCAGCAGAGAGCCACACAAAAGGTTCATCAAACAGTACCTCAAGAAATACTTTCCCACAATGTGGGAAATGTTGGACACTGCTAAGAAAAACTAAGGTAGGAAATAAGGGAATAACAAGCAAAGTAGGTCCCATTGACCACTTTTTGATTGGGGAAACTATTCATAGTAGTTTCTTTAAGTGAAAAAGTAGACTGTTTTGGCCACTCACTGCTCAAATGTTTTGTTGAATCCCAATGTCATACTTGTTATACCCTCAATTTTTTATGAATAAATAAAGTAGGTCTCCTAACCTCTTTAAAATTAGGGAAAATATGTACTAGCTTATAGGTTGAAAGGAAAGTAGGCTTTGTGATCCCTATTGATCCTAAATAAAGGCTTTTCCCTAAGAATGGGCTTGTTGTGTCATCAATTCTCCAAAAGTAAGTTCCATGACCATTTTAGGACTAGAGAAATATGGGATGACCTAGTAATAAAGTGTCATCTTGGCCATTACATTCACTAGCACACTGATTTCTCCAAGGGTGTTCTTATTGTTTCTTCAGATTTCTAAAAATCTCATAAGTAGGTCCAAGGACTATTTTGGTGTTGGAGAAATAGGTACAAATAGACTGGTTGGATAGACTTCTTGTCAATGGTTTCTTCACATTCATTTTTTTGTCTAGAAAGTCTATCTTATATCCTCAATTTCCTAAAGTTGGTCCCTTGACCACTGTAGGTATGAGACCAGTTCGAAGATAGGATTTGAGGTAGTAAGATTGGCCTTTGGCCTTTTCACCTCAATAACACAAACTTCTTCAAGATTCCCTACTGATTTCCCAAGGAAGACTTCTTAACCACATCAAGATTGGGGTAATAGGGATGGAAATATCCAAGTGAATAAGGTAGGCCTCTAGGTCACTAGATATGCATATTTCCCTAAACAGAGTATTTGGACAAGTTCATGAGAGGGTATCATAATCACTCTAGGATTGAGGAAATAAACCCTCATGCTGAATTAGAGTCGCGAAAAGTGAGCTTTGTAGCCATTGCACATACAAATGTACGATTTCTCTAAAGAATTGGACCTGTTACATAATTGTACCAAGTGATAGGCCATCCCTTGGGAGAAATGGAAGAAAATGAGACAAGAATCAAGCAAATTGGATGAGAATTGAAAAAGTTGTGCAAATTGTTGTCATAATTGCAACTATGGCTTTCATAGTCGAGATTAAGACTCAAGATTGGTAGTCAAGACTCGACATAGTCGCGATGATGACACCCTATTTTTAACACAAAAGGATAAATTAGTTTCCATAGCTATTCTAAGGTTGGAAAGGGATCCTCTCTCCACCAAGCCAAAATGGTAGGTTGATGGTCACCTATCAAGGGTAGGAAAGGGAGATAAGATCCTCAGGACAATCACTTGTCATCATAGGCTATGGAATACAAAAGCACATGTCAAGAAAAATGAGCAATGATGAAGATGGGACCGGTTGGAAGCCATTGAACCAACATAAGAAGATCTTGAGAAGATAAATTCAATGAAAGTTACAGTCATGACAAAAGTTCAAGTTTCAGGTTGTAAAGCCGAAATGATGAATAATTGGCATGACTAGAATAAGTCATTTATAAAGTTTTCCACGGTAAGAAGTCCAAATTTATCTGGAAAAAGCTTAGAGAGTACTTTTAAGTTGTTTCCATTGGTAGACAAAGAAAACTTCCTTGGCTATGTCGACCTGCAATCTACTAAAGAAAAAAAATCAAGTTCAGGTGAAAGGTCAATCAACCTGAGGTTGTTGAAAATCATTCAATATGCACCCTGAAAAATGTTCAAAATAGCCAAACGACTTCATAGAATTTTTTCAAATGTGTACTTTAGAATCTTCTCAAAGTGTGAACTTAAATTTTTTGTAGTAAGCCGAAAATCTTAAGAGAATTTTTTCTCAGGGTGTACTCATGTTTATTTTCAAAATATACAACCCATAAAATGTTTGAATAAGCCAAAGGACTTCAAAAAATATTTTGAAGTTGTATTCTCGACTCTTTTCAAGAGTCTGCACTTAAGAAAACTTTCGTAATAAGCTGATAAGGTTCAATGAATTTTTTGGAATGGTGTATTCATGTTTATTGTCAAAAAATACACCCTGGAAAAGGATCGAAACATGCAAACGACTTTAGAAAATTTTTCGAAGGTATTGATGAGTGTGAAACTCATATAGCTTTAAGTCCATTTTTGCATGCATAATTGATGCCTTAATGCTTATTTTAGTGTAAAATTATGGAATCTTCACCAAAATTATTGTTTTGAGGGAATTAAGATAAGAGGAAGCAAAAAGAGCAAGAAAATGTGCTGAAAAGACTAAAGCAGGAAGCAAATAATGTCGCGACATAACTGAAAGCAGATGACAAAAGATATGTCATGACAACAAAAGAGAAGAGTCCTTGGAAAAACAGCAGAACATTGTCGCGACATTACAAATCTTGTCATGACATCCATCTAGCAGAAATGTCACGACGTCCCTAGAGACTAGCTAGTAACTCATAGTGTAATGACAAATTTATTTATGTTGCAACAATCATTCCAGAGGTCAACAGTTGCACATCAAGAGGACATTGTCACGATAGACATTGAAGACACAAGTTCAGAAGACAATGTCGCGACAATCTAAATTCAGTATCAAAGGAAAAGTCATCAGTGGAGTGTCATGACTACCTCACGACAATGCTGAAGACACATATGAGGTGTAACAATCTCGCGACATTGTAACTCTTGTCGCGAAAAATTATCCTATGGGCTTGCATTAAAGTCCATAAAATCTACCTTGAATTCTGGCCTAACAATGATTTGACTATAAATAGAAAGAGATAGGGCGTAGAAATGAATGTATAAGAAGAGTGAGAGTTAGAGCAGAGAGAAAGTTAGAAGCAGCAAAGTAGAATATAGAGTTTTGTAAATAGTTTTCTTATTTTTCTTTTTTCATAATTTTTCATTTTTCATTAGAATAGTTGATCTGAACTAAGTTTTTTGAGAGAGATTATTGAAAACCAAGCTCCATTCACTGTCTAAACTTGTAGTGAAGTGGAAAACATTTTTTGAATTATTCTTCCTCATTTTCTTGATTATGATCATAATGGACTTGTTTAAAAAACTTGTCATTGTTATGTGTAATCCAGTGATGGCAGGCTAAATCCCTTATGGGAAGGGATTGGTGATGTGGTTATTATGTTTGCAAAGCTTTAATGTAGGTTGTGGTGTTGAATTCTGAATTGGTATAATTAGTTTAGATGTGTATTTTTCTGAACGATATATTTAATTCCATGAACCAAAACAAGGCTGATTCTGACGCCGATATTCAGGATACCCTCTAGTGATAGCTGAGGTTTGTTCCTGAGGCTAAGAATAGTGATCTCTTGATACATGAAATTAATATTTTAAGAGCTTGTCTCATTTGATCAAAATATTTTGTTTTTGTCAATAGAAATGAATGTATTAGTTAATATGTAGAGTGATGAATTGAATATTTTGAAGAGAGCTTGTGTTACCTTGGTTTTGGGAGTAAGTTAACTTCAGTCCTAAGAATTGGTTGAAGATACCTGGTTTAGGAAGTCATCCAAGTCTTAAAGGAAATTAGATCCTAAAAGTAGCTTTTTAGACACATGTCCTAGTTTTGGAACATGGTAGTCTAAATTGTGAAATGTATGATGGTTGAAGGTTTTCTCAAGACTATACTAACATACCCTTGGATAAGTTCAGGATTCAACCCATAAAAAATTTGTTTTTATGAACAAAGTGCAAACTAATAGTCACATTATTAATTCCTTTCCAGTTTTTACTCAAAATCGGAGAAACTTCTAGTTGTTAAAGTTTGGACAATCTTATTTTAGCATTTAAATATCTTTACTCTATTAAATAGTCAATTGACAACTTAGAAATATGAGTTCAAATAGTGATATCCTTGAGTAGTTTGAGTACTTGATCTTTAAAATTTCCTATTGATCCCTGTGATTGTGATGTCTAGACTAAAAATCCACTTTACTACTTGTTGACATGTGCACTTACAGTAAGTAGACCAAGTTGTAGTTAATTAGTTTAAAATAAGAAGAGTAACAACTTTGGCCTTGTAGCAAGTTTTTGGTTCAGCTGCTGGGGTCTTAACAACAAGTCTTTGGAATCTACGCCAATCAAATTTGTGTCAATTAGATGTATTCTCAACTTTTTCAAGAGTCTGTACCTAAGAAAACTTTCGTAATAAGTTGAAAAGCTTCAATGAATTTTTTCAAAGTGTGTATTCATGATTATGTTCAAATTATACACCCCGGGAAACGTTCAAAACAAGCCGAAAGCTTCAAATATTGTTTCAAGAATGCATTCAAGATGATTCTTCAAAAAAAATTTCACTCAGGAAAAGTTTCGAACAAACATCAAGGAAAAGTTTCAATTTTTGGGCTTCAAAGAAAGCTTGGTGCATCAACAGGTTTCTTGAAAATTCTCGTCGAATTAAGTGTCAAGAAAATCAAGAAAGTCAAGAAAGTTATGACCTTTTCAAAGAAGTACATACTAGAAACGTCATCGGTTTGAAGAGGAAAAATAGTAGCAAGCGGTGTGACTAGAGCGAGGAGGAAAACCACCTCTGAGTCAGCTAGGAGGGGATGGTACAATAAGGAGTTAGAATCATATCACATGTGCAATTATATCTCATCAGCGAGTGAAAGGAAAGACATCCTTGATTCAATGTTCATCTTTAATTTTCAATATGGTGAAATATTGTAAATATGATGGAAATAGTATCTAAATATGGTGGAAGTAGGCGAGTTTTAGCTCACGAGAAGAAAGGTGTGTGAGAAATGCATAAAGAAAATCGGAGAGCTAGTGAACTTTGTCTGGTTGTCGAGCCTGCAGTGGCTGTAGACGACCGGCAAAGTTGTGAAACACAGGAAAAATGTATTTTTTTTTTTTTCGAAAAAAGACAAGCAGTGAATTTTCTTTGAGTCAGTCTGAGATAAGACCTAGTTTTTTCCAGATCTCGGATGATAAAACGGATCGCGCCGTTGGAATCGTCTCGTAAAATTAGTTGAATTAGAAGAATTGCGTCAAATTTTAAGATAGTCTGTTTTTCACGCATTTCGAGACGGAACATGCCAATCACAGGGTGCCATGTGGCACCTAAATTGTGGACAAGTGGAGGCCAGGTGTCTCACCTTTAGGGTGCATGAAGGTGGGTGGACTTGTTGGTGGCATGTGGGACACATGGCCTAGCATGGGACATGTGTTAACCACCATAGAACATGTCTAGGCTTGGTTAGTAGAATGGGTTGGAAATGAAATCAAACATTGTGAGAGAGGAGGGGAATTGCTGCTGGGAAAAGCAATTCATGGACTAAGGAGAACTAGGGGAGAAAAGACTAGAAAATAGAGAAGAAATGAAAGAAGGAAGGAAGGAAGGAAGAGGAAGAGGAAGAGGAAAAGCTACAAGACCTCCATTGTTGCAAGGTTGAAGGATCAAGGACTTGATCCCACACACTAAGAAGGTAGGGACACCTGTTGGTTATTTTACTTGCTTGGGGCCATGGAAATGGCATTGGTTAAGTTTGGTTGTGACCCTCAATGGAGGAGATTTTGTGTATAGGGTAAATGTTGTGTTTTAGCGGAGATGCTGCCCGATTTTTTTTTTCCTTCGACCCCTTGACTATGTTATAGCCATAACTTGGCCGTAACTTGTCTGAATTTAGTGATTCTAGTTTCTAGGTAAACTAAACTTAGAGGAGAACACATCTCCTTGAAATAGGTCTATCCGATTTTAAGCTCCTTTTATTTCGAAAGCATTCAAAGGAGCTATGTTCAAGCGGTTTTTGTCTTGTCACGAAGCGAGTAGCCACCATTAAAAGCAGTGTTTCAAAACTGTTTCTCTTAGCACCCCAGATCAGTTTTAAATCATTGATTTTGTGATGTTTGGGGTTAATCTCTATACTCAGTTATGATGGTATGAGGCTTGAATCTTAAGCCATCGTGAATTGTGGATCAAAATGCCATCTCTTGGTTAAGAGATGACATGATGACTTTATTGTGTGTTCCAAACAATTGGAGTTATATGTGTTGTGCTTGAACATGGCCATGCTTTGGCATGTTGCAACCTATAGGAGGCTGAGTGCTATGTCTGCAGCACAGAGACATGAGCCATGACCTCTGTTGCCTAGTGATGTTAGGAGTTATGGGAATGTATGCTTGCATGATGTATTGAATTAGTGTGGAATTCTAGCATGACAACATGTAAATTGATATTAAGGCTGAATATGAGCGCTATGTGCATTAGACATGAGGGTTCATGGTGCACGCATAGTTTACAAGGTAAAATGTTCATGTAGAGGTCTTCATACATTGGGCATGAGTTTGAGTGAGTTTGAGTGTAGTGGCACAATTGCATTGCATTGGTGTACGAAAAATCACCGCATTACATGGGTGTGTGTGCATGATGCGTTGTACTTTGCGTTTGGTGCTGAATTGTGTGGGCTCGGGAATGGGACAAAGTCCAATTGAGTCACACAATGTTAAATGAAAATGGAAAAAGAATAGTGTCGGGCGTAGCAAGTAGGGGATAGACACCCCCCTTGGGTGAAAGCACGAAAACACAGTTCAGAGCAGTGTATCCATCGGTGAAGCTTCGAAAAATGTCGAAGGGTGTAAGAGACGCGGTAAGGATTGGATTTTGTTGACCCGAAAGACCGCAACGAGTCAAATAAATATCACATAGACTACGGGTTGTGTGATGGGAGTCGAGACTAACTCGGTATTGATTTCCCATTGGCACTTTGATTCGCACGTAAACGTGTAGCTAGGTAGCTTCTGAACTAACAAAATTTATAAACCTAAACCTTCTACTGTTGTAGCCTAGCTACTGCTTGGTATAGTGGCACAGGGTCGAACTCGAGGATGAGTTTTCTCCCCATGAATGATTTCTGAGTGAGCTCAAAAGGTGAATTTAAGTTTTAGATTTTGGGTTTGATAAAAGCGATGTGTATGGTGGTTTGGGTTGAAAATAAAATGAAGAAAAATCACGAAAGAACTCCTTGGAAGCATCGAGCTCTTGGGTTGAGGTCTAAGGTAAATGAGAAGTTCGGGTCATTTTTCAGCGTTGGGAGGATGACCTATAGTAATTTCCGAACCGGATCTTCATTTGTTTTAAAATCTGACACTGTAATTTTATTTTGAAACAAAGCATTTGTGGGCATAAATGCTCCGAGACAGTGAAAACATGTCCCTAATTATACCTATAGTGACTCGTAGAAACCAATGGCGAGATACGGTGGAGTCAGCAATAAGCATCCACTGAACCTAAAAAGATTGCCACATACTAGTCAATCAAGGCATCTCAAGAGGATTTAAACCTAGATTGAAAGATAGAAACATAAATGTTAATAACTGCTTGCGTTAAAAACAGGAGAACCAAAATTTTACCTGTTCCAAAGCCAGTGGCCCTCTCTTGAGGATGAAGGGTTTTAGCCAATCATCCCACTTGAGGTTGTCATCCTCAAGGGGTGTTTGGCAGCGAAAAATGAAAGAAAATGAAAGAAAAGGGGAGAAAATAAAGCGGCGGGGAAAAGCGGGTATTAGCGTGCCAAAAGTTTATTCAGCAGGCAAAAAAGTCTCCCCACTTTTATAACATTCATCGTAACATATAGCCCACCCAGACAAGCAAAATTACCAAATTACATGAACTATCACTATTACATAGGGTAAAATAGGAAGCAAACCAAAAGTGACAAAAGAGCGAAAGGTAAAGGCGGGGAAGATTACGCAGTGCGTGAAAGGTAGACAATAGTGCGGAGAAGCGATTTCGCAACACACTTAAAATTTCACAGGTTGCGAAAATTGTGACCACCTTTGCACTTCTTCTCTTAACTACGGTTTACGCTTCTCTTTTCTCTTACAGTTCGACCTGTGGCTACGAGTTCGACTCCGAATTCTTCATGCTTGGGTGAGCTGACAATTTTGGCATAATTAGTTTGCAAAAACTATAAAATTAGCCACAAAATGCGATCAGTAGAATAGCAGGGACCTTAATGTGCAAATTAGGTTAATTACGCTGATTAGTACACAAAAAGTGCTCAAAACCTATAATAAACAGGGTTCAAAATAGCACTTTATGAGCACTAATCACACTTGCATTGGGTGGTGGGTCGGAGGTTGACTAGTACATGAGGCATGCAAAGTGTCGTCCCATACATGCATGTAGTTTTTTTTTCCATGATAAGACAGTATGTTTACATGGATTGTGTTGTTTATGTGACCACGAAAAGATCATTTGCATGTGCACCTAGGTGGGGAGTAGCCCTGGTAGGTTTTGTTTCTACTGAGAGTAGCTCACCCTGTTGTGGGACCCCCCTTTCAGGTACAGGTCACATGCTGGCAGATGATGCTCCCTACAGGCCGACAGTTGAGAGAATGGCCAGGTTGTGGCCTTGATGTATTTTTGTATATGTATGAGAGCGGTACTCGTAATACATATCCTGTGCAATATTGGAACAACATTTGGTTCTAATGCACGTATTTGTACCATGTGTGGTGAGATGTTATAACTCTCACGTTTTGTATACGGATTGTATGAAGTTATTTTGTGTATTTATGAATTAAATATGCAGGGATGAGTCTCAGTATACGAGACATGTGAGTGCGATATCGGGATACCCAATTTCCATAGACTTTCGCAAGTTGACAGGTTGGCGACGAGACCCCCGGGTTTTGGGGCGTCACAAAATCAACGACTTCGTCAGCTTCGACAGTAGTTTTGTCATTAAGAGCGTCATCTCCGGTGATAATAACAGCAGCGTCGACAACTTCAAGGTCAATGAAGGCTTGGAGGAAGGAAGGAAGAAGAAGATAAAAAAGGTAAAGTAAAAAAGTCTCCTTTCTCCAAACAAGTGGGATTTGATTTAGAATGATAAAATAAGTTCTTTTTAGGACGGAAAGAAGGAAATCCTAAAGAGCTTGAAAAAGAAGATGAAAGGGCAACATCGTGTTGAGTAGAGGTAGTATTCTTTAGTGGAGGAAAAATAAAAGTTGGAGGTTTGAAACTTAAAATGGAGGTAAGTTTTTCTCGGGGATCAATCGTTGTTCTTTATTTTATTCGACTTGGTTCGTTCTTGCTGTTGGAACTCCACACCGTGAGATGAAAGCTGGATTTTAGGTTTCATGATTGAAAATAAGCCCATAAGAATATTTTTTAGGGCTTTAATACATACAAAAATCTTTTCATACAAACATGGCCCATGGGCCATATTGTATGAGATGGGCAATTATTGATACTGAAAATAATTTTTGGGCCAAAATGGTATTTAAATAATTTTGTGGCCCAAACGGTAGTGGAATGGGCTAAATAGATATGCCAAGCCCAAATCGTGCGAGCCCAACCCAATCCGATAAAGCGCAAGCCCATGAAAAATGTCTAAGGAGACTTATGGAATTTTAAAATTTTTTAAAGCTACTAGCAGAGAATATTGAGACTTTGTCTTAAAGGCAGAACATGGAGGAGATTTTTTCTCCAAGTCATGACATGGTAGAGGACGTGGGTAGTGGTGGAAAGTTACTCGAGGAGTAAGACTCCTTATTGGAGAGACATGGACAGTTATTGGAGAAAGTGGGCTGGTCTGATTTTCGGAAATGCTATAAAAGGAGGATAACACATTTTGATATATCAACTAAAGATCAAATAAGCGAAACATGTCAATGCTTCTACAAGTTCATAAATACATCTTTTCAGTTCTTCAGCTTAGTTTTACATGTTTTCTTTACCTGACATTTGTTACTTCAAAACTTGCTTCAACATGATTTTAGTCAATTCTGTTGAAATCTACTATTTTTCTAGCTAGTCCATTAAGTTTCCTCTTAGCTTTCAATTCAATCTATGTAATCTAATTTTCAAGGTATTTTTCCGCTTAGATTCTAGGGATTTGTCAAGGGAACTAGGGGATCCATTTTTTGCTTGAGCAGAAGTTAGATTTCGGCATAATTTCAGTTTGAAAATACTATAATTTCTTGCCACACCTGGGCATTCACCAACTTTCGTGCTTTTTGTATGTTTAGGTGAATTACACTAGAAAATCCACTAAACAATTAGAATTCGTGATCTAGCAACCCTCTCTTTCAATCATGCTCTTTCTTAATCATGTTATTTTTTAGCTTGTATACATTCTCTTATCTTCTCAATTCCCATTTAGTCATGCTTGGACTGTTTCTCAAATGATAAATAAAAAATTATAGTCCAACTTCACCTTGAGGTCATATAGTCTAGAAATGGTTGTTTAGATCAACTGGACATGGTGATATACCAGGAATAATTCCTACAATTTTAGATATTATATAAATTCCCGCTTCGTACATCACTTATTGGGGTTTGAATGTTGATAAACAAAATGAACCTCTTTAAAAAGACCCAAGATTGAGTCCTTGGTTATTTCACTAGAAAGACTATATCTTGCTTCAAGTTATGAGTGGTGTCAAATATAAGTGTGTGTTTTTTAACATAGTTCCTAATGTTGGGACTGTGTTCACGATCGAACATTGTGTGGTGAGTCTGAACGCTCATGTGGGATGCTATGTGTTCTAAGAAGATGTAAAATATAAGTAGTGACAACAAAAGCACACATAATATATTCGTGGTTACTTGACTATCGTCCATGAAATTTTATGCCCAAATCTGAGGATTTCGATAATACGATTCAAGGTTAACAGTGGTTTATGTGGTATAGGAACTCTTTACACAACCTTCTGAAACCTAATCACTCTAATTAGGTACAAGATGAACTCCCTCCATTCCCCTCTCAATAGCATCGCACACCTATAACCCACGACATATCAATATAGGATGAAGAAAATAAAGAACACCATGTTTCACACAAGGTGAAATGCTTTTAACATGTAATAAACATCACTTGTTCTTCTTCAAACTCTACTCTTGAAATTCATGATGAGAACTTCCAAACCCTTGAATTTATAGCCTTGTAATTTAGTCTTAGAAGTCTAGATAAGGTTGGATCATTATCCTAATATGACTCCAACTCTACCTTCTATTTTCTGTACTTGCCTTTTAGCTATCACATCGGAATAAGGAAACTTGCTGCTCAAATGTCATTTTCAGAATAGAGTCCTAATTTGTTTCTAATTCTGGTTTGATAGCTTAGAAGTCCAGATCTTCATGATTTGATATTTTATCCACTTGCTAAAAATGATCTTAGGTCCATCAGTACTTTGCTCCCCAAGTACCTTGGTCTCCAAGGTTCCAAACTGACTTGCATTCCACGTTAATTCTTACTAGTGTCCGGACTCTCTGAGTTTGGCATGTCCCCACATTAGGGGATAGCCTATAAGCCAAGACTTCTTCTAGGTTCTTTCGAGACGTGATCTTTAACCCCTCAAATCTTCCTCAAATTTCATCTTCTAAGAAACCATCTTCTTGTAGAATATTGGAGATGAAGATATTAACAATTCTAAACTCAATAAGTTCCAAATCTAGTTTGATAGTTTAGATGATTAGATTGGAGGGCTTTCTATTATCTATAGGATGTTGATAAATCCTAGATTATCTTGATGCTTTTTCCTAGAAGTTGAGAGACCAAACAATTCCTTTCTTGAGTAGAGTCGTACACCAATTCTAACTCTAGTTTGAACTAGGTCCAATGACCGAGTCATATTCCAAGTAAATACCTTCACCCATTATGATTTTTGTCACTTCAAACCATGTGACAGAGACCTAGACTGAGTAGGCTTCTTCTTATTGCACTAGATCACGTGACTTTGGCTTATGACCAGGTCTTGCATTATCTAATTATGAATTTCAGCATTATATCTTTACTGAGTTCTCTCTAAGCTATGTGACACCCCAATTCCCAAGGGTCAAAATTTTGGACTTTTGGCTGCCAACTACTTGTATGGTGAGAGGTTTGAAGTATTTTCAGACCACAAGAGTCTAATGTATATTTCACCACGGATCTCAACATGAGGCAACGTAGATGGATGGAGAATCTTGAGGATTATGACTTCACTTTGCATTACCATCTTGGTAAGGCAAATGTAGTGGCTAATGCGCTCAGTCGGAAGTCACGGAGGACCAATTTGATATGGCTTCCCACGGGTGCGGATGCTCGAAATTGTGGGACCGGTTCGGACTATGATATAGCGAGCGGGGCTCAGGTGCTAGGGAGTGCGGTAGCTATGCGAGTCCCTATTGGGCGGGTGTTCGAGGTCCCGGGGGCGGGACGCAGAGATAGTGTCCATTAGGGGCTAGGAATCTGATTAGGTCACAATTGATAAAAATTTGACTAATTCACCTTGATGGTGATCTTGGTATAAATAAGGGGTAGTGGTTCCCTAGTTGACTGATCTGAGAGAGAAGATCCTCAAGGAGTTTCACTGCTCCCGATTTGTTGTACATCCATGTGGCACGAAGATGTATCGTGATCTTCGTTGCCAGTACTACTGGAGTGGGATGAAGAGACACGTCGTGGACTTTGTTCGATGATGCCTGACATGTCAACAGGTTAAGGTTGAGCACCAAAAGCCAACAGGGCTACCCCAGCCATTGGAGGTGGCTGAGTGGAAGTGGGAGCACGTCACGATGGATTTTGTGACTCACTTGCCACGAACACTACAAAGGCATGATGTGGTATGAGTGATAGTGGGTAGGCTCTACGTAGTCGACACATTTCTAGTCGTCTGAGATGACCTTCCTGTAGAGGTCTGCTTGGGTTATATCAGAGATTGTATGGTTACATGGAGTGCCAGTGTCCATAGTGTCGGATAGAGACCCCAGATTTACGGCACACTTTTGGAAGAGCTTCTAGAAGGCCATGGGGACGCAGTTGACTATGAGCACTACATTTTATCCGAAGACAGATGGTCAGTCAAAGAGGACCATACAGGTTTTAGAGGACATGCTGCGAGCATGCATCCTATATCATAAGGGTAGGTGGGAGGCGACTACCGCAATCGTTTCATAAACTACGTAATTCATAGACCAAGTATACAAATGGCTTACATAAGGCTTTGTATGGAGGCAGTATGATCCACTATTTGCTGGATGGGGTGAGAAAAAGGCTCCATCCTTTGGTCGGATCGATTAGAGACACCTTGGGAGATGGTGGGTTTGATGCGACAACATCTTCTCCTTGCTTAGAGTCGGAAAAGAGCTACGCCAGACGGTAGCGTTGACAGAGTTGAGGTGGGTGATCACATCTTCTTAAGGTGATACAGAGAGGAGTGGTCGTTTTAGCGACGGGAAGCTTTCGCAAGGTTCATTGGACCCTTCAAGATACTCAAGAGGGTGGGCACAGTGGCATATCGGTTGGCACTACCACCGAGACTATCAGGTGTTCACAAGGTAATCCACGTCTCCATGCTCCGGAAGTATACTCCAGATCCAGCTCATGCAATGGATTAGGGAGAGATTGATGTTGACACAAATGGGGCCTTTGAGGAGGGACTTGTGAGTATCATGGATAGCCAAGATTAGGTGTTGCGATGTAATACCATTAGGCTAGTGCAAAAGTACCGTGGCAACCTCGTGGACTGGAGGAGGCAACGTGGGAGCATGAGGACACGATGTGGTTCGCCTATCCCTTATTATTTAGGGATAAAGGTACGTGGTTTAGTTGTTTAGTAATTAAATGGCTAGTTTACATGCACGAGATTGTGCACATTGCATATGCATGTGAGTTGATGTAAATGTGTGTGGAATTTCGGGAAGAAATTCTTTTAGGGGGGGAAGAATGTAAAACCCAAGAAAATTCAATTTTTTTGAACAAAGGTAAAACGGTAATTTCGGTTGAAAATATGGAATTTTTCTAGATCTCGGATGTGAAGCGAACGTAGTTGGAATGTTCTCGAAATCTAGATCGCTGTCGAATTTCGTTGAATTAAAGAAGACGGTCGAAATTTCCACGTTTTGAGGCGAGAGTCACGTGGGACACTTGGCACGTGTGGGGTGGCTTACATAGAGCCACGTGTTAGAAGGAGAGTTAGTCAAACCAAAGCCCAAGTGATGGCCATGTGTCATAAGCTAAGAGAAGGAAAATCCAAAAGTTTGGATAAGGAGATAAGGGTAATCAGAAAGTGATAAAGGAGGTGACATGTGCGAGGAGGACATCCTGTCGACCCGTCTTGGACGAGCCGATTGGGATGGGAGAGAAAGAAAGAGGAAAAGGAGAGGGAAGAAGAAGTAGAGAAGAAGAAGCTCACACCTTCTCTCTCCTATTCAGACAATTAGATAGTCGGTTCTCATGTCGAGATAAGAAGGAAAGTTCTTCCTCACGGCAAGAGCTTTAAGTAGAGACCGAAATCGAGGAATTTTGACAAGCCCTAAGAGGTAGGGGTTCTTCTCCTACTCGGTTTACTTTCGGTCTAAGAGCTATTCAAATGGCATGAGGTGTTTAGGGGCCGGGAACGGCCGTGCTGTTCGGTCCCAAAATTTTAGGACTGAATGCTAGAATTTTTCGGACTATTTTGGGCAGTCCCGGGACCAATTTCCGGGCTGTTATTTGTCCATGTGTACTGTTTGTGTGTTATTTCTAATATGAATAACATGTTGGTTGTGTGTAAATTATGTTATTATATGTGTATATGATATATTAACATGAATTGATATGAAAATGGCATTTCGCATTTCCTAATGCACCGACTACTTTTTAGCTATGTATGATGGTGATCTTTACGGATATGGTTGAGAATAGAATGGAGGTCTTCATGGATGACTTTTTGGTGTTTGGATATTCATTTGATCATTGCCTCCACAATTTGAGTTTGGTTTTAAAGAGATGGAAGGAGAGGAATCTTGTTCTTAATTAGGAAAAATGTTATTTCATGGTGCTAGAAGGAATTGTTATGGGGCACCGTGTATCAAAAGATGGATTGGAAGTGGATATAGCTAAAATTTCTACCATTGAGATCCTTGTGCCACCAACTATAGTTGGAGGTGTAAAGAGTTTCCTTGGACATTCAGGTGTCTACCAGCGGTTTATAAAAGACTTTTCTAAGATCATGAGACCGTTATGCAAGATTCTTGAAAAAGATGTTGTAATTTCTTTTGATGAGGAATTTGTTGATGCTTTCAATGAGATAAAAAAGACACTCATCTCCACTCCTATTATGTCAGCACTCGATTGGAGTCTACCTTTTGAGATCATGTGTGATGCGAGTGACTATGCTATTGGGGCAGTGCTAAGGCAATGCCATGATAAGATTTTCCGAGCTATCTACTATGCTAGTAGGACATTAAATGATGCATAGGAGAATTACACAACAACAGAAAAAGAAATTGTTGGCGGTGGCTTATTCATGTGATAAATTTAGACCCTATATCATTGTATCTAGGTATTCATTTACATTGATCATGATGTTATTCGATATTTGATGATGATAAAGGATGTTAAGCCTAGATTGATAAGATGGGTACTCTTGTTGTAAGAATTCAACGTTGAAATCAGAGATAACAAAGGCAATGAGAATGTGGTCACGGACCATTTGTGCATATTAGAAGATGAAATGGGGATTGAAGATTCCAAGGATATTGATTAGTCTTTCCTCGATGAACAGTTATTTGGAGTTGATACTTATGTGCCATGGTACGCAGACATTGTAAAACTTTTTGGCTTGTTAATGCTACCACCCGATCTAACATCCCAGTAAAGAAAGAAGTTTCTCCATGATATGAAGTGTTACTAATGGGATGATCCTCTCATATTTGGATGATATGCAGATCAAATGATAAGGAAATGTGTCTAGGAGGAAGAGTGTGGTGTAATCCTTGCTCATTATCGCTTCTCATCATATGGAGGCCACATGAGACTGTTGAGAACATCTTGGAAGGTTCTAGATTATGATTTTTATTGGGCAACTATACTTCGAGATTTTAATGATTATGTTAGACGATGCGACTGATGCCAAAGGGTAGGGAATATCTCGAGAAGGGGCGAGATGCCCTTGAATAATATCCTGGAAGTTGAAGTCTTTGATGTTTGGGCCATTAATTTCATGGGCCCGTTCCCTCCATCAAAAGGAAATCTCTACATCCTTGTTGTGATCAATTATGTTTCTAAGTGGGTGGAAGCCATTGCAACACTGAAAAATGATTCGAAAACAGTGGTGAAGTCTTTGCACAAAAATATTCTTACATGTTTTGGTGCACCAAGAGCCATAGTAAGTGATGAAGGAACCCATTTTTGCAATAAGGTGTTTGCAAATATCATCGCTAAATATGGGGTAAATCATAGAAAAGAAATGGCATATCATTCGCAATCGAATGGCCAAGCAGACCACTAATCGAGAACTAAAGAGAATTCTAGAATAGTCGGTGAATACAAATAGAAGAGCTTGGTCATTGTCATTGGAGGATGTATTATGGGCTTACCAAATCGCATACAAGACATCGATTGGAATGTCTCTATTTCAGTTGATTTTTGGCAAAGCTTGTCACCTACTAGTTGAACTTGAACAACAAGTGTTTGGAGCAATTAAGAAGTTGAACTTCGACTTGAACGATGTCGGAGAAAGGCGACTTCTTCAATTCAATGAACATGAGGAGATCTGAAATGAAGCTTATCAAAATTCTCAGATTTACAAATACAAAACGAAGAAGTGGCATGATAAACAGATTGTGAAGAGTTGACGATGGTCAATTGAAGCTATTTATGGGAAAGTTAAAGTCTAGATGGTTGGGACCATACTTAGTGATTTCAGTGAGCCCTTTTGTTGCTATTAGTTTGGGAGCCGACGATGATCAAGAATTTAAAGTGAATGGTCAATGTCTTAAGCATTACCTTGGAGAGAGACCAGTTTTTGAAGAAACATTCAGTTGATTGAGTAAAGTCATTATTCATGGTGGAACCACCATTGAGATGTGGCTTGGTTGAGCTAGTGACACTAAACTTAGTGCTTCTTGGGAGTCAATCCAAGCTTTGTGAGGATCCTGTTTCTTTTTATTTTCATTTATTTTATTTTATTTTTTTATTTTGGGATTCTAGATATGTTTATATTTTTGTTTTAGTGTGTTTTAATTTTAGGTTTCATAGTGCAAAGAAAAGGAAACCACTTGTAGAGAAAATTGATTCGGAGGATTACGTGATTGATATCGAGGAAGAATTGGAAAGAAATGAGGAATTTGGAGAGTTTCAAGATTTAAGTTTTGAATGACGTGAGTTGGGTGGTTTTCAAATGTTTAGATTGAAAGTGACGTGACCAAGGGTTTAGAATTTCAAATATGGAGAAAGCCAGGTTTTTTGAGGAAAAATATCACTCATATCATGACATGGCATCTTTTAGAACCCTGTTTTATCAAATTTTCAACCATTTCACGACATGGTAGCTTAAAGAGTAAACCCTGTTTTTGAAAAATCTCGGTCAAGTGGCTACGTCATGTCACGATAAGGCTCTAATTCTTGAGTCACTGTTTTGCGAACTTTCTGCAATGTCGTGACATGAAAGCTATTTAGTTACCCTATTTTGCAAATCTTGGCCATGTCACGACATGGCCCGATTTCTTTTAAATGTAATTCTTTCCCCTCCATTTTGAAAAACCTTTGAACTCTTTCTCTCCTCTCTCTCTCATTTCCGATCTTCTTCCCTCGCCTCCATAAAACCATAGCCCTAATCTCTACATCACCTTATAACTCCACCAAAAACCAACCTTCCCTCCATTTCTTTTCTCCACACCTTAGATCTAACCTCCGTTTTCTAAAGAACTCCATTGGAGAAGGTTAGTCTACACGGTTGAAGAGAAGATTGGTTTATATATCTTTCAATTTTTGGGTTGGGTTGCTTAAGGTCTTCGATTTGTGGATTATTGAAGATATTTGGAAGCGTAAACTTAGTTTTTGAAGGCTAAGAGAGGTCACATCCAGCACGTGTTCAATCATATTCTCGAGGGAAGTAAAATGGCTCCAAAGAAGAGGAAGGCTAGTTCGAAGGTTGCCACACCTCCTACTCCTCCTCCTCTGAATTCGAGCAAGTTTATATCGCAAGTAGCAGAGGAGAAATATTATATTCTTAGTGTACAAACTTTCATACAAGAGAGGGGGGGGGGGGGTGGTGGGTGTTTATGAGGAACAACATTAACTTTAATGCTTTCCTCTACAATCGAAGGAATTGGAAGAACCTGTGTGCCTATTCTGATCCGGGAGTAGCTTCGGTTGTTTGTGAGTTCCATGACAATCTCCTGGATAGGATTGGCTTCACACTTCATCTTAAAGGAGTATGGGTGCCTTTTGATAACGTGACTATCAACACTTATTTCGAGCTTGAGGATGAGGATAGTAAAGAATACCGAGCACTCTACCAAACTATAACTGCATTTTGAAGGCATTGACTAAGGGAAAATCTAAATGAAAAAGAAGCACTTTAAACTAAGTCCAGTCATTTCTGAGAATAGAGTCACTAAGACTGCAAAGCCGTGGTTCTACTTTGTTTCATCTAAGCTAATACAGACAAAACACATCTCTATAGTGCAAAAGGACAAGGCTATATCACTTATGCTATAGTGAGTGAAATGAAATTCAATGTGGGAGCAGTTATTAAGAACTCCATCCTAGATTCTGTCTATGGGAAGACAATTACTCACCCATCCTTGATCACTAAGCTCTATCTGAGAGGCAGGGTGGAGATTTCAAAGGATGAAGAAAAGTGGCCTCTCGTGATTCCTCTCCCATTCCCAATAGAAAAGAAATCTCGTTCTACTAAGCCCACTCTAAGGGAGAACAAAAAGGAAGAGAAGAAAATGCACTCGAGTCCGAGGACTCAGAGAATGAGGAAGATGAAGCTAAAGGAGGGCACAGTCAAAGTGCCTTTGAAAATGTGTTGCAAAGGATCATCGACTTGTGAAATTTGTGGAAGAATAGCAAAACTATAGGAAGAGTATTTGACTCATATAGATGTCACGAGGATCTTGCACGATGCCTTGACTCCATACAAGAGGCTGGAGCTCGAGTTCGAGTGGCGATAACGACATACGATACGTGACTCGGCTCATGGCTACCATAGCTAAGATTGTAATCAAGTTGGTCACGAGATATCCACCTTCCACTTGACTTACAGCTTGGCCACCCCATCCTGCAAAGGAGCGGTCGGATGAGGACATGCCTGTAGCATAGTGGAGTTTTTTGTTTTCCTATTTTATTTACACTAAGGACAATGCTAGTTTTTAGTTCAAGGGGCATGACTTGCCCATTTTGGACATGACATTATCATTCTACTTTAACTATATCTCTCTTTCTCTTTGGATAATATTTGAGATACTCTCTTTCTCCTCGTATCTTTTATTGTGTGTGGAATTTTGGAACCTGATTTGGTTTGTTTATTTAATTGGTGTGTTTTTATGTTAGATATTATGTTTTATGATTTTTTAATCTAGTTTTGTTTTGTGAGTTTTGATATAAATTGATGCATCATTAGTTCATGCTTTGTCATATGGTTATGCTTATGGTATGCTACCTTTATTGGATATATTACTAAAACTTTCATGTCTATCATCAATTGTGTTGAAATGTGTGGAAAATATTGAGCTACCATATAGCTTGCTCAAGTGTGATATTTGGTGCAAGATTTAAAATCCATAAAAATTTGAAAATTTTTGCAAAATCTCAAAATATTTGAATAGTTATATATATATATATTGTTGAGTTTATTGTGGGATAACAGTGATGTCTATGATGAATAATGATTGGACCTCTCTTTTGATATGAAGAAATCTAGAAATAGCTATGCTTTAAAGAATAATGGTTTGACCATAGAGTTGTAGACTTAGCCAAAAGTTCTTACTACTTAGCGCACAAGTCACACTACCTTGTTTGGTCAACATTGCTTGGTTTAGAGAAGAATTAGGTGATCATCATCTAATTTGATTTCCTAAACTCTAGAACTTGTTTAAGTATCATTTGAGGTAAAATGCAAACGACCATGACAATTGGAAATGATATAGGTCATCCTTGGGTAGTTTGAGCCTTTACAGCTCATTTCATATGTGCATTGATCATTTATTTGCCCCATTTTAGCTATATAGCTATTTTCTTCTAGAAACCCAAGAATAAGCACCTTAAACACCTCTTATTAAGTATCCTTCAATCAAAAAACCCTTTTTACCCTCAACATGTTGTTGTCAATGCAATATCATGAAAAGACATGTAGAGTGAATTTGGAGTTTGGTTGAAGTGGTTGTGCTAGTAAGATGAATCAAAACAAGTTTGGTTTGAGAAAGTATAGAAAAGAAGCAAAAAGAAAAAATAAATCAAGGTGGAGTAAGTTTGACCTTATAGCCTTCCTACCATGAGTGATTAAGTCTAAAGGGGTGTTTCAACACCTAGTACAGTAAGACCAACCGGATTGGGAGCTACTCACCTAAAGCTCGCTAAGGGTAGGTAGAAAGCTTAAGGAGGTTAAACATGCACTACTCCATACCTTATGGCTAGGAAAAGTAAAAGAATAAAGCCTCTCTGTGATCTTGAAAAGGATGGTGAAAATCAAACAAGCTTGGGGGTTATGTGATGAAAAAGATGCAAAGAACCAAGTTCGGGGGAGGCTAAGATGGATTCAAATATTTAAAAACTCAATTCGTTAAAGGATGGAAGGAAATCATTGAAAAAAGAGAAAATATGTATTTGTTGGGTACACACAAGCCTAAAAATGACCTACTTAACCACCCTTTACCTAAGCCATACATTACAAGCTATTGAAGACCTATTTGATCCTAAGAGTTGTGAATTGCCTCCATTAGTAGAGAGAGCGGTATGCTAAGCCTATGAGTCTTACACCACTCATGACTCATGATCATGTGAGTGAGATCTCCATTCAATTCCTAGTTTGCCTATTCAATCCAGTTGATTGGCCACCACAGACAGAGGCTGCACAAATTCAGGCTTTTGGTTTAGGTATAACAACTCTTAGACAATCTATTATGTAGAACCTTTCTCAAACTTAACATTGTTATGTGAAGGTAAGATCCCTAAGGCAAGTTATCACTCGATGCCTTCGTATTAAGCTTAACATGTTTTATTATGTTTGAATAAGGAAAATGAGTTGTTTCTTTGCTTAAGGACAAACAAAATGCTAATTTTGGGGGAATTTGTTAAGTGTGAATCATATTAGCATTTAAGTATGGATTTCCCGAATATATTGATCTTTTAATGCTAAATTCACATCATATTCATCCATTTTTACACTAATCCCTCTCCTGGCCTTTGTTTTGCAAAAAAAAAGAACAAAAGAGCAAGTGAAATGAACAAGTTGGAAGAAAGCTAGAGATGGATTGCTGATTTAAGGCTCCACGTTGCGATATCGGGCCATACACTATGCAGACATGGTTTGCTGCCATGTCGCAACATGAGCAGTCTTAAAGAGCTACTTGACAAAGACAAGTGCCATGTCGCGACATGATGTTGCGACATGGGCACCCTTTGTCAACCACTGAGTTTTACACGTTCGGTCATGTGAACCCTATTAAAGATTCTGTTAGACGAAACCTCAGCCATGTCACGACATGGTGACGATAGGTTGACTTGTTCTTTCCATTTTTGGCCCATTTTCCAAGGACTATAAATTCTATACTTTTAATAATCATTAGGGTTGGCACTTGGAGGAAAAGAACATCCCATTCTAGGGTTTCTCGCCTCTTTGTCTTAGAAAAATTTTAGGGTTTCGATTTTAGTTGTTTTGCTTTATTTTGAAGACATTTTTGGAGAATCAATCAGCTAGAGGATTTCTTGCAGGTGGGATTGAAGTCTAGAGAGCTTTTCATCATATTGTTGTTTTATATCTCTAACTTTGAATCTTCTTCTCATCGCTTCTTGGTCTATTGTTGAAATATACATGAATTTAGTAGATTTGAGTGTTGTAATGAGTCCCTAATCTATTCTCTAGGGTTGATTGTTAAGATTGACGGTTGATTTATATTATTTTTAGATAGGTTTGTGAATATGTGGCTATGTTGATGTTGGTTGGTGTAGAATCTAGACTATTATGGTTTCTTGTAATTAATTCATATTGGGGAATGTGTGTGAGACCCGGTTTATGAATGAGTCAGTTAGAGATTCCATAGTGATAGTTGGAGATCATCCCTTGGGCCATAACCATTGCATGTTAATGTGTTTTACTTGAAGAAACTGAATTAACCTAATTAAAGAGATTGAGGGAATTAGAAATGTCTAGTACTAAATGGATTTCATTTGGAAAAGACACCAATTAACCGTTGTGTGAGGGCTGCAAGGACCTAGTAGTGATTAGTTCAAGCATAGTTTGGGTAGTCTTATTGTAAGAACCTAGCGGAGACCAATAGGACACCCAAGGAAAAACCTACCTTTAAAAAGTAACATATTCAAGGTCATAGCAGTGAATAGGAAGCTGGTGTGTGAAAGTGAGGGGAGACACGATAGTGTAAACCTCATACCCTGACCAACATAAGTGCATGTTCACTTAACTTGTGCCTAATGTACATATAAATCAACATAGATCAATCAAGACAATCAACCCTAATATCTCTCATGTTTGAGTTCATCATTCGCTTTTGTTTCATCTCTTGCAAACTAGCTACAAATCTTCCTTTGTTTTTACTTTGCTTTATTTTTAGTTTTGTTTTAAAAATCTTTTTCCAAATCAATCATTTGCTCACATATGAAATAATCGAGTAACTGAACTACTCAATCCCCCTTTCAAAATTCTTTTCCTTGTGGGATCGATACTTGGTTTTTAATAAGAAATTCACTTTATTATTTGTGACCCTTGTGCTTGCGGTAAATTGGAAATTGTGTTTGTCATTATTCTAAAAGACGCAAACGAGCATAACAGTTGTCCTTAAGACTGTTGTGGTTAATGTGTCCCAACCTTTGGTCCCAAAGACGATGATCATCCTACACTGTGTTAGGATTGGCTAGCAAGTAGCAATTGTTTGAGGACTTATTCCCTTCCATGATATGACACTGGTTCTGATCAATGATAGTGCACCTATCTTTTGTAAATTTTACAAGGAGATTTTGGCCGCCTAATTGGCCAATGTTGATTAGGTTGGCTTTAAATCCTTCGACAAGTAGAACATCTCTTAGTTTGGGCATTCCTAGAATGTTCAGAGAGCTTGATCCCAAAACACTTCCTTTGGCACTGTCTCCAAAGGTCACAAAGTCTAGACTGGGTGGTTGGAGGTTAGTAAAAAGACACTTGCTTCTAGTCATGTGTCATGAGGTCCCACTGTCAAAATACCATCTTTGTTTAACTTCTACCTTTAATGAGGTAAACACTACAAAGCTTTTTGCCTTTCCTTTTTCCATCCACTTTTGCTTGACTGGTAGTTGGTTTTCCTTCAATCTCTTCTTTTGATAAGCTCTATAGTGTCTACATTGATGCTGAATGTGCCCCCATCTTCCTACAATAATAGCATTGGAGGCCCTTTGGTCTCCTCTTGTTTGAACTGGATAGGCCAGCCCCAGGTTTAGTTAGGTCTATGAATCCGTTCTTGGAACTAGATAGTTTGCCTTGTGCATCCATCTGTACAATAGCTTTAGTCCTAGATGATCCCTTCTTGTATCCCAAACCTTCATGTCCTTTAGACGTTCTCCCCATGTAGAGGACGTGATCTAAGGACGTGGTTCTATAGTTCAACATTCTACCCTTTCGTTTGTCCCATCAGGTAACACTGCTCAAATTTCGAGAACAACCACTTTTCTCTGTAGCCTTTGCTCTTTCCAAATTGCAAGATTTAGGCTTGAAGAGTCTTATTAAGTTTCACTACATTAATCCAATTTTCATATTGCACTTTGTAGGCTTGTGCTAATTCTTTATCATATATTTCATCATTTTCTTCATCACTACCATAGAGAGTCCTAACATCCTTAAGAATTGGAGCAGGGATCGAACGAGTCTGAACATCTGTTGAGATTTCTTTTGGAACTTCCTGCTTTTGACCTCCTTCTGTTGTGTTTTTTAAGAGGGTGATGAGTGTAGTTGGCTCTGTGAGGAACTTGTGCCCTAGTACCCGACCCGAAGTACAAACCGGATCCGAGACGCGGTCCTCTCTTTTATGAATCCTGATACAATTCCTTTTCTCAATAAAACACATGTCAAGTACTCATTTGTAAAGGATAATTATCCTTATGAAAATATATACGTATATATCACGTTAACTTAAAGGGGGCCCATCATTTTGTTCTCACACATTTTCATTCAATATGGCATTATATGCCATTTGCTCCATTTCCTAATTTTGATATTACGCATTATAAGCCGTTATAAATATAAAAAACATCTACAAACATTTATCAAAATTCAATTTTCACAACATAGTTTTAATACAAAAAGTATCAAAAAACGATCATGGGGTTTCATGTATGCATGGTCGGAGCTTTACTTTTACTCCATGCGGCTTTTGACAATGACTCTCAGCCATACTTATACGGCTTCTTAAGTTTTGAACCTATTCATCAAGCACCGGCTGATGATAAAACAACGCTGCTAAGCATTTTCACGCTAGTGGTTCTATACGCTTTTTTCTTCATTTTATTTTAACACAAATCATGCGACTTTTCTAAAGCAATGCTTTTGAACCTTATTGAATGATCAATGCAATACAATACATATATATATTTATTTCATATACATTCATTTACAATTCATTGATCATTCCAAATGTGTACTTTCATATGCAATAACTCATTCAAAACTCAAATCATGCATTTCACAAATATTCTTAGCCAATGTTTTTGGTGCGTAGGATAACGGAATCACCAGCATGGTCCCGCTGGGCTGCAGGTCGGTATAAAAGGTTTTATAACATTGTATGGTCCCACTGGGTTTCTAACTGGTTATAAAAAAAATCATTTTTTTAACACTATCGACACTGTCCCGTTAGGCTACAAATCGGAGTGACACTACATTTTGTTCGTTTACAATATTGCTAGTTTGACCCTTATTGGTATACCAATCTATCCTTAACTCGAATATGACGGATAACATTCTATTAAGTGCATTAAAAATCATTCATAGAAATTTACAATAGGGTATATACATTTATACTCAAATAGCACATTTCAATACTCATGCAATTTTTTTCATGGCAATCATTTCACAATCAATTTTCTCAAATCACTTAAAACAAATCAATATGTAGTTTTATTGAAAATCATTTCAATAATTGCGTAAACAATTTTGATACTTGAAATAAAAATAATAGAATAGAGAACGAACCAAAAAGGTAATCGCACTTCGATTCCTAACCTCGGAATCTCGACTTCAATCTTTATTTTCTCTGCCGCAACCCCTAATCCATCAATCAGAGAAAATATCAGTTGGCTTATATTTAGGTTTCTAGTTGTGGTTGTTTTCTACCTAACACACCTTCACTTGTAAAAATTTTCAGGAAACAAATGAGCCATATTTTACCCAACTTCCTTCAAGTCCATTGTTCCTCTATAAATCTATTTTATTCGGAAATTGAAATCATCCAATTCGGAGCACCGAAACTCCATATATGTCCTAAACATCCGGGACTATTCTATTTTCAATACAGAACCAGAATTTGCCCAAAAATAGAGCTCACTTTAGACGTAATTTCTAGGTCTAATGAGGTCCTAATTTGACTACACTTATTTCAGGAAACTTTGTTCTCCTAGAAGTCTAGTTTACCCAAAAATTTGAATCACTCAATTTGGATTAGTGAAACTCAACTTATGGGTTAAATACCAAAACTGTTCCAAAACACCAAAATTGTATCAGAATTGAACCAGAATTGACCCAAAAACAAAGCCTCGCTTTAATGGATTTTCTTAATCTAATGGGCTCCAAATTTGGATACACTTATTTCAGGGGTATTTTTTTTCCTAAAAGTCTAGTTTATCCAAAATTTTGAATCACTTAATTTGGATTAGTGAAACTCAACTTATAGCCTAAAATACCAAAACTATTCTAAAACACCAAAAATGTATTAGAACTGAACTAGAATTGACCTAAAAACAGAGCCTTACTTTGACGAATTTCTGGGTCTAATGGGATCCAAATTTGGTTACACTTATTTCAGGGAGATTTTTTCTCCTAGAAGTCTAATTTACTCTTAAATTTGAATTACTCAATTTGGATGAGTAATGACCAAGTTATGGTA
Source organism: Tetrastigma voinierianum (assembly GCA_016808115.1). Classification (NCBI taxonomy): domain Eukaryota; kingdom Viridiplantae; phylum Streptophyta; class Magnoliopsida; order Vitales; family Vitaceae; genus Tetrastigma; species Tetrastigma voinierianum. Next base: position 1,679,847 of record JAEQBH010000138.1, on the reverse strand, counting down.
AAAAAAAAAAAAAGGGTTTTGGAAAATTTTAACAGCATCTCCCCTAAAAACTGAACATTTCCTTTATACAAGCATTTCTCATTTGAGGACCACAATCAATCAAAACAACTTAGAGCAACCCCCAAAACTTATCTACAACCAATAAAAACACTTTTATTCCAATTTGGGGGTTTTCATTAAACCCAAACACAATAAGGAAAGGGGTTACATTTTGATTTCTTAGCTTTAAATCTTTGATTCTTGAACACCAATCTTTCTTCTTCCTCTTGATCACCTTAATCCTTGATTTTATGGAGCAAAGACCACTAATATTCCTCACTCTCTCACAACCGAAAAATCCCTAGCACTTTCTCTCCCCTTCTTTTGCCAAATGTGCAAAATGCCTCTCAAAGACCAATATTTGGTCTTTAATCAAAATCCTTCACTAAGCCTTGTTTGGCTAGCCCACAAATTCCTCTTTTCTCATTTTTGCATTTTTAAGGCTTCATTTCACTTTCATTTTCAATACACTTGATCACATTTTCATTTTGGCATTTACACTTCTCATTTATGACTCTTGGGTCCTCATTTGACATTTTTACCAAATTTATCTGACTCTTGTATAATTTTCGAGTTTTTATCATTTTTTGTTTTTAGCAATTTAAACGCCGAAAAAATCTAATTTAATTTATTTTTTACCCTAAACATGTTATAAAACTATTAGGGTATCTTCAAGGCGTTATAGGCTCACTGATGTGGTCTTCCTTGCTTCCTTCATGGATTACTTGCGAAGTGTTCAAGCTTCCTTTGCAGCCTAAACTGATTGGAAATTACACCATATTAGATAGCACCATATTAGATAGCATTGAGATCCATGCAATTGCTAGTTGGTGATTTGTCTTATTCACTAGTCCACTCTGACTTAGTCTTGACCACTGTTTTTCCATCATCATCTATCTTGGTTTGAGGAAACCATTTTGTCATACTAATATCCAAGCTTTCATATCAGGAGATTTAATGAAGACATGTATATGAACTTTCCAATATCTGTAGTTCGTCCCATCAAGTAAGGGAGGACAACTTGTAGAATCGCCTTCCTTTAACAAATCCATCTAATACTCACACACAAACTGTTAGAGTAAAAAAGAATCTCACCAAGAACTTAGAGGACTCATTCATACCAATTTTCATATATAATACATGTTTGAACACAGCTTCCTACTGCGGACTGGTGGTCAATGTCGTATCGTTTTTTAGACGACGAGTCATAATGCTCTAGAGGATGTCAGGTTCGGCAAGTATAAAATATATGTAGTGAAAACAAAAGCCCACACAATATTTTACGTGGTTCGGCAACTACCTACGTCCACAGAGTTGTGCCCAAATGCAAGGATTTCCAATAATCTGATTCAAGGTCTACAATTAGTCTTATATGGTACGAGACTCCATCTATACCCATGGTTGTTCTTGAAACTTAATCACTCCTAGTGGAATTCAGAATCAACTCCCTCCATTCCCCTCTCAACAGGTTCGCATCAACAATACATCAATATAAGATGAAGAAAATAAAGAGCATCATCTTTCACACAAGTGAAAGGCTTTTAACATGCAATACCTCAATTGAGTATCTACACTCTTTCCTCACATCCTGAATTTGCTTGTTCTTCTTCAAGATCTCGCTTCATGAAAATCGGTGATGAGAAATCTCCAAACTCAATTTATAAATTTTTGTAAATTCAAATTTTAGAAGTCTAGATAAGTACTGGGACTATTATTTCAAATGACTCCAACTCTACCTCCTATTTTTTGTACTTGCCTTTAAGATATCACAACAGAATAAGGAAACTTGTTGCTCAAGTATCCTCTTTAGAATAGAATCCTAATTTGTTTCTAATTCTTGCTTGACAACTTAGAAGTTCGGATCTTCGTGATTTGATCTTTATCCACTTCCTAAAAACGATCTTAGCCCATCTGTGAACTTATCCCCAAAGTACTCGCTCGCGTTCCACCGACTTCGCATTCCACGCCGGCTCTAACCAATGTTCTGACTCTTAGTCTTGTACGTCCCTATATCAGGACAACCCATAAGTCGAGACTCTTCAGTTCTTTCGTGGACTTAGAACCCATCAAATCTTCCTCAAATTTCATCTTTTAAGCAGCCATCTTCTTGTAGAATACTGGAGACAAAGATATTAACAATTCTAAACCTAATAGGTTCCAAATATAGTTTTATGATTTATTTGGATGATTAGATTGGAGGGCTTTCCAATATCTGTAGGATACTAATAAATCCTACTTTATTCTGATGCTTCTTCCCAAAAGTTGAGAGACCAAAGTAATCCTCTCTTAAGTAGAGTCCTACGCCATTTCTAACTCTAGTTCGAACTAGGTCCAAGGACTGAGTCTTATTCCAAGTAGAATCCTTCACCCATTATGATTCTGTTAGCTTTCAAACCACTGCACAGGAATCTGCATCAGTAGTTCCTTCTTTGTTGCACCAGATCGTTACATCTTGACATGTGACCAAGTCTTGTACCATCTAATTATGTGAATATTAGTGTGGCTTATCTCTTTATTGAGATTCTCTCCAAAGCACACAACAAGAATTAGTATAATGACAAAGCAATCCTTTAGAATAGAATTACTCAGTTCCAACTTCATCTTAAATATTTAAAGAGTTAAAATGTAATAAGGGAAGTTGGAGGACAAAGGCAATAAAACTTAACCCAAAAATGGGTTTTTGATGGCCAAACATGGCCTTAGAAAAGATGGGATTTTAAAGACCAAATTTGGTCTCAAATTGGGAGGAAACCGTAGAGAGAGAGAGAGGAGAGCAAAAGAAGAAGAAGAAGAGGAAGAAGGAGGAACCAAGATCAAAGGTGGCATCTAACTCCTGGATATGAACTCTCATTATGAATCAGCATGACTTGTATGGGATTCTGTGAGAGGCTTACAGTCTAATCTAGGCCAAGTGGAGATTCTCTCAATCAAAGATTACTGAAGGTAGGGGCTGGTAAATACCTAAATCCACAAGAGTGCTAGAACCCCTTCGAGGTCGATTCTATGGTTAAATATTAGCAATGAGTTGTGTCAGAGCAAACCTTAACAAATCCTCGAGTTTAGCTTCTGTATGTTAAGACCCATATTGAAATGATTTTGGAGAAATTCATGGAAAAGGTTTGAAAGAGATGAGAAATGAAAGATGAATCGAATAGAAAAGAGATTCCAAGGTGAATTGGAAATGGTTTGAGGTATGAGAGCCAGGAGTGATCCATGGATTAAAGTGAAGGAAAATGTGAGAAAACACCCACTCGGGCATTCTCAGTGTCTTCTACCGGTAGAAGCTCCTACCAGAACTCTGATTCCGGGTCATTTTCGGCCAAGTCCTACCCAGAGGTGCTAAGTTCTAGCAGTAGGAACTTGTTCGCTTTCCAACTTGACTAATTTTTGTATTTCGCCATAACTTTCTCTATTTCTTATCCGCCATCTGAGTGATTCAAGTGGCCACTTAAAATAGACTCAAGGAGAATCCAAACTTAAAAGAAAAAGTATTGTCAAATTCTGACCTCAAGGCCGAAATATTCACTCAAGTAATGGTGTGCGTTCATTTCGTGATCGTTAATCATAGAGGTCCGCAATGACGACCTCAGTTCTCATGTCTTAATCAAGATTCCAAATGGAATAGAACTTTAGCACCTTAGCTTTAAAGGAGTATGGCACAATAGTCAAAATACAGTTGGTTAAGACCCCGGAAAAATGAGTAATACGATCTGTCAAGAACACACAATGCGCAGAATGCCTATTATAAAATAGTAAGTTACTAAGTCACATACCATAAAATGCCTAAGACCAATTATTAAGACACAGACTTCTCGATTAGTGCGATCAGATTTGAGATCGTGCTTCAAGACATTAGTACTTCAGACTGACAGCGACGCACTCGATCGCAGGTTTATATTAATATTAGGTACTTCGCGACTTCTAATTAGTGCCACGACTTCACGTTAAGGCTTTCGCACTCCCATTGCGTTATGACATCAAAGACCGGGGTAGAAAGCATCTTCGGATACTCATCAGGTTATGTCTTACCTATTTATTATTAATGGTCTAGGTATTTCCATAATTATACGAGCAATAACTCAATGTAATGAATAAGAGAACACGGTTAAGCCATCGCTTTGATCCTGTAATACATACGGCATTTCAACATGCAGTGTTCGTAACTCCTACTTCGACCCGATAATTATAAGTCCCAGAGTACAAAGATAAGTCTAGTAGTACTCTACTTCGTACTCCGCATAATGAACCTGTGAAGTACCTACGGGTACTTATATATAAGAATAAGCATAATTAACTGTATAAATCTATGATATGCATGCATGTAATTTCCAATATCTGTTATTGTTATATGCTAAATATGAACTTGTACATGCATGTTATATATGTTTCCCACTAAGCGTAAAGCTTAGCACTGCTTTAACCGTAGGTACAAAGAGAAGACGTCCAGAACTTCCGCATTCTTCAGCCAACACACGACTAGGGGTTCATCATCAGAGGTTCCGCACTCCGATCAATAATCAGAAATGATAGTTTTTGAATATGTACTGACCGTATTGCATATGTGTGACACTAACTCCACTACTGGTAGTTTTATTTTGGATATTTGTATGATGTGGATATATTATAAGACCTTGGACATACCAATGTTCACCAAGGTAAAGAGTCCCAAGATATGCTCGCCATTCCTAAACCCGCTCGATCCACAATCTGGTCGGGTCGAATCTAAGGTGACACCTAGATCGAGGTGCTCCTTCTTGTCGCACTGCAGATCATACGACTCTGACACGCGATCAAGTCTCGATTATCTAATTATGAATATTAGCATTATCTCTTTATTGAGATTCTCTCCAGGCTATCACAACAAGAATTAGTATACTTGGACACAAAGCAATCCTCTTTTAGAATAGAATCCTACTTGTGTTCCAACTTCATCTAACATATTATCTCCTAGGTGGATTTTCTGACCTTTAACATTATTTATAGGATCTAGAGAAGTCCAAGGCCTCTTCGATTTCTTCTTTCCAGTTACCTTGGGCTCCGAGAGTCCTAGATCAGTTTCGAACATAGTCGAGACTGACATGTCTTTGCCTTAGTCGAGACTGCTTCCAAGGACTTCATGTTTAAACCTTTAAAGTTTCATCAAACTTGAACTCAAAGTAGACATCTTCTTGTGAAACACTAGAGATGAAGATAGTCCCAATTCTAAACCCAACAAGCAGAACTGCCTATAAAATCTAGCTCAAGTGGTTAAGAGCTAAGACAAGCATAAGGAGGAGAGAGATCCAGGGTTCGAGTCTTAATGGATACAAATTTGAGAAGAATGGAATATTATGATGTAATGCAAAGTGAATACATATAATAATAAAAAAAAAAAAAGACATAAGGGGAACTATAGATACAAGACCCTTGTGTTTTTGTGAAAAAAAAAAAACTAAAAATATCGGTAAACTATATTCAAGAGGAAAAAACTTTTGGTAGATTTTTTTTTTTGTTTTTTTGGTTACTAGGTACATCATTCCATTAGTATTTTTCTTGAAACTTCATGGTTTAATTGTTGCATAAAATTCAATTTTTTTAGTATAAGAGGATGTTGGAACTAATGCAAGTGGGTATACATGTTTTAACCGGAAATTCGAATATTGTCAAATTTCTACTGCCTCGAAAAGATATTAATAGAGTCAAGTTTGGCCAAGCTCCATCTGAGCTTTTATTTATGTCAATCCATTAAAAAATAAAGCCTGCTCTCATTGAGAGCTGCTTTTAGCGATCATAAATCGACTTATATCATAAAAATAAGCTCTGTGTTTCGTACGAGATGCTATATATTAATATTAATAATATTATTATTTATCACTTATTTGTAGTTCTCAAATAAGATTCGAGAAGCCTGCCGATCGTGTAAGTTCAGCCAGCTTCGTTTAACAATCTGCCTCGAATTCGACTCGTGTAATTTTTCGAATCAAATCGAATGAGCTTTTTTCCGAATAAAATCCGAGTAGCTCACGAACCGTTTGGCTCGTGGCCACCCCTAAATGCAAGGGATCCTTTTTGGTGACATCTCAATGATCTCATCCGCTACCTGTGAGTGGGTTTGATGAGTGAGGGAAAGGCTAAGTTCTAAGATTCCGAAGCTCAAAAAAAGACTTTACAGAATGGTAGGGGACCATTTTCTGGTGGCTGCTGTAGAGATGCCTTGTAAGTACTTAACAGAGTTTTGGACGCATCCGCAACTTTTGGTTCGAGAAATTGGGTTAAAAGGGATGAATCCCAAAAATATTTGTAAGAATATCTCAAAAATAGTTGTAAGAATGATCTTGTAATCTTGAAAATGTCATTTTTAGTATAAAAATGTCCATGTATGCATATGTAGAGATAAATTCCGCACCTAATAACTACAATTCACGAGCATTTTATTTCATACCCACGTTATAACTATATTTTATCAAACACATTTTTGTTCAAAATTATGTTTTTTTTTATACTTTTTTTTATGATTCTTGCAAATAAGTTTTAATTTGGTCCTCACTTATCCCTTTTGTTTTTCTCCAAAATATTGAGAACAGTACAAGGTTTTATTTTTTAAGGGTATCCAAAAAGCCAAAGGCCTGAGGTTAGTTCTAAACACGATTTGGCTCATGGCTAAAATCGACTTAAACCTGTCGCCCAAACCCACCCCAAACACCCAAACCTGCATCGGCCAAACCCACTTAAACTCACAGCCGAATCCACATGGCTCTTTCATTTTAGCCAAATTCAGCCAAATTTACATCATTTGCTCGTTTCTGCACCACCTATAAGCCCACCCTATTCCTATGTTATTTTTTAAAAATATACATGTGAACTATTTATAATACGTATTTTCGCTAAAAGTTTTTATTATATAAAGAAATATACGTATAATTTAATGCAGACATTAAATTTTAAGTAGTTATGGCGTGCTAAAATTAAAATATATATATATATAGTTTTTATTATTGGGTTTGTTAAGTCTGTTTATCCTAGGACTGTCAGGCCCACCCACCCTAACCCATCAGGCCCGCCTAGTACAGACCCGTGGACTGTACTACGAGCCTTAAAAAATTACATAATTCAGGGTTGACCTGACTTGTTGATCAACTCGAGCCATGAGCCTCATTTCTCCGACGACCCAACCCATTGGATACTCCTGGTTTTTTCTAAGTCATCGATATGAATGATATCATACAGCCCCCAACATTATTGACTATTGCTATGAAACACACCCCACAAAACCCACTAGTCACCATCAGTGGCCGTGGTCGAGGAGATGCATTCACCCACCTCTTAATTATTTCGTAGGGACCCTTTTGTATTTCTGAACCATAGACAAAATACATGCTTACAGAGCAATGCAGGGTTTAGTTGTTTTGTCGGCTGATTCAGGCTTTACACATTATTTTTCATTGCCAACGTACGGAGGAGAATTACTAAGAGAGTATTTGGGAGGGCACATGTATTAATGATAATGATGATGATGGATGAAAATGGTTTTTGTCTTTCATTTCTCTAATAGATTGATGACGATGATGGATGAAAATGGTTTTTGTTATGGTTTTTGTCTTTCATTTCTCTAATAGATTGATGATGATGATGGATGAAAATAGGGTAGCAAGTGGGAAGAAGGAGCCTTCTGCACAGAGATGCTGCCAAAACCAGGAGGGACCGCTCCATCCTTCTTATCCATAACCCTTTTTATCACTATTTCGCATATCAGCAAATCACTGTCACCATCTTCATCAAACATGCCATACGGCAATCATAGTCATCTTATTACTATATACACTATACAGCAGATTTGCAGAATTTCATTCTGTGGGTCTTAACAAGAATATTTTCATTTTTTCTTCTTTTTTTGACGTTGATCCCTTTCTTCACAATTATTACTTTATTAGACGACAATATCATTTGTCACTTAACATATTTAGAAGAAAAGTGTGTCGGGGAGGGGGTTGAATTTGTTTCCTATTAAATTTGAATTCGGGATCCGCCATAAAATAAAAGGTATTTTTAAATTAAAAAATTGAAATTAAGTTCAAAGAGTCTTTTAATCAATTATTAAATACATGATATTTTTTGAGAAATTATATTATTGTGCACTAAAAGACAAGAATCAAAATATGATCACCCAAAATTGTGGAATCTTTGAGCTCTGTAGAAAGAAATCCCATATTGATGCACTTGAACAATGACACTTTGAGCGGACAATTTTGCCCTCCACCCAAAATGAAGGTAGTCAAATAAGATGGTACAATAGTATATGAGATCAGTACACAACACAAATAATGCAATAGTTCCATCATTAAAAAATTTCATATAGTTACATCATTAAAAATTTTCATCAATGTAAACTTAACAAATTGTTAATAGGACACAGTAGGACCCGTGGAACCATCAACAGACATTTTTCACTCTCTCTCCTCTCTCCTCCTCTCTCCTACACTTGTCCATCTTCCCCTTAAAAACGTTTTTCATTTTTAAACCCATTTCTTACTTTTAAAATCTTACAAATGAAAAATCAAAATTTATTTTTAAATACAAATCAATTATTAAAATGTTGTAAACTATTTTCACTATGACTCAAATATAGGACTCCTCTCCTCCCTCAATATCTTGTCTTTTTAAATTTCAACTCTATCGTTCAGCCTGCATAATGCCATGACAAAATCATTAAAATAAATTAAATTATTAACATTAAAATAAATTTATGAGAAAATTAGAATTAAAATCTTGAACTTTCACATTTTACATTTAAATTACGCATAAAGCTTGTTTATAAATATAAGAATTTTCATGTAATTGCTTATATCCCCAACTTTAATTTTAATTATAGTTCTAACATTAAAATGACGTCATTTCATTGTATCATGTTAGACAAGATAGATGTTCAGAATCTTGTTGAGATAAAAAACAAAATTCATGAAAATTACTATATTTAAAAAAAAACTTTTATTCAGGATTTAAATACAAAAGTCATAAAAATTAAGATTTTAATACTAATTTTTTCTAAATTTATTTGTAATTACAATAAATCATTAAAATAAATTAAATTTTAATATAAAAATATATTAACATTTGGTGTTAACATTCAAATATATAAGTAAACTATAAACCATGTTGCTATAAAATAATTAATAGTATAGTAAATAAATACTAATATATTCTTATAAAATAATTAATAATATAGTAAATATATAATAATGTTTTAAGAAATATTAATGATTGAGTTTAAAAAATAGGCGTGCAGGCCCACTCACCAAGCCTAAGAAGTAGGTTTAAAAGAAGATTTGTGCTGGCACATGAACACCCGGCTCCTAAAGACCTGTACCAAAAACGGAGCCCAGCCTCATCTCGCCCCATATTAATAACACTGAGCAGCCCAAAGAGTTCTACATCCCGTAAAATCCCAAATCAATCACTGTCAGCAAGAAGATAATTCTCAATAACTACTCCCTATCCTTATTAAGACACCCCATAAGGACAAAATCCCCCATCCAATGTTATAATCCTACTACCATCCAATCTTTAAAAAACATCTACTATAAATGTTCACCTACTTCAAAGCAAAGATTTAACATTCAATTTCAAGCAGCTGATCTTTCTTTCCATATAAAGAATTGAGTTAGCATCTGAATGCAAGAACGCGAGCCCCCGCGATCCTCTTGCTTTGTTTTGCAGAAGAGTCACAAATGCCCAGAGCCAATCTGCCTACCATCGATCCCTAAACCCCATTCCAACCCGGGCCCGGCTGAAAGTTGCACAATACGCCGTTTATGGAAGGATGGGCCTTTACAAATAAAGTTGGATCTCTCAAGAATCGATGGTATCAACTCGGACACAAAGATAGAGTCACGCCTAATCCTCCCAAGATGCAAGACCACCAAAGTGGTGGACAAATTGACCTCCCTGAGGCACATTGTAGATAACATAGTTAACACGGACGGCGCTTTATGACTGGCTCACCAACCAACGCTTGATAGTGACCAGAGTAACTCACCGCAATGCAACGCCCACGGAAGCGACATACCCAGGAAGGCCATAACACCACCCTCAAGAAGAGCCCACACCTCACTCTCCCCGAGAGGCAGGCAGATCCAATGAGCCAGTGGCACGCATTCTCACCTAGCCCCGAGAGCCGCAACAAAAGAATACTCAACATCTGAGATACGAATCGAATTTCCCAGCAAGGAATAGAGTATCAAGGAATGTGAGGTCTGCGGTATCCAATGCTAGCCACCACACGAACTCTGCAACAACCTGAGTCACCGCTCATAGTCGTGTGCTACACTTCCCCTTCCAAACAAAGTTCAGATGCCGCAATAGAGGCGTCACTAATAAATGATCCTCACCACCATCTTAACACCTATAAGAACCGTGATGGAGTCAGACGTGATATCAAGACCCCGTGACGGTGTGTAGCCTTCGCATCACGCTAGTGCCCGCCGTCATTTGGTTTAATAGCTCCCACCATCGCATTCTTATTTAGAGAGCTCCATCGCATTCGTCTCCCACTTCATCAGGAGCGAACATACGCGGCCTGCCATCACTACCATCAGCAAAGGCAGCCCGCAAGAAAGCCCGAGGCCTTATGTCCGTGAGGTTCAATGCCGAGTTCAAGGTAGACGTGACTGACGAGAAGTTCGCTTATCACCGCATTCATCTCTAAAGCCAGAGTGCGTAGTCAAAAGATTTGATTTTTCCCATCTCAAAGAATCTCAGCAAACATGGATTAGGTGTTTCGCAAAGCGAAGAAATACATTAACTAGCAAAGTGCCTCTCATCCAAGAGATAAGCTCTTCAACCACAGCGAGTAAAAGCAAGACTGACAAGCAACTGAGCTTAAGCCCCAAGAGACAAAGAAATCGAGAGAGATCCCTAGCGAGGGACGCATTAAATCTGGCCCCGAAGAGGCGGAAGCATCGAGACCGTCAGACCACCTCAACCCGAGCTACGACAACGAGAGTTCACTCCCCCGACGCCACCACGTGTCACGTGTTCAAGGCGAGGTGCAACATTAAAAATTTCTAAGATGGCCATCCCAGATGAGGACAAACCCTACCAAAAGAGATAACACCAAGATCATAGCCCATAGCACCACTCGCATCGAATCCGACGACGTATACAACCCAGAAAATAATACCCGATTCGACTGAAAGAGTCTCCATCGCAAATGTGCTCTAAAGGTCAGGATCAGCTCATCTACCATCGCCTCTACAGCCCGATAACTCAAAGATCGACACTCTCGGGAAATCCATGTGATCTCAGGAGGATTCAGAGCGCCGGCGAGTCAAACATACGCCAGAAGGCCCATTTCACAGAAGATTAGTCGCGAGAGGTAATGGCGCAACAAGGTCCAAACTACTCCGACCGACACCGCCATAACACTCGATTCGCACTCGAGGATGTCAACACCCCCACCACGATCCTTTCGTGATAAGGGCAACAGGGCTAACAAAACAATCCATCGAGTCCTCATTTTCGATTACTGGGAGCTCAAATTCGACATCATCTTCGCTACGGCACAAGACGTGGCATCTAAGGGGAGAAGTCGAACAAGCCATGTAACACCCCGAAATATACCCTACAGCTGACATGTTAGCAGTGTAATAAAAGATAAATCGAATTTTTGAAAACAAACGAGAGACCCGAATTGCACTAAAATCAAGTAACGCAGAGAATTCACTACTGGCACCCAATGTCATCATATGCTAAGAAAGCATATATCTAAGAGGAATTAAGAGAAATTAATGTAAATAAGAAAGAAGAAGAATTTAGAATGCAAATAAGAGAAACTTAAAGCAAAGAAATAAAGAAAATTGCCGAACGGCTCTCAGTGGAAGCCTAGAAAATTCTCGATTCCTGATGACTTAAACTGGACAATATTAAATTTGTCTCGCAAATCCAATGACCCATAAAAGTTTCATTGACTTCGAGACAATCAAATATTTTACAATTTGTAGCTGATAAATGTCAAGGATTCTGCGACGTATTTTTACGAAAATCTCGTAAGTCGAATGACTTCGCTAAGTTCATTTATAATAAAGTGAATCGAAGAAATAAATTATTTCAGATAGAAACTGACTCGAACGGCTAATATGAACCATGTATCCAAAATACACACAAAATAAAAGGATAAAAACTAAAAATAGAAAAAAGGAAAATGGGAGGCCCGAGAGAGATCGAAATAGTGAGAGATAAAATTTTATTTATCTTATTTTTCGCTCTCTTCGATATACTGGAAGCCACCGTTTAATTGGCTTCGCCAAGAATCCAAAGTTCATCTACTGATTTAGAAGACGCTGGAAGACTGTAAAAAACACGGGATTTACCGGTAATCTGGGCAAAGCAAGCTCGTAAATCCTAAGTTTCTAAGACTTCTCAAATCTACCATGGCTCGACTACGAATTAGTCGACTAAGAGACAAAGTCAACGACGCAGATCACGAGCCACGCTGCAGTACTTAAAATTGAGTTTCGTTAAACTCCACGAGGTAAGGAATTTTCCTACTGAATAAAAAGTCATGTAACGGCATGTGTCAAGTTACTTAATAAAGTCACAGATTTAAATTCCCAAGATTTTGTGGACTGAATATTTAAATTTTTTGGATCAATTTCCGTGCAAATTAATCAGATTGAAGGATATAAATAGATAAAGAATAAGAATATATATAAATATATGATATGATATGAACCGATGAATACATGACATGGGGAATATATGAAATGAATATATGATAAATAATGAGATTAGGAAGTATACGATTAGACAACACACGCGGTAAACGCACAAATGATATGGGGTATACATGTATGGTAAAGAATTTAGAATACAAGAAATCGGGTTAAAAGATATAAGGAAAATGCAAATATACAATATATGGATGTAAATATTCGCATATGATTACCGACGTAAAAATAATTATTCTAATATGATATGTACTCAACATAAAATACACATGGATTGGCTCGCTGTAACCTCGTAGGGATGATAAAGTATGCCTATAAGGATATGGGCCACGCAGCCGCTTACGTGACATCATACCGCCGTCGGATGACATGCATCCCGCCAATCATCGGCACGCCCCGTCAGTCAAGGCCGCATGAGATCATCAGTTCGCATGCTGATGCATCTTCGTGTACATACATGGCAGATCATCATGTTTCGCGACAAAGCGACAAGCACTCTTCTCGTACATAGCTTATTTCCCGTATCCGCTCTAAGGTTTATGTGTGCACGAAACATAAAACAGACGATAGTGATAAGTAATAAGAAATAAAGTGTCAATGACACAAAATGTATACGGCGTATAAAGGGAGGCGAAAAGCATAATAGCACAAGATATAAAGCACTGTGATATGAAAATCATAGAGCATAAGATATGAAAAGTACAAGATTAAAATATAAGGAAGTACAATACGACAAGACAAGATGAAATGAAAGTATATGACAAATGCAAGGCATGAAATCACATTGCTACCGAACACGACAAATACGACGCAGATTCTCTCGACCAGTCATTTAATGTCAATTTTATACCAAAGTGAATCATCAAGAATGCAAAATCACATCGCTATCAATGACAAACAGACGAGGTTCCCTCGAATCACCGTGGAATGTCAATTCTATACGAGGAAAACGCAAATGCAAAGTGTATATGACAATACAAGATCGTATAAGAAAATATATGATAAAACAATATGTCGAATGAATAAGATAGCATGCAAGCGTAGACACTAAGCATGAGCTGAGACATGATATGTGCACAGATAAGAAATGCTATATGTAATAAGACATAGAATGTAATAAGTCATGTGAACCGAAAGATGAAAAGACTAAAAACAAAAGTAAAAGACACATGAAAGCATTTCACATGACTATCAATGTTATCGTCGGCTCCATGTATATGTTTTCCCACTAAGCCGTAAAGCTTAGCACGTTTAATCCGTAGTACGTGTTTTGAGGCAAGAGGATGTGACACATCCCACACGCAAAGACAAAAGCCATCTCGTAGATAAAAAGCTCATCGCACTATTCCGCACCTCTCGATTACTGACAAAGTATGTATAGTTTTGTAATATGAAATTGTAATAAGATAAAGTAATGGGACTCAAGTATATGTGTATGTATCATAATGAATGCCAATACGGGCGGTATGTATAATTTATATGTAAAAGAATTTTTGTTATAACATAAATTCACAGATACGAATGCAGAAAACAAGTACACGTGTCGCCTCCGAAAGAAAAGGCTAAAGAGTCCCAAATTCGAAATGTGACACCTCACTCGACATCCCACGGTGCGTCACGCCACAAGCCAAGACTCCACCTACCAGATGCCCTGAGAAAGTGCTACCTGGGGTCCATACAACTGGGCTCACTTTGGGAGACCCTCTCGCTGTGCAACAACGACAGCAAGATTTCATACAGAAGTCATTATACGTGTTATTGTAGTGCACCCTCTCTCAACGCCATAAAAGCCATCCCTCCGCTACCACGGTGATCAATCTTCCTACCACAAACCCGAGGTAATGGTTCAGAAGACCAAGCCAGCTGCGGAGTGTTACTCAAGATCAATGAAGCAAAAAGCGATCACAACATATATGGGACGGATCGACAATGCACGAGGTGTAAACACCGACTTCGAGCTCTAAAGAGCCTGAGCCTCGTGGCAGCTGATTGTTAACCCGAACACCTCGCCATCTGGCCTAACTGGCCGAAGACCTCGTAAGCCCCTTATCCACTTCCTCAAACGTATCAAGGATGTCTTCGTGTGGAAACAGGAGGACATTGAGGACTAACTCTGCACACCACCACAAATCCAACCATTACTCCATCCTTCAAACCAACAGTAAAAAGAAGGAGTTTTGCTCAAGAAAGACAAAAAGCGACACCCAGAGGTCGACAAGCTCCTCCTCGGCAAAAAGGACGAGAAGCAGTGGCTCCAATGTCGCCAACGTCAAAGATCACAAAAGCGAATCCAAGAATGGCGCATCAAGATCGGCTTACTAATCAACCCAGCACGCCTCTAAAGATAGTTTCCCCACCCTGATCGACCTTATAAGACGCCAATGTACCATCACGAACTCCTAGCTTTATTGATGTTTCTCCCAAGGCACAAACCAGATCATCACGGACTCGACGACCAAGCAGAAGACCTCATTCACATCGGGCAAGTGGACCTATCAAGCATCGTGTAATGCCTTCAGACTAAAACAGGAGCTACCTACCGTAGATCGTGAACGTGGATGTTCCGTGGCTAAATAGCATCCATGGAGAGATAGATGAGATAACAAAATCAACCACTACCGAGCTCCACATAAACATATAACGGCATTCCCTGGGATCCCGAAGAGTACAAACATGAAGTCAATTCTAGCCAACGTATTTCTGAGTCTCACCAAAAATTCTTGGGTTTTATAATAACAATCGAGGAACAGGTAACCTTGACAGATAAAATGTATCACATGTCAGCCACCATCAAGCATGGGGAAGTCCAACGCCTTACTGGAAGGATAGTTACGCTAAGCCGTTCAGGTTCACATCGATAAGTGTCACTCTTCTTCAGATTCGAAAAGCTCTGTCTCGATACCGAGAAGAAGCATTCAAGCAAAACTTATCCGAGCCCCCCCCATTCGTAAGTCCCTCCGTGGGAGAGCCCACAGACTCCTGGCAGCTTCGCATTTCTCAACCAAAGACCGCCTCGACAGACAAACATCGAGCGCAGCGCACCCGGCCTACTCATCAGAGCCTGCCTCCTTCGATGGAAACAGAGAGTAGGTATCCAAAGATGGAGAAACTGATCCCCATTGCAACCACACCGAAACCCGCCTCACATTTCCAGTTTACGCGCCCATCGAAACCCAATAACAATCTGGCCGGCTGTGTGCTGCATGCCGAGAGACCTCGGCAGAAGATCGACAGGCTCAGGCCATGAGCCAGCAGTTCGACATCGATACAAACCAAAAAAAACAACAATAAAAGCGGCGTATCTCGCAGACTCACATGGAATTCACCTCAGAAATATTTATGATACTAAAACAACGCCGACCTCCCTATTTGAAGCTGGTCAGACGTGGGTCGCAATGCTCAAGGGAGTGGTGTTCCGCCAATTCGACCTCCGCATGAATGACATCGCACGCGCCAGATTGGGGTTCGGTACCTCCAACAACGAGGCCGAGCATGAGGTCACATACTGACTTAACTCGCCATTCAATGGAAGTTGATCGCCTGTGAGGTACGCAGTGGACTCCTACCGGGTATTAGCAACAAGACACCTACGAGGCCAAAAGGCGAAAAACGATCCTATACCTAAAAAGGTAATCTAAACACCATCGAGGAAGTTCGAACTAGTTCATGTCAGACACATACCAAGAGCAGAAAATTCGCGAGCAAATGCCTTAAAGAAATTGGGTACACTTTCCCAAGAAGACTCCTAAAACTACCGTCGAGCACCTTTCAAAGCCTCCATGCATCTCAACAACGGCAAGAGTCTCCCCCGCTACGTCCGGAAATGAAATGGACGGACCCCATTTGAGACTACTTTCTAATGTATGACTATCGCCAAATGATCCAAAGGAGGCATCAAAGCTTAGGTCAAAGTCTGCCAGGTTCACTATTCATCGGGGGGCCCTTTATAAGCGAGGTTTTTTCACACCCATCCTCAAGTGCATTACGGGGGGAGACACCGACTACATACTGAGGGAAGTACATGAAGGCGTGTGTGGAAATCACATCGAGGCTCTGCAATCGGCGAAAAGTTCCGATGTGGATACCACCGGCCCATAACGCTCGTGAGACTCGTCACACCCCATTCCCTATCCGACCCGATTGACGGATCGGAACCTAGTTCGGGGTGCGAGACCATATACTGGGACTCTTTACTTTTTTTTTTATTTTTTTATTTCTTATAACAGATTCAAAATATCATATACATATCAAAAGAACTACCACCGGAGTGGTGTCCATCAAAATCTATACATATATACTGAGTCTCATTTACATATACAAAAACTGTACTTTTACACTTACAATCAGAGCACGGAACATACTATGATGAACCCCTACTAGTGTATCGACTCAACCTCGTGACATAAGCTTAGACGCCATTCAGACTTCCACACCTGATGAACCCGTACAAGCTTTACGCTATGCTATGAAATGATACGTCTTATGCATTATACACACATTTAAAGCATAAAAAATAACATATATCGACTTTCATGCATTCATAAACGAACTTTTATACAATTACTTTTATGCTTATACAGACTTATACTTATTCTATCCCTCATCTGAGTTACGTGAGCTTATTATCCGTATTTAACACAGAGCTTATACCGGTACTTCATCTTATGCTTACTCGTAATCTTCACCCTATACAGACTTATACTTATCTCCCGTAGGACACATACTTATATACTTATCTCCGTAGATTAATACTATATGTATTTCTCAGACAGCGCAGATCATTTATACATATACTTATACTAGTACTTATCCACATACTATATTTATACTTTGTTTCCGATCTCCGAGGAGTTACGTAGCTTATGCTTATACAGAGATACTTATACACGTGATGGTACTTATATCTATCTCAGACTCTGTAGGAGTTTACGAACTTGCTTATACAGAGGTACCCCAGTACTACAAGGCTTATACTTAAACCATGTATTTATACTTATACTACTGAGCTTACACTGTTTCTGAAAATTGGGCAGTGCATTCATGTAGATACGACGTAACGTATACTGGTATTGCGGAACTTATTCTTATTCAGAAGTACTCGTAAGTATTACTTGTTCAAATGTCTCAAAAGACACATAACAGGCTTATATCAAAGTTATATTTAATTGGGGCACTGGGCAGTACTACTAACTTATTCTCATACGGGAGTACCCGTAGGTACTACTAAGTTTATCCTTATCCTAGCTTATACTCGGAGATAACGAGTACTATAAAATTAATCGTATACGTATAACCAGAAAATTATAGAACTTATATAATGATATTGTATTTCTGATCTTATTCTCAGACAATTTTAACATACTGTCTTACCTGATCTTATCTTGTATTACGGAGCTTATTCTTGTATTTAAAATCTTATACGTGTATTACTGAACTTATACTTGTCTTACGGAACTTATACTTGAGTTACAGAGCTAATTCTTGTATTTCGGATACGGAAGCACCCGTAGGTACTACAGAACATTTTACTGGTACTAAAGTACCCGTAGGTACTACAGAACATA
Source organism: Tetrastigma voinierianum (assembly GCA_016808115.1). Taxonomy (NCBI): domain Eukaryota; kingdom Viridiplantae; phylum Streptophyta; class Magnoliopsida; order Vitales; family Vitaceae; genus Tetrastigma; species Tetrastigma voinierianum. The sequence continues at coordinate 1,661,543 of JAEQBH010000138.1, read as the reverse complement.
TTCATTATACAAAGGTACCCGTAAGTACTACTGGACTTATACTTATTCTTGTATTTCGGATCTTATACTTGTCTTACAGAGCATATACTTATCTTACGGATCTTATACTTGTATTGATGAGTTTATATTTGTACGAAAGTACCAGAGGTACTACATACATATTCATTATACGTAGGTACCAAGAGGTACCATCGACTTTTTACTTATATTAAAGAACTTATACTTATTTTACTGATATGAAAGTACTCATAGGTACTACATAACTTTTACTTATATTATCGATACGTATACTCCATGTGTACCATGTAGATTTGACGGTACAAAAGTACCCAGATAAGACTATAGAACGTATACTGTGGGCACCAGAGGTACATCTCGTATCTTTACCATATTCATTTCTTTACCCTTATTCTTTATTCGGGATTCTATCATATACGATCACTACCGTAATCAATCATAAGAAATGAGTAGATTTAAGCACAATAAGTACCAAGGTACACACCACGAGGGCGAAGACAAAGTAGGAGTGCCAAGCACTCGAACAGAGTGTCAGAATATCAATCAAGAGTACCGGCATCGAAAGCGTGAAATGCCGTGAACACTAATCGTGAGGGTCGGCATCGGCAGGCGTGCCTCGCCCATGTAACAGAGTGTTTCAGACGCCAACAGGAGTACCGGGCATTAATCAGAGTGCCGTAGCACCCAATCGGCGCCGGGCACCGTCGTAACGCCTACTCATTCATTTTTCTGGCCCTAGGTAGTCATATGATCATATGTCTTTCGTAACTCATAATGTATCTTAATCATACTTCTATGTTCGGCGACATATTGCTTTCATGTTCATGTTCATGTTTCAGCCGTTTTCATATTTCATTATCATATTCATGTTTCATGAACACAACTATACATATTGCATTTCATATACTTGTACGCATAGATGCCTATGTGTTCACACATCATTCATGTATTCTTGTCTCTATGAATCTATTTTACTTAGAAATTGGAATCATTCCAATTGAATCATCCAAACTAAAGTTATGCCATTTTTATGCCAAACCAGTCCGTTTACAGATATTACATTAGGGATAGTTTATAATACCCATTTTCCAGTGTCTTGACTCCATATTTGACACTGGTTCTTTATACTCCTTTAAAGCTAAGATGCTAAGGGTTCTCCTCCAACTAGAATCACCCAAATCGGAGCACCGGAACTTAAGTTATGTCCTAAACAACCGGGACTACTATATGGTCAAAAATCTGAACACTCGCTTCGAATACAAATTTCCACTTTTGAGTGAATTTTTGGGCCCACTTAGAATCATATTTTGAAGGTATCCATTTCAGGATGTGTTTTTCTCTTTGAAGTCTATTTTAAGTAGAAACTTGAATCACTCAAATCGGATCAGAAATGAGAAAGTTATGGCCAAAATACGAACACTGGTCAAAATAGAAAAATAATATTTGATCGTATTTGCATCGTCTAATCAAGATCAGACAAATAAATTTGCCTGTAATGGGTTTTCTTCCCTTTTTCCATATATTGCTACCCACATCAACTCTAATACTTATATACATCAAAACCACTCCAAATTCATCTTGTAATCTCTTTTCTACTCAAATCATCTTTCATTACATATCTTTCTTCAAAACTTTTCATGAATTACTCCTTAAACCATTCTAATATGGGTCATAACTATACACAAAACCAAATCCAAGATTTGTTAGGGTTTGTTCCTAAAACCGTAACTCCAATTACTTGCCATTTAACCATGAATCCAACCTCAAAGGGAGGATTTCATATCATCTTGTTCCATATGGGTTTTACTAACCCTACTTCAAGAAATCCAAGGTTAGGGGATGAAATTCTACCAAAAACCTCTAGATTTCAGGGACAAGCCATTAAGCATACAAAACCTTAGAATTCCATACAAGAAATCCAAAGATCCATACCAAATCTTACTAGAATCCATACCTTTTTTATCTCCCTTTCTTCTTCTCTTCTCTTATTCTTCTCTTCCTCTTCCTCTTCTTCTCTTTTTCGCCTTCCCCTGCTTTTGCCCCTTTCAAGCACCTCAAATTTGGTCTTAAATCCCACATCTCTCCTCTTAGGCCATGTTCGCTCCCAAAACCCATTTTTCGGGGTTAAGTTTCCATTATTTCACTCTTAGTCCTTCTCAATTCCTTTATTTTTGCAACAAGTTAGGCATAATTCTATTTTAACCTATAACCTTTTCATCTTATGACTTTTTTCGCAAATTACATATTTCACTTGAGTATCATATACTGTTTAAATTTTCATTTTTCGCATTTACTTTACGAAAAATTCAATTTATGCCTACAAAATACCCTAAACAAGTCCGAAAACTACTAGGGTACATTTCGGGATGTTACAGAGACGCAACAGAACTAGTCAAGAAATGCAAAGTTTGTCAGGAGCACACCAAAATCTCTCACCTCCCATCCTACCAATCGACTTCAGCTACAAGCCCCGGCCTTTCAGCGTTGGGGCTAGGACATATCGGGACCCTCTCGCTTCATTAGAAAGGGCCAATGCAAATTTATCGTCGAAGCAGTGGATTATTTCACCAAATGGGCAGAAGCCGAGCCCTTGGCTACCATCACGGAATAAAAGGTACGCAACTTCGTTTGGCATGCCATAATATGCAGGTTTGGTATCCCCAGCCCCGTGTCGACAATGGGAAGTAATTCGACAATCCTAAGTTTAGGGATTTCGTGTCGAATGATCGTGAACTACTACTGGCCCCCAACTCATCCACAATCTACCTGGTCGTGCGTGTCACCATCAGAACCCTTAAAGTAGCGTTGAAGACCAAGTTGGAAGATCTAAAAGGCAAATGGGTAGAATACCTCCCCGAGGTGTTATAGGCATACAGACTACATGCAAGTCAGAAACTCAGAAAACCCCATTCGCTCTAGCCTTTAGCACCGAGGCGATAGCCCCTGTCGAGATCGGATTAAAATCCCTAAGGATTGAATTGGCAAGTGTGGAACATAACGAAGAGGCTCTCTGCCTAAACCTAGACCTCCTAGAGGAAAAATGTGATCAAGTCCGTAAACGTACGTAAGACTACCAAAGGAAGACTAAGAAGGTACTACGACCAAAAGGTCAAACCCAGAGTTACAAGCCCGGCGACCTAGTCTAAAAAGCTCGCTATGAAAATCCAACACATGGGAAAACTAGACCTAACTAGAAGGCCCCTATATCATGTCTCGCGTCGCCGCACTGCAACTACGAACCTGCACAAAAGAAGGAAAAATTCTACCTCATTCTTGAACGCTGGAGCACCCTGCCGCTTTCTATCAATAGACCCTCGATCAGAATCTTTAATAAAGTATCATCAGCTTTAAGATAAAAGTCTCTGTGTTCGTTGAATACTTTTGTTTAATATCCTTATGGATAAAAAAGTGAGGCATCTCGGTAAAAAAAAGAAGAAAAAAGTAGACAGCTCGGCTAGGTAACACTCGAGAAAATTACACACCTCAGAATACGCAAATTCATGCTTCCGAAAAAAAATATATTGTTCTTTATTCCAATGAAGGTACAATTGATTACAATCAGCAGTGCCATCCCTTACATCTCGGGAATGAATAGCATGGCGCCCCCTCAAAATGTAAAAAAATTCAAGAAAGAGAAAGAGAGAAAGTGAAAGGAAGAGAGATCAAGGAACGAGAAGAAAGAAGAGAAAGAAAAGAAAAGAGAGTGAGAACGGGAAGGAAAAGGAGAAGGAAAAGGAGAAGGAAAAGGAGAAGGAAAAGGAGAAGAAAGAAGTGAAAGAGAAAGAAGAGAAGAAAAAAGGGGAGAAAATGGAGAAAGTGGTACTAAAAGTTCTTCTTTAAGTACACCGCCTTCTGATGCACCTTAGCACTCCACTCCGTCATTAGATCTGAGTTAGGAATAACATAACTCACATAAGGGGGGAACTAGGAAAAAACATAACTCCTACAAGGCAGGACCATCTGAATCCAAACACAAATTCAGATCTCCAAAGGACCCTCCCCGAAGACGACTCAAGCCTCGGGTTTTCCATCACGCGCGGATTCCAGTTCCGCCCCAAAAAGGGAAGAAGGTTAGAAGCATGAGCTCCATTGCAGAGTAGTCGCAATTTATAAGGAAGCCGAAGCACTCGGAAAATCGCACAATTGGTTCCAATTCTCCATAAGCCATCCAATTCTCCATAAACCAGCATTAAAGACTCCCGCATCTTTTCGAGGAATGGAAGTCAAATCGAACGCACTCAAGAAATTTCAATTTTGAAGAGCCCAACCGCTCAATCCAAGGGGTCCTAGAGGCCTAGGAGCCAGCTTCAAATTAGCAGATAGGCCCACTGAGCCTCAAGACTGGCCAAGAGCTCGATCAAGCCAACTATGGCCCGGTAGCCCAGATAAGTTCAAATTTCAGCAGATTAGGGCCCACTGAGCCTCAATTACCAACTAAGAGCCTGACCGCTCAACTAAGGCCCGGTACCCCGTGATTTCGCTAGATTTCAGGAAGATTAGCCCACTGAGCCTCGCCAGCCTCGCTTTGAAGAGCTCGACGTCAACTAAGGCCCTGCAGCCCAAGAGCCACCCACTAAGCATATTAGCCCACGGCTTCTCAATACTGGGCTTTAAGAGCTCGACCGTCTAATTAAGGCTTGCAGCCCATGAGCCAATCCAAATTTCAGAAGATAGCCCACCGAGCCTCAACACCGCTTTGAAGAGTTCGACCGCTCAAATAAGGCCCGTAGCCCAAGAGCCAATCCAAATTTCAAGCATATTAGCCTACCTGAGCCTCAATGTTTTAGTTAAGAGCTCGACTACTCAACTAAGGTCAGAGCCCAGAGCCAATTCAGCTCAAGAAGATTAAACATTCAAGAGCCAATTCAAATTTCGTGAAGATTAGGCCCACAGAGCCTCGCAGCTCGCTTTGGAAGAGCTCGACTGGCTTCAACTAAGGCCCAGCCCAAGAGCCGCCCAGCCAGCAGATTAGGCCCACGAAGCCTTAAGAAATTAGCCAGGAAGAGCCTGACTCAAGCCAACTAAGGCCCCAGAGCCCAAGAGCCACCAAATTTCTCAGCGTAATAGCCCACGCAGCCTAGCAACTCACTTTTGAATAGCTCGACTCCTCAACTAAGGCCTAGTAACTTAGGAGCCAGTTCAACTTAGGCAAAGTTAGCCTATAATGACCCCAAGAAATTACTAAGAAATGATCGCCAACTAAGTGCCCCCAGAAATTGCGAGCCCGCCCACTCAGCATATTAAATTTACCCCGAGCCTCGCGGCTCGCTTTGAAGAGCCTGACCGCTCAACTAAGGCCTAGTACCCCAAGAGCCATTCCAGCCAAAGCAGATTAGCCCACCTGGAGTCTCGCAGCCTCGGGCCTCAAGAGGCCTGACTGCCAACTAAGGCCCCATGCCTGGGAGCGCCTCCAACCAAAGTGCATTAGCCCACTGAGCTTCAACACTTCACTAAGAGCCTGACCGCTCACCAAGGCCCGGCAGCCCAAGAGCGCCCACCAGCAGATTAGCCCACTTCGAGCCTCGCAAATTGGGCTCAAGGAACTCAACTACTTAAACAAAGGCCATATAGCCATTGATCCAAGTCAGCTCAGGCAGAGCAGCATTAGGGAAGTAGTTATTAAAAAAAAAAAAAAAAAAAAGGAAACAAAAAAAAAGAGGAGATAGAAATTGGGTATTCATTGAGAACGAAATTTACATATATCCGGGGTTCAAAGCCCAACGTAAAAAAAAAAAAAAAAAAAAAAAAAGTTATACAAAGAGGTTCAGACGTCAGGCATAGGAGTGGGAGCAAAAGGCTACAGCGTGAGCTGCCTCACCGGTGTGGCTGGCTCTCCGCACGCTTAGTTAAAGGATCTCTTTCCTCGCTCCTCGTCACTAGGGATATCAAAGTTAAGGTCCAAGCCCGGGTAGGCATTAGCAACCCTCCTCTAGAAAGCAAGCCATCCAAAAGCCCATTGAGTGTAGGCCTCATCCCTCAAACTCGTTATCACTCTATCCCTCTGAACAACCAGAGTTTCCTGCCTCTGAAGATCCCCTCGCAACCCATGGCACTCATCAATCAAAGTGCTCAACAGTGCCTGGCACTCTAAGCTTCGCGACAGCTCTATCTAGCAACGCCGCTTATTTACTAAAACATCTCTGAAGAACACGCAGCCTCTTCCCGGTTACCCGCAACTCATTCCGGGATGATTGCGTACCATCCGACTCACCCGGGCCCGCCCAGGGCAGCCCGTGTACCCGTCCCGCCACTAGCGTATCATCCCGGGCAACCCGGGCCGGTCCCCTGACCTCGGCTTCCTCGCCCTACCACCTTGCCATTTCCCGAGCCTTTCTTCCCTACCCCGCCCGCGCCTCTCGCCATCGTGGTATGCCTCAACCGGACTCAGCTTCACTAGCCTCCGACTACATTTTGCATCCGATCTCATAGTTCAACTCGCTTAGAGGTAAGAGCAAATGACTTTCAGAGGTTTCGCGCTTGATGCGACTGCCTGGCCATTCTTTACCAAACTCTTCGCCAGACGGGTAGCCACCCGATACCCAACAGAGTCAACACACAACTCAACCAAGATAAAGGCATACGTAAAGCACATGGAACTAATGGAGGCAACCGGAGGGATAGAGCCAAAGCCTCCTCACAGGCGTGGCACTCACCTCTAAGATCGTAATCCCCGAGGATGGACTAGATCGCACTCAACAAAGAAGCCCAAAGATTAAAGAGCAAGGAATCCCCATCTCCATCAGCTTCGGGGCTCTTCCTCCCCAACTTTTCCGCTATCGAAGGAGGAGGCTCAGCGCTCTGCGCAAGAGGACTCTAAACTGTTATGGGCATAACCTCCAACGAAGGCTCAGCAGCCCTCCCCGAGGAATCTTTGGCCTTTGTAGCAGAACCGGAACGAAGTTGTGAACTTGGGGCTCTAGGAACCTCGGTCGGAGGTGGCAACACTTGCCCCTACACTTGGACATGGGCAGAAGGTGATGAGGAAGACATCCCTAACCTCGGGGCTTTACCCCAAGTCGGGTGGCCCTTCTCAAGGGAGTCCAGAGGTTTTCGCTTCACACTCCAAGGTCTCCGGGACAGCGTCTCCACTCGAGCTTGAAGCTCTCCCCTAGTGGGCTTAACAACGGGAGGTCCATCGTGAGAGAACTTCATAACGGATGGAGGTGAAGGCCTCAAAGTAGCAGGGCGAGAGGACCTCAAACCTGAAGATCTGGGAACATCCGACCTGATAAGCTCAGAGGAAGCGCGCGGAAGACACTTGGCCAACTTCCGCTTTACGACCCCGTCAGCTAAGATCAAAGGACACCAAAAGCAAGACAACCAATGCAAAGTTAGGGATACCCTATAATTTATGAAAACTAGACCGAACTAAACCAAAGCAAAGCGACGTAGATTCTCGGGAGTGGTCCAAACAGCCGGGATGCCTAGTGTGTCTTCCTTGTCAAGGGGATCGTACTCCCAACTACGGCCACTAACAAAAAAGTAACGTTCTTTCCAAAATTTGTGGGAAGACGGGAGATCCGAGATGATCGGAGGAGCACTGGAATGCTTAGATAAATAAAGAAAGCCCTCAGCGGCTTCCTTCACACTAAAGAGGTCCAGGAACAGAGCTATACTAGGAACACCCAAGCCATTATCCCTAAAGAAAACCAACATCCCAATCATAATACCCCAGAAATTGGGCGAAAGTTGAGAGGGGCAGACGTTGAAATGTTGCAAAACCTTTTTATAAAGGGATTTAGAGGGAAACGGAGGCCATTGTCGAAGGCCACCTCAAAGAAGCACACCATCTTGGGCACTTGCACAACGTAGGATGTCAAAACATCGGGAGACCAGACCTGGACACCAAACGGGGGCCTCTATCGTCTCACGAAAATTTCCCCATATAAAGGCTCAACTCTGCTAGGTCCCACCACCAAAGCATTCTCGTGACCGACTTCGTAGATATTCAAATCTCTACATGGTGTTTAACTCGGCCACCCACTCCTCGCTTTTACCCAAGGGAGAGAGGTTCTCAGGCATCTCAAAGAGCAACCACAACTAAACGATCGAATTCACCACCTGTTCGCCCTGAATCGGGTATCGCAGAGGAGTCACCTCCTATACGCAAAGAAGAGGAACGACTCGGACCCATGGGAGTATCAGATGGTAAGAACAAGACCTAACCAAGCTAAATTTCTACGCCACTATATTACTCGAAGAGACATTGTATAAAGAAAGCACGCACCTGGCCCTAGGAACGTAACGGTGCTGGCGACCCCGCTAAAGGTCACAAAACGCCAAAAGAGACTCAAAAAAGAAGGTCGACGACCAAGAAAGGAAGCTCGAACTCAGAGGCAAGTTTCACATCAGGAACACAATGCTAACTACCGTGAGGATGTTCTAAGAAACTGAAGGAAAACTGTGAGGAATGGAAGGCCGAAGTCGAAAAGTCATCATTATCACAGGACATTTGACGGCGACAAAGCCCTAACTAAACCAGCCCTGAATGACCACGTGGAAGTCGCACCCGATTCAAGAAACAATACAGCACTTGCCCACGCTCGCTGTAACCAAGGGCTGGGGGGCAATTGATTGGGTTTAAAAAATAGGCGCACATGCCCACTCACCAAGCCCAAGAAGTAGGTTTAAAAGAAGATTTATAAGCAGACTCAGTGAAACGCCCGGGCTCTTGGCACCGGCCTAAAACGGGAGCCTAGTTCATTCACCCCAAGGGCTAATAACACGGACAACCTAAAGAGCCCATATCATGTAAAATCAAATCAAATCTCACTAATAGCAAGTAGATAATTCAAAGAATCGCTCCCTTTAATTATTCCTTATTAACTGACAGGATATGACGTAAAATCCCCCATCCAATAAGAGGGAATCCTTATCATCATCCAATTGGGAAAAACATCTACTATAAATATCAGGCCACCCCATCGGTGAAAGGTACGCATAACATTTGCTCTCTAAGCAGTTGATCTTTTCTTTCCACAGGAAAGAATTAACTTAGGCATCTGAGCTTAATCCGCTTAGCCCAAAATTCGATCCTCTTTAGTTTTGCCTTTGTAGAGCGCAGCCCAGAGCGCGGTCACCCATCTATCCCAACTCGCTCCAAATTCTCGCTCCTGGCTGGAAAATGCATCATCAATTAATAATATATTTTAATTTTTTAGAATATCAAAATTAAATTAAAAATTAAAAATTATTCTTTATAACTAAATTTATATTTTCTTCAAGACAAAAGAAAAAATAAAATACGAAGAAAAAATTTATTTACCTTTAATTTTTAACGTTGGCTAAATTTTAAATATAAATTGAAAAAAAATGGTTTAAAATAAATTAATGTTTAAAAGAAGAAAAAAACGAAAAAGCTATAGTTTTTCTTACACATTTTCATTTAAGAGTTAATGTAAATAATCTTACAAAATTTAATTTTATCTTCAAATATTACATTTAAAATGAAAAATATATTAAACGATAATGATTACTATTTTTTATTTGAAATGATAAATTAATATTTTCTTGTATTATGTTTCTATTTTTGTTTGAAAGAAATAAAAAATTTAGTTTTAACATATAATATTATTTTTTTTCCCATTGATGTGTAATGACCCTATTCCAAATCCATTATATTTGTTTACTTTTTTGGCCCTGCAGCCCTTTTCATTGGTTTAAACGCATCTAAGGTAATGAGAGGAGCCCGTACTTATATAGTGTCAGGAAGTTTCTTCCTTATCCGATGTCGGATGTGACAAACACCCTCCCCCACGTTAAATTACGCTCTGTATCCCAGCGATCATGATACCAAACGAACAAAATCTCCTACGGCTAAATCTAATGCACTCTACACGGTTAGGGATCAACTTTGATGTCATTTGTAACAACCCGGCCCAACTATGTAGATATTGTCTACTTCAGGCCCAAGGGCCCCTCACTGTTTTAAAATGCGTCTATTAGGTTGAGAGGAGCCATACTTATATAGTGTTAGGAAGTTTCTCCCCTATCTGATGTGGGATGTGACAAACCATTTGTAACAACCCGGCCCAACCATGTAGATATTATCTACTTTGGGCCCAAGTGCCCCTCGCAGCTTTAAAACGCGCCTACTAGGTTGAGAGGAGCCCATACTTATATAGTGTCAAGAAGTTTCTCCCCTATCCGATATGGGATGTGATAGATGAGTATATTTTATACTCATCTTATCCCTATGTTTTGTGTGCTATTTTGTGGTTTTTAGATATAAATAAGTGTTCTAATGCCCTAAATGTTCATCTTTATGATTAGGTCAACCATTAAATGCATACGAGCGAAATCAAAGTGAAAACAAAGCGAAAAATTGGAAAATCAGCAAACACCGCAACAACATGCAGCAGTAGCTACTATATTTCGACCTTTTCAGCTATAAGATGACCTCAATGGAATCAAGCTTTATATGGATGGATTCTACACTTCAATAGCTTTCCAAAAGTACCGAGAACACTCATTTCGAGTCCCATGTTGCTATGGCCTCGAAGATCATACCTAATCTTTAGAAATCCATGGTCGTGATCATAGAAATCCATGGTCATGGATCGCAGAATCCACGTCACGCATCACAACACTCACTCGCCGCGACCACAAACTACTTTAGCAAACAAATTAATCGTGATTCAATACATGCAAGGTGGTCAATTTCATTACTCCATTCAGAGCCCAAAGACGCTTTGTTCCATTTTCGCCTCTATTCTCGAAAGGCCTATGTTATATACCCGCCTAGGTTTGTGTCACTAAGTGGAAACACCCTAGCGCATTGTTTTTGGAAGGGGAAAAATTGAAGAAAAAGAAGATGGAAGGATGAGAAGGAGCCTTCACGCCAATCTATTTATTCCCTCCCTCTATCTCTGTTTTTCTCTCTTTTCACGGTTGTAATTCTTTTCCAGTTATGTTTTAGTTAGTTTTCTCAGGGCTTAGATGTATCCAAAACTGGTTTGTATGAATCTCTCTTAATTTCAATTGATTTCTGTTTTATTTTCATATATATGTTGAGTAGTTCATTTTGTTCTTAATGCATGAGGGTGATTCGTGCCACAGTAGGCTGAGCTAAAATCAACAATATTTATATACCTAAGCTCCTACAACTGCCGTAGTCAAGCTACTCACGTGATAGTGGTCTAGGTCAGAAATATCGGGATGGGCTTTCTTCATAAAATGGTTTGTATTAGGGCATGAAGGTAAGGCTTTCTTATTTGGACTCTATGAATTCATCTAAAACAGTGGGAATGGTTTGAAAAACAGAAATGAAACCGAAAGTTAAAACCTGGAAATTAACAATGAAGAAATTTACTTTGAAGATTTAGGTCACTAACTTGGCAAGCTAGGCAAACACATACCAGGTTTTATCCTCCTATGTGAGTCAACACAGATGTAGTTATGGCCCCTTTTGTTTAAAACCCTAACATTCTTTATCATTTTTGTGAGGCTCGTGAAGCACCCAGAATCACAAGGCATCTCTACCCGAAAGCACCGAACCCTAAAGCATGAGAGATGATCAGCTAGTAAAGACATCTAGCAACTGGCTGCACTTCACCCGAAAGACTAACCCTAAAGGCATTTTGGTAGATTGCCAAAACAATAAAAGCAAATGTTATTTAACCCTAATTAAGAACCCTAACATGTGAATATTACCTCATAGGCAGGACCATCTAAAGAGCCACAAGACTGGCTACTTAAGACCGGATCTAAAGCATGAGAGTATTGGCCAAGACACACATCCTATGTTATGCAATCGGTTTTGGAAGATAAGGGGCCAGTAAATACACTACCCATAACTTTTAGTACATGAGGACAACATGCTTAACCTCATCATTAAGTCATTCCTTCCTTCAGTGAAAGAGGCTTAGCTAAGCACCCTCGAACGGTCATCTCATATGTGCTTGGCAGCCGGGAAAGTGAAAGAAAGAAGAGAGAAAGAAGAGAGAGAAGAGAAAATAAAAGCAAATTAAAATAAAACAAACTCTTATTTACAAAAGCAAGAATGAAAACTTGCTAAATTCACCAAAACTATTCTTTCTTCCTCTCCCTCCTCCTCCCATCCTCCTCTCTTATTACAAACAAGAGGGTATTTATAGGCCTCTCAAGGTATGAAAATACCAAACCCTAATAACTAAGCTAAGTTATAGATAGAGAGTAATTCACCAAGTTTGAAGCATGCTGCACACTACAAAGCATGACGAGGCCTCGCAAATTCTCGCTACAGAGAATTCTCACACTAATGACCTATAAGGCACAAATTGGCAAGGGTTGCGACTGGGTAGAGTTATGACTCACAGAAGGCGAATTTCGCTTAAGCTAGCGAAATTTTGCAAGGAGAAGCGACTCTCGTGAATCGCACAAAGGCAGTGGGCTAGCGAATTTCGCAATGTGTGTTGAGATTGCGAACTGCTTATGACTTCGCAAGGGTTGCTAATTGCTGTCAAATTGTGTTGCAAATTGCCTCGTTTTGGTCAGTTCTCAAGATTCCTCTCACAAGGCCTCAACTCGCATCTCATTTTCTTCACTTTGCCTTTGTTTCTTCCACATTTGGTCATTATTATCGAGACTAAATTCAAACTCTCAAGGATCGATCATTTGCATTGAAGTTAAAGTTCAAATGTAAAGTAAAAGCTCACAAAACAACCAAAACACTTCTTTAATTATATGTTAATAAGGATGATATGAACACTTCAATTGGGATACATGATTAATGATCAAAAAGCACTAAACCTATCTACTTATAAAATGCACCCGTACCCTGAAAGCACTAATCACACCCCCAACCGAAACGCTAGTCCCTTAGCAATGCAAAATAAGAATCTGAGATGCATGTGGTGATTTTCAAAAGGTCAAAAGGTTATTTGATTTATACAAAATCCATATTACTTTAAATTGAACAATTGAAATCAACATTTGAAACCATATACAAGAATAAATCCATAAGAGAACAATTTTAGAACAACACTAAGCTCCATGATTTTCAACTCGATTTCCACCTAAGTCTAATGGTTCTTTTGTAAAACTGCATAAGCCAATAAACCGCAAAATTTGTTTCCAACCTAGCACCGACATGGCCTTAAGTCATGGAACAACCTAGATGTGGCTAGTTACACTTACTTTATTCACCACACCGTAGGCGCAATGCTTAAAACTGATTTCACCAAAGTCCGTGTAATCTGGTCCACCGATGACTCCCAACCACTTAAGGTTTAGGCATCAAGCCAAAAAAGGATCAAAGACCACTAATCAAAGATCGCCTGGACTCAATTGACTAAAACACGCATCAAATTCATCTGATCCACCCATGTAACGAACACAAAATCGATGACTCTAACCACCTGCGCTTAAGGCATCAGTTTCAGCGTTTTCGCCATACACCCCGCGACCGGTTTCTGTTTCAAAGCAAAACAACATTTTATTTTTCTTTTCTTCTTTCTTTTTCTTTTCTTTCGCTTTTCTTTTCTTTTCTTTCTTTTCCTCGTGAAGACAACATTGGTCTTCAATGTTGCACTCAAACCTATCCTCAGGCTGTCAACATACCTAAGGCCAAGGCTGCAAAGTGAAGAAGGCATAAATTTACAACCTATTGGCTAAATATAGAGTGCAGACATAAAGATAAAGGGGGAAAATTTCAAGTTGAGTATGTCGGAACAAAGTGGATCTAACACAAATTGCTTTCAAGCATGGAATTTGTTCTAGCATAGAAGTGACAAAACAGATGATTCCAATCATCCAAATGAAAGCAATCTAATTGTCCAATTTGGAAGCAATTCAATTGTGCAATTGAAAAGAAAACATTTACATGGCAAAGGTACAAAACATGATATGAAAAGTCTATGTATATAAACCGAATAGCTTGACATACCTAAAGTGGCTTAATACATGGCTAAATAAAGGCTAATAAAAACATATCACGTCTACTATGGCTAATACAAAATTCTAATCAAAATCGTGAGGCGCTGATAAAGCCGAACTCCGCATAAACCAAAGAAACCTAACCACCTCACCGCCGTGGTGGTGGTGGCGGTTACCGCAGCCGCCAGGATATCCAATGAGGTCGCATCGCTGGCGTGCTCCTCTCGGCAGGATCATGAGGAAGACCGCATGGTCATGATCCGATGAAGCATGGAATGGCACCGCCCCAAAGCTGGCCTCGCCGAGCCAATCTCCGGTCACGTGGCCGTGATGCCGGGCCGCCGAGAGGCCGCAGCGTGCGTATCGTGACGATCACTCCAAATGCACTTCCCTCGAGCGCCGACATACGTGTATACCCGGCGGATCGTGCCGGTCATGAGGGCCCGGAGACCGTAGTGGGCCAGAATCGGGCGAACGCGGAGGAGACTGGGTGGGTGAACGATCCAAATAAGGAGCTGACTCCGTACCAGCGCAGAGCAGTGGATCGCTCCTGTGCATCCTCGCCTCACCCGGCACTTCCTCCCGGTCTCGCCGGCGCAGTATGGAAATGGGATGTGTATAGTCATAATCCTGGCCCATCAAGCACAATTCGTAGGGCAACCGCTCAAGATCTCTATCCCAGTTCCGAAATCCCATCCGCTCAAGAACATAGGAAAAGGAGCCCTAATAAGTAAGTGGTAGTCTTCAAGCCATGAGGTCTCTCCAGGACCTTCTCCTCAAACTGTAAGAGCGAAGTAATCACTAGCCTGACGTGGTCGAACTTAAATTGCCCGAGATCCCATACTGCCTCCAAGATGTGCCCTCCGCACATAATGTCGCAGGAATAAACAAAGCAAACAGTATTGGTCGACGAAAGATATGAGCTAAGTCGCCCGATAAAGAACCTGCCAATAGAACATCCTCACGTTTCAACTATCGCTCAAGGGAGTGCGGGCCTAATCTCTATAACCTCAAGATTAAGGCGCTGGGTAGCGCAATTCAAGGTCAGGCAGAATAACCATTGATCGAAAGTACAATTCCTTGCACATTCCATCCTAAACGGATCTCCGTGGGACCGTCTCGCATCCCGAGATGTCATGGAGTGGTAGAACCGCCTGACCACTCTCGGTAGTAGAACCGCCTCGAGTCACAATGGGAGGAGCGAATACCTCGATCAATTTCATCGACTGGGCCTACGATCGATCCAGAACGTCAGAGAAACGACTCCTCGTCGAAATGGTCGGCCACGCATATCCGCATTCCTGACGGGGTACCTTCACCACGGCTCTGATCCGAGGCCGGTGGATAACCGAGGTGAACGCACCAAATTACCACGCGCCATACGATGGCGGTTCAGACGATGACGACCACCGTCCGGGCGCGGCCCTGGAAGGTCGGCCCTACCTCCTCCGAGGCACCGACGTCCGGGTCCCATACGCCGTCTCGTAACGCCCGAATCCCGTGAGGCTCGTGCACTACGGGGACAGTGATGGCACCGTGGCCGGTAATCACGCGCCTCTCGCCGTGTGTTAACCACCCGAGTCGAACACGGACCCACCTCGCACCTACTGAGATATAAAATAAACTAACGAAAATGCGACTACCGATGTAGCTGTGGTCCCAGACTGGACCGCTCTCAATAACTCGAATCTCCTAAGGTCACGGACTCTCACACCCTCACCTAATCTGCGGCTCGACTGAATCGGAACGGGCCCCGAACAGATAAATCGTGGCTCAATAGAATACCAAGGATCGGGGCGGTACCGCACGAACCGTGGCTACATGGGATCTCGCCAGCCCAAGACGCGCGTGGCGAAGGCTCAATCGCCAGCAGCCGACCGTGAGGCCCTCTACTCTAATGACGCAGTTAGACTGACGCAGGATTCGGCGGCGCGGTCGGGCCGGGCCCGCGTGGCACGGCGCGCATGGGGGCCTGTGGCACTACCATGCAATGAATGTTAGCTTTCAGGAACAAAGGAGGAGAATGCCAGCATTTATTAGAGCAACCCTCCCGCTTAAATACATCCCCAAGAACCGAAAAGTCCATTGTGTCTTTCGCTACTCCAAACACTCGCTATCATGGCCTTCCCCAGCTTCATCAAAGTTTTAAATTACATTACTAAAATTATATATTATGAATTTTAACTTATAGGAATAATATTAAAATCTAATACACAATACGATACTATAAAAACTATATAAAAATTATCCTAAGTTAAAAATTTTAGAAAATAACTACAACTGACAAAATTGACTAATATATGACAAAAATTAAAAATTGTGAACTGTAATTCGGTTTTTGAAAACACCGAACCAGTTCAAGTTCCAAGAATACTCGTGGGGATCAAGGAGAATGATCTCTCACTCATGCAAGAGTCCGGGTCGCTCCACGATGTCGCGCCCATAAGTTGGACTGCTCCTCGCTGATGGTCAGCAATTGGAGTAATCGGGTTTGCCGCCGGTGTTATCGGGTAAGACCAATTCTTCTTTATCTCCGTTGATCACTTCTTGCATTTCGGACACCGTGTTTTCCCGCATTGATCATTTGAAACAATTTCACTGTAATTTTGATTTCAATTTCTAGCAGCTCACGTTGTTGTTCAAATGAAAGATATTCAACTCCATGGTCATGTTACTAAAAGTTAATTGCATGACTCCATTCCTAAGAATTGATGATTGCATTGGTAAAGGGCTTCTAAATGGTCTCCCAAGATGATTGGCACATGATCGTTCACTAGCAATTGGTTCAATGTCAAGTACCACAAAATCTACTGGGTAGTAGAATTTGTCTATCTTAACTAGGACATCCTCAACTATCCCCTTAGGGATTTTCACTGATCTATCGGCCAATGAGAGTGTGATTGAGGTAGTTTAAGCTCACCTAAACCTAACTCGTACATACCGAAATGGCATAAGATTCACACTGGCTCCTAAATCTAGCAATGCCTTATTTATGCAATTCCCACCAATATTGACTGGTATTGTGGGAGAACCGGGATCCTTGTATTTGACAGGGTATTTGCTTTGAATTATGGCACTGACATGTTCAGTAAGAAATGCTTTCTTCTCAATGCCTAATCCCTTCTTAATTGTACAAAGATCTTTCAAAAATTTTGCATAAGCAGGAACTTGTTTGATTAGGTCCAGTAAAGGTATGTTAACCTTCACTTGGTCTTAAAACCTCAAGAATGCCTGCTTCGCTTCGAGATGCCTCTTCTTACCTCTAAGTGCCAGGAAATGGAGGTAGATACTCGTATTTCATTGAATCTTCCTCTAGGACGATATGCCTGTGTTTCCAATTCTTCTCCTGCCTAGGTTCTTTAACAGTTTTGCATAGCCGATCAACCTCTTTTCCACTTCGTATGATTACGTGCCTTAACCTCATCCATTCCCGAATTGTTAGATGATCCTACCTCATGAATTCCTTCAGGGTTTGGAACCGTTTGTGATGGAAACCTCCCTTTCTCATTCCTCTAGCAACTTGTTAATGCTTGTAATTGAATACCGTAGGTTATCAAATTTTTATTCAATGTGTTCTCTACAAGATCAATTTTTCAGGCAGCTTGCACATTAATTCTTTTTGTTCAACAAAGTCGCTTCACCACCTTACTCCAAATTCAATATGGCTTGGCTCTAATCGGAGAAGAGGATGGTGGTGGTCAGGATCGTGAGGGAAAGCTAAACTCCAGGTTCGCCTCCCGGTGGTACATACAGGGGCTTGGTTCCATGCTAGGTTGGGTGGTGATTCAATCGGGATCGGTAAGTATTCCCACAAGGAGCGACTTGGTTGTTTGGGGCTTGAATCACCCTACAAAGGTGCACATTCCGACATCAAATCCTTCATCAGAAAATATGGAACACTGCTCTATCAGGCCGATTGGAAATTTGCGCAGGATTAGGCCAGCAAGGTTGTCAACACGTCGCGACTTCATGGAGTCGCTTTTCCTTCCAAATTCCTCTACCTCTAGCTAGAGTCGATAACCTGAAATTCTCATTTCCATGTCTTCAGCAAAGGCATACATCCCACCCTTTCGTCAGATCGGGTGGTTTCATCCTATCCGCTTTCCCTGTGTGGTTAAGCTCATCCCCCAAACTTTTTAGAAGTTTCCAGCCACGTAATTTTAAAAATCCATGGCTTCATCAGGATGTTTGCTTAAAAATCTCCCCACACATGAGCCTTCTAAAGCCGCTCATGGCAGGAGACATACCACCATAGGTTCACTAACATCCATGTGTCAGTTTACAGGTGGGACATGCACTCGATGGTCTCTAAAACCTCTCCCAACACTCGGTAAAACTTCTCACCTTCATGAGCCGTAGCAGCAATTTGTCTTTTTCAAATTACTGGTCTTACGGGCACTAAAAACTTCTTCAGAATCTACCAGAAGCTCAAATTCCCAATTTCTTATGGTTCTAGCCTCAATGAGTCGAGCCATATCTTGGCTCTTGTCTCAGAGTCAATGGAAATGCCTTTAGCTTCAAAGAACATGTCCATCATACCTTCCTTGAAGGTAGTGCAAACCTCCTCAAAATCCCTGATATGAGTGTATGGATTTTCATTTTCCATACCATGATATATAAGGCCTCACTGCTACATCTTCAGCAGGAGGAATGATACAGGATGGGGCACTAACTCTAGGAGGGTGGATGTAATCCCTCATGGTTCTAAAGGCATTTGGATTCATGGGGGTTCCCGGTTGACTTTGTTGTTCCTCGTGTATGGGATCCATGGTATTCAGCAGGTACACTAATCACTAGCTAGGTCAAGTTGTGTACTTATCCTATTCAGCCTCTACCGCGTTCTATCCCATCGCATGCACAGCGCACAATTGTAGAGACAACAATTAGAACCAATAAAGAGTGCTAAAAGAAAAAAATTAAACCAATCTAACAAAAGAAGTAAAATGACTGAATGAAAAACCTGCCGACCACCGCGCGACGCTGGGCGTTAGGAACCGGCAGCTTACGTGAATCGATATGCAAAAGAGGTAAAAGGCTACCTTCACTCAGGATGTGGATCACAAGTACTCTTCAACTTACCATTAGTAGTCAGCACCACTTCGCAACGCGCCATTTGATTCGCGGCACAAAGAGCTGAGCTAAAAATCAACAATATTTATATACCTGTTTCCTACAACTGCCGTGAGTCAAGCCATCGCAAAGATAGCCGCCCAGTAGCCGAACACGGGGACGGCCTTCATAAAAATGGCTTGCATTAGGACATGAAGGTAAGGCTTTCTATTTGGACTCTATGGAATTCATTCAAAAACAGGGGAATGGTTTGAAAACAGGAAATTGTAAAAACTGAAAGTTAAAAACTGAAATTAAATAATGAAGAAATTTACTTTGAAGGATTAGGTCACTAATCTCTGCAAGTCAGGCAAACATGTCCTCTGTAAGTATCCTCCTATGTGAGTCAACACAGATGTAGTTATGGCCCCTTGTTTAAAACCCTAACATTCTTTTATCATTTTTGGGAGGCTCAGAAGATCTGGGGAAGAATCACAAGGCATCTCTCACCCGAAAGACCGAACCCCTAAAGCATGGAGAGTATCACCTAGGCTAGTAAAGACCATCTAGAAGAATCACAACAAGATCTCCACCCGAGCACCGAACTCCTAAAGCATGGAGAGTATTGGCCAAAACAATAAAAAGCAAATGTTATTTAACCCTAATTTGAAGAACCCTAACATGTGAATATTACCTCATGTGCAAGTAAGGACCATCTAAAGAGCCACGCACTGGCTACTAAGAATCGGATCTAAAGCATGGAGAGTATTGGCCAAGACAATAACATCCTATGTTATGCAACCGAAGCTTTGAAGATAAGGGCCATAACACACTACCCATAACTTTTAGTACATGAGGACAACATGCTTAACCCTATCGCTGCTTACCTTCTTCCTCTTCAAAGGAAGGAGGCTTAGCCAAGCATCTCTTGAATTGTCATCTTCACAGGTGTGCTGGGCACCGAAAGTGGAAAGAAAGAGAGAAAGAAGAGAGAGAAGAGAAAATAAAAGCAAACTTAAAATAAAACAAACTTTCTTTACAAAGCAAAGAATGAAAAACTTACAAATCACCAAAAACTTGTCTTTCTTCCTCTCCTCCTCTCCTCCTCCGATCCTCCTCTCTTATTACAAAACATGAGGGGTATTTATAGGCCTCCTCAAGGTATGAAAATACCAAAAACCCTAATAACTAAGCTAAGTTATAGGATAGGAGAGTAATTCACCAAGTTTGGAAGGCGGTTGCATTAATTACAAAGCATGACGAGGCCTGCAAATTTCGCTATAGGGAGAATTTCGCTAATTAGCGAATTTGGCAAGGGTTAGCGAATGGCAAGGGTTGCGAATTTATAGGTTCATGACTCGCTTAGCTAGCTAGCCCTCGCTAAGCTAGCGAAATTTTCTGAGAAGCTTAATTTAACAGACAAAGGTGTATAATAATCTCTCGCAATGCGTACCGAGATTGCGAATCGTTACACTTCGCAAGGGTTGCGAATTGGTTGCCACTGTGCTGCGAATTCAAGTCTGCTTTGTCAGTTTCGCATTCCTCTCACATGTCTTCTAACTCCGCATCTCATTTTCTTCACTTTGCCTTTGTTTGCTGATTTTGGTCATTGATGTAATGGTATCAAAATTCCAACCTCATGATCGATCATTTACTGAAGTTGAAGTTCAAATGTGTATGTGTGTCTACAAACAACCAAAACACCTCAAATTGGCATAAGTGTTACTAAGATGACATGAACACTTCAATTGGGATAAATGACATGATTAATGATCAAAAAGTACTCAAAACCTATCTAATATAGGGTTCAAAATTGCACTTTTTGAGCACTAATCAGAGGGTGATTGGCTGATGCTTACATGATTTGTGGTTCGATTCAAGATCTGAGAAGTGAGAATTGGATTAGACCATGGATGAATTACCATTTAATTGTCATGACATAGAGATATAAGTGAGATTAAGTGGGGTAGTGGGGTTTCTAGGATTTAATGCTCCTTTGGAAATCTAGGATTGAGTATAGATGTAAAATACTTGATCCTAAGGGTAGATTGTGAGTTATTGAGAGAGATCGCATATGTATTAGTGAAATCATCATCAACATAATGAAATGGACATTAATTGATTGGATTAGGAGATTCACATAGGTTTGAATTGGTGAAATCTATACCCTAGGATTTTTGGTCCTAAGTCTTTGTTAAATTAGGATTCTTGTATGTTAGTTTAGTTAATTTGAGTCTTTTTGCAGATTTTTCCATCATCCAAATAGAACCTAAGCTAGATTAGAGTAGGTAATTAATAATCAATCATCGTGGGACGATACTCTTACTTACTTTCTATATTACTTGAGGCGACGTGTGCACTTGCGCACATAGGCGTATTAATTTACATACACGTATTTGCGCCTATGAGCCATCATACCTACCTTATGTCATAGAGAGCTCATCGTTTAAAAAAGGCAAGACATAAGGGGGAGGGGTTTGGGTTCGAGCCACAGTATAAACAATTTGCTACATTGTAACTAAAGTGTTTAGCAAAAAAAAAAACATTTAATATTTTTTATTTTTTAATTTAATTTTGATATTCTATAAAAAAAATTAAATAAATAAATATAGTATTTATTTACTATATTATTCATTATTTGATAAGAATATAGTTGTATAGTTTACTTAAATGTTAATATATTTGTTGTAAAAAATGATAATTATTAATTATTAAAATCTAACATATTTTATGATTTTACTACAAATGAAACATTTAAAAAAAACAATACATGAAATTAAAATAATTAAAAAAAACATTAAAATAATGAATTATTGATTTATATTTAAAAAATAAATTTTGATTTTTAATTTGGTAGATTTTAAAAATAGGAAATGAGATTAAATGGGTTTAAAAATGAAAAAACCTTTTTAAGGAGAGGATGGACAAGTGGAGCACAGAGTCGAGAGTAAAATATGTTAGTTAGTAGGCCCCACCAAGTCCCATTATCTTTTATTAGCAATGTGCTAACATTACATATGAGTTTATATTGATGGAAAATTTTAATAATATAATAGTTGTATTATTGTAGCGTACTGAAACTCATATGCTATTACACCATTTTTTTTTTAGGGAAAACTATGTTATAGAGTAATTTGAGACTATTTGAGAAATGAGGCCCAAAAAGTTTTATTTGAGCCACAGTCCAACAATTCAAAGACTATTTGATAAATAAGATATTTTATTTGATAAAGAAATACCCATGTGCAAGGTACATGCAATAGCCACAAAGCATTCCTAAAATACATTTTTAATTCCCAAATCAAAAAAGCCCTAATTAAAAATCAAAAGCCCTAAGAGATCGTTACTTTCTTCTCCAAAACAACCATTTGCACCAAGAGCTCAAGTGGAGGATTTTCGGTCAACAAGGAGGAGTTCCGATCGACAAGGAGGAGTTCCAATCGCTTAAAACATTGTCATGGTTAGTTTTATTTCCTAAAACATCTCTCTCTCTCTCTCTCTCTCTCTCTCTCTCTCATTCTCCCTCTTGCTCTAAGAAAGAGTTTTCCCTCAACCCATTTGATGAATAGAAACATATTAAAATTTTATTTGCTTCAATTTTATTGTCTCAACTTAAATATTGAATCATTTGTTGTGGGTACATGATGATTATGCAAAAAAAAAAAAAAAAATTATACTCAATGTTTATGAAAGTTGAATATGACTTAACAACTTAACCAAGAGGGGGGGTGAATTGGTTTTCTCCAAAACACTTTGCAAAACAATAAGAAATCTTCAACTTAACTCAAGAGCAATAAATAAAGAGATAAGGATAGAGAATGCAAACTTGGATTTATAGTGGTTCGTCACACCCTTGCCTACGTCCACTTCTCCTCGGCCTTCAATCTTAGTGAGGGTTCCACTAAACTTGAGCTCCAAAACCGAGCTTGTTCTTGTACACTTGGATTTTGGCTCTAATGGGCTCTTCACAATCTCTTCATGTTATGCGCACTTGAATTTTTATGTCTTAAGACAATAATCACTCTCTAGCTTTAAAGGATCACTCAAATTACAAAGAAAACTAGAATGAGACCAATGGTGCACTCTAGGTATGCAAGTGAGAATTTAATGCACCAAGAAATTTGAGAATGAGATTTAATGAGCAAGAGATTTGGTGGTTGTGATATTCAATGCAATGAGTCTCATAGCATTAAATGACCCTGAACTCAGTAGCTAAATAAGTTGCTAACCAGTCGATCGTTTCATTAAATGCACTAGCCATTATGCATTTAATGCACTGCATGTTACCGTTTTATAGCTGTTGGACTTGACCAAATGCTAAATCGGTAGACCATTTCACTCAATCAATTGACCGTTTTCTCTTCTGGATCTTTAGATGAGCTACTACATCCAATCGATCGAGTTTCACAACTCAGTCGATTCCCAACTAATCGATTGTTTTAGTGACTAGTTCAAGATAGATGCTACTGGACCCAATCTATTGAGATGTGCATCTCAGCCAGTTGATTACTGGTAGACCAATTCAATCGGTAAACCGATCCAACCGGTATACTACAACCGGTAGACAAAAACCGGTCTACCGGTTGAGGCTTTCCCTCAGCCGGTTGACCCTCTAAATGCTCAAACTCATGTGTTTTTTATTTAAAACACTTCTAAACCTTAAATGTTTCATTGAAGCAAACTTTAGGATTATAAAGCCTAAGATTTTATGCTCGAACTTGAGTTTTCAAAGGATATGCAATTTTTTTATTTGAAAACTAAGTTGTGAGTGATGCATGATAAATGATAATATCCTAAGTGCACCAATGCTATCACCTTACAAGGATTTCTAAATTTACAAAGTCTTCATAGTATGCTTGAACTTGGAATCCCAGTTTTCTTTACTTCTTGAACTTGATTTTGATTCAAATCTTAGATAAATGATGTAGTCTTTAAGTTCATAATCTCCTTTCATCTATAACTCATCTCAAGTAAACCATTAGTAACTAATTACCTTGGTTTTTGTCATCAAAACCTCAACTAGAGGTACCCTTGATTCAACAATCTCCCCCTTTTTGATGATGACAAACCTAGGTTATTTAGGATGAGTGATACTCCCCCTTAACCCAATAATCCATCAAGAAGTCAAGAAGATTATACAATAATAACATGCAAACATGGATCATGATAGAGAATAATATCATTCAAGAGCACAATGAAGTCCAAATACATGAAGTCATAAACATGTGTACATATATATCATAACCAAGAGTATAAGATTTGACCAAACAATAAATAAGAAAATGTAAATAAATGTGTATGTCAATCACCTAGACAATATACTTCCAAACTCCAAGATACAAAATGTCTCCCCCTTTTGGTAACATAAAAAAGGAACAAAGGGGGCACCCAAATAGTACAAACGAGAACTTAGGGCGCTGGAGAAGGGAACAACAAGTGAAGATAGGCCATCATCTTGTGATTATCACTACGACGCTCCTTCTGATCACTGGCGTGAGACTCCGTGATGAGCTGAGCGAATCGCTAGTCGTGACGGTCTATGCAGAGGGAGAGTGCTTGCATGTCATGTTGAAAGGCGAGTCTCTAGATCATCGAAGCTAGTCTCGAAAGGAATGAAGCGTCAATCAAGAGCCGTTAGCTTGGAGTGGTGATGATAGAGAGAACTGAACTGTGCTCCATAGAGATTCAAGCTCTCCTCAAACATCCCATGCAACCTAGTAATATCGTCTCTCATCCCATGAAGATCTTCTCGTAGCACGTGAAAACAGGCCTGAAGCTCGTGAAGAGAGGGATGCTCAGGTGGTGATGAATAGTGAGGATTTGGAAATGGTGAATAATGCCGAGTATGCTCAAAATACGGAGATTGCTTAAAGTGTGGAGGCTCGGTGACGAGGCATCGGTGGTGGCTCAGACTAGTGATGAGGTTGAATTGAAGTGTGGCACACCATAGGAGGGCGGGTACTCTATTTGGAGATGAGGGATATGAATATCATCCTCCATATGCTCGGGAGGATCAACTCTGGCCTCCATCCTTCGGATCTCATCCTCTTCTTACTGAGCCGCAAGTTATGCCTCAGGAGCTGGTATCCCCATATGACTAAGGGTGGACAATGTGAATGTGTTGTAATAACGAGGCTCCTGTTAATTAGGCTGGTTAGAGAGATCAAGGTCATGGAATATGAAGAGACGGGTGAAAAGGAGACCGTATGGAAGAACTTAACCCAACATACTGTGACCTGAGATCATATGTGGAATCATAAGATGACCGAGATCAACATGCCACTCGACAGGGATGGAGTCCAGAACGAAGGCATCTAGGTAAGAAACCTCATTCCAATGGCCATCTCAGGGAAGAATGCAGCGACCGACGATCTGATGGAGGAGATGTGCCTCATGAGTAAGGCAACTAGCATGCAATCGGGCAACACCATAAGCATCTGATCCCTTAAGACGACAAGCGACAGGGATGGGATCAAAACCATCGACCTGGGGCTAAGTTTTCGAATCAAAGACCTGAATACTGGTGCTTGGAACGGATAAGAGATGACACAACTCAAAGGAACCAATGTCAAACTCAACCCCTCACAGAATGCTTGTGATCCTCGAGCCAGAGACATGTGCTATGGTGAAGAAAACTTGGACAAGAGTAGGGTATACGGGCTCATGGAGTGATACAAGTAAAAGCCACCCCATCTCGGAGAAGAGGGCCTTAAGTCGAACCCCTTAGGGAGAAGAAGTCAATGTCGCGGCTTGCAATGACCTTCCACTAGCGAAAGTCGGAATAGTAGAGCTTATGCTCTATGGGTGATCCAACCATACTCATGTCAGCTTGTGCCTTTTGGCATCCCTCTAGCTCATATGCTTGCTCAGCCTTAGACTCAATGGGGCATTTGCCTCGAACTCATGAAAGGCTGACTCACGTCTTAGTTCCAGAGCGTATGAAATCTAAAATAACACACTTAGGTCAATGTCGGAAAAATAAGGAATGCAAATGAGGAATAGTCCTAAGGGAAACTCTTAGAGAACGCGAAGAAGAAACCTAAAGAAAGACCCAAACTCTTAACTCAAACCAGAAAATGGAATAGAAAATACCCAATTTTGAATCGTCAATGTGAACCAACTATTGCCATAGAACAAAAGCAAAGTTTCAATATGAAATGGGATTTCGAGGTGGGCAAAGAGTTTGAAATGTCATTTCAAATGGCATTCAATCTAAAATACCAAGCCTAGAAATTAATTTTTGCAGGAAGGCAATACAAAGTGCAACAGCATTGTAAAAAACAGGATTTTCAAAACAAAACACATGCCTAAGTAATTCAGAACAAAAATGGCACAGTGAATACCCTAAAATCATATTTTGCCCAAATACAAAAAGACCCCAATAATTTGCAAAGTTCACTCTTAAGTCAAAACAAGATTATAAACTGGCACTGAAAGTACCCAAACAGTCCAATACCAAAATAAAACCCAAGATGACCATCCTAATGTCAAGGTTCATCCATAAATAGGAACAGGGTCATCGGATGTAGAGAAGAGAGAAAAAAATGAATCCTGTCTATTACCCAACAACCAAACAAATAAGCAGAGGAAAAATGACGCAAACAAAAAACAGTAAAGCACACCTAAAACGAGATGAAGAAACCGAAAATGAAAGCAGAAAAAAAAACTTACTAAATAGGAGAAGAAAGGCCATTTCAAAGAGAAACATAAAAATAGAACCCCTAGCCACGGAGAAAACGAACCGTGGATGCCAAAGATCGAAGCTTTTTTGCCCAGAAATGAAGATCTAAGGTAAGGAAGGGGTTTTGATGGTTCGAACATAGAAAATGGAGGGATTGGGAGAGAGAAATGAGAAGAATGTGAAAGGGCATGCAAAAAATGAAATATATAGTTGTTGTCACAAAAAAACCGATCGACCAGTTGCAAGAAGTCGATCGTTTAGTGAACCGATCGACCGTTTAGCCGTAATTCCTCTAATAGTAACATAGTTGAACCGGTCGACCATTTCATGAATTGGTCGACCATTTGGTCATATTTCTCCAACCATTTTGAATTTTCATTCGAAAGCTCCCCCTAAGATATTCAAATGGTTTCTGTGGCGCCCCTTACCCGACTCGACCCGTTTGTGCGGATCCGAACCGAGTCCGGGATGCCACTAAAATCACTCAAAATCATATCTTTGCAAGTCGATTTCAAAATTCGCAAGCCCATAAACATTTATATTTCAAAATACATTTACAATGAAGGCATTCAAGCCTTTTCAAAATGATTTACAAAAATAGATGTTCAGAGTTCAAATTGTTTTACATAATATAAATATCCAAAAGAAAACATGAAATGAATGTTACATAAGTCTGAAAGCACACCTCAAATTTCCTTCTTTATGACCTGACGCCTCGATCTGGTCCGTCGATCACTATCTATCACTGCACCGCGCATTGGTAAACAATACGCTAAGCATGTTCATGCTTAGTGGTTCTATACAACCATTCCTCACCCACTAAATCAATTCATGCAGCTTTAATAATCTCGTAACTTTCAATCTTTTTCGATGATTAATATAAATACAATACATTTACTTTGTTATATATATACAATAAATTATACTTCTTTTTGATCATCCCATAAATGGCATTTTCATAATCAATATTTCGCAATCTCAAATCAATCCACTATGCCTACAAATCGCCTGGTCGCAAATCAATTCCGCTCTGGAATTCAATTCATGTGTGATCAACTATGAGGTGAATCAATTCAACCAGGTAAATCAATTCAGTTATGCCAATCAATCTCAGCTTATGCCTTTAACGAATTTAATCCTATGTCTCGATATACAGATATCAGAGTCAACACACGGTCCTCACTGGCCGCAGCCGCAGATCACATGGTTTTATAACACAATACATCCACCTGGTCACGACCGGGTTATAAACAATCAAATAGGGGTGAACACTACCGATACCTGGCCCGCCAGTCAGCCGATCTGAGTGACACATCAATAGTTCGCAAGACGCTTATTTGACCCCTATTGGTGGTACCACCTATCCTAATGCTTAAATAAACTACATGATTCTATTGCGCTGCTTCAAATCTCATAGCAAAATATAGTACAATATATACGCTAGGCTAAAATGGGCTTATTTTCAATAATCATGCAATTTTATATGCAAACATTTTGATGAGTAAACTCACTCACGCTTCTGGGTTCATTCATACGCTATTTTTTGTGCATTTTTATATCCATATTCATGTAAAACTCATAAAATTTCCTCTTCTAAACTTGGTTTTGTAGGACATATGAAAGCAAATGATTTGGCAAGAAATGAGCAATTTATTTCCAAAATAAGAGTCAACGGAGAGTCTCACAGCGCGCTACTGGAAAGATGAATTTTTCTGTACCATCTGGAACATCAAATGGTTCAAATTCCCTCATGGCTGCATTCTACATTCTAAGATCTTTCCAACGAGTACTCACACGCCCAAATCCGAAAGTTAAAACGGCTAAGAAGTATGGTTCATGTTGTGAGAAGAAACCAGCTTGTCGCCCGTGGGGAAATTTGTTGGCGACAAGAGAGCATATGTCGCGATCAGAGAGTAAGGTCGTGACCGATGTTATGAGAGAGTATGTCGCGGACCGATGTCATGACAAGAGAAATGTGCCACGTAAAACCCGTGTCGCACCCGTAAATGCCGCAGTAGTCCTGAAAAAGCAATAAAAATTGAGTTTTTGACCCAATTTCAAGCCCATTTCACCCTAGGACCATATTTATACTCGCTTGTGTAAAGAGGCAAGCTTTGAAGATCGAGAGCCTCTCGGGGGGGTTTCTCTCTAGACGCTATTTTTCAGTTTTTCCTAGATTTTATTTGTTTTAGATTTGAGAGCGCTTTTAGAGCGTATTTGTTTATTGAAGAGATTTCGGTGTCAGATAGAGATTCAGATTTCACTAAGGTTCGCATAAGGATTGAAGCTAAACTGATTTTCTCTCTCTCATGGGTTTTCTCTCTCAAAACCGCTTTCATTTTCTTAGTTTTTTACGCAGATTTTTATTTTTAATAGATCTTAGAATAGTTTTCGAGCGCATTTTATTTCTATTGAACAGATTTTGGTGCCGCATCAGATATTCAATTTATTTAATAAGTGAGGAAGATTAAGCTCAACCGGGTTTTTCTTTCTTGATTCTTCATTTTCTTACTTTTTTGTTTGATTAGCATGATTGAAATCCAAAGAATGGAACATTAAACACCCTCTGTGGTCAGGGGTTTAATTGTCGAACATTCAGATTTGCAGCTTTTTCGCTATTTCAGGGGTTTGAATACTGAATTTATAATTGGTACTGCTCATATAATGAATTGTCTGAATATTAAGAGTTTATACCCAAAAAGAGTCAGATCTTGCTCGATTTCCGTGAGGCCCTCTCGAGTAACACAGATGGAGATTCCCGAGTAAAAGAGCGGTAACTTGCGGTATGTTAGACTAATATTCGGGAACTAATGAACTCTTGAAAATTACTTGATAGATCACCACTTACTCAAGCGGTGTGAGGATTAATTAGATGATGTATCACTCTAGTTGATCGTAGGTTTCCTTAGTCTAATGAAAGGATCTTGATCCTGTTAGCAAAGATCTAATCAAGGAGATAGGAAATTTTATTAGATTTGAAGGATTGAGATACCAATTACATTGAGAAGGCTTGCATTATTCTATTTATAGGGCAAGAATCTTCTGGCCATAAGAAATGGTTGTGAAGTATTGAAAAAGAAAAACAATCAAATCTTAAAGAATGCCAAATTCTACAAGTAGCTATTTAGACCCATTTTGTCCCGAAAAGGAATATATGCAGCAGATAAATTAAACGTATAAGGTATGGAGAACTGAATATGCTACATTGCTCTGACAAATCTAGTAGCATTCAATCTCACAACAAGCAAATTTCAAGGAAATGCAAATTGTTTGTAAATAATTATCCCCATCCCTAGTGACTCTCTTCATACCTTTTAATTAAGTAGTTGTTTATTCGGGTAGCATTTTTAGGGATTAGTTTTAAATCGCTTTTGTTTCACTAAATTGATTTTATTTGACATCCTACTTGGTCGCCTAAATAGCGAAGAGCCCTGAACGGGGGTGACTTCAAATTCCAATTAGAACCACCAATCCCTCGTGGTACGAGCATCCTAATTCTAGAGTCCACTTTATTACTAGATGACTGCAGACTTCATGGAAAGTAATGAGTGTTGGCAATACTTTCATTTCAATTTTTGAGTATACTTACTTTTGTTTCAAATCAGTTTTTGAGTATTTACCACATTCACTCCCTTGGCCATATTTTCACATATACATCATTTGGTCGTCTCCTAACAAGTTTTTGGCGCCGTTGCAGGGGATTAGACACTAGTCCTTTGGTAATAGTGTCATAAATTTGTATATGTCTTTTGGTCACCTTTACACATTTCACAATCACTTTTCTCAAATCCATTAAATCAATTCAATATGCTTTTAGAACAAACATGCAAAAACTTGAAACGAGAATAGGGAGCTCTTAGAACAAACCCCAAAATCTTTGCACTTTGATCTCCAACTCGAATCTCAATCTCGCCGCTTTTCTCCTCGTCGTCCCTATTCCAAAACTATTAAAGAACAATATTATTCGTAAGGCATTAGTAGTTTTGGTTAGATTGATTTTCAGAGATTAAAATGATTTCCAAATTCGACAAGAGAGATAGATGAATTTTGACTCAATGGGCTTCCATAGAGTCCAAGAACACCCAAACGGGGGTTCAAGGAGTTATGACCTTCCGTCGAGGTCATACGTGAGTCAAATCCTCGAACTCCACGAGCCAACCCGACCTGGGACGAGCCGACCCATCACCTCGTCAAACATATTCTATCCTCCTCAAATATGAATGTATTCTTGAATCAATGGGATTTATAGAGTCCAAGAATACCCAATCGGTTCTGACGAAGGAGATATGACCTTCCAAAGTCGAGGTCGCGGCAGAGTCAACCCGCACGAGCCGACCTCGAACTCGACGAAATGACCCGACCGACGAAGCCTGACACAACACCTCGGTCTGACATTTAATATACTCTCAGAATATGAATGTGTTCTTGACTCAATGGGCTTTCCATAGAGTTCAAGAACACCCAACCGGTTCAAACGGCTGAGATATTACTCCGGGTCGGAGGTCATGCAGCCGCCTTGACAGCCGCACTGACCGACGAGCCGCATCAAGTGATGAGCCCAATCTAACACTTGGTCTGACATCTAATATCTTTCTCAGGCATATGGATGGATTCTTGACTCAATGGGCTTCCAGAAGAGTCCAAGAACACTCGACCCAGTTCGACGGCTAGTTAGTGACCTCCGGTCAGGAGGTCACAAGCAAGCAAATCGCTGGCGAGATGATTCAATCGACGAAATAACTGGAAGTGACGAGCCTAGGGGTCTAAAAACCTCATTCTGACATCTAATATCTTCTCAGGCATATGGATGGATTCTTGACTCAATGGGCTTTCCATAGAGTCCAAGAACACTTGACCTGAGTTCGCACAAGAAGTTATGACCTTCCAAGTCGTGAGGGTCATGCGCGGCCGCCCCTGGACAGCTGACTCGAACCGACGAGCCGTGACCGAAGTGACGAGCTCAGTCTAACACCGGTCTGACATCTAATATCTTCCTCAGGCATATGGATGGATTCTGACTCAATGGGCTTCCATAGAGTCCAAGAACACTGAACTTGCAGTTCGCACGTAAGAAGTTATAACCTTCCGGCTCGAGGTCATCTACAAATACCGACGAGTCGAATTCAATCGACGAAAGGCCGCATCAAGTGACGAGCCTGGGATTTCATTAGTGAGACGAGCTCTGAGGCTCTTCAGACGAGCCGTTTCAAGATGACGAGCTGAGCTCGCATGACGATTCGAGCCTCGCATGACGAGTTGAGCTCTTCTCGGACGAGGTCCGCCTCTAATTTCTATTTGACGACCATGGGCCGACTTTCACCCATTTGACTGCTCGTGAGTAAAGACCATAACTTGGTCTACAAAGGGTCCAATCGAGATATTCAAAAGCCTAACATCACTTCAATGCGACGTGGATACACTTTCCCGTGAAGGACTTACTCCAAATTTCCTTTATTTCTTACTCAAAACTGCTCTAAGGTCCCAGCTTAGTTGACCCGACCGTTAACCGACCGACTGTGATTGAAATGGGTCGACTTTCAAGAAAAGGACTATAACTTAGTCTATAGAGGTCCAAATTGAGATTCAAAAGCCTAACATCAATTTCATTGATGTGGCTACAACTTACCAGGAAGGACTCACTACCCGATTCTCTCTTTATTTCTTACCCAAAATTCAGCTCTAAGATCCGGGCTAATGCGCACCATCACAAATGTGGCACTTAGGGTAGAAATGCACCAAAGTAGGGAAGACCTACCTCTCGAGTTGTCGAAGCTCCTCCATTCCGCCCCTACTTGTAGCCTTGTCACTAGGAAGGACCTTTCCCTCTTTCTTCACTCCGAGACCTATATCCCGATCGTCGGTACACCCAGAGAGAAGGTAGAGCCCCTCTCTAATAACTCTCCCTTTTCTCCGTTTTCCTTTCTTATGGATCACTCCTAATCAGATTCTTAAACAGAGGAAGCCTCCTTCCTACATGCCATGTCCTTTCACTATTTTTTTTTTCTTCTTTTCTTTATTTTATTTTATTTTTTTATTTTTTATATTTAGTCCTCAATTTCTATTATTCTTCATTTAAGTCTCCAATTTTCTAGACATATAAACTTATTTACACTGACCCTTAGGTCCCCATTTTACAATTTCCATATTTTTCTTTTTCACTTGGGTTTATTTCTCTGAATCAATCATTTAATCAATATTCATCTAAAATTTCCTTAAAATACTCAAGTTGCCTAATTATACCCTAATATATAATAATTTTATTATAAAAATTTAGGGTATTTTGGGGCGTTACAACTCTCCCTACTTTAAAAATTTCAGTCTCTCGAAATTACCTTAGTCAAACAGCCATGATATCACGCCGTGATCGTTTCTCACTTTCCCAAGTGGCTTCCTCGGCCTTATGGTTTCTCCACAAAGACTTTACTACCGGAATCTTCTTGTTCCGCAATTCTTTCACTCGCGAGCCAAGATCTCACCGGCTCTTCATATGTCAACTGTCTCAAATTTCAATTGTTCCGAAGAGACTACATGTGACGTCCGACCGGGTAATTCCGTATACGGACACATGAAAACATTATGGATCTTTTCAAGTCCGAGTAATTTATATGCCATCGGACCAACTTTTTCAATCACTTCATAAAGGGGCCAATAAATCTAGTGGCTCAATCCTTGCCCTTTCCCAAATCTCATCACTCTTCCAAGGCGATACTTTCAAAAACACTTTTCACGATCTCATATCGACATCTTTTCTTTTCATGCTCCAAGATATGATTTCGCTTCATCGATGGCCACTTTCAATCTTTCTTAATCATTTACTTTTCTTCTCGCTTCTCAGACGTTTCACTAATCACTTTCTTTCACTCATTTCATCTAACACAATGGTGTGTTCTACATTTTCTCCCATATAAAGCCTCATAAGGCGCCATTCTACTTGATTGGAAACTCCGCTGCAGGCCACAAATTCAACTAAAGCAAATGTGTTGATCCTAACTACCCTCAAGGTCGATCACACAACTCCTTAACATATCTTCCGTAATCCGATCACTCGCATTGTCCATCCACAGGGGTGGAACGCCTCAGATCGAAATTCGCCGAGTGCCCAAGGCCTCTTGCAATTTTCCCCAAAATCTCAAAGTAAACCCTGATTCTATCCTAAATAATGGATATAGGGGTCCCATGTAACCGAACTATTTCCATACAAACTTCCGCTTAGCTTGTCAAGTGAATAGTCCGTTCTCACTGGTAGAAAGTGAGCTGACTTAGTCAATCGATCTACTACGACCTAAACTGAAATAGCGTCTTCTCCCCACAATGAAACTTAACCACAAAATCCATAGTGATCTCTGGCCCCATTTCCACTTATTCTATCAGCCGTGAATAATCCTCGGGCTGAACTTTGATACCCGCCTTTTACTCTTTGACACACCAAACACTTGGCTACAAATTCGACACATCTCTTTTCATCCCTGACCATCAAAATGACATTTTAAATCTCGATACATCTCAGGTTACCGATGGATAGCAAAAAGATCCACTACGTGGCCTCTTCCAAAGATGGATTTCTCAATCATTACAATCTAGTACACATTATTACCCGATCCTTATAATACAAACTCCATTTTCGCTCACGTGAACTCGCTTTACCATTTCCAACTGGACATCGCGGGCAGCAATTTTCTCATCTTTCTTTGTGCCTCTAGCACTCGATTCAACAAACTCGGCCCGCTTATCAACTCGCTAATTATAAGCACCATCACATATAATGACAATGGGCATTCAACGCCGAAGCGTCGATTGACTTTCTACTCAAAGCGTCTGGCCACTACATTGGCCTTTCCGCGAGTGATAATCAATCACACAACCATAATATTTCCATCGGCTCCATCCATCTCCGTTGTCTCAAGTTGCTCTCGCGAGGGCAAAACTTAAGACTCTTATGATCGTTGTAGATGAAAAACACTTCTCTCCATACAAATAATGTCTCCAAATTTTCACGCAAATACAATAGTGGCTAATTCCAAATCATGTGTGGGTAATTCTTTTCATGCGCTCTTCAACTCCGTCTTGAAGCATAGGCTACCACTTTTACCTCCTGCATTAGACACATCCAAGTCCATTTAGCGACGATCACTAAAAAATAACATATTCTCTATCACGGCCTGGCTGAGTAAGAACCTGAGTCTCTGCTAAGAATGCTTTCAACTGTCAAAACTTTTCGACATTTTTCACTCCATTCATACTTTAGCATTTTTTGAGCAATCTGGCCATCTAGGTCGCAGTCATAGAAAACCCCTTAACGAATCTTCTGTAGTAACCAGCCAGTCCTAGTAAACTACGCACTTCCTCGTAACATTTATAAAGCCTACTAACAACCACTTCATTTTCTTCTTGATCACTCAGATTCCTTCTTTCTATACAATGTGCCCAAGAATGACACTTCATTTTTCCAAACTCACACTTGCCCGCTTTATACAATCGCTTTTCAAAGTCTCAACACTACTCTAAGGCGTGTGTCATGACTTTCCCCGACCTTGAATACACAAGAATGTCGTCATGAACACTACGATAAATTGGATCCACATACCTGGGCCGGAAAACACGATTCATTAGGGTCCACATGAAAGCCGAGAATTTGTCAATCCAAATCCAAGAC
Source organism: Tetrastigma voinierianum (assembly GCA_016808115.1). NCBI lineage: Eukaryota > Viridiplantae > Streptophyta > Magnoliopsida > Vitales > Vitaceae > Tetrastigma > Tetrastigma voinierianum. Next base: position 1,626,288 of record JAEQBH010000138.1, on the reverse strand, counting down.
ATTAAGAAGGAACTCATAATGTCCATATCGCCCTAAACGTCTTACGCATTAATTCCATCTTTAATTCTCAACCGATGGCACTGCATCATGTCAACCTTGAAGACAATCTTTAATCAAGCCAAACAATTATCATCTGCACTAATAATATCTTTACCGTTAACTGTTCAATAATCAATCATTATATAACAAGCAACACTTTCTTTTATCAAAAGCACGGAGCTCCATATGATATACTCGTCAATAAACCTTTTCAGTAATTTTTAATTTGTACTTCAATCTTTAACAATGTTGACTTCATAATGATAAAATCTATGGTTAACGCCAACATAACCACCTCCATAAATCCTAAATCTTTCAAACAGATCCAAAGTCGCACAGAGAGATTTATATTTAAACTTCGGCTTTTAACGATTTAATCGGCGCCATAGGCTTCCTTTCCATAATTGTTGTTAGCGGCGGTTTATATATCACATTAGTAAAGATTGACTTCACCATGGAAGTTATTTGGTTCATTCGCATCTCAAGGTCACTTTATTTTAACACCATCGTCGTATTGTGACAACCAATCAATCTCATATCATGATCAAATTTCATGATAACTCAATCAAATCGTACCATACTCGATTTTTGATGGGACAATCTCTATATACTGCTCACAATAACACTATACAAACTAGTTCACTACCAAGATTTCATACTCGTTTCACTCGACAATTTACCTAAGGTATGTCGTTACATATGTATGAATGAGTCGATCCTCGGATCTATATCAATGCACGCATAATAGTATCAAAGATAGTAAATTACCGACTATCACATCTGAGCCGGTATCTTCCATCGCTTACTGTATATGCTCTAGTCGAGCACGACCATCTTGCCTACCCAACGCTTGTGTCCTCGTCTCGAAACACTCTGATGGAACACTCTTGTTGCCTTTTGTACCACTAAAGTTCAGACTTTGCCCGAGGTGTCAGAATGAACGGCTTCAACACCTCTTGCTCTATGCTCTTTCGATCCACAATCAAACAACAAGCACCTTATAAGTCTCCAATATTCAATTTTTATGATTTCTCCCACAATGGAGTAATGGAGCAATCATTCTCTATGACCTCATGGAAAAATGTCACATGTGGGCTCGACATGGTTGCTAAGGCCAGCTTTCAAAATTCTGATTTACACTTTTTTCTTTCCTTGTACTACAAGTATCTCTGGAGCATACTTACTCCGGGTGATTCTCTTTGATATTCGGTCCACACTCATCTGTCTTTGCTTCCAGATTATGAAACTCGTCTCATGTTGTTGCAGATAAATCAGACCCACATGTTGCTTCTTGAACTCATCGAGAAGAACTCCCATGTAACACTCTTCGATGGTGCGATCCTAGTCACGGAAACCCCTGCTGATAGCCTCATCCTGTAGTAATGGGGTCGCACATGTTCCAACTTCTCTGTTTGTGCTGATGCATTTGCACGAGCATTCTTCGGTTCTCTCGAGCCAATTTACGCCATAGAGGCTCGTCCTCTTTCTTTCCCATAAAATCTACAGGTCGGTACCTTGCCATTCTCTCGATGGTGATGGCTTCTGGACGGTGCACGGGTTGGTTGCTCGGCTCTTTGCAATGCTGAACTAGCTGTTGGAGGATACCCAATACCTCCTGCCACTTGTTATGGTTCATTCATTGGTGGGGCATGGGATGCTTGCCCACCTTTCACACTAAGCGGGCTTGTTTGGGCGAGTCCCTGGTCATCCACCGACCCCAGGGGCCAGAAGCTGTCCATGCTTGCCTCCTAATGAGCCAGGCCAGGATCGCGTCAGTCATGTCGTCTGTAGATCACCGAATGAAATGCATGTTATACACAATTTCAAAATCTTTTACAAAAATTTTTCAAAATCGATTTACCAAACAATATCAAAATCATTTTGTAGAACCGCTAAACCCTAGGCTACGATACGATAAAGTTGTAAGCCCTTACCGGCCCAGGCCCGTTTGGGCGGATCGAGCAGAGTCAGGGATGCCCACTAAAATCACTCAGGGAAATCATATCTTTGCGAGACGATTTCAAATTTCCCAGGCAAACCCCATAAACATTTATATTTCACAAATACACATTTACAATGAAGACATTCAAGCCTTTTCAAAATGATTTACAAAATAGATGTTGAGTTCAAATTATTTTACATAATATCAATATCAACATGAAATGAATACGCATGTCGGGCGTCTTTCAGAAATTTCATGCTATGACCTTCGGCGCTCCTCGATCTTGGTCACTTTGATCACTATCTATAGCTTTCGGTATTTACTGCATTGGTAAAACAATACGCTAAACATTTCTCATGCTTAGTGGTTCTGCTAAATCCATTCCTCATTTCCGGCTTAAATCGATTCATGGAGTTTAATAATTTAGAGCTTCAATCTTTGGATGATCAATATAAATACAATACATATACTTTGTTATATATATACAATAAATTATAGTTCATTGATCATCCCATAAATACATTTTCATAATCAATATTTCGCAATCTCAAATCAATTCAATTATGCTCACAAATTCAGTTCAGTTCATAAATCAATTAGTTACGAAATTCCAATTCAATTGTCACGGATCAAAAATTCCATTTGATTATCACGAATCGATTGGTTATTACGATCAATTCGATTATGCGATCCAATTGATTTATGCCCTTAACGAATTTAACCTATGCCGATACGGATATCGAGTCACGGCCTGGTCACGTAGGCTGCGGTAGGTATCACATGGTTTTATAACCTGTCCCGATCCGCATTTGAAATTTCTTGTGGTTATAAACAATCAAATGATGAACACTCTGGGAAATGCGGTCCGTGGGGGTGGCGGTCGGAGTGACACATCAATAGTTCGCGATCTTGCTATTTGACCTATTGGTGATACCAGTATCCTTAATGCGAAATATAAGCGGTTAACATTGTTCTATTAAAGGCGTTCTCAAATCCTTTATAGCAAAAATATAGTACAATATATACGCTTGTATAAGCAGTTTATTTTCCAATAATCATGCAATTTTATATCACGAAACATTTCACAATCACTCTCAAATCAATTAAATCAATTCAATATGCTTTTAGAACAAACATGCAAAAACTTGAAACGAGGAATAGGAGTCGGTAGAACAAACCCCAAAAATCTTTGCACTTTGATTCCAATCCCTGGAATCTCAATCTCAGTTTGGCTTTTCCTCCTCGTCAGTCCCTATTCCAAAACCATTAAAGAACAATATTATTCATGCGTACTAGTAGTTTTGGTTAGGATTGATTTCAGAGATTAATATGATTTCCAAATTCGACAAGCTATATAGATGAATTAGCGACTCGATGGGCTTTCCATAGAGTCAGAACACCAAACGGGGTTCGAAGGAGTTATGACCTTAGAAGTTGGAGATCATCTGCCAGTCAAATCCTGACCCGGCGAGCTGACCTGACCTGGACAGGCTCGATCATACCTCGGTCAAACATCTTCTATCCTCCTCAGAATATGAATGTATTCTTGACTCAATGGAGCTTTCCATAGAGTCCAAAAGTATACGAATCGGAGTTCGGACGAAGAGATATGACCTTCCAAAGTTGGAGGTCGTGGCGCCAGTCAGCAGGGCAGGCTGACCTGACCTGGGCTGAGCTCGATGTTCATGACACCTCAGTCTGACATCTAATATACTTCTCAGGGCCATGAATGCGTTCTTGACTCAATGGGCTTTCCGCAGGGTCCGAGGCACCAAATCAGGTTGACGAAGGGAGATATGACGCCAGAGAGTTGGAGGTGTGCGTGGTCGATCTTGACTAAGCATTTGACAATTTGACGAGCTGCAATGAAGTGACGAGCTCAATCTAACACCTCGGTCTGACATCTAATATCTTCCTCAGTAATATGGATGGATTCTTGACTCAATGGGCTTTCCATAGAGTCGAACACTTTCGAATCGGAGTTGAACTGAAGAAGTTATGACGCCCAAAAGTTGGAGGTCATGCGCGAGTCGATCTTGACGGTGACCTGAGCCCGAAGAGCTGCACTGAAGTGACGAGCTCAGTCTAACACCTCGTTCTGACATCTAATATCTTCCTCCGGCATATGGATGGATTCTTGACTCAATGGAGCTCCGTAGGTCAGAACACTGAATCGGAGAATCAGGCGAAGAAGTTATGACCTTTGAAGTTTGGAGGTCATGCGCGGTCGATCTTGACAAGTGACCTGAGCCCGACGAGCTGCACTGGTGACGACCAGTCTAACACCTCGGTCTGACATCTAATATCTTCCTCAAATATGGATGGATTCGCCCGACTCAATGGGCTTTCCATAGAGTCAGAACACTTCGAATCAGTTCGAGACGAAGAAGTTATGACCTTCCGAGTTGGAGGTCATGCGCGGTCGATCTTGACGGCGACACGGGTGACGAGGCGCAGCGGCGAGTGGCCGAGCTCGGCTCTGAGGACGGTGGGCTCTTCGGGACGAAACAAGCTCTACATGACGGGTTGAGCTACGCATGTGAAGTTGAGCTCTTGAATGAGTCTGCTGACCTCATTGACCTCTGTTGGTGACCCTTCTGGGTTTGACTATTGAGTAAAAAGACCATAACTTGGTCTCACGAGGGTTCAATTGAGAGAAATTCAAAAGCCTAACATCAAGTTCCACGGCGTGGATACACTTTCCCAGAGAAGGACTTACTTCCCAAATTCCCTTTATTTGCCTCCAAAAACCCAGTTCTAAAGGTGCAATTTAGTTGACCAGATTAGCGAAGCCCGACCCGACCAGTTGGTGGGCTGAGCCTCGATCAAGGACCTGCTTAGTCTATAGGGTCCAAATTGAGAGATTCAAAAGCTAACATCAAGTTCATTGATGTATGGCTACAACTTACCAGATGGACTCACTACCGGTCGCTTTATTTCTTACCCAAATTCAGCTCTAAGATCCGACTAATCGCCTTATCACAATGTAGCAGCTTAGGAGTAGAAAATGACCAAAGTAGGGAAGACCTACCTCTTGGGTTGTCAGGCTCTCGATTCCAGTCTCTACTTGTGGCTCTTGTCACTAGGGGACTTGCCTTCTTGCTTCACCTAAGGACCTATGGTCCGATCGTCGAAAAATTCTGAAGAAGAGTGAGAGCCTCTCTGCAACTCTCCCTTTCTGTTTTCCCTTTCTTATGGATCACTCCTAATCATTACTTTCAAAACGGGAGGAGCTTCCTCCTCTTTCCTACATGTCACATGTCCTTTCCTTGATTTTTCTTCTTTTTCTTTATTTTATTTTATTTTATTTTTTTTTATATTTAGGTCCCTCCATTCTCTATTATTCTTTATTAAGTCTCCTGTTTAAACCCAGACATATAAACATTTACAATTGACCCTTAGGTCCCCATTTTACAATTTCCATATTTTCTCTTTTCACTTGGGTTTATTTACGGAATCAATAATCATTTAATCAATATTCATCTAAAAATTTCCCAGGAAAAATACAGTTAGCTCAATATACTCGGAATATATAATAATTTTTATTATAAAAAATTCTAGGAGTATTTTAAAATTCTGATTTCCCCCTTTTTTGATGTTTTTTCTAAGGGATAGAAGAATTTGATCAAGATTAATCAAATTTGAATAAAAAGTTCATACACCTTATATGCAAAAATTTCAAACAATCTTAATCACCAAATTACAAGGTAATAACCTCTAATTGTCTTCTAATATTGACAAATTGATCCTCCTTAAAGGGTTTGGTAAAATATCTGCAAGTTGGTCCTTGATTCTAATAAATTCAAGTGTAATATCCCCTTTTTGTGCATGATCTCTAAGAAAATGGTGTCTTATCTCTATATGCTTGGTCCTAGAGTGTTGCACAGGATTCTTTGATATGCTAATGGAGCTAGTGTTATAACATTTTATGGGAACATGAGAAAATGTCAAGCCAAATTCAATATGTGTTTGTTTCATCCAAAGGACTTGTGCACATCCTAACCCGGCGGCTATGTATTTGGCTTCCGCCGTTGACAAGGCAATCGAATTTAGTTTCTTGCTATGCCAAGACACAATTGAGTGACCTAAAAAGTAACATGTTCCACTAGTGCTTTTTCTATCAATCTTACAACCTCTAAAGTCCGCATCTGAATACCATATCAATTCAAAATTATCACATTTTGGATACCAAAGACCAATTTCGATAGTGCCTTTCAAATATCTAAATATTCTTTTCACCGCATTCAAATGAGATTCTTTGGGACATGCTTGAAATCTAACACATAAGCATACATTGTACATGATATCGGGTCTACTTGTAGTTAAGTATAACAAAGAACCAATCATGCCTTTATATTTAGTTTGGTCAACGAGCTTACCTTTCTCATCCATGTCAAGCTTGATGGATGAGCCCATGGGTGTGCTCTTGGTCTTTACTTCTTCCAAATTGTATTTCTTGAAGAGGTATTTTACATACTTTGCTTGATTTATGAAGATGCCCTCCTTAAGTTGTTTGATTTGAAGACCAAGGAAGAAGTTGAGTTTTCCCATCATACTCATCTCAAATTCGCTATGCATAGACTTGGCAAACTCTTCACAAAGTGAAAAATTAGTAGCACCAATATCATCAACATAGATTTGAACAATAAACATGTCATTATCCTTTGGCTTAATGAAAAGAGTTGTATCAACTTTTCTCATTTTGAAACCACTAGAAATAAGAAATTTGCTTAGCCTTTCATACCAAGCTCTAGGAGTTTGTTTCAAGCCATAAAGTGCCTTTTTGAGTTTGAAAACATGGTTAGGGAAATTAAAACTTTAAAACTGGGTGGTTTTCAACATACACTTCCTCATTTATGAAACCATTTAAAAAGACACTTTTCACATCCATTTGATATAAAATGAAGTTTTTGTAACAAGCAAAAGCAAACAACATTTTTATGGCTTCTAATCTAGCTAGGAGAAGGTCTCTTCATAGTCAATTCCTACATTGATTATATCCTTGGGCCACTAATCTTGTTTCTTCTTTCCTATTTTGTTCCTTTTGTTCCTAAAACTTCCATTTAGCCTGTAACCTTTGATCATTTGGCCTAGGTACTAACTCCCCAGGCTTCATTTCTTTCAAATTGATTAATTCTTCTTGTAGCTATTACTTAATTCTCATCTACTATAGCATCATTTAAGTTTTGGGTTCAATTTGAAGGTAAGCAAGTTATTGCAAATATTTCTAAGAGAGGGATCTGAGTCGTTACTGATGAGTTGGATTACCTATAATTTGATCTTGTGGATGATTTGTGAAAAATTTCCACTCTGTGGAGATCATCAGGCCTAGTTATCTTGCTCAAGTTGAGAAGGTTGAGGTGGGGCTAAAGGTGATTCCTCTTCCTTATTTGAATCAATTTCCTTTTCTTGTTTTTGAACCCTATCTTCAATTTGTAATCTTCCCTTGGAGAAGTCCAAACCTACATCATCATCAATATCATCTATTCTTTGAAGAGAATCGTTAGATTCATCAAAGACTACATGGAGGGACTCCTCTACTACTATGGTCTTTTAGTTGAAAACTTTATAAGCTTTACTTGATGAAAGAATTATTAGAAATGTCATTAGTTTTGTCCATTTCCAAGGTTGTCCATGGTGTTTAAAATGACATTTACTTCCGAATAATTTGGAAATAATTAGGTTCTTGTTTTCCGAAAAGTTCATATAGGGTTTTGTCACGAGGACCTTATCAAATCTATTCAATATATAACATGAAATGACACAACCCAGGAAGGTGTTTTCATGAAGCATGGTTCTTGCCATTCTTGCAAAGTTCTATTTTTTCTTTCACCAACCCCATTTTGTTAGGGAGTTATAGGAGTGGAAAAGTTAAGTTCAATTTGTGACACCCCAATTCTCGGGGTTCAAAATTTTGGACTTTTTTTTTTTGGTTACTTATCAACTCTGTCGCGACAGAGGCTCTTTGTCGCGATAGTTCCTGTTATTGTGCTAGCCGATGCGCTATCTGATTTGCGTGCGAGATCCATATCACGCCAGCGCGTATGCTGTAGTGTGCACATTGCAGCGCGCCAGCTGACGCTAATAACATCTTTGCTTTGCGGCGTGTTGATACATGCCGTTGCACCACCACGCGCGAACACGCGACCAATTGTGTGGCGACATAAGGTCTCGACCTTGAACGCGCGTTGGCAGCGGGTCACGATCGCGACCTGGGCCCAAAGCGGTATGCCATTATAGAGAAAATCTGTAAGTGACCCAGAGTCACCCGGCATGCCTAGGAATCTGTCGCGACCTGGGAGGCGTAACAACGCAAAGCGAAAACTCATGCCGTGATTAAGTCAAGTCTAGCGTGCTACTCCATAAGCTTTGGCGCCCGAACCATCATCATGCATGCGACACAGACCAGAGTGTTATAAAGCCCAATCATGACATAGAGTTTGGAGAAACCTAATGCGAGAAAGATTTATGCGTCGCGTGAGGACCCAAAATAGGCGTAGCCCTCCACAGTCCTTGACACCTCTAGTTTCCTTTTTTTTTTTTTTTTCCTTTCCTTTTCAAAGCACCCTAAATTCAATAAAATTTTGTCTTTTTATTACGAAGACAACAGGAAGTCTAGAAAACTTGTCAAAATATATAAATCATATAGAACGAGTTTAATTACAACTCTGTGTTCTTTAATTACAATTACAGAAACAAGGTTTTCCACCCATAATTTACATAATACAAAAACAAGGCCAAATCTGGCCTTTCCTTTGCCACTAAGGTCTCGGTTGGGCTTCATCCCTCGATGTGCTTACGATACCTGAAAATTATTTTTCCTCGACGGGGTAAGCAATGCCCAGTAGTTGAATTTTCCTACAAGGGTTACTCCCCACCTAAATGTGCATGTAATGGCACACAACAATCATTCACATTCCATACAAATGAAGTTCTTACATGGAATGATTTTATGTCATGCATGAGATGTGACTCCTCGTACCTCTGACCGAGTCTGACCAACTCCCTCGCGCACAACGCCAAATGTGAAAAACCGAGTCATTGGTGTTTCACTCAATGACAACTCTTGGACTTAGACCTCGATATTCATTTTGAATATCATCAAATTCCATAATTATTTATGGGCTATGTCATTTTTCGGGGTCTGCAAGTAGATCGTCGTCGCCTTCGACATTTATAGGCTTTCAGCCGGTGATTATGTCTAGCTGCGTGTAGATTGGTCTTTCCACCTTAGGGGGAATCCTACCACCTAACTTGATATACCCAAACACACGTATATATATATATATATATATATATATATATATATATATATATATATATATATATATATATATATATATATATATATATATATATATATATATATATATTCTTTTCTTTATATGACCGTGAGTCTCGACCTTGAAAGTTGTCCCATTATTGAGCTCACCACACATTCACCAAGAATTGTGAATTTACCATCTCCATGCTTCCCACGCTTTGGAGCTTGGCTAGCGATCTTTGCGGTGCATATAGATACAATCATGCTAATTCATACATACAACTTTCATGATTCATAAACAATTATATTTTTCTACAATATAATTTCATACAATTCAAACAACCATGTTAACACATCAACTTAGCATGAATTAACAGCATCATTATTCACACCACAATCATGTTATTCATTTTTGCAATACACACACACACACAAAGCGCCATGGGCAGTCTAAATTCAGTTTCACAATTCGACTCGGACTATCCAAAAAATAGTCTAGAATTTCCGGTTTTAGTTTGTAAAGCATTAAAAATCCAACCCATGAACTGTCCGAAGGTAGTCTAAAAATCTAGCATTCAGTCCCAAACCATTGAGACTGGAACGCATGGCCATTTCTAGCCCTAAAACACTAAAACCATTTGTATGATTTTTAAACGAGAATTAAACCAAGTAGGAGAAAGACCCCTACCTCTTGGATTTTGTCAAAACTCCCCATTTCCGGTCTCTACTTGTGCTCTTGTCGCGAGGAAGGACTTTACCTCTTGCTCCGCCAGAAACCAACGGTCCGATCGTCGAAAAATCTAGAGAGAAGGTAGAGTTTCTCTCTCTACTTCTTCTTCCCTCTCATTCTTTTTCCTTTTCCCTCTCCCAACCCGTTTGGTCAAGCTTGGGTCAAGTAGGATGTCCTCTCTTGCCACATGTCACACTCTTATTGGCTCTCTTTGGATTACCCTTATCTCCTTATCCAAACTCTTTGGATTTTTCTTCTCTTAGCTTGTGACACATGGCCATCACTTGGGCCTTAGTTTGACTAACTCTCTTCTGACATGTGGCTCTATGTGAGCCACTCAAACAAGTGCCAAGTGTCACTCGTGACTCTCGGTGTCTCGAAAAACGTGAAATTCCAACTGTCTCAAAAGTCGATGAATTTTGACGGGATAGCTAGATTTTGCGAGGCGATTCCAACGGTGAAGTCTGTTTTGTCATCCAAGATCTAGAAAAATTCTTGATTTTCAACCGAAATTACCGTTTTACCCTTATTCAGAAAAATTGAATTTTCTCGGGTTTTACACAATTTCATGCTCATCACAAAAGGTTTCAACATCAACATTTTCAAATTCCCTTCCATTGTCACTTCTTATGCAAGAGATGGTAAAAAAAATTTCATTTTGAATTTTTCTACAAAGCTTTGAAAACTCATGGTAGGCATCATTTTTGTGATCTAAGAACAAGACCCATGTGTATCTAGAGAAGTCATCCACAATCATAAATACATATGATTTACCTCAAAGACTAGTAGTTATTGAGGGTCCAAACAAATCCATGTAAAGAAGCTCAAGAGGTCTTGAGGTAGAAATGAATTTTTTTTTTTTAAATATGTTTTTATTTCCTTTCCAATTTGACAAACATGCTTCACAAACTTATCTATTTCAAATGAGATTTTGGGAGGACCTCTAACAAGTTCATTTTGTTGAGTTGTGTAATGAGATTCATGTTCACATGTCCTAATCTAATCTCCTATGCCACAACCAACTCTAATCACGCATGCTAGAAAAACATCTATCATTGCCTTCATATTTTGAAATATCAATTGTATAAACATTTTCATTTCTATAGGCCTGTCTGCCCCAGAGTCCGTCTAACCCAATTGGCGAGGTCGAGCAGTTTGAGTGTGAGAAGCTCATGTATTGGGACTCTTTACCTCATACTTTTTTTTTTTTTCGAAATTTGAGACTTATACGTGGGTATACAAACAATTTTGTAATAGCCAAAGTCATTTTACATATCTAGGAACTACCACCGAGGTGGTATCCATTAAAATCTATACACATATGCTAAGTCCATTTACTTTATACAAATACTTATACATGTACATATCTAATACAAACATCGGAGATCGCGAAAATCTTTGGTGAGCACCTATCTACGAGATGGCCGTCTTCTTTGGTGTGGAATGTCTTTGTCCTCTTTATCTCCTCTTCGGTACCTACCGCAGTTGAACACGGAGTGCTAAGCTTTAAACTTAGTGAGACATATATATAAAACGATAACGACCAATATATTACTCAGTGATACAATCTTTTACATTTTCTTGTCCTTATGCATATAACAAATCCTAATCTTATGTGACTTCTAACTCATACTATGGCCTTAATGCCATACATGTAGAGTTTTTATCTGAGTTCCATATCATTATCTTGTTCGTATTACTTCCATGTGTCATGTCTTTTACAAGTTTCAATTCATATCTTCTACATGTATGTCATGTCATATCATATTCAAAACAAACTTATACATCTACAATGGCAAATCGGAACATATCAAAGTCATATCAAATACATACAAGGTCAAATTAAGTACGTCTACCGTTTATTTCATTTAATTATCATTTTATTAAATTTTGTTTTCAAAGTGTCGGCAAATCCCGACTTCGACGGGTTAGGATCCAAGCGGGCAGTTTATCCGACATTTTCAATTATTTTCTCAAAACATTTAGTTTGGTTTTATTAAATTTTTGTTTTCAAAAGTGTCGCGACCTGAATCCTCGACTTGACCCGGTTGGCGGATCCAAGTTGGAGTCCGGTTTACTCCGACATTTTCAATCAAAACATTTTGTTTGGTTTTATTAAATTTTTGTTTTCAAAAGTGTCGCGACCCGAATCCTCGACTTGACCCGGTTGGCGGATCAAGGCTGGGCAGTTTACTCCAGGCATTTTCAATTATCTTCCCAAAACATGTTGTTTGTATTTATTCCATTTGGAACTTTTAATTGCGAAGGCACTTCTTTTGGGCAATCCCATAAACCTTGGATTCAAAAGACCCATAACATTCATTTAGTAAAATGCATTTACAAAATAATGCCTTTATACACATATATATACTCATGCTATTCATTTCGCATGCTTTCATTTTACACTTAATAAATTTATCCTTATCGGCATATTTTCAATGCAATAGATTCAATTCTGAATTTCAGATTTATGAAGATTTAAACATATACACCGAAATCTCATTTACACTTTCGTCAATGTTAGTCATTTCACTTTGACTATTCAATTCACATTTATGACGGATTTCGTTTAATGAATCCCGTCCTTATTATCATTCGGTAATGTGCCTACACATTTTACAATTCGATCTCCCACCATGACGGATGCCGTTTGGTGCACCCCGACATGTGGTATTACTTATTACAATTCGGTCTCCCATCATAACGGATGCCGTTTGGTGCACCCCGACATGTGGTATCAATTATTACAATTCGGTCTCCCCATCGTGCGGATCACCGATTAGTGCGTCCCGACAGTGGTATCACTGACCGGATCACCGTCAGTACGGATGCCAATTGGTGCATCCCGACACGTGGTATCGCAGCCGATCTCCCATCATAGGATGCGTTTGGTGCACCGGAGCATGTGGTATCAGTGTTAAATGCCATACGCCATCGCCAGCGGATTGGTGGGCAGATCCACCAGTGGGACATTTCTTAATGTCATGCGCCATCACTTGGCGGAAGCGTTAGTGCATCACGCCGTGGGACATTGGAAAATTTCGAGGTGCGCCATTGTGATTGCCGATTGGTTATCCGCGTCGGCGGTTCATTCATATATCAGCAATTCCACATTTATTGTTTTTCAAATATCCGTTTAGTTCGATTTTACTTCGTATTATCTTTTAAAAGTCTCACTCCAATCTATATACTTATTTATTATACTCATTCACGTACTCATTTCATATACTCATTCCTTATACTCATTCCGTATACTCATCCATATACTGATTCGTATACCATTCATGTACTCATTCATATATTCATTCATTATGTCGTTCACGTGTACTCATTCATATGCTCATTTACGTATACTCATTCATATATATTCGTATACTTATTCATATATTATTCACGTATACTCATTCATGTATACTCCATTCATATATTCATTCACGTATACTCCAATCAGCCATCTCATTCTATATTCATTCATTATACTCATTCATATATTTCCCTATCATTTGTTGCATAATTTTCTAGTTATGTGTGATAATAATCCATATATAACTTAACCGCGATAATAATGTTCATGACATATTGCCCTTTATGTCGATATTCATGTTTTGATTCGTTTCATTTTAAGCCTCGCATTCATATTTCGCGTTATTATACATGTTACATTTCTATATTTTCAATTGTTTCATGCCTCTTCACACATGGCACTTCATATACTTATAGTGATGTCTATGAAATCACACCTGTTCATTTATTCTTATTTCTTTAGCAAGTGCTGCTTGAAATTGAATTGAGACCATTAGGATCCCTTGAACTTCAGATTGTATTTCTTCCAAACTAGTCATTATGAGTCATTACACTTGCTGACCAGTTTGTAATACTCATTTCAGGTGTCTTGACTCAATATTTGTGACTTTTGTTCTTTGTACTCTTTTCATCTGAGTCTTGAGTTCCTCTGTTAGGATGCCAATTAGGGCACGAAACTCGAGTTATGTCCTAAACAGCCCGGGTACTCTATGTTCAAAAAACGAGACAGGAAATTTGGCTTGGGTGACTGCTGAGTGAATTTTGGTACATGAGAATCAAGATTTGAAGATGCTTTATTAGATGTTTGTTCTACTTGAGTCTAGTTTAATTAGCCATGAATCCTGAATGGGATAATAAATAGACGCGTTATGACTAATATACAAAAACTGGTCAAAATGAAACTTATTTTGTCTTAGAGTCTGAGTTCGGTTCTGAAGAATTTATGCCCAATGCGAGTCAAAGGTGTACAGTCTGATCCCACAGAAAATTCTCCCCAGTGTGTGTTTCTCCATTTCCATATGTTGATACAGAATCATGACCTCTCTCAGCCTTCAAAACACTCAATTAATCTTGTAATCTCTTTTCTACTCAAATTATCTTTCAATGACACCTCTTATGAACTCCTATTGAACTCAAACATGCTTTCTATTCATCTCTCTTATACAAGGCTAGGTTTTACTGTGTCTTGAGAAATCACAGGGGTTCTTATCAAAACACAAACGAGAACAAACAATGTCGTGCTTTACATAACACTTAGAACCCCCGAAAACACATGTAATGGGACCTGCAAGATCTATAAACAAGGCCACAAACGAAGGGATTTATGATGATTTCCATGCAATAACTCATTTTAGGGTTAGGTTTCTCACAACTACAATGACCCGACGTATCCCATACAAATCTATAGGTTCACATACCAAAAAGAAATCAAGTTCCATGCACTGAATCTTTGTGAACTCCTCTCTTCTCTTCTTCTTCTTCCTCTTACTTCTTTATTCTTATACATATAACTTCTCTCCCTCCTCTACGGTTCTCTCTGTTGAGTTAATTGATCTTAAAAATCAATTTTGAGTTAGGCCATATTTAACCTTTGCATTTTAAGTTACTTTTCTCATTTTTTTGCAATTAGTCAACCAATCATTAATTTCTATTTCATCTTTTCTCTAATTGCCTTGAATCCCATAACGCTTCTATTTACATTCTGTTTCTCAAATTCCATACATTATTAGCATATCAAACTTCTTGATTGTATTTTATCCCTATCGAGTGGTAAAAGACCACTTTGTGGCGCCATTCGGCATAGGATGTCAAGTGAGGTCACTCTTTTTTTTTTTAAACTTATAATATTTGCACTTATATTCATAATGTTAAACAATTAACTTGTATTACATTAACGTGAGATTACAAAATATAAATACAAGCTCCAAATAACTGAGTATTAACATCTACAATATTTACATTGGTTGCAAAATTTCATATACAAAATGAGCCTAAAGGAGGTCTTCCCGGTGGGCACTATTCTTGTGTGGCCTTTATTCTTTGATGTGGATTGTCAGGTCCTCTGGTTTCCTGTTCTATACCTACACGGATTGAACACCCGTGCTAAGCTTTCGCGCCCCAGTGGGAATATGACTTCTATTAAGTGCCACTTTTATATAAATGCATATGGCCGCTATATTACAGTTATTATCATTTATATATACCATCCTTTTCCATAACCCGGTGTGTTTCTAACATATTATTTCTTATACTTGCTTTTTTTTCGGCATCATGTACTTTACTTCTTGTTCTTGTAACTGTATACTATCATCACATAGCAGTGCTATGCTTCTCATATTCTCTTCATATATTCTCTACATTTCCTTTGCATATACCTGTCATTTCTTTTATGTTTCATGTCTGCATAAACCTTAGAAGCTGGATAAAGCATGAGGCACAAGATGTGTATCATTATGTGAATGTCTGCCATGCGACAATCATGATGCGAGAAAGGTATCATCACTGTATGAGACAGTGACCATCCATGAGTGCCCGGTAATATGATGCCGGTATCATCCTTTGTATGGTGATGACCATCGCCAGGTGCATTAATATGATGCCGGTATCATCCGCGTATGAGCTAGTGACCATCCATGTGTGCCGGAGTATTGTGGTGTGCCCCCAGGCCACGGTCAAGCAGGATCTAATATCATCCGACCAGGCGTGGTTGGAATATCGTATATATATCTTTGCAGCAAGCGGCTTTTTCCCAATAGAGCGCCTGCCGTCTAATATCCCTCTGCCGGGTTCTGCGGATAACAGTAAATATGCATTTTTTCTGTTTGAAGTATATATCTCTTATTAGAATATTATTATTGTTGATGTCATCTCATGTCTCATATATATATATATACTATCATTTATTTATATCTTTTGCATTTTTCATATCTCATTATGCATAAATAACTATGCTTGCCCACATGTATGCTTCTGAGCTATTCATGAATTCATAATAGGCATTCATACAATGAATAACTATGATGTATGAGTGCCTACTATTTTGTGTTTCTACCAGACTAAGATGAGTTCCAACCTTATAAAAATTTTCTATTAATTTAGTTCTTGACTCAATGGGCTTTCCATAGAGTCGAGAACACTAATCAGTTTCTGGCAGGAGTTATGACTACCAAAGGGTTTGTTGGAAGTCTATATGATTAGTCTTAACGAGGCTGTGAAATTTTGTCACTGATGGCTTGAGCAGCGTTTGACGAGCAGCATTTGGCGAGCAACGTTTGTGAGTACCTGTTGTGAGCCTTGTTTGACGAAACCTTTGTTGGCGAGTCTTGTTTAGTATCTTTGACATTGTTGACCTATTTGAGACCTCTGTTTGAGCCCTCTGTTTAATAATTGGAGTAAAAGACCATAGCAGTCTCTGAGTTAATTAGAAATTCAAAGATACAACATCAAGTTCATTGATGTGGCTACAATTTCACAGAAGGACTTACCATAAATTCTCATATTTCCTAACCCAAAAAACCCGTTCTAAGATCAACCTCTTGTATACAGTCAACAATAGGTATTTAGTTCAACACAACTAGACACTTCTGAAACACATATTTGAGCCTTGGCTCTTCTTGCTCAACCCTACAGAAATGAGTTTGGAGTTCCCAAGCCAAACCATACACAGAATGAGGTTCTAAAACATGTATCCATACTTATCTAGACCAAAACTGTTTTCTTACAGCCCAGAAGACATGTGTCAGTACACACCCTAGTTTACATACACATATTCACAGTTTCCATACTTTTCATACCAAATGTGATTCTTGTTAAGACATTAACTAATAAATTTTACAGTTTTTTATTCATGGTTCCATACTTTTCTATACCAAATCATGGTTCCATACGACTGAAGACATGTATCGTTCACACCCTGAGTTTGTACATATTCATAATTTCCATCACTGTAGATGTTCTTCTTATTCTTCTTATTCTTTCTTATAACTATATTTCTCTCTTATCGTATTTGCTCTCTTTTTCTCCAAGACCCAGTAGGATGTTATTTGGTCTTATCATATTGATCTTATCACTTTATTTCACTTTGGTCCTCAGCTCTTCTAATATTTCAAATCAATTTATAATATTTTACAATAGCCTCTAATCTTCATATTTATTATTTGTAATTTAACCTTAAAATATTCCTACTTTGTTTTATCTTTATTTTATTAAAATAAATATACCTTTCGTTTATTATGCAAAACATTTATCATTGTTAGGTATAATTTGGGATATTACAACTCTCCCATAAAAATTTAGGTCATAATTCTATTACGATCAAGTTGTGGATCTTTGTTCATCTCATAGTTTATACATCCCCAAGTAGCTTCTTCTCACAGTGGTGTTGCCGGAACTTTCACTAATGGTACTTGTTGTTCATATTGTTTCCTCTGAGGCAGAATGGTCTTTGGCTCCTCATCATATGACAAATTTTCTTGTACTTGTATCTTTTGCATATGTAGTATGTGCGACTCATCAGAGCGGTATCTGAAACTTATAAACATGAAACACAGCAGTATGGTTGTGCTAGTAGAGTGCCAATCGATAAACCACAGGGGCCAATGCGTTCCAGAAACCTCATATGGCCTATGGACATTGGATTAAACTTGCCTTTACATTAAAACCTTAGAATTTTCTCCATGGTGATACCTTTGGGGCCTTGTCGCCCACGTTATATTTCAATATCTCTCTTTGGGTTGGCATACGACTTTTGTCGATCACTAGGCGCCTTTAATCTGCCGCGAGAATAACTACTTTCTCATACCATATCTTTTTTACTATATCTGGACTGTCGGTTTATGCTCATTGTCTGTCAACACACGAGGAGTTCTGCATTTAGGCCCACTTCCAAGCTTCATATGGTGCCATACCAATGCTTGGTAGAAAACTATTATTATAAACAAATTCATCAATGGAATATACCTATCCCAACCAGAAATTATGACACAACCTCGAAGCATATCTTCGAGCATGGAACCTCATCTCTCCCATTGTCAAAATCTGTTTTGCGGATGGAATCTTGATACTAAAATTCAGCTTAGTACTCAAGCTGATTCTCAAATTCAACTAGAACCTTGATGTAAATGCGGATCTCTATCGACCTGTGATATTTTCCCATGCAATGCTACAATCTCATCACATTATAACTTCGGTGGTAAGTCCATGAATAGTCAATCCTAAGCGGTATAAAATGGGGCCGACTTTGTAGGCCTATCCACAAATACACAGACGAGTCATGCTTTTTGTTGTGTGAGGGGAAAACGAGCCACAAAATCCGTAGTAATGTTATCCCACTTCCGTTGAGGAATTGGAAGGATTTACTCAAACTGTGAGCATGATGGTGGCTTGCTTGACACGTCGAACATAGACACATATTCAGTCCACATCTCTTTTCATTCCCTTCCCACCAATAAAAATTGTTTAGGTCTGGTACATCTTATTGTCTCCCGGGATGCATAGTAAATACCGTGCCAGGCCTCAAATAGCAACTTTTTCTTTAGCTCTTTATCATCTGGCACACATAATCTATTCTGGAAATACAAACTTCCAGCTTCTTTCTCTAAAAATTTGGTCTTGTCACCATCTCTAACCATCTGTAAATTTTTCTGTAGCTCTTCATCATTTTTCTGCGCATCTATAATCATTTGTTTTAAAACGGGTTGCGCTTCTAGTTGAGCTAACATAGCTCCATCATCTCATAGTCTCCAATCCACCTTTATCTTGTAGTGACATTGCTACTGCTTGTCTTTCGACTAAGCATCGGCTACTATATTAGCCTTTCGGGATGGTAATCTATGATCTGGAGTCATAATCCTTTAATAACTCTAACCACCTCACATTGTCTCAAATTTAACTCTTTTCTGCGTTAGCAAGTACTTGAGACTCTTAGTCAGTGTAAATTCTACACTTTTCCCCGTATTATAAGTAATTAATAAGCCATATTTTTTAAAGCAAACACTACCGACTAACTCTAGGTCATGAGTGGGATAATTTTGTTCATGTGGCTCCAAGCATGCGGAGCGCATAAGCCACTACTTTCCCCCTCTTGCATTAACACGCATCCCTAAACAATACATGAAGCATCACTATACAAGGTATACTCTTTTCCGGGTGGTACGTCGATATGTGGTGCTTCAACCGACATCCCTTTCAGCATTTCAAAACTATTCGACATTTTATTGTCCTCAAACTTTATTCCTTTCACGAGTAACTTGGTGAGGCGGGCTTCTCTTGAAAAGCCTCTCACAAATCTTCTATGAATAACCGACTAGACCGAAAATTCTCACCTCGGTTACATTTGAGGTGATTTCAATTCCTGGCCCCCTTGATCTTAGTAGGATCAACTCTTATACCCTCGGCCCGGACACAATGTGGCCTAAGGGCTAGAGCTTATTTTAGCCAAAAATCACATTGCTGAGCTTAGCATATAACTAACCTTTTCTCTTAACGTCTCTAAGACTATTCTCAAGTGTTGTTCATGTTCCTGTGCATCCTTAGAATACACCAGGATGTCATCAATAAAAACCACAACAAATTGATCCACATAGGGTCGAAAAACCCTATTCATCAAATCCATGAATGCGCCGATTGCATTCAGTCAGCCCAAATGGCATGACCAAAACTCATAATGACCATATCGGGTTCTAAATGCGATTCTTGACATCTCAGCTGTACCCTCAGGCGATAATACCACACACTGATCGGGTCTATCTTGAAAAGACACCCCGCTCCTTTCAACTGATCAAAAGATTTTCAGTTCGGCAATGGGTACTTGTTTTTCCTTTGTCACCTTATTGATCTGCCGATAATCGATGCACATAAGTAAAGTGCCATCTTTCTTTTCACAAAATAACACGGGTGCGAGGGGATGCTTTGGATGGATAAATCTTATCTAAGTTCTTGCAATTGACTCTTTAACTCTTTCATTTCCGTTGGAGCCATCTTATCTGATTACCCTTGACGCAAGGGGATTGTTCACAGTACAATTTCTATGGCTAAAGTCCACCTCTCTCTCTCATGTGGAATACTGGTAACTCTTCGGGGGAATACATGGAAATTCCCTTACTATTGGGATCTTTTCTACATCAACTTGACCTCTCTTGGAGTCAAGTATCAAAGCCAAGAATGTCTCACATCCTTTCCTCATAATTCTTCTAGCTTGCATAGTGGAGATGACATTAGACATTACACTTGATCCAGTACCTTAGCCTGCTATTACCTCGATCACGAGTCGAGGAGCATTTCAGCACTACCGTCTTTTGTCACAATCAGCGATAGCTCGGTGTAGACAATAACCAATCCATGCCTAGAATCAGTCAAATTCTGGAATGGTAGGTTATCAAATCAGCGAGAAACTCTCGCTGTTTGTATAACAATGGACAATTTCTATGTATTACACAGCGTTTGTGCCCCAACGGACTAGTTACATGCATGTCATATGCTAATTTCTCCATTGCTGGGACTTTGTCAAATACATGCTCCATGCACACATATGAATGAGTAGATCCAGGATCAATGTACATCTGCATCTCTATATCATATAAAGAAAATATATTTATAACCTCGGAGCATTCTAATCCTCACGAGCCTTCATAGCATATGCTCGTCTTCTTTGGTCTTCTGTAGGCATGGGACGATCTCTTGTTTCGACACTATGCCTCCTGGAGTCTATCTTGAGATGGAGCCACTCGACCCTACCACGATCGCGAGTCGAAAGTGGTGTCCTTGAATCTTCCCTCTGCCACTTCCTTGTTGGCTTCCATTATCCCTAACTCTTGAGGACCTTTGTGCTTTCAAATGCTCGGCTTCCACGAAAACCCTCTGTCACTATCACCTGCAAACTCCAAATGCCTTCTATATGATGAGGGCATTTAGAAAGATTTCTCAGATCTAACAAAGCGCCTCTACGCCTTCGTCTTTCTTGGACCTTTGCCTTCCCACTTCTCGTAGCGGAACTATATATTGATTGAGTTTGGAGATTCTCTAGCTCTTTTTTTTCGAGAGGAGGGCGAAGCTCCTCTAGAAACTTCTTCTTTTGAAATCTTTCTTTCTTTGCTTTCGTTTCTAGTTTCCTCTGCTTTCATTGCGACTTGGACAGTGATAGAAATCCGGTTTGGAAAGTGGCTGAATTTTGAAATACTTCTTGATGGAATCATGCGGTCCATCCTCAAATTGCCACCACAGAAATGCCTCGGTAAGGACCAGTCGGTGCATACTTACTAAGATAGACTAAATTCTTTTTCATATTCAACCATAGATAAGCTCCTTTGCTTGAATTTAGGAGCTATTCCACTTGGAATCCTATACATCTCGGTAACATACTTTGCCTGAACTCTTGGACAAAATTCCCATGTCGAGGATTTGGAATCCTTAGACTTTAAGCACTGGATTTCCTGTCGTTAGCCACTCACCACCGCAGCCAATTCAGGCGCATCATGCTCGATAAGAGGACATCTTACTCTTCTAATACCCTTTCTAGCTTTTCTAACTAAATTAGAAACTCTTGAGCTCTTCCATGCTTTCGACCATGGAATTCCTCTACCTCCATGTCTTCTTCTGGAGGTGTCTATTGGGGCTTTAGGAGAGAAATTGATCTATCCAAAACCAGAGCCATGTCTTACTGCGATATTCTCGGCAAGGCTTATGTGGAACTCATTAAAATTTTATTCACTTTCAGAAGGGTTCGGCGATAACCTTGTTCTCTTGGGTTGACACTCTCGTGACTTCTTCGGAGCGATCATCTATCTGAAAACACAAGGACATCCACGCCAGGCCATTTACTAAACATAGGCTTTTCTATCGCCTTATACTCTATTCCGGCTGGCCTAAACCTAGGCTTTTCGAAGCGCCCCTAAACCTAGGTAGTACCACCTAGCTGTGGCCTTCTTCGGCATAGGATGTCAAGTGAGGTCATCTTTTTTTTTTTTTTTTTTAAACTTATAACCTTTACACTTACATATTCATATAATGTTAAACAATTAACTTGTATTACATTATGTAGCAGCGGATTACAAAATATAAATACAAGCTCAAATGAAATGTTCACCATCTACAATATTTATTGGTTACAAAAATTTCATATACAAAATAGACCTAAAGGTCTTCCGGTAAGGCACCTATTCTTTGTGTGGCCTTTGGCTGCGATGTAGGTGTCAGGTCCTCTGGTTTCCTCATACGTACTACATAGTTGAACACATTAGCTTTCTGCTCAATTGGAATATAACTTCTATTAGGTCACCACACTTTTATACAAATGCATATGACACATATAACATTCACCAGGTTCTTTATCATTTCGCGTATATATCCTTTCATAACAGGTGTGGTCATTTCTTATCATCTTCTATACTTTTCATGTCATCATGTACTTTACTTCTTGTTCTTATGCTTGTATACTATCATCACATAGCGATGTTATGCTTCTCATATTCTCTTCATATATTCTCTGTTCCTTGCATATACATCATTTCTTTTATGTTTCATATCACGCATATAATATAGAAGACGGATGTGATGTACAGGGAACTGAAGGTCTTTGTTATAATTGTTTGAGACAATGTACTATGCGGTAATATAATACAGAAGAATTATCATCTTCATGTAGAGCATTTGACCATCCATGAGTGCGAATAATGTGCATGATGCAGGTATCATCAACGTATGAGCAGTGACCATCCCATTGTATTTTGATGTTGTGGTGACCCTTTAGAGCCACTAATCAAACGGGATCTATGTCATCGACCCAAACGTGACCGGAATATCTGTATATGTATGCTGCAGCAACTATTTTTCCCTAATAGGCATGCCCATCTATCCCTCTACGGGTTCCTACAGACAATCAATATATATTTCACCATTTAGTATATATCTCTTGTTCTAGAATAATTATTGTTATTCAGTGAAAATCATATGTGATATATATATATATATATATATATATATACCATATATATATATATATATATATATATATATATATATATATATACTATCATTTATTCATATCTTTGCATTTTTCATATCTCATTGTAATACTTAAATAACTATGCTTATACATGTATGCTTTGATCTATTCATGAATTCATAATGAACACCTTTGTGAATAACTATGATGCTTGTAGTGCCTACTGTTTTCGTGTTTTCTGGAACTAGATGAGTTCCAACCTTATAAATCTTTCTATTGTTAGTTCTTGACTCAATGGGCTCCATAGGTCGAGAACACGAATCGGAGTTGAAGCGAAGGAGTTATGACCTTAGAAGTTGGAGGTCATGCGCGAGTCAATCTTGACAAGCGGCGAGTATCTTGTGACAACCTTGTTTGTGAGTAGCATTTGGCGAGCCTTTATTTGACGAGTCTTGTTTGTGAAGTCTTGTTTGGCTTAACCTTGTTCCAGCGACCTACGTTTGCGACCCTGTTTGCGACCTACGTTTGGCGACCCCTCGCCCATTTATGCGGTGGAGTAAAAGACCATAACGGTCTCACGAGTCTACGGTGAAATTCAAAAGCCTAACATCAAGTTCATTGATGTGGCCTAATTCTTCAGAAAGGACTTACTGCCAAAATTCTCCTTATTTCGGCACAAACCCGTTCCTAGATCCAGCTACTGCATGTGAGCAATTAGGCAATAGGGCATTTTTAAGGGTTCAACTTGCAGCTAGACCCTTCTCAAACACACATATTTAGACCTTAAAGAGAAGCTCTTCTTAACTCAACCCACACAAAGAAATGAGTTTAGGGTTCCCAAACCCAAACCATACACAAGATAGAGGGTTCTAAAACATGTATCCATCTTGTCTAGACCAAAACTAGACTTCCAGCACAACCAGACATGTGTGTAGTACACACCTAGTTTACATACACATATTCATGTGGTTCCATACTTTTCTATACCAAATCATAGTTCCATACAACCCAAGACATATCCATTACACACACCTAGTTTACATACACATATTCATGGTTCCATACTTTTCTATACCAAATCATAGTTCCATACAACCTAAGACATGTATCCGTACACACCTAGTTTACATACACATATTCATGGTTCCATACTTTTCTATACCAAATCATAATTCCATACAACCCAAGACATGTATCCGTACACACCTAGTTTACATACACATATTCATGGTTCCATACTTTTCTATACAAATCATAGTTCATACAACCAGAGACATGTATCCAGTACACACCTAGTTTACATACACATATTCATGGTTCCATCTTTTCTATACAAATCATGAACCGCAACCCCAAGAGACATGTATCCATTACACACCCTAGTTTACATACACATATTCATAGTTCCTTACTTTTCTATACCAAATCATAATTCCATACAACCCAAGACATGTATCCATTACACCTAAGTTTACATACACATATTCATGGTTCCATACTTTTCTATACCAAATCATAGTTCCATACAACCCCAGAGACAATGTATCCGTACACACCCTAGTTTACATACACACATATTAAATGGTTCATTACACATGATCTTCTTCTTAACTATGCTTCCTTTGCTCTCTTATACTCTTATCGTGTTGCTCCCTTTCTCCAAGACCAAAATGAGATATTTATTTTGGTGCTTATCATATTGATCTTATCCCTTTTATTTGGCTTTGGTCATAAACTCTTACAATATTCTGAAATCAATTTATAATATTTTACAATAGCCTCTAATCTTCTTTATTATTTTGTAATTTAACTTATGCATATTCTACTTTTGTTTTATCTTTATTTTATTCCGAATCGTATACGCTACGTTTATTATACCCCGAAACATTTTATAAAGCGTAGGTATAATTTGGGATGTCTACAACTGCCTTGTCTTTCCATTTATGACCACTAGGTCCTCAAGTGGTAAATTACATATTTACCCATTTGCTCTCTTATTAATTTCCGGTTCTATCGTTTTATTTCCGAAAAATTCCTTTTAGCTTTTAATACACCCTAAACAAGTCCGAAAACTGCTAGGGTATATTTCGGGGTGTTACAATAGCCCATGAAGATGATTTTATCATTTTGAGAATCCTTAATGATGCAATGAGAAGACTCAAAAATCACTTTAAAACCCTTGTCACAAAGTTGACTAATGATCGAAAGATTATGTTTCAAACTATCAACAAGCAAAACATTTTCTATAAGAGATGAATAATTGTTACCTTAGAACCATGTCCAATGACTCTACCTTTCTTATTGTCTCCGAAGGTCACGTACCCTCCTTTTCTCCTTATGAGGAAGGAAAACTTTGACTCATCTCCAGTCATGTGACTTGAGCAACCACTATCCAAGAACCATTTCTTCTTATTTGATCCCTATAAGAGAAAATCAAGAAACTTTAGGTACCCAAATCTTTTTGGGTCCTTGGTGGTTAGTGACATTTGATTTTTCAACCCAAGTCTTCTTTAACTTAGAGGTTGAGGCCTTTTGCGACCCATTTCTAAGAGGATAAGTATTACTAATGTGTCCTCTTCTGTCACAAAAAGTTGCAAATGGTTGAGGGACTTTCACTTGTGGACTCTTTGAAAAATTAGTTTTTGAAATATTTTTCATTATTTGAAGACTTGTATCCTAGCCCCTTTTTATTAAAAACACATTTTTGGATAGCTAGGATCATGTCAAAAGCTTTTTGTCCACAAGAGAATTTTGAAAGGGAAGAAATCAACCATTTATTCTTTTTAAGTAGTTCCTCATTTACCTTCTCAAAAGAAAATTTTGAAGCTTCAACTTTTGAAAATTTTTCTTTGATTTCATCAAGTTCTTTTTAAAGCTCAAAAACTTTCTTCTTAAGTGAGGTGTTCTTTTCATAAAGCTTGTTGACGTCTTTTAGTAATTCCTCATATTGAATCATAAATTCCTCATCATTATCAAAGTTAGAGTTTACCTCTTCTTGATCCTCAAGAGCCATGAAGCACATGTTGGTAACTTCTTTCTCCTTTTCATGATTAGATGAATCTTCACTTTGACTCCATGATGCCATCATGACTCTTCTCTTTTCTTTCTTGACTTTGTAGATTGGACAATCATATTTTACATGACCCGACTTCTTGCACTTGTAGAAAATTACTTCTCTAGCTCCTTTTTTTTTTTTTTTTCTTCTCTTGAAGGACCTTCTTTCTTATAGTTACTCCTTCTATTGTAGGTCCTTCCACTAAATTTATCCTTCATCATTAGCCTTTGCACTCTCTTTGTGATGAGGGCGATATCATCTTCCATGTCATTGATATTTGTTTCCTCAACAACATTATCTTTTTTGAGCTTTAAGTGCAATACTTTCTTTTTGCCTTCTTCCTCTTGCATTTCATTTTCTTGTCTTACAATCTTCATTTCATAGGTTCACTTACCCTATTTCCTAAGCCCTCAAGTCCATTTACAACATTGGTGAACCTAGTAAACATCTCAACAATAGATTCATTAGGTTTCATTTTGAACATTTCATAAACATTAACAAGAATTCTAACTTTATAATCTTTGACTTAGTTGGCTCCTTCATGGGTAATTTCGAGTATCCTCTAAACCTCCTTTGTCATTTTGCATTTACAAATTCTATTATACTCAGTTCTATCCATAGCACATACAAGAATATAACTAGCTCTTGAGTTTAATTGAAATTCTTTATTTTCTTCTTCATCATATTCTTCAAGAGGTTTTTGGATTTTATTTCCATCAACATTTTTTGTAGGGAAAGTGTAACCAAATAGAATTGTTTTCCAAACTTCCAAATCAAGAGATTGCAAATACCTAGTAATTTTTCTTTTCCAAAATTGATAATCGGACCTAGCAACGAAATGGGGTTTGTTGATGAGAAAACTTTCGCTTGAAAAAGGCTTGAGCTAGTTTTAGTTTTAGTGATAGTCATTTTCCTCTTAGACGATTAAGTCTTGAAAACAAGAGGTCAAACTCTAACACCAATTGAAAGTTGAATATGACTTAGCAACCTAACAAAGAGGGGGGTGAATTGGTTATCAAAAATCTTTTTGCAAAACAATAAGAAATCTTCAACTTAACTCAAGAACAATAAATAAATAGATAAGGATAGAAAATGAAAACTCAAATTTATAGTTGTTCAGCACACCCTTGCCTATGTCTACTTCTCCTCGACCTTCAATATCAGTGAGGGTTCCACTAAACTTGAGCTCCAAAACCGAGCTTGTTCTTGTACACTAGGATTTTGGCTCAAATCGGCTCTTCACAATCTCTTCAAGTTATGCACACTTGAATTTTTCTCTTTGAAACACAATAATCACTCTCTAGTTTTAAAGGATCACTCAAATTACAAAGAAAGCTAAAAAGAGACCAATAGTGCACTCTAGGTATGCAAGTGAGAATTTAATGCACCAAGAAATTGAGAATGAGAGTTAATAAGCAAGAGATTTGGTGATTGTGATATTCAATGCAATGAGTCTCATAGCATTAATTGATCCCCAACACTCTATTTATAGAGTGGGAACTCGGTATCAAAATAAGCTGCCAACCGGTTGACCGTTTCATTAAATGTACTAGTCGTTGTGCATTTTATGCATTACAGGTTACCATTTTATAGTCGTTGGACTTGACCATATGCTAAATCGGTAGATCGTTTCACTCAATCGGTCGATCGTTTGCTCTTGTAGATCTTTAGATAAGCTACTGTATCCAATCGATCGAGTTTAATAACTCAGTCGATTCCCAATCGGTTGATTGTTTCAATGACCAGTTCCAAATAGATGCTATTAGATCCAACCAGTTGAGATGTGCATCTCAGTTGGTTGATAACCGATCGATCGATTCAACCAGTTGACCCTGACCGGTATACCATAACCGGTCAACCGGTTCAACCGGTGGACCACAACCAGTAGACCAGTTGAGGCTTTGTCTTAGCCGGTTGACCCTCTAAATACTCAAACTCATGTGTTTTTTTATTTAAAACACTTCTAAACCTTAGGTTTTTCATTGAAGCACATTTTAAGATTATAAAGTTGAAGTTTTTATGTTTGAACTCGAGTTTTCAAAGGATATGCAATTTTTTAATTTGAAAACCGAGTTGTGAGTGAGGCATGATAAATGATAATATCCTAAGTGCACAAATGCTATCACCTTACAAGGATTCCTAAGTGTACAAAGTCTTCATAGTATGCTTGAACTTGGAATCCCGATTTTCTTAACTTCTTGAACTTGATTTTGATTCAAATATTAGATGAATGACTTAGTTTTTAAGTTCATAATCTCCTACCATTTGTCACTTATCTCAAGTAAACCATTAGTAACTAATTACTTTGGTTTGTTTAAATCAAAACCTCAACTAGAGGTACCCTTGGGTTAACAGTTATTGTTTCTCATTTCTTGCAACCCCTTTT
This sequence comes from Tetrastigma voinierianum, assembly GCA_016808115.1. NCBI lineage: Eukaryota > Viridiplantae > Streptophyta > Magnoliopsida > Vitales > Vitaceae > Tetrastigma > Tetrastigma voinierianum. The sequence continues at coordinate 1,597,629 of JAEQBH010000138.1, read as the reverse complement.
TTTATAAATCGATTTTTTTTTTTTTTTTTTTTGCTTGAAAAACATTTTGCTGCAAAATTGATGTTTCATTTTGTTATATAATTTGTTAATTTCCTTTTTCTATTAACTACAAATTTTAGAACTTAGGTACGAGGTATAATATATGTCAACATTAAGTACAAGCATGTTTTATGTTGGGTACAACCTAAATGAACATAAGATACAAATGATACAAATTGATTTGAACTTGTACTCGCTATTCGTCCATGTGTTTCCTAAGATTGTCTGCCAAACAAATAGTACTGACTGTGGCATCATCGTGATAAAGTATATAGAGATGTGGAATGGTGTGACACTTATAGAATCAATCGCTCTAGTAAGCCCCATCCTACTCTATCTACAATTTTTGTCATAAGGTTTAATATGGGTAATCATGATATAATCTATAAATACTGATTGTTATATGTTCATATTTTTGTTAATAGGATAAAATTTCCCTATACAGATTGTAACTTTCAATCAAACTTATATTGGATTCATAGAACAAACAAAGGGACAAGTTCATGTGGCAAATACGTTTATGAAGTTGTGTTATGTACTTGGGATAATATTATGTATTGTTGGATGGTTGATTTGTAATGAATGATTGTGTGTATTATTGGGATAATTTTCTTACTTTTATGTATTGTTGGATGGTTGGGATAATTTTACGTTCAATAATATATTACTTTTTTTTATCATATAATGTTCATTTGTACAAAGTGCATCCATGCATAATTGGACATGTAAAATCAGGTTTGTTCTTACTAAAAAAAAATACAAAATAGAGCAAAATTTTGGTTGCAACCGATCGACCTACCATGTTATTTTGTTGAAGAGTGTGTTCGTACAAGTTGATTGGTCGACCCCATATGTTAATGAAACAAATACTAATCCAAAACTTACAATTTACTTGCTTACGGCTGCATCTAGGTGTTACACAAGCCATGAAGAAGCCTGCGAGAGACATAATGCAGTTGAAATAATTAAATCAAAGTCAAGATGGTTATTCGTATTTTAAATGCCCATTTCGACCATATTACCTGAAAATTGGCATAAGCGAAATAACACTAGCAAATCAACATTGTATGCTTTGAAAACTATTTCTGGGAATCAAGAAAGTGCATTGGCGATTATGAGTGGGAGGGACATAAACAGACGAACTAAGACAATTAAATCCGACTGCTGAGTTGACATTTCATTGATATGATTGGATAATCATGCAATATTTAAGGACACCCTATTCTCAGAGCAGTCAATCTTCAGTGTATTGCTCCAGTTGGAGATCTGACTATCTCTATACCCATAGCGATACATTTGCTCCTTGAATTATTTATTTAGTAGAAGTATATTCCAATTCAATATCTGTCATATTAAGTTACGGATCACTATCATCATAAACATAAGTCATGACCATCTTGACTCGAGCTTCATAGGATGAATCCATGAACTATCAACGACTTTCTAAAACTTCATCCGTTCCATGGACATCCATTATAGGTGTCGTAAGGGTGATGACTCTCAAACTGTCTCAAAGAGTCGGTCTCATATGTATTTTGAAATGTTTTTAGTTGTTTTTAAATATAATTATGGTATATTATAGTGTTTTAAATTTTCGTAATTATTATTTTGCTAAAGTGAGAACATTTTAAACCAGATTTGTATAAAGATACAAGAGGTAAATTGGTAATTTATCGAGAATTGGATATAAAAGTCATTAAGTAAGAAGACTGAGAGGCTAGTGTGAAATCACTTTTAGACAGTAGTGCAATAATAAAGAGATAGGGGACCAAAGTGCAAATAAAAGGAAAATTAACTATAAAAAGGGGTTGAGACCAAATTGGTCTTTCATTTTTGGGGAGAAACAATCTTGAAGGAGAAGAAGAGTAAGAGAAAGGAGAAGAGAAAGAAGAAGAGAGAGAACAGAAGAAGAAAGCCCAGAAAGCCAAGAAAGGTATGGAAACTATGATATTGTATGGTTTGTATGAGAACAAGATGAAGCCTTGGAGTTCTGCCCCGCGTGAAAGAGTTCGCGCGTGAAGAGGTTCGCCACGACAAGATACCATGTCAGCGAAGAGAGGCTTTATAGATCATATGAAGACAGCCCCCGCTGGCAGAAGAAGCCTTTTGTCACACGAGAAGGATAGTAGCGGTTGATAAACTTCAATTTTTGAGCTTGTCATTGGCCCATTTTCCAAAGCATATAAATACATGTTTTTTAGACATTTTGGGGGTTCGAAATTTTAAAGATGAGGCTCTCCTCTAGGGTTTCTTCTCCTTAAAGTTTTGTTTTTCCACATTTCTCTAGGTTAGATTTTCATGAATTTTTGATTTAGTTATCATTTGTAGAATTTTCTAGTTTGTAATTAGATATTGTTGTAATAATAACAACCTTATAAGTGGATTTCAACTTGGAGCTTGGGATTAGGCCATTTGCGATTTAACCCTTGTTTGTATTTCTATCTCTTCCCTCCTTCTTCAATTTACGTAGCTTTATGTTTGTCAACGGCATGGTGTGGGTTTGATGTTTGAAATGTTAGGTTCGACTTCTATAAGTGGATTATCAGTTTGATGATTGAGTTTGTCTAATCTTTAGTTGGTTGATTGTTTTATACTTGATTTGTTGTGTTTGGTGTTAGATCCTTGGAAGATTAAGATCTTGGTTAATTAATATATGTTGAGAATCGGATCTTTGATCCTTTTACTAGGGTATCCTTGGTGACGCTTGGACTAAGCCCTAAAATCTGGTTCCGAGTCTCTTAAGGCATGAATCAATTAATCGGGATTCAAATTAACCTAGTAAAAAAGGCTTAGGGAATTAGAAATGTCTAGTTCTAAGAGGATTTCACTAGCAGGGAACACCAAATGTATTAAGTGAGGATTGCAAGATGTGTAGCCAGCTGACCCAATCAGGCTTAGTGCAGGTAGCTCACATTGCAAAGACATAACAGTGACTAATAGAGCTCCTGAGGAAAAATTTCGTAAAAAAGTATCGCCCTAAGGACCTAGAAGGACGTAACTATGAATAAGTGGTTAGTGTGAGAAAATACAAGGGGGAACACGAGAGTGGGATCCTTATACCATATCCTCAGACCAATTCCAGTATGATTCATTCAGCAGGAGCCTTACCTAGTTGAATCATAGGCATCGTGTGATAACCAACCACAGTTCCTTCTTTAAAGTATTTTATTTTGGGTTTGTCAATTACTCCAGTTTTCACAAAGCATTCTTGTTTTTGTTTAGTTTATTTTTTATTATTTTCACAATTTACCTCCATTCCTTGAGTCGCTCAAATAGTGAATGACTTTAGTAGTTAGGGTACTCAATCCACCACAAAACCTATAGTGCTCGTGGGAACAATCTCGGTTCATAATTAGAAAACCCATATTCTTGTGCGACCCTTACTTGCACATTTATGACAAGTTTTTGGTGCAGATTATCGGTAACAGAACTAATGATGTTATAATAAACTTAACACAGTTTGTTGTACCTAAGGTGTATATGTACATAAATTGTACATATACAATTTCAAATTAGTACAAGATTCTCGTACTCAATGTGTACATAAATTGTACCTATGGGTAGAGTGAGTACAAGTTCAAATTAGTTTGTACCATTTGTACTTTATGTTCATTTGGGTTGTACCTAGCATAGAACATGCTTGTACTCAATGTTACATATATTGTACCTCATATCTAAGTTATAAGATTTGTAATTAATAGAAAGAAAAGTCAGCGAGCATGTAACAAGTGAAACATCAATTTCCGACCAAAAAAATTAAGTTTTTAGAAAGGGTTAGAGAAATGAAACATGAACATTAGTACAATTTTTTTGCATAATCACCCTTTGATAAATGATTCAATATTTAAGTGGAGACAATAAAATAGAAGCAAATCAAACTTTAATCTGCTTCTAATTATCAAATGGGTTGAGGGAAAACTCTTTCTTAGAGTAAGAGGTAGAAAGAGAGAGAGATATTTATATGTTTTCTAGAATAAAACTATCCGTGAAGATGTTTTAGACAGTTGGAACTCCTCATTGTCGACAGGAAAATCTTCCTTTGTCAATTGGAGCTCTTGGTGCAAATAATTGTTTTGGAGAAAAAAGTAACAATCTCTTAGGGTCTTTGATTTTTAATTAGGGTTTTTTTTTTTAAATTTGGGAATTAAAATGGTATTTTGGAAATACTTTATGGCTACTGCTTGCACATGGGGATTTTTTTATCAAATAAAATAGTTTTTTTATTAAATAGTTTTTGAAATGGTGGATTATGGCTTAAATAAAATTTTTTGAGCTTCATTTCTCAAATAGTATCAAATTGAGACCCATAGCATATATTTTTTCCTTTTATCTAACTCCCTCCGTTTTCTGTGGAGGGTAAAATTGTCTTCTCGGAGTGTGCACTGTTCTTATGCACCAATATGACATTTATTTCCCCAAAGTGGACAGATTTCGTAAAGGCAAATTTAGGTGACCATGTTTTAATTCTTTTCCCCTTGGCGCACAATAACATAATTCCCCCCTATATTTTTGTTCAAAAAGAAACAAGTTTTTTAGATAAGCTTCTAGAAGAGTTTTAGACCCAAATATTTTTTTTGAAAAAAAAAAATTTAATTAGTTTAAAAATCAAACTAATTACTAAAATAATGTATATCTGTATCTATATGATAGTAATTGGTAGCTTATTATATTAAAGCGTGAAAACATTATCGTGAATGACGATATTTGATAATTTATGAATTTGATTATCATTTAATATTCTTCGTTATTTTAAATGCTTTATTTTGGTTTTACAAAAGCCCAATTTAATAATTTTTTTATAAAAAAAAACCATTTCGTGTCTAAAACTCCTTCTAGAAAAAGGCATGGTTATGTTAGCATATCGTGGGGTCCAGGGTACCAAAGTTTAAGTTGTGATTGGACAGCGTAGTACAATCTCTTAAACAGCGAGTAGGTGACCAACGTCTAGAAAATAAAAAATATGATTACGAAACGGCTAATGAAGTGAAGATGCCTTTACGGTGTTTGACTTGTTGACTTTCGGCGCCTCTTCTGTGCTGTAGATGACAACATAATTGACGGGTTTCCGTCGGTTCGAATGGGTGGGGGGTCACGTGATTCCCCCCATTTTCCATATATTTATGTTTATTATTGAGACTTGGGAACAAGTTCCTCCGCAATCTCCTATACAAACTAATTCCTTTTTGAAAGTAAGACTTTGAAAACAAAAAAAAAAAAAGGTAAATTGTGGAATCTGGTCACGTGGCAAAGGAGGAGAGGGACAAAAAAAAAAAAAGGAAAAAAATAGTCGTATCATATGGTACAGAACCGTAGACTTTGAAACAGGAGAAAAGCCGAAGCCAGCTTTCGGAGCCTCTTCCCACCATTCCCATGCCCAATGAAGCTTCTGCCTTCTGCTGACCCCACTAACGTCTCTTTTTCCAAATTTGGTACACGCTTAAAGCTTGCAACCATAATAAAAAAATAGCTATGGGCGTTTTTGGTTACTGATTTAAAAAACTGTTTTTTTTTTCTTAAAAAAAATAAGAAGGGTAAAGAAAACAGAGAAAATACAATAGGTTGCCAAATTTTTTGTTTTTTTTTTTCTAAAAAATACAAATAACACTAAATTAAAAGAATAATAATAGTGTTAAAAAACAGAAATCAAACAAACAGTATGTTTAAGTTCCGTTTCAATTTATTTGAAACATTAAGACAAAAGGATTTGAAATTAATGATAGGTCTCTTAGTTTAAAAATATTTGATAAAGATTATAGAATATTTGATAAAAAATTTAATAAATCTTATATATAATTTTAATAAATCTTAGATATGATTTTGTTGTTTAAGGTCTTTATCCTAATTTTTCAAATAAATTAAAATAGATCCATAACATACCTTTCCCAAATAAACAAAAAAAAAACTCTCTTCAATCAATGAAATCCTCCCTCCTTCACCAAAAAAAGCCTGCGCATTTTATAACGTCTTGAGTCTCTCTCTACTGCCCACTGGGTGCTGCTCATGCCATACATACTGCATTTCTGTAGGTCTATATTTAGGAAATTGTTTAAAAATCTGGCCTTTAGCATACCCTTTTGTTTAAAGTGATCCCAGGATTCACGTGGCCCCTATCAATAGAATTGATGTCAAAGTGTTATATTTTTCCTTTTTAATTTTTACAAACTTCTTCTATACTTCACCTTTTGTTTTGTAATATATATATTTATACCCATAATTCTGAAGGAATAGATAGAGGGGGTGGTTTCGCCTTGAGGGTGAGTGAGTTTGGTGAGATGGGTAGGTGTTGGTTCTGGGGTATTTTGGGTGTGGTATTGGTGATTTCTGTAAATGGGTATCCTGAAGAGGATCTGGTAGTGAGGTTGCCTGGTCAGCCAGAGGTTGGTTTCAGGCAGTTTGCTGGGTATATTGATGTGGATGTCAAAGCTGGGAGAAGTTTATTTTACTACTTTGTTGAAGCAGAGGACGGCCCTGATACAAAGGGACTTACTCTTTGGCTCAATGGAGGTTAGTTTTTCCCCTTTCCAACCCTGATAGGTAAAATTCAGAAAATATATTCATGATTTCTCTCAACTGGGGTCTCTGTGTGTGTGCGGCGTGTGTGTGTGTGTGTTTTTTTTTTTTAAATTTCCATGTATCTGAAGTGGGTTTTCATTTTGCTTGTAAACGAGGTTGAGTTGATGTTTCCTTCTCTTTGTTTCCATTACAAACTTTTAGCATTTTTGGCTCTTTGTTGTTTCCTCTTTTTCTTTTGTACTTGTATTTGATACAGGTGTTTTGCTCCTTTTCATTTTCTTTGTTAAGGACTTCAGTTATTTATCTATTCTTCTGCGCTCTCTCTCTCTCTCTCTCTCTCTCTCTAAGTACTAGTATTTAGAAGTTTTTTTTTTATTTTCTCTTCCCTGTGGAAGTTTGTTTTATATGGATATTGTTTAATTTTTACTTTTTCTTCCATAGCTTCGTTTTTGTCATCTTGCCTATTTCCTTCCTAGACCAATTCTTGTACTTTTATTTCATGTAAATCTACGTGAATCTGTAATTCTAATGGCATCAGAAATGTAGTCTTGTTAATTATTCTTATGCATGAACTTGTGATTCAACAGCATCAAAGACACAGAAAGTTTGTTACACTGAATATGGTGAATGAAATTTGTTCTTCTATAGTTTCTTATAGCTGAAACAGTGCTCTATTTGAATCTTGAATTTTTTGGAATTCTTCTGTCATTCCAAAACATTCAAAACTTGCTTGAATAGAAAATTCTGTTCTATTTGAGATTTGACATTGTCGTGATCATCTTTTGAAAGCTTCTTCAGTATGAATGACATGTTTTGATTGATTATTGTAAAAAAAATTGTTTCCGTTTCTAGTTGCAGGAAATTTTGGGGGCTCTAAAATTCCTTGTTATGTACTTAACAATTGAGATTGTTGAATATTGAATCACTAACAGCGACTATACATCTTCAGGTCCTGGATGCTCCTCAATGGGTGGGGGTGCCTTTACAGAGTTGGGTCCATTTTTTCCCTCTGGCGATGGTCGGGGCTTAAGAAAAAATTCAAAATCTTGGAACAAAGGTGTCTTGCATAGGATGTTATTAATTTTTTTTTTTTTTTAATATTGTCTTATTATTTGTGTATTTAATTTGCATTTTACTTTAATTTATTTCAACAGCCTCAAATCTTCTCTTTGTTGAGTCTCCTGCTGGAGTGGGATGGTCATACTCAAACACAACTTCAGATTACACTTGTGGGGATGCCTCCACTGGTAAGGGAAACTACTCAAACTTGATTTTGCTAAGAAAAAAAAAATCATCAACATTAGATTATCAAAAGTTTAATGTACTTCTTCTATTTGACCCAGGTTTGATATATTGTTTTTGGTACAGCAAGGGATATGCTTGTGTTCATGGGGAAATGGCTTGAAAAATTTCCAGCATTTAAATCCAGAGCACTGTTTCTCACAGGGGAAAGCTATGCAGGTAGTTGAAATTTGGCTCTTAAAGAAAATTTTTGAGTATGGTAGATGGTTCAGTTAATTTTTTGATGGTTTTATGCTTATTTGAACATAAGGACAAGATTGACAAAGATTAGGGGGAAATACCATAAACATATTGAACTTTTTTGTGACTTCCGAATTCCGATACTGTATTGTTGGTTTTAGTATATTGCTTACTCGTCTTAATGGTGATGCAGGGCATTATATACCACAGTTGGCTGTTGCCATTCTGGACTACAATTCACATTCAACTGGTTTCAAGTTTAACCTTAAAGGAGTGGCTGTAAGATTTCGTTTATTCTATGTTATTAGCTGTTGTTTGTACATTTTATTTATTCTCTCACTGAATTTTGTTTGTCCCTTCTCCTGATCAGATCGGTAATCCACTTCTCAGACTTAATCGGGATAGTCCAGCAAGTTATGAATTCTTTTGGTCACATGGAATGATTTCTGATGAAATTGGCCTCACCATCACAAAAGAATGTGATTTTGATGATTATGTGTATGCAAGTCCTCACAATGTATCAGAGTCATGCGACCAAGCTCTTTCAGAAGCTAATAGGATTGTTGGTGAATACATAAATGATTACGATGTAATTCTTGATGTCTGTTATCCATCTATAGTGGAACAAGAGCTGAGGCTGCGGAAAGTGGTATTTTCTTAGTTTTCCCATTAAATTTATTTCATTTTCCCTATCCATTCTTGTGCTATCATGCTGAATCATCTTTACAACAAAACCCACCAATTTCAGGCCACTAAGATCAGTGTTGGGATCGATGTGTGTATGACCTTGGAAAGATCTTTCTATTTCAACCTTCCTGAGGTTCAAAAGGCTCTTCATGCAAATCGAACTGGTTTGAATTATAGATGGACAATGTGCAGTAGGTATGCAACACACTTTATCCAACCCCAAATCTCAAATATTAATCATTTTGATTCTGAAAAAACAGAAGGCTTGTCATAAACCTGCTCATTATGAACTTAGTTGTATCAATCATACTGTATTGCAAGTAGTATACAGAGGATAAATGATGTTCACATTTTGTTTATTGAACAGAGTTCTCAATTATAGTGATACTGATGGTGACATCGACATGCTCCCCTTGCTTAAGAGGATAGTTCAGAACAACATTCCTGTTTGGGTTTTCAGGTAGCTTTTTTCATTGTAAATAAAGAGTTCACATGCAAGTTCCAAGAATCATTTGATAAATTATATGATGTGATTACTTTCCTTAATTATAGCGGGGATCAAGATTCTGTCGTGCCACTGCTGGGCTCCCGAACACTCATCCGTGAGCTAGCTGAAGAACTGAAGTTCAAGATTACAGTTCCATATGGGGCATGGTTTCACAAAGGCCAGGTGAGCCATGATGCTCCCATACTCATTTGGATGCTTACATAATATCTGTTATGGTGTTTATTTATAAAATTATGGTTTGTTTGTGAATAGGTGGGAGGTTGGGCAACAGAGTATGGAAATCTATTGACCTTTGCGACGGTAAGGGGTGCTGCTCATATGGTGCCTTATGCACAGCCTTCCAGAGCTTTGCACTTGTTCAGTTCATTTGTTCGTGGGAGGAGATTGCCAAACACAACTCGTCCCTCCGTCGATGATTAAGATGGGGAAAGCAAGGATTCCTACTTCATAGTCATTAGATTCCCCTATGCTGTAACCAATAAAACAATCACTTCCTTTTCTCATTCAATAAGAAGAAAGAAAGAGCATTTCAAAACATGCTGCAAAGCGGTAGCATAATGGTGTTTACATGTAGATTTATTTTCAATTCATCAAAAGTTCTGTCGGCTTATACGAGGAACCAACCCCCTCCTAAGAACTCAGAGTTTTGATAATAAAGTCTGATGCTCACTCATGCTTCCTATAGACATTTAAGTACAAAATCAAAATATACTTAATAAGAGAAAAATAAGGAAAGAAACAACATTCTACAACCACTCTACATGTCTAACAAGATAGGATAGTGACCAGCAGCAAACTGCCACCACACTCTACTTGTCTAACTATTGGGAATCTTGTGGACCCTTTTCCAATCCATATTGGTAGGATGTTATCCACCCTAAACCATTATGGTTTTGTTTTTAGACTTTTTCCCTAAAAGACCTCTTACCAATTTGATGTTATTCATGCTTATGTACTCATAAGCCTTCTATTTCTTAGCTAATATGGGACATTGTGAGATTTTGGGTGCACACCCAACACTAACAAACATTCCCTATTTCTTAGGCACTTCTCAAATTCTCAGCAAATAAATAACAAAACAGAAAAAAAAAAAAAAAAAAGAACTTTACATTTTTCTTCCCCTTATGAAGAGTCCTTGTCCTCGAGGAGGAATGTAGAGGAAATCTTTCTTGAAGCATTTGAAAATCTTCCCCATTAAACACCTGGGAGATATTACCCTTGCCAATGTATCAAATATTCTACTTGTCCTCTTTAACTCTTTTATCAAGCACAACTTGAGGTATGGATGACAACACCTCATGATCAAGCACATCTGGTAAGGCCTATAAGACTAATGCATTCTCACTAACATTTCCTTGAAGCATTGAAACATGAAATGTTAGATGTATTTTTTAAGTCAGTGAAAGTTCCAACTTGTAAACTACCTTTCTTATCCTTTCCACTACTTCAAATGGACCATAAAAACAAGCCATAAGTTTCAAATTCTTCCTTGCAGCAATAAACAAATTGGCAGTAAGGTTGTAACTTTAAGTACACAAAATCACCTACTTGAAATTGTTGTTCCTGATGCTTTAAGTCATAGATCCTCTTCATGTGAGCTTGAGCCTTGGTTATATAATGTCGAACTTCCTCTAAAACTTGATCACAAGACATTGACTCTCATTCAACCGCTTCCAACTTGGTAGTACCTGGAACATAGTTCAATAGTTGGGGTGGTAATCTTCCATAAACAACTTCAAAAGGAGTACTTAGAATAGTGGAATGCCAACGTATTATAACAACACTCAACCCAAGTCAACCCAAGTAAACCATTTAAGCCACTCCATAGGATTCGAGCTAGTGAAACAACACAAATACATTTCAAGAGTTCTAGTAATCACTTTACTTTGCCCATCGCCCATCAGTTTGCATGTGATAAACTTGAGATAAAATTGAAAGAAAATGAAACAATTCCCTCCAAAAGCACAAGTGGAAGTTAGGTCACTATCATAGGCAAATGACTTTTGAAAGTGAAGTGGTTTGTACACTCCATTGTACGCACGAGCTAGAGTGGTTTGACTATCACAATGAATCAATATTGTTGGCATACTTTTTGCAATAAAAGGGATGTCCATAATGAGATCCCTAAGCCACTCTATAAAACTCGAGAAAAATTAAATTTTTCTTAAAAAGGGTAAAATAGTAAATTGCTAAAATAGTATAGGTTGAAAACCTGAAAATTTTATAGATCTCGGATGACGAAATGGAACTCACCGCTGGATTCGTCTTGCGAAATCTAGTTACCGAGATGAATCTCGTCGAATTTCAAGATAGTTGGATTTTCACGTTTTTCGGAGCGATGGGTGTCCAATGACTCCCAGGGATGAGATTGTTTACGAAAATCTCAGAAGCTAGGAAATGACTCAAGTCAAGTTCATGGATATAATTTGAACTTGAACGGAGATGAAATAAATTGCTTTGGGCCAAAATCGGATCCGAACGAGGGTGGACATGTGGCACGACATGGGCCACACATCTAACTTAAACTTAAGTTGGGACAAAAGATGAATTCGGGCAAAAAAGCCCAATTTCTTGGTTTGATCGAGATAGAGAGGAGAAGAGAGGAAGAGGAGAACCAAGGCTTCCTCCCAAGATCTATGGAGTTCCGTTGGTTGGTTTTCGTCGGGCTAAGAACAAAAGTTCATTGCATCGACGAGGGGTACGTGTGGGTACTTGGAAAGGGGGATTTCACCAAAGATCCAAGAGGAGAGATTTCGGGAAATCGAAGTTGTCGGGTTTATGAGGCTTCCTACCCTTGTATCACACTCCTAGGTAAGGAATTCTTCATACCTTAGCTTACTTTCCATCTTTGGGTCGGGAAAAGAAGGTTTTTCATTTAAGGGCTTGTTTGGCAAAGAAAAAAAATGGGTTTTCGGGTTCTACTCATTGTTTCTTCTCCTAGGAGAACCTCAGTTCGCCTAGGTGAAGGTGTGGATCTTCCCATGGAAGGTTGGTTCTTTGCTTAGGCGAAGGGAAGGCTCGCCTAGGCGAAGGGAAGGCTCGCCTAGGCGAAGGGAAAGCTCGCCTAGGCGTGGGAGTACATGCCTAAGAGAACACAGGGACAATGAAGACGAACTTTTTGGTCCGCCTAAGCGAGGCGTTGCTCTCCTAGGCGAAGGTAGGCTACACGTAGGCGAGCTTACGATTGTCCGAGGCTTGTGTTTGTGGCTTGTTTAAGGTATTTTGTTGCCTGGTTTGTGATTGTTGTAGCTTGCTTCGGGGGCCATTGTGTGACTTGTTTGAGAGTGTCATTGCTTGACTAAGAGTGACATGTTTGGATGTCAATATATGTGTTCTAATATGTTGACATGTAATGAGTTTGTGTGTGCAATGGCCATGACATGACTTGATTGTGAGTGTGCCACTACTTGACAATGTAGTGACTTGTTTGGATGTTAATGGGAGTACCCTAGCATATTGACATGTGATGAATTGTTATGTGCAATGGCCATTACATGGCTTGCTTGTGTGTGTCATGGCTTGATCATAGAATGACATGTTGAATGTGAATTTGATAGATGCTTATATGATATATTGACAGGAATGATATGATGTATAGAAGTCATATGCAGGTGATGTGATTGTCCAAGACACCGATAAGTGATGTGGGTTGTGTTGTCCATGTAGCATTCATTATGCATGTGACATGATATAACATGCAATGGCATATTGCATTGCATATGCACAGGTACATCACATTAAATGGGTGTGAGTGCATGGTTGGTAAATCGACACTACGTGTTTGGTATTTGATTGGGTGGGCTCGATAAACGGGACATTGTCGAACAGAGTTGCATGATTGAATAAAATGGTAAAGAAACTATGTGCCGGGTATCATCAAGAAGGGATAGATCCCCCCTTGGGTGAAACTGCCAATTATGGTCAGACATAGTCCCCAGCAGTGAAAGACCGTAAAAGTGTCTGGGTTTGTGGAGCCCTAGGTGGGACACCAAAAATTCGCTACCCACAAAAAGATGCATGGTTTTTGAATATAAAATGATCATTGTGATGTAAAATCCAAAAATCTTTTGGTTTATAAATAAATAAAATTTGTTTTGAAAATGATCATTGGATGTCATCTAGAATGACGGTTTATCACACATGGGCTTAGGCATTGTGCGAGGGAGTCGATGAGGACTCGGGTGCATGGTACATGATGAGTCGCGTCTCATTTTGTGGTATGGCATGTTCTTATTGGAATGTGGATGTAAAATGTTGAGTGAACTTTGCATGTGCACTTAAGTGGGGAGTAGCCCTTGTAGGAGGTATTCTCTATTGGGCGTGACTCACCAGCATGGGACAACCCTTTGGTGCGGGGTCTGCCGGTGGAATGAGCTCAAGCGAGGCATGATTGCGAAGAGGGCAAACATGGCCTTGATAAATCATTTATCAAAAGTTCTTAGACAAACTAGTTATAGCATGTGTTTTGTATAAAAGAATTGTAGTTAAATTCTTTTTGGACTATTGCCAATATAGTCGGGTATGTAATAATGGTAAGAGGGTCGTGACCTAGCTCTTATAGACTGTTTTAGTGTATTTTTCTCATATTTACAACGTAAATATGGATGAATGGGCCCCTATAGAGAGGGACGTTTCGAGGTGGTGCCGAGTAACTTGGTGCCCACAAGTAATTGTACTCATTTGGTGCCAAGACTTAGGTGCACTGTGACCTAAGGTAGTAATTCCATAGGTTGACGGTTGGTCAATGGGACCCTCGGATTTTGGGGCGTCACAGCTTGGTATCAGAGCATAGGTATACGAATAACTAGGGCTTGATGGATATGGGTTTAGATCATTAGATTCATTGAGTTATGGTGTCACAGTTTGTACATCAGAACATAGGTATATGATTACCTAGGGATTGATGGACATGGGTTAGACCATTGCATTCATTGTGTGCACTTCATGTTTTGTGCCTAAATGTGCTACATGATTTGGAGTTGTATGTTGTGTGAATTGTATATAGGAAAAAGAGGAACACTAGGGTTAGAAAACATAACCTTAGATGTTTGGACAAGAACGAATGGGATAGTTTGGGATGTTGAGTTCTATTAGTAGTTGGCACATGCACTACTAGTTAGACAAGAAAAGGAATCTCAATTTTCTATTTGACAATGTGTAGATGGAAAGTCGAGGAAAAGGACGTAGAGGAAGTGGACAGGGCAACTGTAACGCCCCAAAAATACCCTAAAATTTTTATAATAATTTTATTATATATTCCGGGTATAAATTGAGCCAACTTAGGTTTTTCCGGGAAAACTGATAAATTGTTAAATCGTGAAAAGTGAAATAAAAATGTGAGCATATGATTAAGTATTATATGCTAAAATGAGAAACTGATTGAACCCGGAAATAAATCCAAGTGAAAAAGGGCAAATTTGAAAATTTGTAAAATAAGGACCTAAGGGTCAAGAATAGAATAAGCTTAAATGAAAAAGTGAACTAAATGATAAATGAAGAGTTAAAATGCCAAAAATGAGAAATGGGATTATTGTGTAAGGCAAACAAGGCTTTAAGGGAAAAAGGAGAAAGAATACCACATTTGGTCTTGGAAGAGCTCATTTTAGCAAAACATTTTGAGAGAGAGCTTGAGAGGAGAAAAGGGAGAAAAGCTAGGGCAAGGTGATTTCTTCCCATATCTTGCTTCTAAAGTGATCAAGCGTCTTGGGTGAAGGAGATTCAAGGGGTTTTAAGGTATGACACAAACCCTAGAAATTCTTTAATGATGTTTGGGTTAGAAAAACCCTAATCCATCCATGGGTTTTGCTCATGGTTGGTTTATGATGGTATTTGGATGTCAATGGGAGTGATTCCCACGTTATGGCTTGAGTTTTTGAGAATTTGGGGTGAAAAATTGCGAAAAAGAAAGAACCAGAAAAACTGGGCATCACGGGCCCCTTCATCGCAGTAAAGGGCACCCTTGCCGCGGCGAAATCCTTCGCCGTAGCGAAGGGTTGCCTTGCCGCGGCGAGGCCGAGGGCCAAAAAGGCGCCCCCTCGAGTTTGCCAAGGCGAAGTGCTTCGCCGCGGCGAAGTCACAGTTCACAAAGGCAAAATTTTAGATTTTTGTTTCCGAACACCTCGTTTTCGTACCTCAATAGTTTAAGGACCCTAATATATGATTAATGGGGGTTCAAATAAGGATAAAACTAAATGAAAAACATACTGTACCTCGCCGCCAAGGCGAAGCGAACGTCTTCGGGCAGACTTAGTGTCTTAACCTAAGACCGTTAACGAAAATTAATCAACATTCAATAAAAATGAATAATAATTGTTTATCCACTAAGAGTTGCATGATTGTTATTGACTAGGGACGGGTGAGGAACACCTAACCTAGGACCGAGATCGAAGGGAAGGAAACTAGAGCCGATAGCTTCGGTTTGTTCATTGACTCTATCCTTATTTCAAGTGTTTTGGTAGTATACAAATTAAATCTGAAATGATTATATGGAATGATATATCTTTACAAGTGATATTTTGAGAAGTGCACCATGGATTTGAAAATGTGATAATTGAAATGATTAACGGTGTTGCATGTGAAGATTAATTGGTGTAAAACAGGTGGTCAATTCTTGACATCTTGAATTGAATCGATATATCGAATGAACAGCCTGGTGGGATGCCCCAATCGGCATCCGTCATGAAGGCACCTCAAAATTGTCCAATGTCCCACTTGGTGGGATGCACCAATCGACATCCATCATAATGACGTATGGCATTGAAGAAATGTTCCCACTTGGTGGGATGCACCAATCGGCATCCGTCATGATGGTGTATGACATTTAAATACCACATGTCGGGGTGCACCAATCGACATTCGGCGTGATGGGAGACCGAAAATTGTGTAATGTGTAAGCACATTACCAAATGATAAGAAGGTCGGGATTCACCAAAAGAAATCCGTCATGAATGGGAATTTCATAGACAAAGTGAAATAACGAACTTGATGAGTGTAAATGGGATTTGTAAACTAAACACATCTTTAAGAGTGCACGTTTAAATCTCATGAATTGAATTGTGGTATGATTTGTTGCATATGAAAATGCATATATTTATATGATCAATGATTTGTAAAGTGAAAGCATGCGAAATGAATAAGCATGAGTATTGTTTGTTATAAAAGGCATGGTTTAATGATAAATGCATGTCATATTGAATTGAAAATTGGAATAGAACTATATAGAATCACTAAGCATGAAAATGCTTAGCGTATAGTTTTTATCTATGCACAGGTATCGAGTAAGCAAAAAGAGAAGGCCAAGTTCAAGAAGCGTAAAGTCATAAAGAAGCACGGCATATAAGTATATACCCTATCATATGCATATCATTTCTTTTGAACATGTGATATTTTTAAAACAAAAGAGTTAAACTCTGAAATATTGTTTTGTGTATCATTTTGTAAAGGCAAGATACGCCATTTTGTAACGAATTGTATAAGAATAAATGTTTATGGGCCTACCATTTGAAAATGCTTCTGTGTAATTGAAATTTCAAAAAGGAAATGACATAAATAAATGTTTTGATAAGATAAATGAAAACGGTTGGAGTAAACCGGGCTCCGGTTTGGATCCTTTATTCGGGTCGGGCCGGAGATTCGGGTCGCGACATTTTTGAAAAAGAAAATTTAATAACACGGTAAATAAAAAGGATTAAATGAGCGTCCCTGGGTTTCGGTTTGAATCCGTCAATCGGGTCGGACCGGGATTAGGAGTCGCTATAGTAACGACCAACCACCACCGGCCTATGATCAACAATCCTTTATGGAGGCTATTAGTGCTATGACTGCTACCATTGCATTGTGCGGAAGGTTAGGCTACCACCATTGCAATATGTTAGTGCAACGGGACCGTGGAGGACCGAGTAACCTCCAGAGGTTTAAGGCACATCATCCTTCAACCTTCAAGGGAGGAGGGGAATCGATGGAAGCCGATCATTGGTTCCGGCAAGTTGGCAAGATTTTGGAGGCTATGGAGGTCACTTCCGATGCCACGAGAATAAGGGTAGTTGCATTCCAGCTAGATGGTGAGTCCCAAGTATGGTGGGATCGGGTTAAAGCCTCGAGGAACTTGGAGGTAATGACTTGGGAAAAATTCTGTGAGCTCTTCATGGGAAAATATTTCTCGGCATGTACACGACATGTAAAAGCTAGGGAGTTCCTAGAGTTGAAACAAGGACCGATGATGGTGCTCGAATACGTGGCTAAGTTCACTGAATTAGCACGTTTCGCTGATGATTATGTGGCTACTGACATGGATAAAGTGAGGAAATTTGAGGATGGTTTGAAATTATCCATTCGGGGTAAAATTGTGGGACTTCTCCTGCAAGATATGAACTCGATGGTCAGAATAGCTATGGCCATAGAGAGGGAAGTGGATAACGCACGGAGCATCTGGGATACGGGTGCTAGTGTTATGAGGAATGAGAGTTAACTCTCTTCTTCTAGCTCGGGAAAGAAGTAGAGAACTTATGCTCCGCGAGGGTTTCAAAGACAGGGTGACGGAAACCAGGGCCAAGGCTAAGATCAGTCATCCCAAGATGGGAGACACTTCAGGGTTCCTAGCTAGCCAGGGCAAAGAGTGTGTTTCTAGTGCCACCAGCTTAGACACTTGAGACAAATTTGCCCTCAGAGGCAAGGATCCTAGAGTTATAGGGATACCACACCCTGGGCCATCAAGGCATGCATGCACGCAGCTTATTCCTCCTGTCTCCACCATGGGCTAGGGAAGACAGTATCAGTCCCAAGGTGCTGCATAAGCACCTACTGTTTTGCAGACAAGCCACATGGGCCGGGGCATCGGTAGAGGTCGAGGACAGGGCTCACAGGTCGGGACTTCAAGGACCTAGGGGTGTGTCTACGATATCACACCCCATGCTAAGCTTAAGTTGATCAGGGCTTCACATTCGTGGTAACATTTCTACTTTTCACTTATACAAAGTATTGTTTGATTCTACATCTGGTCTAATTGCTTTCGCATCATGTGTAAAAGATCCTCGGGCTTGAGGTTGAAACCTTTGAAAAGCCAAGCATGTGGATTCTCCCGGGAACTAAGGTGAGTGTTGATAAGATATGTTAGATCAGAGTTATAGAGGATCTCAAGATTCTACTCATTGTGGACCTGAGGGTCATGGACATGCTCTGAGTTTGATGTCATCCTTAGATGCACTAGTTGATCTGCACATCGAGTCGCCATTGATTGTGATCGTAGGAGGGCTGACCTACACATTGGATGGTACTCAGGTTACGCTTTAGGGGATAAGAATGATGTTAATTCCGAGCCGTACCTAATTCCGAATTGCATCGTGATACTATAGTGTGGCGTAAGCCTTACCCCGAAAAAGACGAGGTACAGATTTGATCTACCTGGGTGATTTAGAGTACGAGGATGTTTTTCTAGGATGTATCAACGGATTACCTCTGTATAGGGATGTAGATTTCGTTATTGAGTTACACCCTAGTACATCGCCTATTTCTATGACTCCGCATAGAGTGACGCTTGCTGAGTTTGTTGACCAATTTTTGTATAGAGATCAAAATTATGTTACTCTTACCCAAGGACTATTACCTAATCCTTAGTCTAGGCACCAAAAACTTGTTTGTATGCTCAACATAAAAATGGATTTGTTACTGAATTTATTGAAGATTTAGTTTGGTCATAATGCTGCAAGTGCACAAGCTGTACAAATAATAAAAGTGGACCTATAAGTCCGGATATCATTCCCACAGAGATTGAAAAGAATTTAAAGTTCAACTACCCTAACTACTCAAGTTCCACACTATTTGAACTTCCATTTCATAAAATTTTCAGTAACCTAACTATAATTCTACTATTTGAATTTCTACATCTATAATAAAAGGAAAATTTAAAATCCTAGACCTAAATTGGACTGAATCAAATTATTGCTGGAAGTAGACATTAAGATTTCACTGCTGTGAAATTATCAATTCATGTAACATAATCTAATTCTATTCTATCATGAATTGGAATATGAAATTGTCAAAGAGGCAAGGTAGTATAGTTTGGATTTCTCCCTTAACCATACATTTCACTGATTAGAGAGTCATGTTCATTTCTAAAACATGTGTTCTTTATAAGATCTGGGTATTTTTCTTTTTAAATACTTCATACCCATTTCTTATGACTGCAGATTGCTGCTTCCCAAGACAGGGCCATTGCTAGATTTCTACAAGATGAATGATGTCTCATCCTCGAGATCTTAAAGAGTTCTCCTTTCCTTGATTAGATCTAAGTTAACACAGATCAAGACTGTTCCTCCAAACTAAGGAGAGATTTTAATTGACTAAATTGATAGATCACAAAATTAATTTCAAACCATGAGTAAATTTATGATTTATCTAAGCACTGTGAGTCTATTAGTTCATCAAATTAGTCTAGCATACCCTGGCAATCAGATCTACGCCTCCCAATTCCAACTCATGTCACCTAAAGGGCTCCCCGAAATCGTAGAGCTAGATAACGGTCCTTTTATGGGTATAAGTTGCTAATGTTGGGAACAATTCACTTCATGAACAACACCATTCAAATAAACTCAAAATTCTCAATCCAAGAAATCTCTTTCTAATTGTGTAGGAAAGACCATAATTGACATTAGATCTTTCCCAGCAGAAGTTGTGTTTCTCGAAAACTGAATCACAGTGAACACTGAAATACCGATAAGGAAATTTCCAATGCAACTGTGATCAACTAAAAGAAATGAATTCCAGCTTTTATGTAGACTTCATTAGATTCAAACAGTAATTGGAATTGATTTTCAACAATTTAGCTCAACTTTGAAACTTCTGAACAATTCACTGTTTTAAGTGCAGTAAACAAATTGAAATTCTACGCTAAATCTAATCTACGAAGAAAAGAAAAATAAAAGAAAAGAAAAGAAAAATATAATACAAAAGAGTCCTCAGCTCCCCAGATGCTCTGGTTTTTCCGCCGACAAACTGCCTCACTTTCCTCAAATTGTGTCTATTTATAGAGCCCTAGAAGTTTGAGCCTTAAATTCGAGGCTGCATTGTGGATCCCCAAAATTCTGGCCTAGATTTCATTCTGTCGTGACCTGAAAGTGTTGTTGCAACAGAGTTTAAATTTTTATCAGGTCTCTATTGGGTAAAGATAATTGTCTGGTCACGACTGTTTCATGTGCATCCTTCGATCTCGCCACTAAGCTCTCTGTCACTCTTACGATTTGCTCTTCAACATATTTATTCTATCGAGACAAGTAGCTCTCCGCTACATGCATCTTTCTTTGGATCTTTAACAATTTGTCCTGCAAGGTTTGTCATTCTATCCATTGTATGTCGCGACAATCTTATGTGTGTTTACTTGAATAGTTATGTTACAACATCGACAATTGTGTCGTGACATTGTTTCTATGCAACTTCTTCAAATTTGTGTCGCGACCTAGTTTTTATGTCACGACAACATTTCTGTTGGTTCTCGTTGCAACAATGTTTCTTGTATTTTCAGCATTCTTGTCGCGACCAGGAAAGTTTGTCATGACAGAGTCTTGTCACAACTTAACCTGATTTCTTGTTGCAACTTCATTTTGATGTTGCAACATAGTCTCTTGGTGTTGTAGATGTTTTTTGTCACGACCAAGTTTTTATGTCATGATAGGACTTTTCTGTATTCAACTTATATTTGTGTCGCGACCCAGTTTGTTATGTCGCGACAAGACCTCTCTCCTTGTGGTCGAATCCCGCTTCCGATGATAGAAAAAGTCTCTGTCACGACTTTTATTTATCAATGTTCATCTTATCTTTGTGTCAGATCTTAAGATCCCTCAAGGCGTATTATTAGAAACATCTCTTCAGCCTTGAAGTATGTCGTGTAACATTGATTCTTTGTATTTCCCTATTGCTAGTTTACTAAGGCATCACCCGTCATGGTTCTGTTTATATGTCGCAACCAGCGTCTCTTTTTTCTTTAGCGTCGTGACATACATCACCTTGTCGCGATAGAAGTCTTTCTTTGAAGCTCTTCCTCTGTCTCAACTAGATTTTTCATGTTACAATAATCTGTGTTGTAGCAGATGATCCCTTGTCGAGATGACTTCTGCTTTCTACTCAAGCTTTCTATGTGTCGCGTATTGAAGGTTTCTGGTTTAACAAATTCTTCCCGGTGTCGATATCCTCACAAAACCTTGTCGCACTACAAACTTTCTTTGTCTTAGACGAATTGCTCGATTCTTCCCATTTTCTGCCTTTAACATATCAGTCTTTGTTACGACAGCTCCTCTCTATTAGCTTAGATGTTTGTCAATATTGACACAAAAACTCGTTGCAACATGAGATCGTGAATTGCTCTTTTTTCTTTCTTTCTTGTTGGAATTTTCATTTTTGAATTAAAACCTCGTAAAACAATTAATTGGTGAATATTCCATAATTTGGTACAAAATAGGCTTAATATATTAAATATAAGTCAGAAAATGATTAAAAATAGATGAGTTAAGATTCACTGAGTTAAGAACTCAAGGTCTAATTGGCAGAATTGTCGGGACGAGGTTTCATTAGACTCCAGCACTTCACTTGTGGTGCTCCTGGGCTCTATTTGACAAGAAGAGGATGAATTCTTTGGTCGTATAGATTACCAACGGTTAACAGTGGCTACCATTAAGAATAGGCACCGTCGCAGATCGATGATTTGTTCGATCAATCGGCAGGCGTAGTCTACTCCAAGATAGACCGCCTCCCTTTCTCTCGCTCCCCTGCCTTTGTCAGGCCCTCAAGAGCCTCTAATGGTTCCTGCATCAATTCCCCCTGAGGTTGCATTTGAGCTTGTTCACCCAAAATACACTCTTCCTCCATACTTCCTCCTTCGATGAATATGTTATCTGGCAAGCCTTGAAATTGATGTCTGTGCTGTCACTTTATGATCAATTCCACTTTGGAAGCCCATCTTAATTTCTGGTCCAGGGTGCCCTCCACAAGATGAATTTCAGCTTAATTTTGGGCATTGAATGTCTTCACTCTTCCTAAAGTCACCCACTAGCTTGGTAAGGTCTAGAATTACTGTTCAACTGCAGATTGGCCGGGTGGTCGAGGCTATACTAAGAGACACACTGTGATGTGGAGGAGGTATATCAGGAGGTCTTGTCTCCTATGAGGAGTTTGTGTGGTTCCCCCAACTAGGGTTGTGGCATTGTCAAATGGTGCATTAGTCAAAACACTGCCAGGTGCACCCATCCATTGGTTTCTATAGTCCTCACGATCTATATGTATTAGGATTCTCTCTCCACAAGTTGTCGACCCTCACTATGGAAGGTTCCTGTAATTCCTCATGGACATGTATGCTCTAAGGTTTCTCTCCACAAGGTACTCACTATACTGTTCTCCCCTTAGGTGTTCCATTTGATCATAGTTCAAGCCCACTGAACACGGATTCCCGCAAAGAAAAACAGGCAACATTAAGACTACAAAAAAACAACTCAAGAACAATTTTTTTTTTTTTGGTGAAATGAAACAAATGAAAAACTGACAGTAAAATATAAAACAGATTCACCAATACTTGTGATGAGGATCACAAGTGTTCCACAGCTTGTCAAATGCACTTAGGCACCATCCCCGGCAACGACGCCATTTGATTCGTGCCATAGTAGGTGTATTGGAATCAACAAAATTTATATCCTAAATCCTATTGCCGTAACAGAGCTACTGCAGTATAATGGCTCTAGGGTTGAACACGTGGGATGGGGTTTTCTTCTGCATAAATTGATTTGGCAAAGATTCAAAATGGTGAATTTCATTGATTTTAAGGTTTGATGAAACAGTGATTTCGTAAAAACAAGTGGTATGGTGGTTTACAGCTAAAAATAAATGAAGAAAATAAGAAAAAGAACTCCTTTGAAGCATTAGGGCTACCGGTTCAGGTCCCATGAAACTGAGGTCCTCGGGTCATTTCTCTGAGGAGGATGACCTATAGTCATTCCCTGAACCGGATCTTCATTTAGCTTTTAAAACGAAACCCTAAAATTATTATCCTTTTGAAAAGCAGCATTTATAAAGCATAAATGTTCCCTACAGTAAATACCCGTCCCCAAATATACCCTATAGTGACTCATATAAGACAACAAATCGACCTCGTGATCTAGCAATAAGCATCCATCAACAACCTGTAAGATTACAAATACTGGTCAAATACATCTCAAGAGGATTTAAAACCTAGATTGAAGGATTTAAACCTAAATGCTCAAAATCGCTGCGTTAAAAATGTGGGAACCAAAAAGTTTACCTTAAAATCGTTGTTCAAGAGTCTCCTTCGCTGAGAAGGTTAGCCAACCATCCTCCTAGTTGTCATCCGTGGTGTTCGGGCAAACTTGGTGAGAGAAAATGAGAGAAAAGTGGAGAGAAAGTGAGGGTGCTGAGAGCCGAAAGTCATCTCCGTCAAATTTATTGATTGAAGCTGATTGATCTTACGCCTCGATCAAGATTATATACGCTGTAGTCAAGGAAATTACAAAAAGAACCGGAAACAAAAGCTATTAAGAGGACAAATTTGGAAGAAACAAAAAAAAGTAACAAAACATGAAAGCGCCAAAAAGGTGAACAAGGGTCGCTTGATGAATAGTGTCGTGCAAGAACAAAGGCGCGCAGAAACACTTCTCAATGTGCAAAATTTCAGCCCACTTTCTTGCATTTTCGCTTCTTCTTCCTTCCGGGTCTCGACCGAATGCCGTTTTTGATCGAATTCTTCGTGCTTGACTGACTAACAATTTTTTGGCATGGTTAGCTCGCAAAAACTGAAATTTTTTTCACAAAATGCGATCAGTAGAATAGCAGGACCTAATGTGCAAATCGGGGTTAATTACATGACAAGACGCAAAGAGTGCTTCAAACCTCGTGAATAAAAATTGTGGTCTGGAAATAGCACTGAGCACTAATCACACCTCCAACCTACACATTACAGTCCCTAGCAAATGAAAGAAACAGAAAGAGTAGAGAGGCATATCAAACAAAATCAGCAATTATGTTCTACAAAAATATATTTCAAAAAGGTTGTGAATGAGTAATGCCTAACCCTAAGTAAGAATCATCAAGCCCTTGCCTAATAACTATCTTGAGAGAATGAATGCCATACAAAATTGAGTATAAAAAAAAAACCTTCATCTCGGTGAATCAACCAGAAACTTCCACCAAAATCTAAGTGTTTGTTTGATCAGCTCTCAACAATAAATTGCCAAACTGCACTCTCCCCCTAACCGTGCTATATCACACAACTTTCGCATGCTAACCGACCTAAACATATCGTGATTCCACTCTTATTCCACAACTCTTTTTGTGTTGTAGGGTGCTATGCTGAGGAATCGACCTCACCAAAGTCCATGTAACGGGGATCTACCGATGACTCCCAACCAATTAAGGCTTAGGCACCACAAGTCATATGGTCTTTCGACCACTAACTCTTTCTCAAAGCCTCACCTCGAACTCGAATGATTTCGAGACTCCAGCACCTACAACTTGCTAAACTCCACCCATCCACTTGTGTAGAAGGAAAGGCACTAAGTCGGTGGCTCCTAATCCGCTTGGCTTAGGCACCGGCTTTAAAGGCTTTCACCATATGTTCCCACCGTGCTCTCTGGTTTCAAGGCAAAGCGCTTGCAATTTTTCTTTTCTTTTGCTTTTCTTTTCTTCTTTATTTTGAAGATTACATTGGCCTTCTATTCATGGGGGTCCTAATCATTAAAGGTGGTCAACTAAACTAGGGTAGGTTATTGTAAAGGCTTAGGAGGTTAGGCAAGCCAGCATTAAGAAACCCGATGCACTGTGTGTGGTTAACTAAAGGTGGAAGAAAAAGGCCGAAAGCAATAAGAATTCAACTTATCATCCACTCAACCAGGCATGGAACCAATCTAACATCAATAGAATTGGACAGTGTTTCAATTTTTCAAACTGTAGGCTAGGCAAAACACAAAAAAATGGGTGCAATTTTTGAAAAAGCAAGCTTCAGATAATATAGCAAATTTTCACAAAGGAAACCAGCTTCACTAAACATCAAAAAAATGGGCTTGCTCAAAATAATAACAAAAACATAAATAAATGCCACTTCCTTCACTAACTCTCCCCCCAACTAAATGTCACATTGTCCGCAATGGGGCTCGGATTAGAAAGTTAGAGAAGGAAGTGCTACCTACTTGATAAGATGTGCTCATTGTTGGATAGGAGACTTCACAAGATTTCCATCGAGACCTTATTCACTCCGTTTGGGTTTCAAATAAACAAGTTAGGAGAAGAAAATAGAGAAAAAAAGTGACCAGTTGGAGAATTTTTAAAATTACACCTTTATAATAATTTCAAAAGTGTTCTTTCTGGCTATATTTAGATTCTACACTTCTATCCAACTGCTCAAGAAAGCTCAAACGGAGTTTGACAGAAAGTTATGAGCGAAACAAAATTGGGCTACGAATTTGGAGCAGGTTGCGAAAATTCGCACTGCGAATTTTTTTTTTTTTTCATTTTGAGAATAAAAATAAAATAATAATTTTTTAATATATATATATATATATATATATATATATATATATATATATATATATCACAAATGTATAAAATAATGCACAACGGAGCAATATATATATATCACAAATGCACAAAATAATGCACAAAGGAGGCAAAATCAAACTGCTAATGCAAAGTTGCGATTTCAGAACCTCGCGAAATTTCACAGCTGCGAAATTTCACAAGAACAAAGTGGACTCGCGAAATTTGCGTGTCGCGAAATTTGGGGTGTGAAATTTTGCATGCCGCGGGAATTTTCAGACGTCTACTTCTTCTAAAATTGAACCAAAGGCCCGCAAAATAAAAACAAGAAAATTTAAAAAATGTAGAAGAATGAAAATTAATCTAAAACAAAGACATCTAAAATCAGGAAAATTTAAAAAGAAAAATAAAGAAACCAAATAAATAAAAAAACCCAAGAAAAATCAAAACAAAGTGAGATCAGGAGCTCCCAAACCGCTTTAGGCCTTTGGAGGTTGTCAACCGGTGGAGCTTGGGATGCTGGTCCGTGTGCTCTATGTCCAACCAAAGACCCAATCCATCCGCTTATGCCATGCAAGCAGAGCAACCACAATGTTCCTCGGCGTGGCAAAATGTATGAACAAAGGCCACTAACTTCTCGAGACCAGAGGCAGCAAAGGTAATGGATGGGCCTTTGCTGTGTGTTTGTAAAAGGTATGTGGCAGTGTAGGCAAGATGTTGACTGGCAATGGTTGTTTTTAAGCCATAAAGGCACTTGGATCCAAATCTATAGGGATTGGGTGAAGTATGCCTCGTGCTCTTCCCGTCTCTCTCCCTCCAAGCCTCCCTACTTCCTTTGGCCGGTAGTTCCTCAGGAGCATCTAATGGTTCCTGCATCAATTCCCCCTGAGGTTGCATTTGAGCCTGTTCACCCAAAATACACTCTTCCTCCAGATTCTCCTCCTCTTGATGAACATGTTGCTGGGCAAGCCTTGAAATTGATACCAGGTTGTCACCTTTATGATCAATTCCACTTTGAAGCCCATCTAATTTCTGGTCCAGGGAATTCTCCACAGTATGAATTCTTTGGCTTAATTGGGCATTGAATGTCTTCTACTCTTCCACAAAGTCACCCACTATCTTGGTAAGGTCTAGAATTGCTTGCTCAACTGGGGAGATTGGCTATGGTGGTTGAGGCTGAGACGAAGAGGCATACTGTGGATGTGGAGGAGGTGCATACTGTGGAGGTCTTGGTTCCCATGAGGAGTTTGTGGTTCCCCTAACTAGGGTTGTAAGTATTGTCAAATGGTGCATTAGTTGGGGAAACATCACAGAGGGGTGCACCCATCCACAGTTCTTGTATGGTCCCTCATGGACCTATATGTATTAGGATCTCTCCATGGGTTGCTGACTTGCCATGGAAGGTTCCTGTAATCCCTCATAGACATGTATGCTCTAAGGTTTCTCTCCACAAGGTACTCACTATACTGTTCTCCCCCTAGGTGTTCCATTTGATCATAGTTCAAGCCCACTGGAACATGGATTCCTGCAGCAAAAACAGGGCAACACAAGACTACAAAAAAAAAAAAAAAAAAAAAATCCTGCAGTAATTATTATTATTATTATTTTTAATGAAATGAAACAAATGAAAACTCCAGTAAACATAAACAGATCACCAATACTTCTGATGAGGATCACAAATGTTCCATGCCATCAAATGCATCTTAGGGCACCATCCCCGCAACAACGCTATTTGGATTCGTGCCACAAAGAGGGTGTATCGGAATCAACAAAATTTATATCCTAAATCCTATCGCGGTGAACGTAGCTACTGCATAGTGGCTCTAGGTTGAACACAGGATGGGTTTTAGGCCAAATTGATTTACAGTGATTCAAAATGGTGAATTTAAGTTTGGATTTTAAGGTTTGATGAAAACAACGGATTTTGGTAAAAACAGTAGTCTATGGTGGTTTACAGGCTAAAAATAAGAAAAAGAACTCCTCGAAGCATTGGGCTACTGGTTTGAGGTCCTAAGGCAACTGAGAGGTCCCCGGGTTCATTTCCTTGCATTGGGGAGGATGACCTATAGTCATTCCCTGAATCGGATCTTCATTTAGCTTTTAAAACGAAACCCTAAAATTATTATCCTTTTGAAAAGCAGCATTTATAGAGAGCATGCAAATGTTCCTCGTAAGGAATACCCGTCTCTAATCTAAATTCCCATAGTGACTCATAGAAGACAAGAATCGAATCTCAGTGATCTAGCAATGTCCACCGAACCCAAAAGATTGCCAAATGCTGGTCAATCAAGGCATCTCAAGAGGATTAAAACCTAGATTGAAGGATTGAAACCTAAATGCTCAAAACTGCTTGCATTAAAAAACAAGGGAACCAAAAGTTTACCTTAAAACCTTTGCCCAGTAGCCCTCCTCTTCAAGGAGAAAAGCGGTCTAGCCAACCATCCTCCGAGTTGTCATCCCCGTGTGGTGTTCGCACTGAAAGGGAGAGAAAATGAGAGAAAGTGCAAAAAGCGGGAGAGCTGAAAGCTTCTCTCGTTAAATTTATTGATTGAAGTTGATTGATCTTACAGCCCTTGACTGAAGCTTATATACGCTTAGAGTCAAGGGAAATTACAAAAAGAACCAAAAACAAAAGCTATTACGAGGACAAATTTGGAAGAAACAAAAAAAGGTAACAAAAACATGAAAGCGTCAAAAAGCAGGTGAATAGTGGCTGCTTGATGAATAGTGTCATGCAAGTGAACAGTGCGCGCAAGAACAATTTCTCAACGTGCAAAATTTCTTGCAGCTTTACTTTTCTTGCATTTGCTGCTCTTCTTTCCTTCTGGTCTATGATCTGCAATGCTGTGTTTGACTCGAATTCTTCTGCTTGACTAACTCAACACTCTTAAGTACGCTTAGCTCAAGAAAATCGCAAAATTTGCCACAAAATTCGATCAGTAGAATAGCAGGGACCTTAATGTGCAAATCGGGTTAATTACGCTGATTAGTACGCAAAGAGTGCTAAAAACCTGTAATAAACAGGGTTCAAATAGCACTTTTTGAGCACTAATCAAGGGGGAGAGAATGTAAAACCTAAGAAAAATCGAATTTTTTCTGAAAAATTGCTAAATAGTAAATTACAAGAATATTACAGGTTGAAAACTTGGATATTTTCTAGATCTCGAATGACGAAACAAAACTTACCATTGGATTCGTCTCACGAAATCTAGTTACATAGACGAATCTCATCGAATTTCGAGACAGTCAGATTTTCACGTTTTTCGAGGTAATGGGTGTCCAGTGACTCCCAGGGATGAGATTGTTTATAAAAATCTTGAAAACTGGGAAATGACTTGAGTCAAGTTCATGGGATATAATTTGAACTTGAACGGAGACGAAATAACTCGCTTTAGGCCAAAGTCAGACCCTAACGCGGGTGGACAAGTGGCACGACGTGGGCCACACATCCTACTTAAACTTAAGTTGGGATAAAATAGGAATTAGGGCAAAAAGAGCCCAATTTCCTGGTTTGATAGAGAAAGAGAGGAGAAGAGAGGAAAAGGAGAGCTAGGCTTCCTTCCAAGATCTACAGAGTTCCGTTGGTCGATTTTCATCGGGCCAAGAACAAAAGTTCATCGCATCAACGAGGGTACGCTGCGGCACTGGAAAGGGGATTTACCAAGATCCAAGAGTGAGAGATTCGAAATCGGTTATCGGGTTAAGGAGGTTTCCTACCTATGTATCACGCTCCTAGAGGTAAGGGATTCTTCCTACCTTGGCTTACTTTCCATCTTTGGGCCGAGAAAAGAGGGTTTTTCATTTACGAGCCTGTTCGGAGAAGAAAAATTGGGTTTTTAGGTTATGCTCGATGTTTCTTCGCCTAGGCGAAGGTGTGGATCTTCCCATGGAAGGTTGGTTCTTCCTGTGGCGAAGGGAAGGCCTCGCCAGCCAAGGGGTCCGCCAGTGGGTAGACGTGCACGCCCCAAGCAAAACCTGGGGACAGCGAAGACGACTCTCGGCCCCGTTTAGGCGAGGCGTTGCTCACCTAGGCGAACCACTTCGCCTAGGTGAAGGTAGGCTACGCCTAGGCGAACCTACGATTGTCCGAGGCCTGTGTTTGTGGCCTATTTGGGGTCAGTTTTGTGGCCCGATGTGTGATTGTTGTGGCTTGTTTCGGGGGCCATTGTGTGACTTGTTTGAGTGTGTCATTGCTTGAATAAGAGTGACATGTTTGGATGTCAATATATGTGTTCTAATATGTTGACATGTAATGAGTTAGTGTGTGCAATGACCATGACATGGCTTGATTGTGAGTGTGCCACTACTTGACAATGTAGTGACTTGTTTGGATGTCAATGGGAGTACCCCAACATATTGACGTGTGATGAATTGTTATGTGTAATGGACATTACATGGCTTGCTTGTGTGTGTCAAGGCATGATCATAGAATGACATGTTGAATGTGAATGTTGATATATGCTTGTATGATATATTGATATGAATGATATGATGTATGGCTTCGCTCATAGTGATGTGATCGTCTCAGACACCTAAGTATGGTATGATTGTGTTGTCCATGTAGCATCATTGCGTATGACATGATATAACATGCAATGGCATATTGCACATATGCACGGTACACACATTAAATGGGTGTGAGGCATGGTTGGTAAATCGACACCACGCTTTGGTATTTGATCAGGCTCGTAAATGGACAACGCCGAAAGGTAGTCAGACTATTAAATAAAATGTTAGAAATATGTGTCGGGTATCAGCGAGAAGGGATAAATCCCCCCTCAAGTGAAAAACCCGCCAATTATGGTCAGACATAGTCCCCAGTGGTGAAAGGCCGTAAAAGTGTATGTATGGGTTTGTGGAGCCCGCGGTGGCACACCAAAAATCCGCTACCCACAAAAAGGCGCATGGCTTTTTTAATATAAAATGATCATTGTGATATAGCATCCAAAAAGCTTTTGGTTTATAAACAAATGAAATTTGTTTTGAAAATGATCATTGGATGTCATCCAGAATGATAGTTTATCACACACGGCTTAGGCATCAGGTGAGTGGAGTTTTTGTGAGGACTTGGGTGCATGATACATGATAAGTCGCATCTCATTTCGTGACATGGCATGTAGGATTCCATATAGAATTGGCATGTTCTTGTTGGAATGTGGATGTAAAATATTGAGTTAACATTACATGTGCACTTAGTGGGGAGGTAGCCCTCAGAGAGGTATTTCATCGGGGCGTGATCACCCTTTACGGATCAATCCTTTCAAAGGCTTCACACCTATGGACAACACTTAAATGAGGCCGTGATTGCGACATGTGGTCTTGATAAATCATTTTATAAAAAGTGTTTGGGACAAACTAGTTCTAGCATGTGTTTTGTAAAATAGAATTGTAGTTAAATTCTTTTCGACTATCACACATACGGTATGTAATAATTCAAAGAGGGTCGATCGCTTCCACGGACTGTTTTAGTGTATTATTCTCATACTTGCAATGTAAATATGGATGAATGGGTCCCGGTAAAAAGGGACGTTTCGAGGTGGTCCCGAGTTACTCGGTGCCCACAAGTAATTGGTACTGGACAGCAAGACCTAGGTGCTCACGACGAAGCACTCGCAGGTCGACAAATAGTCAATGGACCCCGATTAGCGTTACACACTCAACTTTTTTTCCTTTTGCAACTAAGGTTATAAACTTTGCCTCCATGGTTGAATGTGATATATAAGGTTGTTTCTTGGATCCCCAAGAGATAGCCCCACTACCAAGTGTAAACACCAAACTTGTGGTAGATGAATTATCTCACACACTTGATATCCAACTTGCATATGAATACCCTTCAAGTATAGCATGAAACATTGAGTATTGTAGGCTTAGTTATTTTATTATTTTTTAGATAACCAAGAATATACCAATAGCATTCTAATGTTCTACACTTGGATTGCTAGTAAACCTACTTAGTTTACTAATTGCAAATGAAATGTCAACTGTAGTACATTAAGCAACATACATAAAACTTTCAATTTCACTTGCATACTCAAGTTGAGCCACTACTCTATCATCATTCTTTTCTAGCTTTACACTCGAATTTAATGGAGTATTAGCATCTTTAATCTCAAAATGACTAAATTTTCTAACTACTTTTTCAATCTAGTGAGTTTGGTTCAGAGCATAACCCCCGATATTTCTTTTTATTTTGATACCCAAGATGATCTCTCCAAGATCTTTCATCTTGTAAGTGGAGGATAGAAACCTCTTCATTTCCATTATTTCTTTCATGTCACCACTCAATATTAACATGTCATCCCCATATAGACACACTATAACCACATAGTCTCCACAAGTTTTAGAATATAAGCACTTGTCCGTAGTGTTGAATCTAAATCCATTTGAAAGAATAGCTTGATCAAAATTTTCATGCATTGTTTAGGAGCTTGTTTTAAACCATATAATGATTTAACAAGCTTACACACTTTATTTTCATTCCTCTTTAGAACAAAACCTTTCGTTTATTCCATTTGGACCTCCTCATTGAGATCCCCATTCAAGAATGCCATTTTGACATCCATTTGATGAACAAATGGATTATGAATTGATGCTAAAGCAAACAATATCCTAATTGATGTTATTCTTGCCACCAACGCATAGGTATCAAAATAATCAATACCTTCTCTTTGTATAAACCTTTTAGCTACTAATCCAGCCTTTAAGATCCCTATTCAAGAATGCCATTTTGACACCATTTGATGAGAAAATAGATTATGGAATTGATGTCAAAGCAAACAATATCCTAATTGATGTTATTCTTGCCACCAGCGCATAGGTATCAAAATAATCAATACATTGTCTTTTTTAAACCTTTTAGCTCCTAATATAGCATTTAAGATCCCCATTCAAGAATGCCATTTTGACACCATTTGATGAACAAATATATTATGAATTGATGCCAAAGCAAACAATATCCTAATTGGTGTTATTCCTTTAACCAGTGCATAGGTATCAAAATAATCAATACCTTCTCTTTGTTTAAACCTTTTAGCTACTAATTGTTGTGCATAATTTGTGTGTGTCAATTTAAAACCGCAAGTGCACGGGTCAACAAGTAGTAAAGGAACTTGAAAAGTCCGGATATCGTCTGATGGGAAAGGACTTGTGTTGTCTAATGACCAACTACCAAGACTAATGAAGATTTTTGTTATCTAAGCTTCAAATTAAAAGGATGGGATGAAAGAAAACAAACAAGTTCTATTTAAGAGTTTGATTTTTGGGGGGAAAAGGGTAAATCAAGGTTAAACACCATGTTGAACCAAATTTGATGTGAATCTAGGGTTGATTCTTGGTCTCTAATGCATCAAGTTTCCTTATTAGCCCAGATTTATGAGTCATAAATGCATATCTTCGTAGGAGAGATTAACATATGGGACCTCAACTTTTGTATTTTTGGTCCCAATTTCTCACCATACCTCCCCTAATCACCTTCTGGTCCATATATGGTACTACAAGGCAATGTTAAGGCAAATTTCCATCTTAGGCCTTTTATAATCACCTTCATGTCCATACGATAAAATTCCTAAACTAAGAGAAGAACCAATAATTTCGCGGTCCATATGGTCTCTTCCGAATATCACTTGATGGTCTAGCTAATCTATTTCAGTGTTCACCCACAATGGATTAGCCATAGATATCTAAACAATTCATTCAAATTAAATAGACAACCATAATCACACAAGCACATGAAGATATGTGAATCTAAAACATTATCTCATATAAATGATGGAAACTAACACAGTAAATCCCTAAACAATCTCTCATAGAGGGAGTTTTTATCTATCCATAACAACAACAAACAAAAACTAAAGAATATTCAACAATTCATGGTTTAAAAGAGAGGATGAGAAAACAAATTGATTTTTCTGTCAAAATGGCCATCAATCCTCCTCCAAAAGTGGATTTTTTATCTTCCAATCGGTTCTTCTAGGTGTTCTTGACTTGTTCTCCACCTTCTAAAACCTCTAAAATTCGAACCCTTAAGAAAACTAGGGGTTTTGGCTTTTATATGAGCCATTTTGGGCTCAAAATGACTCAAAAATGGGTTGGCGGACCAAGCAGGCCCCATGTGGACCAACACTGGTGCTTAACACTGAGCATGGGTGCTCAACGTCGGTTCCACTGCCGAGCCAAGCTGAGCACGGGTGTCCAGCATTGATTTTAGCGTTGGCTCTTAGGCTACTTTGTGCTGCCTTTCATGATTTTTCATCTTAACTTTCTGAGGCCATAACTTTCTCATTTGAACTCCAAATTGGACAATCTTGGGCTCTATGGAAATATTGAGAAGTCTAGAATCCATCTATGCAAAGAAGAGAGCCATTGTTATCATATAGTTGAAAAATTCACAAGAGTTGATGCATGTTGTATGCAGTGGCTTTTCGATCTTTCTCATTTGGTCCAATTTGTACTATTTTTGCTCCAAATTGTACATAAAACCATAAGATGATATAATTAAGCATTAGAACTAATACAAACAACTCAAAAATATGTAAATGATAGGTGATTAGAGATGCATAATTTGGTATAAAATACACCTATCACTAATCTAGCCTTTATGGTTTAATCATGCCATCAGTGTGATATTTTCTTCGAAATACTCACTCGCACCCAATTGGCTTAGACCTCCGTTGAAGATCTAAAAAATAATTGAACCCATTTTATCATTGATATCCTCTTTCCAAAAACTAGCATTTCTAGATATCATAGCTTCTTTGTATGTTTTGGGATCCTCCTCTATTTGAATTACTATATGAATTTTCATTATAATATCTTCTCTATTTCCTTCTTCTAAGTAAAGGGAAGCTCTTTGAGAATCACTCTCATCCAATCCCAACACCTTTTCTTTTCTAAATCTTTGAATTTTTTGAGGCACAATGGGTTGCTCAACAACCTTTGGAGGTGTCTCCTCTTGGGACTCTCCAACACTAATAGGTAGATGAGAATTACAATCTCAAAGAACACTACATCTCTTGATTCAATTATAAATATTAGACTCCAAGTCTAATAGCCTATAAGCTTTGGTATTTGAGGAATAGCTTACAAATGCTTACTTAATGGCCCTTGGACCCAATTTTGTTTTATTTGGATTCGTTTTCTTGCAAGAAGCAAGACACCTCCCACACTTTGAAGTAGCTTGTATTAGGCTTCCTTCCTTTTTATAACTCATATGGAGAGATCTCATTTCCATTATTTCTTTTATGTCATCACTCAAGATTAACAAGTCATCCCCATATAGACACACTAATGAGTGTCTAAAACACTCATGTCATAGCCGCGTCCTTACTACGTTTTAGTTCTACTTTATATATTAATAAGTGCATTATTGCTCGATATCATATTTTTGAATTTTCAGCATTGCAGTGATCACGGTGGCTTTTACAAGCTTTTGGAAATGTGAAGAAGAAGAAGTGAAGACTTGTATAAATCACGACGCTTCTAGCTGTCGTGACAACGAGTGACGCTGGGTCATCGGGTTAAAGCCAAAGAGCGCCCAACGTCTGACTTTACATCGATTCCCATTCTCAATTATAAAAGCACTGAGACCAAATTTTGAGGTATCGAGGACAAATGGACGAGAGGAATACGGCTAAAAGCAACCCGAGATCGCAAAAACCGTGTTATGTATTTCTCTCAAACCATCACGATTTATAACTATTTGCAATACCATTATGTTCAGATTTATTTCTAGGATTTGAACCTCGCTATAGTTAAAAGGGTTAGAGATTACCCATTTTGTTTTAGTTTATTCATGAGTTATATCGAATTGCTTTAAGGTCTGTGGTTATTTTCATGGTAATGTTTAGCCAACATCGGCGATCTTGGTGTGGGTATCCGAGACTGAGAGATAAAGACTCCAGATTCAGTAGAGCAACACTTGGTCAATCACACAGAGATATCCCGGCCCAAGTGTGTATGCATTAGGGCTTGAGCATTTCAAGATTTTCAGCATGGTCGCGTAGATGCACCCAACTTATTGGCTAAATAGGGAAGGATATACCTTGAGAGAGGATATCTCAGGAGGCACGATCACCCTTCAAATGAATTCATTAATAAACCAATTACTAATTCCTCTTAGCAATCCATCAATTGTGGCAGGGGGAGGCAAAACCCTAGTTTTCACAAAAAGTAATTTCACAAGTAATTTATATTTAGTTTTAATTCTACGCATTAATTGGAAATTCATTAAGAGTTTAAGTCCAGATAATATAGTAGGGCCAATTCCAGTAGTCAACACACTTCTCCCTGTGGATTGATATACGTACTTAGGTACACTATATTACTTGATATGGCATGTGCACTTGTGCACATAGGCGCTTTACCCATTTTATACAAGTCACACATCACGTTCAGGTTATCAAGTTTTAAAGCACTGCCGGGAGAAGTTTTCGTGTCACATTGATAATAGTGAATTAGATATTACTCTGAATTTTATTTATATTTTTTTGCCTATATAAGTGTTTCAGAATTTGGTCTTTGCGCTTAGCGTATGATTATAATGAAGGTTATCAGAATGTTTCATAAGACGGGTTAAGTTGAACTACTTCCATTTGATCCTGAACCAGAAAGAACCTTACACCGATTACGCAGAGAACAAAGAGAAGCATATCAAAGAAATCTAGCGACCATGCATCAAACGGCGGGCAAGACTTAATCAAGAACAAAAATGAGTCAAGGGGTCATACGGGAATAATGGTAGGAATTATGCGCCTAGACCGTTTATACAGCCAGATGATCCGTTTATGTTGCTAGAAGAGTTTGCCTTACCACCTACAGTTGTTGAGTCTACTATCCAAAGACCACCCTTTCAGGTAAACAACTTCGAGCTGAAGGCAATAACCTTGCAGATGCTTTAGAACATTATGTTCCATGGATTGCCAAGTGAGAATTCGAATATGCACCTAACCAACTTCATCGAAGTATGTGACACGATCAAGTACAAAGGGGTGACCGAAGAGGCGCTTAGACTAAGATTTTTTCCGCTCTCACTAGACGAGTCAACCACTGGATTCCATTACTTCA
Source organism: Tetrastigma voinierianum (assembly GCA_016808115.1). Taxonomy (NCBI): domain Eukaryota; kingdom Viridiplantae; phylum Streptophyta; class Magnoliopsida; order Vitales; family Vitaceae; genus Tetrastigma; species Tetrastigma voinierianum. Next base: position 1,560,815 of record JAEQBH010000138.1, on the reverse strand, counting down.
TGGAACGACTTGGTGAAAAAGTTCCTGACAAAGTTCTTCCTGCCTGCGAAGATTGCACATTTAGTGCAAGAGATCAATACTTATAGACAACCCAGGAGAGAACTTCAGTTGCTAATGGGAGTAGATTTCACAACTGCATATGTTTAGACCATGTGATGATTCAGATGGATGCAGTCCACACTTTTATAACGAACCAAGGGATGCCACTGCACAGTTTATAGATGCCTAGGGTAACTAATGAAGAAAACTACAGACCAAACATATGAAATCCTGGAAGATACAGCTACTAACAGCAATCAGTGGCCTAGGGATAGGATTACACCGGAAAAGGTTGTGGGAGGGGCAGATAACGAGGTCCTTAACAATCTAGTTACTCATGTCACGGAGCTCACTAAAGAGCAAGGTACCGTAAATGTCGTTCAGACTAGCCTATGGGAGTTATGCGAATTCTGTGGAGGATAGCATGGTAGTACAAAATGTCATTCAGGACAACAAACAGTAGAGCATGCTTAGTATGTGTCCAGGTTTAATCAGCCACAACAATAGGGTGAGTATGGGAGCAACAATTATCAAACCGTGACCAGGCCAAGGGTGGCGTAACTGTGGCAGCCAAAATTATGGATTTGAGGAACACCAACAACACGCCACCACCCCCGAAAGCGAGCGAACCGCCACCAGAGAAAAAAGTGGACTTGGAACAAGTCCTTGCTCAAATGCTTACTTCTCATACCGCCTTTATGAATGAGATAAAGGCAAATATGCAAAACTAGGCCACCCAGTTGAATAATTAGGCAGAACAGTTGAGAAACCTGGAGGTGCAAATGGGCCAAATGGCTAATATACTGACTAAGAGGCAGCAAGGTTCCTTGCCAAGAAATTAAGAGAAAAACCTTAAGGGTGACGGTAAGGAACATGTTAAGGCTATCATGTTAAGAAGTGGTAGAGAGCTAGCTACAAGGGGGCCACCACTTGTAGTAAGAGAAGAGGAAACTGAGGTTATGAACAGCTCACCTGAACATCGATAAGGAGTAGCCACGAGACACCCGACGGGAGGAAAGAGATTGAGAAAAATGTGCAACTACACCGAACCCTATGCACTAGGCACCATATCCCTAGCGCTTCGAGGCGTAATAAACTGGATAAGTAGTTTACTAAATTCATGGAAGTGTTTAAGAAACTGCATATCAACATTCCATTCGCAAATGCATTAGAACAGATGCTCAACTATGTCAAATTCATGAAAGATATACTATCTAGGAAAATAATGTTATCAGAATTTGAGACAGTGAATCTTACTGAGGAGTGCAGTGCTATACTTCAGAGGAAATTGCAAACGTGTCGGGCGATCTGGGCAAACACAATCCCCTATAAGATAGGGAACTCGATCTTTGAGAGAGCCCTATGTGACTTGGGAGCCAGTATTAACCTCATGCCTTTATCCATTTTCAGATGGCTAGGTTTAGGTGAAGCTAGACTTACTACGGTCACCCTGCAGTTAGCAGATAGATCATTGGAACATCCCCGGGGAGTGATAGAAGATGTGCTAGTAATGGTAGACAAGTTTATATTCCCAACTTACTTCATAGTGTTAGACATGGAGGAAGATAAAGAGATACCCATCATTCTGAGCAGACCATTTCTAGCAACTGGAAGGGTTATGATTGATGTGTAGAAGGGAGAGCTGAAACTAAGAGTGCAGAATGATGAAATCAGATTTAGTGTATTTAATGCAGTGAGGCATCCAGCAGAGAGCAATGCATGCTTTATGATAGAGGTAGTAAAGGCCATAGAAGGCCTAGCCGCAGTGGCTCGACCGACCCTTGCAGGCCAGCCTCTCAGACAAAATGCTAAGGAGAAACTATGTGAAGAGGCCAAAGAGTATGTGAAGTAGATGGACTCCTCCTAGCCGAACAGGAGGAAGTATTATGAGCCATTAGAAGAGAACACTCGCACTTAGTGCCCCTGCTGACGGTAATTCACCATAGCTGGAGCAAAAGCCACTCCTCGCTACTCGGGAGGTATGCGCACTGGGGGAATCCCCAACCCTACTCGCTATCATATCAGCATCTCCGATAGCAAAAGGAAGAAGAGAAGCTTTTGAGAGTGCTTCGAGATCATAGGAATGCTATCGGGTGGTCTCTAGCTGATTTAAAGGGGATCCGCCCCTCCATGTGTATGCACCGGATCCTATTAGAGGATGGGCACAAACTGTCATTAGAAGCTCAGAGGAGACTAAACCCAACAATGAAGGAGGTGGTAAGAAAAGAGGTATTGAAGTGGTTAGATGCAGGAGTGATCTACCCAATCTCAGATAGTTCGTGGGTAAGCCTAGTACAAGTTGTCCCTAAAAATGGAGAGACCACAGTGATACAGACTGAGAATAACGCACTGCTACCTTCTCGAATAGTTATAGGGTGGAGGATTTTCATAGACTATCGAAAATTAAATAAGGCAACTAGAAAAGATCATTTGCCACTTCCATTCCTAGATCAGATGCTAGACTGGCCGCGTGGCACGAGTATTACACCGCTTTCAGACGTATCTTCAAGCTATAATCAAATCACTATATCACTGGAGGACCAAGAGAAAACAACATTTACATTCTTGTATGGTACGTTTGCTTTTGCGACCCTTTGGGCTGCGAACGACCGCATGTTTCACACAGATGATGGGCTTATATCTCAAACATGGTCAGAGAACAATTTAAGTATTCATGGATGATTTCTCTATGCTGTGTGGAAATCTTTTTGATAATTTCCCGAGAACCCGAGATAGGCAATCGAGCAAGATGTGAGGAAACCAACCTTGTGCTGAATTAGAAAATTGTCACTCATGGTGAAGGGAACATTACTGTACACTGGGAAAATTCAGATATCAGAGAGAGGAATTGAGGTAGATAGAGCCAAGATTGAAACAATAGAGAAGCTATTGCCCCCATCTTCAGTGAAAGGAATAAGGAGCTTTCTAGGTCACGCAGGATTCTAAAGGAGATTCATAAAGAATTTCTCCAAAATAGCTAAGCCCCTGTCGAATCTGCTTGTTCAAGGAGTGCCCTTTAAGTTTGATGATTAGTGTCTGAAAGCGTTATTGTTTCTCAAACAAAAATTGGTATCAACACTTATTGTAGTAGCACCAGACTGGAATCTTCCTTTTGAACTAATGTGTGATGCGAGCGACTACGCAATAGGGGTAGTGCTAGGCCAAAAAAGGGACAGGACATTTCAGGTTATCTATTATGCGAGTTGGACGTTGAATGATGTGCAACTCAACTATGCAACAACTAAAAAAGAACTTATCAGGTTCATAATACAAGTTCCGACCGTACTTAATCGGGTAATTGGGATAATAAGGCACAATCAATTATCTAACTATAAAGTACCCGAAGACTGCAAGGACGCGAAACCGAGACTAATAAGGTTGGTGTTACTACTCCAGGAGTTCTACTTAGAAATTAAAGATAAGAAAGGGACTGAAAATCTAGTAGCCGACCATCTTTCAAGATTGGAAGGGCCGAGTAAAGAAATGCAGATCAATGATGATTTTCCTGATGAATAACTCTTGGCAATTGAAGACAAAGAGCCAGTACCGTGGTTTGAGGATTTTGTGAACTACTTGGTAGCAAGAGTGCTCCCCCTAGAATTTAGTTATCAGTAGAAGAAGAAATTTTTCACACAAACAAGCACTACCACTGAGGAACCCATCCTCAGACAAGCATCAGGTCGACTGTGATAAGAAGATATGTCCCGCAAGAGGAAATAGAAAGAGACTAACTCATTGTCACGCTAGCATGTGGGGGCACTTTGTAGCCAGGACAACCTGCAAAGGTACTTCATTCAGGATTCTATTGACCTACCTTATTCAAGGATGCACACCACTTTGTGTTCACCTGTGACAAATGCCAAAGAATGGGAAGCATATTAAAACAAGATGAGCCGCCTTTGCAACCTATTTTAGAGCTAGAGCTAATTGATATTTGAAAGATGGATTTTATGGGTCCTCTTCTTTCATCTTTTAGCAACCTATAGATTCTCTTGGCCATAGACTACGTTTCTAAATGGGTGGATGCCATACCTACCCGAACTAATGATGCCAAAGTGGTAGCAAGCTTTCTCCGTAGTCATATATTCACCCGGTTCGGAACTCCAAGGGCATTGATCACAGATGGGGGAACACATTTCTATAACAAACTCATTGACAACGTGTTGAGGAAATATGGTGTCCAAGACGCACTCGTATACACCCCACGACTAACGGCTAGTATGTCGAAAGAGAAATCAAATCTATCTTAGAGAAAATAGTCAATAGCTCGAAGAAAGATTGGGCGAAAAAGATAGATGATACACTATGGGCATATAGAACAACATTCAAGACACCATTGGAAATGTCACCATTTAGGTTAGTGTTCGAGAAAGCGTGTCACTTGCCTATGAATCGGGAGCATGTAGTATACTTGGCAACTAGGTACTTGAATATGTATAGTAAGATGGCCTAATTTCCAGAAACGTATGTTACAGCCGTTGAATATGAGTTCGCAAGGCGCATCGAGAATGCAAGATATATAAAGAAAAGACGGAAGCTCATCACTTATAAGTATATTGCAAGGAAAGAGTTTGAGCGGTCAATCTGTCCTCTTATTTAATTTCGACTCAAACTTTTCCCAGTGGAAATTAAATAAGGTGGTCGAGACCATTTCATCAGGATTCATACTGGAGGAGCGTAAATTATGAATCCGTGAGAAAGGAACCTGTAAAGTTAACACACAACGATTGAAGCTGTACTTTGGGGGCGAGTTTCATGCAAGCAAGAAGGCCATACATCTGAGCACACCAAAAATAGTGCCATAGGGAGTTCGTACAGTCCCGTAATCTCAAGAACATTGAGATTAAGGGAAGTCGAGCTAACGACATGAAACAAAACGCTACTTAGGAGGCAACCTAAGCTTTTTGATGTTTTTCTTTCCGTAGTGTAGTTTTGAGTGTTTTTAGTTTTTGGCATGTTTTTATGTTTCTTTCCATAATCGGAATTGTTTGTTTGTTTGTTTTCAGGACCCGAGATAGTAGTGGCAACGGAGAGCTAGTTCGAGAAGCTCATTCCAGGGGTACGAAGGGGTTGGAACTTCATTCAGGGAGTTTTCTCAAACTTAGAAAGTTTTGTAAAAAAATTGAATTTGACCATCTCTGTAATTTAGCGACGTTCCAATGTCTCGATGTTGAAAGAAGTCGAAAACATAAGCCTCTGTCATGTTGCGATGTTGGGTTTCAACGTTGTGACATTAGCAAACCACATTTTGGAGCCCTCTCTATAAAGACGTGACGTTGGCCTCAACGTTGCGACGTTAGATTTCAACATGCTCGGGAACGTCGCAACGTCGAATTTCAACGTCACGACATTGGCTTAAATGACTCTTGGGAACGTCGCGACGTTAGGATCCTAATGTCGCGATGTTGAAACTTCCACCTTTTAGAATGTCACTTATCGCTGATCTAAAACGCCGTGACGCTGGCAATATACTTAAGAACATCGACGTCGTCGATGTCGCTCCCGTTTTATGAACATAAACGCTCATCTCTTCCTGCACGTAAACCCTGAAGAACCCTAATAGAGCTCCGATTTTTGCAGATACCTAGAAAACGCATCCAAGCTTGTCCTAACTGATTCTAGAAACCCCCCAAAGCCCTAAGAATGTTCCTAGACCTGAGAATCACTAGTGCTCACCTTAGTTTGGAGTTCCTAATTACGGTTTGGGTTTCGAGTAAGAGTAGGCTCTGATTCAATTTGTATTGAGTTTTTTGGGGATGTTTATGCTAGAGAAGGCACCTTAGGAGTGGTTAGTGATCATAGCAACCATAGGATAGAGTCACAACCACCATCTCAAAAGTGCAAACTAGGTGTTTGACAGTTTGCCTAAGTGAGTTTTAGGAGGCCTCATTTGGGCACTTTGGTCCAGCTGCATCACACGGGTGTTAGGAGGCCTAGAGGCCAAGAAAAGGTGAGCAAAGCTTTGGCAACCATCTAAACTCGACCCTATAAGGGCCCAATGTCGAGCAAGAAGAAAAAGATGAGCTCAAAGAGAATTTGGGCAAGTGAAGAGCCTACGCATAGTTACGATCATAACAAATTTGTCACTGAGAGCGCAGCCGAGAAATTCGGCCTCATCTTAAAGAATAGGTCCTTCATCATGAGAAGGGGTTTCACCCACCTCGATGACTCCCTTTCAGAAACACCAAGAATAAGGATGGCTGCACTATGCCAACCTCCGAGCCCCCCACATAAGTGTGGTACGAGAGTTTTACGCCAATCTCGTCTCTCATGTATTTAAAAGGTTCCCAGCGCTGCGGTGTTAAAGTGACTTCAAGTGAGTCTATCAACTGGGCATTTCATAACCTAGAACCAGTTAACCCTGAAGCTTATGATAAGCACTATGAGCATCCCAGCTACCCCGAGGTCCTCAGGATGTTGACTAACGGGCATAATGAGTGGAAACTTAATAATAAAGGGCACGCTGTGCACTTCAAGGCCATACATTTGGCCTACATTCCTAAGGTATGGCATCACTTCATCACATCTCTTTTCATTTCGATGACTAATGTGTGTGAAGTGACGACCAAGAGAGCCCTGCTCAACTATTCCATTATCCAGGACATTCCATTTGATGTTAGGTAGGTTATAGAGGATGCAATCCTCTATGATAAGGACAAAGATAATCCCGCACCCTTCCTATTTACTGCGCAAGTCGGGTGCCCTTAGAGGATAATAAGGCTTGGATACACCTAATTAAGGTGATCATGGTTAAGAAAGACAAACCAGGTGTACCAAGGCCAGAGGAGGTGTACGACTTGGGAAATGAGCCCTTCGATGAGGATGAGCTAGAGGAGTCATCTAGGTTCAGATCTCTCGTAGCACCCAGGAGAAGCCTCCAAGAGCCCTCCGGCACCCAACTCCCACCAACATAGCCATCTCCGAAGGAGGACCCGATCAGTCCTTCCACTACCTTAGAGGACCAGGCGCAGGACCTCACTGTTCGATTTGATGAGTACTTGGATGAGACCCAGGAGCACCGGGTCCTTATCAACTAGGATATGGATGCCCTCCGAGCCAACATGTGCACAGTCATGCACAACCAGGCGACCATCCTCCGTGAATCAAGAAATTCATCTAGGATCACTGTTTGGCCGCTCTTACATTCCACCTCCACTCACCGTAGTGATCCGTGATCACCCGGGAGTTCACTCCACCCTCTCTTATATTCTCAGACATCGAGGACACCGGCCGCACTCAGCTTCGGGGGTGGGCGACGAGTTGCTTGTGTTTATTTTCAGGTTTTCCGCTTTAGTGTCTGCTTTCTGTGCTTATTTATGTGTTTCCTATTTTAGGGTTTTTGTGGTGTTTGGTGCTCTGTCTTCTACCGTGGTTCGTTGCTATTTTTTGTGGTTTCGTTTATCGGGGGTTCCTTGCTTTAGTTTGTCTGGTTTGTGGCTGTGTTGTAGTTTGTGTGAGTGATGCCATGATTGCTAATCAATGATCCCTTTTGACCTCTTCAAATGTTTTTGGAAAAACACAGTATAAATCAAGAAAGGATCTGTGGGTTGTTAGATGCTAGGGAATTACATGTTGATGGGACATACCCGAATCACCTCGGGTGTTCAAGAAAACCACCCCGACAGGTCTACCACACCCACACACATGTGATCTCTGTGGTATGCCTAGGCTCGAACCTCATTAATGTTCAAATCTAACCTAGCTCTAAACACCTGCTGATGGGACACCTTAGAAAAATAGGATTGCCATCGAGCCCTAGTTAAAAAAAAAAAAAAAAAGAAAAGAAGAAAAGAGCACGATAAAAAAGAAAGTATGAATAGAATAAGTGGGAGCTTTTAGTCGAAATCCCGGGCACAGTCCGAGGGACTTTTCAAAGCCTATTGGGTCAACTGGTCGGGAGCCATTGACTTGACCGGCCTGCTACATGGGACAGAGATGAAGTTTCCCATAAATTCTCTAGGGCCCTTAGGCTTGGCTGAGTGTTCAGGTGAAGTTCGAGGGGAGTCAATGCCCATGGCCCTAACTAACCTGGGAGTTACCAACGAATCCCCCCGCGCGTAAACACTCAACATAAACTTACGGGCACTAGTATTTCTTTCATGAGTAGGTAGGTTAGTTTGAATAAAAAGGGTGCATTCTTATCCTTATGTAGTTAGACTCTCCCAACAAAGCCGCTTGAATCTGGTTCGGGGTACCGAACTGAAAGAGAGGCTAGATATCATGTATCAAATGCACATAGACTTCTTGGGAAAGGCCATTCAAAACCTAGGAGGTTAAGTCACTTATCAACCAAACCGTGTTCAGTTGAATTATTTTGAAAGTCAAACAACCTTATGGATCCTCTGAAATTTGAAACAAAGGGTAAGATTTGTGAGTCGGTTCATTTTGATCCTTCCTTTTGGCAACATGTTCATCACACTCGTGTCGTTGAGTTTTAGTATGTTACTTTCTTGTGTGTCTGGTTTAGAGTCTGTTTCTTGCATAGGGATAAGCAAAAAGCTAAGTTTGGGGTGTGATAAGTGTCTAAAATACTCATGTCATACCCGCGTCCTTACTACATTTTAGTTATATTTTATATATTAATATAAGTTCATTATTGCCCGATATATGATTTTTGGATCTTTTGTGCATTGCACATTGAACATGGTGGTTTTCGTGCTTTTGGAAATGCCAACAGTTAAGGAGTGAATACCTAGTAGGCAACGCTATGACATGCCATCGTCGAATGTTCCATCACGTGACGCTGCAACGCCATGGCTACCTGGGTCAATAGAAGTTAAAGTTAAAGAGCGGCCCAAAGTCGCGACGTTTACACGATTCCTGCATCCGAATTATAAAAAGCACGGGAGACCCAATTTTCAAGGTATCAAGGGATGTACGGATGATGAGTGGAATACGAAGCAGGAGCAACCAGAGAGATCGTAAAAACTCGTGTTTTTATATTTCTCTTCTCAAAACCATCAATGATTTATAGAACTATGCTTGTAATAATTTCCATTATGTTTTAGATTTATTTATAGGGTTTTGTTGAACCCTGCTACAGTTGTATGGATTAGAGATTAATTATATTTTGTTCAGTTTATTCATGAGTTATATCGAATTACTTTGCGTCTTTGGTTTATTTTCATGGTAATGTTTAGGCAACATTGACATGATCTTGCTCGGTATCCGAGATCGAGAGATAAGGACTCCTAGGGATCTGAGTAGAGCGACACTTGGTCAATCGGAAAATAAAGATATCCCGGTTTCGAGTGTGGCGATTAGGGTTTGAGCATTTAAGCATTTCAGAGTATAGGGTGGGGGCAAAGATGCACCCAAGCCTACTGGCGAAATAGACGGATATACCTCGAGAGAGGATATCTCGTAGGCACGATCACTCCATCAACGAGAATTCATTAATAGACTGAACAATAATTCCTCTAGGCAATAATCCATCAACTGTAGCAGGGGGAGGCAAAACTAGTTTTCACAAAAAGTAATTTCACAAGTTATTTACATTTAGTTTTAATTCTACACATTAATTGGAAATTCATTAAGAGTTTAAGTCCAGATAATATCGTAAGGCCAATTTCAGTAGTCAACGCACTTCTTCCTATGGATCGATATCCGTACTTAGGTACACTATATTACTTAATACGGCGTGTGCACTTGTGCACATAGGCGCTTTACCCAATTTATACAAGTCATGCATCACGTTTTCGCGTTATCACATACTTTGTAACACCTCAAAATCCGGGGGTCCATTGATCATCCATCAACCCGCGGAAATCCCGTGGATATTGTGTAACTCGATACCACACCGTTATGTCCCATTTATTGGGATCCATAATTTAACAAAAATCAGACATAGTCTCATTTGTATGTGGATCTCTATCCAAAACCCAACCTGTACAATAATACAATCACATGACCCATCCGGGCCGAATATAACACAATGACCACACCAGGTTCATTTATGAGTAAAAATTAACTACACCAGGCCCATTTATCCACATTCATATAAAAACATGTCAGACTTTATTAAAAACAATCCATATGGGTTCAATTACAACTCTTTACATATTAGTACATGCCAAAAATAATTTATCCAAATTATTTTACAAAAATAATTATAAAGACATACATTTGTTTTTTCACTCCTTGCGCCCCTGATGAGAACTCCGTCCACCTACAAGTCCCACACCAAATAAAGCTCTGTGATAGCGAGCCACGCCCAGTAGACTAATTCCTACAGAGGCTACTCCCACCTAAGTGCACATGCAATGTTTACACTTGACAATTGACATCAACATTCCAAAAATAAGAATATGTCAATTCTAACTTGGCATTCTACATGTCATGCTATGAAATGAGATGAGACTCACTCATGCACCATAACCCCAAGTCTTTACCGACTCCCATCACATAATGCAATGCCAACGTGTGATAAAATTCGTCATTAGTGGATTACATCCAATGATAATTTTTAAAACAAAATTCATTTGTTTACAAACCAAAACTTGTTGGATGTTACACCTCAAATGATCATTTCATATTCAAACCATGTGTCTTTTGTGGGCCGCGGATTTTGGAGTCTCACCGTAAGCCCGCGACGCCTAATTTTCGACTCACCATTGGAGTGTAACGAACTAAAGAACTCCGGTCTTTCACCCGCAGGAGTGTCTAACCTTCGCGCATAGTTCACACAAGTTTTCCGTTGTATGTAATGCTGCTAATTTATCGACTTCATCCAATGATACCAAGCCCACTCATTAATCACCAAATGCGGTGTTTGATTTCAACTATGCACCCCATGAAATGCGATGTCCTCATGCATATGCAATGTGATGCACCATTGCATTCCAATGTCATGTCACATATGTGATGAATGCCATATGGACAATTTAATTCATACATTTTACCTTGTATTATGGATAATTATATTACATGCATATAATCCCCAAAACAAACATTCAGTTCAATGTCAATATATAAGCACACATATATCAACATTCATCAAACAACAATTAACTAAATCATGTTATTACAAAATCAAGTAATAACAACTTTAATCCTCATACAAATGTGATATATAAATGTCACAAAAATAGCCCACATTAACGTTTCAACCGCTCCTTAACTTTGGCCATAAACCGGCCAAACAAGCCCTTAAATTGGCCATTAAAAAATAACCAGCCCCAATTAGCCCCTTAAGGGTAGAATTAAAGCCAAACAACCCTTAAATCAACCCCAAATAGCCCCTAAGGATAGAATTAATGCCAAACAGCCCTTAAATCAGCCCCTAAGGGTAGAATTAATGCTAAACAACCCTTAAATTAGCCCCAAACAGATTTTTAATTCATAAAAAGTAGAAATAAACCAAAGTAGGAAGAATCCCTACCTCTTGGATTGAAGTAGAACCAAAGTAGGTCTCAAGAACACCTCCTAAGCCCGAAAAATTTGATTTCCCCAAATCTCCTCATTTGGATCTTTGGTTCAATCCCTCGTTTTTGGTACCCACGCATAGCCCTCATCGAGACGATGACCTTTGGTTCTTGGCTTGACGAATTTCAACCTATAGAACTCAGTGGATCATCGAAACAAGTCTTTGGCTTCTCTCTTTCTATCCCTCTTCTCTTTATGGCCAACAGGAGAAAATGGGCTCATTTTCTCCCAAAAATGTCTTTTGTCTAACCATATCCATAACTTAAAGGCTTGGCCCACGTCGTACCACGTGTCCCCGACTTACTCAGGTCCGTTTTGCCCCGAAACAATTTATTTCATCCCGGCTTAAGTTCAATTTATTTTAAAATCAACTTTTCTTAAATTATTTTTCACTTCCAAGATTTTTCTTAAAAATCCCATTTTTGGGTTTCACTAGACACCTGTCGCCTCGAAAATAATGGCAAATCCGACTATCCTGGAATTCAAGGAAATTCTTCTGGGTAACTAGATTTTGCGAGACAAATCCAACAGTGAGGTCCGTTTCATCATTTGAGATTTAGACAATTTTCAGGTTTGCAACCTGTACTTTTGCAGCAATTTACTATTTTGTCATTTTTCAAAACAATTCATATTTACCTGGGTTTTACATTCTTCCCCCCTTAAAAGAATTTCATCCCCAAAATTTACACACACAATCACATGCATATGCAACAGTCATTTTAATCTTAAATGACTAAAAAAACCATACCTTCATCCTCAAATAAGAAAGGATAATTGGTACGTATAATGTCCTAATGTCCTTATGTTTCCATGTTGCCTCCTCTACTCCTTGGTGCTACCACAATAGTTTTACTAGCCTCACTGTCTTGCCTCGCAAAACCTTATCCTGGCTATCCATGATACGTACCAGCCCCTTCTTGAAGATTACATCCGTATCAACAACAAGCTTGCCCCAATCCACCGCATGGGTCGGATATGAAGTGTACTTCCGGAGCATGGAGACATGGAATTTCGCGTGAACACCCGATAAGCTTGGCGATAATGCCAATCGATAAGCAACTGTACCTACCCTCTCGAGTACCTTGAACGGCCCAATGATCACCCACCTAGAACTCTAGAAGTCATCATTGTCTGTTGGCGTAACTCTTCTACCAGCTTTAAGCCGTGAGAAGATGCTTTCGTATCAATTCCACTTTCTCAGAGGTGTTCATAACCAAATCCGGACTCGTGGAGGGTCTCTCTCCCACCTCTATCCAACAAACCGGAGATCAACATGGCCTCCCATATAGTGCCTCATAAGGTTCCATATGTATGCTCGCTTCATAACTATTATTGAAGGCGAACTCCACTAAGAGTAAATGCTCCTCCCAGCTACCCTTAAGATCCAAGACACATGCCCGAAGTATGTCCTCTAAAATCTGGATGGTCATCTCTGATTGATCGTCCATCTGGAGATAAAAGGTCGTGCTCATCATCAACTGTGTTCCCATAGCTCTTTGGAAACTTTTCCAAAAATGAGCCGTAAACTTGGGATTCCGATTCGATACAATAGATACTGGTACTCCATGTAACTGGACAATCTTCCGTATATATAACTTGCTGAATTCCTCCAGAGTGAAGGTCATCTGCACAACTAAAAAGTGTGCCGACTAAGTAAACCGCTCCACTATCATCCATACCCTGTCATGCCCTTGCAATGTCCGTGGTAAGTGAGTCACAAAGTCCATCGTTACATGTCCCACTTCCACTCAACTACCTCTAATGGTTGGAGTAATCCTGTTGGCCTTTGGTGCTCAACCTTTACATTCTGACAAGTGAGATATTGGCAAACATAATCTCCAACATGTTTCTTCATCCCACTCTAATAATATTGGCGACGAAGATCATGGTACATCTTCGTGCCACTTGGATGCATAGCAAAACGAGAGCAATGGAACTCCCTGTGGATCTCCTCTCTCAAATTTATCGATTAGGGAACCACAACTCTTCCCCTATACCGAAGACTACCATCCGTGTGAATGGCCCAACCTTCGTCACTTGTACCCGACTATACTTGGTCCTTGATGAACAATATCTTTGTGTCCTATCCTTAGGACTCGATCACTCTGCTCAGTAGGAAAGACGTATCCACTAAACTCCCCAAAGTATCCTAAGCCTAAACCTTGTATTGCAGTCCGAACTGTCCCACAATCTCGAGCATCTACTACTCCCAGAAAGCTATACTAGCCAACATTCCCGTGACTTCCGGATTAGTGCATTAGCCACCACATTTGCCTTACTAGGGTGGTAATGCAAAGTGAACTCATAATCCTCTAGATACTCCATCCACCTGCGTTGCCTCATGTTGAGGTCCCGCTATGTTAAAATGTACTTCAGACTCTTATGGTCTGAAAACACCTCGAACTTCTCACCGTATAGATAGTGGCGCCACATCTTTAAGGCAAAGACAATGGTCGCCAACTCCATATCATGTGTGGGGTAACTTTGCTCGTGGTTCTTCAACTACCAAGAACCATAGGCCACTACCCTCTCGGATTGCATCAAAACACATCCCAGTCCGTCCTTAAAGGCGTCACAATATACTGTATCCCTCTGTCCATGTTCTGGAACTATCAGAATAGGAGTTGAAGTAAGCCTCCTCTTTAATTCTTGGAATGCCTTCTCACACGGGGTCATTCCACTCAAACTTGACCTCATTCCGGGTCAATCTAGTCATAGGTACAGCTAATTGGGAGAAGTCCTTAAAGAACTTCTGTAATACCTTGCCAATCACAAGAAACCGCGTATCTCGAAGACTGACTTTGTTCTCTCCCAACTCGTAACTACCTCAACCTTCTTCGGGTCCACGGATACACCTGAAGCCGACCCCACATGCCCCAAGAATCTCACTTTAGTAAGCCTAAATTCACACTTACTGAATTTGGCATACAACTTATGGTCTCTCAAGGCCTGGATAACAATCCTCAAGTGACCCTCATGTTCCTCCTTAGACTTGGAGTAGATCAAGATGTCATCAACGAACACCACAACAAATTGATCTAAGTAGGTTTGGAACACCCTGTGCATGATATCCATGAATGTTGTTGGAACATTCGTTAATCCGAATGGCATCACTGTGAACTCGAAATGCCTATACCGCATCCTGAACACCGTCTTAGGGATATCTAGCTCCCTAACCCTCAACTGATGGTAACAGGTGCAGAGATCTATCTTGGAGTCAACCTGAGCCCCTCTCAGTTGATCAAATAAACCATCAATCCTCGGCAAAGGGTACCTATTCTTGATAGTAACCCTATTCAATTGTCGATAGTCTATACAAAGCCAAAGGGTCTTGTCTTTCTTCTTGGCAAACAACACTAGAGTGCCCCAAGGTGAAGTGCTCGGTCTAATAAAACCCCTGTCCAATAATTCCTGTAATTGGACCTTGAGTTCCTACAACTCAACAAGTGCCATTCTATGCGGAGTCATTGAAATAGGCGATGGACCAGGGTGTAACTCAATTGTGAAGTCTACATCCCTATGCGGGGGTAATCCCGGTAGTTCATTCGGAAAAATATCCTTATAGACCCTCAATTTTTTCCCTCAACACTTGCATTTATCCTATGGGTGTCACACTCACCATCATTCTCATATGGCATTGTTAGGGTCCTTTTAGGCTTAATCGATCTATGAGCCTTGGGTGGCTTGTATATGGTACACGAGCGCATACGTAGTTATCGTACTGCGCCATGTGAAGCTAGGCTGGGCCTCCTGAGGTTTTAACTCAATCGGAGTTTATTGGAGTATGTCGAATGAGGAGCACTTGGGCTTGTTTCAATCATATCTTCCTCATCCAAACTGGGAATCATGCACAGTTTTTTTTTTTTTTTTTTTTTTTTTTATGGACTCCTTGTTCTCCAATATTCTATCAAAATTTCAAAAATTTTCCCAACCGTCACCTCACCCTCAAAGTTTCAAATTTTTAGCACTATTGAAGCATGTCTGAATTCGGAGCACTTGCGCTTGTTTCGATCATATCTCCCTCATTCAAACTCGAAATCATGCATCGTTTCTTTTGTTGGATGCCCTACTCATTGAGGTTCTTTGAAAAAATTTAAGAATTTTTATCTAACCGGATTGACCAATTGGGAACTAGATTAGCTGGTTCAACGGATTTAAGTTAAAGTTCATTATTCTAGCAGGTTTGAATTTGGAGCACCTAAGCTTGTTCTGGTCATATCTCCCTCATCTGAACTTAGAATCGTGCTCCGTTTTTTTTTTTGGATTCCTTATTCTTCAAGGAACAGTCTAGAAAATTTTCAAAATTTTCTCAGCCAAATCGACCGGTCGAAATTCAGCTCAACCGGTTCATCGAGTCAGCTTGTATAGAGCACTAATTATGGTGGTTTTGGAGCCCAATTCCTACTTGGTTCGGGCCCATAAGCTCCAAATAAGTTCTAGGCACAATTTGGGTCCAGTTATGGGCCATTTTTTTGGGTTTTTTGCAACCCACCTTAAGTCCATTTTGGATTCTTGGTGGTTAAGAAAATGAGTTAATGTGGCCAGGTCTTAACCTCGTGAATAGAAAAGTGTTTATGGAGTTGGGGAAGTCTGAGACTGATTGGGGGAGTTCCTAGGACTGAAGGTGTGCAAAATGGAGTGAGGTCAGATGTTTATGAGGGAGAAATACAAGAAAAAAAACGTGAAAAAAAAAAGAAAGGGGAGAAAGGGGAGGAAGAAAAGAAAAAAGGAAAAAGGAGGAAAAAGAAAATGATGAGAGATTCTTTAGATCCGGGTGGGAGTGGTCCCTCTCATTTTTGAAGGGGACTTCCTAAAGTTTTGAGGGGGTGGATACTTGGTTTTGGAGGCAGAAAAGAAAGAAGATAAAAGGGGAGTAGCCATGAATCCTACAGGTATGAACATTGTATTCTTCTCCCGTTTCTTTTGCGCTTGTCTTTGCCTTTGATGTTTGTAGCTTCGTTTTAGGGCACTTTTCATTGTTTGCGTCGATTCTCACTCATTCGGAGTCAGAATTGTACACCTTTTATTTTTTTGGATTCCTTACTATTAAAGGAATGTTCTAAAAATTTTTGAGAACTGTTCTCAACCAGCTCGACCAGTTGGGGAACCGGATCAGCCGATTCATTAGGTTATATTTTCAGGAACAGAAGTTAGGGCACTAGGCATTGTTTGGGTCAGTTCTCACTCATTCAGAGTCGGAATTGTACAACATTTATTTTGTTGGATTCCTTACTCTTTGAGGAATTTTTTTACAGAGTTTTAGAATTTTTCTCAATCAACTAAACCGGTTGGGAACCGGTCCAACTGGTTGTGTAGGTTCTACTGTGCAGCCCCCCCTATTTTAGCACTTTTCAAGCCTGAATCCCTTGAGGCTCAGGCCAGTTTGCACTATTGCATTTGTGGGCCATAGTTGGGGTCTAAAGCTTAGCCTAAATTGAATTAGAGGGGACCTGCTCTTGAGTTAGGACACTTAGGGGTTAGGTGAATTTGATTATGAATTGGTGATTGTGGTTAGGGAATTGTCATTTGGGGAGTATGGAAAGAAATAAACATCTGAATCCCCTCATTTTCCATTCACTTCCATTTTGAACGCGAACTTTGGTTACTTGATCATGGATGCCTGCTGTGTGCTTGTGCTTATTAGCTAGCCTCTTATGTAGCGCTTGACTAGGGACCATAGGTACGCACACATTGTTTTGTTTAGTTGAGTGCTTATGCATGTTAGATACTGAGTAGGTTGGTGTGATTCGGGTCATCTGTTTAGCTTGAGTGATCGATTGATCTTTGACC
Organism: Tetrastigma voinierianum; assembly: GCA_016808115.1. NCBI lineage: Eukaryota > Viridiplantae > Streptophyta > Magnoliopsida > Vitales > Vitaceae > Tetrastigma > Tetrastigma voinierianum. Next base: position 1,543,562 of record JAEQBH010000138.1, on the reverse strand, counting down.
CATATGATCCCATTTATCCAATTCATTAGTAGAGACCGAGTTTTAGGCCAAGAGGGGTGCTTACCTTGCATGGGGTACCTTCCCAATAGGTAACCTGATCCTTGAACCCAGAAATCTAGTTTTCGTGGACTCGCCCGACCGAGTCACTTAGGGTTTTGCTCTACTTCATTTTCCCTATTTAAAAAAAAAAAGAATAAAAAGTAATTAGCGACTCCAAATAAAACCGCTTCTCACTCGGGACGGATTTTCCAAAGCTCGAAAATTAATTAACTTTTTTCTATTAATAGTGAGTCGCGTCAGCATGTGGATATGGTAGGGTCCATAGTCCTCATACTCACAAACCACCCCAGGTAGACTCAACTCCTGTCTTGCCTCGTTCTCTAGGGTAAGGCTTGCTAGCTGACTTATCAACTGCCTATGCCATCTAGAATCGTACACGGCTTGGGGCATAGCATTGTACTTATCCCCTTTAAACATAAAACAAACATCATCCGGTGTGTAGGTAGTAACCCTGCTACGATCACAATTAATGACGACTCAGTGTGTCATCAACCAATCCATCCTAAGGATGACATCAAACTCCGACATGTCCATGACCCTAAGGTCCATAGAGAGTAGAATCTCAAAGATCTCTAACTCACATTCCCAACATATCTAATCAACACTCACCCTAATTCCTGGGGAGGAATTTAGATGCAACGACTTTTCCAAGGTTTTAACCTCAAAGCCTAAAGCTTCTACACATGATGTAGTAATAAAAGAATGTGATGCACCATAATCAAAAAGTAATCTTGCCCATAAGTGAAAGAGCATAAATGTACCCTGAATAACTGACTGATCTGCAAGTGTAGCCTGAGGTGTGATGGCGCAGACACGCCCCTGGGTCCCTGAAGTCCTGGCTTGTGAGCCCTAGCCTCGACCTCGACCCATTCGGCCTGATTGTAAAGTGGTAGGGGCCTGTATAATGCCCTAGGACTGAAACAGGTTCCCCTAGCCCATGGTGGGGTAAGGAGGAACAAACCAATTCTGTGAACGTCCCACTGATGACTAGGACTAGGGTGTCCCATAACTCTAGGATCCTTGCCTCTAAGGGCAATCTCGTCTCATGTGTTCAGGTTGGTGGTAATAGAAACATGTTTACTGCACTGGCTAGTTAGGCGCATTGAAATGTCTCCCCTTGGGATGATCGACCCTTGCCTTAGCCCTAATAGCCGCGACCCTGTCCCTGAAATCCTTGCGGAGTAGAACTCCTATGTTTCTTCCCTAAGCTAGAAGAAGAAGGTTGACTCTCCCTCCTCTTATCTTTAACACCCACATCCCAAATGTTCCGTGCGTCATTCTCCTCCCTCTCAATGGCCATAGCTGTCTTGACCATCAAGTCTATGTCTTGAAGGAGAAATCCCATAATTTTATCCCGGATGGACAATTTCTGACCATCCTCAAATTTTCGCACTTTGGCTATGTTTGTGGCCGCATAATCATTAACGAAACGGGTTAATTCAGTTTACTTAGCCACGTATTCAAGCACTGTCATCGTCCCTTGTTTCAGTTCCAGAAACTCCCTCGAGCTTTTGCATGTCAAGTAGATGCAGGGAAAAACTTGCCCATGAAGAGCTCACAAAACTCTTCCCATTTCATTGCCTCCAAGTCCCTCGAGGCTTTGGTCCAATCCCACCACACTTGGGATTCACCCTCTGATTAGTGCTCAAAAAGTGTTATTTTGAACCTTGTTTATTGTAGGTTTTGAGTACTTTTTGTGTACTAATCAGCATAATTAACCCAATTGGCACACTAAGGTCCCGGCTATGCTACTGATCGCATTTGATGGCAAATTTTGCGCTTTTATGTTATTTATGCCAAAATTGTCGAGTCAATCCAAGCACGAAGAATTCAAGTCAAACTCAAAGATTGTAGATCGTAGACTGTATGAAAGAATAGCAGAAAATGCCAAGAAATTAGAGCTGCAGGAAAAATTTCGCATGCTGCGAAATTTTCGTAGGTTGCACTATTCATCCTTCGAAATTTGCTTCCTGCGCGCACTGTTCATCATGCAGCACTGTTTACCCTCATGCACTATTCACCTCTCTTGCTGTTTCACGCTTTTACCTTTTTGTGACAATTTTTTGTTTCTTCCCATTTTATCCCCTGTGGCTAGCTTTTTTGATTCATTCTTTGTAATTTTTCTCAAGCAGTATATATAAGCTCTCGTGACCGTAATCAAAGACAACTTTTGCTCAAGACAGCTGGCGGGAAGCTTTCAGCTTTCCCGCTCTTTTCCTTTTCTCTCCACTTTCCCTCATTTTCTCTCCCTTTCTTGGTTGCCAAACACCCTCCAAGGATGACAACTTGAGGATGAGCGGCTAAAACCCTTTCCTCCTCGGGGCGGAAGGTTGGCTGGCACAGGATCTCATACTTCGAGGGTTCCATGTTCTTCACGCAGTACTCACCCGGCGCTTTGTGTTACCTTTCTAACTTTGTGGTTTTATCCCTTCGAATCCCCTTGAATGGCTATTATTTGGTAAGCTTTTAAGGTTCAGTGGATGCTTATTGCTAGATCCACTGAGATTCATTAGTTACCCTCTATGACCTATTGGAAGGTGAGTCAAGGAGACTTATTTTTCACTGTTGGTGACCACTGCTGCTCAGTGAGTACCATTTTTCAAAAGATAATTATTAAGGGTTAGGTTTTATAGCTAAATGAAGATCCGGTTCAGGAGATGACTATAGGTCATCCTCCCCAACGTGAGGAAATGACCCTGGAAACCCTCAATTGCCTTAGGATCCTAAGCCCAGTATACTGATACTTCAAGGAGTTCTATTTTACATTTTAACTTATTTTATTTTCAGTTTTAAACCCTCAAAACCTCACTGTTTTTACCAAACCTGAAAATCCAAATCAAATTCACCATTTTAGCTTCTCTACAAATCATTTGTGCGAAGAAAACCCATCCTCGAAGTTCCGACTCTTAGAATCAAGAGCATCAGAGTAGCTTGCTACAAACAATAGGAACCCTAAGATATAAATTTTGTTGATTCTGGTACACCTACTGTGGCATGAATCACCCTCTAGTTGAAATGTGGCTAGCTTTATCTTAGTGGCATCGGAGGTGATCTCCATAGCTTCCATAATCTTTTCGACTTGGCGGAACCAATGATAAACTACCATCGAGTCCCCTCCACCCCTGAAGGTTAGAGGATGGTGTGCCTTGAACCTCTGGAGGTTACTTGACCCTCCCTGGCTCACAATTGCACTAGCCTGTGCAATGGTGGCAGCCACATCACTGGGCAGAGCACATGATAACGCAAAGACCTCACTGCTCTACGGCTACTCGGCCGGGTCAAAGGCTAAGGTACGGTTGTCGCTCGCCTACGTACCCCACCGCCCACTGCCCATCGCCTCGGCGTCCTCTTCCTCGACTAGCCATCTACATATTTTAAATAGCAATAGAGTATTACATGGTATCCAATAATGGTACTAAAGTTTAAACTTTGAGATTTCTCTCATTGTCTAACTAGTGGTGCTTATGCCAACAACTAATAGACCCCTTAATATCTCTAACTATCTCATTTGTTTTTTCTCCGAACCCCCAAGGTTATGTTTTCTAACCCTAGTGTTCCTCTTATTCCATATACATTTTACCATGTATATAATTCACATAACACATAACACACAATCATGTAGCATATTAGGGCATAAAACATGAAATGCACAATGAATGCAATGGTTTAGACCCATGTCTATCAAGCCCTAGGTAATCATATACCTAAGTTGTGACGCCCTAAAACCCAGGTGTCTATTAACCAACCGTCAACCTGCAAAAACTCGTGGATATCGAGTAACCAGATACCACACTACTACGTCCCATTTACCGGAACCCGTAGAGATAACAACTAGATGGCCACTCCGGTTCCATTTATCCCTATTCATTTGAAACATGCAAGGTTATAATTTAAAATAGCCTATAAGGGTTTAATTACAACTCTCGTGCATAATAAAATTACAAGTTAGAACTAGATTGTTCCAAAACATTTTACAAAAAGGTTATTAAAGTTACATGTCGGCTTTCACAAATTACGGCCTCGAATGAGCTTCTGCTCATCGTTGCATGTTCTCGTGATCAAATATTTTCCTTATAAGGTGAGCTTCACGCCAAGTAGAAAACTTCCTACGTGGGGTTACCTCACCTAAGTGCACATGCAATGGTCATGTCCCACATGCACATCCCAAGTAAAAAGATATTCCATTTCTACTATGGAATCCTATATGCCATGTCATGAAATTAGATGAGACTCAATCTTGTACCATGTCCCGAGTCCTTACCGACTCCCACCACACAATGCGAATGACAATGTGTGATAAACCGTCATTGATGAATTACATCCAATGATCATATTTTTAAAACAAAATTCATTTGTTTATAAACCAAAAATTTTATTGTTGACGTCATTTCAAATGATCTTTTAATAATCAAAACCGTGTGTTTCGTGGGCAGTGGATTTTTTAGGTCTCACCGTAAGACTTAGCATGCCTTCCTACACTTTTTGGACTTTCACTGTTGGAGTGTATGAACCAGTATCAGCTCTTTCACCCAAGGGAGTGTCTAGCCCTTCTTGCTATTACCCACCACATGATTTTCCATGTTATGCAGTCGTGCGACTCTGTTAGACATCGTCCAACCGTACCGATCCCACCCATCAATCACCAAATATGGAGATTGATCATAACCATGCACTCACACCCATTCAAATGCGATGTTTCCATGCATATGAAATGTAATGCACCATTGCATGTTAATATCATGCCACATATGTAATGAATGCCATATGGACAGCACAAGTCATGCATCATACCATGCATCATGGACAATTATATTATGAGTATATAATTTCCAAACCAAACAATCATCTCAGTGTCAATATATTCAAACACATATATATTAATGTTCAATCAGTTACCACCAAGCATGTCATTCAAACTCAAGCAATGACAACTTGATCCTTAAGACCAGTTGTGACATAAGAGATGCCCACAAAACAGTCCACACCATAAGCCATAATAGGTCACACAATCAAGCCAAAAATAGGATATAAAACAATCCCATATTTAGTCCCATGACTGTCCAAAACCAGGCCATGGTCAGGCCACAAAACTAGCCATGCACGGGCCACAAACAAATCCATGTCCAAGCCATAAGATAGTTTCGAACTCAGTTCAGAAATCAGTTTGAAAACCAATCCCAAAATCTGGACACAACAAATAAACAGCCTAAGGTGTGGTAGTCCCTCTAAATGGACCATAACTTGAGTTGTAGGGGTCCGATTTTGGTGATTCAAAACCCTAACATCAAGTTTATAGATGCAGGTACAACTTCTATGAAGAACACGAGTCTGAATTCAATTCATTTCCCAACTAAAAACCAGTCCCAAACTGAAAGTGGAGTGTAGGGTCAAAACAGGGCAGCCTCATCATAAAAAACAATATGGCCAAACAGCCCCTTAGGGCAGAAAACATGGCAAAATAACTCTTAGGAGTGGAAATAAACCTAAGTAGGAAGAATCCCTACCTCTTGGAGCGTAGCCCTCATCGAGTAGAAGGACTTTAATTCTTGGCCTGACGAACTCCGACCGTCGGAACACCGGTAGATCAAAGGAAGAAGCTCGCCGACCTTCCTTCATTGTCCGTATCTCTCTTTCTTTCTATTTTTCTTTCTTTTTCTCTTCCCATCATCAAAGGCAACATGATCTTTTCTTCGTTCCTTTCCACTCACCTCCACTTTCTTATTCTTAGCCTTAGCCTCCACTTAAGATATTTTCCAAAATATCTTCCTCGACTAACCTTTTATCCATGACACTTTGCCCTCTACATGCTAAGTGTCATCACGATATGGGTCACATCGCATGTGTCATCATGCCATGTGTCACCCACTCATTTGGTTTCACTTTTTCCCTAAAACACTTCATTTCATCCTGGTTTCAGCTCAATTTCCAGAATTTTCTTAAACATTATGGTCGTGGGGTTCACTGAACACTAGTTGCCTCAAAAAATGTGAAATTCCGCCTATTCGAAATTCGATGAAATTTGCTCAAGCAACTAGACTTCATGAGACGAACCTAACAATGAGGTCTCTTTCATCGAGTTTTACACTCCGAGTTCCTTTAGGAAAGATCTATTGAAGGGTTGGGGGAAAAAACTTGTCTTGGTCACCATACCTTTGGATACCTCGTCCTTTAGAGATTATAAATGTTTTGGGATCCCATTTTGGCTAACTTGTGTTCTTAGAACTTTTCCATGCTTTCTCTTAACTTGTACTAGCACCATAATCACACTCATATCTATTTAGTGTTTTGTTTTTATGTTTGTGTTTCCTTTTCTTGGGGACAAGCAAAGATTTAAGTTTGGGGTGTGATGAGTATTAAATATACTCATTTCATCCCTAGGTTTTTGTGTTATTTTTGTAGCTTTTAGTTATAAATAAGTGGTCTAATGTTCTAAATGTTTATCTTTTTGTGTAGGACATCCCTTAGGAGAAATGGAAGAAAACAGGACAATAATCAAGAAATTTGGACAAGGAACAAAGAAGTTATGCAAGTTGTAATTTTGATTGCGACCATAGAAATCCATGGTCATGACCGCATAAATTTATGGTCGTGACCACATAAATCCATGGTTGCGACCGTAGAAATTTATGGTCGCAACCATAGAAATCCATGGTCATGACCACAACACTTCATGGTCACGACCACAAACCACTTAAGTAGTCACTGTGATTTAGTACTTGCAGTGTGGTCATGACCACGAGACGATTTTCGGCCTAGCACCAGTTTTAGCCCATTTTCGACCTATTCTTGGGAGGCCTATAAAAGAGAACACGATATAGGGTTTTGAGTGGAATAGAGCCTTTTGGGTGGAAACATCCTAGGAAAGATGTCTTTGGAAATGGAGAAACTTGAAGAAGAAGAAGATGGAAGGATGAGACGGGGCTTTCACTCCAAACTATTTATTCTCTCCCTCTATCTCTTTTTTTCTCTCTTTTCATGGTTGTATTTCCTTTTTCGGTCATGTTTTAGTTCGTTTTCTTAGGGCTTAGATGTAATTAAGACTTGTTTATATGAATCTCTCTCAATTTCATTTGACTGATGTTTTGTTTTCATACATGTGTTGAGTAGTTCATTTCTTTCTTAATGCTTGTGAGTAATCGGCCAATATTTGCATGATTTGTGGTTCAATTCAAGATATGAGAAGTGAGAATTGGATTAGACCATGAATGAATTATCATTTAATTATCATGAGATAGAGATATAAATTAAATTAGGTGTGGTATTGGGGTTTCTTGAGTGTATTGCATTCCTAGGGTTTTAGGGTTGAGTAGAGAAGCAAAATACCTAAATCCTAGAGGTAGGTTGTGAGTTATCGAGAGAGATTCACAATTGCATTAGTGAAATCACCATCAACATAATGAAATTGACATTAATTGATTGGATTAGGAGGTTAGCATAGGCTTGAATTGGTGAAATCTATGCCTTAAGGTTTTTGTCTTGAGTTTTTGTTAGTCTAGGACTTTGCATGCTTGTTGTCTTAATTTGAGTCTTTTTCATATTTTCCATCATCCAAATAGTGTAACACCCCGAAATATACCCTAATCGTTTATAACATGTTTAGGGTATTTTGTAGGTATAATTTGAATTTTTCGTAATTTAAATATGAAACATGGAAATTGAGAAACCCGGAATTTGTACAAGATACAAGGGTAAATTTGTAATTTTTCAAAACATGATATAAAAGTCATAAGGTAAGAAGATTATGGGCTTAAGAGGAAATAGCATTACTTATGGTACAAATAGAGGAGAGATGAGGACCTAAGTGCAAAAAAAAGGAAAATTTAATATAAAAAGGGGATAAGAAAAAAAAAATCTCATTTTTGGTCTATGAAGGAGAGCTCATATGGGTAGGAGAAGAAGAGGAGAAGAAGAAGAGAAGAGAAGCAGAAGAGGAAGAAGAAGAAGAAGCCAAGAAAGGTATGGAACTTGTATGGAAGCTATGGTTTTGTATGGAATCAGTTGTATTTAGACTTTGGTATGGATTTCTATGGTTTTCTATGGAAATTAGTTTTGTTCCATTTCTAGGGTTTAGTTAGGAATACATCCTTACCCTGGATTTATTGAAAGTTGTGTGGGTAAAACCCTAGTTTGTATAAGATGAATATGGAATCCTTCTTATTTCTATGGTTTTCAGAGTGGATCGTGGACTTCGTATGGATTCGAATTTTGCCTGTGGTTTGGTTATAAGAAGTTCTAAACCACCATTACAAGTGTTTGTGGAGTTGTTTTGGGTTGATTCCATGGTAGGTTTTGATGTAGGATGGAATTGAGGAGGTTTTAGGAAGAAAAGTTGAGTAAGAATGGAAAATCTGGCTATTTCGGGTAGAGTTTAACTCGGGTACACCCCACTTAAACAGGTGGTACCACTCACTTCGGGTAGAGGAAAATGGTACCAGATTAATCAAAGTGGTACCATTTCACTCACCGTAACGGTGGTCAGTACAAGATCGATCCAAGTGGTACACCATCGCTTCCTACACAAATTTGATTTTCGTATTCTTACACAGGTTAAGCCACCAGACACCAAGGGTATAGAACCTCAATAAATGATTAACTGGGTTCAAATAAGAATGAAACTAAGTGAAAACGCATCGCACTGGCCGCTGCTGTAGATTAAGCCCACTCTTGGCGAAGTTCGACGTTGGCAAAGACAAGAATTCCTCAACATTACATATCTGTAGGAATGCCTAAGACCAGATAGTAAATGATACGACACTTCTGTTACGTGGGTAGGCACATTTCTGATCGCTTCGGCATCCTACTCAAGGTTACCGCACTCGCTACGCGGCGCACACTTCTCCTGATCGCTGCTTTGGCACTCCCGCTAGTGCTACGACACTCGCTACGCAAGGTGCACGCTTGATCCGTGCTTCGCACCCCGCTAGCCGCCAGACACTTCGCTACGTAAGGCGGCACGCTTTTGATTCGTGCTTTAGCACTCCTGCTAGTGCTACGACACTCTATTACGCGGGCGCACGCCTCCGATCGCGCTCGGCACTCTCGCTAGTGCTGGGAGCACTCGCTACGCGCGTACACGTCGACCAATGCTGGCACTCCCGCCAGGCTACAACACAACAATTAGTAATCGTATAGTACCAGTACTAATTGGCGCCGCGGTCTTACGATTTATTACCGCCCATGTAGTCCACGCTTATATGATAGCAGTCCAATGTGATGAATACGAGTAAAGTAAAGTACATCATTCGCTTCCGAATCGCATCTCAAAATTTTTTATATATAGTTCCCAGAATTTAATAAAATTATATAAGATAGCTTCAGAATTCACAAGAAATCTCAATATATGTTTCTAATATACATATACGTAATAGTTCATATATGAATCATGAAAATTTTGATATTTGCCACCAGATATCTGTTATTGTTATATGTTGATTATAAGATATCATCACAAATAAGATATGTCATATCAATTAAACCCAACACATTAGCACGGTTTGAATCCGTAAAAGAAGAGACGCCCACATCTTCCCATATTTGGGCTATCACACTTGTAGGGGTCCATCACTTGTAGGACTGTGCTCTAATTATGTAAATGTACAGTTTTGTATATGTATATGTAAATGGGACTCAGGACTGTATTTAATGACACTATAAACACCACCATGGTGGTAGTTTTATTTTGTATCTTGTATATGATATTTTGATTCAGTTATAAGACTTGCACTCACTCAATGTCTTAAAAAGGTGCAAAGAGTCCCAAAGATGTGCCTCGCACCCCTTCATCCGTTTAGGTTGGTCAGCGAAAAATAGAGTTTCCAAGCTGGGAACCTAGAATCTGTGACTTAATAACCAATCCTCGTGGGACAATACTCTTACTTTCACTTTATTACTTGAACACGACGTGTGCACTTGCGTACATAGGTGTATTATTTTATATGCATGCATTCCCGCCTATCAGTAGGTATCCAAGATCGACCCGGTATGTCGAGAAGACTGATCCCATGTGACATCACGACCATCAAAATCATCATCAAATGATCATATCACCATGTTGATAAATCGATCAAAAGAGGTGGCTATGACCCAATATCTAATGGAAACATGAAACTATTGAATTATCCCCAAATCACTGATCTGATTCTCTTATGTGATGAATGAATGAGATAAGCCTCCCAAAGATGATTATGCTTAATGCCATAAATGAAAATGTCTCAACCTAATCCATACAACTATTGAACCAAGTACATTGTGAGGGTGAAGGAAATATCTAAAGTGGCTATGCTTTAAGAAAAATCAAATTCCATCATCCATGGGAGGACTGTATCCCAACACGTGTCCTCATGTCATGATCTAACTCAACTTCAGATAGTACAAAATGGTCAATATGGTCTCAACAACTCCATATCAAGGTGCTTTATAAGAATGAATGAACTGGACACGTCTACAAGGGATCTCCATAGTAGTTATACCTCCACATAAATCATCTTATCAGTGTCATCAACCACCAATGGTACAGATATACCCCTAGTACCAAATAACACAGTTCTGTCTATATGAGAGGCTGCCTACAACCCATAACAAAGACACCCAAAACTCTATCCCAAGAGGTTTCAAGTCCCACAGATCATCTTTGGTAATCCTGGTCCACAGTCGGCACTCGTATATTCACGAGTACGCCATGATGTTCTTCCATCTTCACAGCGTGCCTAACAAAATAACTCAACCAACGTTTGAACCGATTAGTCGCTTCACGTGATGTTGAATCCTCCTTTCCACCTTTCCGTCTCCACGACTATCAACCGATAACAACTGAATGGTATGCCAAGAAAACCGCCAACCAACCGTCAACACGTGTTAATCGGTTGGTCCAACGATCCAGTGAACCAGCGGTTCAACGCGAATCCGCTATGGTTTAATGCCAGCCAACAACTGGCACTGATAATCTGAATCGATGTTAACTTACCCGTGCAAAGCAAACCCGACATCGATCGAAGGGCCAGTTTTTAATCGCTTAACCCTATTTATCCTTTGTGAATGAGTTTATACATTATTAGAAATCTCCTTCCCTTTCCGATGTCGGACAAGGGAAAGGAGATTTCAAACCAAAAACTCAACTTAGTGGGGATTGAAGGGCCATGAACTCGAGCCATGATTTTCCATCCCAGATAACTACCCTAGGCCAACATTCATTTTTAGTTAATTTTATTACAAACAAATTACATATCTTTTTTACAACTATATATATATATATAATGTTACTTTTTTTATTTAAATATTACACATATTTTTTCATAAAATTTAAAATATTAATACAACTATATAAAAATAATAAATAACATTATAATTATTAAATTATATTTTTAAATTAATTTAAAATTTTTCAAAATATAAATTATATATTTATGACATCACCGGTTCAACCGTGGTTTGACCATCGGTCTAACCAGTTAATCGTGAACCTGTAACTTTTTCGGCTCAGTCATTGGTCCGGTTTTTAAAACATTGGTTTCAACATCCGATAAACAAAATAAGGACAACTTCGACTATATAATCATCATCAATGCTCTTCATCCATCATGGTCTAAAAGATCTTTGACCAATCTCAAATATTGCCCATGTGTAAGCTATCAAACATAATGTGTGGCATTATGGCCTCAAGGTGGTCTTACGACTCGGACTATAATGTAGGCTCAGGTGATAAGGTAAAAAGAAATGAAGGGAAACTAGGCTCAAATAATCCTTATGAGAAAAATCCCCAAACCCCTCATGCATGTGATGCAATGTATAGAAACCTCATGAGTTAGGAACCTAAGTACGCCATGTGAAAGTAATAAAAGATTAGTGACGAAGTATCACATGTCAACTGTGATGAGCATAAATGATAAGTCAATAATGAAGCTATGCTCGGGTGTTAAGTAATGTAAGAGGAGAAAAGAAGAAATGAGATATTATGAAATCAATAAAGGTAATGAAATGAAGATCGACAAGAAAAACACAAAGGTGAGAGTGGGTAATAGTTGCTTCACATCATAGCATGGAGGGAAGTCACATATGAAATGGATGGTGTGATGAATAGACAAGAATCCAGATATCCTAAAAAGAAAATGTCATAAGTCTCTCTCAAATGTCACACTATCTGAATTAGAGGAGAGCTCACATACAAACTCTCACCATCATATGTACTCAATGGAATAGGGTGTCACATCCATACAGTACCCAATGGGTAATGATATAAATATAATACTGTGGACCCTACCCGATCCACGGACCGGTGTGACTCACCATTAATAGAAAAAAGTTAGTTGATTTTCAAGCTTTGAAAAATCCATCCCTAGCGAGAAACAAATTTCAGGTTTCTTGGAGTCGCTACTTACTTTTTTTTTTTTTTTTTATTTATTACTGTGGAAAGTCAAGCAAGAACAAAAACCTCATCCACTCAAGTCGTAGAAAACTGGCCCACGAAACACTGGTTCGGATCAAGTTGCCTATCAGTGGAAGGTACCTCTATATGAGGAAGCACTTAGGCTCCTAACTCCTGGCCCCTTACTAGTGAATTGGGTATGTGGAGCATATAGTCAAAAGATCGATAACCTCCAAGGCTAAACATAACTCGATCACACCCACCTCACTTCCGTATCTAAAGATGCTTAAGAACACTCAACCAAAAGAGCAAATGGCGCGTACATGTGGTCCCTGGCCACGCAAAGGTTAGCCAACAAACATAGCAAGCACAAGCATCCATATAAAATTTATTACCCAACATTAAAGCACATACCTGTGGTCCCTAGCTGTCGGGGAAGGTTAGTCGCACATTTTAGGCATACAACAATCTCTCAAAATTAAATATCAAAAGCAAAGGAAGACAGGAGAAACCATACATTGCATCTCAACCACTCATTGATAATATAACACTTGTGCAGCTATACAAACATGTCTATTCATTTCAAAGAATCGGGCTCGACAAAACACTAGATTACTAGTGCTTAACTAACCACCCTTGACCTCAAGATAAACTCAATTTCACTTAATCCAAAATGGAACCACATTAACCCGACTAAATCCCATTTAAACCCCAACATAGCCCCTAAATTGATCCTATAAACTGGCTTGACCATGTGCCGTCGGCTCTAATTAAACTCGAAATCTATCACCTCTACAAACACAACCGGGTTGATCCACTCTTAACCACTGTTTCAATGAGAAAAATATGAAAATTTGTCAAAACATTCTTCACAGAGTAAGGAAACAAAATAAAACAAACGGAGTACAATTTCAAATCTGAATGACTAGAATCCATCTCAAATAAAGGCCTTAGTACTTAAATCAGCTTTTCAAAATATAACTTGGCGAACTCCTGCCATCTAGTTTCCCAAATGGTTCAGCCGATTGAGAGAAGTTCTCAAACTTTGTTAGAATCTTTCTCAAATATTCAAGAATCCAAAAAAATAAATGGAGTAAAATCTAATTTAAATACTAAATCATACAAATCATGCCAGCACTTAACCGTTATTCTAAAAACATAAATTAATGAACCTAGATCCGTTTCCCCATCTGTCACTTTCTATTGAGAGAAGTTCTCAAATTTTTCTAGAATCCCCTGCAGAGTCGAATTCAACAAAACAAACAGAGTACAATTCTCGACTCGACCTCGTAGAATCGATACAAACGATGCCTAGTAATTTAACTGTTGTTTCCAGAAAATAGATCTTAATAACCGCTCAACTCATGAGGTGCTCTAAAATTTTCAAAATCCTCCTGCGCAGTTAGGAATTTAACAAAACAAGCGAAGTACACTCGATCTCAATGATCGAGAACCGATCCAAATAATGCATAGCTACTCGGGCCGCAAACATCAAAGGCAAAGACAAGCACAAAAAGAAATAGAGAAGCACACAACGCTCATACCTATAGATTCACGCTGCTCTCTCTTTATCTTCCTTCTTTTTCGCCTCCCAAACCCGTGGTCCAATTTAAAAACTTTAGGAATTCTCTAAAATGAGAGAGAGCATCTCAATTTTATTCGAGAATCCCTTCCTAGTTTTTTTCCTTTTTTTCTCCCCTTCCTTTTTTTTTTTTCTCCTTTCTCCCCTCTTTTCTACGCTTTTTGCTTCTTTCCCTTCATAAATATCCGAGCTTACTCTATTTTGCACACCTTCGGCCTCAGGAACTCCCCCAATCAGTCTCACACTTCCTAGCTCCATAAACACTTCCCATTCACGAGAGAGGTCAGCCGCCACATTTATCTCTCGCTAACAACCAAGAACTAAACGGATTCCAAGGTGCTGTGTGCAACCCACAAATGGCATGTAAATTGGGCCTAAATCGGTGCCTAGGACTGATATGGAGCTTATGGGCCCAAACCAAGTAGGATTTGGGCTCCAAAATCACCAAAATCAATGCTCCATACAAGCTGGCATAGTGGTCTTGCTGAACCGGTTCCCAACCGATTGATATAGTTGAGAAAAAATTTGAAAATTTTATAGAATGTTCCTTGAAGAGTAAGGAATCGAAAAAAAGAAACGTTTCATGATTTCGAGTCCGAATGAGGGAGATATGACCAAAACAAGCTTAGGTGCTCCGAATTTGAACCTGCTCGAATAATGAACTTCAACTAAAATCCATTAAATCAATGAAATGTTCTCAACCGACGATCCAGGCTTGATAAAATTTCAAATTTTTTTAGAGAATTTTCAATGAGGTGGAATCCAACAAAAGAAATGATGCATGATTTCGGAGTTCGATGAGGGTGATATGATCAAAAACAAGCCCAAGTGCTCCAAATTCGACACATACTCCAATAACAAACTCCCGATCGAGTTAAAACCTCACAGGATTTCAATGTTGGGAGGTAACTACCGGGATTGTGGAGGGCTCTGCACACCCGCCGCCGAAGGGTGGGTGTCAAAACCGCTTTTTGCCTTGGAGGCCGTTGGAACCGGTGGAGCTTATAAGACATGCTAAGTCCAGTGGCTCCATGTCAATCCAAAGATCTTGAACCATTCACAGGCTACATGTGAGTACCGCCAATGTTTTTGATGTAGTGGCAAAAAGTCTGAACAGCGCCACTAACTTCAAGTATTGCACAGCAAGATAGACGGGATGGACTCACCAAAGTGCTTCGTGTGAATCAGGCTTTGCAGTCATCGGATATACATCGAGTCACTATGAAAGTAATTTATGCTCTTAGTGTTCTTCCACTGCTCCCTCTTCACTGTTTTCCTTACTCAACAAGGGGAGGATTTCTTCTTTCTTCACCCATGACAAACAATGAAGAAAATATATGGAGGATTTAGATAACCCCGCTTTGACATCAAGCTCCTCCAAAGATGGTGTCGGCCAAGTACCTCCCTTCTCGGATATCTCTCCGATGAACATGTTGTCGACCGCGGTGCTTTGAAATTGAACACTCCAAGTTGTCAAATTTATGATCCAATTCACTTTGAAGCCCATCTAATTCCTTGTTTAGGGAGCTCTCCACTATGTTAATTTCCTGATTGGCCTGGACATCCACTGCCCTCTGTTCCTCTATGAAGTTATCCACTAGTTTGTCAAATTCAGGATGGCTTGTTCAACAGGACGAGGTTGGTGGTTTCACCGCTCGAAGTGGGGCATAATATGGAGAAGGTGGAGGTGCATAAGTCAGTAAACACTCGGTAGGAGGGTATCAGTCCACTGGCCCTCTATACGTCATGACTCTTACAATGGGTTTGGATTTCTTCCATGTGTCACGCTATGGAAGGTTTCTATAATCCCTCATTGACATGTATGCCCTAGGGTTTCTCTCCTGACTGTATTGCTCTTCATGTGGGGGTTCCATTTGCTCACAATTCAAACCCACTGGAACATGGATTCCTGCAGCAAAAACAGGGCAACACAAAAACAATCCTGCAGCAAATATTTTTTTTTTTTTTTACAAAGGAAACGAAAAATGATGCTGGAAATATAAAAGAATTCACCAATACTTGTGATGAGGATCACAAGTGTCTCCACAAATTTCATCAATGCACTTAGGCACCATCCCTTAATTACGCCTATTTGATTCATGCCATAAAGAGGGTGTGGTGCAAAATCAACAATATTTATATCCTAATCCTAATGCCGTAGCAAAGCCATCAAGCAAAGATAGTGGCCTAGGTCGAACTCAGATGGGCTTTCTTTGTACAAATGATTTTGCAAAGGAAGGCAAAAAATGGTGTGAATTCACCTGATTTCAGGGTTTGATAAAAAACAAGAGGTTTTGATGATGAAAACTGAAAATAAACTAAGTAAAACAAGAAAAATAATAAAAGAGATCTCCTTGAAGTATCAGGATACTGGGCTTGGGATTCTACGGAAATTGAGGGTTCTAGGGTTCATTTTCTCGCGTTGGGGAGGATGACATATAGTCATCTCCCGAACCGGATCTTCATTTAGCTATAAAACCTAACCCAAAATAATTATCCTTTTGAAAGATGGTGTTTACTGAGCAAAGAAATCACCGATGCTGAAGAACAATTCTCCCGACTCACCTTACAATGATTAATAGAGAGTAACTACGAATCTCGGATCTAGCAATAAGCATCCACTGAACCCTTAAAGATTACCAAATAAAGGTCATTCAAGGTGAATATAGGGGATTTAAACCTTGAGTTCAAAGGAAACACAACCGCTGCTAAGGCACTGCGTGAAACAGGGAACCTCCAAGAACCTTCTCGATTCGCACCCACAGCCTCTTCGCTTCAAGGAGGAAGGATTTACGCCATCCTCCAAGTCATCCTTGGAGGGTGTTTGAAACCAAGAGTGTTAAGAAAATGAGAGAAAAGGGAGCAGAGAAGAATGTAAACGGGAGAAACTAAAAGCTTCCCATCACTCAGGAGCTGGATCGATTGAAAGTTGATACAGACTGAGGCTTATATATGCTCAGAACAAGGGTGGGAAATTACAAAAACAACCCAATTCATAATCTATTACAAGGGATAGAATGGGAAGAAACCAAAAATAAGTAAACAAAAAGTACTGGTCACAAAGGTGAACGGCAAATAGGATGAACAAAGGCACATGATGAATAAGGTCATGAGCATGAACAGCTGAGCGAGGGGAATTTCCCGGGTGAGGTCCAAATTTTCAGATTTTCTCCGCTTCTTCTTTCCTTCATCTCTGATCTCGCAATGCTAAGTCTCGACTCGAATTCCTTCATGTTTGATCGACTAATAATTTCTGGTGATAAATAGCTTGCAAAAACTGCAAAATTTGCCACAAAATGCGATCAGTAGAGTAACAGGGACCTTAATGTGTAAATTGGGTTAATTACGCTGATTAGTACATAAAAAGCTCAAAACCTTAAATAAACAGGGTTCAAAATAGCACTTTTTGAGTACTAATCAGTTCCAGAGAGGCTTGCTTTTCCACATCGCAAAATTGAGTCCAACGTCGCGACGTACCCCGAGAGGAATTTTGTTTCAATGTCGCGATGTTGAGCCCAACGTCGAGACGTTCCCGAGACCATCAACCAGGATTTTTTTTTTTTTACAAAATATTTTTCTAAGTGTAGAAAACTCCCTGCATTTAGCTCTACTTCTCCCTAAAACCTGCACTAAGCTTTCCATGCTATTTCTCCTTTGTCACAGCAACCTTGGAACCTCTGAACATGGCAACACATATAAATCAAAATTAAAACAAGAAAAATCAAACCTAGCAAAATTAAAACAAACAAACTGATGAATAACATGATTTAAATGCTTGGGTTGCCTCCTAAGTAGCGCTTTGTTTACTGTCAAGCAATTTCGACCAAGCCGCGGTCCCCTAACTAGCGCCAACCATAGAAAACTTTGGCAAAACCAAAATTCGCGGCCCCGAGCATTGCTTATGTCAGTTTCAAACTGTGGTGGACTCTTGCGTTTCCTCGATCGACCACCAAGATAAGGCTTCACTCGCTACTCATTCACCTTAAATCGCCTTCCTCGTGATGCATCACCGACACTACCGTATTGGAAAACTCAGATCTGCCAAATGAGCCAAACTATCTTGACTCGAGTTTTCCTAGGAACAATTTCAATTCAATCAAGACCAATATTCAAGGTCCTAATTTAAACTCATTATGCACTAGATGCTTGTCATGCCATGCCTTGGTCTTCTCCTTATAGATCCTTGAACTGTCAAATGCATTCTGCCGAAGTTCATCCAGCTCATTCAACTAAAGCATCCTCTTTTTCTCGGCCATTTCGAGATTCATGTTCAACATTCTAATTTGCCCAAGATGCTTTCAGGCTCCAGCCACAGGTAGTGGGTATGCCTTACCATAGACGATCCTATACGGGGACATTCCCAATGGGGTCTTGAAAGCTATTCTGTAAGCCCATAAGCTATCATCAATTTTGTTCGCCCAGTCTTTCCTTGTCACATTAACTGTCTTTTCTAAGATTTTCTTAATCTCCTTATTCGACACCTCAACTTTCCCATTGCTTTGGGGTGGCATGCAAGTGACACCCAATGCTTCACCCCATATTTTGCCAAGAGCAATGCAAACAGCTTGTTACAGAAATGTGAACCTTCATTGCTGATTACTGCTCTAAGAGTCCCGAACCTTGAAAAGATGTTACTCTTGATGAAACATAGTACCATTTTGGCATCATAAGTAATGGTTGGAATGGATTCCACCCACTTGGACACGTAATCCACTTTCAAAAGTATGTACTTGTGCCCATAGGACGATGGAAAAGGACCCATAAAGTCAATGCCCCGGATATCAAAAAGTTATACTCTAAATATTCACAATCCATATTTCATTTCTTCTTCTTCCAATGTCTCTATCTTCACACCGATCACAATACTTTGCAAAACAAGTGTGCATCTTTGAATATGAGGGCCAATAAAAGCTCAATCAGAGTACCTTGGTCACGTTTCATCCATCAAATGGCCCCTACACTCTAAAGAGTGGCAAGGTTTCAAAGATCTCACCCACTTGTACTTTTGAAGACACACCTTCGAATAATCCGACAAGACACTGCTTAAAGAGGGATCGAGCCTTCCTGTAAATATCCCTTCTCACTTCTCGCTAAGAATCTCTTCTTTGTTGAAATGTGAGGTCAAGTGGAATACCTGCAGAAAAGATAATTGGCAAATGTCAAGAAACCATGGGGGATGTTTCACATGTGACAAAGCTAGTATCCGCCATTCGGGAATACGTCATCAATCCGAAATGATGTTTCGTGACCGCTTCGGAATTTCCACTTCACGTACGATCGGGCCACCATATTTCGAAACCCTTCTTATCTTGAATCTCCACATCAAATTCTTGCAATAGGGAGCAATTCCATCAATAAGCTCCGTGTTTCGCGCCTTTCTTCATCATCAAACATTTGATCAAGTAGAGTGATCTCGTGAACACAATAGCTTTGCTTTCCTATAAGGTTAGGTCCGACCTGGGCAAACACAATAGCTAACAATTTTTCTCTCAGGCTACTAAGCTGGGCGATCATTCAACGCCTGGACCGTATAGAAGACTTTTTCATTTCTCTTCCTCAACACGGCCCCAACTACAAAGTCGCTTGCATCACACATAAGTTCAAATGGAAGATTCTAATATGGAGTGACTACTATAGGGGCTGAGGTCAACTTCTTTTTTAGCAACTCAAAAGCGTTCATACATGGATCATTGAACTCAAACGGAACACCTTGCATAAGAAGATTAGAAAAAGGTTTTGAAACTTTTGAGAAACCTTGGATAAACCATTTATAAAACCCGTGGTGACCATGAAACTACGCACTTTAACGGTACGGGAGGGGGCGCTCTATGATCTCAATCTTGGCTCGATCAACCTCAATTCCTCTTCCGGATATGCGATGCCCCAATAGTATGCCTTCTCTCACCATAGAGTGGCACTTTTCCCAATTTAAAATTAAATTGGTTTCCATGCACCTTTCCAGTACCAAAGTCAGATTATGGAGCCAATTATCAAATGTAGAACCAATCACGGTGACATCATCCATGAAGACTTCAATGGATTTTTCAACCACATCTGAAAATATTACCATCATGCATCTCTGAAAGGTTCAAGGCATACTGTACCCCAAATGGCATTCTTCTTAAAGTGAATGTGCCATATGGCATGAATATGGTCTTCCCCGATCTTCCAGAGCAATGGTGATCTAATCGTGATCTCTATATCCATCCGTAGTGCTAAAGTACTCATTTTACCACAATATCTATCTAATATCCTCACTACAAATGGAAGTGGAAAACATCAATCTGGTCACTTTGTTCAGGTAGTCAATACAAAATCCTCTACCACAATAGCTGATGCAGTGGGAGTAGTTCATTTTCTCCATTTATTATCACTTTGTAGTTCCTCCTTTCTTGGGTACCACCTGAATAGGGCTCACCCATGAGCTATCAGAGATGGGGTATATCACTCCCGCATCTAACCATTTCAGTACTTCTTTCTAAACTACCTCTTTCATTGAAGGATTTAAGCGTCTTTGGGCATCCACTATCGGCTTCCTATCTTCCTCTAATAATATCCTATGCATACACATAAATAGTCTAATCCTCTTTATGTCAGCTAGGGACCATCCACTTCCTTATGCTCCTTAAGGATCTTCAACAATTTCTCCTCCTCCATATTAGAGAAGGAGGATGAGATGATGACTGGTAGTGTAGATTACTCATCAAGATAAGCATATCTCAAATGATTAGGGAGTTCATCCTGCTTGGGCTAGCTCCCAAAGATTCAAAGTACTTTCTTCTATTTGGGCCGAAAGAATCCATCCATTTCACATACTCCTAAACTATCTCATCTTCATAAGAGGAAGGGTCATCATGAGTCATGCTAGTCTCCAATGGTTTTGAAGAACCCAATTGGCTAGACATTATAGCCTCTAGAACATCCACTCTGAAGCAACTGTCATTATCCGGTGGATTCTTAATAGCATTGAAAACATTGAAAATCACTTCTTCTTCTTCTTGAACTCTCAACCTGAGTTCACCTTTTTGCACATCAATCATTGCCCTTCCCGTGGCTAAGAATGGTCTTCCAAGGATAATTAGGACCTCTTTATCTTCTTGCATGTCTAGAATGATAAAGTCAGCAAGAAAGATTAATTTGTCCACTTTCACTAACACATCCTCTATGATACCACGCGGATGAGTTAGTGACCTATATGCCAAGTGTAAGGTGACTGTGGTAGGACGTGCTTCTCCCAATTTCAACTTCTTAAAGATCGACCAAGGCATACGATTGATGCTCGCACCTAGATCGCACAAGGCTCTTTCAAAAACTGCATTCCCAATAGCACATGGGATTGTGAAGCTACCTCGATATTTTGACTTAGTTGGCAACTTCTTTTGCAATATAGCACTACATTCTTCCGACAGAGCGACAGTCTCATATTCTCCTAACTTCATTTTCTTAGACAAGAAGTCATTCATGAATTTGACATATCCCGGCATTTGCTCAAGTGCTTCGGAAAATGGGATGTTGATGTGAAGCCTTTGAAAATATCCATGAACCTGCCAAACTGCTTATCCAATATGTTCTTCCTCAGTCTCCGTGGATACGAGATAATAGGCTTCTCATCAAATGAAGGTTTTTGCGCTTCAACTTTCTCTGGTGTGCTTCAGACTGGTTTCTTCACTAACTTTTATGCATCTTCAACGACTTTGGCATTGCTTTCTTGCCCCTACTTCCACGGGGTTTTCTACCTTTCTTATGCCTCATTTATTTGTTCAAAATCTTCCCACTCTAAGGGTTCTGACTTTGCAGTGCTCTTTTCCTTCTCTCCTTGGGTTGACCTCTAAAGTACTAGGAAAATTTCCTTGTTTCCTCTCGCTCAATACGCAAAAGCCATTCTTCCCAGACCTCAAATTTCGGAGTTGAGCTACTTGGTGTTCAGGTAGCGTCCTAGTCTCATTTTGAACTTATCGTGGCAATATATTCATGTACCTGACTATTTATTCTGTTTTTTAGTCTGGGCACTCAGACTACTTCTCTCTTGGACAGTTGGAGAGGTTTGACTTGCTCCATAGGATTACCCACATTATGATTTTTCCATGAAAAGTTAGGATGGTTCTTCCACCTTGGATTGTAATTTTGACCATATGGGTTGAAGTTCTGATTTTGAGGGAACTTCACCATATATTGAGCTTGTTCAACATTCAAATCTCCCATTGCATTCATCATTAGGCATTGAGAAGTGGGATGAGGTCCATGACATTGCTCGCATGCAAGTGGGCTTTCATCAAGCTTATGTGTAGATAATTGGGAACCTAATTGTTGAGTAGCTTGTAGTTGCTTTGAGAGTGTAGACACTTTAGCAAATAAGTTTGTCAACATGTCTAAGTCAAACACCCCAGTTAGTTTCTTCGATGCTACTCTTTCAACCGGCCATTGACAATCATTCAAGGTGATGTTCTCAAGAATTTGATAAGCCTCCACTTCATTCTTTCCCATAATCGCTCCTCTAGCAAAAGATCAATGAGAGTCCTTGTGGGACAACTCAAACCATTGTAGAAATGGTGGACTTGCATCCATTTGGTGAAACTATGGTGAGGGCATTTTATCAACAGATCTTTGAATCTCTCCCACGCTTCATAGAATGACTCTCCCTCATATTGATAAAAACTACTGATGTCAATTCTCAACTTTGCCACTTTTGCTGGTGGAAAAAATCTAGTAAGAAATTTGTTCGATAAGTCATCCCATGATGTTATTGAATCCGGTGGTTCTGAAATAAGCCAATGCTTGGCTTTCCCCTTCAATGAAAATGGGAACAATCTAAGTTGAATAGCATCATCGCTCACCCCATTATATTTCATTGTATCACACACCTCCGAAAAATTCAGGATATGAGCATTCGGATCCTCATGTGCGAGCTTGTGGAACTGAATTCCTTGCAATAACTGGAGAGTGATGGGCTTGAGCTCGAAACTATTCTCTTGTATTACTGGTCTCCTAATCACAGGTGGAGTAACCACAGATAGGCGGCCATAATCTTTGATAGGTGGCAACATAGTGTCCATATTTGCCGCATCAGGGTGTATACCCTCTCTGTCAGACGACATAGTCTTTTATTTTTCTTCCATCGGTCCCATAAGGTTATTTGTTCGTTCTAATTAGCCTCTCTTGTCCTCACTTAATTCTTTTCAAGTTCTCTTGAGTCTGGGATCAAAGGAATAATATTTTTACTTGATCTGTTGCGCGCAACTAACGTACTGCGGTTTTTCCTGAAAAATAAAAATAAATAAATAAAGTATCCAAAAAAATTAAATCCAAAACAAATGTCTAAAGTACGAAGTACTTAGTGTTGATATTAGCATAAACACCACGATAAAGTATGTCACCCATCAACGGCCTTAAAAGCGCGATGGCGTTCACATTGATTGTGTTTTGAAGATATGCAATAAGTACAAGTGCCTAACATGCATGATGTGTGACTCGTCAAGTAATATAGTGTACTTTCAGGTATAATATTAGTCATGGGGAAAACCTTAAATCGTAGTGGGCTAAGTACAAAACTTATAATACTTATTTAATATTCAAACTAGAAATTGTGATGGAAAAGCCAAAGTAAAACCAGATTAAATTACTACTAATGTAACTGTGCGCTTTTGAGGTAAATATGATCAAATGGGTGCAAAAAGTTTAGGGTGTTTGTGTTGTTGGATAGTCCTACTATGTAATGCTGAGGTTCCATTCCATTATCTAATATATGTGTTTTCCAAGGCGGCTCTTATTTAATGTAATTAAAGCCTTTCTCAAGGTCATTTAACCTCCCTTGATCACTAGGTTTCTTGCTACTCGGCTCAACCCCAAGCATTAAAGGTGCATGAAATTCAAAGAATTCCCAAGCCTCCTGACTAAACCAAATATTCTCTTCACCAAGTTTATTAGGTTAACCCACCTATGTCTAATTCTTCATTAACTTCTCGGATCTTACAAAAGAACCACTCACATATTAAGATTGATGTCAAGGAAATTAATATGTTGATTTCAACCAAGCATGAGTTAATGGTAAAACAAATATATAAAAGATAATGGAATTATGAAAAGTCAACACTTAAACATAGTCTTCATGTCCAATTCACTACCAACACCCTAAACCACTAAATTAGAACATCATGATGATGTGTTCGATCATAAATGAAAAGTAAGACTTGATAATGAGGATAGAGAAAACTTCAATGATCAAGGGAATGATGATCTCCCGAATTCTTCAAGTCTCTACTACTCTAGAGATAGGCCTTAGTCTTCTTTTGATCTGATGCACGAGTTCCCCTTAAACCCCAAGTAAAATGTTTTCGGAGCCACTTAAATGAATCTCCCATTCCTTTTTATAGTCTTTTCCCTTAGCGTTGACGTTGGAACATTGACGGTGGGTGTTTCTACACCCTTCTTCTCCAGGACTTCTGCAAGGCTCCATTTCCAGCACCTTTCCTACAAAACCCAATACAAACTAAATATTAGAATAGTAATAAAAACAAAGTCATATATATATGAAACCGATCCAAATCTCGCTAAATCCTGGGTTTGTAATGAGTATTTTTGGGCACTCATCAACATGCTGTGATAGTAATCAAGTAAAGCAATAAACACACCAAAATAAGTGGAATATACAACAATGATAAAATAATAGGTGTTAAGATAAACAAAATGAGCATACCATAAGAAGCAAGTAACAAACAAGATGAGTAAAAGAATAAACCAATAAAGTCAGCCAACCAATACTAATGATACAACAATCAAGCATGTGAAAGATACAATAAGCAAATCAAAACTCTCAAAGTTATACCAATAATCAAGTATACAAACAACACAAGAAGACGGTATCCACCAATCAACCAATAAAATGCCAAATTTTCCTTAGTTTGTATTCAATCTTGACCCTTACTGTTCCCAGTGCAGTCGCCATTTTGTGGACCCCGCATTTTTTGCTATTATGTGTTTCCCACTAATAAGGCGAGACTCATTTATTATTTTGAAAAACCATTTTTAGAAAACAGTTTAGAGTCGCCACTTTTTTTTTTTTTTTAAAGGAAAACAAAATAAGAAAGAAAACCCATAAATGTGATTCCTGATAAAAAAAGCCAAGTCTGGGAAAAATCGAGTCTATGTTCAGGGGTCAGGTTACTTATCGGGAAGGTATAATGGAAGTGTAGCACCCCTCTAAGCTCCTAAAGTCGGGTCTCTACTAAACAAACTAAGGAAAATACAGTTTTTGGCTAATCGATCAATGGATACCAAAGACAAGCAGTAACAATACAAAAGCATGCAAACATATATAAATAAATAATTAAGAAAAGTTAGATGAAAAAAAAATGTGTACTTGGGCGAAATGTCAGAAGCACTATCAATTAGGAAATAATGTTAGTACACTAACAAAATACAAAATATTGACATTCAATTAGAAATTGGTTATAGATCATATATCAAATTATTTATTAAAATGATATATGAAATATCGGGCTCCATTCAAGCCCATTTATCTGTTACACAAATTAACTCCACAAGATTTTATCTTATAGGAATTGTAGCATTAATCATGTGTTTGGATTGTTTGAAAAGTGATTTCAAATTGAAAATTTGAAAATTAGAAGTTTGAAGTTTGAAAATTGAGAATTTTGAAATGAATTTGAAGTTTGTGAATTTTGAACTAGGATTTTGGAAGTTGGATTTTGAAATAACTTGAATTTTCTAAAATTGAGATTTTGAAATTTTCAATTTCGAATTTAAAATTTTGAAATTAGAAATCGAGAGACTTGAATTTTGAAATTGTGACACTTGAATTTTGAAATTGAAAATTTTTAATTTTGAAATTTTTGAGATTTAGGAAATTTATTTAAATTGGAAATTGGGGGACTTGAATTTTAAATTTGAAACTTGAAAAATTAAAATTGGAAATTGAGGGACTTAAATTTTGAAATTATGGCACTTGAATTTTTAAATTGGAAACTGATAATTTTGAAATTGGAAACTTGAAAATTTGAAATTAGAAATTGAGTGACTTGAAATTTGAAATTTGAAACTTTAAAAATTGAAATTAGAAATTGAGGGACTTGAATCTTTAAATTATGACTCTTGAATTTTGAAATTGGGAATTGGTAATTTGGGAATTGGAAACTTGAAAATTTGAAATTAGAAATTGGGGGAGTTGAATTTTAAATTAGGGCACTTTATTTTTTTTAAATTGGAAACTTGAAAATTTCTAATTAGAAATTGATTGACTTGAATTTTGAAATTATGATGCTTCAATTTTGAAATTGGAAACTTGAAAATTTGAAGTTAGAAATTGGGGAAGTTGAATTTTGAAATTAGGGCATTTAATTTTTTGAAGTGGGAATTTGTAGTTTTGAAATTGGAAACTTGAAAAAATGAAATTGGAAATTTTGAAAATTTGAAATTTGAGAATTTGAAAAATTAAGGGTGGGTGATGGTTCATGAATTAAGTAAAATGAATGAAATTATTAAACAAAAAGCATCAACAATCAATCTAATTAAAGAAAAAAACAACAACAATATACTCATAAGAAAAATAAAACAATAATAATATATTTAAATGACTAATTAAAGAAAAAAATAAATTTAATAGATGTACAAGACAATTAATTAAACAATAAAAGAACTACATAAAAAAATAAAATATTTCCTAACTAAAAAGAAAATCGAGGGAACTTACATGGCAGAGGGGCAACTCCCCGGGCCGAGTTGCCTCCTAACCTGAGACCATCTCTAAAGTTGGGATTGCCTCCATAAATTTGAACCTCAAAGCCCAAATTATTAAAACTTTTAATCAATGAGAGCTTTGAGCTTCTCTTCTTTTGAGGAGATGGACTGTCATCCCTTAAAATAAATAAAAACTTATAGACAAGTTTGGGCCTTCAATTAGAGGCCCATTGTCCCAAAAATTTTCTCCTCCCCTCAAGGGTTGGAGACTCTCCCTTTTATAGGCAAGGGAGGCCTCCCTCCCTTTCTCAGTTTCCAATGTGTAACTCCAAATATCCCACAAAGGATAAAACTCATCCCAAGAACAAAACTTGGGGTCTAAAGGAGCAATCGTACCCTCTAATGGTACACAACCTCCTACACGTCTCCAAAGAGACGAAGCGCTTCCATGCAAGGTGATCATTACCTCCACACATATGCTTCCTACGATTCAGGGACGACATATGGTAAGACTCTCAATCGCCTAGCATTGGGGATAAACCAAATTATTACGTGATCGTGTGTGCATCCGAAAAACCTAAATGACATCTAAAATAAAAAAGGGACACCAGTTACACAAGTATCCTAAAATCTAGCTCTATGCTATACAAGTCTTCAAAGATCAGACTCCTCAGCATCTATGTGGCGACCACCTCCAAAATGCTCCCAAACATGGATATAGCCCATCACTAGACTTACTCCTAGTTACTAGCTTGGTCAAAGAGCAAACAAGAAATAATAAATCTCCAACCAAACACACAATCAAGAAAGATAGATAGACCAAGACTAAGGATTTAGAGATAAGGGAATACATGTGTGTCCCATATAAACATGCAACATGCAATCAAGCAGGTGAGAGGCAATCATGCAACAGTCAATCATGCAAGGCACAGGTACAACATCAATTTTTTACACATAATCTAAGTAGGAGTATAAGATGAGCAAGGTGAATATATAAAATAAAAACAATATGGTAAAAGAGGTGATCAAGATGAATATACAATGGAGAGAATCAACATGTCAAGGCAAATGAGATAATCAATCAATCAAAATGTACATGTCTCAGGATGAGTAGAGTAGTCCCACAACAAGGAGGAATCAACATGTTCTGATAAATAAAATATCCAACCAATATAATCAACTAGATCATGACAAATGAAGTATGCAAAAATAAGAGTATACATGTAAAGAATGAAATAAAATATCATATAGTAAGAGGAAGTCAACATGCTATGAGAATAGTCAAGAAAAACAATCAACACATCAAAATAAGTGGAATATACAACAATGATAAAATAATCCTGCTAAGGTGAATAGAATGTGCACACCACAGGAAGCAAGTGACATAACAAGATTTGTAAAAGAATCAACCAATCAATATTAATAATACAACAATCAAGCATGTGAATGGTCCAATCAGCAAATCAAAACTCTCAATGTGCTACCAATAATCAAGTATACAAAAAGCATAAAAAAAAAAAAAAAGAAATCTAGTAGTCAACTAATCAAATGCCACATTTTCCCTAGTTTGTATTTAAGCTTGACCCTCACTGTCCCTAGTGGAGTCGCCATTTTGTGGACCCCGTATTTTTTGCTATTATGCGTTTCCCACTCAAAAGGCAAGACTCATTTCATATTGTGAAAAACCACTTTTAGAAAACAGTTTGGAGTTGCCACTTATTTTTGTTTTATTTTAAAAGGAAAAACAAAATAAGAAAGAAAAAACCCTAACTGTGACTCCTAATAAGAAAAGGCTGGTTTGGGAAAAATTAAGTCTATGTCCGGGGGTTAGGTTACTTATCGGGAAGGTACAATGGAAGCTTAGCACCCCTCTAAGCCCTTAAAGTCAGGTCTATACTAAACAAAATAAGGAAAATATAGCTTTTGGCTAATTGATGAATGGATACCAAAGACAAGCAATAAGAATACAACAACACACCAGATATAAATGAATAGACAAATAAATAAATAAATAAGCAAAGTCAGATGAGAAAAAATGTGTACCTGGGTAGCAAATAAGAAGCGCTGTCAATTAGGAAACAATGGTAATGAGATAATAAAAAAACAAAATATTCACAATTAATTGGAAATTGGTTATAGATTAAAGGTCAAATTATCTATTCAAATAATACATATAGAGCCCCACCCAAGCCCATTTATATATTATAGAAATTAACTCCATAAGATTCCATCTTATAGGAAATGTAGAATTAATCATGTGTTTGGAATGTTTGAAAACTGATTTAAAATTGAAATTTTAAAAATTAGAAGTTTTAAAATTAAGAATTTGGAAATAAGTTTGAAGTTTGACAATTTTAAATTGGGATTTTGGAAATTGGATTTTAAAAGAACTTGAATTTTATAAATTTGAGATTTGAAAATTTGCAATTTGGAATTTAAAATTTGAAATTAGAAATCGAGAGACTTGAATTTTGAAATTGTGACACTTGAATTTTGAAATGGAGAATTTTTAATTTTGAGGAGGTGAGATTTGAGAAACCCAAGTGGAAGTGGGGACAGATTACAAGTGGAAACTTGAAATTTTGAAATTGGAAATTGAGGGACTTGAATTTTGAAATTAGGGCACTTGAATTTTGAAATTGGGAATTGGTAATTTTGAAATTGTGTTTGATTTATATGAGACAAAAAAGTTGTGACCAACTTTTTTTAGCACTGCTACCAAAGAATTTTCAATCCCTAACAGTCATGCCAAAAACTTGTTTGACTGAATATATATAAAAATCTATTTTCTGTTGTTTAACTAATAATTTTCAATTTAAATTTGTTTTGGTCTACTCACTGCAAGTGCATAGGTCAAACAAGTAATAAAATGGTTTTTTAAGTCCAGATATCATTCCCACGAGGATTGATTAGAAAATATAATGATTAATTACCCTCAGTACTCAAGATCCTTACTATTTGAACTACCAAATTTTAGGATAGATTTAATTTCTAAAGTAAAGTGAATTAAAGAAATAATGAAATTCTAAAATACATGATTAGAGAGTTCACTGGACCGAAATAACATCAAGCATGAAAACAAAGATTGTGGACCATCACTTTTAAGTTCCAAATAAATATTAAGTATGGGACATGAACCTTGAATGTCCAAGAGCAAATTAGTGTAAATGGATTTCTCCTAACATAACACATTTCACTCTCAGCTAATGCCACTTCTATCTCTAGACAAATGGCCTGGAAGAGCTACTCAGATAAATTGGATCCTTCAAGATCTACTATTTTTCATTCTCAAAGACATCACAACATCTCTTAGGACTAGAAATTGTTCGTCTCATAGACAGGTAATGCAAGCACTCTCCAAATTAAATGGTACTCACCATCAATTAGACAGAATTCTTCCTTGATTAGAATCTTTGCTAACATGTAAGATTGCTCCTCTCAACCGAGGTAGAAACCTCTCAAATTAAACCCGCGACGCAGGTGGATCATATGCTCCTGAAACACTCTGCCATTGGCTCAGAGGGAACCTCAAGTCAGAGTTAAAACTCACTGATCGGGAGCATACTGTGAGATCCAGTTAATACATTAGTTCAAACAATGTTAGTGTAGACTACCTCCCAAGTGCCTACTACTTCCTGTGCAGCCAATCTGAGTCACCTGCATGGATCTCCTAAACTGAGCAATAATACAAATTCTCTTTCTAGGTATCTCATCACATTCGCAATGGGCCTCAATGCAGAGAATGCCACGAATCACCTGAATCTTTCACACCAAAACATCATTAAAATTTTGCAATCAATAATCCTTACAACAAATTCTTCCCAGAGGGAGCTTAGCCTTTCAAATTTGGATCACAAATGACAATGACTAGTTGATCAAACAAATTCATTGAAATTGTAATCATAACTGAAAATAAATGAATTTTAAAATTTTATCTCCATTAAGGTTGCATAAATAAGTCAAATACATTCATCTAGCCAAACTGCAATTAAGATCACTTTCTAATAATAAAACTAAATCTAAACAACTAAAAAGGAAAACAAAAAATAAAATACATAATGAGACTCACAAAAGCACAAAACTTAATGAAAGGTGGCTTGAAGGACACATTTCCCTCTCCCAGAGTTTCATTTACAGGCCCGTGTCCCGGCCTAAAACTGCGGGCGAGAATCACGATCAAAAGCCCAGCAAATTCCTACTCCTACCAAGCGATGTCGGTGATTTAGTGGTGATGTCGCGACATCTGAGTTGTTAATGTCGTGATCAACACGTCAAGATCGCCGTCGGGCAATCCTCAATTTTCGATCATCAATGTCATAGTTGTTGTCGCGACATCGCAGATGCAAAGGTTGAGATCAAACTGGCTGTCGGACACGTTTTTTCGAAGGTTGCAACATTTAGTTTATGTTGCAACATTGCTAATCGATGTCTTTTCTGTTATCGCCTTTTATGTCGTGGATACGGCCTTTGCGCCTCGCGATCATTTCAGGCTAATGTTTGTGACATTGCCAAATCTAATGTTGCCATCATCAAGAAGTTCACCTCGACCGTAGCACTCCCCGAGCCCGAGCCGACCCGGTTTGAGGATCCGAACCAAAACCCCAGGGACGCCCGGCCGAAGCATTTTATCAAATCCATTTATCAAATACAATTCATTAATATAAACGTTTTCATTCTCAAATCTTTGCGAAGCGATTTCCATTTAGGATAAGCCCATGAACATTACAAATCCAATGCAATTCCTTTACAAAATATGCATTTAACCAAATGGCATTTTGCCGCTTACAATATAATATCCAAAATCATATTTAGATATATGGCAAAATAATTTTAAGTCAACTCCGTTTACAAAACAATGTCATGTTCAAAATGGTGAGGATGCATGTAACGGAGCATACTTTGTGAACCTTCTGGATGACTCTGAGCTCCTCGACCTTGGGTCCGCTTTCAAACACCGTCTATCACTTGGTACCTATGCATTGATTAAAAAAAATACGCTAAGCATTTTCATGCTTAGTGGTTCTATACAGTTCTCTATTCCATTTCAATTCGAATCATGCATTTATCAAAATAATGCCTTTATACATGCCCGTGTAATGTAAAAGATACCTATACAAATACATTTTTCAACCACCTTTAGCATTTCGGGTTTGCGATTTCACATATGGCTATAGAGTCACACATCTTCACGATGCATTCATTGGTGAACCACCTGCTGGTTACTCAGCAGGCAATGTGATCTCACATTCGGTTATCAACCATATGACTATAGAAGTCGACATTCACGAACATTCAATTGCGAATCCCGCCCCGTTTGTCATCCGCAGCAATGCGACCGCATTCAATATTGCAATCTCACATATGATTATAGAAGTCGACATTCACGACAGATCCAGTTGTTGAATCTTGTCCTGTTTGTCATTCAGTAACAATGTGATCTCACATTCAATATTTCAATCTCATGACTAGAGAATGATTCACATGAATCACAGAACTCTGCCCCGTTTGTCATTCAAAGAGCAATGTGATCTCATTCAACAACTACTGCTACCTTCATGACAAATTAGCCCGCAATCCCGTCATGTCGTCATTCAATAATACATTTCAAATCAATTTACTTTATGCAAGAATTCACTTATAGTTAAATACACGCACACATGCGCATATTTGATAAACATTTCAAATATACTTAATAATTCAACGATGTATATATGTATTTCACAAATAGAGCTCGAAATGGGAATTGTCAAGAATAAACGATTAAACCCACAAAGAACAAAACATAGAACAACCGAGAAAAATAGAGAACAAAGAACAAACCACACTGATCCTTGTCTCTTTAGATTCCAATCCAGGTCGATTGTCACTTCACCCGCACCTAGTCAACATAAATTCCTCCACTCTCGTGGTCAACAAATAATCATGCTAAACGACATCACTTCACGAGGCGCGAGGTACAACAATGCCACTTAGTTTCATTCCTATTTGAACCCCTATTAACTTTTATTAGGTCCCTAAACAACGGCATCACGAGACTTAAAACTCGCATATCATAAAACAAATACAGAGCAAAGGGTACCTGCATCAGATCTTCACCACACGCCCCATATCGCTAATGGCACTGGTACTACTGAAAAGAAATTTACCACTTTCCTACAGATCATGGCACGCACTAATTTTTGGTACCGATACCACTATGCGATTTTTGCCTAGAAAATGTCGAATTTTGGCATTTTCAACAATTTTTCTTCCACAAACCTCCTCTAATTCATCCCATATAAAAAATCACCATGATCCCCAAAGTTTCACCTAAAAAGGGGTTTAGAATCAATGAAACCTCTTCCTTTAAGTTAGGGCTTTTCCCCCCAAAATCAAAAACCTGATGAAAAGGTGAGTTGTGGGTCTTGTTTTTCTTACTCCTGAATCCCTCTCAAATCACCCTCTCAGAGGTCGCTGTTCTCTTGTAAAGCAAAAAAGTGGAAAGAACTACACCAAGCTTCGATCTCTCCCAAGCCCTAGCTCTCTCCCCTTTTCCTCTTCCTTTCTCTCTCCTAAAACGATGCCTAATGGACATCCAAAGATCACTTCAGTCTTTGCACCTATTTAAGCAAGGGGGCCTTGTTTCCGCCCACACACTTGCTTATCATTCTCATTTTCTCCCTTTTTTTGTCTTAAGTCACTTATTCTATATAAGGCCTTGTTTGGCCAAAAAAATGCATTCTTGGGTTAAGTTTCTCTTTAATTGCTATATAGCCCATAAGTCTCTCAAATTGCACTTCAACTCTCATAATTAAACTTAGACACTTAAACTTATTTATAATCGAATTTAGCTCATTTTACCACTCCCTAAATTTCGCTCCTTTACACTTGGGTAAATGTCCGGTCCAACCAATTTATTTACACATAATACTGCATTTGCTCACTCATAATTTAATATATAAAAATAAAATTTTTATAACATTATAGGGTATTTTTGGTGTGTTACATTGACCACCTTAAGCTTATGTCGCGACATTACTATCCATGCTCACATTGATCAACTAATAATACCTTTGAATACCTGCTTGTTTCATTGAGTTAGATGTCGCGACATTGAACATTTCAATGTCTTCTAACTGCAGCCAATGTCGTAGATGTGTTGTGGCGAAGTCATGACATTGGATGCCTAATGCTGAATCATTAGGTCGCCATACGCGGGACAGCTGCGGATGTACATTAGTTTGGTGTCGCAACACTATTGTGATGATGTCCCGACATTGGAAAATCTTTACCTTCCCCTCTTCAACTGATGTCGCGGCTATGTTGCGACATTTTAGTGATGTCAAGACCTTCTCATCACAGTATCGAAACATTGGAAATTTGATGTCGCGACATTAGCCCTTTTTTTGCACCATGCTGATTTCTACTCTTTTTTTGTTGAATTCTGCTTCTTTTCCTTAATTTCCTACAAAACATAAATCTAGATGAAAGCTCCTTAATTTTACATTAATAACTTTGCCCAAACATACAAAAAACGGGCTTGCAAGTATGAGTTTTGTGACTTATCAAACTCCCCAAATCTAAAGTTTGATCATCTTCGCAAAGAAAGACTATTTGTTTTAATTTCAAACAATAAAATCAATTTTTACGACATTTTAAAATTAAATCATCTTTTCAAGTAGCTCAACACTCATCTCAATAGTATTTCACCAGACATCAATTCCACTAAGCTTCATTTCCGTAATCCAATCTTTTTGAATTAACCATCAACACAAGAAGTAAATCATAGTTAATGAACATATATAGTTCTTGACTACGTGAGTGTGTGTTGGTCTTCCCTTTATGACTAATTTGAAGATTACGTAGCCTTATGAGAGTTACTATGCAGAAAGATATCCCTTAGAGTAACTTAGGTCCCATAGGCTTTGTCGTCATTATTTCCACTAATATAGTACAACACAACTCTATAACTAAATAGGTCTTTCGAAATGTAATGTATAACTAGGGCACTATATTAATCAATCGGACCTTTTAGGCACAATTTTACCCAGACTGCATACACTTTCTCAACATTTTGCCTTCACCGCTCATCTTTTTCTACTAAAGTAGCTTTTTCAAGCACACCCAAACTTGGTCTTGTGCCTTTTTCTGCATTTTCTCCTTCATGGCCTTTTCTTTTCCAATGTTATTTTCAAATTTGCTCCAGAATCTCCTTTCTATTAATTTTTGTTTCAGGTTTGGAGTGGTGCAATGTTTTACCTTTTTAGGCTTTCTACTACCCATTAACAAGCTTTGGGTGAGCAACTACCATACTAGTTGGCATTAAGATTGCTAGATAAACACCCACTGAGACAATTGTCAAAAGTA
Source organism: Tetrastigma voinierianum (assembly GCA_016808115.1). Classification (NCBI taxonomy): domain Eukaryota; kingdom Viridiplantae; phylum Streptophyta; class Magnoliopsida; order Vitales; family Vitaceae; genus Tetrastigma; species Tetrastigma voinierianum. The sequence continues at coordinate 1,508,520 of JAEQBH010000138.1, read as the reverse complement.
AACGACTATAGGCAAAAACTCACTCCTTCTTTAAAACTGTCATTCTTTTTCAACTTCTCAATTTTCTATTGTGCACCTTCTTTAGTACAACTTTTCTCAATTGTTTTCCTTCCTCATCTTTAATTCTCCTCCTTCATTTCAATTCAAATTTCTATTCCTCCAAACTTATCATCTTGATCATTTTTGCTGCTCTGATCTGCAAATTTCTTTATTATAAGGTGAGACTTAAGGAAGGTTTAAGGTTATTCTTTGTGGCTCTAATGATGAAACTGGCCTTAGGCTCAAAATAGGTACTAAGGTATATGCATATAGCATATTAAAGGGTAGGCTTTTGAAAGTCTTAAACTGTCCAAGGATGGCCTAAATCATTTTCTGCTAGTTGTAATGCCTAGGATTTCGCTTTGAATAATAATGCATCAAGTTCTAGGACCTTTAAAGATTTTGATAGTAAGTTCGATAAAGTTTTCCTAACCCAAGCACAATCAGTTTTCAAGGTACTTAAGACCAATGTGTTAATTTAGTCATTTTCTGAACTGTACTGTTCGATCAGACTAGAATTAGTAGCCTTATTAACCTTTGCTCTCAATTTCAGTTTTTTAGGTTCTGAAAATTTTAGTTTATTTATCCTTGACATCACAACTTAAAATCCAGTGTCAATTTTTCAGCCCATTTGCATTTAAGAGTTTTGCTTTGTTTGGTTTAAAACATATTGTCGTGTTATTGTTCAACTTTATAGTTCATTCTGATTAAGTATTTCGGTTGATTGATCGACAACCGCCAACGATATCTGTTCAGGATTTCTCCTTTGTAGTGACCCCAGAGGCCGGCTCGACCCGGGTTAAGCGGATCCGGTCGAAACCCAGTTGCCCGGCCCGAAACCTTTTATCAATCCATTTATCAAATACAATTCATTAATATAAACGTTTTTCATTCTCAAATCTTTGCCGAGCGATTTCCATTTAGAAACGAAACCCGTAAGCATTTACAATTTCAATGAAATTCCTTTACAAAATATGCATTTAACCAAAAATGGCATTTTATGCCGTTTACAACATTATATCCAAAATCGTAATCGAATATAAGTACAAAAATAATTTCATAGTTGAACTCCTTTTGTTTACAAAAAATGTCATGTTCAAAATGGTGAGGATGCATGTAGCCGGGCATACTTTCCCGTGATGAACCTTAGATGACTCAGCTCCTACGACCTTGGAATTAAAGCTTTCAAACACTGTCTATCACTCGATACTTGCGCATTGATTAAAAACAATACGCTAAGCATTTTCATGCTTAGTGATTCTATACAGTTCTCTATTCCATTTCAGTTCAATACGAATCATGCATTTATCAAAATAATGCCTTTATACAACGTCTATGTGTAATGTAAAAGATACTTATGCAAATACATTTTTCAAATCATTTTTCGCATTTCGGTTTGCGATTTCACATATGGCTATAGAGTCAACATTCCGCGGCGAGATTGATTAGTGAATCTGTCTGTTGTCATTCGATAGCAATGTGATTTCACATTCAATATAACCAACTTCACATGGCTATGAAATTAGACATTCACGGCGATTGATTTAGTGAATCTATCACATTTGTCATTCAGTATTAATGTGATCTCACATTCAATATTGCAATCTCACATATGACTATAGAAGTCGAAATTCACGACGGATTCCATTGGTGAATCCTGTCTTGTTTTTCATTCAGTAGCAATGTGATCTCGCATTAAACAAATACGGTTACCTTCACTTGGCGGTGGGTTGGTGAATCACGATTACCGTGCCACAGTAGGGTGATCAAGGTCGACAAAATTTATATCTATGCTCCTCTATTTGTAGTCAAGCTCTTTGCGTTATAGTGGTCTAAGGTCGAACACGGGGATGGAGTTTCTTCGTACAAATGACTAACTTGATGAAGGCAAAAATTGGTGAATTAAATTTGGATTTTTAAGGTTTGGTACAAACGGGGTTTGGGTGTTCAGCGGCATTTGAACTAAAACGAGAAAAATGTAAAATAGAACCCCTTGAAGTGTTAGGCCGGGTTTAGAACTGAGGTAACCCACATGTCCCGAGGAATTATTTTCCTCGCGTTGGGGGCATGACATATAATAGTCATTTTCAGAACGGATCTTCATTTAGCTTTGAAAACTAAACCTATGATTTTCCTTTTGAAAAATAGCATTTAAATGGGGACAAATGTTCCTAACAATTAAACACATCTAAGCCCTAATCCGATAAGTGAGGGAGACAACTAGCTGAGCCTCAATGGATCTGAGTAAGTATCATTGAACCCAAAAGCTTGCCAAATACACATTAAAGAGGCATGCTTAGGATTTTAGCACAGTGAGAAGCGGGAACCTGAGCAACCATAAATACGTGCGTTAAAAGCAGGGAGCGAGTGAGTTACCTTCACACCTAGCCCGACAAGCCGGAGTCATCTTAAAAGGAGGAAAGGGTCTAGCCGAACATCCTCTGAGTTGTCATCCCTCGGAGAGTGTTTGGCGACCGAAAAATGGAAAAAGAAAGGAAGGAAAAAAATTGCGGACGCCTCCAGCTTCTGTATATCAGTCGATACGTGATTTGTACAGCGAGACTTATATAGATGCTCAGTGTAAGGGAGATTACAAAAAAACCAAAATCGGAAGGTTATTACGGGGTAAAATGGAAAAAAACCAAAGCAAAGCAAGCGAGTTGTAGCGTGAAAAGCGAGCAGATTGTGGAGGAACTGATCTTTGTTTGGGAGCAGTGCTCGCGAGGGCTTTCTGCGGTGGTGTTTTCTTAACATTTTTGCTCTTCTTTCTTCGATCTTTGATCTACTGATATTGAGTTTGACTTGAATTCTTCGTGCTTGGATCGGCCTCAATAATTTTGGCATAATTAGCTCATAAAAACTGCAAAATTTGCCACAAAATACGATCATTAAAATAGTAGGGACAGCAATGTGCAAATCGGGTTAATTAGCATGATTATTGCCAACTCAAAACCTATAATAAATAGGGTTCAAAATAGCACTTTTGAGCTGTGCCTTTAGCTTACATTGCTGGTCCCTTAGCAATGTGAAAAGAAAGAGCATACAAACGATAACAAAATTACGTTACAAAAGGTTGCGGTTCAAGGTTGTGAATGAAAGTAATGCCTAACCACAAGTAAGAATAATCAATAATAGGTGTCTGACCTAACTATCATGGCAGAGAATGAAGGCCATTACAAATTGAGTATTAAAGAGCCTCCTTCTTGGTAGATCAACCAGAAACTGCAAAATCTAAGTCTGTTTTTTGTTTGATCGGCTCTCATGATAAAGTTGTCAAAGCCTCTCCCCAAACTGCTCTGACACGACCTAGCATCTTCAGCTTGACCTAAATAGATCGGGACCCACCTCTTATTCACAATTCTTTTGCGTTGTTGGGCAATGCTGAGAATGAAACCTCACCAAAGTCCATGTAGGGGATCACAGGTGACTCCCAACCAATTAAGGCTTAGGGCACCAAGTCATAAGGATCTTTGACCTGAAACTCAGGTTTCACCAGGACTTGAATGTTGACTCAACACCTACAGACTTATGCTAAAGCCCCACTGCATCCACCCATGCAGACACTAAATGCGTGACTCCCCCAACTTGATGAGTTTAGGGCCTTGGGCTTTAAAGGCTTTCGCCATATACCCCTCGGACCGTGCTCGGTTTTCAAGGCAAAGTGTTGCAATTTTTATTCTTTTTCTTTTTCTTTTCTTTTCTTTTTTTTTTTTTCGTTTTTATTTTCTCTTTTTCCCTAAGTCATTAACCTATTAAAGGTGGTCAATGAAACTAGGGTAGGTTATCTGAGAAGTAAAAAGGAGGTTGTGCGGGTTTCAGCCTATCATTGAACCCTAATGTATTGCATTGTGTGTGGTTAGCTAAAGGTGGAAGAAAAAGGTTGAAAGCAGTAAGAATTTAACTAATCATCCACTCAATTATGCATGGAACCAATCTAACATCAATATAATTGGACAAAGTTTCAATTTTTCAAACCACAGGTTAGGTAAAACACACACAAATTTTGGTTGCAAAATTGGTCCAAATTTTGAAAAAGTAAGTTGTAAAGTATAACAGCTTTATAGAAAGGGGACCCAGCAAGCCACTGAACATCCTGAAATGGAAGCACTCAAAATGAAATACAAAAGAATAAATACAAAAGCCACTTCCTTTGCTAACTCTCCCCCAGCGAAACATCTCGATTGTCTCAAAATGAGGCTCGGATTGGAAAATTAGAGAAGGAAGTGTACACTCTTGATGAGATGTGATCATTTCTGGATAGGTGACCCACGAAGCTTTCCGCCGACACCTTATTCACTCAGTTTGGGCTTCAAATAAACAAGTTAGGAGAAGAAAATAGAGGAAAAAAAGTGACCGATTGGACCATTTTTAAAATTACACTTTCATAATAATCTCAAAAATGTTCTTTCTGGCCATATTTGGATTCTGCACTCTCTAAGCTTTCCAACGGTACCAAGAACACCTAAACCGGAGTTCGGATGAAAAAGTTATGAGCGAAACAAAATTGGAGGTCAAAAGCGCAGGGCATAAGAAAAATTTTCGCTAGTGCGAAATTTTAGCTAGCTATGAAAAATTAAGCATTTCGCTATGTTTGCGAGCTAGCTATGTCTAGCCAATGGCGCCCCCAAAACCCGAGGATCCGTTGACTACCCGTCAACCCACGGAATACAAGTGGATGTCGGGTTACGAGCACCGCCGAGCTCGAGCTGATCTCCTTTAATAAGGGAGCTCTACCTGATACAATCTGCAAATACCTGTCCCCAAACAATCCAATATATACAATATATCAATACGGCCACTTGGGCCCATGCTAATACTCATTAAAACACATATCACAACTATTCTCAATTATCTCCCAATAATTACATGGTTGATTATTACACTTTGTTTATCACGAACATATATTAAATCTACAATTCTAATACATGTATCTCAGAAAGAACCATCAAGCCTAGAAGCAAACCTTCAAAATCAACCTCAAAATATTTGTCTCTCGACTCCTTATTACTGAAATAAAGAAGTCCCACGGCGGGGTGAGCTAAAGCTCGATAGGAGAATGCTTCAAGTAAATTCTCACCACCTAAGTGCGTCTGATGTTCAATTTAAACACTCATTCAAGCAAATGCATGATCCTACTTGAATGTCTACATGACCAACTCAGATCCCGAGTCCTCACCGACTCTCTCTCACACTCGCCTAAGCCTCGTATGAGAATATTCGTTTTATTAGTGGGCAACCCTCCGATGAATATATATCAATTGGGCCGCTCCGACGATTGATATATATTATTTGTTTGTTTGTGGACTACCCTCCGATGAATATCAATTGGGCCGCTCCGACGATTGATATTATTTGTTTAATGGACTACCCTCCGATGAATGTATATCAACGGGACTCCGGCGGTTGATATATTATTTTAGTTGGACTACCCTCCCGATCATTTAATATTTTAGACTACCTCAGAACCACTTTGCATTATTAGACAACCTCGAACCTTTTCTCTATAGACTTGTCTCTTTACTCACTCTAAATCCTAAGGTGTCCCGTTGGAATACATGTATGCTAGTTCAATACGATCTAAACCACATGCAAATATATATACATGACATATTTACACAAAATTATATCATATGTGCAAAGTAACATTTCAACATCAAAATTAGCTCACTTGGGCTAATATTCAAACCTGAACAATTACGATTCGAATTACTCAACTAATATATTTTAAAATATATTTTGAATATTGTTTGGGGAATAGTGAAACCATGGTTACTATTCCGAAAGATCTAAGTGTAGTTCATAGTGAACTGAGAATTCAAACCATTCCGGCCCAAATTTAATCAATACCCGTCAGCGCACACAAATATGATTTCACCCCAAAATCGGTCGTGGGTAGTACGGGCTGCTCCATTTTCTCCCAAAATTTTATAAATTCGGTTCAGGTTTTTGGGGACCCGATCGAAAGCCGACCCCTCATTGCCAAACAACCCGAAACATCGACAAAACACTTAAAATAGAATAAAATCAAATGAGGGAGAAATCCTACCTCGGGTTTGAAGAGCTTCTAAATCGTTACCACGAAGCCACTAAGCGACATTTCTCTTCTTATCAGGAAACATAACGATTGTCGGATCGTCCGTATTTTTAGAGAGAAGTCTCTCTCTCTCTAAAGAAGAATCGCCATTGAAGCCCACTGTCAAAAATTTCTGCATCTCACGTTTTTTTGGCATCCTTTAATGTTTGGAGAAGAAGGCCACTGTAGCCTTTTTTTTGTCTTCTAGTTCACTTAATCAAATTTCATTAATTAATTCCCTTTTTTCTCTAGTTTTGACATTCGGCACTATCTCGGCCGTCCATTTTTATCATTGCTCTACTCCTTACCGCCACTGGTACGCGGGTACATGCTGTGCCTTCGTCGCGCCGAAAACCGTTTCGCGGCACGAGGGCGGTGCGCGCCGGCGTCTTGGAGCTCATTTGTCTCGGAAAATTACGAGGAAATTTTGCGTGCCCTAGCGCCCATTTCACGAGACAATTCAGCGGTACAATCGATTCGTCATCATCTGAATTAATTCTGGATTTTTAACGAGATTACAATTTTGTAATTAAAATTACGATTTGCCCTTATTCGAGAATTGAAATTTCTCGGGTCTTACATTCTCCCTCTGTAAGGAATTTTAGGTCTGAAATTCAAGACAATCACTATCACTCACATGTATATACAACGTGCACTCTACTAGCCATGTTATGATCCATTCACCGTCTTAAGCGACTAAACCCGCATTGCCTTATTCCTAAACAAGAAGGATGAGTTTGCCATCGTGTCCTCGCGCTCCCGTTGACTTTCTCACTCCACGGTGCCGCCATAGCACTCACTAGCCTCACGGTCTTGCGTCGCCAAAACGATACTTATTTACATCAACAATGTACTGGTCCCTCCTCGAAGGTCCCGTAAAATTGTCAACCTCAATATGTCCCGATCCACCATGGTGGATGCGGGTATATTCGGAGCATGGAGGCGTGAAATACCTCGTGGACACTGACATCTTGGCGGTAATCTTGCCGAGTGCGACACCGTCCTCGAGAGTATCTCGAGTGATAAACCTCGCGTGCTTCCGCTTGCGGGCGACCCACTCCTCTCTTGGATTCACGCTGAGAGCGTGATCCTGACCTCGAACCTAAAGTGTCGGCACATCTACATAGCTCTTACGCGGGCCACGGCGGTGAAGGCGTTACCTTCAAGTATCAGCTCCACCTTCCACGGTGTCTCTAATCAAATGGGACGTGATGGATCTCTCCCACCTCGGGTTACATCCCTGCGGTGACTACACTGGCCTCCCGGCCACAATGCCTCATATGTTTACCGTTATTTTCGCTGATAAGCGCCGTGGCGAATTCCCGCACTGAGCAATCAATCCTCTGCCATAGTCGGGACACATGTTGCGCAGCATATACAACACCGTGTAATCCATACGTATTTACTGGCCCTTGTTTGGTGTGTAAGCGTAATATCTCGGTCAAATCGCGACAATCCAATGGGCATGTTAGTCATACCGCCATGACGCATTTCTGGAGCCGCGCCGACAATGGCGTCGATGGGAAATTTCAGAGGTATCGAACCTCGAGTCACCCCGACTCCTATCCTCAACTCTCGGTCTGCGTGACAACTATCTCCAGGTGTGTTTTAAATACCAGTCACTCCCGACTCCTATCCTTTCGACTCTAAGTCTATGTGATACTTGACCGTGTGTTTTCATTTCGAAGCTGACATAGTTCGGCTACTATGGGGCATTACATTTCTGATTCAACTATGAGGTCTCATTGGGCGTAGTCACAAAGACAACTCAACCCACGCTCACCATGGATGGTGAATGACCATACCATGCACCCTCCCAGGTCCACCATGAGCGGAGATCTAGGATCTCTCCTCATAATCCCGACCCTATCAAGTCGACTCTCACTCCCTAGGGAAGAATATCTATGCTTGGCTACTCTAAAGGCCTTAACCTCTAGCTCGGCTCAATGTCGGTAGCCGGGTGAAACCCAGCCCGGCTAAGGTCTGATCCCGACAATGATGATTTGTCATCTCACCCATGTGGCTTGTGACAAATCTTAAGCAACCAATATGTCTACCACCACTGAGTCCTTCAAACCTGTGCGTAACCCGATCTGTCCACGACTTTGACCCACACTCTGGCCCCTACGCTGCTCGTGATGTGGAAGTGCTTGTATAGCACCCTGAGAAGCTGAAACTAGTTCCCCTCCCAACCCTTACTAGGGTGTGGAGGAATGGCTATGCTCTCTCCTTTCCCTCGGCTGACTAGGACTGCATTGTCCCGAGGTCTTGGGATCCTGTCTCTGGGAACTCCGTCCTCATTGCTCGATCTGGCCCCAGTCCACGAAACTGGCGTGAGCTGAAGTCTTCTTGCCTCATCCACAGAACTAGGAGAAAGCGAGTCCTCCCTCTTTGTACCAACACATTATCACAGTGTTCCAAGTATCTCAATCTCTCTCTGTAGTGGGGCTGTCCAATGATGAGTCCATATCCAGTAGGCGAAATCCTACAATCCTTGCCCCGGATGGACAAGCTATGATCCATTCTCGCATCTCTATGTACCAGTAATCCCGAAACTACCTATCTCGAAGATTGACATTCGGTCTCTCAAACTCATCTCTGTCTCACTTCTACAGGTGGTGACCTCTGATCTTGACACCACGTGTCCCAAAATCTCTGATAAGCTAAAACTCACACTCTGCCCCCAGACTTAGCGTACAAGCGTGGTCTCTTAACAGTGTAAAACAATCCTCAAGTAGTTCTCATGCTCAGCTCGGTGAGGTAGATCAAAATGTCATCTATGAGACTACGACAAAATAGTCTAAATAGGGTTGGAATACCCTGATACACGAGATCATGAATCTTTGTTGGCGCATTCGTCAATCAAAGGGCATCTGGTGAAGCTCAAAGTGTCCGCCGCGCGTCTAGCGCGTCTTAGGGATATCATCTCCTAACTCTCGGTGATGATAGCGGTCACGAAGGTCTATCTTAGAGTAGACTCCCGCTCCTCTCAACTGATCAAACCGATCATTAATCCTCGATAATGGAGTCTGGATTCTTGATCGTAACCCTTGTCGATAGCTCCACAGCCATTTGGACTACGAGTTCACCAACTCAGCAGGTGCCATCCTATGCGAGTCATAGAGATGGGTGAAATACCAGTGTGGCATAATGCGAAGTCTATATCCTATACGAGGAGGTAGTCGGGTAGCTCATGCGGAAAACATCCACAAACTACTTTTCTTTCGAAGTAGATCTAAGTTTGGTCTCACCTCGTCCTCTAGGGTAGGCTCGTAGCCAACCCATGCGTCCACAGCTGCGGGTACATTATCTTTGTGCAGGGAAATATCGTGCTTGCCCTGAAATACCACGAGTCTGATCCTGCGTGTAGGCGGTAATCCTCCTCTGCCTGATCGATGTGACCACAGCAAGCTATCAGCGATGCATCCTCGGGATGACCTCGAACTACGACATGTCCATAATCTTCGAGTCCTTTGTGGGTAGAGTCCCAGATCTCCAGTTCGCAACCTCGACATATCATCCCTATTCTCGCCACACAATCACAGGAGAACTCACGTCTGACCCGGCTCCTCTGGGGTCTACAGAATTCCTTGCCCCTTGCCATATTTGGGCTCTTTGTTTTCTATTGAAACGACTAGCCTAATCTGATCAGCGTCGGGTAATCTCCATAGCCTCTAACACTTTCGTTACGCACGAACGATAGTGCACCACCATCGGATCTCTTCCCCTTGTGAATGTCGGAGGATGATACGTCCTAAACCTCTGGAGTTACTAGGATCTTCCTGACTACCTGCTATGCGAGCTTGTGCGATAAGCGACATACAGCAATACCTATAGCCCGACTAAGGGCTTTATGAATCTTGGTGATTGTCTGGCGGTATCTTGTGGGCGCATGCCTTCGTCCTCGTCCTCTGCTAGCGTTTACGATTTTCATGGCAGCGAGATCATTTAACTTTCATTTCAGTCTAACTAGCAATGTACATGCCAATAGACTTAACAACCATGAACCGACCCGTTCATTTCCTAAGTGGCGCTAAACTCCAACCACTCAATTCGTTTATTTCAATAAGGTTCTAAGTTCTCTTATTCATTTCGTTAATTAAATCTAAGGTCATAGTTCCGTAACCTTAGTATTCACCCTTTCCTATACGCATTACACCATGCATATAATATTTAAGTGTAACTACCTTTATGATCACCACGGCTTTGGTGGTAGTTAAATCGATCTGATGTCTCTAAAGGCATCATGACCTCGAGACACTAATCATACCTGCTTCAGTGTATACTCAGTAGATTCGCATTTAAAATATTGTTTTCAACGAATTTTATTTTCAAAAAATTTTATTTATAGGAAATTTTATTTTTCAAAAAAATTTTATCAAGTTTTGTTGATTTTTCGGCGGTTGCAATTTAATTTAAAAAAAAATTTTGAAAAATTTGAGATGAACGATCGACTATGACGATTGTTCATGAGAGCCGGTCCCAACGGTGACTCAAAAAACATCAGAGTCGAAAAAGCAGTCAAAAACCAATCAGTGCCACGGCCAATGACCAATGGCCACTTACGCCGCCCAGCGCGTGGCCGTGTCGTGGCGCTTTGGCCGTGTCGTGGCGAGCCCCGACCGTGTCGCGGTATGAGGCTGCGGTGTCGCGGCGCGGCCGGTAGCGCCCACCTTTCTTCGCCGCGCTCCTCACGCTACTTCGCTGCGCGCTTCCGCGCCACCGCACACCGGCGCACCCTGCGCCCGGTAGCACCTTGGCGCCCATGCCTCCTGTCATAATACAATTTTGTATTCACGTCTGATTCTTTGTATTGACCTCCTTATTGCAATATCGCTCTTTGTATTCTGATATAAATCCCGTTCTTGCAATACAAATATTTTTTTTTCGACTGTTCTCTCCACAATACAAAATGAGCGTATACTTTGAGTATACCAGATTTACATTTTTTCGTATAATAATTATATATATATATATATATATATATATTTTTTCCTTCTATTTCCGGCTAGAAAATTGCAAAAATCACAAAAATCAATTTTTTTCCATTCTCTTTTACACTCAAATAATTTTTACAAAAATTATTTTCTCTATTTCTTCAATTTTACACCTTGTAAAATCCTAGAAAAAATTAATTTTCTCATCTCATAACCAAATAAATTTATAAAATTTGTTCCTTTTTCCCCGATTTTCCTTTGAAAAAATTTTCTCCACTCAAATAAATTTATAAAAATTTATTTTCTTCCATTCTTCAATCCTCATCCAATAAATTTATCAAAATTTATTTTTCTTCAATTTTCAACAGAAAATTATTTACCTATTAGGCCAAATAAATTTATAAAATTTATTCTTTCATTCTTCTCCAGTTTTTTTTTTTTGCAGTGCAGCTCAAAAGCAATTTTTCTAAATATTTTCTACACATCTCTATGTGCTGAATCCATAGCACACACACCTACTCATTTTATATACTACATAGCATACACCCGTCATTCATATTGTCGTATATTTTCACAACATAATCAATCTCATCACCGACATGGTAAGCATACCATTCACACAATTCATCAAATCTTGGCTTACATCAACACACGTGCATAGTGTCACGGGTTTTCTAGGTAACCTCATACCTACACTTAACATGAACCACCTAGTGGTGATGCTCTCATCAACTATGGCTAAGCCCAAATTTTCTATCATGGGTTCCCATAAGCCTATACTCCACCATACCACCTAGTGGTGATGGATACCCGAGCCGGGCTCCCTAGGTATTCGTATGCCTATGCTCGATACCAAGGCGCGACGCCCCAAAGCAGGGTCCGTTGACTACCCGTCAACCAGCGAGGCCACAAGTGGATGTCGGGTTACCCGACACCACTTGATCGGGTGAGTCTCCTTTGTACGGGCTCTACGAATACAATACCTCTGAATACCTGTCCCAAACAATCCAATCTATACAATATATCAATACGGCCCACTTGGGCCCATAACTAATACTCATTAAAACATATATCACAACTATTCTCAATTATCTCCCAATAATTACATGGTTGATTACACACTTTTGTTTTATCTGAGCATATATTAAATCTACAATTCTAATACATGTTATGTCCAGGCAATAAGCCTGACGACTACTTCAAAATCAACCTCAAAATGAGAGTACATCTCCCCTCGAGCGCTCCTTGTACTGAAATAAGGGTCCCAGCCAGGGGCCAGGCTAAAAACTCAGTGGAAGGCCATACAAGTAGACACCTCACCACTAAGTGCAGTGCAATGTTCCAATTTAAACACTCATTCAAGCAAATGCATGATCCTACTTGAATGTCTACACTTTGATAACTCAGATCCGAGGTCTCACCGACTCTCACTCGCCTAAGCCTCATTATGAGAATATTCGTTTTATTAGTGAAGCTGACCCTCAGATGAATATATATCAATTGGGCCACTCTAAATGATTGATATATATTATTTGTTGGTTTGTGGACTACCCTCCGATGAATATCAATTGGGCTGCTCCGACGATTGATATTATTTGTTTGGACTACCCTCCGATGAATGTATATCAATGGAGCGCTCAGAAGCGGTTGATATGGTGTTCCCTCAATCATTTAATATTTTAGACTACCCTCCGAACCACTTTACATTATTATACAACCCTCCGAACCTTTTTCTCTAGACTTGTCTCATGCACTCACTCCTAAAATCCTAGGGTGTCCCAGTGCATATGGAATGCATGTATCTTTAGTTCAATCTGATCCCAAACCACGTACAAATATATATCGTGAATATATTTACATAAGAATTATATCATACAACATGTTATGAAATTAGCATTTCAACATCAAAATTAGCTCACTTGGGCTAATATTCAAACACAAACAATTCGATTGATTACTCAACCAAACACATATTTTCACAAAATATATTTTGGGAATATTGTTTGGGAATAGTGACTTCGATTTACTATTCCCGAAAGATCACAAATTAACGGTTCACTTAGTGAACCCGAAATTCTCGGCCATTCCCGGCCCAAATTTAATCAATACACCCATCAACACACAAATACATGATTTCACCCCCAAAATCGGGTCGTGGGCAGCCACGAGAGTACACTCCATTTTCTCCCAATTTTATAAATTCGGTTCCAAGTTTTGGGATAGATCAGTAATCACGGCCTCAAACCTTGACATCGACAAAACACTTAAAATAGGAATAAAATCCAAGTAGGAGAAATCCTACCTCGGGAGTTTGAAGGCTCCTAAATCTAGTACCCACGCGAAGCCCTCTCCGCGTAGAGCATTTCTCCTTCTTGTCTCGAAGCCTGCCGACGGTCGGATCGTCCGTATTTTTAGAGAGAAGTCTCTCTCTCTCTAAAGAAGAATCGCCATTGAAGCCCACTGTCAAAATTTCGCCATCTCCGTTTTTAGCGTCTTTAGTATTTGGAGAAGAAGGCCCTTTGTAGCCTTTTTTTGTCTTCTAGTTCACTTAATCGAATTTATTAATTAATTCCACTTTTCTCAGGTTTTGACATTCGTGGCTATCTTGTACGTCCATTTTATCATTGATCTACTCATACCACTTATGGTACATGAGTACATGCTATTTGTGCCTTTCGTCGCATCGAAAACCGTTTCACGGCACCCAGGCGCGATTGCCTCAAAAAGCGTCTTGAAACTCGGTTTGTCTCGAAAATTACGAAATTTTACGTGCTAACTAGATTTCACGAGACGATTCCAACGGTACAATCTGTTTCGTCATCCGAGATCTAGAGAATTAATTACAGATTTTTAACCGAAATTACAATTTTGTAATTAAAATTACGATTTTGCCCTTATTCGAAGTGAAATTTCTCGAGTCTTACACTAATAAGCGAAAATTTACGATATATTTTGATATATATATATATATATATATATATATATATATATATATATTTTTTTAAATTTTCCAAATAAAATAATTAATAATTAAAAATAAAAATAAAAAACTTTTTTTTTTTGTGCAAAAAAAAAATTTTTATATAAAAAAAACTTGTTTTTTTTTCAAAATTTTTTTAGAAATAAAAATGTATATAAGAAAACAAACGTTTTTTTCATTTTTATAAAATATAAATAAAATAAAATAATAAAAAAGCAATTGGAAAGCATTTTGTCTTTGTTATTTTGGCTGTAGCGGAAATACTGATTCCTAACCATCAGTTTAAGCTGGCTTAGCGAGGTGTTCCAGCCTATGTGAGAATTTTTTGAGCAAATTTTCGCCAAATGCAAGCTTAGCGAAAATTTCTCATTTCGCTGAGATTGCGAAATTTTCGGCTGGCTGCACAGTCTGTGTTTGATCTTCAATCAAGCTTCAAGGGTCGCGAATTGCAAAAATAACCTGGAAAAATTAAGAAAAATTGCGAAAAATAAAATTAATTTTAAAAACATAATTAACTAAAAATTAGAGAAAAACTAAGAAAAATTATGAAATCGATTAAATGCGATAAAATAAAAATAAAGCAGGAAAATTAAAACGAAAATTGGGAGGAGCTTAAATGCAGGGTTCGGGTGCTCAGGCCGAAGCCGTTTTAAGACAACCAACTGAGCCATGCAATGTGAGCGACTGCCAATTTTTTCGATGTAGTGGCAATAACATGAGCAATGGCCACTAGCTTCTTGAGGTTTTGTAGAATAGGCAGTGATGGGTTGGACTTTATGGTGGGTGCTTCAGGGGTTTTGTGTTGGGATTGGGATGCAGGCAGGATATACACTTGGTCGTGGAGGCTGCGGCGGTGGGTTTTGGTGGCTTGGATAGTGGCGGGTGGGATTCAATTAATAGGAATTGGTTGAAGGACATTCTTTTGGGCACTTCCCACTTTGCTTTTGTTTCCTTGCCCTCCTCGGTCGACAAGGCAATGATTTCTTCTTGGTTACGCCTTGGAAAAACAACATCACACATATCGAAGTTCGACCAATCCTTCGGATAATTCCAATAACATCCTCATAAGCTCCTCGTGTAGGTACATTTGTTGACACTTTTCCTCTGCCGTAGTGTCACTTTTGTGGCTTCCCCTTCCTCACAGTGGACCGCGCTGATTGATTAGGTCTTGTTGGAATCTTGCAAGTTGTCCCATTTATGCTCCTCTAGTCATTTCAGCCCATCCTATTTTCTTGTTCAAATTGTCTTCCCACGTTGACAATTTCGGATTCGAATGGGCATTAATCTCCTTATTCTCTTCCCTGAGTCATCACTATCAGGAGTAAGGTCGAAATGGCTTGTTCGAATGGAGGATTAATTTGTGGTGGGCCCGAGGTATTGAGGTGGCGAGGGGTCGAGGCATAAAATGGAGGTTGAAGGAGCATATTGTGGAGGTCTTGGTTCCCATGAGTAATTAGTGTGATTCCCCCAAATATGGTTGTAAGCACTACCATATGGTGAACTCGTCCATTGGTTTCTATAGTCCCTCATGGACCTATATTCACTTGGGTTCCTTTCCACAGTTTGCTTGACCTTGCCACTTAGTGGTTTATGTAGTCCCTCATGGACATATATGAACTAGGGTTACCCCATAGCGACCATACTGTCCCACTGTTCAATTAGGTTCCAAATTCAACCTTGATTGAAACTCTATCCCCTTTGGAAAATGAACTCTGTGACAAAGAGACGGGGCAAGCACAGCAAACAATCCTACAAACCTTTGTTTTTTTTTTTTTTTTTAACGGTGAAATAAAAATTAAGAAAAATAGCGTAAAATGATAAAAAGAAATTCACAAGACTTGTGATGAGGATCACAAGTGTTCCACATCTTGTCCACTTGCACTAGGCACCATCGGCAGCGGCATCCATTTTGATTAGGTGCCGCATTAGGGTGATCGGAATCATGAAAATTTATATCTATCACTCCTCTCTTTGCGTAGTCGAAGCTACGCGTTATAATTAGTCTAGGGTCGAACATGAGGATGGGTTTTCTTACATTACCAAATGACTAACGATTGAAGGCAAAATTGAGTGAATTAAATTTGGATTTTTTGGAGTTTAGATATGCAAGGGGTTTGGGTGTTCATTTGAAACTAAACAGAAAAAAAATGTAAAATAGAACCCCTTGAAGTGTTAGGCCCTTTGGTTTGGGCTTCAAGGTAACCACATGTCCCGGGTATTTTCCTGCGTTAGGGGCATGACATATAGTCATTTCAGACGGGATCACTTCATTTAACTTTGAAAACTAAACCCTATGATTTTCCTTTGAAAAATAGCATTTAAATGAGAATAAATGTTCTAGCAGTGAAAACATCTAAAACCTAATCCACGATAACTAGCGGGGAGACAAACTAGCGAGCCTCAATGGATCTAGTAGTATCCATTGAACCCAAAAGCTTGCCAAATACACAGTGAGAGCATGTAAGAGATTTTAACCTAAGTGAGAACGGGAACACAAGCAACCATAAATACGTGCGTTAAAAGCGGGGCAGTGGGTGCCTCACGCTTCAATAAGCGACCATCCTCTTCAAGGAGGAAGAGGTCTAGCCGAACATCCTGCGAGGTTGTCATCCTGGAGGAGTGTTTGGCAGTAGAAAAAATGGAAAGAAAAGAGGAAAGAAAAGGAAAAGAGGCTGCTTGGGGAAGCGCACTCCTTTACTTGTATATCCGAAGTCCGTGCGGTGATTTGTAAGCGAGACTTATATAGATGCTCAGTGTAAGGGAGATTCCCAAAAAAACCAAAATCGGAAGGTTATTACAGGTAAATGGGGGGAAAAAACCAAAAGCAAAGCAAAGCGGGGTGTAGCGTATGAAACGGAGAGCAGGTGGCCCAGGAGGAGCAGTCTTTGGGCTATGAGCGGTGCTCGCGGGAGAAGCTTTCCTGAGTGGTGTTTTTCTTAACATTTGCTCTTCTTTCCTTCGATCTTTGATGCGCAATGTTGAAGTTTGACTTGAACTCTTGCCGTGTTTGGTTCGACTCAACAATTTTGGCATAATTAGCTCACAAAAACTGCAAAATTTGCCATAAAATGCGATCAGTAAAATAGTAGGGACCTTAATGTGCAAATCGGGTTAATTAGCATGATTAGTACACAAAAAGCACTCAAAACCTATAATAAATAGGATTCAAAATAGCACTTTTTGGGAACTAATCAATCCCGTCATGTTGGTCATTGAATAATACATTTCAAATCGATTTACGTTCATGCAGTAAATTCACTTATAATTCAAATATACTCACACATGCAGATATTGGACAAATATTTCGAATACTAATAATTCATCGATATATATATATATATATATATATATATATATATATATATTTCACTAATAGAACTTGAAATGGAAATTGAGTCACAAAGAAACAACTGACAAAGAATAGAGAACATAGAACAAAATTATCAATCCTTTGTCTCTTTAGATTCCAATCCTAGGTCGGTTGTCATCCTCACCCGTACCTAGTCAAATGCAAATTCTCCACTCTTAGTGGTTAAACAAATAATCATGCTAAATGAATATCACCGAGGCGAAGCAACGAGGTACAGTACATTTTTCACTTAGTCTCATTCTTATTTGTATCCCCACTAGTCATTTATTAGGGTCCCTAAACAATCGATGTACGAATACGGGACTTAAAATTGCATAATATGCAAAAACAGGGTTGCAGGAAGCAGTGGTACCGATACCACTTTGATTCGTACCGGTACTAGTCCCCGCAGCACTTGATAGATTATCGGTACCACTCCAAGTGGTCTTGATACCTGCCTTCATAGATCTGCAGTACCACTCTTGCGTTTTGCCCATAAAATGTCGGTTTTTCTATTTTTCACCAATTTTTCTTCACTAAACTTCCTCAAATCTATCCCACATCAAAACTCACCATGGAATCCACCAAACAACTCCAATAAAGGGTTAGAATCATCAAAAATCCCTTTACCCAAGTTAGGGCTTTTCTTTAAATCAAAAATCACAAAAGATGAGGTTAGGGTTGATTTTCACCACCTTAGCACTCTATCTTTAAATCTTCTCTTCAAGTTGTTTGATCTCTTAGGAACAGAAATGGGAAGGAACCACATAAGCTTGATCTCCAAATACAACTCTCTTCCCATTTCTCCTCTCTTACTCGAAAACATGATTTGCTCAAAATGAGCATCTAAGACCAAGTTTGGTCTTTTAAATCCCCTTTAAGTGTAAGGCCTTGTTTGGCCTACACACCCATTTCTCATTTCTCATTTTCTCCTTTTTGGTCTTAAGTTACTTATTCTACATAAGGCCTTGTTTGGCCACAAAAATGCATTATTTGACTTAAGTTTCTCTTTAATTGCTACATAGCCCATAAATCTCTCAAATTGCACTTCAATTTTCAGTATTTACACTTAGACATATAAACTTATTTACAATTGACCCTTAGGTCCTTATTTTACAAATTTCAAATTCGCCCTTTACACTTGGGTAAATTTCCGGGTCCAATCAATTCTCATTAACATGTAATATTTGCATTTGGCTCTTAGCCATATAATTATTTATTCAATATTCCTTTAACAAATTCCCGGAAAATACCCAAGTTGGCTCAATTTATCCTCGGAATATATAATAATTTTTATTATAAAAATTCTAGGGTATTTTTAGGGCGTTACACTCACAGTCTTCAAACAAGCAATCACAACATTCCTTCAGAAAATATGCAAACAACATTCAAAAAATTTCAACTCTATAGCATTCTTATATTCAACACACTGAATTCTCATTTATTCAAAAAAAAAAAAAAAACAAGCTCAGAATTTATTGTAAATCCCAAAAATCTAAAATTTAAAGAAGAAGCAAAACTAAGAACAAAATTGAAAAAAGAAATAAAATTGCACAAAATTTCAAAATTTTCATTTCCTTTATTCTCATTAAGTATAATTACAATGTTGAATTACAGAGAGATGGAGACATAGAGAGAGAGAGAGAGAGAGAGAGAGAGAGAGTGAGAGATATTCATTTTTTTCTTCTTTGGTACTTGGAGGATTTGAGGTTTATAGGTTCAAACTTGTAGTTGGCATTAGAGGGAGTGTATTCAGGGATTAAGGGTTCAGGTTTTCTAGTTGAGCCACTTCCTCCCTTGTTAAAGAGGTACCACTCTTGTGTTCAGAGGTATTGCTTGATGAGCTCATTTTGCATCTACCCAACGAAATTTAGGGACTGCTCAAACTCACCCTGGTCTTGATACATTTTGATCATATTGGAATTCACTCGATCTATGCTATCATTCCAAAGTTTATCTCTATAGCTTAGAGATTGCTTCAGTTCCTCATCCCTCTTTTAGATGAATGCCTTGATCTCCTTTTGGTATTCTTTGTAGAGATATCCAAAGGCCTTTGCTTTCTGGAGCAGATTTTTCTCCATCTCTTTTTCCCTGACTTATATGATCTTGATAAACTCTTGATCCCTCATTAGCTAATCATTCACAAATGCCCTTTCCCTTTCTTTTAGCTCTGCCCTTAGGGCTTGATCCCTCCTTGCCAATTCTTTTCTCCACTCCTCATCCCTTTACTGGATGAATGTTGCTAAGCTTTCTTCTCTTATTCTATTTTTTATAGCTTGATTTTCATCTCTCCATCTCAACTCTTCCTTGAGCTTCTCATCTCTTCTCTTCATTTCCTATCTCATCTCTATTAGTAGAGAGAACAACTTAGAATTGCTACTCTCTTTCTCTTCTGATCTTCTCTTCCCTCTTTCTACTATGTTCTGAGTAGGCATACATTACGGCTCTTCTCATTTCACGAGGGTTGCTATGACATTTAGAAGCACGCTCTCTTTCTCATACATATCTCCTCTTCATATACAATCTTTGGAGTTTTGAGCACTCAGTAAGTGGATAGAGGAGAATATGAACGACCCCTCCTCTGTCTCTTGAATGTTAAGCCCCTTAATGCATAGAAGAGTGAGGGATGTTCCCCGAGAAGTTGTTCTCAACGTAGTCCATAATGGACTATTCCACTATCTTCCCCACATTCAGACCATACCCCCTAACCAGTGTATACAAGATTATGACACAGTCTTTTCTCATGAGACATGCTTTGAAGGGGTGAGAACATAGTTGACGAAGTAGAACCACACCTTGGTCGACTCACTCGAATCACCTATGTAGTGGGCATTATCTTCTTTTTGATTCTTTACCGTGTCCCGGCCCATTTGTTAGTTCTTTGGCTTGTCTCCACACCAGGGCCTCAAGCTCTCACAGGGCTGGTCATATCCTTGCTCCTTCACTGGTCTCAAGCTCCGGGAGTTGGGATGGCCCTTTCCCCAAGGGATCCTGACCCCCTGACCTTGTAGGTTCTTATGCTCCACTCAGTTAGGCGTAAATTCTTTGTGAGAGCCCTTATAAAGCTCCCTATGTTTGCTCACCTTTTCCCAGCCCCTTTGCTCGATTTCTTCCTTGAATGGCGACACTAACTGCTTGAAGCCTCGTTCCTCCACAAAGCTCTCCTTGGCTAAATGCTTCTGGAACACTTATGCTCCCTTGTCAGAGTAGAAGGTTCTGGCCTCTCCTTCTTCCACCATAACCTCTATCACGGTTTCCAGGTTCTCTATTGTCACCATACTCCTCTTAGTGATATAACTGCGATGTTTCAGCTTCTTCTAGATTTAGAGAGTTAGGGTTAGAGCATCAGTTTAACTTTTGAAGAAATTTGGGGTGGTAGAAGAATAGAAGGTTTAGAAGTTGAGTTTAGATGAAAATTTCTGAGTATTCCTTTTTATGGTGGGCTACCTAACTATAATGTCGCGACAATGACGATGTCCGCAGCGATGTATTCGATGATACGTACTTAACATCTTCAGTTTTCTAATTGGCTTTACTAATGTTGGGCGGTGAAATTTACTCACGTCATGACATTGGCAAATTTGAGTTGGCTTCTTTGGATGTCGCAACATTGGAAATGTGATGTCGCAACATTAACTTGATACAAAGTCATGACATTGCTTCAAGGTCAGTCTTGGTGTTGGTCTTCTATAAATGTGATGTCATGACATTGACATGTTAATGTCGTTGCACTGTCTTAATGTCGTAAGATTGGAATTTTGATGTCGCGACATTGCCAGAGTTTTAATCTTCATGTTGCTCTTGTATGACTATGATGTCGCAACATTGAATTCTGACTAAGCACGCACACTCATAGTCATTCCAAAGTTCTAACATTCATGACATAAATGGAAACTTTGGGGTAAAATAATAATTTTAACTTTTTTTGTTTTTTAAGGGGAAGGGTGAATAGTTGCCAAAAAAAGGAGAAAGGTGAATCAGAATACCACCTACATTTAATAAATGTTTGCGAGTTTGATTTAAAAGGATTGAGATTTTGTTCGTTGTGATTTAAATCGAGAACTCTTTCGATTGTTGATTATTTATTGTATAACGTGTTCCATTGATCTGAATGTTTGAGAATGCAAAGTCATGTGTAATTTGTAATTTGAACTCATGTGTAATTTGACTCTAATCAAGTTTTTTCTTATATTTTTCTTATCAAGATTTTTTTTTTTTTTAAATCAATCACAGATTTACATTATGGGTTCCTCTAGTGTTGGAAAGGAACCAAATACTACTAGCATTAGTTGTGGTGATGAAGATTACCAAATGTTAGAGGCTAGTTTGTGATAACACTAATCTTGATGGAGGTTGTGACTCTTATTGAACCACGAAAACAAATGGCTTGCTTCGATGGCTGTGGAATTTTTTGTGAAAAATGAGATTAGGTGCGATGGAAAGAAAAATATAAATGTCTAATGCTGTGAAATAATATACTTGTGCAAGTAAATCAGGAACTTCTCACCTAGCATGTCACATTCCTAGATGTCACATGACAACTCAATTTCATGATGTAGGAGGGATGTTAATTGATTATGAATTGAGGAGGAGAAAATTTGACTCTAAGATGAATCGGGAGATATTGTCTGAGTTGATAGCACATGATCTACCTTTTAGCATTGTTGAATGGAGGGTGTTTAGGAAGTACCAAAATTTTTTGAATGAAGATTATAGAAGTCTTTTCTAAAAAAATGGCTAAATGTGATGTGATGAAGAAATATGAGATTGAAAAAAAAAAATTTTAAGTAACAATTAATCAAATTCGTATAGTGGTGTTTAATTTCGATTGTCAGACTGCATACCAATATCGATATATCTTTCGACTGCATATTGTACATAAGGATTGGAAGCTAAAAAGTAAAATTTTTTATCATTTGATCACATGAAATCCACACATTTAGGACATGATTGGTAGTGAAGGTGCTTCAATTTTTAAAATATTGGGAATAGAGAGAAAATATTTCACATTTTGGATAATGCACTTAATATAATATGTGTTATACAGAACCATTAGCTCAAATCAAAGTATTTTGAACCCGTTTATTGCGTTTTAAGTAATTTAAAATAATCAACTTAATAATCCAATGATATAAGATTAAGGTCTCAACTACAATTAATCGTATTTTATGGCGACATTTTTGTAGACTTACAATAAATAGCCAAAATTTTCGAGTCAATCCAAGCACGAAGAATCCAAGTCGAATTAAGCTCACTTGATCAAGTCTAGTGGAAATTGGTTACAAACTATTGTGCAATGGCCCACGGTTGAAATCTTGCAGGTTGCGAATTTCTCGCACTTGTAAATCGACTCGAGGAACTCACAGTTGCGAATTTGGCAAGTTGCCCGCCTCATTTTTCGACTTCCATTCGACCTCAGGATCTTCCCCAACCACCCTTCGTATCAAGGTGTCTCACCTTTGTAATTTCCTCGACTCGAAAGCACATCTAAGCCTCGCTAAGCTCAATGTGGGTGGGTGTGTGTGATCACTTTATGAAATAAAATTGGAGCCAAAGCTGCCTTCGCTTCTTCTATGATTTTCTCCCTTTTCCTTCATTTTTTCCGTCAAATACCCTCGAGGATGACAACCTCGTGGATGCTGGGCTAAACTTCAACTTGGAAGAGGAAGGCCATCAAGCCAAGGTTTATGTAAAACTCAAGATCCTCTCTATTTTCAACGCGTGGTAAAGGGCTGTCATTTATATCTCAAATTGCCTCATGCTTAAATCCTTGATGTACCTTGATTGGCGATTTTGGCAAAGCAGCTCGATAATGTTAGATCCACCGAGGCTCGCTTTAGCTTCATTTATTAGCCTCTACAAAGAAGTCAAGGATCTCGTTTATTGTTTTGAGAAATGAATGGATCCATAAATGTTGTATCTTAACATAAAAATCTTTATGGTTCAAATTAAGGCTAAACAAAGATCCTGTCGAAATGACTATGGTCATCCTCCCAATGGAGTGAATGAGTGGACCCGAGGACTCCTGTCTTAGAACCTCAAACTTTGTGGCCCGAGCCTTCGCGAGTTCTTTTACATTCTACTTCATTTTGTTTGTAGTTTTCAAACCACCAATCACACTTTTTTCACAAAAACCCCAAATCCAAATTGAAATCACCATTTCACATCAACTGTAAATCATTTTGCGCGAATAAAACCCATCCCTGAGTTCGACCCTAAAGCCACTATGTCAGAGTAGCTTTGTCAGGGTAGTAGGAATTAGTGTGGGTCATAAATATTGTTGATTCCTCGTGCACACCATTGTGCATCTAATTGAACGGCACCGCTGGGATGTGCCTAAAGCCAAATGAGAAACTCATAAACATGTGATCCCTATCACAAGTGTCAGAATTCTAATCCTTTGTTTTTACTTTAATCTTCCCTAGCGTCATCACTGGGTGGTTTTAATTTTTATACCGCTCCATACACACATTTAGCTAACCTTAACATTTTTGGAAGTCTCGGCTTCTTGGTTACCGCGTCATTGCCCAGCAGCTTATGCACCATTAGGACAGGAACGTTATAGTAAATCGAAAGGGTCACCCACTTTAATAGTATGTGAGGTGAGTTTGCGGATTGTAAGTGATGGAACTCCTGCACCCGAGGAGCAACAGCCAACAAGGTATAAAGAAACCCTAATGCCTACAGTCACCTAGCGTGACCATATACACCTACCAAGGGTGAGCGCACCTCATGTATTATACTCCTAATGTGAGGATGTGGAGTGTTAGGCCCCATCAGTGCCTCGTCCCAACTCCATGGTATGGAAATGAAAATCCATACACACACATCCGGGGATTTTGAGGAAGTCGACTTTCAAGGTGCAATTGATATGGAATTGCTGAAGTTGAAAGCCTTCCCCTTAACCCTAAAAGACAAGGACAAGATTTGGCTTAATTCTCTAAGGCCAAGGACTATCAGAAATTGGACAGAGATGTAGGCGAATTTTTGAAGAAATTCTTCAACACACATAAAACCAACACTCTAAAGAGGTAGATTTACACTTTATGTACCTCTATGACACAGAAGTTTTACCAAGGCCGGGAGATATTCGAAACCATCAGTCCACTGGTCCTCACCATGTTTTCGATACTTGGATGCTGGTCAACCATTTTTATGATGGGATGTCCCCCGTTATGAAGCAATTATTGGAGACCATGTGTAGAGGGGACTTCCTAAGCAAGAATCTAGATGAAGCCATGGATTTTCTCAATTATGTGGCTGAAACTTCCAAAGCATAGGATGAATAAACCTGTGGAGGTATTAAAGGTCACACCCCGATTCCCTTGGCCGATCTGACATGAACCAACTGGGTTTCAAAGTAAACCATATACTGCTGGACTCTTTACTTTTTTTTTTTTTCTAGCCGAATCAGACCTATGGGTATACAAACAATTTCTGTAATAACAAAAATCATTTACATACACAAAAGAACTACCATCGGAGTGGTGTCCATCAAAATCTATACACATATACTAAGTCCCATTTACTTATACATGTACATATCTAATACAAACATTGGGGATCGCAATGTTGGCTGTGAGCACCCCATCTCAGATGGCCCTCAGACCGGCTGTGTGGAATGTCTCGTCTCTTCTTTATCTCCTCTTCAAAGATCTACATCATTGAACTCCCGTGCTAAGCTTTACGCTTTAGTAAATATATAGACAAAGAATTCACTAACACACCGCCACAATCTTTTATATTTACTTTTCCTATATATAACGGTTTATTCTTATGTGACTTAACCTGCATATATTATACATGTAGATTTTATACTTTCGTATTCCATATCATTATCTTGTTCGTGATATCTATGTGTCAGTCTTTTACAAGTTTCAATTCATATTCTACATATATGGCATGTCGATCATATTCAAAACAAACTTATACATATACAATGGAAAATCGAACATATCAAAGTCATATCACATGCAAAGGTCAAATTAGACTGTGATACATCGCTTAATTCATTTAGTTATCGCTTTTATTAAATTAAAAGGTCGCTAATTCGAATCCCCGACTGACCCTGGCTTATTGATCTGCCGGAGCCCGTTTCTGATTCCCGAGGTTTCAATCATCATCTCAAACATTTTGTCGGTTTTATTAATTTTCACCTGTGTGCGTCGACCCAAATCCGACTCGAATCTTATTAAGTGATCTTGCCGGAGTCCTACATCTGACAAGAATATCTTCAAAACATTTTGTCACATCTATTTGCACTTTTAATTACGCTTAGCTACTTCATTTTGGCAATCCCATAAACATTTACATAACTAAAAGACCTATAACATTTATATTTAATAAATGCATTTACAAAATAATGCCTTATACAATGTTCAGGTAATGTAAAAAATACTTAAACAGTTATATCTTTAATGTCATTTTTCAATTCTTCGGTCAGGATTTCACATATAACTATAGAAGTCGATACTATGACATTCGCTTGGTGAATCCTGTCCCATTTGTCATTCAAGAGCAATGTGGTTTCACATTTTGGCCATCACCATCTCACATATGGCTATAGAAGTTAACATCTTCCATAGATTCTCGCAGGAATCTCACCCCGCTTGTCATTCAAGAGCAAATGCGGATTTCACATTCAATATTACCATCTCACATGGCGGCATAGAAGTTAACATTCACGTGACCACAGAATCCTGCCTTGTCATTCAAGAGCAATGTGATTCTCGCATTCAATATCACCACTTCATAGTATTTAGTTAACACCACGCATAGATTCGCTTGGTGAATCCCGGCCTGCTTTGGCTATTCAAGAGTACGCGTATTTTGCATTCAATATTACCATTTCACATATGGCTATAGGCCGACATTCAACATGCATTCGGGCTTGGTGAATCCCGCCATGTTTGCGCCGTATTCAGTGATAAATGTGGTTTCACATTCAATATTACCATTTCACATACGGCTATAGAAATCGGCTTTCTTCCTCTCGTCTACGGCGCTCCGCTTGGTGAATCCCGCCATGTCTGGCTATTCAAAGAGCAATGACCCTATCAAGAATTACTACAATTTCATGACGAATTCGGGCCAGAATCCCACATGTTGGTCATTCAATAAAATGTGATTTCACATTCAATATTTACGACACTTCATGACAATTCGCTTGGTGAATCCTGGCCATGTCGGGTCATTCAATGATACATTTTAAATCAATTTACTTTTATGCATTAATTTCACTTATAGTTCAGTACATGCACACATGCATGTGTGACAAACATTTCACAACAATAATTCAAATCGATATATGCATATACATGTATATTTCATAAATAAAATCCCATAATCGATCATAAACACATTCGTTTCATGTCATTTATGTATGACAAACATTTCAATAACAATAATTCAAATCGAGAGTATATATATATATATATATATATATATATATATATATATATATATATATTTCAAGCAAATAGAATCTCATAATCATCATAATCTCATTCCTGTCTTCATATCATTTATTACCTTTTTCTCGTTATATGTGATAATAATCATATATAACTTAACCACATTATGTTCATGATATACGGTTCCTTCATATTTATATTCATGTTTCAGCCTCTGCTTTCATTTTCCTTCATATCACATTCATGTTTCATGAACACATTTATACATGTTGCATTTCTTGTTCATATCTACATCATTTCTTACCATGTATTCCAATTAACTTTAACCAAGCGATTAGTACACTTAGTACAACAATTAAATTTTCAGACAAGATGTGGGAACCAAATGCCATTAAATATATATATTAGATTCTCTAGACTCACGAGTTTCCATAGAGTTCAAGAATACCTATGATGGAGTCCTAACGAAGGAGTTATGCAAGTTGTGCCGTGACAAAAATCAGCAATCGTTAAAGACTCGCAGTTGAGTTGTTGTGCAGCTCACCGTATTTTGTCATTTTCGTGGGATATTAACTTTACATTTGACACCATATTTTGTACTACTTTCAAGCTAAGGTGCTAAGGTTCTTCTCCAACTGGAATCACCTAAATCGGAGCACCGAAACTCAAGTTACGTCCTAAACAACCTGCATTTTCACGGCGTTCAAAAATAGGAACTATTAAATTGGCTTGAACATGGCCCCACTTGAGTAATCTTTTGGCAATAAGGGCTAGAATCAGAATTTGAAGGTACTCTATTTCAGGATGTTTGGTTTTCCTTGGAAGCTCATTTTTAACTAGAAACTTGAATAACTCCAAATCAGATCAGAAATGAGCAAGTTATGGCCAAACACAATGCCGGGTCAAAACAGAAAAATGCACTACCCGTGACGGCATATCCTCGAATTTTCCCATCGTGGGTTTTTCTTCACTTTTCCATAGATTGCTACCCAAATCAACTCAATACTCTATACACTTCAAGACCACTCCAAATTCATCTTGAAATCTCACTTTACCAATTCATCATTCATCATATCTTTCATCAAAACCTTCATGATTTTCTCCCAAAACAACTTAATATGGGTCATAACCTGTGCCACAAATCTCAATACAAGGATTTGTTAGGTTTGTTTAACCCAAACTCCTTTACTTTGCAATTAAACCATATGAATCCAACTCTCAAAGGGAGGATTCCATGCTTTTCTGTATCATTTGGGGGTTTTAACACCTTACCAATAATTTTGGGTTAGGGCTGAAATCATCAAAACCCTAGAAAATCAATTGCCAACAAGAAACCCAAGTCGGGTGAGGCTGCCACAAAATAAATGGTGAAACCTTATCAAACCCTAGGTTTGGCAAAGCTACTGTGTTACGGACTGTATGGAAATTCATACAAGAATTCATAGTTCCATACCTTTTCTCCTCTTCTCCTTCTTCTTCTTCTTTCTTCCTTCCTCTTTCTTTCTTCTTCTCCCCTTCTCCCTCTCTTTACGCTTTTTTCGCTTCATCTAAATGAGACCAAACTTGGTCTTAAATAAAATGTCTCTTTCCCCTTAAGTTTATGTTTGGGCTCCCAAAACCTATTTTTTGGGTTAAGTTTCATTATTTCAATTTTTAGTCATTTGGTTCTTCTTTTGTAAATCAAGTTAGGCATATTCTAATTCTACCATCAATTTTTAACTTTATGACTATTGGATCCTTCTTTTACATTTTTGGTCTCTAAAAAATGAGAGACCAATTAACCTTATCCATCTTTTTTTAGTTAAGGCCATGCTTGGCCTTTGCATTTTTAACTTCCTTTTCTCATTTTTTTCATTTAGGTCCTTTAACTCTTTCTAATTTCTATTCCATCTTTTCTCAAATTTCATATTTGCATATAAACTTATTGTTTTATGCCTTTTATGTCCTCAAAGTGGTAAAAGACCTTTACCCCTGACTTTTTTATTAATTCTGGGTCTCTCGTTTTATTTTCGAAAAATTCCATTTAGCTTTTAATATACCTTAAACAAGCCCGGAAACTGCTAGGGCATATTTCGGGGTGTTATAGACAGGATGAAACCTATAGCAAATCAAAGGGAAGGCGTGCACTCACTGACAGAGGATATGGAAATGAAGGCAAAGTTATCCACCTTGACTAGAAGGTTGGAAGAATTGGAAGGGAGAAGGTTACATGAGGTACAGGCAGTAGAAGAGGCGCCTATACCCATCTAGCCTTGCTTCAACTGCCAATCCACTGACCACCAAAGTGAATACTGCCCTATGGTTCCTTCAGTGAGGGATATGATGGATGAGCACGCCAATGTTGTAAGTCGAAAGTACACAAGCGCAACCAATACCCCATATGGCAATACCTATAACCCTAACTGGAGGAACCATCCTAACCTCTCCTAGAAGCCAAAACCTCCCCCATATGTGCCTCCTGCTGCATAACAACATCAAGGATCCTCATCCCAGCTTTAGCCACCACCCTCCTCATCTCCAGTTGAACAGGCTATTATGAACTTGAGCAAGGTGGTGAGCACTTGTGGGAGGAAACGAAGAGCGTGAATGCAGGCTAATCGAGGAGAATTAACACGATGGAAGCACACTCAACAAGAAAATGAACAACTTGCATTCAGAAATTTAAACACACATGACAGTTGCGTGAGATTTCCCAAAATATGACAGCTTTGCGTATTCAATCTTGAGGTTAACTAACCAGCAACAGGTGCAAGAGAAAGGAAAATTTCCTTCCCAGACACAACCTAATCCCAAGGGAGTGCATGAAGTGAGCTCTTCCAGTGAGCTAAATCCCAGGATGGATAAGGTCAAGGCAATTATCACATTAAGAAGTGGTAAAGAGCTCAAACAACCAGTACCCAAAGCAGCAGAAGAAGGCTAGGAAGATAAAGAGGTTGAACCATAAGAGGTGGTGACCTAGGAGACTGCAGTGAATAGAGGGCTAAATGTTAACAAGAAGGCCTTCCTGACCGAACAGGTCAATGCTATCATCTAGTGCAAGACTCCAGTGAAGTATAAAGATCCGGGTTATCCTACCATCTCGGTTAATATTGGGGGCACTTGTGTAGAAAAAGCACTATTTGTCACGCCCCGTATCCCGGACCGACCCGATTGGCGGATCCGAACCGGTTTCCGGGACGCGAGACCATGTACTGGGACTCTTTACCTGATTTTTTTTTTTTTTAAAAGCCAACTGGCACCTGTGGGTTATGGCCCACATCTTATAACATAATCAAAAGAACTACCACCCGAGTGGTGTCCATCAAAATCTATACACATATCTTGAGTCCATTTACAAATGGCTTTACTTTTACATTACAAATCGAGCCACGGAACCTACATGTAGTGAACGCCACAGGTGGCCAATTTGTATGCGGATGTTCTTGGCGTCTTCTCCTGTACCTACCGCAGTTAAAAACCCCGTGCTAAGCTTTACGCTTAGTGGGAAACATATCTTATAACTTATACAGATGCACATGCATATACACAATTATAATAAGTGTATAACCATAACAGATATCAGAAATTTCATGCATTCATAACATGGACTTATACAAGTACTTAAGC
Organism: Tetrastigma voinierianum; assembly: GCA_016808115.1. Taxonomy (NCBI): domain Eukaryota; kingdom Viridiplantae; phylum Streptophyta; class Magnoliopsida; order Vitales; family Vitaceae; genus Tetrastigma; species Tetrastigma voinierianum. The sequence continues at coordinate 1,478,123 of JAEQBH010000138.1, read as the reverse complement.
TCATAACAGGCTTATGTTTATTCGGGACTCCCGTAGGAGTTACAGGGCTTATTCTTATGCAGGACTTATGCCTGTAGACTTATTTTCAGTCGGGACTCAGTAGGAGTTACAGGAACTTATCTTATGCGGGACTTCTGCCTCTTAGGACTTACATTCATTCGGGACTCCGTGGGAGATTCTGAGAACTATCTTATGTCTACTTATAACCGACTTACCTTAGATTCCCGGGACTCCAGTAGGAATTCTGAGACTTATCTTATGCATGACTTCGCATACTACGGAGTTTTACACTTGTTCGGAGGTACCCGTAGGTATCACAGGGATTACGGAACGTGTACTGGTATTGCGGAACTTATTCTTATACGGAAGTAACGCCAAGTACTACAAAGCTTATCTGGGTGCCGTGTCTTACTTGTACTACGAGTATATCCTGGTCTTACGGAACTTATGCGGTATTTACGAGCACATCTGGGTGTTCGGATCTTATACGTGTATTACAGAACTTACACATGTATTTGAGATCTCATACATGTGTTACAGAATTTATAATTGTCTTACAGATCTTATACTTGTGCGAAGGTACTCGTAGGTACAATAAGTCAGAACTAATCATAATCGTATGACATACAGGGTTAGATCAGACGTATGCAGATACATATCAGGTATGGACATTAGTCGGTACAGTGCGAATCGAACGGATACATATGCCCATTTTACGGATCACAGGGAGTACCTTTAGGTACCTCTTGGACTTGCTCTTGTTTTGTCGATGCGGGTGCAGAGTAGTATCTAAGCTTATACTTATGTTGCGGGACAAAGGTACCCTTGGTGCCTCTGAGACTCTCTTATGTTCTTGTCACGAGAGTGCGGGTGGGTACTCACGAACTTATCAAAATACGGGTACGTGGGTGCCACATAACTATCTGAGACGGGGGTACCCGTAGGTGCTGCGCGGCTTGTGGATAGACGGAACTTACTCATATGCGGAGTACGTCTTCTGAACTTATCGGATCGGGGACTTATTCAGATACATAAGTACATTAGGTACTCTGGGACTGCTCTTATTCGGACCTCAGAGTAGGAGTTATAGAGTTTCTTCAAATACAGGGAGTACAGTAGGTATGGCGAGACCCAAACGGATCTGGGAGTGCCGGTAGGTACTACGGAGACTTAATCGGATACGGGGAGTACCGCGTGGAGTGCTGCATAGCAAATCTGGTGCGAAGTGGGTACTCACGGAACATATACGGAGGTACCGGGTAGGTACATTCAGATCTTTACCATATTCGGAGTTCTTTATTCTTATTCGAGGTCTTATCATATAATTGTTAGATTACCTAGACCCGTGTCTGGAATGAGTAGGACCACAGCCTGATAAGTGCAGAAGGTGCGATGCAGTCGGAGAGTCTTAGTCGCACTAATCGAGTACCGAAGTACTAAGTGTGCCAAAGCTACGGTCGAAGGTGCCGTGGTACCTGTCAGTCACCAGAAGTACTAATGTCTTAGAAGCACGGTCGAGAGTGCCGTCGCACCTAATCAAATCTGAAATTGCTATTATTGCGAAGCACGATCAAAGTCTTAGTCGCGCTGTCGGAGAGTAAGGTACTAATGTGCGGAAGCACGATCGAGTGCGATGTCATTAATGCTTCGGTCTTAGGCAATTCCCACAATTATATGAGTTCAATAACTTACTATCTTATAGTAGAGCATTATTAGCCACATTATACGTTCATGGCCAGATCGTATTCCAAATCTTACAGTAGGAGACGCCAGTAGGCATGCTTAATCACCCTTAATCATGTATTCTTATTCTTCCTATGAATCTCACGTTACCCGAGGTGGAATCAATCCAATGGGATGATCCAAACTCAAGTTATGGCATTTCGTGCCTGACTAGTCGATTTTCTGGTTTGCCCAGAGGATAGTTTTGCGATATTAATTTTTCCAGTACATTTCTCCATATTTGGCACTGGTTATTTGTGCTCGCTTTAAATATAAGGTGATAAGGGTTCATTTCAATTGGAATCACCAGTGAACACCCAAGGGAAACTCCAGATCGTCGAAGCAACTCGGACTACTCTACAATCAGCGTGAGGAAATGGGCTTGCACATAGCCCCACTTTGGTAGATTTTAGCTATCTAGAATCAGAGATTTGGAGATACCTATAAAATATTTTTGGTTCTCCTTGAAGTCTAGTTACGTAGCCATGAATCACTCAGTCCGGATAGAAAATGAGCAAGTTATGGCTAAATTACGAAAACTGGTCAGGCGGGAGCAATTGGCGGTTAGCCTCAGTGAGACCCTAAGTTCTAGGTAGAACTTGGCCAAAATGACCAGAACCGAAGTTCTGCCGGTACCAAGTTCAGCTTCTACCGGTAGGAGTCCGAAAAGTGCCCGAGAATGTGTGATTTCTCCCATTTTCATGCACTTTTCAATCCCAAGCCAAATCTATACTTCATAATCATTTCAATACATCTTGCTTGACCTCAATTATACTCAAATCATCTTTCCAATTCTTATCTTCTTTCAAAACCTTTCCATAAATCTCTCCCAATATAATTCTAATATAGGTTACCACCATATACACACAAATACCAAGATTTGTTAGGGTTTGTTCTAAGCTTCATTCGATTTCGCTAAATTAAACCATGAATCCATCCACAAAGGAAGGATTCCATACTCATCCCCAGTGCCATGTGAGGTTTTACCCACCCCTACTTGACATAAATTTTGGGTTAAGATGAAACCCTAGCAAAACCCCATGTTTGGGGACAATAATAATCCTACCAAGCCAAAGATCCATGCCAAATCTTATAGGATTCATAATCAAGGTGAGTTTCCATACCTTTTTGGCTTGATCCCCTCTTCCTCTTCTTCTCTTCTTCTTCTTCCTCTTCCTCTTCTCTTCTTGGCCTTCACGGTTTGTTCCCCTTCTCCATGAGACCAATCTTTTGGTCTTTAAATCCATGTTTTCTAAGGCCTTGTTTGGCCCTCCAAAATAACCCATTTTTGAATTCGATTTGCTTATTTTCTTTTAAGCCCATAACTCATTCATTGCAAAGCAATTTATGTCATATTATACTTTGGCCTCTATTTTTGTCAATTATGACTTTTATACCCCTCTTTAGACCAATTTCAAAATTGTCCTTAAGTTTTGTAACTTTCCGGGTCTCTCGTTTCCCGGTTTCACATTTAACTCATGAAACAGTCAAATTAGGCTTACAAAATACCCTAAACATGTCGAAAACGACTAGGGTATATTTCGGGGTGTTACACTATTGGACCTGGGTGCTAGTGTAAACTTGCTTTCTTATTTGATGTACAAGCAGTTCGGGTTAGGAGAATTAAAGCCCACTTCCATCACATTGTCTCTTGCAGATAGATCCATAAAGATACTAAAGGGAACAGTGGAAGATGTTCTAATACTAGTGGACAAATTCTACTATCCAGTAGATTTTGTTGTATTTGATACACAACCAGCTGCAACAGGGGCTAACTATGTGCCTATCATTCTAGGGAGAACATTCTTAGCCACTTCTAATGCTATTATCAACTGCCGAAATGGGGTTATGCAGCTCACATTCGGAAACATGACCTTAGAACTCAACATCTTCCACTTAAGTAAAAAGCACATGCAACCTGTGGAAGATGTCCAAGAAGAAGTCTGCATAATTGATACAATCTTGAAAGAACAGGTTGTCCAACAGCAAATGCAGGATGTGCTGATTGAGAAACTGGTCAAGTGGTCTGAAGAGCAGCAGGGAGCCCAAGACATGAATGTTGTACAGGGCCCCTGGCGAAAAAAGCAAGAAATTTTACCTTTAATGATTGAGGAAGGAACCAGTGAACCTCAAAAACCGGACCTTAAAACTTTGCTTGTGGAATTAAAATATGCCTATCTGGAAGAACAGGAGCAATGCCTAGTTGTCATTTCCTCCCTGCTTAGTACTTCACAGGAAGATAGCTGTGGACATCCCCTCGAGGAGGCTCGCGGGCTATAAGTGGGAGATCAACGTGCGGGTATCGGCCCGGCGGTTGCACCCATCACATGCGCGGGAGGGAGGGAGGCCAAAGTTAGTAAGGCAGCCACAGAGAAGACTAAATCCTCATATGCAGGAAGTGGTTCGAGTAGAAGTCCTAAAGTTGCTACAAGCTAGTATCATTTACCCTATATCAGATAGCACTTGGGTGAGTCCAACCCAAGTTGTGCCTAAGAAATCAGGGGTAACCACTGTGCTTAATGAAAAGGGAGAGGAAATGCCCACCCGTCTTACTATAGGTTGGAGGGTATGTATTGATTACCGAAGACTAAATGAGGTGACAAGGAAGGATGCGCCCCCTCTGCCTTCATGGATCGACTTCTCGAAAAGGATTTCCTAGCCAGCCTCCTATCTTGGTTCTGGATGGCTATTTAGGATATTTTCAAATTGAGGAATTGATGAGAAGACAAAGAAGACCACCTTCATATGCCATTTCGGCACACCGCTCATCCCTCAGGAAGGTGCCTTTGGCACAGTAATGCCTAGACCACATTCGATGCATCTTATTATTTTCAGTGATTTGGTAGGCGCATTATGAGGTTTGCATGGATGATATACGGAGTCTATGGAAAGGAGCTTTGAAGAATGCACGATCAACTTAAGCGTCTGCACGGGTGTATAGAAAAGCAGTATTAGGCGGGAAAAATGCTCATTTATAGTCAGCGAGAATTGTCTTCAGGGCATATCATTTGAAAGAAAAGGAATCGAAGTTGACAAGGCAAAAATTGACATGATTTCCAAACTGCCCTCTCCCACAAATGTAAAGACTATGAGGCAATTCTTAGGGCACGCAGGCTTTTATAGGAGGTTCATCATGAACTTCTCAAAAATTGCCAAGCCTCTTTACAAACTGTTGGAAAAAGATGCCAAATTCATTTGGGGTGAAGACTGCCAAAGGAGCTTTGAGGAACTCAAAACCTATTTAACCACTGCACCAATAGTGAGGGCCCCCAACTGGTAGTTACCTTTCGAGGTGATGTACGACACAAGCGATCTTGTCATTGGGGCAATTCTCGGGAAAAGGGAAGGAGGAAAGCCCTATGTGGTCTACCATTCAAGCGAGACATTGAACGAAGCACAGAGGAATTACACCACCACAGAAAAGGAGCTACTGTCAATGGTCTATGCCTTGGATAAGTTTCGAGCTTACTTAGTTGGGTCTGACATAATCATATTCACAAATCACTCAGCCCTGAAGTATTTGCTCACCAAACCAGAATCTTTAAGGCCCCAGGCTTATCGGATGGAGTTCTCCTTTCTGAGTTCAACCTACATATTAAGGACAAAAAGGGTGTGGAGAATGTTGTTGCAGATCATCTATCGAGATTAACAATAGCACACAACACTCATGACCCTCCAATCAATGACGATTTCCTTGAAGAGTCCCTGCTCTTGGTTGAAAGCACACCCTGGTATGCTCACATTTGATCTTGACCAGCAGAGGAGCTGCAGCCAATTGGAAAGCTCAAGACAAGAAAGTTCTTCTTTGCAAAAATTCATCTATTATTAGGAGAAAAACCCTTCTTATACAAATATTGTGCTGATCAGATAATCAGGAGATGTGTGCCTGAAGCAGAGCAACAAGGAATACTCAACCACAGCCATAAGAATGCTTGTGGAGGCCATTTTGCTTCCTAGAAAACTACAAGGAAGGTGCTACAATCTAGATTCCATTGGCCTTCTCTTTTCAAGGATGCCCATACCATGTGCAGAGAATGTGACAAATGTAACACCCCGAAATATACCATAGTCGTTTTCGACATGTTTAGGGTATTTTGTAAGCATAATTTGAATGTTTCGTGATTTAAATGTGAAACATGGAAATTGAGAAGCCCGGAAATTGTACAAGACATAAGGACAAAATTGTAATTTTTCAAAAAAAATGAGCTTAAAAGTCATAAGTTGATAAGATGAGAGGCCAAAGTGGAAATAACATAAAGTATGGTGTGATTAATAGGGTGGGGAGGACTAAAGGCCCAATTAGAGACTTAACCCAAAAAAAATGGGTTTTTGGGGAGCCAAACATGGCCTAAGGAGAAATCCTTGATTTAAGACCAAATTTGGTCTCAATTTGGGGGAGAAAAACCGTGGAGAAGAAGGGAAGGAGAAGAAGAAGAAGAAGAAGAAGGAAGAAGAAGAAGCCAAATTAAGGTATGGAACTATGAATTTTTGTATGCAATTCTAAAGTTTTGTATGAATTTCCATGCAATTCTATGGTTAGTAGCTTGCCCCCAAACCTAGGGTTTGTTAGGATTTCATCCTAACCAAAGATTTCTTGAAAGTAGGGTTGGTAAAACACTTCAAATAATTTTAGATAGTGTAAAAATCCTCCCTTTGAGGTTGGATTCATGGTTAATTACAAATAATTGAGTTAGGTTTGAAACAACCTAACTAATCTTTATATTTAGTTTATGTGGGTTATGGCCCATTTTAAGTGGTTTTGGGAATTAATTCATGAAAGGTTTTGAAAGAAAGTAAGTATTGAAGATGATTTAAAGTGAAATAAAGATTCTGAGATGAATTTGGAGTGGTTTTGGTGTGTAAAAATGAATTATTGAGTTGATTTGGTGTAAAATATGGAAAAATGGGAAAACAACCTTTCTGGACAATTTTTAGAGGATGGTACTAGTATTGCCAAACGGTGGTGCGATTACCATAAGTGTTAACGTCGCGTACCGATCTGGGTACCCATTGCTCTATTTTGACCAGTGTTCGTATTTTGGCCATAACTTGGTCATTTCTTATCTGATTTAAGTGATTCAAGTTGTTGGTTAAACTAGCCTGCCAAGAGAATAAAACACCCGGAAATAGCTACCTTCGAATTATGACTCTGGCCAATTACCGAAGGTATGTTCAAGCAAATTTGCATGATTTTGATCATAGAGTAGTCAGGATTGTTTGGGACATAACTCGAGTTTCGAATTGCTTTCCGTTTAGGTGGTCAGTTGGAAGAATTATGCTTATCAAAAACTAAATGGGCCACAAAAAGAACAGTGTCGGAGTATGGAGTTAAGGCCGGAAAAAATTAGTGTACAAACTGTCCCTAGTGTAATATCGGTAAATTATTTAGTTTGGCATGAAAATGCCGCAACTTTGGTTGGATGATCGATTGGAATGATTCCAATTTCTAGAAATGCAAAATAGATTCATAGAGGGACAAAGGCCTGCATGAATGATGTGTGAATACATAGGCATCATCACGTACAAGTATGAAATACCATATGTAATAGGCATGAAACAAAGAAAAATATAGGAAATGTATGTATAGATGTGTTCCTTGAAACATGAACCGATATGAAACATGAAAGCTGGCCCGAAATATGAACATAGACATAAAAAGGTAATATCTTAAGCCCAGGCGCGAAATGCGTTAAGATAGGTTATGAGTTAAAGAAAGACATATGATCGTATGACTACCTAGGGCCCAGAAGAATGAATGAGTGGGCCGTTGATCGATTAACCGACACTCCTGTTTGGTGTTGCGTGAAGCAGGCCGTTGACCGATTAGCCGGCACTCCTGGTGCTACGACACTTATGTTATGGGCGAGGCGCGTGTCGATTCCCGGTACTATATTGTACCTTTGGGTACTTATTGTCTTTGCGTCTATTCATTTCTTATGATCGGTCTTGGTAGTCAGCTTGATTATATGATAAGACTGAATAAAGAATAAGTAAAAGAAATGAATATGGTAAAGATCTGAATGTACCTACAGTACCTCTGTGTATACAGTACGTAGTACCTCTTTTATTTTTGTACAAATAAAATCTCTTGTAGTACCTACAGTGCCCAAGTATCGATAAAAACGAGTATAAGTTAAAGTAGCTCTGAGTATAAGATGAGATCTGACTATATGCTCTGCAATATAAGTATAAGATCCGAAACAGAAGAATAAGTTCTGTAATACAAGTATAAGATCCGAGATATAAGTATATGCGAGAATAAGTTCTGTAATACAAGTATAAGATCCGAGATACAAGTATATGCTCTGTAATATAAGTATAAGATCTGAAACACAAGAGTAAGTTCCGTAATACAAATCTGAATCAGAATGCAGTATGTACTCTGCAATATAAATTATGAATCCAGAAATACAGAATAAGTTCAATACAAGTATAAGATCAGAAATACAAGTATAAGATCAGAAATCTGTTGAATAAGCTACATAACATAAATATAGAATCCCAGTGGGCGGAGATGGTATGGTCTTTGGCAGTGCTTGAGTTTTCTGCAAATAGGTTGTGCGATCTCTTGGGAGATCTGAGATAGATATAAGTACGAGTATGTGGATAAGTACCTCTGTATAAGTATATGTATAAGCTCAGTACCGCATACGAGGAAATATATATAAGTATGTGTCCTACGAGAGATAAGTATCAGTATGTGTCCTACGGGAGATAAGTATAAATATGTGTGTCTTCTTGGAGATCGAATAAGAATAAGTCTACCGTAAAGGTAGATCACGGTAAATTATAAGTTTGCTATAAGTATAAGTTCGTCTGCAGTATGCGAGAGATCACGAATATCAAGCATAAGTTGGTTACAAGGATAATTATGTATGTAAATGTATTATGGTTTCATGAAGATTCGATATACATTCTTGTTATATGTTTATTATGATTGATTATAAATGCATAATGTGTACCGATATAAGTTATAAGATATGTTTTTACAGCAGTAAACTGCTTTGTTTTTTAATCAAGTGTAAATTCACAGAAGGAAATCAGAAAACTTATCTGGGCGACACTAAACAGAGTTTTTGCATGTAGGTGTTTTACAATTATAATAAATGGGTTTTACTTTTATAACAATAGTTGTTCTCTTGATTTGATAGGAAACCATAAGATTATGGGTTCTTTGTATTATGATGATTTTTTTTATTAATAAATTATTGTGTATAATAAGATTAGACACAGAAGCGATGCAAAGATTCAAATATATGATCTTATTGACCGGTTTGGATCCAGCGATCAGATGGGCGAGGCTCAGAGTGTGAGCAATCAAATACCAGACGGAAAATCTAAATCAATATATGACCGCCGAATGACCACGACGAGTTGATCTCTTCGATGTTTGGCGTGATTTTGTGGTTATTGTACTCTTGGTTGTCTGCGGTACATTCAGGAGTTGACTATGTGTCAAAATGGGTTGAAGCTGTGCCTTGCAGAACAATAGACCATAGGGTGGTACTGAAATTCCTAAAGGAGAACATCTTCTCCAGATTTTGGGTCCCCAAGGCCATAATTAGTGATGGAGGTTCACATTTCTACAACAAACCTTTTGAGAGCCTTCTAGCTAAATACGATTATCGGCAGTGGCCACCCATACCTTCCTCGGACTAGTGGTGGGGTTGAGCTAGCCAACAAGGAAGTAGTGATGCGATGAAAGTGGTGAACTCTAGCAAAGGATTGGTCTCTCAGTACATTGGACTCTTTATGGGCATCTGAGAACAGCCTCGTGCCATTCTTGGCATGTCCCTTATGCTTTGGATTTATGGAAGGCATATCATTTGCCTATGGAAATTGAGTACAAGGCATGGTGGGTAGTGAAGAAGCTAAACCTGGATATGAGTAGAGCTGGCTTTAAAAGGCTCCTTGATATCAATGAGCTGGAAGAGCTAATGAATGATGCCTACTTCAACTCTAGAATTTCAAAAGATAAGTTAAAGAAATTAGCATGATCAACTTCATGCTTCGTAAGAATTTCCAAACAAGGAAGTAGAGTGTTGCTTTACCACTGGCTCACACTCTTTCGAGCAGCTTAAGTGAGATGGATTGGATTGTTCACCATCGAGGTCTATCGATGGATATTATAGGCCTGCTCAACTTAAAGACAATAGGTGTTGGTCGATGGGCAAGGCTGAAACCATGCGGCCTGACCTTTCAGCAAAGCAAGGAGATTCCCTCCTTGACCCCGTGTGAATTGAACTACACGAGTGGGGTAGCCACTAGCATTATCTCGAAGTCACACTAAATTTGTTAAATTTTGTACTTTATTTTAAGTTTTAGTTGTGATTTTCTTAATTTCTCTGTCTTTAGTTTTGTTTTCCTTTACAAATTTTCTCATTTATAGCTGGGTTTTCTCATAATTTTTGGTTCTCTATTTTCGCAGGTGTTGCAGTTGGTTGGAAGTTTTTGAAGCGTTGTGAAATTTCGGTTTGGTAGCAGCTTCTGAAATTTCGCACAGTGCGCGAAAATTCCTCTGCGCCCATGTGTTCATCTTCTTCTTCTGCCCTTTCACTTTCTGGCCTTTCATTCTTGCATATATTAATTTTTACGAGATTTTTTGAGCCCTGACCACTAACCACCATATTTATGAATAATGGTGGGCATAACTCTTTGGTTGCCCAAACTATCTATTAAACCACCCCCGCTTCTCACCATTTTCATTCGAATTGATTAAACCTTTCTTCCTCCACGTCCTCCATCTCTGTCCTTCTCGGCTGACCATGGTCGGTTGCCACAGGAAGGATCGACTTGAAGACCAAGGTGGGCAACTTCTCCTCCCTTTTCGTGATCCCGACCATGGCCATCACAACGCGCCTTGCTTCAGCGACCCTCTTTGCGCCACGCCTTGCCGTTTGAGGAGATCCCACTGCCATGGAGTTACGCTTCTCTTGCCTTGTCCTTGCCCAGTACCATACTCGGGTTGGCCCCATTCCCTCCTCTCCGCCACATCTGAAATTGCATCTGAGGCCGCCATCAGAGGAATTTGAACATCACACCAGGAGAATCCTCTGTTCCCGAGCCCCCAAAGCGATCGCCACCTGTTGGGCCGCCCACGGAGATCTCCCCTGCCCGGTCGTCCCTGCATCGATCATTAAGCGACCATGCCCTTGTAGCTATTCGAGAATCGGTCATTGAGAGGATGTGCACCACAATTTATTATGATCTCGGCCTTGGCGAAGATTGAGCTTCCAGAGATTTGATGTGCTAGTGCGAAGAGAGTACTCCTTGGACCCATTCATGACCGCGTCGGTTTTCTCTCAGTGGTCGCCAGTTTTACTACCGATGACCTCGGCGAGAACCCGATCAACGACCATTCATTTCTCCGTAGATGGGCGGGCGAGATACTTGGGCGGATATAAGCGGTTTCTTTCAAGCCACGGTGGTCGGCTCCAACTTTCGATTGATTATAGGCGTTTTGGCACGCCATGACCCCCAGGAGATGGTTTCGTGCGCTAGCCCACGGGGACACTCTGGTAGGGCTTATTACGTTCGACGACTTCCTCAGGACATGCTCCTCATAAGACCGTATCCTGCGGTCTAAACTTTTCGCTCGACCCATAGTCTGGAGGAAAAGCCATTATGGAGGCTCTTCTGGGGATTTGAGAGGGTTGGTTTTACTTTGGCAAGTGGTTGTAACATCCTTGTTCCCACTTTGAGAACGAGTCCATCATGAAGTCGACTGGTGATCTACTCCTCTTGTTCAAGAGACACATGCCGGTATTAGAGCACATTGGATTCCACTGGCGAGGCCTAGGCTAGGCGCCATCATGATCAGGCTATCATACAGTTAATAGGTGATGGGCTAGACCCACGCTCTTCACCTCCCCTCAGGCAATAGTGGACCGATATCGGTGACCCTCATGCAAAGGTAGCTGCATCAGTGAGCACTGCTTTGAGGAGCTTAGGTCCGACATCCTTAGTTCGCCTCCGGTACCCTGCTCAGTTTCCGAGACCTACTTCCTCTTCACCTCAGGCCTCATTTGTTCTCTGACTCTGCGGATGTTGCGAGGTCGGGCTGCCTAGCGCCACCTCCGGCATATCACTATATCTCTTTCGGAATTTCACGGTTATCATGGATCAAGTCTTTATTCTCATACGTCACGCATCATTTGCGATTGCCCATGCAACTCTAGTTGAGAGGATGACTCACAGTAATTGCCATGGCTGTGTCGAGGCCATCCTCATGCGGATTTAGAGTCTCTGAGTGCGCACTCCGTTTCACATCGTTTTTTTAGGCCTCTTGGTTCCCCTCGTGAGCCAACCTCTGACCTCTTGACTTGCTAAGCGGCTGACAACGATGTGACCACTCCACCCGTGACACCTCGGCTACCTGGGGATGGGGGATGATATCCACGTAGGCTACACATTTGGAGGTAGCATTTTCCTTCTCTTTCCCGTCAGGAGCCCCATTGCGGATGTGTGATGTTGGTTAGGGAGAGTTAGCAAAGGAAGTGACTTTTACACTTTTGATTTCACTTGTACTTTTGAGCAAATCCCATTTTGTATGTTTAGTGGCTTGCTTTTTGTTCCGTTTTGTGAACTGCTTGTTTGTTTTTGTAAAGTTGAAAACATAGTGATATTTTCTTGTATATACCATACAGCCTATTTTCTCAGTTCAAAAAAAAAAAAAATTGTGCCCATTTTTTCACCCATTTTTTTTTTGTGGTTTGCGCACTCTACAAGTTGAAAAATTGAAACCAGCGCTTCGATGCTGTCATTAATTAGACTAGTTCCATGCATGATTAAGTCAATGATCAGTTGAAGTCCTCATGGTTTTAGACATTCTTCTTCCACTTTTAGCTAACCACACACAGTACAGACTGGTTTCTTGATAAGCTAAGAAATGCCTAACCCCCTACCTCGCCATTACCTGGTTTTGTTGACACTTGTAATAGGTTGAGGACCCCCTAGAGAAGAAGGCCAGTAATTTCTAAAGAAAAACAAAGAAGAGAAATAGAAAAGCATGACACTTTGCCTTGAAACTCTCTTGATTCAGGGGTATATGTGAAAGTCTTTAAAGCTCGGTGCCCACTATAACTCAAGCGGTTAGGAGCGTGGAGCCAGTGTAGCTCATGGGTGGATGGGTGGAGTTTAGAGTTGTGGAGTCTTGGAGTTTTGAAATCATTCAGTGCGGGTAAAACTTGAAGAGTTAGTGGTTGAAAAGATCCTTATGACTTGATGCCTAAGCCTTAATTGGTTGGGAGGTCATCGGTGAACCCCAGATTACATGGACTTTGGTGAGAGGTCGAGTCACCGACATTGCCACTATGTACAAAGAAATGTGAAATAGAGTGGAGCCGATTTATTTAGGTTGAATTGATGTCTAGGTTTTGGCGTGCGGTTAGGGAGGAGAATCACGGTTTAGTAATACTGTTAAAGCGATCCATAACACTTAGATTTTGGTGAAACTTTGGGTCAATTCCTTGGGTTGGATACTCTTCTTAAACTTGATTACGTGTATTCATTCTCCCGAATGGTTATTATTGCAAGACAGTGATTCATATTGAAGGTTAGGCATTACTCATTCCTGACACTTTTGAAACACACCATTTTGAACATAACTTTGATTTGTTTTGATTGCTCTTTGTTTTGTCATTGCTAAGGAAATTTATGATAATATGGAATTAGGGAGTGATTAGTTCTCAGTAGTCATTTATTTTTGAACCCCAGTTTGTGCAGTTTTGGTAATTTTTGTGTACTAATCAACTTAAATAACCTAATTGATACATTAAGATCTCGGCTTTCTATGTAATCGCATTTATGGCTATTTTTGTAGACTTTACTGACTAAATTAGGCTGTGTAAAATTTTCGAGGTAAATCCAACCACAAAGAATCCAAGTCGAGATCGAAGCTCACAACTGAAGTCGGAAGGAAATTGGAGCCACAAATTGAAGAAAAATGGCCCTTTAATCTTGCGGGGTTCTGGTACGCAACTTTGCATTTAAATTACTCTGCCCCCATTTTTGGCTTCCATTTGACCTTTTTGTGGGCTTTTTCTAAACTACCATATACATTGTTGTTGGTAGTTCAGACCTTTTTGTAATTTTCCTTGACTATGAGCATATAAGTATGAGGCAGGCAGGAAACCCTTCCAAGATTCCCGAGGTCTGGTCCTTCAGTAAGTTCCCTTTGTCTGATCACACAGGGAGTGTCGATGGGACCCAAACTTTAAGAAAGAAAGTAACACTGCATTAATATAATACCTCAACATATATATATATAAAGTTCCCTAGCTAATCAAAATCCACAACTAAACCCATCTTCTTGTAGGTCCATGACCACAAACACACATGATAAAGGACTCATATGAGTTGATACTAAGATGAGCATTGTAAAGGTGTTTGCGAATTTAGGGGAGTACAAGCGAATACATAGGTCGATAAAACAAAGGCAGAAAGATAAGATAGAATCATAGCAAGGCAGAGCGAGTGACGTAGAAGGTGGCGTAAGGTGAGTCTCACTGCGATTTGCCTGAACATAGAGCAGTTTAAAACAATAAAGCGATGAGATAATAAATCTCGGTGGTGGCGTTTATATGGAAAATAATGTTTTATTTTCGAAAATTCCTTCCTCGAGACCTCCACGTTCATTATTTTATAAGGTTCAGTTTGAATCGTTTCCGCAACCAGTATACCCAGTCAACAATGTAAAAATTTATGCTCAAAAATTTAACAAACATCATTATCGAGAACCTTATAACACAGTTTATTACAACATAAAAGTGAGCATGCGGTATATATAACCATCATGTCGTAAAATAATCGCTGAAAATACAATAACCATAAATATTGAGATGGTTGCTTACTCATAACGATAATGCTGTACCATATAATCCATAGTAATAGTCGGTAAACCCGACCCCACGACGCAGTAGCGTAATAAACATGGGTAAACGACATCACGTGACAACTAATAACCTTGGTGGAACGACATGCGTGGCAACTAATAAACCGGTGGAGCGGCATCACTTGGCAACTAGTAAGCCGGTCAGCTTTGAGCATCCGTGACAACTAATAAGCCTTGAATTAAGCCTTTGAGCATCCGTGTGACTAATAACCTTGAATTTGTTGCGGAAGCATCACGTGGCAACTTCAATAAAGCCTTCGAGGAGAATTAGAAGCTGACATCTAACGTAGCAATAACGACCTTGAATTGAACCCGATCACGTGCTGACTAATAAACCCCCTTGAGTAAACCGTTATAATCGCGTTCTTACAACCTTTCAGTAATCGCATTTATAATCATTTGCAAGAATCTCAAAATCCATTTCTTAAATCAATAACTTTTCCAAAATGGTTTAAACCTCGATCCATGTACTTAAAAATGTTTAAATACCCTGAAATTTATCTGTGAACTTCATTAAAATTCCAAATATTTAAAAAAATGTTGACAAATTCACATGAAATGATGTATTTTATATAAGCAGAGATAATTATATCACTTTATATAACCAGCGGATTCGATCAAATAAGTTATATATATAATAATTAACCACAATTATATCATAATAATGTATACATTATTTAAAACATATTAAAAACCACTCTGGAGCTAGGATGCTCGAGTTACGCTCTCGTAGGAACGTCTCCAGGATCAGGCGCAGCCTTTGTAATATAATAAGCCACCATTTACAAGGCTCATTAACTAAACAAAGACAGTGGACGCCCAATGTCTTTGATAATCTTAAGCGTGAAACTATAATGAAATTGGATGTGAGTGGGGATGATGTGGGTGCCCTATAGACAGTGCAAAAATTGGGGCTTTTTGCCCATAAACTAATTTTGAAATTGAACCTTCGATAACTCATCTGTTGTCCGTTTTCTTCCCCTTGTCAAGGGGGGTTTTTTTGCCGGTGACCAGTGGTGTCAATTTCGGTCAAACCTTCATTAATTACGTGTGACCAAATGGAAAATAACCAACGATGTCCAAATTTACAAACTTTATATCGCGGAAAGCCCGAAGACCATGAACCACGGCGGTACGCACCTTGGTCAAGGTTGTAGTGGCTAGGAAAAAATTCGATCATGGTCGGCCGACTTTGTTTCGTCGTATCTTTAACGATGAGGCATCGTGAAAAGGGACCACGGGAATGAGTTCGGAGGGTCCAAAAATGGTAGGAGGGAGGTATGGGTAGCTTGGAATGGCCGGAAAATATGAAAATCGGCCTTGCAGGCGGCTGGCCATCGCCGCGCTCTCGGGGCAATCGGGCGCGTCCGGGTGGCGGTTGGGCGGAAATTTTGCCGGCCCCGGTCGCTCGCCCTCCTCTCTCCACGGCTGACGCGTGTGCAGGGAGGTGGCGAATCCTCCCACGGCCAAACTTGTTTGGCTTTAAAAATGGTTGAAGCGACCGGTTCGAGGTCCTGAGTTTAGGGGAATTTTTCTAAGTTTGGAGCTCCAAAATGAGTGTGTTGGGAGCTAGGGTTTTTCTTTGGCACACAAAACTATGTTTATATGGACCTAGAGTGCTTTTGAGTAGCGAAGCGAGTTTGGATAACGATAAGCTCTTCTTGTTTGGAAGACCCGGGGCCGTAACTTTTTATCAGTAAGTCGGTTTGACGTTGACTTAGATCTGCAATTTCGTGTCGGCGAGGGCTACGAAATGGTGTCTTAATCAACACAAAATTATCCATCCTTGAAAAAGTCAACTTGAGCCCCATACTAATTGTTACAGGTCAAGGCTTGATTTAACGTTTTAAAACTTGTATTATTTGGTATGGAGTGCGTTCTGACCTACCCCTTAAAAAAATTTTGTCCACAGTCGTACTGCGTCATGAAAGAGATGAGAGATCTGGCTCGATTTGGTCCTCAGCTCAGTGCCTCTCGAACTAGGTGGTTTCTCGAAAGGACCTTCACTAAGGATATTGTCTTGTTCTTGAAGCTCCTTCCTTCTCTGCCCGGGAGAATGCGCATGGGTGCTCCTCGTAGGATAAGTGTCCCTAAACCAATCTCTGTGTTATTCTCGACACATGTGAGGGATTTGAGATATTTTTGCGTAGCATGGAGATGTGGAACACAGTATGGACTTGAGAAAGCTCCCTTAAACCCAGGTCTAATTTGTAAGCTACTTCGGACCTATCCTCAACAATCTCAAAGGTCCAATGTAAGCGAGGACTTAGCTGAAGCGTACCACGCCCTTCGAGGAAGGCTTCAGATACTCGATCTTGACCTCAGGCTCAAGATCCTTTTCTACGTATCGCATGGCCTTTTGCTATCTGGCTGCTTTCAGCAGGACATTATACTTGATAACATAATCATCGTTTTGTACAATCTGTGAGATTTAATGTTCCTTTGGCAGTCTCATTCGACATGGTGGGTAAACATTTGTTTCTCTGATGCCTCATGAGAACATCTCAATGCTGGTGATAGGTTGTTGTTATAAGTGAACTCACTGAGTAGATATTCATTCCAATGTCTAACAGTGCAGTGCATGGCCTGACGTTAATATAGGAGTGCGAATAAAGATCCTCTCATATTGTCCATCGATTTTGAGGGTGGCGATACTCAAATTGCTTGACACCTAGTTCCTTCATGATACCTTCCAAACCTCGAAGTGAATCGTGGATCTCTATCGAGATGATCGACAACGGCACCTATCTGAAACCCACTATATGATTCATAAAGGGGGATTAAAGCTGGTTTACGAGGAGAAACTTCTCATGAATAGGTATGAAATGCGCGGACTTGGTGAGTCGATCAACTACCACCCAAATGTCGTCATGCCTGCGAAATTTGTGGGAGGGATTTGAATACAAAATCCATTGTGCGCTCTTATTTCCATTACGGAATGGGTAAAGTACATGAAGTCGAGAAAAACTTTTGTCTCACCTTCACTTGTTGGCAGATAAACGCGGATACATATAAACCTTCTCTTTTCATCCCTATTTTGATAATATTCCTTCGATTATCACGGTACATCTTGGTACTAGGGTGCCTCTTTCAAGCGAGCCATGAGCTTCTTCAATATTTGCCTTTAACTCTTGAGTTCTTTGGAACATAAAGCCTAGAGACCAAATGCGAGAAGCAAAGTGATCTCTAATATCAAAATTGATTGTTCTCCTTCCTCGACTTTCTTTCTCATGCTCAATAAAATAGGGATCTTCTAGTTGTTCTCTGAGTACACAATGCAAGTATCGATTAAGTAGTTTAGGCTAGCAAAAGTGGTCTGACTGCATTCTAGCTGACACCCAACTCTGCTTCGATGCATCAATGGAAGTTGTATTGTGCTGCCAAGCAAAAATTGTGAAACTCTTTCAGGTTTCGCCGCACCATTTGCCTTGCACGGATGGTAGTCGATGGTGCGATCATGAGTGTAAGTAAATTTTATCCACACTGCACTTGTAAGTTTAACTCCTTACGGGTAATAAATACTTAAGGCTCTTATGAATCGAGTAAATATATAACAAATTAAGCTCCATACAAGTAATGCCTCCAAGTCTTCAATGTGAAAATTACCGCGGCAGTTCCAGGTGTGAGTAGGATAATTCGGCTCGTGTTTCTTGAATGTAAGGAAGCATCGCCATAACTCTCTTATGTTGCATCAACACGCAGCAGCGCAGCGTGAAGCATCCTGTAAACCTCCAAACCCCTCGTTGCCCTGCAGCGATGTCCATGGTGATGTCGCTTTTCCTTTAGTGTTTGGAAGCTTCCTTACACTGTAAGTCATCGAATTTAATTCCTTTCACAGTCAAACGATGATGAGTCTTATATCTTTGAGAACCCTTCTATGAACCTGTAGGTATGCCAGCTAATCGGGAAACTCTTTTCAATCACCAGTAGTTGGTTCTCCCAATTGCCATACACTTTTTGAGGATCCACATAAATGCCATGTTGAAGCCACATGTCGAAATCCCACTCATTTCGACCAAATTCATTCTTGAACTTGGCATCTGTTTGATGCTACCTTAAAGTCTACAACCACCCAGATGTCTCTGGCTTGACTCGCTTCAGTACACGAGATATCGTCGATGAAGACAATGACAAGCCGTCTAAAGTATGGACGGAGAAGACAGGTTCATCAAATCCATAAGCTGTTAGGCGTTGGTGAGTCGAAGAACATCACTAGAAACTCATAATGCCCATATCTGGAATCTTTGAATATAGTCTTTGGAATGTAGATTCCCACCTAATCACTCCAAGCTTGATGGTACCACGACCTCCAGAGTCAATCTTGGAGAACACTCTTACTGCAGGTTGATCAAATGATCATCGTCAGGAGGCAAAGGATATCTGTTACGAGCAATAGGCCCAGCATTCAGCTAATACGTAGTCTATACACGACCTCAAGTAATCATCCTTCTTAACATGAAATCTTTCACCAGTAGCTCCCGAGGTGAAATCTGATACAATAAATCCTATCCTGACTCTTGTAATTGACTCTTGTTTCTTTATTTCGGCCCGGTGCCATCACATAAGGTGGTAAGAAATAGGGCCCGTACCGGGACTGTCGATGGGAAAATCATTTATAGTTAAGGCAAAGAGCACGGAAGATGGTATTCGAGCACATCAGGAAGGTCTACGCGCGGGTACATCCTCTAAATCTGCCGCCTACGGTGTTAACTTCGTGGTAGATACCCTGACCTTTTAGTAAACATCTAGCGAAATGGCGAAATCAAACCTAAAGTTTTCAGCCTCGCTCTCCATGAAGACTACTCTTGGTAGTCAGGTCATCTAATATCACCTCCTGGAAACAATCCATTGAAGCATAGTTTGGAAACCAAGCCCGATCCATCGAATCCACATCGACCCCTTGAGATACAGTAATATCAAATGCCTTCCATAACTTGGCCCTCGATAGAAACAAGCTACCCTTAAGCATTTGACTAGGCCATAGAGACTCTCACGTGAGTGGCAATCAAACCACATCAAGGCCCAGAGTCATCGACTCGTCTGACGTCTCACGTGAAATAAAAGGTGTGTAGCCCACAGGTCGATAATTACCCACGTGCATTGTCACGGAAATAGATAATGTACACATCGCAGCGTCGGGGTGGCACAGTGCCTCTGCTAGTCATAGCATAAACTGCGCCTCTCGGGTGGTCGTCTCCTTTGCCTCGGCGGCGGGTGCGGGCGTCATGTAAAGGAACCACCAGTGCGCCTACCTGTGTATTTAGTCCTCCATGCCCACTAACTTTGTTGGGCCCGAATGTGATCGAGACTCTAGTCGCGTCAAGTTCGATAAGGCGATCCTCTTGAAATGTCACGTCTTCATAACGCATACATTATCCGGCATGATGCATCATGAATCTGATTCTGGCATGCACCAGGTGAGGCAGGAAACCCATCGTAGTGCAGACATAAAGTGGCTCTTGCCCTTGCTCAGCGATGAAATCGAGAACCTGTGCATGTCACCTCTGCGAAACTGCTTCTGGGTTGGCACCACGTGCATCCCACTGGATCTCTGGCTGAAGATCGGTGAAACTACCCCACTTAGATGATCCACCCGGCCCAGGGCTCTGACCGATCCATCGTATGATCGTGCTTAATACGTGTCGGTCAGTCTCTCCACCTACAAACGACGTCTCGTGTGGCCCGTCGTGGGATGGTCGGAACTTGAGAGGCTCAGAAGCTATCAGCTCACTTTCGATCCATCGAAACCTCCTCTTCTGTGACCTCATCATGACAAATTGGAATGAGAAATCGATGGCTCTACGAATCTACGCTCATACTCGGCTTGTCATGCTACCACAGTGGCGTCTCAAACTCCTAGCCTCTTAGTCTCAGCCAATTTGGAGGGAAAACTCGGTGTGAAGCGGTCTTGAGCTGTGCCCCAGTGTGGCGTTCCTGGTCCTCTCATACGTCCACCACTTCCTTGCACACCCTGCGAGAAAATCAGCTATTGACTCTATCCTCATCAGGACCTTTATACCCTCGTCGAAATCTTCTCACGTGTCATCGCCCGGGATAAAGCCACCATGGGATCGCGGTACATCAAAACACTTGCTCGAGTCTCTGAGGCACGATCAATAGTAACACCGGTAAACCCACTCCCTCTCGGTGATCGATCCCGGCTTCGTAATTCTCAAATCATAAGTAGGTGCATCCCGAACTTTCTCTGCGTGCTTTGTTGGGCCTACGTCACACCTTTGGGTGCCATCGGGGAAGAAAAAGCGTACTGAGAATAAATAAACATAATTAATTTCAAGGATAAGGTGAGGAAGGTATCTGAAAACACTTGGATGAGTTGCCTGACAATGTCTGACGAGGAATTTAGGAACACAGAGGCTTTGTTTCAAGTGACAAGACTGAGCAGGAAACCCTTCGAATTCGCGCGGGTGGTGCCTAGTGAAGTTCCACTGTACAATCCACACAGGGGTGTCGATGGGACCCTGACTTTAAGAAAGAAAGTAACACCTGCATTAATATAATACCTCGATATATATATATATATATATAAAAGTTCCACAATGGCGCTAATCCACAGCAGGCCCATCTTCTTGTAGGTCATGACCCTGACTTACACATGATAAGGACTCATATGAGTTCAATACTAAGATCGAGCATTGTAAAGAGTGTTTGCGGAATTGGGAGTGTATGAAATAACATAGGTCTTGATAAAAGCGAGCGAAAGATAAGATGAATCTTACTTATTTGCGAGCAGTGACACATAGAAGGTAGGCGCGAGGTGAATCTCTCTGGGCACTTGGACATAGAGACGGATTTAAAACAATAAAGCGTGAGATAATAAATCTCGAGTGAGTGGCATGATTTATATGGAAGAAAATAATGTTTTTACTTTGAAAATTCCTTCTCTCTCGAGACCTCACGTTCACTCTTTTATAAGGTTACGGGTTTGGAATAGTTTCCTGAAAACACAATTTATACCCGAGTCAACAATGTGAAATTTATGCTCAAATTTAACTTGACATCATTATCAAGAACCTTATAACACAATTTATTCACAACAAAAATTGAGCTGTCTGATTATATATATAACCATCATATGCGTAAATAATCATGAAAATCTGATAACCATAAATATTGAGATGGTTATACTTTATAAAACGATAATGTGCAGTACCATATATCATAGTAAGCTAGGTATTATTATTGCGACAGTGACAACTAATAATCTTAGGGTAAGCAGGCATCAGTGGCAACTAATAACCGGTGAACTTGAGCATCAGCGTGAAACTAATAAACATTCGGGTAGGCGACCATCACTTGGCAACTAATAAACCTTAATTAAGCTTGGAGCATCCGTGTGACTAATAAACCTTGGGTGGCAGGCATCACGTGTGACTAATAACCGCCGAATTGAGCCCAGGACATCCGCTGTGGCAACTAATAAACCGGGTAAAGCTTTGACATCGCGGTGGCAGCTAATCAAGCAGCCCGGGTGGGCAAACATGCGTGTGATATAAACAGGTAAACGCGTTATAGCTCATTGTAACCTTTGATATCTGGCATTTATAATCATTTCACCAAAAGTCTCAAAAATCCATTTCTTAAGTAATAACTTTTTAGCGGTTTAAAACCTCCAATCCATGTACCAAAATGTTTAAATACCCTGAATTTATCCATGAACTCAATTAAAATTTCCAAATGTTAAAGTAAACAAAATCACATGAAATGATAACTTGTTTTATATAAAAGCAGATAATTATGTTCTTTAGCACATAACAATAGTTCGATCAAATAAGTTATATATATAATAATTATACAATTATATATCATAATACCCAAACATTTAAAACATGTAAACCACTCACAGGCTACGAGATACTCGTCGGCCTCCATACGTAGGAACGTCTCGGATTGAGCGTGAGCGCTTTGTAATATAATAAAAATATCATTTAGGGCTCAATTAAACAAACCAAAGACATTGGACAGCCCCCGAATGTCTTTGAATAATCTTAGAGCGTGGCCCATCTAAATTGGACCTGACAGTGCAGTATATAGTGTGCCACATGGGCCGTGCCACAGTGGGGCTTTTTGCAGAGAAGGCTAATTTTGGTGAACCTTCGATAACTCATACAAATGTCCAATTTCACTAATCCAACTTCAATTTTCATTGACGATTGGTGTCAATTCAGTCGAACCTTCCCCATTAATTACTCGATATGACGAAATGGAAAACTAACCAAGCGATGTCCCAAAATTTACAAACTTTTATATCGCGGAAAGCCCGAGGGCCGGGAACAATGCCGCCTGTGGTCCCGAGTTTGCTTTGTGGTGACCCATAAAGCTTCGATCAGCGATCGTTCAACTTTGTTTCGTCATTATCTTTCCAAGCGGTGAGGAATGCGCAAAAATGGACCCGCGGGAATGAGTTGGAAGGGTCCCGAATGGTAGGGAGGAGGTATGGGTAGGCTTTGGAATGGCCGAAAATATGAATCGGCGTCCCCGCTGTGACGTGATGTGGCTCTCAGAAGCTCGTCAGGCCCTTATCCGGCGGCGGTTATTGGAAACCCTACCGATGAGTCGCCTCGCCCTCCTCCTCCTCCCATTCGGTAGCGTGTCTGAGGGTGGCGAATCGCCTTCACGGCCACAAAACCCATTTAACTTTAAATGGTTTAACGACCCGATTAGAGTCCCACGGGTTTTAGGGTTTTCTGGGTTTTGGGCTGAAATAAGATGTGTTGGGGCTAGGGTTCTCTTTGGCACACAAACTATATTTGCATATATAGGGCTTTAGGGTCACTTCGGAGTAAAAAATTGAAGACGGCTTTGGACATTGATCGTCTTTGTTGTTTGAACTCCCCCAGGCCACCGCTTTATCCAGTAAGTCGGTTTGCGTTAAACCCTTCTATGAACTTCGTCTCGGCGAGCCCTCTGAAATGGTGTCTTATCCATTTAAATTTATCCATCAGCAAAAAGTCAGCAGGCCCGCATACTAATTGTTGGTCAAACTTGGTCAAACGTTTTAAAAACTTGTATTATTTGGTACGGGTCGTTACAATAAGCCTCAGTCAAGCTCTGTATATGGGGGGATCACTTTATGCAATAAAATTGGCGCCAAAGCTTTCAGCTTTCCCGCTTTTCTTCTTCTCTCTGATTTTCTCCCCCTTTTTCCTTCATTTTCTCACTTGCCAAACACCCCTTAAGGATAATGACTCAGGGATGTGACTAAAATCCTCATTCTTGAAGAGAGGAAGGCCCATTGGGCAGGTTTCGAAGTGGCGGGCATGCCTCTACCATTTTCAACACATGCGATTATTGTCATTCTGTCCTACGTATCTTGCCTCATCCTTAAATCTTACGATACAATTTGATTGGCGATGTTGTAACTTTTGAAACTCGATGGATACTTCTTGCTAGATCATGAGGCTGCTTTAGTTTCATTTATTTGCCTCGCAAGTTAGGTCGAGATAATTTTGTGTTTTTGAGAAATGAATGATCAATAAATGTTGTCTTAGAGAAAAACTTTTAGGGTTGATTTTACACCTAAGCAAGATCCCAGGTTCGAAGTAACTATAGGTCATCCTCCTGACCCAGAGGAATAGGACAGGATTTTCCAGGTTGTCTATCGAACCCGGTGGCTGCGAGTCTTGAGGAGTTCTTTTACATTACTTCATTTTGTTTGTAGTTTCAAGCCTGATGCAATATTGTCACAAAACCCCAGTCAATTGAGAATTTACCATTTCATCAAGCGCCAAATCTGTTTTGCAAGAAGAAAACCCCGTCCACGAGTTCGACCTAAAGTCACTTTATTCTGTTAGCTTTCTTTACGGTAGTAGGAATTTGAGTTATAAATATTGTTGGTCAGAGATTTTGTTGTGTACGAATCAAACACCTATACTTGTCAAATAGTTTGTTACTTAATGGAGAGTTCTTTCATATTAGCTGTTCTGCACATATCTTGAACCTTCTTGTTAAAGATGGTTTGAAGGTTACTAGTGATGCATTACATAAAATTAGGCAAAGTGTGCATTTTGTAAAGGCATCTGAGAGTAGGAAGAAATAATTCTTTCAATGTGTTGAACAAGTTGGTGGGATTGATAAGTCAATTGGCCTAAGATCAAATTGTGTTACTAGATGGAACTCTACTTATATAATGCTTGAGAGTGCAATCGATTACCGTTGGGCTTTTCATAGTTTGAGTTTATTGATAAAAATTATAGATGGTGCCTAGAGTGGAGTAGACCATAAAGCACGTGCCCTGCGTGTGTGTGATCGGGGGATCCATTAAGACTACCCAACTTGGATCCAACTGCATAGGGAAGGGCCCGGGATAGCAACCCCATCTCGTCATCCTTAGGCAACTGGAAGGGTGAGATTAGACACACAAGAAGATAAACCACCTCAGGCAGGAGAGAAAGAAGCGAGCGAAGAAGGTGTAACGGACCACAAGAGCACGTGTTATGAGGAAATTTATGGCATAAGATTAATATGATAGTGAATGTATAATGTAAGGGAGTAAAGAGAAAATAAATGTCCATTTAAATATTGTGCATGTAACATCCCCCCTTAATGAGTATAAAAAAAGGGAAAAGGAAGATCAAAATAGGGGGAACTGAAATTTTTGTCGTGATCTACTTTGTGGAAAACCAAGACCTTTTCATTAGCTTCGTCTATGGGAATAATCCCATCTTCCTTGCAACTAAGATATCAAGACGCTTGGTCTAATCAATGGGACCTACCCACAGTTAAGGCCCTACGTTGGATAATGCCTATTCTTTGTTGGAGAGGCGACAGGAGTAGCGACTCTTGTCAACAACGATTGGCTTCTTTCTAGAGCGACGCCTCTCTACACAAATAAAAAATGCTTCTATGAAATGTTTTAACCACTACCTTCTGTAGATCATGTGTTGCGATTTTTCGCAGCGCGTAAGGTTGCATAAGTGATACAATGGACCAGCACAGATCTGAAATATCGATCCCACAGGGGAAGGTTTGGTTTTTAGCTGGGATTGGTACCCATTACTAAAGTCGTTCACTATATGGCTTGACTATGGGTGATAAAAAGAAAGGTTTAAAAAACAAAATAAAATAAAACAAAGTAGGGTATAATAAATGTCCACTCACAAGGAATGGAGTGATATTGATGAGTCCTAAACTCATTTATTTTTATCCATTTTTCTGGCACAATTTTAGAAGTTTATAATTCATGTCAATGTTGAATTATGGAATGTTCACTAACTTTTGTTTTACGAGGTTTTAAATAAAGAATAATTTTCGGTAAAATAGAAAAATTAGCCATAAATTCTGTCGTGACATAGTTTGAGAATATCCACGACGAATCCCAAATGACAAGCCGGGAGTTATGTGTGACAAGGATCAAGCAACTTTCGAAGACATAAATGAAAATGTCGTGACATAATTTTTTCTGAATAGCGGTTCTGTCATGACAATGGATTTTATCTCCTGGCGAAAGTGGAGAAGTTCATAAAGAAGAATGTCAGCATTCCTAACTCATTTATGACTTTGATTCATACATGGAAATGAAACTCATGTTGCGACATCCCACAACTCTATCGGGCATAAAGAATTGAAGATAGCAGAAAAGATCTGTCACAACAAAAGACAACTATGTAGCCACACAAAATCCACAATCAGCTTTGATGAGTAAGAGATCTCTGTCGCGTCAGAGAAGTTTTATGTCGCGACAGTAAAATAGCAAAACAATGAGACAAGTCAAGACAAAGTGCCTCAGATAGAAGAAAGCGTAACCGGCGACACAACGTGTCGAGTTAACGATGAAAAACATGAAGACTGCGTCGCGGCCGAGAGAATTTTTTAACTCACGGCCAAACCTGACATGAGGTAGTGAACCGTTCGGAGAAGGTGATTGTCGTGACAAAGAAAAACGATAAAACAGTAGAAATCTCTGTCGCGACAAAAGAAGATTATTCCACGATAATAAAAATTGTTAAGTAAGAGATTTTCTGCGACAAAAATTTTATGTCGCGACAAAAATGGAAGAAGTAGGTAACACCTTTAAATTCAGGCCAATTCGCGAATCCGGCGGTTGGGATTCTTATTTAATTTCTTTTTATTTACTTTATTTATTTGTTTTCAAAGCATTTGCGACCCGAATCCTTGGCACAACAGAATGGCCGAATCAGGCAAGACGGTTACTCAAACTAGTTTTCATTTATCTTATCAAGCATTTATTTATGTCATTTCATTTTAGAGTTTTCAATTACGGAAAAGGCTTGTTTCAAATGGTAGGCCCATAAACATTTACTTTTACTGTCTGATTATAAACAGCGTACCATGCCTTTACAAAATGATATGCAAAACATATTTCATAAATTAACTCTTTGTTCACAAATATCACATGTTCAAAGAAATGATATGCATGGCCAGGTATATGCTTATGCGCCTCAACACCTCTATGACTTCTGCGCTTCTTGATCTTGCCTTCTTTCTGTTTACTCAAAACACACTTTTTAGATAAAAACTACAGCTAAATGCTCATGCTTACAGTGGCTCATATAGTTCTATTCAATTTTTAGAGTTTAAGCAGGCATGCATTTATCATAAAACCATGCCTTTATATCAGACTATACTCGTGTTTATTCATTTTCACGTATTTCACTTTACAAATCATTGATCATATCCAAATAATTTTCACATGCTTTCCATTTGCCCTTTCAAATGGAGCTTCAAACATATTTTTCCACGAGGATGTATTTAGTTTACAAATCCCATTTACACTCATCAAAGTTTGTTATTCCACTTTGTCTATACAATTCACATTCATGACGGATTCCGTTATGTAAATCTTGTCTTTTTTGTCATTCGGTAATGTGCTTACACATTTAAAAATTTCGGTCTCCCATCATGATGGATGCCGATTGGTGCACCCCACATGTAGTCATTTAAAAATGTCATACGCCATCATGACAGATGCCAATTGGTGCATCTCGCCAATTGGTACATTTTAACAACGCCATACACCATTACGATGGATGCCAATTGGTGCATCCCACCATGTGGGACATTGCACAATTTCGGTTAGCCTTCATGACGGATGTCAATTGGTGCATCCTGCTATGTTGATCGTTCGGTATATCAATTCAATTCAAGATGTCAATAATTGTCCAATTTGTTAATAAATCAATTAATCACTCACATGCAATTAATTGTCAACATTTCAAATATCACATTTTCAAATCCATATGCACTTTCGTAATATCATTTCAAAGATATACTCATTCCATATACTCATCTCATATTTATTTGGTAAACTATCAAAACACTTGAAATCCGAAAATGATTACGGTGAACAAAGTACTGACAATACTTGAATCGGAATAAAGGTCCGAAGAACTAACCGAAGTCATCGGCTCTCATTTCCTTCCCTTCAATCTCGGTCCTAGGTTAGGTGATCCTCACCCGTCCCTAGTCAATAACAATTACGCCACTCTTAGTGAATAACCAATTATTATACATTTTTAGTGAATGACAATTTATCTTCGTTAACGGTTTTAGGTTAAGGTACTAATTATAAGACCAGCTCTTCGCTAAAGGCGGTGAGAAGTGTGATGCGTTTTCATTTAGTTTCATTCTTATTTGAGCGCCCATTAGTCATTTATTAGGGTTCCTCTCTACTTTATTGGTATGCAAAAAACTAGACTTTAAACAAAATCCAAAATTTTGCCTGCGTGAGCGGTAGGCTATGTGACATAGCTTTGCTCGTCGTGGGCGTGCAGAAAGTGCCATTTTGGCACACCGGCCTTGCCTCGATGAGGCATCCCACGCTGCCGCGTGGGGTCTACACCACGGCGTGGTTCCACCATTACGCGGTGTGGAGCTTGATATACGAGATTTCAGGTTTGCTCCATTTTCGCGATTTTTCTTCCAAATCCTCAAAAATCTCAAAACAAAACATAGAATCCACTCGATCTTTCATCTAATATCCTTTAAACGACCATGAGCGGCTCCGTGGATGGATTAGAGTTTTTCTAACCTAAACATCATCAAAGAAATTCTAGGGTTTGGTTCCTACCTTAAATCCCTTTGCACTTGAAGCCCTAGCATTTTTCCTTCTTCCTTCTTGCAATATCTTACACAAACATGGAGAGATTCACGCCAATCTCCAACTATTTCCAAAACCACAGCTTTTCTCCTGCTCCACTGCTCTCTCAAAACGTTTTTTGTAAATGCACAAATGTGCTCTTCTAAGACCACATTTGGTCTTATTTCTCTTTTTAAGTGTTAAGCCATGTTTGGCTTACACACAAATTCCATTTCTCATTTTTCTCCTTTTTGGTCTTTATTTCACTTTCATTTATCATTTAATTCACTTAAGCATTTAAGCTTATTCTATTCTTGACCCTTAGGTCCTCATTTTACCAATTCCAAATAGCCCTTTTCACACTTGGGTTTATTTTCGGGTCCAATCAATTTCTCATTTTAGCATATAACATTTAATCATATGCTCACATATTCATTCCCATTTCACGATTTCCACGATTTATCGGTTTTGCGGAAAAACCGGGTTTAGCGGCTCGAATTCATACCTTGAAAATATAATAAAATTATTATAAAAATTTTAAGGTATTTTGAGGCGTTCTGAAGACATGAGACAACCCGAGAGCGGATATGTCTGACAAAGACTGTGTTAGACCAAAAGTTCAGCCGGTGACAGGAAGTAAAGCTTATTAGGTCGCGACAAAGAAAAAGTTTATTGCGACTGACAAACCGAAACAGCGTGAAGCTTCTATCGCGACACAAAGTGCAATAATACGACACCGCTTGTGTGACGAAAGAAACTTAGTCACGACAAAGAATTTCGCATGTAACATCTTATTCAAGTATTGATTGTAGTGTTCGAATTTTTGCGACCTGAAAATCTTTGTCTTAACATAAACCAGACAACCCCAAAAGAACCATGTCACGACAGAATTCTAGAAGAGAGCATAAAAATATGTCGTGATAAGCGCATGCAGCGACAAGATCTTTGGTGACGGAGATGAAACTTTGTCATGACGAGGAACTTTCTATGTCACGACAAAGTTACTAATTCATCCATAATTTTTTAGGATCCACAATTAGTGCCTAGAAGTGTGGCCCAAAATTTGAAAATCTATAAATAGATACATTTAGGGCATGCGCAGCTTCCGCCAAACCAGGAACTTCTAGGTAGCTGGAGACTCTTGTATATTATTTTTCTTCTGTTTTTCTTTTGTTTTTTTTTTCTTTTCTTTTGTTTAGTTTTTAGAGTAGACTTTTAGCTAGTTCTTTTTGGGATTGAACAACAATCTAGTGTAAAGTTTTGAGTTGGGTTCGTTGTAAAATTTTGTTTTTCATTACTATCTTATAAAATGAATTTGGAAAATTTTTGGCGTTCATTTATTTCAGTTCGTTTGTAATTTTAGTGAATTTACCTGATCAATTAGTCACTGTTATTTTTTATCTATTTGAAAAGTTGAACCGTCTGAGATGGATCCATGTGATTATTTTTTAGCTCATTGAAGAAGCTCATAGTGCGAAATGTTTGGATTTATTGTTGGTATTTTTTTTTATTACAGGTTCAAAATATTGGTAGCTTGTACTGAAAAATGATTGTATCTTACTCTGATTTTAAAGCCTACGAGTGACCACAGATGGAAAATCCACAGTATGAAGCGATTTACGAGGTATGTTAAATAATATTACGGAACATCAGAACTCTGAAAAATCACTTAGATGAATCCTTTTTGCCGATTGGGAGGATTGTCGGATGATGTATCAATTTAATTGATCAGTTTCTCCTCAATTTGATAGAGAGAATCTTGATCGTGCTAGCATAAGATCTAATCAAAATGAATCTCAAATCAAATTAGATGGATGAGTTACCAATTAGATTGGAGAGAAGGCTTGCAATATCACAATACATAGGAAGCGAAGTCACTAATCTTAAGAAATGGTATAGAAGTCTTGAAAAGGAAAAATACCCATATTTTCGAAAGAGGTTTCTATTCTATAAGTAACTAATTAGACTCATATATCCGAAAGGAATATGGATCTCTAATTAGTGAAATGTATGGTTTATGGAGAAATCCAAACTATACTACTTTACATCTTTAACAAGTTCAGATTTCAAACTAATGGTAGAATTATGTTATAAAATGATGCAAAATTCATAATTGCACACTGATATATTTCCCAGTGTTACTTTATCTAATGAACCCTCCAATCCATTTGTTTTAATTCTTTACATATAGTATTAGAGTTCTATCTAGTTTTTTATTTTACTTAAATTTAGAAACAAACCATTTTTAACTTTGGAGGTCAAATAGAAAAGATCTTGAGTAGATGGGGTATATTTGGTTTATCATCAGTCCTTATTGGAATGATGTCGGACTTAAATCCATTTTATTATTTGTATGACTTTGTACTTACGATGATTTAATTAAATTAAATTTTAATGGATCATAATAACAAAAGGGACTAAACATATTTTTATTAAAGTTTAATTGAAACGAGTTTATGGCATTTCATTGAGGGCGAAAAGTCTTTGGATGTAATTACTAATTACTTCATTAGATTTGGTCTATGTTTAAATCCCAAGTCGATCAAGTTCTGGTGTAATAAATTCTAGCAGGATTGAGAAAAATATGAATTTAAATATCAATATTCCAATCAAAAAGAGAATTTCTAATTTAGACATTTTTATTTCTTTTATCATAAATTCTAGAAAATCACAAAATAGTTTGCAACGACCCGATAGGCCCGAATAAGCTACTAAAATTTTATGAAGCAATTGGACATATTGTTTTCCTGATTTAATGTGATCTCAATGTCATTTTCTATTTCGAGGAAGATCTGCGTGCATAGAAAACCAAGCGATTCTTGCCTTTGGATATAGATGGAGAGAACAGAAATCGAGAAAAGTTAAGGTCTTCGAAGAAACAACTATGGCGGCTTCAGAGAGAAATACTGCAACCTATTCCGGAAGAAGTAGAAGCGAGATATCGAGCGAATGGCCCAGCGGAGGACTTTTGGAGGCGATGATTCAAGATGAATACTCTCTTGTGAGACAACACCGCTATTGAAATATGATTTTGGGCCCGAAGCTAGCTTTGATCACAATGGTGCAGCAACACCAATTTAATGGGCATCCTAGTGAAGATCCCAATGAGCATATGGGAAGATTCTTGAGGATGGCTAATACAGTTAAGTTGAATGGGGTCATACCAGAAGTGATCAAGCTGCAGCTATTTCCATTTTCACTGAGAGATGTGGCAGTAACTTGGTTTGAGTCACTGCCAATTGAATCAGTGAACAATTGGAAAAAGTTGGTGGAGGCTCACAGCGAGGCGGTTAACCCTCTGCCCTCACTTTTGAAAGGAGAGGAGAAATTATAGTTTTCAAGCAAGGAGATGATGAAAGTCTCTACAATGCATGGGAAAGATACAAAAGATTGTTGAAAATATGCCCCATTCATGGAATAGATCTGACCACTCGGATGGATATTTTTTATCATGCTATGAATTATACCTCCAAAGGTATAATTGATGCAACCTGTTATGGGGCTTTCAAGAGAAGAAGTGCAGAGGAGGCAAAGCAGTTGATAAAAGATCTTGCCAAATGCAACTATAAAGATCCATCTGAAACTTCAAGGAAGCATTAACGGCCCGAAGAGTGGTATCTTTAAGAAATTCACTTAGGAATAGTTGCCATAAAGCGAAGTCAGATGCATTGATGAAAAATGGGGAATCGAGGAAGGAATACACTCGGCAAATGATGGGAATAGTTGATGAAAATGAGAAGAAGAATAATAGTGTTGAAGAGGGATTAGCCGCGGGGTCCTATCCAGTTGAGGAGGCCGATGTCTTATGCTCTTAGGATTCTGATTTTAAGCTAACCTCGACTTTCCATTTACGATACACACCGGCCTTTCAAGAACTGAGAATTTCTCATATGGGGGGGAGGGGAGCTTGACAGGGTCAGGACACAGGCGGGAATTTTTCAAGCGACAAGTATGCTTTGCACGGGTTCCAACAACAACAACAGCAAGGAAGTCAAAGGGCAGAAAATAAGGGATAAAGGAGATCTACTTCCATTGAAGAACGGATGTTGACTTTCATGGGAGAAAATAAGAGGTTGTTATACATCCACGAGTAGAAATTTGCTGATCTAGCAACATTTCAAATAAACACAGCTATGTTTCAGGTCAATATTAATGCCTCTTTGAAGAATGCGGAAACCTGTGATGGAAACTAGCCCCAGTATGCGAATCAGTCCAAGGATGCATTTCCAAGCCAGAAGGAAAAATCAAAGGGTGTATGGTGGTTACATAGAAGTGGAAAGAGATAAAGAATGAAAAGAAAATAAGAAAACTAAGGAAGAAAGAGAAATTGGAAGAATTGGCCGATATAGTTACGAAGTGGATGAAGAGCAGTAGTGCAAGCACGACAGAAAATGGAAGTTAATATCCACTTTTGAAGGCATTATTTCAAATGCCCCATTATGCTAAATTCATGAAGGATATTTTGAGTAGAAATAGAAATATTCTTTGAAGAAGGAAGTAGTGAGCCTAACAACGACACAGGTGCATTTGATAGAGTCCACCGGAAGATGTAGGATCAGAGCGGCTTCTTATTCACATGCCTGATGGGGAATTACGAGGATGGGAGAAGCAACGTGATTAAGACGGCATCGACTTGATGCCTTTATCTATAGTTAAGAGATTAAGTTTGGGGAGCTCACTCTCCTGACCATGACGCAGACAGAACCTTAGCTCAACTTGAGGGTATTCTTGAGGATGTGATTATCAAAGCGGGAAAGTTCATCTTTCCAGTGGATTTGTGGTTATTGATATTGAAGAAGACTAACAAGTCCCTCTGCTGTTAGGAAGACCCTTCCTTGCTATGTTATCTGGATCATATGATGTATACAAATTTATGACGTTATCACCAAAGGATTATTATCTAATCGGCCCAGTGACGCCATAAAACTTTTGATCGGTCGGGTAACCATAAGTTCTGCTCTGATTACTAAAGACTATTGTCTAATCCCAGGAAAAAGCTAACGCCCGTAAAACTTGACTACTTCTATGAATTGTTATGGATCAAAACACCTATTCAAATTTATGACTTATTACCAAAGTTATTATCTAGTCCTCATTAATAAAACATTAAACTTGAGTGTAGGTTTCTTTAACTATAGTGTTGATGAAAAAGATATTTCATAAAGTAAACCTGCATTTTTGTGGTTTTGATCGGTATCTTTGCAAGTTAACACAGTCCGAACAAGTAGTAAGAATTAGTTTAAGTCCGAAATATCGATCCACCAGAGATCCTCTAAAATTTTTCAATCCAACTGCCCCGATTACTTAAACCACTTTTATTTGGACGATATTACTATATTGGGATTTTTCTTTGAAGCTTACGAAGATAATGATGTAAAAAGAAAAATGAATGAATAACAAATGAATTGAACATTGAAATATTAAAAATAGCAAATTTAGATTAGTGATTATCTCTAAAAAACATTGAATAATCAGCTATTGTGAAGAATCAATTCCCTCTGGCTGTGCGTAACTTTTGCTTTGAACTGCGATTTTAAAACTAGTCGAGGAATAAAATAGTGTGTTGGATCTCTCGAGCCACCACCCAGTTCATCATCTACTATGCTTGTTTCTCTGAGACAGTTAAGATTTGAGATGACTACTAAATCTAGTAGCCTTGTTGCAGGTATTTTCTTCCATGTGCTTCATACCCCTGACATGAATGCGCAAACCTGACTCCTTAAATATAGTCATTGGGAGTTTTACCTTTGTCTTTGAGTTCCTCATCCTCAAGAATTAGAGCGACTTACTTTCTTTCCTTGATTAGATCGCTAACACGGGATAGAATTCACTATTCGAATTGAGGTGAACTCTCTGCCGCCACTTAAATTAATAACTCACTCAACTCGTCTCAGATTAAGTGAGAAGAGATGTATTAATTAGTATCGACTTTGATAGATCGCTGTCTCAGGTTCAAATACCTTCAGAGTGTTCATACTCTGAATACCTTCTGTGTCACTCGGAGAACTCGCAAAATCGGAGTTGGAATTGAAATCTCGTTATGGAGTACGAGGGAGACTGACGTTGGGATCAATTCAGGAAATGAAGCAAAACCGGCAAGTCTATTTAATATCCCGGTTCAGCCACATGTGGTAAAATCTTTGCGGGAAAGATAATTTACGACAATAGCATTGATTCAATGGGTTTGGGTTTCTAAATCGCGATTATACCATACGTTGACGCTTTGATCAAGAAACCCTTTGTCAAATCGGGCCCAGGTGTTGAAATCCAAATTTGTCTGAATTCAGCGACCGAGCGGTAATTTGAAATATAAATGCGTGACTAAATCGCTACGACTAGTTACGAATCCAAGTAGAATGATAAAACTAATCTAATCTAAAATAAAATGGAAGAAAAGCGAAAGGAAAATAGAAAAATCTGGGAGCCTTGGCCCAACAGATCTCTCTTCCAGTCGCGAAGCTGGGTTGCTTTTTGGTAGCGATTTAAATATTGCCGGGATTCACGAAGTTGGGCCCTAGGCCCCGATGCATTTCTTTTTGGACTTTAGTTCGCGGCCCAAATAGACTATCTTGCGTCGCGACGCCGAGCCCTCGTCGCGACCTGCGATCTGCTCAGTCTTGGCCGCGGCGAGCCTGCATGTAGTTGCGCGACGTAATGTAGAAAGTGGCCCCAGTGTCGCGGCAACAATGCTGTCGCTGACCTTTAATTTACTCGTTGAAACTCACGTCCGCGACGACTTCTTGGCGATGGCGACCTTACGGTCATGCGGCGATGTGCGACGGCTTCAGTGTTGTCGCGACTTCGACCAGTATAATTGTTGTCGCGACAGCACGATGTTATCGCGACCTCGGCTCTTTCGTAATTGATGTCGCAACAACGGTGTTGTCGCGACCTTATCTTACAATGGAATTGTTATCGCGACAAACTTTCTCATACTAAGCGTCGTGAAGCGCTTTTGATGCAGTGTTGATGTCGCGACTGCATCCAGATGTCGCGACGTGTCTTCTTATTCTTCAATTCCTGGTTGTTTAACTTTGAGTTTCTTTTACTCCCAGCTCATTTTGTTTTCAATTAAGCTTCATTTGCGACTAGAGTTTTACTGATGTAACCTGAATACGCATTTTGATTATCGAGCTTCATTTATCTGGTCCTTTCATCTTTATCAAATGGATTCTTCTTCTTTGCTTCATCCCATTATGTCGATTACCGCTCTGCTATTCTGCTCCTTTTACTATAATTTCTACTTTATTTTTGGATTTCTCTTTGCCTGAAATTTGGTGAAGTTTATTCAGTTCACGCATATAATCGGTCTTTTAATATAAAAATTAATCGAGAAAAATGGACTGAAAATAGATGACTTTTACGCCTCATCAAACTCCCCCGAAACTTAAAAATTTTGCTTGTCCCCAATGAAAAGAAAAGATTTGTTTGATCTCAAAACAAAAGGGTTCTTTACGTTACATGTTGCGATTAGCCAATTTAATTGAAAGACTAGAAATTGCACTCTTTTCTGTGTATTCAGCCTTAAGTCCATATCAAGGTTAGTTTCTACTCAATTAGGTGTACATAGCATTGAATCTGTTTTACAAGCGGTATAGTTAAGTGATCTGTAATCTGAAGTTATTTTCTTTCTCATATCCTTAATGAGTCGAATTATTTTAAAGAGGATGTTCTGATTTTGATCTTTTCTTGATTTTCCAAATTCCATAGGCTTGTTGTTCATATTGATCTCCACTAATATAAGTTGTACAACCTTGAATCGGTCGGTCTTTTGGGCTTGTAATGTTAAGTTTGGTAGGGGAGTGGGGATGGATGGGATTTTTAGGTTAAGATTACCAATACTCCTTTTCCTTTTCAACACATGCGCACTTTTTCTCTTGTAGTTTTCTTGAATAAACTCCCCCAAACTTCATGTTTGGGATCACCACATTGATTTTCTTCTATTCGAGCGTATGTTCCCATTTCTCATTCTGATTCAAAGCAGGAATTTTCTTTCTATCGCCATTCGGGGAATAATGTAATGTTTTGTCTTCTTAGGCTTTCCCACTCTTAGCGAACTTTGGGTTAGTAACTCATACCAGATGGCATTAGGGTACTGAGTGTTGAAGCTACTAAGAACTTAATTGTTGAAAGTCGAGGCCACAAAAGACAAGAAGCTATTCCCTTCGAGCTTTCTTTTCACTTGTATTTTTACGATGTAGATCTTTTTCTCTTCTTTCCCCTTTTCTGTATTTTTTTCTTTGAGTTCCTAAAAAAATTACCTCCCGACTTTATTCCTTTTTCTTTTGAGTTCTTTAGTAATCCTGTGGGTTATTTGGAAGATTGATTCCTTAGGATGGGTTGGGGTCTTTATTATTATTTTGAAAATAAGGCTTGTTTTAGCTCAATTTACGGAACTTCGAGTATATGCATCGAAAGGCATATAGACGGAATCAACAGATAATAAACTTTCCAAAGAAGGCTGCATCATTTCTTGTTGGTTATCACGGTTTGCAACACCAGTCGATAATGAGTTCTGGGTGGACACATAACGGCGACAACGGAGGATTTTCTTGACTCACATCGGTGGTTGAGAATTTGATGATGTTATTTCCAACGAGGTTTCCTTGACTCAACGTTACTACCTACAAACTGAAAAAAAAATTGTTTGTTCCTTGATTGTATAACCTTCTTATCTGGACTTATTAGCAAAATTCAAGCCTAATCGCGATTTATCATTTCAATTCAGTACGTCATTCAGCCCTTATTCTGCAGTTTACTTTTGCTTCATCCCATCATCTGATCAACAATCACCTCAACTGGCTCATATTATGATATGTCAGTATTTTTATTCCTGAGCTAAATTCTATTGTTATTCGCTTTGCTCGATTAAAGCGAAAAGTAAACACACGGTTTGGTCAAACACATCAAACAAATTTCGGTTTTATTCATAGAATATTACTTGTGGCCCATTGAGAACAAAAAGGATGGGAATGAGGAGGGATTTACAAATCAATGGAAAGGTGCATTTTTTGTGCTGTTTAGAGGTAAAGATGTCGGGATCCGGATCGGGTGTGGTGGGGGTGGATCTGGAATTCATTTCCACTTCTCTTCTTTCTCTTGGCATTCTCTCTTTTACATGCTCTTCAGGCGATTCATTTGTGAATCCACCTTGTCATTCAATTCATCTGTCTCGTTCCTAGTATGTTCATGTTGTTCTCCATTGAAGTCATGACTTCACGAAAATTTAGCTACATTATTTATTTGATCAAGTCCGATTTCTGCTTGATTTTTCTTCTATAGGCATCATTGTCATCTAGCACTTTATCTCATCCTGTCTTCCTTCTGAGTCCTTTATCGATGACATATAAAGGAACTTAAATCCTTTGATATGCTCCTTTGTCCTTGCTTCTTGTTCTGCATCCCTTTCTTTAATAAGTTTCAGGAGTTGAGAGTCTCGATCAAACTAGTTGTTGTAGAATGCTTCATGACTGAGTTTCAACTTTTTCAGTAGATCTCGATCTCTCTCTTCCATTTCTTTTAAGATTTTCCTTTATTTATACTCGAGTCTTTTTCCGACTACTTATCTCTTTTTTGACATTTCTTAACACCCGTTTCTTTTCTTTCTCATCAATTTCATTTAAACATTTCTTCTCTTCTCTGTGGTTCCTCACTCCCCTTTGTGATCTCTTCTTTTTAATTCTGTCTCATGTTTCTCATATAAATTCTTCTATTGGTTCTCCATTTCTCTCTTTCTTTATATCCTTCATTAACCAATTGCATCTCATGTCTCATTATTTTTCTTGCAGAGCCTTGGAACTTTCCGGGTTCTCACAAAATCTCTGTCTCTCATTGGTGGAGAACTGGCCAGGGGTGTGGTGAAATCTATGGGACTCCTGTCATCTGCTTCCACATCCTCTGTAAACCTAGGGGTATTACCTTCTGGCTGTGTCTCTGGGATTTGTTTTTCTTGATTTTCAATCATCGTGTCTCTTCTTGCAGTGTACTCCCTCTTCATCCTTTGGATGCTTCTACCATTACTCCACTTCTTTTTAGGTTTCTTGGCCCTTTTCTTACAGTTAGAGTTGGGTGAAGCATTGGGAGCACTCTTCTTCTTACACTTAATTCCTTTCACACCGACCTTTAAACATAACCGGAGTGATGGTTGTTGGGTGTGGAATCAAACCTCTTTGTTTCCTTCATGATACTTCATTATTGAATTCTCGATTATAGCCAAGCATTTACCTTGTAGCCCTTCGGGTATAGCATAGAGGAAGAAGGCGCTTCTTGTTCTCTTTGTGCGTGCCTTAGTAGGGTAGAAACTGAAGCAATAAAACCACACCTTCGCTTCCTCGCGGATCTCCTCTGTTAATAATCTTCTTCACCTTGACTTGTTCCGATTTCACCTTTCCATCGATCGGCCTCAGTACATCTTCTCCTGTTAGGTGCAATCGATAGCCTTTTGTATTTTTGATCCATGCTTTTGGCCTCCATGCCATATATTGCATTTATGTTCCACGACCATATGGAACCCCGGACCCTCGGCGAAAACAAAGTTATCCTTTCTTCAGCAGATTAGGTGAACTCCTGACAATTACGGCATACCCGGTTTATAATGTTTCAAAAATTTCCCCTGATCTCGTTGCTCACATCAATTCTTTGAGCGGGGAGATGGTGACTGAATCCACTTTCCCCACAAATCCCTTGCACATAGTGCTTTTTCAGATGGAATAAGCTTCATCACAAAACGAACTCATCTTCTTTTCACGGATTCTTGTTGCCTCTCCTTTTCTCTTTTCTTCTGGCACGCCTTGCAAGCTGGTCGAACTTAGGTTGTTCCCGAGGCATGTTATCTCAATAGGCTCCCAGTGGAACCTCTTAGTAGAGTTCAGATGAACCTCCTCCTACAGTTGAACACTCCTCACGATTCATTGATTAGGATAAGGGTTGACCAGTTCGTGATAGAAATTTGGGATTTAATATGAAGAAGTTACGGTCTAGGGTTTTAAATTTGAAAATCGGAGAGAATACGAAGATGAAAAAGTTGTATTAACCGGAGGGAGATGATAATGAAAGGATATTCTCTCACTTGATTACAATTCAGTCATTATTGAGGGCTATTTATTATCTCACTTAAATTCGCTTGTCGCGACTTCAATGTAAAGTTGAAAATTGTGTCTTTGTCTAGTAAATTGAAGCGGTAGAAGCGTTGTAATTCCTCTTTGTGGCGACAACTAACGTTTGTCGCGACATGATAACACCGAGACAAGTCATCCTCTGGTTCGCGACTGGAGTGTTTCATTTAGTCTTCGCGACCACATCTCATCACAGAGGAATTGCTCTTGTCACGACATGAGTGTTTTGTGTGACATTGACTTTATTTTCTTCCTTGATTTTTACTAAGTCCACGACATCAATACATTACGACATCGGTTGTCAGCGACAGTTTTAATCGCGACCTAGTGCGCATTGCCTTAAATTTAATGAGCAGAGAAGCTTTTCATTCTTTATCGATTCTCGAATTCTCGATGTCCAGCTAAATCAATTCCACCACAGCCAATTCAAACATATGTTCTATTCACTTTTCACGGAAATTTGTATAGGTAAAGAATGCTCCCTTTTCAAAAAGCTCCTTCGTAATTCTTTGGGATTATCTAAAATTGTCTCCCTTCTACTCCTTCCTTTGCATTTTTGCACACGCATTACGCAACATTTATAGAAAGGATTTAATTAAGACAAATTGACTTCATATTACTAACTAATCGCTATAAAAACTAAGAAAACAAAATCAATGTGAATTCTAAAAAAAATAAAAAAAAAATATTCAAAGTCTAAAAGTAAAAACATAAATTAAAGTCTACGTAGAACATACTCCCATCATTGCTCGGTTTTAGTCATAGCTGGACTTGGCTGTTTTGATTTTCTTTTTTCTCTCAATGAACCAATTGTGGCTTTTCTTTCTTTCCTCCACCTTTGATAATGCTTGAGTCTTTGTCCATTGACTTTAATTCCTCCCGGCATCGGTCTTGAGTGTTACTGTGAAAGTAGTGCCAGCACTGCTGTATATGGTCCACTCCATGATTTCAATTTTCTGGGAACAATCTTAATCTGGAGTTAAATAACGAACTTGATCCCCTTCTGCGAACTCTTTCTAGAATCCTTTGATCATGCATTTCTTTGTCTTGTCTTTGTAGATCTTGGCGTTATCTGAACTTCATTTTCTCGGTTCTTCAGTTCATTCGGGTTAGGCTTGATCTCTTCCCATGCGTTTTGAAATCGAAATTCGACCTGTAATTGCCCACATAGCGCAGCCATTCACAATTCAAAGGGAGGTGAGCGTAGCTTGCCAAATACCAATGCGTATGGGGACATCCCCGATGGGAGTTTTGAATCGATCTGGCAGCAGGCCCCGAGTGCATCATCGAGTTTGGAAGACCCGATCCTTCACCTTGAACTTATAGTCTTTCGAGGAATCCTTTCGAAGAAGTAAGCGAGATGCCTCGAGTAAAATGGTATGGAGGACTTTGAGTCCAATGATTCAAGATGAATACTCTCGTGAAAACACCTTTATTGACCAACGATTTTTGAGCTGAAGATAGCTTTGATCCTGATGAATTAACGAAGCGACACCCGATTTAATGAGAAGATGCAGTGAGGATACGATGGAGTTCATGAAAGTTTGCGAGGATAAGCTGTCTGATTAAGTTGAATGGGGTCATACCAGAAGTGATCAAGCTGCAGCTATTTCCATTTTCACTGAGAGATGTGGCAGCAACTTGGTTTGAGTCACTGCCAATTGAATCAGTGAACAATTGGAAAAGGTTGGTGAAGGCTTACATGAGCAGATTCTTCCCTCCTGCCCTCACTTTTGAAAGGAGAGGAGAAATTATAGTTTTCAAGCAAGGAGATGATGAAAGTCTCTACAATGCATGGGAAAGATACAAAGATTGGTAGAATATACGTTCATGGAATAGATCGACCGCTCGGATGGATATTTTTATCATCTTTATAGATTATACCTCACAAGGTATAATTGATGCAACCTGTTATGGGGCTTTCAAGAGAAGAAGTGCAGAGGAGGCAAAGCGGGTTGATAAGATCTTGCCCAGATACGGCTATAAAGCTCCATACGAAACCCGGGGCTTGATGGCAGCGAAAGGGAGTGGTATGCTAGAGCTAAGCCGGATGTCTGCCATAAAGGCAAAATTAGATGCATTGATGAGAAAAATGGGGAATCAAAGGGAAAAGATACACTCGACAAATGAGTGAACGATTGGTAGTGAAGAAGAATAGTGTTGAAGAGAGGATTAGCCCGCGAGGTCCCTATCAGGTTAGAGGCCGCGATTATCTTAATGCTCTTTTAGAAGTTACAATTTTAAGCCTAACCTCGACTTTCCAGCTCATTACACGGCCCTTTCGAGGCAGAAATTTTCCGCATGGGGAGGGCACGGCCAAGGTCACGGACACAGCGGGAATTTCAACGATAACGTAAGCTGCAGGTTCCAACAACAGCCAGCTGACAAGGAAGTCAAAGGCAGAAAATAAGGGATAAAGTCTACTTCCGTTTGAAACGGATGTTGACTTTCATGGGGAGAAAAGTAGAAGTTGTTATCGTCCACAGTAGAAATTTGCGATCTACAGCAACATTCGGACAAACACGAGCTATGTTTCGAGTCAATACTAGTGCCTCTTTGAAGAATGGAAACACAAGTAGGAAACTAGCCACTAGCTATGGGAATCAATCAAGGATACATTTCAAGTGACGAGAAGGAAAAATCAAGAGATGTATGAGGTAGATTACACTAAAAAATTTGGAAGAGAGAGATAAAAGGCAGAAAAGAAGAAAAGAAGAAAACTAAGGAAGAGAAAGAAGAAATTGAAGAAGAATTGAAGCAATATAGTTCTAAAGTGGATGAAGAACAGAGTAGTGCAAAAAAACAGCAAGAAAATGGAAGTTAATATCCCTTTTTCAGAGGCA
Source organism: Tetrastigma voinierianum (assembly GCA_016808115.1). Taxonomy (NCBI): domain Eukaryota; kingdom Viridiplantae; phylum Streptophyta; class Magnoliopsida; order Vitales; family Vitaceae; genus Tetrastigma; species Tetrastigma voinierianum. The sequence goes on along the minus strand of JAEQBH010000138.1, from coordinate 1,435,496 downwards.
TTGACTCAAATGCCCCATTATGCTAAATTCATGAAGGATATTTTGAGTAAAAATAGAAATATTGCTGAAGAAGGAGTAGTGAGCCTAACAACAACCTGCAGTGCATTTATTCAGAGGTCCGCTGAGGAGAGATGTAGGATCAGGCATTTATTCATGCGCAATAGGGAGTGCGAGGATGGGAAAAGCCTTTGTGTGATTACGGAATGGCCTCGACTTGATGCCTTTATCTATAGTTAAGAGATTAATTTTGGGGGAGCTCACTCCCACAACCATGACCTTGCAGACAGAACCTTAGCTCAACTTGAGGGTATTCTTGAGGATGTGATTATCAAAGCGGGAAAGTTCATCTTTCCGGGTGATTCATCAGAGATTGTGATATTGAAGAAGACAAACGAGTCCTATAACATTGAGGAAGACCCTTCCTTGCTATGTTATCTGGATCCTATGATGTATACAAATTTATGATGTTATCACCAAAGGACTATTATCTAATCCTGGCCAGCAGTGCAATAAAACTTTTGATCGGTCGGTATGCTCACACGAGTTCACTTAACACATTACTAAAGGCTAATGGCCACAATCAGAAAACTAGCCATAAAACTTGTTGACTACTTCTATGAATTGTTATGGATCAAAACACCTATTGGAAATTTATGACTTATTACCAAAAGTTATTATCTAGTCCTCAATAATAAAACCATTAAACTTGAGTATGGGTTTCTTTAGCTATAGTGTTGATGAAAGATATTTCATAAAGTAAACCATTTTCCTTGTGGTTTTGATCCGTTATCTTGCAAGTGCCTGGATCAAACAAGTAGTAAAATTGTATTTAAGTCGAATGCTCCGATCCCACAGAGATCTAGGAATTTTTCAATCAACTTCTTGATCACTTAAGCTGCATCACTATTTGGGCGATAATGCTATATTAGGATTTTTCTTTGAAAGCACGAAGATAATGATGTAAAGAAAATGAATATGAATAACAAATAGATTGAACATTGAAATATTAAAATAATAAATTTAGATTTGAAACGATTATCTCTAAAGAAAACATTGAATAAATAGCTATTGTAAAGAATCAATTCTAGCACATCTTGTAACTTTTGCTACGAACTCTGATTTTAAACTAGTCGAGGAATAAAATAGTGTGGCATTTGGATCTCTCCAAGCTACACCGTTCATCATCTCACCTTAGCTGTTTCTCTCTCGAACCGATGCGGGTGAGATATTTACTAAATCCTGGCGCCTTGTGCAGGTATTTTCTTTCTCAATACTTCATACCTGACATGAATTTATGAAACCTCGGCTCCTTAAAAATAGTGTTCTGAGAGGTTTGCAGCTATGCTGATTCCTCATCCTCAAAAATTAGAACAGCTTACTCTTTCCTTGATTAGATCCTTGCTAACGCAGATAGAATTCCTGTCGAGAATTGAGGTGAACTCTGCCGCCATTAATAACCACTCGGCTCATTCGTTTAAATGAAGAGGATATTAATTTAAGTATACGGCTTTCTGATCAATCGACAATATCGGGTTCAAATACCTTCCCGAATTTGTTCCTTACTCTCAGGAATGCCTTCTCTATGTCACTCGAGGAGAATATCATGATGGGAGAACGTTTCAATCACGTTATGGTGGGAAGTGACATTGGGATTAATTCAGGAAACAAGCAAAACCGACCAAGTCGATTTAATATCTGAGTTATTATAATGAATAAAATCTTTGCGGAAAGATAATTTAAACGTAAGCGTCAATTCCGTGGAAGCAGGTTTCTAAGTACTTCAGATTATACCATACATTGACATGATCAGAAAACCAGCATAAATCGAATTTGAATTAATTGAAATCAAATTTATCTGAGTCAAACGACTGATGTGAAGAGTATAAAATACACATTATTTAAATCCTTTTCGATATGATTATGGATCAAATAAAGAATGAAATACAAAACTAATCTAATCTAAAATAAAATGGAAGAAAACGTAATAGAAAATAAAAGAAAAAGTAAAAAATCACGACCTTGTTACTCAGATCTCTCTTTAGTCTACGAAGATTTGCGTTTCTTTGAGTAGCGACTTAGTATTTATAGGGTTACGGGTTTGGTATTTAATTTTCGATGCATTTCTTTTTGGACTTTATTCAGCGCGATGGCGCGTCTGACGTGGCGACATGACCCTCGTGGCGACCTACATTCCATCAGCGATCCGCTTGTCGAGAGCCTGCTGTAGTGCGACATGTGCCGATGATGGTGTGGCGGCGACGTCTTGTAGCGACCTCTTCTCAGTGAACTCGTCCACGGCGACTGCGGCGTGTGACGCCGGTCCTTCGCGTGCGGATAATGGCGGCGCAATGTTGTGCGACTTCCGATGATCTGATTGTTGTAGCGACACGATGTTATCGCGACGCAGTCTGCATCAGTGATGTATGCGACAACGGGTGTTCTGCGACGCCTTATCTTAAGCGGGTGCGTACTCGGCGACGGCTTTGCTCGCCCATGCGCGGTGTGCGGTAGCACGATCTGGTGTTGATGTCGCGGCGCATCGAATGTCGGCGACATTAATGTCTTAACTGCCTTTGATTCTGAGATTTGTTTAACTTTGGTGTCTTTTGCTCCGTTTGTTTGTTTCAATTAAAGCTTCATTAAACGAGTTTCTTGTTATAACCTGAATCGCATTTTTGATTTAACATGAGCTGCGGAAACATCTGGTCGCTCATCCTTTTCTGCGTCCGTTCTTCGCGCCTGCTTCAAGCCCATTATACTCGGGTTACGCTCTGCCACGTCTGCTCTTTTTCTTTTAGTTTGCTTTCTTTTGGATTTCTATTTCACTTTGGTATTGAGGTTACATTCGATTCACTACATATAAATCAGTCTTTTAATATAAAAATTAATCAGAAAAATGGACTGAAAATAGATGACTTTTAAGCTCATTACAAGGGAGCTTTGATGGTGCTTGAAGAAATGAGGCTTCCTCATAGGTGGGGCGTGATGAGTGTATTCAAGTCTCAATCACAGTTTAGTCTTGAGAAATTGACGATGTTGATTGTAAGATTGTAGAAACTAAAGTACCCATCAATTCGGAATTGATAAATGATTGTATGATTCAGAATTCAATGAATGAAAATGAGATGAATTTCTAGTATCCTGATGTTCTTGATGTTGAATTTCTAAACTCCAGTTTTGAATCAAAAGTAGTACTCAGTATTGATGAAAACGGTATAGAAAAATGCAGTAATGAATAGAAAGAAGAAGAAACAAAGACAAGCTCATAATGGTTAACCTTGAAGGAATTACCCAATCAATTAAAGTGCGCTTTCTTAGAACCAGAAAGAGAAAAACCAGTTATTATTTGTTTACATTGGCGAATCCCGAAGTCTGAAGCGCTTGACACTCTCAGAAAATACAAGGAAGCAATTGCCTAGTCTATAAAAGATTTAAAAGGAATCAGTCCTTCCATCTACATGCCTGAATCCTTTTAGAGGATAATGCAAAGACCTCTATTGAACATCAAAGAAGACTGAATCCAATAATGAAAGAAGTTGTCATAAAAGAGGTACTGAAGTGGCTGAATGCAGGCTTCATATATGCAATCTTAGACAGCCCTTGGGTAAGCCCAGTTCATGTGGTTCCCAAAAAGGGTGGATTCACTGTGATTAGAGATGAGAAGAATGAATTAATTCCTATAAGAACTGTGACATGATGGAGGGTGTGTATAGACAATAGAAAACTAAACACTACTACCAGAAAGGATCATTATCCTCTACCTTTCATTGACCAAATGTTGGACAGGTTAGCAGGACACCCACATTACTCTTTTCTTGATGGATATTCTGGTTATAACCAAATTGCTATAGCCCTTGAGGATCGAGCTTCACATTTACATGTCTATGCTTTGCTGAGAAGGATGCCATTTGGATTATGTATCTCTGCCACCTTTCAAAGATGCATGATGTCTATGTTTTTTGGACTTGATGGAAGAGGCTATGGAAATCTTTATGGATGACTTCTCGATTATATGGATCCGATTTTGAAATTGTTTGGAAAATTTGAAAACGGTACTTCCCCAAGGTGTAAAGACAAGAATTTGGCCTTAAATTGGGAAAAATGTCATTTCATAGTAACAAAGGGTATTGTCTTGGGACACAAAATTTCTACAGCTGGATTAAAAGTAGACCAAGCAAAGGTTTATATCATAGAGACTCTCCTGCCACCTCTGTGAGTCAAAAGGAATAAAAAACTGGACATATAGTTTTTATAGAAGATTCGCAAGGACTTCTTAAAATCTCTCTAGACCATTATCGCAGTTATGAAAGATGCAAAGTTTGATTTTGATGAATTATGCAAAGCTGCAATTGATGAAATTAAATCCAAATTAGTTATAGCACCCATCATGGTAACACCTAATTGGAACAAGGAATTTGAAATTATGTGTGATGCCAGTGATTATGCAATGGGAGTTGTATTGGGACAAAGAACAGAGAAGATATTCAAGGCCATATACTATGTCAGCAAAACCTTCAATGAAGCTCAAGAGAACTACTCTACAATTGGAAAAGAGATGTTGGCCATGGTGTTTGCTTGTGAAAAATTCAGGCCTTACATATTGAAGGTCCGGTATTTATAATACACAGCGATCGTGCTGCGATTAGATATCGATGGCAAGAAAGATGTCAAGCGGTGATCAAATGGGTATTATTCTTTGCCAAGTTTGATCTGGAAATTAAAGACAAGAAGGGTAGTGACAATGTGATAACTGATCACTTGTCTAGATTGGACAAGACTACTAAAGAAGAAAAAGGAAGTGTAGCGACACATTTGGCAGGCTTCCGGTTGAGGATCGGGAATCGAGCACTTCGGGGATGCTCGGCCAAACCATTAATCAAATCCATTTATCAAATACATTTCATTAATATAAGCTTTTTCATTCTCAAATCTTTGCGGAAGCGATTTCAAGTTAGGGCAAACCCATAAAAATTTTTCAAATTAAATGCAATTCCTTTACAAAATATGCATTTAACCAAAAATGGAATATTATGCCGTTTACACATGACATCCAAAATCGTATTCAGATATAGTTACAAAAATAATTTCGAAGTTTGTCTCCTTTTGTTTACAAAACATTGTCATGCTAAAAAATGGTGAGAATGCATGTGACGAGCATACTCCGTGAACTTTCTGAATGACTCTGAGCTCCTCGACCTTGGGTCTGCTTTCAATCACTGCCTATCACTCGGTACCTATGCATTAATAAAACAATACGCTAAGCATTTTCATGCTTAGTGGTTCTATACAGTTCTCTATTCCAATTCAGTTCAATACGAATCAAGCATTTATTAAAATAATGCCTTTATACAATGTCTACGTGTAATGTAAAAGATACTTATACAAATACACTTTTTAATATCGTTTTTCGCTTTTTGGTTTGCGATTTCACAAATAGTATAGAGCTGACATTCGATAAGGTGATTGGTGAATCTATCACAATTTATCATTATTAGCAATGTGATTTCATATTCAATATTACAATCTCACATATGACTATAAAAGTCAACATTCACGACAGATTCAGTTGGTGAATCCTATCCTATTTGTCATTCAATAGCAATGTGATTTCACGTTCGTGTTCTGATCACATATGACTACATAGAGTGTTCCTTGCAATTCAGTTGGTAAATCGTCACATTTGTCATTCATTAACTTAATGATTTGCGTTGAACAAATACGGTTACCTTCATGATGAATTTAGTTTATGAATCCCGTCATGTTGGTCATTCGATAATACATTTCAAATCAATTTACTCACATGCGGTATTAAGCATAGTTCAAATAAGGCACATGCGAGATATTTGACAAAGCAGTTTGAATACTAATAATTCAAATCAATATATGTATATATTTCACAAATAGAACTTGAAATGAGAATTGAGTCACGAGAGAGCCGGACGATTGCTTCGATCCACTTGTATCTTTTTTGATACCAGTCCTAGGTCAGGTTGTCGTCTTAACCCATACCTAGTCAAATACAACTTCTCCACTCTTAGTGGTTGAACAATTAATCGTACTAAACGAATATCACCAAGGCGGCGAGGTACAATACGTTTTTCATTTAGTTTTATCCTTATTTGAACCCTCATTAATCATTTATTAGGGTCCTTAAACTATCGGTGTACAAATACAAGGTGTTCGGAAACAAAAATAAAAAATTTATTGTTGTGAACAATATCTAAGCTGCAGCGTAGCTTTGCTATGCCTTGGCGTACCCAAGGGGTGCCATTTTTGGCACCTCGGCCTCGCCGCAACATGGTATCCATGCCTTAGGCGTGGAGTGCAGCGGCGTGTTCACCGCTAATAGGTAGCATCTGGTTCCTTCTGTGTGAGCCAGATTTTTACTTGGGATACCAGTTTTCTTCCTTTTTGCTATTTCCTCCAAAAATCCTCAAAATCCCAAAACAAAACATGGGAATCACTCCCAATAACATCCTAATATCATCCTAAACCAACCATGAGCAAAACCCATGGATGGATTAGGGTTTTTCTAACCCAAACATCAAATACAATTTTCTAGGGTTTAGGTTCATACCTTAAATCCCTTGAAACTCTATGCCCTAGCTTCCTTCTTCCTCCTTGATCAGTTGGAAACCATAAATGGGGATGATCTCCCACCAAAACCTTTATTTCTCCTCAACCCTAGCCTTCTCTTCTCACTCTCTCTCAAAACCATTTTTTACTCAAATGAGCATTCTAAGACCAAATGTGGTCTAATATCACTTATCCATTATAAGGCCATGTTTGGCTTCTCATTTAAATCATTTTCCATTTTCTCATAGCTTACTTGTCTCCTTATTTGCACATTCACTTATCATTTATTTCACATTAGCATTTAGCTATCATTTGACTCTTAGGTCCTTATTTTACAAATTTACAAATTTCACCTTTTTCACTTTGGTTTATTTACGGGTTCAATCAATTTCACATTTTAGCATATAACATTTAATCATATGCTCACATATTCATTCATTTACAATTTATCGTCTTCAAAAACTAGAAATTTGGCTCGAATTCATACCGGGCTCATAATAAAGTATTATAAAATTCTAAGGTATTTTTGGGGCGTTATAGGAAGTCAATTAGAAGAAAACTTTTCAGATGAGCAGCTATTTTTGTTAGTAGTCAAACACTGGTATCTTGATATTGTGGGGTACACAGCACGTGGAATTGCCATATGATTTCAACTTCGGCCAATAAAGAAAGTTGAGAGTAAGCGATTCTATGTTGGGATGATCCACTACTTTGGAAAGCTGACATGATTATTAGAATATTGTACGAGAGAAATAGAAACAATTGAAATCATAATCAATGCCATGCATCGCTATGGAGGATATTTCAGAATAAATATTATAAATTCTCAATCAGGTTTTATTGGCCTACTATATTCAAGGAGGCATTTGAATGGGTAAAACATTGTGATAAATGTCGAGAGAATGAATGACATCAGCGGAAGAGTAAATGCCCTACAAGGAATCTTAGTGGTGCATATTTTTTATGTTTGGGGAATAGACTTTCTAGGACCTTTTCCATCATCATTTGGAAATATATACAATCTCCTAGTTGTGGATTATGTAATAAATGGTGCAACTTGTTCAAAAGATGCTAATATAGTTGTGGTTTATCTAGAAATACTAGCATATTTGGAGCACGGAACAATCATCGATGATGAGGAAGCCATTTTGAAAATAAAGTTTTGCAAAACTCATGGCGAGATATGGAATATGGCGTGTAATCTGGGATTGGCTTACCGCACCGATTGATAGGCGCGAAATTTCAATAGGAATCGAGAAAATTATGGAAGCGTGAATCTGGCTTGAAAGAGCTGGTCTATAAAACTGGAATGCCTTATGAGCTTATAGAGGCGCCTTCTGAAACTCCGATTGGAATGTCCCCATACAGAATTGTATTTGGAAAACCTTGTCATCTCTCTCTGGAACTGGAATACAAGGCTATGTGGGCTATTAAGAAATTAAATTGTGACTTCCAAGCTGCCAAAGAAGAAAGATTACTCTAATTGAATGAACTTAAAGAATTTAGGAATGAAGCTTATGATAATTCCAAAATCTACAAAGATAAGACAATGAAGTGGCAAGATCAAAAGATTTTGAGGAAGGAATTCAAAGTAGGGGAACAAGTCCTATTATATAATTCAAGGCTCAAGTTGTTTCCAAGAAAATTGAAGTAAAGATGGAGTGATCCTTACACAGTAGTAACAAGTACACCCTTTGAAGCAATGACACTAAAAGCTAATTCTGGATGTGAATTTAAAGTGAATGGTCAGAGATTGAAGCATTACCTTGGAGGGAACATCAATGAAGAGTAAACCAGATTTGGAAGAGAATGAAGAGAATTTTTCTAAAGAAAACGTGCGACAAATGTCCCCAGCTAAAGACATTAAATTGGCAGAAACTTTTAGAACCCAAACAAATTTTAATTTTTCATGGCTAGTTTTTGGTTAAGTTTGGTGTTGAAGTTAGTTTTACTTTTTTGAAGTTTTATTTATTTGTTTTTATTTTCGAGACATTAAAGGCTGGATAGAAATGAATTTTGATAAGAAGCACACTCTCTCAAGTGATGATGCGAGGGAATTGCTACAAGGGGGAGTGTTTCGATTTCCCTGACTTGTTTTTTTAATGATAATGCATAGTTGAAGTTTGGTGGGTGTAATTTTGTTTATAGCAGAAAATGAATAGTAGCTTTGTTTGTTCTCATTATTTGAATCCTCTGAATATCATTTTGTTGAATCAGTTTGAGTGAAGAAATGAAATGTGGTTGTTCATACTTGAATTGAGGTTCTCTAATGCTTAGATGTGTTTTCACAAGTATGTTTTGATTGGTATGAATGAATGGACAGTGCTTTTAATGTTGCTTGATTGAGGAATGCAAATTGTTCAGTTTTGAGAAAAAAAAAATTTCACTGTCGGGACATAGTTTTCTCTACTCCCTTATGATGTGCACCAAAACTCATGTTTTCCCAACATTGTTTCTTGTATCGCGACAAAGACTGGTTTAGTCTTTTAGAAGCCACAGGATATTTTGTCATGACACAATTTTTCTATGTTGCAACATAAGTTAATTGGAGAACCTGAGCGTATCGTGATGTTTTTCTCTGTCGCGACATCTTTTGATTTGAACTGATCCTTGTCTTTTCTATATTGCAACAATTTTTCTCTCTATCACAACCAAGTTAGCTTGAAACTGATTTTGTAAGGAAAGTTTCTGTCATGACAATATTTCTCATTGTCGCGACATAAGTAAACTTGAACATCACATTTTATGTTGTGACAAATTTTTGCTCTGTCGTAACAATGGATTGACCTAGTTTTAAATGATTTCAAAAAATATGTCGCGACATTACCATTCTATGTCACGACATAAAATTTAAAAGGGAATAAACTCTAGGCTAGTTTTTGTCATGACATTTAATAATGGTACAACAAATAGTGAGCCTATAAATAGATCATTTTTGAAACCTGAAAAGCCACATGCCTCATCAACCAATCAACCCACTTAGTCTTCTTCACCAAATATCTTCCCTCCTTTTTACGAACCCTGGTCTAAACCTTCTTACGACAATATACGAGCCTTCAAACACGGTTAGAACCTAATTGAAATCATGGAAGAGTATACTGAGAGGGAGGAAAAGACAGTCCAAGCGACTCATGTGGAAATAGAAGAAGAAGGAAGAGGCGAAACTTGAGGACGGGCTGACGACCAATGGAAGAGCAAAGAGAAAAATGGGAGCTAAAGAAACTGGAGCATAACACAATTAAGTACAAGCGATCGATTGGGTTTCAAAGATAGATTATCTCTTGGAGAGACAAACTGCAGCACCGAGATTTCATTGGCGAGAGGGGGTTTAGTAAGTAAATCTCCCCCTTCCAAGAAATTGTTGAGAAGAGATGATGGCTTCTCTTTTGTGAGCACAAAGCCCCTAGTTTCGTAGATGTTGTAAAAGAATATTATGCTAATATGGTGGGTATGAAAGATAAGACAGTATATATCATAGGTAAATGGATCTCGTTCAGCAGGGAGCAGATAGACCAAACCTATAGTCTGAATGAAAGAAAAAATGGTTCAAAATTCAAGAAACTAGTCAAGGAACTAGATTTCCAAAATATTGTAGACATGTTGACTGATGGAAAAGGGAAGTGATACAGCAGGCGACTTCACGAGTCTATGAGAAGTTAATTGGTAGACAAGCCAAGGTTTGGTTTTTGTTCATATGTTGATTATTTTGCCAACTGACATGAGTACGATTAGGAAAGGAGGCATTACTGTTGTATGCCATCCTGAGGGGTTATAAGTTCAGTGTGGGGAAAATCATAGAAAACTCAATCTTGAGTTATTACAGAGGTGGATGCAGAGGACTAGTACCTCACCCAGCATTGATCACTAGGCTGTGTATCTTGGGTGGTGTGGAAGAGGCGGGAAGAAGAAAACACAGAACCTCTACCTCTGTGTGCGGGTATCTCAAGGCCTAGAGGCGAGAGGCAGGAAAGAGAAGCAGAAATTGAGAGAGAGAACAAAGATGATGTAGAAATACATCAAATACAGCTTGAAATTAAAGCTCCAAAGCAACAACAAAGTGTGAGCCCAATTATGACCCTCTCCCAAGAATTGAGACAAGTTCATGAAATGACTGGGCTGGAGCATCAAGTAACTTCTTTGAATTAATAGATATGCTGAAATCAATGAGGCAAGAAATGCAAGAGAGGGACAAACAGTTGCAGATCTGACTCCAACCGAGATATGAATATATGGATGTAGAGCTTAGAATAAGGGACCAGAATCTGGAAGAAGCCCTAAAGCAGGGAGATAAAGAGTGGAAGAGCATATGGGAAACAAGAGAAAGAGAACTTAGTGAAGAACTCAGGGCAAGAGAAGATGCCTTCATCTCATATCAGCTTAGGAGGGATAGTGAGCTAATAAAACTCATGAAGGAAAGAGAAGATGCCATGGAGAAGAACTTGCTGCATAAGGCAGATGCTTTTGGGTATCTGTAAGAACATCACAAGAAGCCAGGCTTACGATAGAAGGGATAAAGAAATGAGGGCACTAAACCGGAAGAGAGGAAAAATGTTGGATTTAAAGCTTAGATATGATCAACAACAACCTAATAAAAATGTACTCTATCCAAGGTGAGTTTGATGAAACCCTGAACTCAATTGAGCAAAGACAAAATGATCTTATCAAGAAAATGGCCTATCCGTAGGTGATGCATTCAGTGAAGAAAGCGTGGGTTGGCGACTACAAGTCCAGATCCCTGAGTTCTCACCTTCTGCATCTTATTACAAGTTTGAACCAGTGAATCTGCATTCCTCCCATAGGAATGATAGAAGAAGAAAAAATCTTGCCTTGTAGTTCTTCCCCTTTTCCCTCTCTGTAACCAGATGCCTTACACTTAAATACTTCAATAAAAATAATAATAATAATTTGGCAAAAATTGGTGTTCCTCTCATTTTTCATTTCTTATGTGTTTATTGTCTATTTCCTTTTTCAGCATTCAATAATTAAGTAGTGAGATTTAGTAAATAGCTTTGCTAAATAATGAAGAACCCAGTTTCTTTGGTTTAAATTGCTGAATGGCTGTGAACTGTTAGGTATACTTGGAATGATTGTGGAATTGAAATGTTGTTGTGTTAAGCTTCTCTGAATTAAATGGTCTAATGTAAATAAGCTTTGCACTTGTAAAATAGCATAGCAACATATTTAGGTAGATAGATGAATTAGGGTAGGATGAAATGAACTAAAAAAGAAAGTTGTGAAGATATTGATGAATGTGTTGAACTTCAAGAATAAGGAAGATTGCAACCAATTGATGGAACAAATATGACCTGTAATTATATTTTGTAAACAGCTTAGTTATTATGAATACATTAATCTTCCATGGCGAATTAGCATCTACGGGAAATAGATTGTGCCAAAGATTAGGGACATCTTCTGGGATCAATCACAATTAAATCTCCAAATGTCCTAAAATTTGTTAGATTATTAGTCAAGGCGAAATCCTAAGCAATACCACTAACAGGAAGTGATATAGGCTATTCTTGAAAGATTGAACCTTTCAAAGCCTACCTTATTAATATGCATAAGCATACACCCTAGTTCTTTATTTGAGTTGATACCCTACCTCATCATTAACCAGAAAATGAAAAACCTAGATCCTCCCTTTAACATAATCTTACAGTAAAGAACCATTATTTTCCCATATTACATGACAAATACATCAATGATGGAAGAGGACAAGTTTGGGGGAATATTATTTCAAAAGTGCTTGGAAGGATAAGAAGGGTTGAAACAGAAATATAAATTGAGGTGAGTAAAGATGAAAAGAATGAAGAAAATAAGTTGTGAAAAGAAAAGTGTCAAGGTGGAATAAGTTTGGTCTTGTAGCCTTCCTCCCTAGAAGAATTAAGTCCTTAGGGATGTTCAACATCTAGTACCCTAATGCCAATTGGTATGGGAGTTACTGACCCAAAGTTCATTAAGGGTGGTAGAAAGCTTAAAAGGGCAAAACATTGCACTATTCTAAAAACCTTGATAGAAAATGAAAAGTAAAAAGCTTCTAAGATAAGGAAGAGAGTTTATAGTGTCAATGTAGTCAAGAAAGACACCACAAGAGAGAGTATGCAGAAAGATGCACCAAAACAAATGGGGAAATTAGAAAGTTAACATGAATGGAAAAAGTCAAGAATGCATATGAAGGCAGATATGTCAAAGTCTAAATGAAATCTGGTTGAAATTGAGCCTAAATTGTCTTATTACCGTCCCAATTATCTCAGCCTCACATTATAAACCTAAAAGACCTAATTGATTCTGAAGGTGGTATATGCTTACATTAGTGGAGATTAATATGATAAACAAGCATTTGAGACTTTAAAGAATAAAGGACAAGCATACTATCTGAGTAATATCCCAGAAGATTAACTAAATCTGCCAAGGAAGAGAGAGAGAAAACCATCACACACTCACAAATCAGGGTGGAATAATTGAATTGTATACACAATAGAAATTAATTGGCTTTTTAGTGAACTTAATTAAAAATCTACCCGATTCTAGTTTGGAAACAACAATTTCATAACTAATTTATGCTTACTGCCAAATTGTGGATTCTACCAGAAAAATGTCCTTAAAAATTGAGAGCTAAATTGTTTGAGGACAAACAACATTTTTCTTTTCTTTGCTTAGGGACAAACAAAACTTTAAGTTTGGGGGAATTTGATGAGTCCTAAACTCATATATTTTTATCCAATTTTCTAGTACAATTTTAGAAGTTTATAATTCATGTTAATGCTGAATTATGGAATGTTCACCAACTTTTAACTCTGGGTTTTAAATGAAAAGTAATTCGGCCAGAAAAATAGAAAATTGGCTAGAGCATAATTCTCTGTCATGACATAGTTTGAATGTAAGCCAAGTCCTAAATAATGGCGAAGTTATGTTCTGACAAGGATCAAGCTGAACTCAAGCCATAAATGAATACTGTCGCGACATAATTTTTTATAGACTGACTTATTTCTGTCATGACAATGGATTTTTATGTCGCGACAAAGCTTGTCACACCCCCGACCCTCGCCTAGGTGGATGAAGGGGACGCGAAACTAGACTGGGACTCTTTACTTGCTTTTTCAGACATTGGTGGGCCTAAGTCTTATAACTGAATCAAATTATCATATACAAAGATACAAAATAAAACTACCACCGTAGTGGTATTTGCAGTGTCAATACATACAGTCCTGAGTCCCATTTACACAAACATATACAAAAACTGTACATTTACATTTACATAATCAGAGCGCAAAACCTACTGTGGTGAACTCTTAGTGTGTTGGTGGCCCAGCAGTATGCGGAAGATTGCGGACGTTCTCCTCTGTACCTACATGGATTAAAACCCCTGCTAAGCTTTACGCTTAGTGGGAAACATATGACTTATACATATACACATGCACTAATACTCATTTGATAAGCATCATAGCAGTCGCAGATATCTGATAGTAGATACTCCGGAAATTTTCATGAATTCGCCGCTAATAAACTTATACTTGTTCAGATCTCCCGTAGGACACATACTTGTACTTATAACAGACTTATACTTGTACAAAGGTACCCGTAGGTACTACAGAGCTTATACTTATATGAAGGTACGTGGTACTACGCCAGTTTATACTTGTCTGAGAGGTACATGGTACATTCGAAGCATGCGTGTACATTACTTTACTCTTATTCGTTTTTCAGTCTCTTATCATATAACTGTTTGACTACCTAGACCAGTAATAAGGAATGAGTCGGACATAGCACAATAAGTACCCAAAGGTACGGTACAGTACTAAGGTGTCATACCACAAAGCGAGTGACAGACGGAGAGTGTCATTAGCCTTGTCGGAGAAATGCAGAAAGTACTAAAATGTGCGGCCACGATCGAGAAGTGCCATCGCCTTGTCGAGAGAAGTACCAAAGTACTATACGTGCCTGCCCACATAACAGAGGTGTTGTGTCATTCAATATCCGGTCTTAAGAAGTCCTACAATTATATGTGTTCAAGAACTTACTATCTTATCATAGAGGCATTAAGTTTGTCAACATCGAACTCGCCGAGGCGGCGAGGTACTGTCTAATTTTTCCTTTACCTTAAAAACATGAATGGACCCTTTCATACACTTATAAGGTCCTCATTAGTCCAATAGACAAGTCCTCAGAATGACTGAATAGAAAAACAAAACAAAACACAAAAATCTACATGTAAGTGAGCGGTAATACGCGGCAGTGTGCGCTGCTACCGCAACACTCGAGGCTTTCCAAACCTCCCTCTCAGCCACACTGCGGTGTGGACATGCCACGCCTTGGCGTGGACCTACATTGTTGCTTGGGGATCCCTACGCCGTGGCGTAGGACCCCGTAAATTTCCAGATTTTGCTAATTTTGTCTCTTTTTCTAGAAAACCAACCAAAAACAAAGAAAGCTCATATACTCTCGAGAGAAAAACATCTCAAGTGGTAATACAACTTGACCCAAGAAACCAAACATAGAGATTAATTAGGGTTTTTCCAAACCCAAACTCAAATACTTATAAGTTAGGTTAACTTCCTAACACCCAAACATGTATCCATAGATCCTAAACCAAGAATCCATACTTAAAAGGAGGATTTCATACTCATCTTATACCAACTAGGGTTTTACCAGCAACTTTCTTAATCTAAGTTGGGATGAATTCCCCAACTAAACCCTAGAAAATGGAACCAACTAATATCCATACAAACCCATAGCCATCCCTACAAATCCTTACAAAATCATAGAAATCCATACAAATTCATACAAAATCATACTATTCCATACAAATCCTTGCTAGTCCATACAAAACCCTAGTTTCCATACAAAATCATAACCATCCATACATAGTTTCCATACCTTCCCTCTTCTTCTTCTTCTTCTTCTTCTTCTTCTTCTTCTCTTCTCCTCTCTTCTTCTTCACGTTTTTGCTCCCCCAAAATGAGAAACCAACTTGGTCTTATCCCATTTGATTTCTAATTTTCCTTTTATTGCACTTTGGTCCTCAAATTCCCTTCTATTTGCACCATAACTTCCCATTATTCCACATTGTATATAATCTTGTATCTTATGACTTTTATATCCTGTTTGACAAATTCCGCACCATATTTCACGTACTATTTTTCGCGTTTCTCTGATTTCACGTTTTGCATATAAATTACGAAAAATTCAAATTATACCAACAAAATACCCTAAACATGTCAAAAACGACTAGGGTATATTTTGAGGTGTTACAAAGCTGGAGAAGTTCATTAAAAAGAATGTCACGACATTCCTAACTCATGTTGCGACACTAATCAAGCACATGGCAATGAAACTCATGTTGCGACATCTCACAACTCTGTCGCGACATAAAGAATTGAAGATAGCAAAAAAGCTCTGTCGCGACAAAAGACAACTATGTCATGACACAAAATCCATAGTCAACTTTCATGAGTAAGAGATCTCTGTCGCAATAGAGAATTTTTATGTCGCGACAGAAAATAGCAAAACAATGAGACAAATCAAGACAAAGTGCCTGCGATAGAATTTTCCATGTTCTGACAGACATTTCAGCTTATGACAAGACTAAGGCAGATTATATGTCGCGACAGAAGAAAACTATGTCCGCGACCACTGACATTCGGTCAATGATATGAAAGATAAGAAGACTCGATCGCGACAAAGAATTTTTAAGTCACGACAAACCTGACATAAAGGTACAGTGAACTACATTGCACGGAGAACTGACTACTATCATACTTGAAGAAAAGACGATAAAGAAAATAAGGAAGAAATCTACTATGCAAAGAAAGATTATGTCGCTACAATAAAAATTGATGAGTAAGAGATTAATGTCACGACAGAGAATTTTTATGTCGCGACAAGAAATGGAAGAGACATGAGACCAACCATGACAGTTATGTCGCGACAAAGACTTCAATGTTGCAACAAACAGTTTAGCCAACGACCAGGAGTAAAGATGATTAGGTCGCGACAAAGAAAAAGTCTGTCGTGACAACAAACCAAGGCAATTGTTAGAAACTCTATTGCGACACAAAAATTCTATGTCACGACACAAAGCAGCGCAGTAGAAAGAAGCTTAGTCGCGACAAAGAATTTGTTGTCACGACATACTATTCAAGTATTCAAGCTGCAAGGTATTCAAGAACTGTCGCGACACAAGAAAAGCTTTGTCGTGACATAAGCCAAACAACCTCAGAAGAACTATGTCGCGACAGAATTTGAGAAGGGAGCATGACAATATGTCGTGACATAAACTACATGCTACGACAAGATGCTAGGCGACAGAGATGAAAACTTTGTCGTGACAGAACTTTCTATGTTGCCACAAAGTTACTAATTGGGTCATAATATTTTGGGATCCATAATTAGTGCTTAGAAGTGCGGCCCATCATTTGAAAATCAATAAATAGACGCATCTAGGACACTGTGCGCAGCTTCCACCAAATAAGGAACTTCTAGGTAGCTAGAGACTCTTGTATATATTTTTTTTTTCTTTTCTTTTGTTTAGTTTTTAGAGTAACATTTTAGCTAGTTCTTTTTGGGATTGAACGACAATGGGTGTAAAGTTCCCCATTTGGGTTCATTTGTAAAATTTTGTTTTTCATTCTTTCATTTGATCTAAATGAATTGGAAATTTTAGGTTCATTTATTTTAGTTCGTTTGCAATTTCAGTGAATTTGTCTGATCAGTTGGTCACTATTATTTGTTATCTAGCTTTGAAAAAATGAGCTCCATCTTGGAATAGATCCATGTGATTATTATTTTCTGCTCAACTTGAAAGAAGTTCATAGTGTGAATGTTTGGATTTATTTAATTGGTATTGTTCTTGAAGCTACTTGTTCAAAATATTAGTAGCTTGTACCCAGAAAATGACTGTATCTTGCTCACGATTTCAAAAGCCCTGCGAGTGACACGAGGATGGAGAATCCTAAGTGACACAAAACCATAATAAATATATATATATATATATATATATATATATATATATATATATAAACCGACATCAACTACGGCAATCATTGTAACCAAGTAATCCAACAAAATCATATTTAAGATAAATATAATACTGAAAGATTGACAAATAGAATTGAGTTTAGAGATACAAAACAAATAAAAGGTGAAATTCGTCCCCAACTCTACACCACAATTGCAAGAGCTCCTCTAATGAGCTAGATCTTTAATACCAACTCCAAAACTAAAACCCTAAAAATGGCTCAAGAAGAATGAAGGAGAAACCCTAAGAGGGTGTTCCCTCTCCAAAAACCGGAACCCTGACATTGTCTTCAATACATACATATATAGAAATGGAAAATGGGCTCCAAAATGGGCCAAAAATGTGACGTTTACTGTTCCAAACCGACTTTCTTCTCCTAAGCAAAAGGTCTTTCACCTTGGCGAAGGGCACGTGTCTTCTTCTAGCATACTGGTCTTTCACCTCAGCAAAGGTTATGTTCGCCTAGGCAAACTCGAGAGCAGTCTTCCTTACATCCTTCCTTCACCTCGGCGAAGCGACTCACCTCGGCGAAGCAGTGCCTTCAAGCATGGCTTCTGCTTTCTCTTCTTTCAGCCCTTTCTTTGCTTGCTTTTACTTTCTATTCATGCAAAACATAAGAAAATGGGGGATTAGTGTAATCTTTAGAAATTTTGTGTGAATTTTAGCGTTTGAGTTACAAAAATACATGCAAAACACTCTATAAATGCTAATATGATCCACACCTATCACCCCCACCAAGCATCGCTTGGATGTCCCAACCACCCAACGGAGCCCTATGCAGTCCGAGTCCATGGACAACTTCTCTCCGTCCCCACCCTACCTATGGTGGCATGGTAGGCTCCCATGGGCAAATCGATTGCCCTCACCCCAGAGGAACTTAGACCCCCTCGTTGTGTGCACTGGACAACATGTCGTATTCTTCATTCGCTCCTGCTATCCTGAACCAAGAGGCCCCATCACATTTTTCATTGCCAAAGTTCTAGATGTACGATGAACTGTAGGATCCTTTTCACCATCTAATGCATTATTGGAAAATCATGACTCTCCAGATGGGAAATGATGCCCTACTATGCAAGGTGTTCCCATCCAGCTTGGCGAGTCCTGCCTTGTCATGGTTCCATCCTTTGGCCCCAAACTTGGTAACATCCTTCTGTCATTTGTCTGAGAAATGTTTCTCCCAATACATGTGCTTAATTTGACGGAAGCAAAGTGTCACCAGTTTGTTTCACGTTTGGATTGAAAGGTTTGAGACCAATAGAGATTTCATGAAGCGGTTCGAGGCGCCCTCCGCTGGTGGATAGCCGTGAGCCCGAAGCGGCGTTCTCAATCCTGAAGCGGGCTATTCGCGAGCATGCAGTTCTTTGACTCCACTGTATCACCACCAATCCGGCTTCAATCGATGAACTATTCTAGAGGGTAACGATGCGCCATGCTTGAGGGATAGCGTTATGTGACAATGAAGAGGACAATTTCCATCACCTTTGGCCCCCGTAGCAATAATGGGGGCAAAGGAAAAAGAAGCCGACATGATAGAGACAGCGATGGCAAACATGACGATAGTGCCCCAATATACACTTCATGGCACCGGGGGGCTTCCAGCCCGGAGGACCGACCCTCGGAGAATCTGAAATCAAACAATGACAACAAGCAAATAAGATTCACTATGTTTCTTGCACAACTTCTACCGATCATCTAGTTGCTCCCGGTTTCGAGTGGCCACCCCTGCTCAGGGGTGACCTAGAGGGAAGAGAAACAAGTCTCGGTTCTACGAGTACCATAAAGACGTCGAGCATCGGATGAACTCCTATTTTTGGCTCTAGCATCTACCTAGAGCTCAGCCCCAAATGGATCGGCATCCCCACCCCAAGCCAGTTAGCGGCCGGTCATTAACACGATACTTGCTTCCCTGAAGCCGGTTCATGCTTAGGGGTAGCCGCATGCGGGGATCTTTGTGGCGAGAGTCAACTACAGTTTTGCCCCAAGTAGCACCTAACCCATTGATGGGCTCCTCACCTTCTCCGAATCTTCCTTACAGTAGTTGGCTCAACCTCATGATGACACCCTTATCTTGACCTTGGAAGTCGAGAGGCATTTGATGAAGCACATACTGGTATATCTGGGCAATGTAGAGGACCTTTTGTACCCGCCAGCCCTAATTCCACTCAGCTATAAACTGGACAACCTACGCAACACGGGAAGGGTCCTGGTCGGGTTCAATGGTACGCAGACCCACTCGCTTAGGGAGATTGTGCTATCGATCTCAATGGGCCTGATCATGGCTTTCCACTAACGGTGATCGATAAGCCGTCATCATTCAACGCCATCTTAAGCTACACTTAGATCCATGCAATGAAGGCATTGCCCTTTTCCTACCACTAGAGGTTGAGTTTCTTAACTCCATGACCAGTCCGCATCATTGGAGCCCGGTAGTAGCGAGACTTCTTTGTACGCCTGACTAAAAAAAGGCGATACGCCCGGCTAAATAGCAGCAAATGCTCGAGGCTCAATCGATTAAACATGAAGAAAATAGGATCGTCGAGCCATTGTAACTCCATTCCCTATTCGACCATGAAAAACCTGAGCAAGTGGGCTTAGGGGCTTCGCTAGCCTTAGAAGAGGTAGCCTTCGTGTTGTCCCTCCTTCAGGAGTTCGTCGATATCTTCACGCTAATGGTCAATGCCGATATGGCAATTGTTTCTTTGAATTTATCGAACCGCAGAGCTAAGCCTACGAAAGGATGTAGGCTAATCGGTGGGGTTGAGGCGATTCCATGGCCCCCATGAAGTGATAAAGCGGGAAGTAGACCAAGCTCCTAGTGACTTTGATTCATAAAGGGAGATTCGAGTGCCGGGAGTGGCTCTGCTTAGGCGGAGTTGTCTCAAGAAGAGCAGATAAGTGGTGTGTGTGTGTGTGGACTATACCAACTTGAATGATGCCTACCCAAAAGACACCTTTCCTCTACCTCAAATTGACCAGATCGTGGATGCGACGGTCGACCATGAGCTCTTGTCCTTCCTCGACACCTATTTGAGCTATAATCATATCTCGATGTACCTGCTCGATGCAGTAAAAACTGCTTTCATAACCCCGTACGAAAATTTTTGTATAAACATGATGCATTTTAGATTGAAGAATGCAAAAGCCACATACTAGCGCATGATGTCTCGAGTATTCAAGCCTCTGTTGGGCAGAACTATGGAGGCATACATCGATGACATTCTGGTGAAATCTAAGTCGTAAAGGGATCATCTAACCCATTTGTGGGAGGCGTTTTTCTTGCTGTAGCAGCATCGACTACGGCTGGATCCTGCTAAATGTGCATTTGGGGTCAACTCTGGCAATTTCTTAGGGTTCCTGGTTAGTTAGAGAGGGATCGAGATGGCATTGGGCCAAATCCGAGCTATTAGTCGGATGCAACCTCCAACGACGAAGAAGGAGATACAGTCCCTCACCGGTAGGTTGGATACGTTGAACAAGTTCATCTTGTGATATTCAAACCGCCTGTAGCCTTTCTTCAAAGCATTGAAAGGGGCTGATACAAAGGGATGGGGGCCTAAGTGCGATGATGCCTTCCTAGCCATTAAGGAGTATATTACTTCCCCCATGTCGTTGTCCCAATCAGTTGAGGGGGAAGATCTTTCTATGTATTTGGCTACCTGGCTTATTTGTTATCGGCATAGCGTTAAGTAAGGATGAGTCATGATAGTAAGCAAAGCTGGATTTATTTTCGTCGATGAAACGCTCTCAAGTGAGACTAAATTTTACGAGACTTTGAGCACGTGGCGCTAGCTCTTAGAATGGTAGCAAAGAAACTCTGACCGTGCTCAAGCCACGACATAATAATTACTTAAGAGATGCGTTGGTACATTGAAGTAGGCAATAGAGCTCAAGGAATGTCTGTATTAGCCTCGGCCATCCTCCAATCTAATAGATAGCTAAGGTCCTGAAAAACTTTGCTTGAGTACTTGAAAAAGCTCTTGACAACGGCGAAGGGGAAGTGGGTGGATGAAATGATGATAGCGCTTTGGGCCTACCGTACAACTCTGAGGCAACCCACTGGGGAGACCCTATCTACCCTTTCGTTAGGCGTAGAGGTGCAAATTCTTGTCAAGTTTGGGATCGGACCACTTTGCTCAGGCAACCCTATCGAGCTTGCACAGGCATTGGATGACCTCGAAGAAATAAGGGAGAGGGCAGCCATACAAATGACTGAGTACCAACGACGAGCCGCTCGCCAGGTGGAGAAGTTCATCAAACCTAGAGCATGCTGCAAAGGAGAACTGGTCCTTCGATGGACCTTTGAGGAAGGAAAGCTAAAACCCAATTGGGAAGGACCCTACATCATCACCGACAACGGTTGCAAGGGAGCATATAAGATATAATCGTCAGGAGGCTAGGTAGAGGCTCAACCTTGGAACTCCCTTTATTTGAAAAAGTATTTCCAGTAATACCCTAGGAATCATGAGTTGTATGCATCACTAGGCTCGAAAATAAATAAAAAAGTTTTTTTTTTTGCGAAGTCGTGCACGACTCAAACTTCAATCATTGTAGAGCCTTGTATCCGGGTAGTTTATGCCTTGGAAGATAGTGAGATGATCTCCATGAGATAAGCCTAGTAGGCGAGAAACCTCCTTGAGATGATCTCCATGAGATGAGCCTAGTTGGCAGGAAACCTTATAGTAGGAGGGAAACCTTATAGTAGGAGGGAAACCTAAACTCCTTGAGATGATCTCCATGAGATGAGCCTAATAGGCTGGAAGCCTTATAGTAGGAGGGAAACCTAGCCTCCCTGAGATGATCTTCATGAGATGATCCATGTAGGCAAGAAGCCTTATGTTCTACATGAGATGTTATAACTCTGTATAAAAAACTAGAGGACTAGGAATCACATGAATAGAAGCCATGCTCGAAAGTCACCATGAAGTTTTGGTAAAGAGTATCAGACAACAACACAAAAACAAAAAGGAGGGGTTGATAAAATAATTGTTCCATTTACAAAAACAATAAGTGCCCGGGACAGACCCCTAGGGTTGGTCACTGTACATTAGCAGGGGGGAAGGGAGCCTCCTCTAGGATAATCGTGAATGGGTCCAAATTGGCCGCCTCAGCCACCTTGGAGGTGCCTTCATTTGAGGGCATAATGAGGACTCGGGCTTCTTCTTTTAAGGCGTTGGATGTCTCAATAAGAGCTTGCCTAAATGAGAGGTCAACCGATTGAATCGAATCGGACGGCATGGGCGGCTTGGGAGAAGTCCTTGGGGACTCGGTGCCATCACCTTGCGTAGAGGCCCCTTATCCAACCACATAGCCCACCTAGTAGCCCAAATTGTATTATTTGTCATAGAGGGCAGGCAGCTTGACCTGGTAGTCAACCTGCAGCCCCGCAAGTGCACAAAATTTCTCTACAACATAGAAGGAGTCCTTGGCCTCGAGTTTGGCAGTATGCTCATGGATCAGGCTCTCAATTTCGGCCCTATGGGCCTCAACTTCTGCTTGGTGGACATTGAACTGCACGACATTAGCGTGTTTCAAGTTAGCCACTTCTGCCTCCTACTCAAGAATCTTCTTGATTTGATTCCCCAGCACTTCACGTGCCTTAGAGGCCTCAGACAGCTTCTAACACAACTCAGACACCTCATTTTCCAAATCGGGAATCCTGGTATAGCTCCCAAGCTCTGTCCCGCAGGACAGAGAGCCAAGTGATTTGGTGTTGCTGGGCCCAAATACGCTCATCTACACGATAATCCATAAGTGAAAAGGAAGAAATCCATTAGTAAAATGGAAGACTAAGGATAAAAGGAGGAACATATGCAAGGACAAGGAGTTACCGCAACAACCACATGAAAAGGTGT
Source organism: Tetrastigma voinierianum (assembly GCA_016808115.1). NCBI lineage: Eukaryota > Viridiplantae > Streptophyta > Magnoliopsida > Vitales > Vitaceae > Tetrastigma > Tetrastigma voinierianum. Next base: position 1,412,051 of record JAEQBH010000138.1, on the reverse strand, counting down.
GCAGTCCCTTAGAAAATCCATAACCTTCTTTATCACTAGGGCCACGTACACCAAGCCTAAGGCGGTCGTGACCTCCTTCTCAAAGTCCTTTAGGAGCGGCTCCTTGAACATAGTTGGATTCGCCATTAAGGCCTCCATAAAACGGGGGGTTGGGGTGTCTACTTCGGGCAGGGCTGCAGTGGGCTCCAAAGCGGCCTTCCCTTTAACCTTACTCGACATAGCCAGAGAATGAAGAGGTCGGGTCTCTAGACCTTCCTTGGTCGTTATTCCCCCTCTAAAGCTTTGTCCCTCAGGAGGCCCATAGGTCGGGTCAGTGCGGGGGGATAAGGGGGTGTTGGAGAACTCCTTCAACTGGAGGAGTGCTCGAGAATCCTCCCTCGCTCGGGAGACGGTCTGGATGTCTCAAGACAAGGAAGGTCGAGCCTAATGACGGGATTTAGTAGAAGTGTTAGAAGAGGATTCCCTAGGCCTCTTACGCCTCTCTTAAGGGTCACGACGAGGAGGAGGCAGAAGTGGGATGTCGTCGCCCACAGCCATTTCTTCTGTTTGATCGGACTCTCGAGCCTCCACAACGGCCGTAATTCGGGCAAGAAGGCAGGTAGAACACGCTCCATAGCGTGAGCGTTCCCCTGGCCTTCGAAATGCAAACGAGGCACCGACGGGACGACAAAGTCCTTGAGCTCAACAAACACCTCTTGGCGATTGGAGGGGGTTAACAGGTATTTGAAGTCCCTATTCGAGCTTTGAATGCTAAGAAATTTGGCTAGAGTGTCGAACTGGGTGTCACTCAAATCGTCCACCAATTTTCCTTGGCTTAAGGTACTTATGTGCACACAAGTGGGTGCAAGCGAGTTGTAAAAAATAAATAAATAAATGAAGGGCGGGGGGAAGCACAAGGAAGAATTAACGAGGTAAATCCGATAAGTGAGCGTAAGGCTTCGAAAGCTGGGCACAATGCCCTAGATGCATCTATTTATAGAGCTTTTAAATGATAGCCCGAAACTCAAGGCTGCTTTGTGGATCCTCAAAAATTATGACCCCAAATTGGTCGCTCTGTAGTGACAACGAAAATTATGTCACAACAAGGTTTTTCATCTTTGTCACCTAGCTCTTATCTTGGCCAATGGTTTCTATCACGACAGGTTTTCTGAGCTAATTCTTGGATTCTGTCGCGACAGACTTTGATAATGTTGTGACATAGTTTTGTGCTCGTAGTCACATTTCTTGTCACGGCGAAGTGTCTTGTGTCGACATAAAATTCTTGCAACCAGCTTCGTACTTTTACTTGCTTTTTAGAAAATTGTGTGACATAATTTCTTAGTCTCGGCTCTGACATTTTTACCTCGACATTTCTACTTTGTAGTGAGTTCCTATACTCACTTAAGCATTCTTCACAATGGTTCATAACATCTTTATGTGCTGGTACATTGCAACATAGAAATCTTTGTTGCAACAAACATGTCTTAGCTTATCTCATTTCTCTTTTATTTTCTGTCCGACATAACTTTCTTTTGTCGCCATAGAATTCTATTACTCTAAAGCTTTTGTTGTCATGACATAAAAATTCTGTGTCACGACAGAGATTCTACCTTCAATTCTTCATTATGTCACAACAGAAAACTTCTTTATCGCAACATTCTTCTTGTATTGATTTACAACTTCTTGTCGCAACAGAGATTTCTTTGTCGCGACAAAGTTCACCTCGATCTCATGTTTTGTTTATCACAAAAAAAAACTTCTTTTCCACGACAAAGTCTTGTTGTCTTTTATTGTGAACTCTAAATTTTATGTCACGATAGAGTTTTCTTTGTTGTGACAGAAATCCTTCCTTGAGCTAGTCCAATGCTAAAAAATTTGTCACAACAAAAAAACACTTGTCACAACTGACTTGTGTTATATAATCTTGCCATTTTCTATCATGACAAAGTTTTCTTTTGTCACAACAGAGTTCATCTGCTATCTTCATTCTTTTATGTTGTGATAGAGTAAGGATTGTCGCAACCAAGTTCCATTTCCATTTTCCTTGATCAATGTCACGACATAGTCAAGAGCTCGTGACAGTCTTCTTCCTTACTCTTCTTATTGATGTCGCGACACTTAAGAACTCTTTATCCGCAGCCAAAATTACATTTCTTCAGCGAGTTTAGTGCGGACTTTATTGCGACATAAAGGCCCGGATTTGCGACGTAACTCTTCCAGTTCCACTGTGATTGTATCACGACGAGCAAAACTATGTCGCAACAGAGATGTCTGCCTTGGCCATTTTTTTTCTTCTTTTCCTGTTGGAATGATCTTTTTTTCAATTAAAACCTGCAAAACACAAAGTTGGTGAATATTCCATAATTTAACATTAAAATTTATATTAACTGCTAAAAATATGCCAGAAAAATGGATTAAAAATAGATGAGTTTAGAACTCATCAAATTCCCCCAAACTTAAAGTTATGCTTGCCCCTAAGCAAAGAAAATAAAAATTTGTTTGTCCTCAAACAATTTAGCTTTTATTTTTAAAGACATTTTTCTTGTATAATCCACAATTTGGCAGGATCATAGGTTAGTTGTAAAGTTATTTCTAAATATGTTTCCAATCTAGAATCAGGAAGATTTTTCAATTAAGTTCACTAATCAGCCAAATAATTCTTATATTGTAACAATTCAATTATTCTACCTGAATTGTGAGTGTGTGATGGTCTTCTCTCATTTTCCTTGGCAAATTAGTTAATCTTCTAGGATAATACTCAGTTGGCACACTTCTCCCTCATTCTTTAAGTCCCATATGCTTGTTTGTCATATTAATCTCCACTAATGTAAGCATATCACCACCTTTAGGATCAAATAGGTCTTTTAGGTTTGTAATGTGTGGCTTAGGTGGTGGGTAGGAATGCTAATTTTGATTGTATCACCCCGACAACACACCTTAATTGGTGCATCATGAGGATTTTTTTCATTGATATCAAGTTTCTCACCTCCTCATCTGTTATTGTGTATCTTTCTGCATGCTCTCTAGTGTGATATTTTTCTTTTCATTTACTATACTTAGACTATAACTTCTCTTCCTTATCTTAGAAGCTTTTTCACTCTTTATCTTTTATCAAGGTTTCTGGAATGGTGCAATGTTTTGTCTTTTTAAGCTTTCTACCACCTTAACGAACTTGGGTGGTAACTCCCAGCCACCGGTTGCCCATTAGGGTACGCATATTGTTGAACGCCCCTAAGAACTTACTTGTTCAAGGGAGGAAGGCTATAAGAACAAACTCATTCCTCCTTGATGTTCTTCTTTGTACAACTTCTTTTCTTAATTCACTTCATATCTCCCCATTTCAATGACTTTTTCTTTCTCAACCCTTTTCATCCTTCTCCATAACTTTAAATAATATTCCCCCAAACTTGTCCTCCTTTCTCATATCTGTGTGTGTCATGTAATCTAATCAAATAAGGGTTCTTTACTGTAGGGTCATGTTTAAGGAAGGATTTAGGCTTTCCATTTGCTGGTTGATGATAAGATTGACTATTGGCTCAAATAAGGAACTAATGTGTATGCTTATGCATATCATAAGGGTAGGCTTTAAAAGGTTCAAACTTTCAAGGATGACCTATATCATTTCTTGTTAGTGGTATTGCCTAGGATTTCACCTACTAACAAGTTCTAGGACATTTGGAGATTTAACTATAATAGATCCCAAAAGATGTCTCTAACCTGAGCACAATTTGTTTCAAAGATACTTTTGACCATGTGCAGTGTTTATCAGGATTCTTAAATAACTGAACTGTTTACAAAAAAGAATTAGAGGTCTTATTTGTTCCATCAATTTGTTGTAATCTTACTTATTCTTGAAGTTTAACACATTTATTAATATTCTTACAACTTTCCTTTTTCAATTCATCTCATCCTACCCCAATGCATCTATCAAATTGTTTGTTTTGTTTTTGGATATGTTGTGTTATTTAATAGTTAGAATGTTCATTTAGATCAACAATTCATTTCAGAGAAATTTAACATAGCAACAACTCAATTCTATAAACAATTCAGCTCCACTAAACAATTCACAGCTTATTTAGCAATTCAAACCAAGAAATTTGGTTTCTCATTTATTCAACTAAGTTATTTACCAAAAGTCAACAATTTCAAATTATTAAACTCCAAGGAAAGAAAATTTAAACAAAACACACAAGAAATGCAAAAATAAGAGTGAACACTAATTCTTGTAAAGAATTTTTCAATTCATTAAATTTTTCAAGGCTAAGAGATTAGGTACAAAGAGGGAAAATGGGAATGAAGAGCAAGGTGAGCTATTTTCTTCTTCTTTCATGCCTTTGGGAATGGTGCATGTTGATTGGTTCAAACTTGTATCCTGCTGCAAAAGGTGACAACTCAGAAACGGGGACTTGTGGCTGCTTGGACCTACTACCCTCTTCACTTCTGTTGAGTGCAGACCACTCCATGGATAGGGTTAGTTGCTTGATAAGATCATTTTGTCTTTGCCCAATAGAGTTCAGGGTTCCCTCAAACTCACCCTGGGCAAACTACATTTTTAACAGGTTATTATTGATCATATCCAAGCTTTCATTCCAGCACTTTTCCCTATAGTTTAGGGTGCCCTTCAATTCCTTATCTCTTTTCTCTATCAGAAGTCTTATTTCCTTTTGATGTTCCTTGTACAGATACCCAAAAGCATCTGCCTTCTGCGGTAGGTTCTTCTCCATGGCATCCTCCATTTCCTTCATGATTTTTATTAGCTTACTGTCCCTCTTGAGCTAATCTGAGATGAAGGCATCTTCTCTAGCCTTGAGCTCTTCACTCAATTCTTGCTCTTTTATTTCCCATCTACTTTTCCATTCTTCATCTCTCAGCCTGAGTGCTTCCTCCAAATTCTCATATCTTCTTTTTAACTCAGCATCCACGTATTCCTCTCTTAGTTGAAGTTGGGCTTTCAGCTGGCTGTCCCTCTTCTGCATCTCTTGCCTCATTGCCTTTAACATTTACATTAATTCAGCATTGTTGCTTTGATGCTCTGAGCTTCAAGCTTGCTTTTGATGATCATGTCTCACATCTAGGGAGAGGGTTAGAATAGGGCTCGCACTTCTCTGCCTCTGTTGTTGCTCTGGAGCTTCACTTTTAAGTTGCATTTGATTGGTTTCAATGTGATCTTCCTCCCCTCTTGCAGCTTCTGCCTCTCTTTCACTACCTCTATTCTTAAGGCCCTTGGTGATTCCTGTCAATGTCAAGGGTGAGGTCCTGGGTCAATTTTCTACTTCCTCCCACTCTCCTTCCACACCACCCAGGATGTAAAGCCTAGTGATAAGTGCTGGGTGTGGAATCAGTCCCTTGTAGCCTCCTCTATAATAACTCAGAATTGAGTTTTCAATCATCTTTCCAACACTAAACTTGTAGCCATTTAGGATAGCATACAATAACGCTGCTTCATTTTCCCTGAATGTACACAAGTGCTTTGAAGGTAGAATGACTGAACACAAGAAATAAAACCACACATTTTCTTGTTCAGTCAATGTTCCTCTGGCGATGGACTCATGTGGATTTTTCTTGGTGGTATTCCACTTTCCCTTGCCATCAGTCAGTAAGTCTACAATCTTCTGGAAGTCGGGTTCCTTCACCAGTTTCTTGAACTTCGACCCATTCTTCCTCTCATAAAGATTGTATGTTTGATCTATCTGCTCTCTATTGAAAGAAATCCATTTTCCCCTAACATAGACTGTAAAACCCAAGAGAATTCATTTTTCCTAAACAAGGGTAAAATGGTAATTTTGGTTGAAAATCCAAAATTTTTCTAGATCTCGGATGACGAAACGAACTTCACCGTTGGAATTTTCTTGCGAAATCTAGCTATCTCGTCAAATTTGATCGAATTAGAACGTTGAATTCCACATTTCGAGAACCCAGAGTCACAGTGACATAGCACTTGTTTGGGTGGCTCACATTGAGCCATAGAGCAAGTCGACGGAAACCTAAGTGGGGCTCATATTGTGACATGTGTCACCACTTGATAGGAAGGAAATCCAAAGTTATGGATGAGAGGATAAGAAAACCCAAGGGAACAAAGAAGAGGTTGACATGTGGCAAGGGAGGACACTCCCACTTGATCATGTTGGACCAAACCGGTGGGAGGAGGAGAAGGGAAAGAGAGAAAAGAAAGAGAAGAAGAAGGTAGAGAGAGAAGCTCCACCTTCTATTTAGTTTTTTTCCGATAATCAGACCTTTGGTTTCTATCGGAGTAAGAGGGAAAGTTCTTCCTTAAGGCAAGAGCTTCAAGTAGAGACCGGAATCAAGGAGTTTCGACAAACTCCAAGAGGTAGGGGTTCTTCTCCTACTCGGTTTATTTTCGGTCTAAGAGCCATTCAAATAGCATGAGGTGTTTGGGGGCCGAGAGCGGTGTCTTGATTCCGGTCGAAATTTGGGGCTGAATCTTTGGAGGCCACAAGGACTATTTTTGGCGGTCCTCAGGAGCCGATTTTCGAACTGTTATTAGTCCATGTGTGTTGTTTGTGTGTTATTGCTAATATGAATAACATGTTGGTTGTGTGTAAATTATGTTGTATAGCCATGTATGATATAATAACATGGTGGTATGAAAATGTTTAGAATTCATATGCGGGGACTGATAGAGTATTAGGTGTGTGTGCATGACATGGTTTTTGGAGAAATTATATCTGAGGGTTGTCCGCAAATATTTATCGGAGTATGTCCACTAAATTATATCAGAGGGTTGTTCACAAAACTATTTATCCGATGACCACTAATTTATATCGGAGGGTTGTCCACAAAATTATTTATCGGAGTATGACCACTAAATTATATCGGAGGGTTGACCAATAAATTTTGAAATCGGAGATTGTCCAATGAGCTTTCAAAAACAAAAATCCTTTGTTTTGGGAATAGTTTTTCATACATGGCAGATGCATGTGTGAGTGAGTCGGTGAGGACTCAAGGCATGGGGCATGGCATGTAGACATTCGAGTAGGAATGTGCATAATCTTACTTAAATGTGTGTGTGTTTGTCATTACATGAGCACTTAGGTGGGGAGTAGCCCTAGTAGGAAAATTCAACTACTAAGCATTGCTCACCCCGTCGTTGGAAAATAATTTCAGGTACTGGAGGTACACAGAGGGACGAAGCTCATCCGAGACCTTAGTGGAGGAGGAATGGCCGATTTGGCTTTGTTTTGTATTTTGTAAAAATCTTGGTAGAAAACCCAGTTTTTGTATAGTGTAAAGAACATAGAGTTGTAATTAAACTCATTTTTGTATGATTAATACATTTGGGAAAGTTTTCCAGGCTTCCTGTTGTCTTTGTAATAAAAAGACTAATTTACATTGAATTTATGGTGTTTTGGAAAGGAAAGGAAGAAGGAAAAGAGAAACTAAAAGTGAAGGAGGTAGACTCTTTGCCCATTTTCTTCTGTGTCGTGACGGGTCCCGTGCCGCTAGCGAGTAAGCGCGGCGATGGGCCGCGGCGTACGTGCAACAAGCGTGCGGTCGCGCCTGGCCAGCGCCTGACACACGCGCGTATGCGTGCGGCGCGTTCCATGCGGCCAAGTACCTGCCAAACGGCGGTGAAGGGCTTGTCGTGACAGAAAATCCCTATCGCGACAAACTACCCACAGCTCCTCTATTGCAATAGAAAATTTTACGCGCGGCAGATTTGATTGGCCCGTGTACGCGGAACTTTGATGTCGCAGCGGGGTTTAGAAATTTCAGGACGCTAGGTGACAAGGGCTGCGACAAAGGTTTTCCCTGTTACGACAGTGTCCCTTTGACCTTGTGTCGCGACCTTGGCATGTGTCAAGACAGGGTGTGGTTAAGGCCATAAGGCCTTGTGTCGCTACACATAAATTTTTGTTACAATAGCGTGCGGCGTCCTTGTACAGCTCAACTATCCGCTCGCGTGGCCAGAGACACGGATGTGATGGGGACTATCGTGGCCAGGAGAGGCTGCGTCGCGGCCGGACCATTCATCTTTGCTCACGTAGTAACATAGTTTATCAGTGGCAAAAAGAAAAAAAAAATCCAAATTTTTTACCCTCGGGAATTGAGGGGTCTCATAGACTATCTTATCTTTCATTCCCACCATGTTAGCATAGAACTCCTTCACCACGTCCACGAATCTTAAAGCCTTGTGCTCGCAGAACAGGTGTCACCCTTTGCTTTCAATGACTTCTTGGAAAGGGGAAATACACTTGTTGAAGCTTGTCTACTCCACATGAAGTCTTTGTAGCGCCAATTTATCCCTCAATGACATCAGCGCTCGAGATCCAGTCGCTTGCTTTCTTCTTTGTTTGCTCAGCACTAGTTTCTTTAGCTCCTCTTCCTTTTAAGTTCAAATCAGTGTGCTTTTCAGACTCTGCTATTTCTTAATAATTACTTCTTCCCGCTCTATACCTTGCAGAAGTCGCTTATGCCTCTTGCTCGAACTCTGCGTATTCGTCCATGATTTCATTCAGGTTTGGAACAAGGTTTAACGGCTCAGACATTGTAAGAGAAAGGTTTTCGAAATCTAGGGGTTCGAAAGGGAGTGAGAGAGATTTGGTGAGGAGAGTTGAGTGGGTTGAAGGTTTATAAGGTAGGTGACCTTTCAGTTTTATAAAATTTTCTATTTATAAACCAAGTTTTTATTATGCCTTTATTAATTGTCAGAACAAAAATTGACTTAGGTTTGTTCCCTTTTTAATATTATGTCGTGACATAAAGAATTAATGTCGCGACATAAATTTGCAATTACTTGTAAACTAGGGCAATTCTTTGTTGCGACATTTGAAAAGTTTGTCGCGACATTAATGAGTTGTACATGTTTACTTTCTGTCGCAACAATGAGAAATATTTTCGCGACATAAACTTTCCTTGCAATCTTTGAATCTAAAATTGACTATGTTGCAACACAAAGAAAGTATGTCGCAACACGAAAATTTGATGCTCAAGTAAACCTATGTCACGACATACAAAATATTGTCGCGATAATGTTTTTCTCTTCCAGGAACATAGGTCATTTACAATTCTATCGCGACATAGATAAATTGTGTCGTGAAAAACTTCTCTACAACCTTCAAACTGCTAAATCAGTCTTTGTCACGACATTTAGAAACAATGTGCGGCCCGAGTTTGGAAACAATATGCGTGGCGGCATGTATGACATTGAATCAAATTTTCCACTGATTACATTCACATTTTCAATCAAACCACATTCAAAGCAAAGTGTATTCACTCATACCAATAAAAACATACTTGTGAAAACACATCAAATCATCTAAGAACCTCAATTCAAGTATGAACAATCACATTTTATTGTCTTCATTCAATATAATTCACAACAAGATATTCAGAGTATCTAAAAAAATGTGAACAACAAAGCTACTAGTCATTTTCACTCTAATAAATAATATTCCCCAAACTTCAATTATGCATTATCATTAAAAACAAAGTGAGGAAATAGAAATACTCCCCCTTGTAGCAATTTTCTGCATATTTCAGTTTGAGAAAGTGTGCTTCTGATAACATCCATTTCTAATTCAGCTTCACTGTCCTTGAAAAATCGGCAAAAACAACACTTAAAATTTTATATAAAATTAAAACTAAACTTCAAACATACCAATTTAAACAAACTAAATTAACTATGAAAATTAAAATTGGCTTGGGTTGCCTCCTAAAAAGCTACGCAATTTAATGTCTCTAGCTAGACATTTGCTGCAGAATGTCTTCAATTCAACAAATTTCTTTCCTCTCTTCAGATCTGGTTCACTCTTCATTTATGTTCCCTCCAAGGTAATGTTTCAATCTCTAACCATTCAATTTCAATTCACATCCAAAGTTTTCAGCGTTACTACTCCAAAGGGTGTACTTGCTACTACTTTGTAAGGACCACTCCATCTTGACTTTAGTTTTCCTGGAAACAGTTTGAGCCTGGAATTATATAATCGGACTTGTTCCCCTGCTTTGAATTCCTTCCTCACAATCCTTTGATCATGCCACTTCTTAGTCTTATCTTTGTAGATTCTGGCATTATCATAAGTTTCATTCCTCAACTCTTCTAGTTCATTTAATTTGAGTAATATTTCTTCTTTTGTAGCTTCGAAGTCACAATTCAATTTCTTGATTGCCCACATAGCCTTGTATTCTAGTTCCAGAGGAAGATGACAAGGTTTTCCAAATACTATTACGTATAGAGTTGTTCAATAGGAGTTTTATAAGCGGTTCCTATACCTGATATCGTCTAAGCTTTATAGACCAGTCTTTTCTGCTTGTATTCACTGTTTTCTCGAGAATTTTCTTTATCTCCCTATTGGAAATTTTAGCTTGCTCACTTGATTGAGGGTGATAAGTCAATCCCATCACATGTTTGATTTCATATCTATTCATGAGTTTTGCAAAACTTTGTTGCAAATGGCTTCCTCATCGCACAATGATTGTGCAGGTCTTTCGAATCTGATCGAAATATTTATTTGTATAAACCAAACCAACTATCTTTTAAGCATCATTTTTAGGACAATATTGCTTTACCATTTGGATACATAATCCACAGCTAAGAATGTATAGATTTCCAAATGAAGATGGGAAAGGTCCCATGAAGTCTACCCCCCATACATAAAAAATCTGCACTACTGGGATCCTTTGCATGGGCATTTCATTTCTTCTGCTTATATTGCCCATTCTCTGACAATTATCACAATGTTTTACCCATTCAAAACAGTCTTTGAATAGAGTAGGCCAATAAAAACCTGATTGGAGAATTTTTTGGGTTCTTTTGTCTCCTACAAAGTGTCCTCCATATGGTGATGCATGACATTTCTCCATAATACCACCTTGATCTATTTTCTGGAACACGTCTTCTTATGATCATATATGCTCCTCTTCTAAAAACTAGTGGGTCATCCTAAATATAAAATCTACTATCAGTTCTCAATTTTCTTCTTTGTTGGTATCTTAATTCAGGTGGCACAACTCCACAAGCTAAGTAATTCTGATATCGACATGCAGGTGTTTGGATTGATAACAAAAAAGCAGTGCTCATCGAGAAAATTTTACTATTGATTTCCTTTCATTTTCATCATTCTTTTGCAATCTAGACAAGTGGTCAACTATCACATTGTCACTACCCTTCTTATCTTTAATCTCAAGATCAAATTCTAGCAGTAATAATACCCATCTGATCAGTCTTGGTTTGGCATATTTCTTTCCCATTAGATATCTAATTGCAGCATGATTAGTGTGTATTATAACATGGGACTGATATATGAGCTTGGTGCCACTATGAACACCATTACTTGATCTCACGTGACCCAGAGTAGTTCTCTTGTGCCTCATTGAAGGTTTTGTTGGCATAGTATATGGCCTTAAATATCTTTTTAGTTCTTTGTCCCAATCCCATTGCAAAATCACTGGCATCACACCTAATTTCAAATTCCTTGTTCCAATTAGTTATCACCATGATGGGTGCTATAACTAATCTGGATTTAATTTTATCGAATGCAGCCTTACATAATTCATCAAAATCAAATTTTGCGTCTTTTTCCAGCAATCTACAAAATGGTCTGGAGATTTTTGAGAAGTCCTTTATGAATCTTTTATAAAAACCAGCATGTCCTAGGAAACTTCTTATCCCCTCGACTGTCGTAGGTGGTAAGAGAGTTTTTATGATAGCAACTTTTGCTTTGTCTACTTCCAATCCAACTGCATAAATCTTGTGTCCCAAGACAATACCCTCTATTACCATGAAATGACATTTTCCCAATTTAAAGCTAGATTCTTGTCTTGACACCTCTAAAGTACTGTTTCCAAATTTTCCAAAAAATTCTCAAAACTGGATCCATAAACTAAGAATTCATCTATAAAGATTTCCATAGCCTCCTCCACCAAATCAGAAAACATATACATCATACATCTTCATATAGGCTTCCACCAACTCTTCCCAATTTGTCACTGATCCAACAGGCAGTGACTCAAACCAAGTTGCTGCCACATCTCTTAGTGAAAAAGGAAAGAGCTACAACTTGATCACTTCTAGTCTCACCCCATTTAACTTGACTGTATTGGCCATCCTCATGACTCTTCCCATATGCTCATTGGGGTCTTCAGAAGGATGACCAATAAAGCTAGTCTTCTTTGTACCATAGTGATCAAAGGCTGGCTTCGAGTTCAAAATTGTTGGCTTATGTGGTTGTCTCACCAGTGGGCTCTCATCTTAGATAACAGGCCTCCAAAAGTCCTCCATAGTCATTTGCCTTTGGGATCTATCTGTTTCTACTTCTTCTAAAATAGGTTGTAGTCTTTCTCTTTGATTTGCCATACTTTTAGATTCTGCACTTATAACCTTCCTCAGATTCCTTAGTGTTCTCTCTATTTACGTATCCAAGGCGACGGATGCGCCACAGTTTTACGTGCATTGAAATCTTCACAAAATAGAAACACCTTTGGGATTAAATGAAATCTGTGGGAAAACAACTATGACAGTTTAGGCTCATAAAATATTTTCAGTAGCTTATTAAGCTACTACAGTTAAAACTATTTTTGTGTTTTTCATTTATTTATGATAAAATTAAGAAAAAAGTCAAAATTAGTAATTCTCTCTTTGGTTAGAATATTGATCTTTAAATTCATCAATCTATCCCCGATAACGGTGCCAAAAACTTGTTGACAGATTTTTGTATAGACCAAATTTGCCAAGTAGTGCTTACTGTGCCAAAAGACTAAATAAAGATACCAGTGACACCAAAACTTGATGTGATATTGTGCATACAAAGTTATGACTCTACCACCAAAGGACTATTATCTAATCCTTGGCAACGGCGCCAAAAACTTGTTGACAAATTTTGATGAAAATATGTGTTTATCCTTTTTGTAAACTGGATTCATTAAAAATTGTGTTTAGTCTAAATCACTGCAAGTGCACAAGTCGTACAAGTAATAAAAGTGGATTTTTAAGTCCAAATATCGTTCCCACGAGGATTGATGATAAATCAAAAGACTAACTACCCCAACTACTCAAGATCCTTACTATTTGAACTCCAATGTTAAGATGATCAAAGAATGAATAACATAATACTAAAGTAATTTCACTAGTATACATAAAAATTAATAAGAGTGGATTTGAGAGTTCACTAAGTGAGACAACAATGGGAAATAGATCAATGAATAATTTTCAATTTCTATATCATTTTGAATCATAGCTAAGCCATAAGTTGGAGAGCTGAATTTGTCAAAGATGCATTGTTGTATAGTTTGGATTTCTCCCTTAACAATACCTTTCACTAATTAGAGGTTCATGTTCATTTCCGACTCATGGATCTAATCAGTTACTTGTAAGATATAACCCTCTTTTCTGAGATCTGGGTATTTTTCCTTTCCCAGTACTTCACGGGGTACAGAGAATTCTTGCCCCCATAGACGAGGATATTGTAAGCCTTCTCGATTAGATTGGCACCTCATCCTTCACTTCTGATGAAATTTTCCATCTCCTTGATTAGATCTTTACTAACACAGGATCATAATCCTTTCGTCTGAAAGAAGAGAAACCTCTGAAAGATTAAATTGATACTTCGTCAAATTATCCTCAAACCATGAGTAAGTTAGGGATCTATCTTAATAATCTTTCAGAGTTCATTAGTTCCAAAGTATTATTCTACCATACCCATAAAGAACTACTCTATACGCTCAGGATTCCCCATCTCTGTGTCACGCAAAGGGCCTCCTGGAAATCAAAGAAAGATACAGTACTTTGTTTGGGTACACGGTACTAGTACTTGGAACAATTAAGTTCAAAAATAATACCAATCAAATAAATTCAAGAATTCTAACTAAGGCATTCTTCCAATTGATGCAGAAAAATAACAATCACCATTTACCCATTCCCAGAGGGAGCTCAACCTTTCAAAATTGGTTCACTTATATCAATGACTAACTGATCAAGAAAATTCACTGAAATAAATGAACTCCATAAATTTTATAAAATCCATTTAAAGCGAAACGATAATGAGAAGATAATTTCTGAATAAGAATTTCTTCAAATTGTATGATTCATTACTCAAATCCAAAAATTAAACAGAAAACTGACTAAAAACTAAGCTCAAACTAAATCTACTAAAAAGGAAATAAAAGAAAAAGAAAAGAAAAATAATATACATTGAGTCTTTAGCTACCCAAAAGTCCTGGATTTGCGGAAGCTAGGCATAATGCCTTAGATGCGTCTATTTAGAGAGGTTTAAATGATGGGCAACACCTCAAGGCTGCTTTGTGGATCCCCAAATATTCTAGCCCAAATTGGTCGCTTTGTCGTGACAAAGAAAATTATGTCGCGACAAGATTTTTGATCTTTGTCACCCAGCTCTTGTCATGGCCAGCGATTTCTATCACAACAGGTTTTTTGAGCTTTTTCTTGGATTCTGCCGCAACATGCTTTGATAATGTCACAACATAGTTTTGTTCGTTCTTGATCCACATTCACCATCACGGCGGGAGTGTCTTGTGCCATGGCTTATAAAATTTGTTGCAACCCGACCTCGTACTTTACGCTACAAAACCTGTGTGGTGACATAAATTTCTTAGTCGCGATAAGCATTTTTACCTTCAGCATTTCTACTATGTCGCGACAGAGTTTTCTATGTCGCGACATTCTTTCTGTAGTTCTTTAACATCTTTATCGCTAGCTGAATTGTTTGTTGCAACATAGAAATCTTTGTTGTGACAAACTTGTCTTGACTTATCTCAATTCTCTTTTATTTTATGTCACGACATAACTTTCTTTTGTCGCAACAGAATTCTATTACTCTACAGCTTTTGTTGTCGTGACAGAAATATTCTGTGTCGCAACAGAGATTCTGCCTTCAGTTCTTCATTATGTCACAACATAAAACTTCTTTGTCGCAACATTCTTCCTATATTGCTTTTCAACTTCTTGTCGCGACAGAGTTCACCTCAATCTCATGTTTTGTTTGTCGTGACAGAAAGCTTCTTTGTCACGACAAAGTCTTGTTGTCTTTTATTGTGAACTCTGAATTTTATGTCACGACAGAGTTTTCTTTGTTGCGACATAAATCCTTCCTTGAGCTAGTCCAATAAAAAACTTTGTCGAGAAAAACTTACCATCCGCAGAGTGGCTTGTGTTATAATCTTATATTACTATCGTGACAAGTATTCCTTTGTCATGAGTTCATCGCTATCTTCATTCTTTTATGTTGCGACGAGTAAGGATTATCGCCAGCAGTTCTACTTTGCCATTGCTTCCTTGATGTCACGACACTTAGTCAAGAGTGTGGCGGCGGTTTTTCTTCACACTCTTCTTGTGATCGACATAAAAATGGTAGGCAAAAATTATATTTCTTCCTTAAGTTCATTCTTGACTTTGTTGCGACATAAAGCTGTTGGTTGCGACATAGCTTTGCTGGTTCCCTTGTGATTCTATCGCGACATTCAGAAACTGTGTCGCGATACAGATTTTTGGCTTGGCCATTTTTTTCTCATTTTCCTATTGGATTTATCTCTTTTTCAATTAAAACCAGCAAAACACAAAGTTGGTGAATATTCCAAAATTCAACATTAAAATTATGCGCCTAAATACCACTGAGAATTTTACAATAATTTTTTTTTATATATTCGGGGTGTGAATTGAGCCCGAACTTGGGTTTCAGGAAGAATTGATAAATTGATAAAATATAAAGTAAAATTGAAGTGTGAGCATATGATTTAATATTATGTGCTAAAATGGGAAAAAATGATCGAACCAGAAAATAACCCAGTGAAAATTGCAGATGTGGAAAAATTGTAAAATGAGGACTGAGAATTCGGTTGTTATAAAAAAGAATAAAATGTCTAAGTGAATTTATGATAAATAAATGGCCAAAAGTGGAATAATAGGAGACTTAAATGAAATAATGAGTTTTGAAGTAGGAACATGGCCTTAAGAATAAGTGACTTAAGACCAAAGATGGAAAAATGAGAAATTATAATAAGTGTGTAGGCCAGACAAGGCCTTACACTTAAAGGAATTATAAAAGGCAATGTGGTCTTAGGGCTCATATGAAAATCACATTTTGGAGAAGGAGAGGAGAAAGGGAGAGAAAGAAATCTAGGGTTTGCAAGGAGGGTGGCTTGCGTGGGCTTCATTATTTCTTGCTCCCTAAGAGACAAGCAACATACAAGAGGGAGATTTGAAGAAGTGGTAAGAAAAAATCAAAACCCTAACCCTGCATTCCATTTTGGTTGGATTTGGGTGAAAAGCCAACTTGAGAAGGCAGGTTTTATTGATTCTAAACCACATTTGGAGTTGTTTTGGTGGTAGATTTTCATGGTGGATTTTTATGGGATGGGTAGGAGAAAGGTGGTGGGTGAAAAATGAGTAAGAAGTAAAATCCTTTTCACAAGCTAAAAACGTGGCGGTGCAGTCACGGATTGAGGAATACAGTGAGGATCTGAGAGGGCAATTAATTACTGCGATGCCAGTCCTCGTAATCATGGTTTTCCGCCATTCCAACAACCAGTTTCTCATTGCACGCTTGTAAAGTCAGTATTCATGCATCGATTGTTTAGGGACCTAAGGAAATGATTAATGAGGATTCAATTAAGGATAGAACTAAATTGAAAAAGTATGCAGTACCTCGCTTGCGCCTCGTGACGAGTCATGAGCAGACTTGATCTCTTATTACAGACCGTTGAAGAAATAACTGTAGTGCTAAGTGACAAGGATGTTTTATCCACCCAAAGTGGCATGATTGTTATTGACTAGGGACGGGTGATGATCACTTTAACCTAGGACAGTCGAAGGGAAGGCTGAATCCGGCGACTTTGGTTTGTTCTCTTTCTATTCATATTTCAATATTTTGGTAGTTTACCAAGTAACTATGAAATGAGTACATGAATGAGTATATGGCGAGTACATGAATGAGTATATGAAGCAGTGCATGAATGAGTATATGAAGCAGTACGTAAATGAGTATGGCAAATAAGTACATAGATTGAGTATATCTTTGAAAGATAATACGAAGTGAATATGGAATTGAATGTGATATTTGAAAACCCAGATGAATGTGAATGATGATAAAGGCCGGGATTCATTAAGCGAATCGGAGTCATAAATGAATTAGTTAATATATAGATGAACCGCTTTTTTGACGGGATGCAATCGGCATCCGTCCACGCGAAGGCACCGAAATTATCGATCTATCTGCCCGGCCGGGATGCACTAATCGGCGTCGAGTCATGATGGCGTATGGCGGCGTGATATCCCGCGGCGGTCGCGGTGACGTCCGTCATGATGGTGATATGGCATTCATTATTACCATGTCGGGGTGCGCAAAGCGGCATCCGTCGTGATTGGAGACTGAATAGAAAGTGATACCGCATGCCAGGTGCGCAAACAGCATCGTGTTGTTGAGACGAAATTATTTGATGTTGGCGCGTTATGATAGCGATAGGGCGGGGATTCTGTGAAAGCGAATCCGTCGATGTGAATTGAATGGCAGTGAAAGTGAAATAAATAACATTGGCGGTGGCAAATGGGATTTTCGTAGTAATGGCAAATCATAAATTGAAATTATGAATGAATCATTGCATTGAAAACAAGCGTTGTGATATGATAAATGACATGAAATGAAAGCATACGAATTGGATGTGTGAAGTATTTGTTGATATAATAGGCATGGTTTGATGTTAATGCATGTCCAGTTAAATTTGAATATTGGAGATAAGAACTGCATATAGAACCACTAAGCATGAAAATGCTCGTATAGTTTTATACATGCGCGGTGTCAGTAAGCAAAAAGATGGGGCCAGATCAGCCTTGAGTCATAGAGAGTAGCGTATAAATATATACTCAGTCATTTGCATATCATCTCTTTGAACAAGTGGTATTTTGTAAGCAAAGGGTTAAACTCACGAACCTTGATTTTGTATATCATTTTGAAAATGCATGATACCTTCTTTGTAAATGTATTTGTTAAATCTTTATGGAGCTACCAGTGCATTGAGTGTAAATGATTATGGGCTTACCAGCTGAAACCGCCCATAGCGAATGATATAATACAAAATGTTTTGTTAAGATAAAATGGCTTGTCAGTAAAAGCGGAGCTCTAGTTCGGACCCGCCATGCTGGTCGAGATAGGGAGTTAGTCGACATTTTGAAAAAGAAAATTTAATAACACGGAAAATAAAAATAAATAAACGGGCATCCCCGGGGTTTCGTTTAAAATGGATTAAAAGTAGATGAGTTTAGGACTTATCAAAGCGAGTGGGGGGAAGCAGAAGGCAGAATTAAGAGGCAAATCCGATAAGTGAGCGTAAGGCTTTGTTACCGACCTGTTGAAGGATTAGGGCGAATTGGGAACTCTCTAAGCATGGGGTCCCTGGTACATCCCCAAGTGCCAAACAACAGAAAATTACCTTGAGGCTTGTTCTTTTTGGTGTTTGGCTGATTGGTCACCAAATAGAGCGGTTGGGCATCAGCAACAAGATAATATCTCCCGAGTTTGTGCTGCTTAAAGGAGTACAATACGCTTACCCCAAGGAGAACCCAAATAATGTTCACGTGAACATAAACAGGGTATATCCTAGTGAAGTACAAGAACTGGTGGACCAGGGGAGGGGAAGGGAATCTCAGCCCCTCATTGATATGGATTTCCACTCCATGCTTTCGTATTGTATCACTCGGAGCTCGCGGGGCGGTGAGTCTATCTAAGACCCTTGCCATATCTGAGACTTTTACGATGCCGGTTGAGCATTTTTCATTCCCTCGTTATTTCGGACCAGTTTGGACGGATGGATCCAAGGATTGATGCGCTTTGACTGTATTTCATCTCTGACTTCACGAGGTGGATCCATTCTAGACAATAAACAGAACAAAGACATCCGCATTAGGCCAACACATTCTATGTAGGTGCATCAGAAATCTTAGACTCTTTCCAGAAACGCCTAAACCTAGGCTCTGATACCAACTTGTCACACCCCAGTTCGGCGAGCCCGATTAGGATAATGGTTCCGGGCGCGAGAACTATCTTGGGACTCTTTACCTTAATTAGACATTGGTATATCAAGTCTTATAATATATCAACATCATATACAAAAGTCAATAAAACTACCACCGTAGTAGTGTTCTGATGTCACATATCTGATGCGAGTCCCATTTACATATTCAAAAACTATACATTTACAATTACTTATCAGAGTGCGGAACCTACAGTGATGAACCCCTAGTCGTGTGTTATTGAAGAATCTTTGAGTTCTGGACGTCTTCTCTGTACTTACAGTTAAAAACCTGTGCTAAACTGCGCTTAGTGGGAAACATATATAATATGCATGTACACAGTTATAATAAGCATATAACAATAACGGATGTCGAGAAATTACATGCATTCATCATGAGTTTATACAATTACTTAATAAGCATTCTATATAAAAGTACCCATTAGGTACACACAAGTTCATTATCGGAAGTATCAGAAGTAAGGTACTATGGAATTTATAGTGTAAATGGGGACTTATATTTATTCGGGTCTCCGTAGGAATTCTGAGGAGCTTACTCATATTGAAATACCCGTGGGTATTACAGTCCATAGCGATACACCTTCATGTCCTCTTATTCAATGTCGAGGTTATTATCATATAATTGTAGAATACCTAGACCCGGTGCTACTAAAGTGTAAGACCATTTGAATAATAAGTATCCGAAGATAATATACGATGCGAATGCGTAGCACAAGCGGGATTGCCATATTATTGAACGGGAGTGCCGTAGCACTAATCGGAGACGGGTGTCGTAGCACTTAACCCGGACGCAGGTGCGGTAGCATAGCCGGACCCGGGAGTCTTAGTAGCATAGCGGAGACCCGAGTCATGGCATAAGCAGGCCAAGGGGTGTCAGTAGCGCAACGGAGATGCGAAGTACTAATGTCGAGTGCGGGCACTATGAGAGTACCAAGTACTATTCGGGAGTGCCGGGCACTAACGAGGGTACCGAAGTACTAATCCAGGCGAGTGCTATGTCAATTAATAACTGGTCTCGAGGTATTTTTATAATTATATGAGTTCGTTAACTTATTATCTTATAATAGGGCATTCTTAGCCCCTTATGTGTTCATGACAGATCGTCCTTCATATCACGGTAATTATAGTGCGTATGTAATCACAACTTATTCATGGATTCTTATTCTTCTATGAATCTACTTTACCCAAAGTTGGAATCACTCCAATCGGATCCTCCTGGCCCGAAGTTATGGCATTTTCATGCTGACTAGTCGACCGTTTTGCAGAGGGACCGGTTGGAATACTCCCTTTTCCGGGGTCTTAACTTCCTTATTTGGCACTCTCTTTGGACTCTTTTAAATCTAAGGTGCTAAGGGTTCTATTCCAACTGGAATCCACACCCAATTGAACATAGAAACTGGAATTCTACGTTGAGGCTCTTGATTTACTCTATGTTCAAAGCTGGAACCAAGAATTTGGCTTGCATAGCCTCACTTTAGTGAATTTTAGGCCACTTAGGATCCGAATTTAGCAATGCCTATTCTTTAAGTTTTGTTCTCCTTGAAGTCTATTTTACGTAGCCACTTGAATCACTCACATCGGATAAGAAATGAGCAAGTTATGGCCAAAATACAAAAACTGGTCGAAACAGGAAAACCAGAACAGGGTGTACCGGTACACCTCTAAAGTGTACCGGTACACTTTGGCCAAAAACGACCAGAACCGAAAGTGTACCGGTACAAGCTCAAAGTGTACCGGTACACTTCACCCGAAAATGCCCAGAATGGGTATTTTCACCCATTTTTCATGCCTTTTCATCCATAGATCAAAAACCTATCATGAATACCTCCCAAAACAACTATATTATGGGTTATAACCCATACATAAACCAATTATGAGTTATGTGAGGTTTTGTAAACCTAACACAATTACCATAAATCCCTCCTCAAAATGAGGGTTTCATACCGATCTTATTGCCATTTAGATTTTAGCACCCCTCTTTCGAAAACTTGGATTGGGATGTAATCCTAACAGCCCCTAGGTTGGAGCAAGCTCCTATCCACTCAATTGCATGAACCTTCACATAAACTTGAGAATTCCATTTAAACATTCATAGTTCCATACCAAGGTCAAGCATCCATACCTTGGATTTGCTCCCCTCCTTCCTCTTCTTCTTCTTTCTCTTCTTCTCCTTCCTTTTTCCTCCTTCCCGTAAGCTTCTTGTTTGGAGACCAAAAATGCATTTTTGGTCTCCCAACTTCTCTTTATAATTAAGTTTTTTTTTATTTAGCATTCTAATGATGCTTTCCTTAATTACATTACAAATCTTATTATTTATACTTTGGCCTCTAATTATATAATCCATGTCTTTGATGTCCCTCTTTGGACAAATTACGGTTTTGTCCTTATAATTTGCACAACTACCGGGTTTCTAAGTTTCTATTTTTTGGTTAATTTACGAAAATTTTAATTTATGCCGACATAATACCCTAACATGTTGAAAACAACTAGGGTATATTTCGAGTGTTCTAACATCAGAGAATCGAAAAACATTTTGATGCCTTGGTTGTGGGGAGACACCTTAAAACCGGGAAGCGAATCAATGTTGCCACTTATGAGAAAGCAGTGCAATATGTCCCGAGCCGGTGCTCGAGGCCATAAAACAAATGATTTACCACCCTTTCAAACCACGAGGAGTGGAAGAGCTGAATAAGTGGGTGTGCCTGCCCGAGCCACGTGCGCCATGTGCATGATCGAAGGGATCCATTTAGGCGACACAGCCCGAATCCGGCCCGCGTAGGGAAAGGGCGAGATAGCAACCGCGGCTGAAGCAACGCTAGGCTGGAAGGGTGAGCTCGAACACACGAGAAGATAAACCACCTCGGGTAGAAGAGAAAGAAGCGAGCGAAGAAGGCGTAACGGATCACAGAGCAGCATGAGGGGCATAGTAGAGATTAAATATGATAGTGAATGTATAACGTAAGGGAGTAAAGAGGCCAATAAATGGGAAGTGGGGGTGGTGGAGAACTAAAATTTTATGTAAAAACACTTTATGGAAAACCAAGACCTTTCCAGTGTCCATCTAATGATGAAAGGTTTAGAGCAATTTCAATGTGTCAATTCTTGAAGTCATTTTCTATAATGACCAATTTTATTTATGGATCATCCTATCCTACTTCTAATTTGTATTTTAGGGAAATTTGGAGAATAGAGCTTCTCTTGACATCCAACTTGGAAAATGAGGATTTTTTTTATTCAAAGTAAGTGTGTAGAATGAAAGAGAAATTTGATAAATATTGGAGTGAATATAGTGTGGTTCTTGCATTTACAGCTATTCTTGATTTGACCAAAAAACTTAATTTCTTGAGGTATACTTATTCAAGACTTGACCTATGTGGCTATGAAGAAAAAATTGAGAGGGTAAAGAAAGCTTTGTATGCTCTTTTTGAAGAGTATAAAAGCAAAGGTGCATCAACTAACTTGGTTCTACTAATTTGAGTCAACCACCAACTATTGTTAGAGGAGAAAAAGAGAAGTTGCCTACATATGATGCAAGTTGTCTTTAATGGAATCCATTTTAATTTTCTTTCTTTTTTTAAATACATATATTTATATTGTTTATTGAAATATTTATTTGCCATTTTATAGGGTTTTGAAGAATTTGATTGCCAAGAAAGTAACAATTATGAAAAGTCTCAACTTTATCTCCATTTGGAAGAACCAAGAATTTCCTACTCTAGAAATTTTTATGTTCTTGGTAATTGGAAAAATATAAGTGATAGATTTGGTGATCTTGCAAGAATGACTTGTGATATCTTGAGCATTCCAATAACTACGGTGGCATCAGAATCTCCTTTTAGTATTGGCTCTCGTGTTTTGAGCAAGTATAGGAGTAAAATGCTTGATGAAACTGTCCAAACTCTCGTATGCTGATTGATAGCCCAAGTTTGTAACACTACAACCATGGATTTCTTAAGTCCACAACAGCTACGTCAAAAAACTTGTTGGGATCCAAGTTATTACTCTTCTTATTTTAAACTATTTAACAACAACTTGGTATGATTACTGCAAGTTCACAGGTCATCAAGTAATAAAGTGGATTTTAAGTCCAAATATCGTACCCACAAGGATCGATAAGAAATTTCACATATTAAGTACTCAAACTACTCAAGGATATTACTATTTGAACTCGAATTTCTAAATTGTGAATTGACTATTCAACAAAGTTAATATATTTTAATGCTAAAATAAGATATTCCAGATTTTAATAACTAGAAGTTTCTCTGATTTGAGTAAACACTAGAAAGAAATTAATAATGTGACTATTAGGCTTGCACTTTGTTCAAAAAAAAAATTTGTTATGGGTTGAATCCTAAACTTGTCCAAGGGTATGTTAGTACAGTCTTGACTAAAACCTTCAATCACCATACATTTCACAATTTAGACTACCATGTTCCAAAACCAGGACAACATGTGTCTAAAAAGCTACTTTTATGATCTGATTACCTTTAAGATTTGGATGACTTCCAAAACCAGGACTTTTCAACCAATTCTTAGGATTGGATTTAACTTGCTCCCAAAACCAAGGTAACACAAGCTCTCTTTAACATATTCAATTCATCACTCTGTAGATTAACTAATACATTCATTTCTATTGACAAAAACGAAATATTTTGATTAAAATGAGACAAGCTCTTAAAATATTAATTTCATGTACCAAGGAATCACTATTCCTAGCCTCAAGAACACACCTCGGCTGTCACTAGAGAGGATCCTGGATATCAGGTGTTGGAACAATTCCTTTGGTTTGGTTCATGGAATTAATACATCAAGCAAAAGAAAAATACATATCTTAACTAATTATGTCAAATCAGAATTCAATACCACAACCCACGTTAAAGGTGTGCAAACATAATAATCACATCATCAACCCCTTCCTAGATGGGATTTAGCCTGCCATCATTGGATTACACATAACAATAACAAGTTGTTTAAACAAGTCCATTATGATCATAATCCAAAAAATGATGAAGAATTCAAACAATGTTTTTTGTTTCGCTACAAATTCAAACAGTGAATGGAGCTTGATGTTCAAGAATCTCTTCACAAAAACTCAGTTCAAATCAACTATTCTAAAAAAAATATGAAAAATAAAAAAATAAGAAAATTATTTACAAAACTTTATTCTCTATACTCTACTTGGTTGCTTCTAACTTGCTCTCTACTTTAACTTTGCATTTCGTTCTTCATACATTTTTGTGCCCTAGCTCTTTCTTTTTATATTCCAATCATTGTTGGAACGTAATTCGAGGAAATTTTATGGACTTTAATGCAAGCCTAAAGGATGATTTGTCGCGACATTGTTGCACCTCATATGTGTCTTCAGCATTGTCGTGAGGTTGTCGCGACACTCCACTGATGATTTGCTTTTGATATTGAATTTAGATTAGCATTATGTTGATTGTCATGACATTGCCTTCTGAACTTGTGTCTTCAATGTTTGTGATATGAACCCCGTCAACTTATGAGGAGACCCATGATCGAATTAGCTCGGAAGAACCGCTCTAGTATTTGGCTTGGATGGAAGACCTCAACCCGTTGCTTATAGAGAAGCAAGAACATTGGTATGTGAGGACGCCCGTTCGGTGATGGAGATCGATTGAAATAAGTCTTGATGAGCATGATATGGAAGTAAGTTCAAGAGTTCTTTTAAGAACCAAAGAGAAATTTAAACTCTCAATTTTATAAATGCTTAAAACTTATAGAATGTAGGGATAACAAGCCTTTAAGTAGGCCCAAAAATATGAAGAATAGAAACTAAATATTCAGCCACAAGGAAAGTAAATACTTGGCCAAAAACAAGAAAGGAAACTAACATACATTTTTCCTAAAGTAACACTCTAAAAAAAAGAAAACTAGATAATTCTAGGATAAGGCTTGGGAATCAAATCAGCCACAATCTAGAATAAATCAACAGCAAATCAGCAGCAAATCAGGAACAAATCATAACCAAATCAGCTCCAAAATAGCAGCAAATCAACACTAAATCTGAAGTAAATCTTTTCTAACAAAACAAATAAAAACTCTTATTTGACTAGCAAAACAAACTTTCTAAATTCAGTAAAGCAACTTCTACTTTGACTTGGAGAATAAATCTTTCTAAAATCAAATAACTCCAAATCAAAATAGTAATAAACTCAAAACACTGGGAATTAGAAATATATTAGGTGTCTCCAAGGTTTCATAGCCTCCCGAATCTGAATTTTCCATAATGAAGATTGAATTCCTATTTTGTTGTAGAAGTTGGTATCACGGATCCTTTGTGCTTTGATTCTCATCATTCCCCCCTTCCTCGAAAAGATTTGTCCTCATATCTTAACCATAATGTTGTTGATGGCATGAAAATAAATACACATCCTCTACGGTCCATCCTTTTTTGTTTCAAGTAATACATGTAGAACACATGGACTAATCAATTCCTCCACTTGGCTTTGAAGCTCTCTTGTCTCCGCTAGTGGCAAACCCCTACGATCATCCTCAGGGATTACATACTTGAACTCCTGTAACAAGGAAGAAACAACATTAGACAAAGAAGAATCAAGATCGTTATTGTTCAAAAGCGTCTCCTTGTACAAAAAGTACAAACATGGAGAAATTAGAATAAAAAGCACTCTTGAGCTCACTATCTTTGATAAAGAAGCTTTCCTTTCTTTTTGTTTCCCCTCCTTTTTCATAGTTCACTTCTTGATCTTTTTTTCTTTCACTCTCTTTCACACTTTTTTTTTTTTATTCACTATCTTTTTCACTCTTTTTCTTTTGTTCACTCTCTTTTTCATTCTTTTTTAATCACACTCTTGCTTTAACCTCGCTTGATCTTCCTTACTTGTTTTGGTGTCAAAGTTACAAGAGTTATAGATTCTTGTCTTTCATGAAACAAATGATTCTTGAAATTGTCATGGTTGCCTCTCGATCATGATGCAATTGTTCTGGGCGATATAGGTGTTCCGTAAGATCACACCCATGTTGGGACGCGTCTGGAATGAAAAATCGTTCTGCTGAGATCATCCGACCGTGTTACGGGTGACCTGGTGGGTCTCCGGGTGCAAATGATCGTTCATGGGTGACACTCTGTAAGTCACTCCATTGCTGTTTCTGTTTAGTATCATTCCGGGTGATATCTTATTCTCCGTGATTAGGTGCTAGGTGGTTGATATTGGGTCAGTTAGACGTTGTGATTTGGCGCGATCGCTCCTCTGACTGATTACGATCTTGATAGCCATATGCACCATATCCTCCAACTCTCGTAATGTGTACAGATTCCCACCACATTTTTGAATTTACTGTTTAAACACAACGAAACCTCGCCATTGTAGCCTCTTGATCTTCTTCAATGTTTGCTCTAGTCATTGCAACCTTCATCTCCTTATAATACTCCTTCACACTACGACTGCCTTGCCTCAGGTTTTGCAACTTGTTGTACAACTCTCGATAATAGTAAGTTGAAACAATTCTCTTTCTCATCACCCTCTTCATCTCTTCCCATGTTTCTGCTTCTTGGCTCCCTTATTGATCTCATGTTAAAACTAATTGGTCCCTTCTTGTTGCATAGTCCGAGAACCTTATGGCAACAAGTTTCACCTTCTTATTTTTAGAATAATTGTGACAATCAAAAACCAACTTCACCTTCCTCTCCCACTCAAGATATGCCTCGAGGTCATTCTTTCCTTGGAAAGATGGAATCTTCATCTTAATGTTTCCCAAATTATTACCTTCCTAATTCCTATCTTCTCTATGACTCCCCTCATACCTCCTGCTACTAACACCCGAATCATAACCATTCTCATCCTCAAAGTCTTCTTTGTCATAATCTTCTTCGTCACCCGCACCCCTCTTCTTGGCAGCCTCTCCCTTCTACGCCCTATGGGAGGGTTTCGTGGGTGTTCGAAGCTTTGCTCCACCCTCTCATGGAATTGTTCCAATTCATCCCTAAACATTCTCTGTACTTCTCTAGTTAAGGCCTGCTTAATGAACTTCATGTCAACTCCTCCCGCCACACCTTCAGATGCGTTGTTGTTTGACATAGTGCTGCAAAAACAAGGTTAGAGAAAAAAAAGAGTGAGGACCTCACAAATCCACTTTCTCGCTCACGGGTTTTCACTTGAAGAATGATTCACTCAGTTCGCTCGTGTTTTCACACAATATATTTGGTTTTTTCTCACTCTAATAATCTAACCACTCTTGCCTTTTTCTACTCATAATTTCTCTTCTAGTTCTTTTGGAACTAATCAAACAAATCAGATATTTCCAAAAAATTCAATCAAAAACCTATCAAATGACAGGTTGGTGGCGTTAACCAATATTCAAGGTTTCTTTATTTTTTATTTTTTATACTATGGTGGGGATTGGATTGCTAGCAACTAGAATGATGATAAACTTATAGGAATTTATTTTTTTTTCTTTTTGTTAACACAGAATGGGTATTCAAGAAAGCAGGCAAAGTTATATCCGATCAAGAATGAAGAAAATCGGATTTGGGATGGAGTAGATATTAGGTTGTGACTAAAATTGGGGATTAAACAAAATTTAGAAGGAACAGATGGAAGTGGTGACTAAATTGGGTTAGGACAAAGAAGAAAAGAAAAAACATAAAAGATAAATGACTAGTAAAAATATAACTTTTGTTGCTCAGATGCAAGTAATCTGAACCCCGTCAACTTGTGAGGAGACTTGTGATCAGATTAGCTCGGAAGAACCGCTCTAGTATTTGGCTTGGATGGAAGACCTCGACCCGTTGCTTATAGAGAAGCGGGAACCAGCAGTACGTGAGGACACCACAATCGGTGATGGAGATCCGATTGATAAGTCTTGATGAACATCACGGAATAACCGATAAGTTCAAAGAGTTCTTTTAAGAACCAAAGAGAAATTTAAACTCTCAATTTTATAAATGCTTAAAACATGTAGAATGTAGGGATAACAAGCCTTTAAATAGGCCCAAAAATATGAAGAATAGAAACTAAATATTTGGCCACAAGGAAAGTAAACATCTAGCCAAAAACAAGAAAGGAAACTAACATACTTTTTCCTAAAGTAACACACTAAAAAAAAGGAAACTAGATAATTCTAGGATAAGGCTTAGGAATCAAATCAGCCGCAATCTGGAATAAATCAACAGCAAATCAGCACCAAATCAGGAACAAATCATAACCAAATCAGCTCCAGAAATAACGACGAAATCAACACGGAAATACGAGTAAATCTTTTCTAACAAAAATAACTCCTATTTGACTAGCAAAACAAACTTTCTAAATTCAGTAAAGCAACTTTTACTTTGACTTGGAGAATAAATCTTTCTAAAATCAAATAACTCCAAATCAAAAAGGTAATGAACACAAAACATTGGGAATTAGAAATATATTAGGTGTCTCCAAGGTTTCACAGCCTCCCAAATCTGAATTTTTCATAATTAAAATTGAATTCCCAATATTTGTTGTAGAAGCTAGTATCACGAATCCTTTGTGCTTTGATTCTCATCAGTTTGTCATGACAATCTCCTCTTGTTATGCATATGTAGACCTCTGGAATAATTGTCGCGACATAAATAAATTTGTTGCGACACAATGAGTTACTGGATGGTCTTCAAGGATGCTGTGACACTATCATGACATTTATGCTTGACATTCCTTTTAGATGGATGCCGCAACAAGATTTTGAATGTCGCGACAATGTTCTACTCTTTCTCCAGTGACTCTTCTCTTTTGTTGTCACGACATAAATTGAAATATTGTCGTGACATATCTTTTGTCATATGCCTTTAGTCTTTTCAACATCTTTTCTTTCTCTTTTTGCTTCCTTTAATCGTGATTCCTGCAAAACAATAATTTTGGTGAAGATTATATCATTTTGCATTAAAATAAGCATCAAGGCCTCAATTATGCATGCAAATATGGACTTAAAGCTATATGAGTTTCACACTCATCATATGCACACGTAATTGGTTACTTAGTTTTGTTGGTAAGTTTTTTTATTAAGAATTTGTAATAAGTATTTTCCTTTATACATTTACTTATTAATTTATGCGTATTTTATTTATAGATGATGATGATGACTCAACCAACATTGATGATGTACATCTTTCTAATGTAGGGTTAAATATTGTTGTTGGAGATAATGCAGATGAGGATGAAGAATAGGGGAATATGAGATTTCATTTGAAACTTCATATTTGTAATTGTAAAGATATTATTTAGTTGTTACTTTATTATTTTGGTACTTTGAATATTAACGTGTTTGTTAGCGATATTTATTGAACTTGGACTTGTTATTTCATTGATGATTTGAACTTGATTGTGGTTGGTAATACTATTTCATTGACATTTTTAGGTTTTTATAAGAAGGTGATCATTTCATTGATGAATTATATTTTCTACTTTAGATGGAATTGGTGTTTCTTTTTGTGTAATGAAAAATTATGCAGTTTTTTTGGTTTGTTTTAGCCATGCCATATTGGCAAGGATAAATTTTTATGTAAAAATATGATTTCATGCAGTTTTTGGGTCTATTTTAGGCTTTTAGTAGATAATAAATATTGAATTAGATAAAAAAAAATCTATATGTACATGTTTTTGGCATGTTTGAGCATTTTTAGTATTTTAGCCCATTTTGGCCCACAACCTATGTAGGTTGAACTGAGCTTACTAATGGTTGGCCCGACCCATTTTGACCTACGGCTTGAGTGGGCCAAGCCAAAATGGGTTGGGCCAATTCGTTTCTCATTTCTAATTTTGTAGCACCTTTTTTCGGTCCGACCCGATTGGCAGATCCGAACCTGTCACGCCCGAATCCGAGCAGACTCGATTAGGCGGATCAGGAACCGGTTTAGGGACCCCGAGACTCGGGGCTGGGACTCTCTTTACCCCGATTTTTTTTTGTTTTTAAAACCCGGCGAATTTTTGTGGGTATGGCCTGACTTATAATAATTCAAAATCATATCAAAGAACTACCAGGAGTGGTGTCATCAAAATCTAGACACATATCTTGGTCCATTTACATATACAAGCGGAACTTTTACATTACAAATCAGAGCACAGAACCTACATGTAGTGAACCCTTACAAGTGTATTTGGCCCGGTGTATCGGAAGTCTTGAATGTCTTCTCTGTACCTACACAGTTAAAGCCGTTATAAGCTTTCGCTTAGTGGGAAACATATATCTTATGCACTTCTACACTTTTAACGCATAAAACAAAACGGATAATATCAAATTCCATGCATTTATTTTATGAACTTATCTAGTACTTCTTCTTATAACGGGCTTAAACTTATTCGGATCTCCAGTAGGAGTTACACATAAGCTTATTCTTATACTGGAACTTATGCTTATCACAGGACTTATGTTCATTCGGGACTCCGTATGAGTTCTGAGCTTATTCTTATTCGGAACTTATACTTATTTCTGCAGGATGCGGGAGTACCCGTGGAGTGTCTGGAGACTTATACATGTCTTACGGAACATCTTGGTCTTATGGAACTTATCTTGGTATTTGAGACACATGCGGTATTTCGGATCGATCGTGTATTCTGGAACTTATACTTGTCTTACGAGACTTGTTACGGTCTTCTGAGAACTTGGACATGTATTTAAGATCTTATACATGTCTTCACGAGCCTATACTTATCTTACGGATCTTATCATGATATTACAGAACTTAGACATGTATTTTAGATCACATACCTTCTTCTGGGCTGATAATACTTATCTTACAGATCTTATACAGGTGTTACAGAACTTGGACATGTATTTCAGATCTTATACATGTCCTACAGAACGTATACTTATCTTACGGATCTTATTCTTGTGCGAAGGTACCCGTAGGTTCGATAAGTCGAACAGATCAGAATCATATCACATGCAAGGTCAGATCAGATTTATCTGGATACATTCCGGATGGACATTTAGTCCATAGCGGATCTGGATCTAGCGGATACATATGCAGTTCACTCTGATTGAACATATCCGATAACAAAGTTATTGGTTTAAATCTGCTCATATTCGAGTTACACCGCGCTCGGAGAGTACCCGTAGGGTACTCTTGGACTTATACTTATAATGCAGACTTAGCCTACTTCTGCGTCCCGAGGTACGGGTAGTCTTTACGCCTTATCAGTCTGAATGGACAATCAAATACGGGAGTACACATGGGGTACTGCGGGTTTAATCAGTCTGGGGTGCTAGGTACTCACAGACTTGATGAAATACGAGAGTACCCATAGATACTACGGAGACTTAATCGATTCACGGGAGTACGTGAGCGAGGTTTGAAAAATCGAGAAATATCGGCGATATTTGGCCCAGATATTCGTGTATCGGCGAATCTGAGCCGATATTTCCTTGGAGTTGTCGGTCTCGCCCAGGAAATTTAAACTTGTCGGTTTTAAGTAAATTTCGTGATATCGGTTTTTACGATTGCCGATGTTCCCGAAATATCGGTCAACGATCCTGAATCGGCGTTCACTCTTGTTTATCATTGGATATTGTTCATTACTGTACATAAAATGGAGAATTTGTTGTTGTTGAGGGGTTCGAACCACTTGCCATCACGGAGTTTCCAACCTCCTATCCATATTCAAGATGCCCTTGTAATATATATTACAAAATTTTAATATATTATCTTTAATAAGTTTATGAATATTTTTTTAATCATTTATAATAGCTAAATACAAATATAAAATATAAAAAAATATTGTATTCTATGTTATTACAATTTCAAATTTAAAAAAACTATTGAATAAAATATTTTGTATAAATTATATAAAAATAATTTATTTCTTAATTAAATATATTTTAATAAAAATCATTTAAATTTTATAAACAAATATAAATATAGGAAAGAATGTAAAAAAATCAAATCTAATTGATATTATCATTCTCTATGCTTTTAAAATAATTTTAATAAATGGCAAATATATTCTTAATTTTAAATAATTTTTAATTATCGATATTTATGTAAAAATATCCGCCGATATATCTCCGATATATCAAATATATCCGTAAAATCAAGAATACCCGATATATCCGTCAAAACGAATGTTTTTCATCGCGCCGTAGGTGCTTCGCGGAGACAGCGACGAGGACTTGTCGGGGAGAGCGGAACTTATTCGGATGCGGGGTTATTCGGTGCGGGAGTTATTCGGAGTGCGAGTACGTAGGTACTATGGGAACTAAATCAAATACGAAGTATCCGTAGGTACTCTTTGGAACTCCAATCGATTCTGAGGACAAAACATTCGGATCTGAAGTACGTAGGTACCACGTAGCAATCGGATACGGGAGTACGTAGGTACCCGCGAAGACTTAATCGAGATACGAGGAGTACGCGTAGGTACCGCCGACGGTCTGGTACATTCAGATCTTTATTTTTATTCATTATTCAGTGTTTTATCATATGGTTGTCGACTACCCTAGACGATCATAAGAAATGAAGTAGGGCCTTGATATAATAAGTACGAAGGTACAATACGAAACGAAGTGCCATAGCGCACCGGCGATGCGAACCGTCGGGGCGTGCACGCCTGCAACCGAGTGCCGTAGCACGGCGATGCCGGAGCACCAATCAGCGTGGCAGCCGCCTTGGCCAGGAGTGTCGTAGCACAGTAAAAGTGCCAAGCATAGCGAGTCTTGAGACGCAGCGGGGCGTCCACTCATTCATTCTTGGTCACAAGTGATCCAGTTGTCGTATGTCTTTTCGAAGCTTTATAACCTTTCTTAATCACATTCTATGATCATGACGTTTTATCTTTCATATTCGTATTCAGTTCATGGCCCGATTCGTTTTAAATGTTTTAGGTCTATTCAGTTTCATGCCTATTCCATATGGCATTTGAATCTTATCTGAGAATCTTTGTGTATTCACACATCGTTCATATTCTTGTCCACTCAGCATGCTCTAACACTGCTTTAGAAATTGGAATCGTTCAATTGAATCATCCGAACTAAATTTATGGCATTTCATGCCAAACTATGATCAGTTTACGGGATTACTGCAGGAACAATCTGAATTTCTTATTTTTTTCAGGAGGCTTAACTTCATACCTGACCCTATTTCTTTATATTCATTTGAAGCTAAGGTGCTAAGGGTTCATTTCCAACTGGAATCACCCAAATCGAAGCACCGAAACTCAAGTTACGTTCAAAACAATTCGAACTACTCTATGATCAAATCTGATGCAAGAATTATTATATGATGGTCTCTACTTTGATAGAATTTTAGACCACTTAGAGTCACAGACGCATGACAATTTATTTTTAGGTTTGGTTCTGAAGGCTTTATTTAATTGACCACTTGAATCATCACTCAAATCGGATAAGAAATGAGCAAGTTATGGCCAAAATACAAAAACTAGTCGAATCGGGAACAGAGTTAGTGTATCGGTACACCCCTAAAGTGTACCGGTACACTTTGGCCAAAAAATGACTGAATCCAGTGTACCGGCACACTTTCTAAAGTGTACCGGGTACAAGTCACCCGAATGTCTTCTTAAATGCATATTTTCCCCTTTTCATGCAGAATTTTTCATCCCAAACCAAATCTATACTTCAAACACACATCAAAAACACTTCAAATTCACCTTGTAATCTCCTTTCTATTCAATTCATCTTTCAATTACATATCTTTCTTCAAAATTATTTCATGAATTTCTTCCAAAACCCTTCTAATATGGTTATAACTCCATCCTCAAACCAAAAACATGAATATGATAATTTGGTTTACTAAACCTAACTCATTTACTTTATATTAACCATGAATCCATCCTCAAAGGAAGGATTCCATAACCATCTGTGCCAATATGTTTACCTAATCTTTACTTTCCATAATTTTTGGGCTAAGATGAAAACCCTAGCAAAACCCTAGGTTTGAGCAAGATAATCAATTACAAACCCAAAGATCCATGCCAAATCTCATAGAATTCTATAATCAAGCGTGAGTTTCCATAATTGCTCGGGCTCTC
This sequence comes from Tetrastigma voinierianum, assembly GCA_016808115.1. NCBI lineage: Eukaryota > Viridiplantae > Streptophyta > Magnoliopsida > Vitales > Vitaceae > Tetrastigma > Tetrastigma voinierianum. Next base: position 1,378,089 of record JAEQBH010000138.1, on the reverse strand, counting down.
CTCTCTTTCATTCTCTCTTTCTTCTTTCTCCTCCTCTTCTTCTTCCTTCTCCCATCCGGTTCCCTCTTTTTGGAGACCAATTTGGTCTTAAATCATGGATTTGTTAAGGCCATGTTTGGCCTTCCAAAACCCATTTTTTGGGTTAATTTGCTTTATTTACTTTTAAGTCCTCCATCTCGCCATTTGTAGTTCAATTCTTCTCCTTTATTTCACTTCTGCCCCAAATCTTCTTAATCCATGCCTTATGCTCCTTTTGGACAAATTACAATTTTGTCCTTAAGTGTTGTAATCCTCTCAAGGTCTCGCTTTCCATGTTTCGCATTTAACTACAAACAAATAAATTATGCTTACAAAATACCCTAAACATGTTGAAAACGACTAGGGTATATTTTGGGATGTTACAGAACCGGTTCCAGTGGATGCTCGTTTAATTCTTTTTTTGTTTACCTTTTATTTATTTGTGTTTTTTTTTTCAAAAGTGTCACGACTCGAATCCCTGACCTGACCCGAATGATGGATCCGAACCGAAGTCCGGTTTACTCTGACCGTTTTTATTTATCTTATCAAAAACATTTTATTTATGTCATTTCATTTTAGAATTTTTAATTACTCGGAAGCATTTCAAATGGTAGGCTCATAAACATTTACTTTTATACAATACGTTTACAAATGGCGTATCATGCCTTTACAAAATGATATACAAAACAATAGTCTGTAAAGATTAACTCTTTGTTTCACAAACGTCACATGTTCAAAAAGAATGGTATGCATATGACTCAGGTATTGATTCGTGCCACGGCAGGTGGTGATCCTAATCAACAAAATTTGTTTCCTATTTTTCTCCCACGCCGTAGTCAAGCCACCGGCAAAGATACTTCCGGGCCTGTGTCGAACACGCGACGGCCATCTTACAAACATTTGTATCATGGTTCAAAATGGTGAGGCTTTCTATCGATTTTTGGATTAAGATTGAAAAGTGTGGGGTGTCATGTCACTCAAAGTTAACCTAAAATGTTTAAAATAAGGTGTAGAATGGAGACCTTGAAGTCTTCGGGTCACTAGCTTGATAAAATGAGGTTATAAAGGTGTCTTCTGTCATTTCGCATTGTAAGCAAATGACATATATCATATCCAAACCGGATCTTTGTTTAACTTTAAAAATCAACCCTTTAAAATCACCCTATTTGAGCCAAAGCATTTCATCGAAAGCATTTAATGTTCCTAGCTTGAAAATACATCATTTAACCTTAATTTCTAAAGGGGCTTGTAAATGACATCTGAATGAATGTCAAGTGTATCTACCATTAAGAATACACTCGAACCCTAAAGCATGCCAAGTATTGACCAAAGGTGAATTAAATAAGCATTAAACCCTAGGTTGGAAAGTTTGGAACACATAAATGCAGAACCTGCTTCATTTAAAAAACAAGAGGACACCCGCAAACCACCATTAACCAACCTAGCAACCCTCCTTCGTTTTGAGGCTTATTAAACATCCTTTGAGTTGTCATCCTCAAAGGGGTGTGTTTGGCAACCGAGAAAATGAGATAAAGAAGAGAGAGAAGAGAGAAAACTGGGACAAAAGGAAAAGCTGCACAAAAATGAAAGTTAGCAAAAGTTAAGGTTACAATTTGTCCATATATTATATAGTCATATGATGTAAATACCAAAATAAATCCTAAAATATGACGTTGTAATAAGACGGAATTACACAAAACTAGGGTCAAGCTGGATCACAAACAGAGTGTGGTAGCAATTTCATATGCATGAATTTCGCTATGATAGCGGCCCTCGCTTTATGAGAGCACTTCGCTATGATAAATAAATTCACATCATAGCGAAGGTTTGCGTGCATACTGTAAATTTGAATTTCGCTTATACAAAGACTTTTCTACAAGATAAGACACACAGGTAGCTAATTTCGCTATCATAGAAAAATTTACATAGCGAATTTCGCTTAGGATTGCGCAATTTTGCATCCTGCGAAATCTCGCTATGCCATAAAGAAAAATTCTCGATCTCCCGTGATTGCATCCTCGCATCACCTGCCGCATTTCTTCATTTCCAGCTTGACATTTCTTCATCCCGGCTTGATGAAATCGCCAAGAATCCATACGAACTCAGCATAAAACATCACAATTACGATGCCAAGCTTGATATGATGGCCGAGGTTCCCAAAACCTACAAAACTACCAAAAACAACCTCGAAACAAAATCAGTAGTACTAAACGGACCTGCACATGTCAATCGGCTTAATTAATATGATTAGTACGCAAAAAACACTCAAAACCTATCTTAAATAGGACTCAAAATAGCACTTTTTGGGTACTAATCAGGTATATACTTAAACGCCGCAACTTTCTTGACTCAAGGCTTCGATCTTGCTTTTTTCCTTCGTTTACTTGAAACTTCACAAGATAGATGTATGAAACTACACGCTAAGCATTTTCATGCTTAGTGGTTCTATACGCCTCTATTCAAATTTTTGAGTTTAACACGACGCATTTATCATAAAACCATGCCTTTTATATCAAACTATACTCATGCTTATTCATTTTTACATGCTTTCACTTTACAAATCATTGATCACATCAAAATATGCATTTTCACATGCTTTCACTTTACAAATCACTGATCGTATCAAAATGTGCATTTTCACATGCAACCAATTTATTTAACTCAATTCATGTGATTCAAACATATACTCCCAAGGATGTATTTAGTTTACAAATCCCATTTACACTCATCAAAGTTTGTTATTTCACTTTGTTTATACAATTCACATTCATGACGGATTCGCCTCGTGAATCCCGCTCTTTTGTCATTCTGAATGTGCTTACACATTTAACACTTTCGTCTTCCCATCACGATCGATAAGTCAATCGTGCATCCCGCCATGTGGGACATTTTAACAATGCCATACACCATCATTTACGTATGCCGATTGCATCCCGCCAAGTGGGACATTAAACAATTTCGGTTTGCCTTCATGACGGATCGAAAGACCCCGCCATGTTGGTCATCTGCATCGATTCAACTGTGATGTCAAGAATTGACTAACTGAGTTTACAATCCAATTAATCACTCACATGCAATTAATTGTCGACATTTCAAATATCGCATTTTCAAATCCATATGCCCTTCGTAATATCATTTCAAAGATATACTCATTCATACTCATTTCGTGCCGTATTTAGTAAACTACCAAACACTTGAAATATGAATATAATTACGGTGAACAAAGAACTAACAATACTTGAATTAGAATAGAGGTCCGAAAAACTAACCGAAGTTGTCAGCTCTTGTTTCTCTTTCTTCGATCTCGGTCCTAGGTTAGGTGATCCTCATCCGTCCCTAGTCAATAACAATTATGCCACTCTTAATGGATAAACAATTATTATACATTTTTAGTGGATGACAATTAATCTTTGTTAACGGTTTTGGGTTAAGACACTAAGTCTACCCGTTCTCTTCGCCTTAGCAGCGAGGTACGATGCGTTTTTCACTTAGTTCCATTCTTATTTGAACCTCCATTAATAATTTATTAGGGTCCTTAAACTATCGGTGTACGAATACGAGGTGTTCGTAACCAAAATCTAAAAATTGCTTGCTGTGAACAATAGCTACGCCGCGAAATGCTACGCCTCAGCGTACCCGAGGGGTGCCATTTTGGTACCTCGGCCTCGTCGCGACGAGGTATCAGCGCCTTGGTGTGGAGTCCTGCGCCGCGACGTGGGTTCCTCTGACTGGCGTAGAGCCCGATAATGCGGATTTTCTAGTTTTCCTCCTTTTTGCGATTTCCTCCCAAAATCCTCAAAATCCCAAAACAAAACATGGGAATCATTCCCAATAACATCATAATATCATTAAGTGACCCTGAAAGCGAGAACACATGGGATGGTTTGGGGGTTTTACCTCTGCTAAACATCAAATACAACTTTCTAGGGTTTAGAGTTCATACCATGAATCTTTTGAAACTCTATGCCTAGCTTCCTTCTTCCTCCTTGATCACTTGGAAACCCGGAAATGGGGATGATCATCGTAAAAGCAGCGATTCTCCTCAACCTGCTTCTCTTCTCACTCTCCCTCTCAAATACGTTTTTGCCCAAATGCACAAATGTGCTCTTCTAAGACCACATTTGGTCTTATTTCTCTATTTAAGTATAAGGTCATGTTTCGCTTACACACAAATTTCATTTCTCTTTTTTTTTTCTCCTTTTTGGTCTTCATTTCACTTTCATTTATCATTTAATTCACTTTTGCATTTAAGCTTATTCTATTATTGACCCTTAGGTCCTCATTTTACCAATTCCAAATTTTCCCTTTTACACTTGGGTTTATTTTCGAGTTCAATCAATTTCTCTATTTTTAGCGCCTAACATTTAATCATATGCTCACATATTCATTTAACATTTCACAATTTATCAGTTTTCCGGGAAAAACCCAAGTTTGGCTCAATTCATGCTTGGAATATATAATAAAATTATTATAAAAATTTTAGGGTATTTTTGGAGCGTTACAAATTTAGAGTTGGATTTGGTTTTCTATACTTTTTTTGATAAATTTATTGCTTATGTTATTTATTTATTTTTATTATTTATGTTATTATGAATTAAAGGCAAGGTTAGATTTTGTCATGGTTTTGTCAAAAATGCTTATATCAAATTTTTTTTTTTTATAAAAAAAAACTAAGTTTTGATGAAAAAAAAGTCCTTAAAAAAACCAAAAAAAAAAAAAAAAGTTCTTATTCTTTCGCATATTCTCCTTTTTTTAATTATCCATTCAAATCATTTCTCTTGTTGGGTTTCCTATTTGATTTGGGTATCCTTGTCTTTTTTCCCTTTTTATACCTCCAAAGATTCTCTTACTTTATCACTTGAATGTACCTATTTGAGTTTTCACTTAATCAATATTTTTGCTATTGGGTATTGTTTTTATTACTTCTTGTAATTGTTATTTGGAACTTGATATTATTTTTTGGCGATACGAGATAAACAAGTTTATATTATACAAGTTAGGGATTCATCAACAATGACAAATATAGAAGAATCAAGGGAGAATGTATGTAATGTAGGTATTCGTTAGGATTTTAATATGTTAATGATTGCTATACATAACAAATTGAAATAACAAACAAACTAGTTGTTATTTTTACATGTTTAGGAAAATAATCACATAAATCATATCATGATTAAGTTTTACTTACAAAGAACTTAACAAATGTTAAGTTTTCAATTGAATGTTTTAAATATGTTTACAATATACTTAGAATTTTAATTTTAGGTCATACTCGATGTGTTCTATTGTTAACATTTTTTCTTAACATGAAATAAAAATGTGTGACTTTGCAGACTACTAGTACTTCAAAATTTTGGATTCAAAGTATACATAATAAAGATCAATTCCCTTCTTAGGTATAGATGTCTTTATCTAATTATATCTATCTAACTTTGTTAACATAAAATTTTTTTATTTATGCAATGGGGATTGTGGTATGTGTTTGATCAAATTTCCGGAGTACCTTATGCACAATCATCCAATAGACACATTAACAAGCGAACGAATGAGATTGTTTAGAGAAAAAATGACAATAGAATTATATTTTCATCAAGATCTTCCAATACACTCTCCCACTTGTAATTGAATATTGATGAACATGCTTGTGTTGTTAAAATATAATCTTTTATAAAATGTTTATGTAAATGACTCTTATGTATCTTTTGAGAAGTTTTATATTTTATTGCATCTATTGATAATTGTGACTATTTTATAATTTTGTTTGTAAAGAGATCTTAAAAATAGTGTCATTAAAGTGAACTTAGTTTTTAATAAGTGTAATTTTGGTGATCTTAACAATGTCATGTACATGTAAAAAATGAAACAAAAAACTTAACTTGTTTAACTAAAAACTCAGCTACTGTTAAGTTCACTTAACTTCAGTTACGTTAAGATGAAGTTGTTTATATAACTAAAAACTTAACTATTGTTAAGTTCAACGTAAAATAAACTTATGTTCATGTAAAGTTGTTTAACTAAAAACTTAACTACTATTTGTTCAGTGTAAAAGAAACCTAACTTTAGTTACGTTCAGGTGAAGTTGTTTAACTAAAAACTTAACAACTGTTAATAGTAAATGAAATTTAACTACAGTTATGTTCAAATGAAGTTGTTTAACTAAAAACTTAACTACTATTAAGTTCATTGTAAAAGAAATTTAATTTAGCTACGTTAAGTTAAAGTTATTTAACTAAAAACTTAACTACTATTAAGTTCAATGTAAAATAAACTTAATTGCATTTACGTTTAGGTGAGGTTATTTAACTAAAAACTTAACAATTGTTAAGTTCAATGTAAAAGAAATTTAACTAAAGTTACGTTCAAGTGAAGTTGTTTAAATAAAAATTAAATAACTGTTAAGTTCAATGTAAAATAAACTTTACTATAGTTACGTTCAGATGAAGTTGTTTAACTAAAAACTTAACAACTGTTTAGTTCAATGTAAAATAAACTTAACTTTAGTTACGTTCAAGTTTTACATGTTAAAATACAAATTTTACTCTTTTGATACAAAACCTATTTACAAACATTTTCTTTCATGTTTGTTCTAAAAATTTTGTTTTCCACCATAACTAAATAATGTTTAGAATACAAAATCACCGTTATCTTTTTCCCCAAATAGGTTTACATACCTTCATTTGCTCTTGACATATGTTAAGAATAACTTGATGGGTTTTATCGGTGCTAAGAATAACTTGGTGGATTTGCATATCTCAAGTATTACAGTCTTCGTGAATGAGATAGAATAAGAAGTGTTCATATATTGTACTATTATTGAGCTGAGTGTTGATGGGTTTTATCGGTCTTTAGCGATGGCTTGGTGAAAGAGATACAATATGAGATATGAGACGTGAATTTTTGGAGGAGATTATGACCAAAACTCTAAGCATTCACAACTGAAAGTCTTAGTAAAAGAGATAAAATATGAGGTGATGAGAGCTGAAATTTTGGAGATGACGACTTGACACATAGCAAAAATTGGAGGGATACTCTATAAGAAAGAAAGAGCCAAATATAATATGATGTGTTTTTTGAGGGAAATAAATAAGGGTAAAAATGTCCAAACTAGGTTATATCTCAAAAGTTTCAAGGGGAGGGGTTACTTTTCCAAATAGCTCTTTATTTTGTCCCTTTTAACCAAATATCCCTTGTATAAAATGGCTTTAAGAACTCACATATTAAAAATCTTCTTGTCCATTCATCATTAGATGAATACCACTTATAACTTTTATCAATTAAACTCAAACTATGAGAAGTCTGACTATACTTGACTATGCTCTCAAGCATTATATAAGTACAGTTTCATCTAGAAATACAATTCTATCTTAAGACGATCAATGTATTAATCCCACCAACCGTTTAATATATTGAAAGAATTGTTTTATCCTACATTAAAAAAAATTATTTAATTCAAAGTCATTCCGTAATTTAACACACAAGATTGTTTTTAAATATTTTATTATCATATAACTTATATTAAAAAGATTTATTAAAAAATGTTTGATATTTTTATATTTCTAGTAATAAATTATGTAAAATTTAAAATGAAATAGTTAAAACAACAAAGTTTAACATATTCATCCCATATTATAATACTAATAATTATTAAACTCTTGTGGTACAAAAGGAGAGATTTGGCTCCATATTTATAGTTAAAATATAGTTTTTTGTAGAAAAAGTATCGAAAAATGACAATTAATAAGTTAGTTATTTAAAAAAATTAAATAAAGAATTTCAAGATAATCGAGCCAACCCGAACCAAACTCGAATGAGCTATAAGCCAAAATGAGTTGAACCAATTTATTGATTCTATTCGAATCATCAATTTTATAACTCAACCTTCAAAAACTCGAGACATAGTGGATTGGTTTACCGTGCTCAGCCATATTGTACAACTTAAATCAAATAAAGAAATTTAACGTATGTTTCTTTTATTGTTGCCTTTCCATTCCTTGGTTGTCTTAAGGTTTTATAAAATCAAATATCTACAATTTCTTGTATCAAATATCTGGAAAATGAATGTGGGAGGAAAAATCGGGTGAAATGGTATGAGAATGATAGAAGGGTAATTTCGTTAGAAATTGGATTGTTTGGATTGTTATAAAATAAAGAGGTTAGTTTTCCATTTTATTTTTTTGTTCTTTCTGAGCGGTTATTGCTTTAATTAATAATTCAGGACTCGACTGAGTCATGAGTCAATGCGTCACATTAGAGCTCCTTTCACAGCACTGTATAGGCCCGATTCCCTCTCCATCCATCACCAATTCAACTTCTCAACAATCCAGGGCCAATTAAATCAAAGTTCAGAGCACAAAATACACTCTCACCTTCTGAAAATTTGCCTACAACAATGCCAGCGAATCAAAATCCGCCACCCATTCGACGAAACGCCTCAAAGACTAGCTCAAGCTTCAAGAACCAGCAAAACCATCCACGCACAGACCCTGATATTTGGGTTTGGATCAAAAGGGCAGCTGGGTAATGCCATTGTTGATTTATATTCTAAATGTGGCAATGCGGAATTCTCTTTGAAGGCATTTAACCAGCTTGAGAAACAAGATATACTGGCATGGAACTCAGTTCTTTCCATGTATTCCAGGCAGGGAGCAGTGAAGCAGGTTATTAGGTGTTTTCAGTCATTGCAGAATTGTGGGGTGCCGCCAAATCAGTTCACTTATGCTATTGTTTTGTCGTCTTGTGCAAGATTGGTGGATATTGATTTGGGAAAACAAGTCCATTGTGGTGTTATTAAGATGGGTTTTGAATTTTATTCCTTTTGTGAAGGTTCTTTAATTGATATGTATTCAAAATGTGGTTCTCTGGTTGATTCTCGGAAAATATTTGATGCAGTGGAATACCCTGATACAGTTTCCTGGACAGCAATGATTGCAGGGTATGTTCAAGTTGGTTTGCCTGAGGAGGCACTTAAGGTGTTTGAGGATATGCAGAAACTAGACCTTTTTCCAGACCAGGTTGCATTTGTGACTGTCATAACTGCATGTGTTGGTTTGGGAAGGCTTGATGATGCGTGTGATTTATTTGCCCAAATGCCCAACCCAAATGTTGTAGCATGGAATGTGATGATTTCTGGGCATGCAAAGAGGGGTTGTAATATAGAAGCTATCATTTTTTTCCAAAACATGTGGAGAACTGGTGTTAAGTCGACACGGTCCACATTAGGAAGTGTGCTGAGTGCCATTGCTAGTTTGGCAGCACTCAACTATGGCCTCCTGGTTCATGCTCAGGCAATCAAGCAGGGTTTAAATTCTAATGTTTTTGTTGGAAGTTCTTTGATCAGCATGTATGCCAAGTGTGAAAAAATGGAAGCTGCAAAGAAAGTTTTTGATGCTTTGGATGAGAGAAATCTTGTGCTGTGGAATACAATGCTTGGAGGTTATGCACAGAATGGATATGGCAGCCAAGTCATGAAAGTATTCACTGAAATGAGAAGTTGTGGTTTCCAGCCTGATGAATTTTCCTATACTAGCATTCTGAGTGCATGTGCCTGCTTGGAATGCTTACAAATGGGGAGCCAGTTGCATTCGTTTATCATCAAACATAATTTTGAATGCAACTTATTTGTAGAAAATGCATTAGTAGATATGTATGCTAAATGTGGGGCTCTAGAGGAAGCTAGACAACAATTTGAATCAATAAGGAACAAAGACAATGTTTCTTGGAATGCAATTATTGTTGGGTATGTTCAGGAAGAAAATGAGGATGAGGCATTCATTATGTTCCGAAGGATGAGTTTGGATGGGATTACACCTGATGAAGTGTCATTGGCTAGTATACTCAGTGCATGTTCAAATCTTCAAGCTCTTGAACAAGGAGAGCAGGTACATTGCTTTTTGGTTAAATCTGGTTTACAAAAAAGCCTTTATGCTGGAAGCTCCCTTATTGACATGTATGTCAAATGTGGTTCCATTGAAGCTGCCCGAAATGTTTTCTCTTGCATGCCTAACCGAAGTGTGGTCTCCATGAATGCCCTTATTGCAGGGTATGTTCAACATGATTTCGATGAAGCCATAGACCTATTCCATGAGATGCAGAATGGAGGATTGAACCCATCTGAAATCACCTTTGCTAGCCTCTTGGATGCATGTAATGGACCTGTTAAATTGAACCTGGGAAGGCAAATCCACTGTTTAATACTAAAGAGAGGCCTTTTGTCTGGTGATGACTTATTAGGTGTCTCTCTCTTGGTCATGTATATGAATTCTCAAAGGAAAAAGGATGCAGATATTCTTTTCTCTGAGTTTCAATATCCAAAGAGTACGATCTTATGGACTGCTATTATATCAGCACACACTCAAAATGGTTGCAGTGAGGAGGCTTTGCAGTTTTATCGAGAAATGCGTAGAAACGATGCCATACCTGACCAAGCCGCATTTGCTAGTGTTCTTAAAGCATGTTCCACCTTAGCTTCTCTGGCAGATGGTAGAGTGATCCACTCTCTCATTTTCCATATCGGTTTTGACTCAGATGAGTTAACATGCAGTGCCCTTGTAGACATGTATGCTAAATGTGGGGAGATTAAAAGCTCTGTTCAAGTTTTTGAAGAAATGGGTAGTAAAACTGATGTTATCTCTTGGAACTCGATGATAGTCGGCTTTGCTAAAAATGGGTACGCTGAAAATGCTCTGAAAATCTTCAATGAGATGAAACAAACACAAATAAGGCCTGATGATGTCACATTCCTCGGTGTTCTCACTGCCTGTAGTCATGCAGGCAGGGTATCTGAAGGCCGTGAAATCTTTGATATCATGGTCAATACCTATAAGATTGCACCAAGAGTGGATCATTATGCTTGTATGATTGATCTTCTGGGCAGATGGGGTTTCCTCAAAGAAGCTGAGGAGTTCATTGACAAACTAAAATTTGAACCTGATGCTATGATTTGGGCTACACTACTTGGTGCTTGCAGAATACATGGAGATGATATAAGGGCACGACGAGTGGCTGAGAAGTTGATTGAATTGGAACCTGAAAATTCTTCTTCTTATGTTCTACTTTCTAACATATATGCTGCATCAGGAAACTGGGATGAGGTTAACTCAGTGAGGAGGACAATGAGAGAAAAAGGCCTGAGAAAGTTTCCTGGATGTAGCTGGATAGTAGTAGGACAGAAGACCAACTTATTTGTAGCAGGGGATAAATTTCATCCAAGCTCTGGTGAAATCCATGCAGTTTTGAAGGATTTGATATCACTGATGAAAAAAGATGGTTTTGTTGCTGAAACCGATTCTCTGTTGCTGGATGAAGACTGAGAGAGGCACATCTTTGAACATTTTAATCTATGTTTGAAGAAAAGATGAAGTCCTTGTCCAGCTGATGTGAAAGCAGTAGATTTATATTATGGGTCTGGGTCCATTTTCCTAAGAAACGAGGGGACTATGAGGGCAAGGATGATGCTTTGAAGGTCAAGATCTGTGAAGTCCTGCAAATTAATTTCTAAGCGGTTATGTGTTCCTCTTAATATTTATGAACATTTCTAAATTTTACTCTTTAAAATTATTTTGGAGTGCTCATCTGTTGGATACAATGTTACTAATGGCGTTATTTAGCCGTGGGGCTCAGTTGATTGCCAAGGAAGCCAGCTTCAGAGGCTAATTGTTTCTAGGTGAATCTATTTTCTCTTTCACATGGGGGGCATAATTTCACTGCTGGTCTTTTAGCATATTGTTTGTCATGGTTACTCGATATTCAAAATAAGGTTGGGGCTAACTTATGTCCATAGAGAACATTGAATGGAAAATGAGCTAGAAATAGGATGTTAGATAAACTCCAACTGAAAGTTTGAGTTGAAAGAGGATTATCAGGTTTCAAAGAAAAATATGAGTTGGATCTTCTGTAATCTGGGAAAACCCTTTGTTGAAGCTCGGGATGGGAAAATCAAGTTCTACCCATTTTTAATCCTCTGAGGCTCTTATTACTTCACCCCCTAAAGCAAACACTGACCAAGGTGGCATGATCAGAAAGTTGATGGGAAGCTACTGCAGTAATTGATGCATGATGTTAAAACTTTCTTGCCTGTTTTTTTATTTTATTTTTTATTTTTAAATAGATGCTGCCTTCTCTTAGCAATAAAACAGGGCACTTCAACATTTTTGTGAAGTCTGTTATTGTGTTCTCTTAGCAAAATGTTTGATTTAGAGTTTTTGATTAATTTTTGTAACGATTTAATTCCTGCAACTTTGTCGGTTGAACTTTTACCTTCAAATGCTTTTCTTGCTTCAAAGACCAAGGATTCTTTTAGCATTTTTTCCTCGTCTTTTCTCAATCTTCTTGCTTCTTCTTCCTGCAAGGGACAATCTTTTTCATGGTTGTTCTTTCTTTTAAAGAATGGGTTTTTGTTTTCTTTCCTGCAGAATGTATGCAAGGGAATCAATATTATGGTCCCATTTTAATTTATTTGAAAAATTATAACTAAAAAGACATGAAACAAGCCTAAGATTTTAAAAATATTTGATAAAGATGATGATAAAAGGTCTAACAAATATTAGGTAGATCCTTAATAAATGCAGACGAGGTTGTATCAAAGGATCGAAAATATCGACAAAAGCAGCGGATATATCGGTGGTGGATTTTACGGAAATATCGAAAATATCAGTAAAATATCGGTGGATATTTTTACAAAAATATCGGTTCGATTAAAATTTTTCATATTTTAATTATATAGATGATAAGAAATGATTCATATCTTAATTAAGGTATATTAAAATCAAATGGATTAGTAATTATTAAATTAAATATATTATTAAGATATTATTATGTTAAACATATATTATTTATTTGTTTTTGTTATTATTTTAAATATTATATAGATAATGAGGAGATTCAAAATATTATATATTATAAGAGAATATAAGCAAGTTTGCATTTATATGTAATAAGTGCGATCAGTAAACTTTGGTGGTTGGAGGGGTGTCGACTTTCCAGAAGCATTTTGGGTGGGTTAACGAGGGAAATACTCGGAAATTTAAATCGAAAAAATTAGGAGAAAAATCAGGTATAATCGAAATTTCGGTGGAATATCTTTGTCGATCTCATGATATGCATTCGTGATATTTATATCGAGAATTCGGAAATTTTGTTCACTTTTGATTGTCACGCAATATATATGGTAGTCTTTCAAAGTTTATTGGTCATCACAAATTTGTTGAATTTCTTTATAAAATATTGTCCATTTCTAAATTAAGAGATTTGGTATTGATTTTAAGTATTTTTAAACATAAATTTTCAAATAAATTGAAATTAGACCATAACCTACTTTTCCCTATACGTAATTATCACTATCATTAATTGTTTTTTTTTAAAAGAAAACGATGTGACCCGGGAAGAAAACTTTTTGACAAAAGGTGAATAAGTATACGGAGAATACGGTTGAGGAAAACAAAGGAAGGAAGGAGTTTAAAAACAAAAATGCTTTCGAAACACTGTGGTTGGAGTAGGGTCGGTAAAATTTATTGTGATCACGATGAGCAGCAGGCTGGCAGCGATTTTATGGGTTTGGGTTTGAGTATAATCGTGTTTTTGGGTGTATTTATTTATTTTGGCCCACCTAGCGTTAATAAATAAGGTCGTATTATTGGTGATCTATCCCCAATTTGGCGCAGATGCCGTTTAATTATTATATTAATTAATTACTTTATTTAATAAGTTATTTATATTAAATATGAATTATTAATAATTCCTATGAATTTAATAATAAAATTAATATCGTGTTAAATTTAATAGGTTATTTGTGTTAACGTGTATTGAATAATTAATTATAATTACTTATTATTTTTAAATAATCGAATTAAATGAGTTATATTCGTGTTGATGCATGCGAATAATAAATGGGTTGGGTTTGGAGTTAGCAGTGTTGGCCAGCGTTTGTGTCGTGTCGGGTTTGGGTTATGAAATGTTGGCATGATTTGTATATTAACCATACAAATCTGGCTCATGGCCATCGGCATGAATTATACTTTTCAGGTTGGAGGTTGGTTTTTGTTATATGTTTGAATGTCCTCATAAATAGCTAGTTGACAAAAATCAATATAATTATTTTAAAATAAAATAAAGGAGATCACATATTTATTTTTCTTTAATTAAAAATTAAAATGTATTTTTAATACGGTAATATTATTATTCTTATAAAATTTTTGTAAAATAACTTTTGAGTGTAAGTTTTTACTAGAGAGGAACATTTTATAAACAAATATAAATAATAAGTTAATCTTCTTGTTAAAGCAAATAGTAAGCGAATCTTGTTATTAAAGGAAACCCATTTAATAGTCCTTTATCATTAAAAGCCATTTATTATTCCAATTTTCCGTTCAAATAAATAGCGCCACGCATTAACATCCATAAACGTACGTAAAATAAAACAAAAAATAAAGCTTATTAAGTTATTTGTGAATTTAATGTATTTTAAAGACGGAACAACGGAAGTAACTTTTAAATTTTATAAAAGGGAGGATTGGAATACATCTGATTCCCACTCTTTTCTTTCCAGAAAACCACCGACAAACTTGGTAAGAGATCACGGTCAGGCCAGCCAGGCTCCAACCACCATCTCAGTAAAGTTTCAAAAGACCATATTGCCCCGGGCAAACTCTCTCTCTCTCTCTCATGATCCAATCCCCCCTTTAGCTCCATCTTCAAGCTTCGCCAACCCACCAGGCACCAGCTAAGATTTAAGGGTGATGACACATAATCCCAATATGATCACCAGTCTCCCTGAGAAATGATAACAGAGTAACCATTTTTTTATTTTTTTCTTTATTCAACTTTGGCATGTATTGCTCTAATTCTCAATCTCTGATCTTGATCTCAGCCGTTACTGCTCTTAGAATGCTCTAGTGGGTTTATCAGTTCTAGTTTTTTCTTTTACGAAATAGTATTTGGGTATGTCACGGTGTGTTTCCGGTTTCATTTCAGTTTCATGGCTATTACCCTGTGATGATAGTTGAAGATGTTATTTGTGGGTGTTCCCTATAGAGTTGATAGATACTGTGAGTAGATTGAATGGGAATTTCAATGGGGTATTCCAGGCATCTTATCACAAAGGTTGCCAGTTTTGGGAAAAGAATGCTGAAGGGTCATATGAAGAAGAGCTGGGTTTTTCAATCTTTGAATGGACTCATTGTGCTTGGATCGTTAGTATCCTTTCTTGTGGCTGCCGGGTGTGCCTATCTGTATGTGTTTCCCACATTTCACTCTGTGATTGACAATTATGGGATTTCCAAGTCCTCCGAAGAATGCAATGTTTTTGAAGGAAGATGGATCCGGGATGAGAGTCACCCTCTCTACAATGCCTCAGATTGTCCTTTTGCTGAGCGTGGATTTAATTGCTTGGCTAATGGGCGAAAAGACCAGGGTTACTTAAAATGGCGGTGGAAACCCAAGAATTGTGAGATTCAAAGGTTTAGAGTGCATGCAGTTCTTGAAAAGCTTCGTGGGAAAAGGGTAGTGTTCATTGGTGATTCAATGAGTAGAACCCAGTGGGAATCTTTTATATGTTTGCTTATGACTGGTGTGGAGGATAAGAGGAGTGTTTATGAGATTACTGGGAATAGTATCACAAAACAGATTAGGTATTTGGGTGTGCAGTTTAGCTCGTTTAATTTTAGTGTCGAGTTCTATCGTTCTGTTTTCCTGGTGCAGCCTGGCCTGGCACCAAAGCGTGGACCAAAGAGGGCTAAATCATCATTACATTTGGACAAGATGGATGAAATTAGTAAAGATTGGATTGACTCTGATATTCTAATTTTCAATACAGGACACTGGTGGACACGTTCGAAGCTTTTTGAAATGTAAGTTATTTAGTTCTTGTGTGTGCAGATTTTGTTATGCTTTTCTATTCCACTCTATTTGATGATTTTAGGTTATGAGATTTGTTGAGCTCTAGTTTCTCTCTTGCTTGTCATTTTCTTTCCTTCCCATAAATGTTGCCCTAGCCGTCCACCTAGCAGCATATATTTGATTTTGATTGTGATTTTTTTTCTTTTTGACATCATATATTTGATAATAATGGATAGTGCAAATTAATAAATGTAATAATGTTGCAATTATGTTTGTCGTATGTCATGGGTTGATAACTTTTCTCCTAATAGCTTTATGCTAAATTTGGAGACACACATATTGCTATTATGTTTGATAGGTATGTGAAAATTGGAAACATGACTTCCTGACTTCCTTTATGTGATAGATGGTTTCCTTCATTGCTAATATTTGTCTTGGAATCCAAATCTAGCAATCTTTCTCCATAGAAAAACCTGTCAAAAGCACTAAATACATGTGATAACAATTTAAACTGCAACATTTTCCATAAACATGAGATACTAAGAGATCTTAAAATGTGAACAATGATTGTTGGGACTTTATAATTATAGAAAATATCCTTTGGCTACCTTAGCATTAGGGGATATTAGCCATAGACCTACCATAATCTCTTCCTTACCTAATGATTAACGATATAGATAATATTTTGCTGCACTTCTAGGTATTTCAACTCTTCACATTTGGCTTTAGCCTTCCATCATTTTTATTTAGCTCATTAGGCTCTCAACTTGCTGGGGCACATTTGGCCAAATGAGACCTCCTATTTATTGGCACTTGTGAAACTCTAGAACCCACAGGTTCCACTCTACCCTAGAATTCCCAACAATTTATTGTACAAAGGCCATGCACATGTATTTACAAGAGATTCGGAACTTTATGGTAGCTTCACACTCTTCCCTTGCCTTCCACCTTAGTATAGGGATGTGTGGATATCTCTATTCTCTAGAATCTTCCACACTCCTTCACTAGTAGATAAGTGTAGATTCCTCTCAGGTGGTTAGAAAAGCTTCCTGCTTCCTATTTAAGCTTAAGGGAGAGTCATTTTTGGTGTTGGTTATGACATCCCGAAGACAAATGATATGTCCTTCGAAGGGATAGAGAGATGGAGGCAATGGTAGAGAGATGGAGGCAATGGTGGAAGTACATCATGTCATTATTACATATATTGAAATCCAATGATGAAACAAAAATGAAAGGATTATAGCAATGGAATTTTCAGTAAAACTTTAACAAAAAAATACTAGTGATTTCATTTTCAATTAATATCTAGTTACGTGTGAAATCTTGTCATTTCAAGGCTCTCTTGACCTTTTATAATTGTTGGTTAAAACTTACTTCAGACTTGGCTAGTAGACTACCACAGTGCAGCAACTAACCATAGGATTAACATGTTTTGTTTTTTTATCTATGTATGATGAGGAGGGAGAGGGAAATATGACAATAACCTCTCAAATGCAAAATGACATAAGAGCAAATAAAATAAAAATAGAAAAACCTTTTCCATGGATTATGCAAATGTTTCCTCAGAAAAAAATGGGATTAATTTGTTAGAACATTCATTTATCTTGAACGGTGTTCAGATATTTATTTGATGCCTTAATCAATTTGTGTATATCCTCTGGTTCAGATTTAATCATGGTTTAAATAACCTTACAGTTTATAGCAAAAAAGTAGTTGCACAATCCATGTGTCTAAGACTCGCCTGTGCATGCCCCTAATTCTAGTGTTCCTGCTCTCTCCATTTTAATGCATATCTCTCATGACTATCCCATCTTCTCTTCATGCACCCATGGCATGAGTCATGTGAGTATTTCATTTTAAATGGAATCACTTTTTTTAAAAAAATTAAATATGTAATGCACCCATTTTAGATTGAATCTCTGCTATAGTTTCAGCGCATGCTTCTGCACCAAACAGTATATCTGACCTAAATGTATTTTACATCTAGAACCTATCAAGATAAAATAAAATGTATTTTTCATCTAGAAAATTGAAGGAAAAAAAAAAAGCTTTTTCAACATATAATTTGTTCTCCAATAAGTCTTCTGTGTATTTAAAATTATATTCATCAGCATTCCCTTTGCACTGATGGATTAGCTTTCCATGAATGTATCTGTGGACTGCCACTAATATGTTTTCCAGACAGGGGCTGCTACTTCCAGGTAGGTGGAACACTGAAGCTTGGAATGCCAATCACCACTGCCTTCAGAGCAGCATTAAACACTTGGGCTTCATGGATTGAAACCACAATCAACACAAACAGAACACGTGTATTCTTTCGTTCTTTTGAATCTTCCCACTGGAGGTGCGTTTTCATTAGTTAGTTACTATATTTTCTGCCAAATTTTTTGGTTGATGAGTTTGAAATTTGGAGTTAAAACCCTCCAGTTTAATCAAGCTTTATGGGATTGACTGCATATGACTAGAAACTAAAAATGGATTGGCTACCAAGCTGTTAGAATTGGCATGTCAGACCCTGCTTATCTCACTCTCTTTCTGCTTTTCCTCTCATTACACTCCCTAAGATAACCATATGTATACATATGCATGAGAGAATGAACACATCTTATTTTTGAAATAATAAACTTATCCTATATGATGATTAAGGGATGATTTGGACCATAGACTGGTGAACTTTGGCCTGTTCTTTGGTCCACTCATTTAGTTACCAGGGTCTACTGACTTAACCTTGGCCTGGCCTATGTACACCCCAACATGCATATATTTTCACTTTGTCATCAAACCAATAAGCCTTGCAAAGTGACTCAACACTGCAGGCTGGGTGACATCTAAAAACCTTGCTTATCCTGATATAATGCAGTTTCTCAAAAAATGGTGGGAGATCGTGCTGTCATCATTAATAACATTAAAGAAGTTTCAAGGTTAATTGGACTATATAATCAAGGATAGCTCAAGGGGAGGTTTTGGGCTTTGGGTATAATCTGATACATCTTGTTGCTTGATGCCCATCCGTTTGATTCTTATCATCTGCCTATGCACTTTATTAGTTTGAATACATTTATCAAGTGTCTGCCCTTAGGTTTCACATATCAGCATTATATATGTTAGGTACATACATACATGTCTGTGTGGAACAAGCATCTGCTAAGGAGAAAATCCACACTGGTGGTGGATGAACATGAACAGAAAACACAAAACAGGATCCACTTCCACCCTCTTGTTGAATTGATAAAAGAACAAAAGTGGTGGACAGATCCGTCACACCTATCATGGGTGGGATGTAGCTATCCTTTATCATTGCATCTAACATATATAGTGGATTGAATTTGGTTTCTTCACTACGTCTTCAGCTAGCACATCTTGACATTATGAGATTATGTTCAATCATTGACTTATGCTTATTTATATATTTTCATTGTTCACAAATTGGCCTGCATAAAACTTGACTGACAGTGAACTGATCTTGGGCAGTGGTCGAACACGAAAGATTTGCAAAGTGACTAGAAACCCATTGTCAAAACCCAAAGGAAAGGGCAGGAATCCATTTTCAGACATCATAATAAAGGTGGTGGAGAATATGACTGTTCCTGCAACAGTTCTTCATGTTACTCCTATGGTGGCATTCCGTAGTGATGCACATGTGGGTACAAACAGCGACACACCATTGGTGCCTGATTGTAGTCATTGGTGTCTACCTGGGGTGCCTGATATGTGGAACGAAATTCTCTTATCACACCTACTTTTCAGGAATGAAGTTTCTTTCCAATGAGCATGGGAGTTTGCAAACTGCAAGCTTGCTTCCTTCTGTTACATCTGGTATCAGTCCTCATCCTAGTTTATGGTGTCTATTACCTTCTTATTCCTCTAATTTTCAGTTCATGGTGGGGTATGGAGTTCTTGTTTCTTTTGGGAGGTAGAAGTGGAGCTGCTTTCTTTTAACATAAATTGATCCAGACCTGCTATAATTGTATGTAAAAACATGCCAATAATAACTATATATGGAAGTATTCATTTCTCTCCATATATTGTCTGGTTATCTGACTTGTGAAAATTTTGTTTTATGCTAGCTGGAGGATTAATGCTTTCTGTTACTCTTACTTTTCTCCATGATACCACAAAAGTCTCTGCATCAGTTGTGTGCCAAAACTCTAAGAAATTATCACTACATACCCCATCAATGCATGGAGATTTTTAACATGTGCAGCAAATTGGGAAACAGAAGTATTAATAAATGGGTACTAGTGAAACTATTGAGGAATGGAAGTTGTCTCTTGCAAGGACAACTTTCACAGTTTTCATATCCTAGTTATGAGAATGGGGAATTGAATTTATTTCGAATATGCCTTTTGAAAAAACGCTTTCCTTATGAAGTATAAGTATAATCAAATTTCATGAAAAATTCACTTGTATTTTAGTTCTCATCTTATTAGATAGTTTTCATATAACTTAGGAATTAATCTTTTGCAAAACACACTTTTCATATAATTTTTCTAGTACGAATTTCTCTTTAGGAAATAACTATTATATAAATTTCTATTTTGGATATCAACTCTTTTTAGGAAATTTATTTAGAAAAGGAAACTTAAATCTATATATTGATTTGTCTAAGTTTGATAATAAATCTAATTCATTTAAAAAAGAGTGTGTTAAAGGGCATTTTTGCCCCTCAACTATGGCCTAGGGGGTCAACTTAGCCTCTCGACTATTTTTTTTTTGTCATTTTATCCCCAAATTATAACTCATGTATCAATTTAGCTCCTCCACTAATTTTTTTTATCATTTTGAGTTTTGTAGTATTTAACACCAATAATCAATTAAAAAAAACACCAATAATTTTTTCATTCTATTCATATGAAAGTGAATTATAAAAAAAAAATTAAAAACATATTGAAGCTCAATATTTTATTTCTACACCCTCCTTTTTAAGTCATTTTATTTGTTTATCTATAGTATTAAATAATTTGAAAACATATAATATGTTGAATAAAATTGAATTGAATTTAATTTTTACTTTGTGAAACAAAATAATTGAAAAACATTTTGTGTACTTTTTAAATATTTTTTATAAATCAAATGTAGTAAATAAATATGAATATCTTGAATTATAGTCCAATAATTATAAAAAGAGTCCAATTTCATCAAACAATTCAATTTTTTTCTTTTACATATGGACAGAAGGGCAAAATTTATAAAAAAAGTTGTTGAGGGGCTAAGTTAAAAATTGGCTTGTAGTTAAAAGAACATAAATGACAAAAAAATTTAGTTAAGGGGTTAAGTTGATAGTTGGGTAATAGTTGAGGGGCAAAAATGTCCCTTAACCTAAAAACAGTAAGAAGTATTGAATCTTTGGCATCCCTGTGTACAACAAGGGCCCTTTCGCATGAAACATCTAAAAAAAGCAGACATTCGCTCATTTTATCTTGTTTGTTTGTCTTCTAAATGAAACATCCAAAATATATAAAATCTTCGATCAATTCACATTGTTTTTATGTCTAGTAATTGAAAAATAAAAGAAGGATTGAATATTTGGAATCCTTGGTTACAACAACGGACCATTCCGGATGAAACATCTAAAAAATAGAAAACGTTTGCCCATTCTCTCATGTTTGTATCTTCTAATTGAAACATAAAAAATATATTAAATTTTCGATCAATCTCCATTGTTTTTGTGTCATGTAATTGAAAAATGAAAAAAAATATTAAATCTTTGGCATCAGTTAATACAAGGGACCATTCCGCATGAAACATCTAAAAAGAGTAAACATTCACCCATTTTATCTTATTTGTGTGTCTTCTAATTGAAACATCCAAAATATATAACATTTTCGATCAATCCACAGTGTTTTTATGTCTAGTAATTGAAAAATAAAACAATGATTGAATCTTTGGAATTCCTGGGTACAACAAAACGGGGAGCATTCCGCATGAAACATGTAAGAAAGAGCAAAAGTTGGCTCTTCTGTCTTGTTTGTGTCTTCTTATTAAAACAGAAAAAATATATTAAATATTCGATCAATCGACATTGTTTTATGTCTAGTAATTGAAAAATAAAAGAAAGTTAATCTTTAAATTCATAGATAATATGGACCCTTCCGTATGAAACATTTAAAACGCGGCAAACGCTTTGCTCAATTTGAACATGTTCTTGTCTTCCAATATTACATCCAAAATATATTAATTCCCATCAATTCAGTTACTGTTACGCGTCTACTAATTGAAAAATAAAATAAAGCTTGAATCTTTGGCGTCCCTGGATAAAACAAAGGACCCTTCCCCATGGAACATCTTAAAAAGAGCAAACGTTTGCTTATTCTATCTTATTTGTGTGTTTTATAATTGAAACATCCAAACTATATGAAATATTCGATCAATCCACATTGTTTTTATATTTAGTAGTTGAAAAATAAAAGAAAGATTGAATCTTTGACATACATGGAAATAACAAGGGACCATTCTGCATGAAACATTTAAAAATGAGTTAAAGTTCGCTCATTCTGTATTGTTTGTGAGTCTTATTGAAACATAAAAAATATATGAAATCTTCGATCAATCCACATTGTTTTTATGTCTATTAATTTAAAAATAATAGAAACATTAAATCTTCTTCATCCCTGGATATAATAAGGGACCTTCTTCATGAAACATCTAAAAAAGAGCAAATACTTGCTCATTGTCTTGTTTGTGTGTCTTCTAATTGAAACATAAAAAATATATCAATTCTTCGATGAATCAACTTTGCTTTTATTTCTAGTAAATGAAAAAAAATAAAGGAAACAATGAATCTTTAGCATCCCTTGATAGAACAATGGACCCTTTTGCACGAAACATCTAAAAAAGAGTAGACGTTCGTTCATTCTTTCTTATTTGTGTGTTTTCTAATTGAAACATCCAAAATATATTAAATTTTCAATAAATCCACTTTGTTTTTACATCTAGTAATTGAAAAATAAAAGAAATATTGAATCTTTGACATCCCTGGATACAACAAGGGACCCTTCCTCATGAAATATTTTAAAAAAGGGCAAATGTTCACTAAATCTATCTTGTTTGTGTGTCATCTAATTGAAACATAAAAAATATATGAAATCTTCGATCAATGCCCATTGTTTTTATGTCAAGTAATTGAAAAATAAAAGAAAGATTTGATCTTTGGCATCCCTAAATACAACAAGGGACCCTTCCACATAAAACATCTAAAAAAAAGCAAACATTCACTCATTCTGTCTTGTTTTTGTGTATTCTAATTTAAACATAAAAATATATATGAAACTATCGATCAATCCATATTGTTTTTATGTCTAGTAATTGAAAAATAAAAGAAAGAACGAATCTTTGGCATTCCTAGATACAACTAGGGATCATTTCGTAGAAAACATCTAAAAAAGGGCAAACGTTCATTCATTTTGTATTGTTTGTGTGTCTTCTTATTGAAACATAAAAAATACATGAAATATTCAATCAATACACATTATTTTTATGTCAATTAATTGACAAATAATAGAACATTTTGTATTGTTTCTGTGTCTTCTTATTGAAACATAAAAAATACATGAAATATTCAATCAATCAATACACATTATTTTTATGTCAATTAATTGACAAATAATAGAAAGATTAAATCTTTGACATCGTTGGATACAACAAGGTACTCTTTTGCATGAACTAGAACAAAAATGGCAAACATTCGCTCATTCTGTCTTGCTTGTTGTCTTCTAATTGAAACATCCAAAATATATCAAATCTTTGATCAATCTACAATATTTTTATGTCTAGTAATTGAAAAATAAAACAAAGATTGAATCTTTGGCATCCCTTGATGCAATAAGGGATCCTTTTACATTAAACATCTAAAAAAGAGCTAATGTTCGCTCATTCAATCTTGTTTGTGTGTCTTCTAATTATAACATCCAAAATATATGAAATATTCGATCAATCCACATTATTTTTAAGTCAAGTAATTGAAAAATAAAAGAAATATTGAATATTTGGCATCAATGGATACAATAAGGGAACCTTCTGCATGAAACATCTAAAACAAAGTTACCATTACCTCAATCTGTCTTATTTGTGTCTTCTAATTGAAACAACCAAAATATATGAAATCATTAATCCATTCACATTATTTTTATGTCTAGTAATTGAAAAATAAAATAAAGATTGAATCTTTGAAATTCCTAGATACAACAAAAGACCCTTCCGCATGAAACACCTAAAAAAGAGCACACGTTCTCTCATATTGTCTTGTTTGTGTGTCTTCCAATTGAAACATAAAAAATATATAAAATCTTTGATCAATCGACATTGTTTTTATGCCTAGTGATGAGTATGAAACTCATATAACTTTAAGTCCATTTTTGCATGCATATTTGAGGCTATAATGCTTAATTTAATGTAAAATTATGGAATCTTCACCAAAGTTATTGTTTTGTAAGAATCAATAGAAAATGAAGCAAAAAGAGCAAGAAAAGGTGCTTAATTGACTAAGGTAGGAAACAATCAATGTCGCGACACCTCAACATGTCTCGCGACATAGAAGAAGGTTAGATGGCAGAAGTTGTGCCACGACAACAAAGTGAAAAGTCCCTAGAGAAACAACTAAACAGTGTCGCGATACTAAAAAATTTGTTGCGACATTCATCTAAAAGGAGTGTCAAGCAGGAATGTCACGACACCCCTGAAGACCGATCAACGACTCAGTGTCGTGACACATATATTGGTGTTGTGACATTCATTCCAGAGGTGGACAATTGTACATCATAAGGACGGTGTCACAACATATAACGCCTAAAAAAATAAAATAAAATACCCTACCAGTTTTATAACATGTTTAGGGTATAAAATAAGTTAAATTGTATTTTTCCAGAATTTATATTGTTAAAGAACAAAAAAAAATTTACAAACTCCTGAAATTATATGCTAATTAAGGTTAAATTAGTAAAATGTCAAAATGAGGACCCAAGGGTCATAAATGAGTAAGTGTATATGCCAAAATGGAACATTTGAGGAAATGAAGTGTAAATGACAAACAAAAGAAGGACCAAAATGCAAAAAAAAAAACAAAAAAATGGAAAATTAGCAAAAATGTGAGAGCTAAACATGGCCTTATGAAGGATGTGGATTAAGACCAAATTTTGGTCTTAGAATGAGAGAGTTCTCATTTGGGTAAAAGAGAAGAGAAGGGCATGGTTTAGAGAGGGAGCCAAGTTGGTGTGATTCTCTCCATCTTGGGTTCCATTTGACCAAGCAAAAGGAAGCTAGAGTCAAGCTATGGAAGAAATCAAGAGATTTAAGGTATGAACTAACCCTAACTTCCCCTAAATGTTGTGTTTGGTTTTTGATGAAACCCCAAATCTAATAAGTGTTTTACATGGTCAGAGATCAAGCTGAGGTTGTTTTAGGTTAAGTTTCAAAATGATTTTGGGTTGTGATTGGTTTTGGAGGAATTTTTGTATAAAGCGAATGTCAGGCTTTAGTGAGATGTTGTCAAAATTTTCCAAAACCCATGTTTTTGTTTTAGCCATAACTTAGCCATCACTGATCCAAATTGAGTGTTTCAAATTTCTGGATAAACTAGACTTATAGGAGAAAAAATATCCTTGAAATAAGTGTATTCAAACTTGGACTCCATTGGACCCAAAAATTCGTCAAAGTAAGGCTCTGTTTTTGGGCAAATTATGGTTCAGTTTGGTACAGTTTTGGTATTTTGGTATTTAGGCCATAAGTTGAGTTTCACTCATCCAAATTGAGTGATTAAAATTTCTGGGTAAACTAGACTTCTAGGAGAACAAATATCCTTAAAATAAGTGTATATAAATTAACTTTACTGACCCGTAAATTCTTCAAGTGAGGCTCTATTTTCGTGCAAATTTTTGGTTCAATGGCAGGCCACTTGGTGTTTTGGAATAGTTTTAGTATTTAGGCCATAAGTTGAGTTTAACTCATCAAAATCGAGTGATTCAAATTTCTAGGTAAAATAGACTTCTAGGAGAACAAATCTCTTTGAAATAAGTGTATTCAAACTTAGACCCTATTGGACCCAGAAATTCGTCAAAGTGAAACTCTATTTTCAGGAAAATTCTGGTTATATTTTGAAAATAGAGTAGGCCCGATTGTTTTGAACATATCTTGAGTTTCAGTGCTTTGAATTAAATGATTCCACTGAATTTTCTGAATAAAATAGATTTATAGGAACAATGGACTCAAGGAAGTCAGTAAAATGTGGCTCATTTGTTCCCAGAAATTTTACTCAAGGAAGTCAGAAAACAACCCTAACTAGAAACCTAAATAAGCCAACTAATATTGTTCTCTAATTGGTGATGGATTGTGGGTTGGCGACGAGGAAGTCTAACCAAAATGGATTCTCGAGGATAGGAATCGAGGAGCGACAACCTTTTCGGGCTTGTTCTCCATAATTCATTTTCAGTTTCAAGTTTTCAGGATTGTCAGTTGAAATGATTTTCAAGAAACCGCCAGATGTGATTTGTTTAAGTAATTTGTGGAAAATTGATTTCAAATGCATTGCCATAAAAATCAGATGAGCATCAAATGTATTATTTAGGTATAAATGTATATACAATATTGTAATTACTATGATCGAGTTTTAATGCCCTTAATAGAATGTTATCCTCATATTCGAAAGCACATAGATTGATATACCAATAAGAGTCAAACTAGCAATGTTATGAATGAAATGAAATATAGTGGCATACCGATCCGTGAGTCTGGTCGATTATAATCGTGGTTATAAAATATTATTTTATAATACCTTTGCGTACCAATCCGGACTATTCGATGATTCCGTTATCCTATGCACCGAAAAAAATGGTTAAATTCATTCAAGGGCAAAATTATAAGTATGTGTGTGAAATGCATGATTTGAGTTTTGAATGACATATTGCATATGAAATTGTATACTTTGAAGTGATCAAATGATTTGCAAACAAGGGCGTGAAATAAGCACATATATATAATGTATATTGCAAGGACTATTGAAATCAAGCAAAACATTGTTTTTAAAAGCCGTGACATTTGTGTTTAATTGAAATGAAGAGAGAATTACATAGAACCACTAAACATGAAAATGCTAGAGCAAGAGCTTTATCATCGCGCATATACCGAGTGACAGTGATGTTGGAGCAAAGACCGCAGAGTTCGCAGTCATCGCCAAATTCATGAGTACAAGTAAACGCTCCGTCTCATGCATACATTTCATCCCATGACATTATTCGATCCTTTTTGCAATGAAACAAAAAATGTATAAGTTTTCATGGGAAGAACACATTTGATTTACTTGTGGAGATGAACTTTGATAATATTTTGTAACTGATAATGTTGAAAGGGTATACATGCTATATTGAATAAAAGTGTTAATTGACAAAACAGTGGGCCCTATTTAACCGAAATGATTATGCGACATTTATTTCTACAGTATTCAAAAATGTATAAATGGTAAAATTGGTCCGCATCCCCGAATCCGGTTACACCTCCAGGTCGGGTCGGGTCGGGTCGGGTACGGGGCATGACACAATAGACCTTGGCGACACAAGATTGGAAGGGAAGGTCGCGACACTCAAAATAATGTCGTGATAGTCTCAATTCAATTTCAAAGGCAAAATCGTCAATTGGGTGTCGCGACAACATCACGACAATGCCCCAAGACACATCGTAAAGATGACAATTTTGCGACACGATTAGAATGTTGCGATACATCATCTCGTGAGCTTGCATAAAAGTCCACAAAATCTGCCTTGGATTTTGACCCAACAATGATTGGACTATAAATAATAAGGAGAGCGGAACGAAAATAGTACCAACATCAAAGTTTAGCTAGAGTAGAATAGAGTTTTCTTTGGTAGGAATTTTTTATATATTTTTTTAGTAAATTCTAGAGTAGAGTTTTCATAATTTTCCTTTAGAATAGTTGATATGAGCTGAGTTTGTGTGGAGAAAATATTGAAATCCAAGCTCCATTACTGTCAGAACTTAAAGAGAAGCATAAATCATTGTTTGGATTCATTTTCCTCATTTTCTTGATTATAATCATAATGAATCCTTTAAATCAATTTGTTCTTTTTGTTATCTCAGAATCCTGATGGAAGTCTTAAACTCCCAAGGGAAGGAATTGGTATCGTATGATTATGTTCGGTAAGGATCTAATGTAGCCAGGGTTGGTCGAACTATGAATTGACATAATTGGTTCAAAAGTGTATTTTATTATGCTTGATTTATTAATTCTATAAACCAAATGATGCGTTCTAAACCTTTGCTTTAAGGATCCCCTCAAGTGACAGTTGAGGTGTGTTCTAGGAGTTAAGGATAGTGATTCATTGGTCTATAAAATTAATATGTTGAGAACTTGTCTCATTTTAATTAAAATATTCATTTTTGTCAATGGAAGTGGATATATTGGTTAATTTGTAGAATGATGAACTAATTATGTTGGAGGAAGCTTGTAAGGTCTGCCTATGGGGTTAACTTAAGTCCTAAGAATCGTTAAAGAGTCTCGCTTTATGTGTCATCCAAGGCTTAAAGGGAATCGATCCTAAAGTAGGGCTTTTTTAGACACATACTGGTCCCGGTTTAGGAACATGGTATCTAAAGTGTGAAAGTATGTGCCTTGGTTGGGTTTCTTAAGATTTGCATATAATACCCTTGGACAAGTCCAGGATTCAACCTGCAACTATTTCGTTTTTGAACAAGATGCAAACTAATAGTCACGTTACTAATTCCATTCTCAGTGTTTTACTGAATCTTAGAGAAATTTCTAGTTGTTTTAGATCTAGACAATTTATTAAGAAAAGAAAAAGATCCAAAAAATATTTTCATTATGTTAAATGGTTAGTTTACAATCTTCAAGATCGTTCAAAATAGTGACGCCCCTTTGAAGGGCTAATACTTTAATTCAAATTTCATCGTATCCCTTGTGGGAAACAATATTCAGACTTAAAAATCCACTTTACTATTTGTTAATCTATTCACTTGCAGTAAAAAGGCAAAGTTGAAGTTTAAATATTATAACAATGAAAAGAGAATCAACTTGATCCATCAACAAGTTTTTGCCCTTTTTACCTGGGACTTAGCAATAGTCTCTGGTAGCTACGTTAATCAACTTGATCCATCAACAAGTTTTTAGATCCGTTTCCTAGGACTCAGCAATAGTCTCTGGTAGCAGTGTAAGAAATTTGGCAACAAGTTTTTGGTGTTTTTACCCGGAACTTAGCAATAGTCTTTGGTAGATATGTCAATCAATTTGGCCCACAGCAAGTTTTTAGCGCTGTTGTCGGGGATCGAAGCTTGGAATTCTTAGATAATATTCCAACCAAAAAGGAAATTGCTAATTTGAACATTTGTTTTTGTTTTTTGTTTTTTTTATTGAAATATTCTTTAAGCAGAAGTTGTGATCAATCCTATTAAGTGATCTTACTGTGGTTTTAGTGTGTTTATTTGCTTTGGGGTGCCTATTATATGCAGAAGTTAGGAAATCGGTCGGACTACTTAATCCATTAATCGAGATAGAAAAGAAGGTCAAGAACTCAATAAGAGAAGTCAGAAATATCCACGCCAAGAAAGAGATGTTAATCGGACTATTCCTATAGGCAGCAACAAGAGGACCTCAACAGAGGCAAAGAACTGTGGAAGACTTCCTGAGGCTAAACGACTAGAGAGAACATTCAAGAGGCGACACCACCAATAAGCCAACACCCTGAGTCAAACCCATTTCTAATTACTATGGTGCAACAAAATTAGTTCACAGGGCATCTAAGTGAAGACCCTAATGAACACCTGGGTAGATTTATGAGGATGGCTAACACAGTGAAAATGAATGGTGTCAATCCAGATGTAATTAAGCTACAATTATTCCCTTTCTCTGAGAGACATAGTTACCAACTGGTTTGAGTCATTACCATATGGTTCAGTGAGAAATTGGGAAGAGTTAATGGAGGCTTATCTTATCTAATTCTTCCATCCTACTCTAACTTCTGAAAGAAGAGGAGAGATCATTGCCTTCAAGCAAAGGGAGGATGAATCACTTTATAATGATTGAGAGAGATATAAGGATCTCTTGAGGAGATGTCCCATGCATGGAATTGAACAAATGACACATATGGATATCTTCTACAATGCTATGAATTACTCTGGAAAAGGTATAGTAGATGTAACCTCTAAAGGTGCATTCAAAAGGAAGAGTGATGAAGAAGCAACTTAGCTCATAGAAGAACTGGCAAAAAGAAAATACAGAGCTCCATCTGAAGCTTCAAGGCGCAATAGTAGACTTAAAGCAGGAGGTGTGATAGAACTGAACAAGATGACAGCTATTGAGGCAAAGCTAGATGCCATAATGAATAGAATGAACACATAAGAGAGAAGACATTCAGTTAATGAAGTGGGGATTATAAATGGGTTGAGCAAAATAGTGCTTCTGACCAAGGACTAGTCATGAAGGTCCCTATCAAGTTGAAGTTCGATACCTAAATGGGAATAGAAGTTACAACTTCAAACTCGACAACAAGTTACTTACCCACTACACACCAGCTCTTAGGAACCATGAGAATCTTTCTTATGGAGGTGGAAATCATTAAGGTCAAAGACAAACTCAGAACTATCAATAGAATTACATTCCACCTGGATTCCAAGGACAAAATCAAGGCAATATAAGGGTAGACAATCAAGGGTAGAGGAGACTACCATCATTTAAAGAAAAAATATTGAGTTATATGGATGAAAACAAAAGGATACTCAAATTGCATGAACAAAAGTTTGCTGGACTTGATGTTTTTAAGGTACACACAAATGCTCTCTAAAAAACCTTGAAACTTAAATGGGGCAGATGGCCCAAACCTTGCAAAATTAGTCTAAGGATTCTTTCCCTAGTGATATAAAGAAAAATCTAAAAGACTTACGGACATTACGCTAAGGAGTGGCAAAGAATTGCAAGTCAAAGGAAGTTGAGAAAAGGCAAACTGAAGAAGAAACTGAGAATGAAGATCAAAACCAAACAACAAGAGAGGAGAGGCAAGAAAGAACGAAGGTAGCATATGAAAGTCAGAAGCTCAAAAAGCAGACTGAAGTGCAAATAGAAAAGATAGTTCAAAAGGAGAAAGAGGACATTAGAGTATATCACCCTCCAATACCCTTTCCTTAAAGACTGAAGTAGACAAAACTGGATGTCCACTTTGCCAAATTTCTAAACATGTTAAAAAAATTAGAGAAAAATATTCCTTTTGATGAAGCTTTGGCTCAAATGCCACACTATTATAAGTTTCTAAAGGAAATAATCAACAAAAAGAGGAAATTGGATGATTATGGGATAGTAAGCTTATTTGCAAACTACAGTGCAATTATTCAAAAGAAGCTGCCATAGAAAATGCAAGATCCTGGAAGCTTCACTATACCCTACACTATTGGAAACCATGAATCTGGGAAAACACTTCAGGACTCGGGTGCCAAGAAGAATCGATGCCTCTATCAGTGGTGAAAATATTAAGTTTGGGGGAGTTAACTCCCACCACACTATCCCTACAAATGGCAAATAGATCAATGACTCAACTAGAAGGGATTATTGAAGATGTGCTTGTTAAGGTGGGAAAGCTCATTTTCCTAATGGATTTTATGGTGACTGGAGCATGAGGAAGGAAGAAAGAATCGTTACTACTGGGTAGGCTATTTTTAGCCACAAAGTAACATTACTGGGAGGCGAAGAAAGGAGAACTCACTGAGGGTCGGGCACAGAAGCATAATTTAACTTTGAATCAAAGTCCGAAACATCTGTGATTTTCAAGGAGCCTATCAGATGAGAGTGGATTCGTGTATTTTTAATGTATAAGAAATGAAGCATGATTTTATGACTCAAGATACACTTGAAGAATGCATGTTCAAGTCTCTATACAAGGAAAAATTGGAGGGGGAAAAGCTGAACGCAAGTGCTGAACTTGTAAAACCCGTGAAAATTTTAAATTTGAATTTTTCAGATAAAAAGGGGGCAAAACTATAGTTTACCGGAATAGTCCAGAGAAAATTTGGGATTTTTCTAGATCTCGGATGGCAAAACGGATTGCATCGTTGGAATCGTCTCACGAAATCTAATACCCAAATGAATTTCGTCAATTCGAGATACTAATTTCACGTATTTCGCAAAACGGTAGCCTGGGCGACACACGGGCGAAATATGTGGGATGAGCCACATGGCGAACTATGTGGGTGACATGGCAAGCTGAGGAGTGACACATGGAATCCATGTGTCATATCGTAATGGCAAAGGCATGCATGTGTGACACATGGCAAGCCATGTGTGTGACACATGGCATGCCATGTGTCAACATGCATGCCACTTTTGGAGCCTATATATATGGGCTCCAATTCAGTTCATAGAGACAAGCAAGGGGAGGAGAAGGAGGAGGAAGGGAAAAGAGGAAGGGAGGAAAGGAGAAGAGAAAGGGAGGAGAGGAAAAGAGAAAGGGAGGAAAAGAAAAGAAAAGGAAAGAAGAAAAGAGAAGAAAAAAGGGAGGAAGAGAGGAAAAAGAAAGAGGAAAAGGAAGGGGAGGTTATGAGTGAGCGCATCCTGACGGTGAAGAACCCTAACCTTCTACAAGAGGTAGGTTTCCTCCTACTTTGGTTATTTTACGCTAAAATGTAAATACCTACAAGTTTCGTCCGTTTTTCGTACCTAGACAAGCAGGGGTGGTTTGTCAGATCGCGTGATGGTCAAAGACCGCTTTACTTCGGTTTCGTGGATCGGCTCCAAGACCGAACACTATGTTCGAGGATGGCAAAATCCCAAGCATAATGGTAGAACTGGTGGCCCAAATCTCCGTGACACCCCGTGAATCACCACTAACTTCGAAGACCATAACTTTCTAAATCGAACTGACGGCGCGTTCGGGACTTCCACTAAAACTCTTCGAGTCTAGAATTTAATAAGATAAAGTGCTCATCTAAAATGTAGGCTGAACATTAAATGATCTGACGCTTGAGGAATAGTCCGCTCGCTCGGAACTTCGCTGTCCTGGCTTGTAATCAAAATGCTCGGGACTCCGCATACGGCCTCGAAAGCATGGAATCGGGCGGTTGATGTTTTATGTGGTATTTATAAAAATTGGACTTTCTAGACTAAGTCCAGATTATTTCTTAGGCCAAGCATGGCCGGGAATGGCTAATGTGTGTTATTGCCATAAATTCAATGACATACTAAATATGTGAAATTATGTGACATATGTGTGGTGAAGATGGAATAATTATATGCATCATCGTGATGGATCGACACACTATGTCTCAGCCCTGAATATGTTACTTGCCTAAGTAATGGCTGAATTATGTTACATACGCCGAACGATGCAATATTACGAATGAACCACGATGTAAAAGATGTAAGGTATGCTTATGTGATGTACCGACTGGAATGTATGGAATATTAACATGATCGCTTTTAAGGTCGCATGTTGAACCTAATATATGGAATGTTTGCGGTGCATTAGACATGAGCGCCATAGCACACACATAGTGTATGGTGTAGAAATGTCCGAGGTCTTCACATCGGGTCAGCGGGTTCGAGTGCAAAGGCACAAATCGCATCGTATCAGAAGCAGAACACCGCATTACATGGGTGTGTGTACATGGTATCGTCGCACCGCGTTTGCGTAGAATCGTGGGCTTCGAAATGGACGAAGTCCAATCGAGTTCCACAAGGTTAAATGAAAATGGAAAATGAAATGCCTGGCGAGCAAGTAGGGATAGATAATTTCCCCTCGTGTGAAAAGCCTAAAACCTCGGTTAGATGTTGTATCAACTCTGAAAGCTCGAAAATGTCGAAGGTTGTAAGAGACCCGCTGGTGAGATCTCGGTGCCTCTGCGCCCAAAAGACACGAAACGATTAAATAAATATCACATAGACTACGGTCGTGAGATGTGAGCCTGGATCGACTTCTGCATTGATTTCCATCGCACTTGCATTAGGTGGTGGCCTGAGGTCGACTCCCAGATTGGGCATGTAGAGTGTCGCCTCATACATGCATGTAGTTTTTTTCCATGATAGACAACATGTATGCACTGGGAGCAGTTGTCGGGGTTCGACTGCGGAATGATCATTTGCATGTGCACCTAGGTGGGGATAACCCTCAGATTTATCTCACTCACAAGCAATTTCACCTGTCATGATCCCTTCGCGTATACGACATGTACAGCAGACAAAGACTTCTTGTGGCTCCGATAACGGTTGGCCTGACTACGGCTTTATTATTGTTTCAGGTATATATTAACGAACCAGTTTTAATATATGTTTTGTATTAGGAGTGATGTAAAACTCTTGATCTATAGAAATGTAATGGTCTTGTAACCGTATGGACTAGTATGATGATGGGTCCATCAATACTTAGTCATGTACGGGTCTCATGATATGAGACACACAGTTTCCGCAGTCGACGGTGGGTCAACTGACCCTAAGCCGGGTGTCACACTATATTAGAGCTTAGGCATACGAATACCTATACCGGTGGGGTAATGGGTTTGGGACATGTCAAGTAATGTAAATACAGATCACAACTTGGTATAGCTCGTGTCGGAGCTTGAGTTAGAGTTACCTAGTACTTCTAAAATGATATCCAGGTCATAGTTCGTATCAAGGTCTAGGCAGAGGTTACCTAGGAGTCCACTTCGACAAGATTAGACTTACAAGATGCATCAGGTGTTTTCTCGTGTACGCTTGAATAGACAAGGCGTGGATTATATTGCAAATTAAGTAGAATTATATACGTGGTAGATGTATATAGGAAATGCGAACACTAGTGGCGAGGATCGATCGAATATGTCGGATGTGAGAGTTGTGAGATCTCTGTGGATTCTACTCACTGGACCTTTGGGTCATGATATGTCGCATCCTCCTGATGAACCGTCGATGGCACATCGGGCTGTCATAGATTGTGACTGTATGAGAGTTACCACCTACACACCGTACCTGCATTGCGGTTGTGTTTCGTGAATAGCACGGCGTTTCACCCTATATTGTGTACGCATTCACGATAGTAACGTAGTTGATGGGTTGGTTAGCCAAATTTTTACCCCTCGGAGGACGAGGTGAGACAGGATATGAGTCTACCATGGGTGGTTTGCGAGTACGAGGATGTTTTTCTAGACGAGCTACCAAGATTACCTCCACCGAGGGATGTAGACTTCCGCATTGAGTTGCATCCTGGTATGTCGCCCATTTCTATGACTCCGCATAGGATGGGCCCAGTTGAGTTGCAGGAGCTCAAGGTCAAGAAACAGGAGTTGCTGGGCAAGGGTTTCATTAGACCGAGCACTTCACCATGGGGTGCTCCAGTTCTATTTGCAAAGAAGAAAGATAAGATTGAACAGGGTTACACTAAGAATCGACACATCGAGATTGATGACTTGTTTGATCACGAGAGGAGCGCTGCCCACTCCAAAGATAGACCTTCGCATCAAGCTACCACGCCTGAGAGTTGTGGAGGCGACATTCCTAAGAGAGCTCAGACGCTGCAGCGGGCACTGAGTTTACTGCGTGATGCCCTCGATCGACGCAATGCACCTGGGTGGGCACTATGGATTCCTCATGAATAGGGTGTTCCAACCTCTATTTAGATCAATTTGTGGCGGTTCCTTGTCGATGAAATCCTAATCTACTCCCAATCTGAGGGCGGAGTATAAGGATCACTGAGAATCGTACTACAACTTTGGAGGGACTCATCAGATGCCAAGTTCAATAAGTAATGAGTTTTGCTTGTCGAGGTGGGTTTCCTCGGGAAACGTGCAGGTGTCACCAGCGCATTGACCCGGAAGTTTGAGGTTGTGATGAGTTGAGAGAAGCCGGGTCATTTCGAGATCTCAGTTTCTGGGGTGGATCGCTGGTATTACAAGATGTTTATAGAGGATTTCCCAAATAAGTAGCGCTTATGACGGAGATTGACCCGTATGAGGTCAAGTTTGTGTGGATGACTATGTGAGTGAGCATTCCAGAATTGAAGAGGAGGCTTTACTTCAAATTTCCTATTCTAATAGTCCCTAAAGGGACAAAGGCAACACAAAAGGTACGTGATGCTTCAAGGACTCCATCAGGTGTGTTCCCGATGCAACCGAAGGTCAGTGGGCTTATGGTTCTGCGCTTGAAGAATCACGAGCGTAATTACCCACACATGACATGGAGCTGGCAAAGCCAGTCTTCGCCTCGAAGATTTGGCGCCACTACTTATATGGCAGGAGAAGTTCGAGGTGTTTCGCACCACAAAAGTCCGAAATACATCTTCACGTTAACGACCTCGGCCACGAGGCGCTAGTAGGTGGATGGAGTTTAAGATTACTTAATTTCAATTTGCATTACCATCCCTGCAGAAGGCAAATGTGGTGGCTAATGCGCTAGCCGAAATTCACGTGAGTACCTGCTAGTATAGCTTCTGAGTGGGCGGATTCTCTAGACAAAGGCGTCTACCAGAGTACGATGAGCGTGCCAAGGGTACCTGAAGTATGTTGCTACGCCGTCTCTAATGAAGCAGAGATAGAGTCCCAGTGCAGACGCGTAACTAGTATCCATTAGGACCGAGTACAGTACGATCTAAGGTCAGCCATCCACACGTATGGTAGTCTTCGCATAGGACTCAACAGGTCCCCTAGTCGACTGGATTCGAGGAGGAGATCCCCGCGGAGTTCCATTGCTCCCGATTCGCCAGGCATCCAGTGGCACGAACATGTATCATGGCCTTCGCTAAGCGTGATTACCGAGGGGATGAAGAGGCATGTCTGTGGATTTTGTCCGATGGTGTCTCACGTGCCAAGAGGGTCAAGGCCGAAAAGGTGAGTCAAGGCCGAGACCGTAGGCCAGCATGGCTACTCCAACCATCGAGATAGCTGTGGAAGTGGGAGCACATCACAATGGACTTTGTGATTCCACTTGCCAAGCTGCATATCGCGAAAGCATGATGCGGTGGCTATAGTGGACCGACTTACCAAGTTTCCAAGAGACATTTTCCTCTCGCCTCGTATGATAACCTTCACACCGGAGGAATTTTTCAAAGTTGTAGATAATACGCGCTGCATGGAGTTCCGGCCTCCATAAGATCGATCGGGATCCTGGCTTACGAATTCGCTTCTTTGAAGAGTTTCCAGATGGGCCATGGGACACAAATACGATGAGCACCAAGCCATCCTCGGTGATGGATGGTCAATCAGAACTGACTATTCGTATTTTAGAGAAGACCCCAAGGAGTACGCTACCTGGATCTCAAGGGTAGCCGGGAGGAGCACTGGCCTTCGTGTAGTTCGCCACACAACAGCTATCGGGCGAAGATTCAATGCTCCTATGAGGCTCTCTTACTGAGGCCATGTCGAATATCGATATGTCGGGATGTGTGAGGTGGGGAGAGCTCCATCACCGGTCCGTGATTTGATTAGAGACACCTCGCAGAAGGTGCATGATCCTAAGCGCCTTCTTATCAAGCTAGGAGTCAAGCGTATATTACGCTCGATATACGACGACGAATTCTAGAGCTCGAGGCGTGATCATGTCTTCTCAAGGTGATGCCTAAGAGAGGAGTGATTAGATTCTAAAACGGTGGAAGCACGCCGAAAAGATCAACCTCTCGAGGTACTCGAAAGGTGGTAGCTTATGTGATTCGCTAGCGTTGCCGCCAAGTTTGTCGAGCATTCATGAGGTTTTTCATGTCTCTATGCTCCAGAAGTACACTCCAGATCCAACTCATATAGGGATCGGGGCGAAGCCAGCGGTCGACAAGATATCTCTGGAGGGACCAAGTAATCATGGATAATGAGCAGGTTTTGATGTGGCAGACCGTGAGGCTTCAGAAGGTGTCAGGGGCAGCACCGAGGAGCCGAGGAGGCGACATGGGAGCGCGAGGACATCGTCCGCGTCAACTATCCCTTCTTGTTCGACGGGGAAGGTGCGTTTTCCAATCATTAATGTTTTAAATGACTGTGGCATATGCATGTGTTTGAACGGTATGGGCTACTGTACTCTCTGTGATGCACCATTTTGGGCTGTGGGGAGAGATAAAACCAAAGGAAAATTTTAGAATTTGAATTTTCGTATAAAAAGGGGCAAAACTGTGAGTTTACCTAATAGTCCGTGAGAAAGTTTGGTTTTTTAGATCCTGATGGCTTAAAATGGATTGCACCATCGAATCGCCTCACTTAAATCTAGCACCTACCGAATTTCAGCGAATCTAAGATACTGGAATCTCTCACGCATTTCGAGAAACGGTACGGCACATGAAGAAATATGTGGATTACACATGGAAAGCTTCATTGTGATGACACATGGCTAACCATTGTGGTGACACATGGCAAATATGTGGGAGTTACACATGGCAAGCCATGAGTTAAGATGGCAAAGCCATGTGTCAACACGGCAAAGATTACACGCACATGGGTGGACATGGCAAGCCATGTGTCAACATGCATGCCACTTTGGGAGCCTATATATATGGGCTCCAATTCAGTTTGTAGAGACAAGCAAGGGGAGGAGAAGGAGGAGGAAGGGAAAAGAGGAAGGGAGGAAAGGAGAAGAGAAAGGGAGGAAAGGAAAGGAGAAAGTGAGAAAAAGAAAAGAAAAGGAAAGAAGAAAAGAGCAAAAGGAGGAAGAGGAAAAAGAAAGAGGAAAAGGAAGGAGGTCGTACGGGTGAGCAGATCCTGACCCAAGAAGAACCTCGAACTCGCGCTTACAAGAGGCAGTTTCCTCCTACTTTGGTTATTTTACGCCTGGGGGCCGTTTAATGGCCTACTGTTTTCATTGTGCTTTCACTACAACTTAGGCATGTTGTTTGGTTTGTTTAGATTTGTGGTGATGGTCAAAGACCGCTTTACTGGGTTTCTGGATCGTCCGAGATCGAACACCGTGTTCGGGATGGAAAAATCTTGAGCGTAATGGTAAATGGGGTGTGCCCACCCGCGACACCCTTGTGAATCGGCCGCCAACTTTGATGGCCATAACTTCGTCCTAACTTCGACGGCGGTTCTCGACTCTACGTAAAGCTCTTCGAGTCTAAAATTTAATAAGATAAAGTGCTCATCCAAAATATAGGCTGAACATTGGGCTAGGTCACGGACAGTTGAGGAATAGTCCGTTCTGGTTTCCGGAATTCTGCTGGAACCTGCGCTTGTAATCGAAATGCTTGGGACTGCATATGGCCTGAGCAGGGAATTGTGTGTTGGATGTTTTATGTGGTATTTATAAAAATTGGACTTTCTAGACTAAGTCCAGATTATTTCTTAGGCCAAGCATGCCTGGAATGGCTAATGTGTGTTATTGCCATAAATTCAATGACATATTGAATATGTGAAATTATGTGACATATGTGTGGTGAAGATGGAAATAATTATATGCATTAGGTTGTATGATTGACACACTATGTCTCAGCCTAGGAATATGTTACTTGCCTAAGTAATGGTTGGAATTATGTTAGTACATGCTTGAATGATGTGTTGACATGAATGAACTGAATGATAGAAAAGATGTAGTGCATGCTTATGTGATGTACTAATTTGAATGTATGGAATATTAACATATTTGCTTATGCGTGTTGAAGCGAATATATGGAATCTTGTGTGCATTAGACATGAGTGCTCGGCACACACATAGTGTATAGTGTAGAATGTCCATAGAGGTCTTCATACACATTGGTCATGGGTTTGAGTGCGAGTGGCACAAATTACATTATTGGTGTGCGATAACAGCATTACATGAGTGTGTTACATGGTATTGGTTTGGCACTCGTTTGGTGCGAATCGTGTGGGCCGGAAATGGGACCGAAGTACAGTGGGTTCCACATTGTTCGTAAAAATGAAGAATGAAATGTGTCGGGCGTAGCAGTAGGGGATAAAATGCACACATGAACAGAAAAGCCTTAAAACCTAGTTAGATAGCGTATCCACAGGTGAAAACCCGAAAAATGTCGGAGGGTGTAAGAGACCCGCGGTGAGACCCAGAAAGGATACATTTGCCCCGAAAGACACGAAACGATTAAATCGCATCATAGACTACAGGGAGTTGTGAGGATAGAGTCGGGACCGACTGGTGTTGATTTCATTGGCACTTGCATTGGGGTGCGGTATGGTCGGAGGTTGACGGTGCAGGGCATGTAGAGTGTTGTCTCGTACATGCATGTAGTTTTTCCATGATGGGACAACATGTATGCACAGTTGGTTGTTGGTTTATTTGTGAAATGATCGTTTGTATGTCTCTTGCTGGGTGGGAATAAGCAGCTGGCAAGTTTATCTCTATTGGGCGTTAGCTCACCTTGTCGTGGGACCCCACTTTAGTACGGGACAGTGAGTGAACGACACTTCTTAGAGTAGAAGTTATGGTAGTGGATTTGTGTATGATTCTTGTTTTGTGTATATTAGAATGAACTAGTTTTAATATATGTTTTGTATTAGGAGTGATGCAATAACTCTTGGATCTATAGAAATGTATGGTCTTGTAACCGTATGGACGAGTATGGATGATGGGCCCTATTGGGTCATTTTAGTCATGTATGGGTCTCATGATATGAGACACATAGGTTTCTGCAGGTTGACGGTGGTCAACGGGACCCCTGGGTTTTGGGGTGTCACAGAACTGATCGAAACTATGTTGAACTTAAGTGAAGGGATTGAAGAAGATGTAAAGACCAGTGAAGTGAGAGTGCAAGAAGCAAAGAAGAGCTATGATGGGCTAATACTAAAAGAAATACCTAAGCACTTAAAGTATGCATTATTGGGAGAAGAAAAATCAAAGCCAACGATCATAGCATCGTTTAACTTTAAGCGAGAAAGGAGTAATTAGAGACTCTCGAAAAAAATACAAAAGAGGCTATGGCTTGGTCAATGGAAGTTTGAAGGGATCGGCCATCCCATTTGCATGCATAAAATTCTTATGAAGGAGAATGCAAAACCTGACTGAACACCAAAGAGCTAAATCCGATGATGAGTAGTGAGGAAGGAAGTGCTCAAATGGCTCATTGCTGGATTCATTTATGCCATTTCAGATAGTCCTTGGGGCATTGAAGCTGATTCTTAGTGAGAGAGTTTCATCAAGACAACCTCAACCCAAGCCTAATGATAAGAATTGATCATCTAGGGAAGTCCTCTGCTCTTAACTTACATAATTCATACATTGAGCTTAATGCATGTCTTAAGTTTGAGGAAATATATTGGGGGGTGTCCATCTGTTTTAAATTTTTTCCAGCAGCTTCAATTATCTTGTTTTTAGTGTTTTTCCTATATTTTCTTGTGTGTTTTATTTTCTTTACTTTATAATAGTTAAAAATTTTGATGTGGTGAAAAATTCTGAGCCTGAATGACCATGCTTTAATGTGATTGTCTAATCATAAATAATTTTGTGTTAATAGCTTGATTTTGATGGGTTTGTTTGATAAGAAGTGAGTTTTTTTCTTTTCTTATAAATTTGATGAAAATTGGTCAGAATTTTAAATTGTTAATTTTCCTGAGATTGATTGAAACATTACCTGTGTTGCGACATGTCTTACAAGTGTCGCGACACAGTGTTCTGGCTTGTCTCATATTGTAAAGCTCCTGTGTTGCGACACATTTTACAAATTTCACGACACTCTTTTAGCCTTTAGAACCCAATACTGTGTCGCGACATATTTTACAAGTGTCGTGACACTTTAGTGTTCTGGTTTGTCTTGCATGGTAAAACATCCTATGTCGCGACACAAAAATCAATGTCACGACACTTTTTTAGCCTTTAGAGCCTAATTATGTATCGCGACACAACTTATGAATGTCGCGACAATCTCAATGTTGCAACACAATCTTTTTGCCTTTAAAAGAGAATCTAAAACATTTAGAAGCCCAAATTTGAAGCTCAAATTTTTCCCACTTGTTAGAAAACCTAAAGCCTTTTCATTCTCTCAAAACCTTCATCTTCTCCTTCATCAAGAATGTCTGAGCAGCAGATATTAGTGCCAAATCTAGACAAGATCATGGCAGAAATTATGGCTGATACAGAGGAGACAAGGGATGAGCTTGTTGAGAAGGTTCTTAAGAAGGAACCTCAGAGGAAAAGTGGTGAAGAAGAAGCAGAAGTGGGAAAGGAAAGAAAAATGAAGAGAGGGGAAAAAGAAGAGGAAGAACAGAGCAGTGGAAGTGAAGATGGGGACTTCTTGTCCAAAGAGGCTTTTGAATTGATGTAGAAGACCCTATTCAAGAAGGGATTCATTGGAGAAAGGGGATTTAAGGAAATAATCCCACCCTTCAAAGAAGTCTTTGAAAAAGGGGATGGACAAGAGAGGAAAGTGGATCTCCTTTAACAGACACACCATCAACCATATGTGTGGGTTGGGGAAGATGAGTGATGGGGCTAAGGTTGAAAGGTTGTAGAAGGACCTTGACTATCAGAAGATACTCGAGGAGTTGACTGATAGAAAAGGGCAGTGGGAAAGAAACAAGAAGACTCCTTATGTCAAAATAGCTAGAGGAGATTTAACTGAGAAAGCTAAAGTTTGGTTTTACTTTTCCTCGAGTTCAGTCTTTAAACATGTATTGCCTTTGTGAAATTTGAATAAAGTATTCTCCTCTGTTATTTTGAAAGGATCTGGGTGTAGTTTGGAAAGATAATAGAGAAATCAATCCCGGAATACCAAAGCAATAACTTCTTTGGACACATACCCCATCCATCTATCATAAACCACCTATGCATGAAGCGAGTCACTTTTGATAAAGATGAAGAGGAAAAATGCCATGTAGTCTCTCCTCTCACACTCACTACCATCACCAAGACTCCAACAAGCAAGGGAAAAGAAAAGTTGAAAGGAGTTAAGGAAGAAGAAAGAGATAAAGAAGTTGAATTGAATAGTAGTGAGCCTAGTCATTAGACACTAGTGATAAGCAAAGAGTAAATAAGAAATGTAAGGCAAGGGAGAACAAGCCCAGCTTGGGTAATGTACCCAAAAATCGAAGCTTATCAGAAAGACTAAGCTGAGAGTTCAAATTAGTAAAGCAGCAATGCAAAACTTTTTGAAATGCTAAAAAGAATGGAGCAAGGGATGCTAGAGAGAAACATCCAACTAAAAGCCCAATTGGAGAAAAAAGACCATTATTTTGAAAAAGAAATA
Source organism: Tetrastigma voinierianum (assembly GCA_016808115.1). Taxonomy (NCBI): domain Eukaryota; kingdom Viridiplantae; phylum Streptophyta; class Magnoliopsida; order Vitales; family Vitaceae; genus Tetrastigma; species Tetrastigma voinierianum. The sequence goes on along the minus strand of JAEQBH010000138.1, from coordinate 1,335,163 downwards.
AGAAAAAGGGATTAGTTTATGGATGAAGCAATCAAGCAAAGAGATTTGGAATGGAAGGAAGAGCTAGAGAGAAGGGATTAATTGTGGAGGTCAGAACTGCAATAGAGAGATCGAGCTTATTAGTAGAGGCAATGCAAGAGAGACAAAGATTTGGTGAGGATATTTGAAGGAAGAGATAAGTCACTACAAGATGCATTGGTCACTAGAGACCAATTATGTTTAGATAGTTTGGATTCCTTAAGTAAAAACCTTAAATCTATGTACTATGATTAAGTTGACATGGAGAAATCTATGGGATCACTTGCTCAAAGGCAAGCTGAGTTGATAAGGGGCAATGTAAAAATGGTAGATTGGGCAATGGCAACAACTTCTAGCAAGGAAAAAATAATAGCTCCAAAAGTCACCATTTTTATTACATCCCTTTTGTCATCCGGCCTCCTTATGAGAATGCTATCCAAGGACCCTTAGTGTCTTCAGAACCCATAGAACACCAAGATGAACAAAAGAAAAAATAGAGCAAGTGAATCTCTCTCTTGTATCCCCAATCATATATGAAAAATCTCTTATGTAAAATCTTCCTTTCATATGAATGAATTGCCTTTGCTGAAATTGTGTCATCATTTAAATCCTTGTTTTGCACTTTCTTGCATTTGAGTAAACAAACTTATAGTTGTGACTTTGAGTTGTTTGGTTGGATTGAATGTTGTTGAGCTAAGTGTGCTAACATTGCTGAACTAAAAGTGAACTGTTTAATCAAATTGAAAATCTGATAGCATAGTATCTTGTAAAAAGACCAAACAAGCTGAATAGCACAAAAGAGAATTCTAGGTAGATGATATGGGCAAAATGAGCTCAAAGGAATTGGAAATTGTGATGTTAATGATAATCAGGCTGAAATTCTAGACTCATGAAGATTTAAACAAGCTGATAATTCTATTTTGCTTGAACATTTCAATTCTAATGAACCCTGAAAACATATACATGGTCACTAGTACCTTAACACTTGATTGTGCTTGGGTTAGGAACATCTTATGAGATCTATCATAATTTTAGTCTTCAAAGGTCCTAGAAATTGTTAGATTATTACTCAAGGCAAAATTATAGGCAACACAACCAACAAGAAATGATGTAAGGCCATCCTTGGAAAGCTTGTGCCTTTCAAGCCTACTCTTGTGATATGCATATGCATATACCCTAGTACCTTATTTGAGCTAAATGTCAATTCATTCATCAAGAGCCAAATGAAAAACCTTAATCCTCCCTTAAATATAATCCTTTAGTAAAGAACCCTTAATTTGTCCAAATTGCAATATGAGTGCATAAGAAGTAGACAATGGGACAAGTTTGGAGGAGTACAAATTTGAAATATGAAGAAGGATGAGAGTAGGGGTTATGGAATGGTGATTAATTGAGATGAGGAAATTAAATAGAGATGCACCAAAAGATGCAAACAAAAGAAAAGTAAGAAGCTGTAAAAGTACAAAAGTGTTAGGGGGAATGTGTTTTGTCTTGTAGCCTTCCTTCTTTGAGCCATTAATTTCTTAGGGGTGTTTCAACACCTAGTACCCTAATGCCAACTGGTATGAGATTTACTAACCCAAAGCTCGCTAAGGGTGGTAGAAAGCTTAAGAAGGCAAAACATTACACAATTCCCAAACCCTTGTGCAAAAATGGAAAAGAAAAGAGCTTCTGGCATGAGGAACTAAACTCAAAGTCTGAAAGTGGTAAAAATGGAATGCCATAATGGAGAGTATGCAAAATGATGAATCAAACAAAGTTTTGGGGTGCTTGAAAGTTGATTTAAGTAGAAAATAGAGGATGAGAAGTGGGAGAGGAAAATGTTGAGTAGTATGTGCACTGTGGGTAAACTTGAACCTTAAATGTCCAATTATCTACCCAATACCCAAGCCATACATTACAAGCTTAAAAGACCTATTTGATCCTAAAGGTGATGTTCTGCCTACATTAGTGGAGAATAATTTGACCAACAAGCTTATGGGACCTAAGTCAATCTAAGGAGACTTCCATTCTTCAACATAACATCTTAGAAGATTACCTAACGTGAAAATCTATTAAAGAGGGAAGACCAACACACACTCAAAAATCAGGGGTAAAGAACTGACCTGTTTACAAATTGAGAATTATCTTTGTGTTGAGTAAACTTCATTGAAAATATTTTTTATTCTAGAATTGAAGTTTTTTTTTTTTTTTTGATTCATAGCATAAATAGTAGTTCATTGAATTCAAGTGCTGAGATATTTGAAAGTGATGATGGAAAGAAAAATGGCCTTAAAGTCTAACTAAATTGCTTGAGGACAAGCAAGGAGTCCTTTCTTTGCTTGGGGACAAGAAAAACTTTAAGTTTGGGGGAGTTGATGAGTATGAAACTCATATAACTTTAAATCCATTTTTACATGCATATTTGAGGCCTTAATGTTTAATTTAATGCAAAATTATGGAATATTCACCAAAGGATTCTTGTTTTTCTGCGAAAATTAACAAATGAGCAAGAAGCAGAAAAATGTGTTTAATTGACTAAGGCAGGAAGCAGTAAATGTCGCGACACCTCAACATGTCTCCCCACATAGCAGAAGGCCAGATGGCTGAAGTTGTGTCGCGACATTGCAACTAGTGTCGCAACACCAAAGTGAAAAGTCCTTGGAGAAACAATTGTTGCGACACCAAAGTGAAAAGTCCTTGGAGAAACAACTGATCAGTGTCGTGACACTAAAAAATATGTCACGACATACATCCAAAATGAGTGTCAAGCAGGAATGTCACAACAATGTCACGACACCCTTAAAGACCGATCAACAACTCATAATGTCGTGAGACACATATTGGTGTTGTGACATTCATTCTAGAGGTGGACAACTATACATCATAAGGATAATGTCACGATAGACCTTGGCGACACAAGACTAGAAGGGAAGGTTGCAACACTCAAACTAATGTCGCTACAGTCTCAATTCAATTTCAAAGGCAAAATCATCAGTTGAATGTCGCAACAACATCATGACAATGCCCCAAGACACATCTTAAAGACGATAATGTCGCGACACATCATCTCGTGGGCTTGCATAAAAGTCCACAAAATCTACCTTGAATTCTGGCCCAACAATGATTGGACTATAAATAGTAAACGATAGGGCACAAAAAAAAAAAAAAAAAAGAAAAAGAAAAAGAGAGCGAAACGGAAATAGTAGCAACAACAAAGTTTAGCTAAAGTAGAATAGATTTTTCTTTAGTAGGAGTTTTTTAGATTTTTTTTAGTAAATTCTAGAGTAGAGTTTTCATAATTTTCCTTTAGAAAAGTTGATCTGAGTTGAGTTTGTGTGGAGAAAATATTGAAATTCAAGCTCCATTACTGTCAGACCTTGAAGAAAAGCATAAATCATTGTTTGAATTCCTTTTCCTCATTTTCTTGATTATAATTAGAATGAACTTGTTTAAACGACTTGCTCTTGTTATGTGTAATCCGATGATGGAAGTCTAAACACATTCTAGGAAGGAATTGGTATTATGATGATTATGTTTGCAAGGATCTAATGTAGGTTGTGGGGTTGAACTTTGAATTGACATAATTGGTTTAGAAGTGTATTTTATTATGCTTGATTTATTAATTCTATAAACGAAAGGATGCGTTCTTAACTCTTGCTTTAAGGATCCCCTCAAGTGACAACTGAGGTGTGTTCTAGGAGTTAAGGATAGTGATCTATTGGTCTATGAAATTAATATATTGAAAACTTGTCTCATTTTAATCAAAATATTTCATTTATGTCAATGGAAGTGGATATATTGGTTAATTTGTAGAGTGATGAACTAATTATGTTGGAGGAAGCTTGTATTACCCTGTCTATGGGGGCAAGTTAACTTAAGTCCTAAAAATTGGTTGAAGAGTCTTAGTTTAGGAAGTCATCCAAGGGAATCAGATCCTTAAAGTAGCTTTTTAGATACATGCTGTCCTGGTTTAGGAACATGGTGGTCTAAATTGTGAAATGTATGGTGGTTGAAGGTTTTTCAAGACTATACTACAATACCCTTGGACAAGTCCAGGATTCAACCTACAACTATTTCGTTTTTGAACAAGATTCAAACTAATAGTCACATTACTAATTCCATTCTAGTGTTTTACTGAATCTTAGAGAAATTTCTAGTTGTTTTAGATTTGGACAATTTATTAAGCAAATAAAAAGATCCAAAAAATATTTTCATTATGTTAAATGGTTAGTTTACAATCTCCAAGATTGGAGTTCAAATAGTGATGTCCTTGAGTAGTTTGAGTACTTAATCTTTGAAATTTTATCCGGTCCTTATGGGAACGATATCTGGACTTAAAAATCCACTTTACTATTTGATCTATTCACTTGTAGTAAAAAGGCCAAGTTGAAGTTTAAATAGTATAATGGTGAAAAGAGAATCAACTTGATCCATCAACAAGTTTTTGGCACCGTTGCCTAGGACTCAGCAATAGTCTTTGGTAGCTACGTCTATCAACTTGATCTATCAACAAGTTTTTGGTTCTGTTGCCTATGATTCAACAATAGTCTCTAGTAGCCATGTTAGAAATTTGACAAGAAGTTTTTAGCCTTTTTGACTGGGACTTAGCAATAGTTTTTGGTAGCTACGTCAATCAATTTGGCCCACAACACATAGTAATTAAAAACTAAATAAAATATTGAATCTTTGGCATCCTTGGTTACAAAAAGGGACCCTTTAGCATGGAACATCTAAAAAAGAGCAAATGTTTGCTCATCATGTCTTGTTTGTTTGTCTTCTAATTGAAACATCCAAAATATAAGAAATCTTCAATCAATCTACATTGTTTTTATGTCTAGTAATTGAAAAATAAAAGAAATATTGAATCTTTGGCATACGTGGATTCAACAAGGGACCCTTCCGCATGAAACATCTAAAAAAGAGCAAATGTTTGCTCATTCTGTCTTGTTTGTGTGTCTTTTAATTGAAACATCTATAATATATCAAATATTCGATCAACTCACATTGTTTTTATGTCTAGTAAATGAAAAATAAAAGAATGATTAAATCTTTTGCATCCTTGGATACAACAAGGAACCCTTTCGCATGAAACATCTAAAAAAGTGAAAACATTTGCTCACTCTATCTTGTTAGTGTCTTCTAATTGATAAATCCAAAATATATTAAATCTTCAATCAATCCACATTGTTTTTTTGTTTAGTAATTGAAAAATAAAGGAAAGATTAAATATTTGGCATCCCTAGATACAACAAGGGACCTTTATGCATGAAACATCTAAAAAAGAACAAATGTTTGCTCATTTTGTCTTGTATGTGTCTTCTAATAAAAATATAAAAAATATATAGATTCTTCAATCAATCAACATTTTTTTATGTCTAGTAATTAAAAAATAAAATAATCATTGAATCTTTGGCATCCCTTAATACAATAAGAGACCCTTCAGCATGAAACATAAAAAAAGAGCAAACGTTTGCTCATTCTATCTTGTTTGTGTGTCTTCTAATCGAAACATAAAAAATATATGAAATCTTTGATTAATCCACATTGTTTTTATGTCTAGTAATTGAAAAAAAATAAAAATAAAGATTGAATTTTTGGCATCCCTGGATACAACAAGGGACCATTTCGCATGAAACATCTCAAAAAGAGCAAATGTTCGCTCATTCTTTATTGTTTGTGTGTCTTCTTATTGAAACATAAAAAGTATATGAAATCTTCAACCAGTCCACATTGTTTTTATGGCTATTAATTGAAAAATGAAAGAAAGAATAAATCTTTGGCATCCTTGGATACAACAAGGGACCCTTCCGCATGAAATATCTAAAAAATAGTAATGTTAGCTAATTCTGTCTTGTTTGTGTGTCTTCTAATTGAAACATCTATAATATATCAAATATTCGATCAATCAACCATGTTATTTTGTAAAGTAATTGAAAAATAAAACAAAGATTGAACCTTTGGCATCCATTGATACAAGAAGGGACCCTTCCGCATGAAACATCTAAAAAAGAGCTAATGTTTGCTCATTCTATCTTGTTTATGTGTCTTCTAATTGAAACATCCAAAAAATATGAAATATTTGATCAATCGACATTGTTTTTATGTATAATAATTGAAAAATAAAATAAAGATTGAATCTTTGGCATTCATGGATACAAGGACCCTTCCGCATGAAACATATAAAAAAGTGCAAACGTTCACTCATTATGTCTTGTTTGTGTTTCTTCTAATTAAAACCTAAATAATATAAGAAGTCTTCGATCAACCCACATTTTTGTATGTTTAGTAGTTGAAAAATAAAAGAAAGATTATACCTTTGCTATCCATGGATACAATACAGGACCCTTCCACATGAAACCTCTAATAAAGAGCAAATGTTTGCTCATTCGGTCTTATTTGTGTGTCTTCTAAATAAAACATCCAAAATATATGAAATCTTTCATCAATCCACATTTTTTTACATCTAGTAATTGAAAAACAAATAAAAAATTAGATCTTTGCCATCCCTGGATAAAGCAAGTTACCCTTCTACAAGGAACATTTAAAAAAGAGCAAACGTTCGCTTAATCTGTATTTTTTGTGTGTCTTCTAACTGAAAAATCCAAAATATATGAAATCTTCGATCAATGCATATTGTTTTTATGTCTAGTAATTGAAAAATAAAAGAAATATTGAATCATCGGCATCAAACATCTAAAAAAGAGTAAACGTTCACTTATTTTATCTTATTTGTGTGTCTTCTAATTGAAACATACAAAATATATGAAATCTTCGATTAATGCACATTTTTTTTATCTAACAATTGAAAAATGAAAGAAAGATTGAATCTTTGGCATCCGTGGATACAATAAGGGACCCTTTTGCATGTGACATCTAAAAAAGAGCAAAAGTTCGCTCTTTCTATCTTGTTTGTGTGTCTTCTAATTAAAAAATAAAAAATATATTAAATCTTTGATTAATCCACATTTTTTTTTATTTCTAGTAATTGAAAAAGAAAAGAAAGATTGAATATTTTGCATCCCTAGATACAACAAGGGACCCTTCCGCATGAAATATCTTAAAAAGAGCATACGTGCGCTCAACCCTAGGTATTCGTATACCTATCTTATTTGTATGTCTTCTAAATGAAACATCCAAACTATATGAAATCATCAAACAATGCACATTGTTTTTAAGTCTAGTATTTGAAAAATAAAAGAAAGATTGAATCTTTGGCATCCCAAGATACAAGAGACCCTTCCGCATGAAACCTCTTAAAAAGAGCAAACGTTCACTCATTTTCTCTTGTTTATGTCTTCTAGTTGAAATATAAAAAATATATGAAATCTTCGATCAATCAAAATTTTTTTTTTTTATGTCTAGTAATTGAAAGATAAAAGAAAGATTTAATCTTTGGCATCATTGGATACAATAAGAGACCATTCCAAATGAAACATAAAAAAAGAGCAAATGTTCGCTAATTATATCTTATTTGTGTGTCTTCCAATTGAAACATATTAAATATATGAAATCTTCGATCAATCCATACAATTTTTATGTCGATTAATTTAAAAATAAAAGAAAGATAAAATCTTTTGCATCCTTGGATACAACAAAGGACCCTTCCACATTATACATCTAAAAAAGAACAAACGTCTACTCATTTTGTATTATTTGTGTTACTTCTAATTGAAACATAAACAATATATCAAATCGTGGCTCAATCCACATTGTTATTGTGACACCCCAAAACCTGGGAGTCTCGTTGACCAATTGTCAACCTGCGGAATTACTACCTTAGGTCACCGCGTAACAATGCCTTGGTACCAAACGGGTACCAATTACTTGTGGATATTGAGTTGCTCGGCATCATCTCAGTACGTCCCTTTTTACTAGGATCCATTCATCCATACTTAAGTTGAAAATATGTGAATATTACACTTAAAACAATCCATAAGAGTTCGATCACGAATCTCTTACCATTATTACATACCCGACTTTATTGACCATAGTCCAAAAATAATTTAATTACAATTTTTTTACACCAGTACATGCAAGAACTAGTATGTTCCAAGAACTTTTTTACAAAAAGGATTTATCAAGGCCACATGTCAGCCTTCTTCATAATCACGACCTCGACTAAGCGTTGTCTACCAGTATACACCCTGCACCTGAAATGTTGTCCCATAAAGGGTGAGCCACGCTTAGTAGAGAATACCTTCTATAAGAGCTACTCCCCACCTAAGTGCACATGTAATGTTCACTCAACATTTCACATTCACATTCCAATAAGAACATGCCAATTCTAAATGGAATCTTACATGCCATGCCATGAAATGAAATGAGACTCAATTATGTACCATGTCCCGAGTCCTTTCCGACTCCATCACACAATGCCTAAGCCGATGCTTGATAAACTGTCATTCTAGATGACATACAATGATCATTTTTCAAAATAAATTTAATTTGTTTATAAACCAAAAGCTTTTTGGATGATACACCTCAATGATCATTTTGTATTCAAAACCATGCGCCTTTTTGTGGGTAGCGAAATTTTGGTGTCACACCATAGGTTTCGCAAACCTAGACACTTTTACGGCCTTTCATCGCTGGGGACTATATCTAACCATAATTGTAAAACCCAGGTAAATTTGAATTTTTCTAAAAAATGGTAAAACTGTAAATTGTCCCTACAATAATGAAATTTTCTAGATCTCGGATGATGAAACGGATCTCACCGTTGGATTCATCTCTCGAATTTTAGTTACCCAGACGAATTTTGTCGAATTCTGAGACAGTCAGAATTTTCATGTTTTTTGGGGGCGACAGGTGCTTGTTGAAACCCAAAAAACAAGATTTTTGATAAAATTTCGAAAGTTGGGTAATAATTTAAAGAAAGTTCATATAAGATAATTTGAACTTGAACCGAGACGAAATAAATTGTTTCGGGGCAAAAACAAACCTGAGCAAGGAGGGACATGGCGAGATGTGAGCCATGTATCCAAAGTATAAAAAATGAGAAAATATCTAATTTGGGAAAGATCTCCAATTTCTGATTTTTTTTTTCAAACGTTAGAGAGAGAGAGAGAGAGAGGAGGAGGAGAAAAGCCAAGAGTTCATTCGGTGATTTCTCGGGGTTTTGTCAGTCGGAATCCGTTGAGCTAAGAGTTAAAGCTCATTGTCTTAATGAGAGCTACGAGTAGGTACCAAAAGGAGAGATTTCACTGAAGATTCAAAAGAAGAGATTTGGGGGAAATCAAAGTTTTCGGGTTAGAAGGTGTTTTGAAGCTTCATAACGGTGTTTCCTACGCTCCAAGAGATAGGGATTCTTCCTATTTTGATTTTATTCCTATCTTTAGGCTGAATTGGGATTATTTTGAAGCTGATTTTGGGCTGAATTTGGAATGGTTTTTGTTTCATGTTATGGAATGTTTTGTGGCTTTAATAGTGAAAGCGGTTTTGGTGGCGGTTTGTGGTTTTTGCCCAGGGCTTGAGGGGTTAGGGCATGTTTAAGGAGTTGTTTTGAGTCAAAATTTAGTGTACAATAGCTACCCATAATGTTCTCGGGCACACTATTGCATGGTTGGGCTTCAAAACTGCAGCCTCGGGTACGAAATTGCGTAGCCCCTGCACCCCTTTAAGCCTCCAACTTTAAATGACCATATTTTTCTCGTCCGAATTTCGATTTGCAGGTTCTTGGACTCTATGGAAAGCTCTTTGAGTCTAGAATCTGACCATATGCTGGTGGATGGAATTTGGTGCTCACATATTTACTGAAAATTTTATTGTTGCACCAAGTGTTCTATTGTATTGACATGTGATGTAGAAAGCCAGCTACTTATCTCATCCAGTTTTTGGGAGGCGATTTTCGATTAAGGAAAAATGGGGAAATTGGACTAGTGTCCTTCATGGAAATTGTATTTGTATCTGAGAACTTGATGTTAGGCTTTTGAATGACCCAAATTGGACCTTTATAACTCGAGTTATGGTTCATTTTTCGAGACTGCCACAAGTTGCCTTGTTTTGACCCCATACACTATCCAGATTTTGGGACTAATTTTCGGTTGGGAAAAAAAGGGAATTGGATAGTGTTCTCCATGGAAATTATAGATGCATCTTTAAACTTGATGTAGGCTTTTAAATCACCCAAATTGGACTTGTACAGCTCAAGTTATGGTCCATTTCCCGGGACTGCTACAACTTAGGTTGTTTAAAGGTTTGTGTCTAGTTTTTGGGACTGTTAGGGGACTAGTTTCTGAACCGAGTTCGGAACTATTCTATGGTCTATTATAGCTTGATTATGAGGGTGTTGTTGGGTAATATGGAATGACACGTTGTATGTTGATTTTGATATATGCGTGCATTATATATTGACATGAATGAAGTATTGTATGGACATTATATGCTTATTGATATAATTGTTCATGATGCATTGGTGATATGCATGAGTAGAGTTGTCCATATAGCATTTATCATATATGTGACATGGTATAGACATGCAATGGTGCATCACATTGAATATGCACCGGAACATCGCATTTCATGGGTGTGAGTGCATGGTTGAAATCAATCACCACATTGGGTGATTGAGGGGTGCGCTCGGTGCCATTGGACGAAGTCTAATAGAGTCGCATGGTTGCATGAAATGAAAAACTTGTGTCGAGTAATAACAAGCAGGGATAGATACCCCCTCGGGTGAAAAACCGAGTAGTTGTGGTTTGACATGATCCCCAACGGTGAAAGCCTGTGAAAGTGTTGGAAGGCGTGCGAAGCCTGCGGTGAGACCCCGAAAATTCGCTACCCACAAAAAGACACATGGTTTTGAAAATGAAACGGTAATTCGATATATGACATCAAAAAAGGTTTGGTTTATAAGCAGAATCCAATTTTGTTTCAAAATGATCATTGGATGCGATTCATCAATGACGGATTTTATCACACATTGTCATTGCATTGTGTGGTGGGAGTCGATAATGACTTGAGACATGGTGCATGGGTGAGGCTCATCTTATTTCATCGCACGAGATGTAGAATTCCAACCTAGGATTGCATAATCTTGTTGGAATTGTGGTGTGAAATGTGTTGTGAACAATGCATGTGTACTTAGGTGGGGAGTAGTCTCTATAGGAATTATTCTCTACTGAGCATAGCTCACCCTTTATGGGACAACCCTTTTAGGTGCAGGGTCTACATCGGTGGACGGGACTCAGACGAGGCAGTGATTGCGAAGAAGGCAAACATATGGCCTTGATAAATCCTTTTGTAAAAAGCGCTTGGAACAACTTGTTCTTGCATGTAATTTTGTATAAAATAATTGTAATTAAATTCTTTTGGACTATTGCCAATATAGTCGGGTTTGTAATAATGGTAAGAGGGTCGTGATCGGACTCTTACGAACTGTATTTACGTATATTATTCTCATATTTTTAACTTAAATATGGATAAATGGGTCATAGTAAATGGGACACAATGGTGTGATATCGAGTTATACAATATCCACAGGTATTCTACGAGTTAATGGATGATCAATGGACCCCCGGATTTTGGAGTGTCACAATAATTGGCGGGTCTTTCACCTTAGGGGGGGATCTATCCCTACTTGTTGATACCCGTCACATATTTTATTTACCAATTTATTCAACCGTGCGACTCTGTTGGACGTTGTCCCTTTTAACCAAGCCCACCAAATCAAACGCCAAACGAGGTGTCGATTCATCAACCATGCACTCACACCTATTTAATGCAATGTCCTCGTGCATATGCAATGCAATTTTCCATTGCATGTTAGATCATCTCACATGCATAATGAATGCTACATGGACAACACAATCCACACTTCTTACCTGGTGTTAGGGACAATCACATCACCTGCATATGACTTCCATACATCATTTCATTCATGTCAATATATCATACAAGCATATATCAACATTCGCATACACATGTCATTCTATGATCAAGCAAAGACACACACAATCAAGCCATGTAATGACTATTTTCACACATAAACTCATTACATGTCAATATATTAGAACACACATATTGACATCCAAATATGTCACTCTTAGTCAAGCAATGAAATTCTCAACAAGTCATACAATGGCCCTCGAAGCAAGCCATAGCAATCACAACCGAGCCTTGAAATCGACCCCAAAAATTTCCCGGGCTCGCCTAGGCGAAGCCCTCCTTCCCCTAGGTGAAGTGGTTCCCCTAGGATAGCGAAGCCTTGCCTAGGCGGACCAGAGACCTCAAATTTCCTATCCTTCCAGTTTAATACAGGCGACACATCCGCAGGCGAGACCCTTCACCTAGGTGAACCTTCTCTTCACTTAGACCAGAGAACCAGTCTTCGAGTGAGAGATTCTTGCAGCCGAGCGGGTGAGGGGTTTTGCTTAGGCAAAGAAACATCGACGGACTGAAGAATTAGTTTTTCTTGCCGACAGGCCTTGTCGAGAAAATGTGAAGCGCATCTGGGGGTCTCGTTGACAACTCGTCAACCCACAGAAACCTGTGAATATCGAGTGCTCCGATATCACACTCACATGTCTCATACATTGAGACCCATTTATGCATATTTTTCTTATAATAATTTACAAGAGTTTGATGTACAACTCTTCTACACTTTTACATGCCAAAATATATTAAAACTAGATTGTTCTAATATATTTTACAAAATGTTTCTCAAGGCCCACTGGCAGGCCTTCTTCGTACTCATGGCCTTGAAGAGCGCGGAGTCTTCTCATGTGCACGAAAGGGGTCCCATGACAGGGTGAGCAAAGCCCGATGAGAGAAATAAGCTCTGAGGGTTACTCGCCATCTAAGTGCACACATGCAATGGTAAATGTAAGCAAACGAACATCCAAGTAAAATGTATACATGAATGCCATATGTCATACATGAAATGTTTTTCATGCCCATATCGAGTCTTTCGTGACTCCCTCACATGCCTATGCCAAGTGTGACAAGCATCCTTAGTAGTACCAATGACACCATATCTTGAGCGCCATCGACTCTTGCTTTTAAATGCGATTGCGATGGGTAACTAATCGTCGATCGAATCCTATCTTGACTTGAAGTCTAAGTGATAACCATGACCGTGTGTCTTCTTTAGGCAACAAAACTTTCCGGCTCACACCACGGGTCTCTTACACCCATACAGAACTTTTAAGATCACACCGCGGATCTCTTACACCTACCATAGAACTTTTCGGATAATACCGCGGGTCTCTTACACCCTTACAAAACTTTTCGGATGATACCACGGGTCTCTAACACCCAAATTTGCCCAATACACATTACTTGCCATTTAAATGGCCTTACACCTCGTGAGTCTCTACCTTGGACTTTGTCCCATTTTAGGAAACTCATGACCCATTCACCATGTTTGGTGAATAAACAATACCGTGCATCTGCAGACTCAGCGCGATGTCACGTGCGTATGAAATGCATGATACGATGCATTTTCTTCATGTTACATGTATATATGAGTGCTACATGAACATTTACATACCGCGGATAATTATAATTGATACATATAATTCTGCTCGTACCTGACCCATGTTAATACATCATCTGACATACATTAACATGTCATATTCACACTACATGTTATTCATACAAGCAATAACACACCACCGAGGTCTAATATTGGACCCGTCAAACAAAATTACCTCACGGCCCCTTCACAAGCATAGACGGTTTGGTTCGATCATCGAGCAACATCAAAACAATGACAGAAACTTTTAGTTTCACTTCAAACTGACCCACCAGTCACGGGTATGTGAAACCGGTCATAGAATCCTATATTCTTTAATCCCAACTTTTTGGAACTAAACCATATGGCCTCTCATGGCCTTCCATAGACAGCCAAACCATACCCAATACAATAGCTTACAACATGCCATGCAATGGTCATGTCATATCCCGGCTATTCACCTCGATATAACTATGCACCCTGCACACTTGGTGCAACACATAGATTTTCAGTAGGGTTATGATCACCTAATACCCTCCACAGGTACATGGATGGAAAGTTGACTCAATGGGATTTCCATAGAGTCTAAGAACACCCAAAACGAAGTTCGGACGAAGAAGTTATGACCTTCCGAAGTTGGAGGTCACAAATGACTAGGCAGCCCTACCAGGACAGCCTACCTGTCCTGTCCGGGAGCCCCTTTCCGGCTGGCTCAAGTACCCACTACCATCCACAGGAATACATCTAGAATCTTGACTCAATGGGATTTCCATAGAGTCCAAGAACACCCAAAACAGAGTTCGGACGAAGAAGTTATAACCTTCCGAAGTTGGAGGTCACACATGACTAGGCAGCCTTAACCAGACAGCCTACCTGACCTGCCCGAATTCCCCTTTCCGGCCAGCTCCAACACCCACTACCATAGGTATCAGGCTAGAATCTTGACTAAGTGGGCTTTCCATAGAGTCCAAGAACACCCGAAACGGAGTTCGGACGAGAAAGTTATGACCTTTCGAAGTTGGAGGTCACACATGACTAGGCAGCCTTACCCGGACAGCCTACCTGGCCTCCCTGAATTCCCCTTTCCGGCCAGCTCCAGCATCCACTATCCTCCACAGGAATTTGGATGGAATCTTGACTCAATTGGCTTTCCATAGAGTCTAAGAACAACCAAAATGGAGTTCGGACGAGAAAATTATGACCTTCTGAAGTTGGAGGTCACACATGACTAAATGACCTTACGGGACAGCCTCTGCGGACTGCAAATTGCTCGGCCAGCTCCGGCCTGCTTTGCCCTCCACGAACATCAGGATGGAATCTTGACTCAATGGGATTTCCATAGAGTCCAGAACACTGAAACGGAGTTCAAGCGAAGAAGTTATGACCTTCCCGAAGTTGGGAGGTCTACACATGACTAAGCGTACTGCAGGACGACCTGACATGCAGAATTCCCTTTCTAGGCGGCTCCCGAGCCCACTACCCTCCATAGGCATTCAGATGGAATCTTGACTCAATGGGCTTTTCGTAGAGTCCAAGAACACCTAAAACGGAGTTCAGACGAAGAAGTTATGACTTTTCAAAGTTGGATCAATATGACCTATTGAATGAACCCATCGAGACGAGACTAACCGTCAGGGGCCGGCGGCCCCATCTGGCCAGACCATCAGGAACAGCCCATCTGGCAGCCCCTTCCACTAGGCGACCGAGGGTAAACGGACCATAACTTGGTGGAGGGTTCGATTTAAGAATTCAAAGCTGGCACATCAAGTTCCATGAAGTGTGGCTCACAGTATGGACTTACTACCCGAAAGTGCGTTTGTTCCTGCCACGAAAACCGGAGTTCTAAAAGTCAGGTTAATGTATGCTTACCACAATAGTAGCTTCCATGGTTCAAAACACAACAAACATTTCCCTTAGGGTAAGACAACCAACTCTTATTCATTTGCTCTAACCACATGAAATGGCACTGAGGACAGTGCCAGTCCCAATCGGTCCGGGTAATGCAAAAATAGTCCCAAATCTCGGCCTGCGTCCCCAGAAGTCTTGAGGTGGTTCCTGCCACTCGCGGCCTCACACAACCCAAGCCATTTGAATAGCCGCCCAGACGAGTTAAACAAGTAAGAAAACCCCACCTCTTGGAGTTTTGTGAAATTCCGCAACTCGGTCTCTTTGCGAAGCCGCTGCCAGTGAGGATGAACTCTTCCTCCCTGCTCGCCTCGAGCAGCCCGATCGATCGTCGGGAAATTTAGAGAGAAAGTGGAGTCTCTCTCTCTAAAACTCTCTCTTTCTTCCTCTTTCTTTTACGCTCTTTCTTTTCTCCCCATCAGAGCATTTGGTCAGATGGGTGAGCTTGTCCTCGCTTGCCACGTGTCGATTTTCATTGGCTCTTAGGATTTCCCTTATCCTCTTATCCATATACCATGGATTTCCCTCCAATGACATGATGCCACATGTCACCTATAGTCCATACTTGAGCTCATTGTTCGACTTGCTCACAGCTTGACACGTGTCTCATCTTGAGCCACTCGATGGCCTTGAGTGTCCATGATACTCACGATTGCCTCGGCGTGGAATTATTGTCTCGGGTCGAAGGGTGACGTGGTAGCTAGATTTCAAGAAACGATTTCAACGGTGAAGTCCATTTCGTCATCAGAGATGCAGAAAAGTGCGGATTTTGATCTAATTTCTGGATTCTACTTCCACTCGAAATTACGGATTTTAGGGTTTCCGCAGAAAAACCCTGCTTTCGGGCTAAAGATGGAAAGTAAGCCAAGGTAGGAAGAATCTTTACCTCTTGGAGTGTGATACAAGGGTAGGAAGCCTCCTAAACCTTACAACTTCGATTTCCCAAAATCTCTTTTCTTGGATCTTTGGTGAAATCCTTCTTTCTAGGTGTCCACACGCACCCCTTATCGATGCGATGAACTTTTGTTCTCAGCCCGACGAAAACCGAGCAACTGAACTCCGTAGATCTTGGAAGGAAGACTTTGGCTCTCCTCTTTCTCTCTTTTTGTAATGCCCTGAAAATACCATAATAGTTTTATAACATGTTTAGGGTGTAAAATAAATTAAATTATATTTTTTTCCGGCGTTTAAATGGCTAAAAACGAAAAATGATAAAAACTCGGAAATTTACAAGAGCCAAATAAATTTGGTAAAAATGTCAAATGAGGACCTAAGGGTCATAAATGAGTAATGTAAGTGCCAAAGTATAAATGGAATGAAATGAAAGTGAAATGAAACTAAAATGAAAAATGAAAAAGCCAATTAATGTGCTAGCCAAACATGGCATTACACATGACATGAGAGTAAAGACCAAAGTGGTCTATGGAATGCCCATTTAGGCATTCACGTTTTTTACAGGAGCAAGGGCTTGGGAGAAGAAGGTATTTTTG
The DNA here is from genome assembly GCA_016808115.1 of Tetrastigma voinierianum. Lineage (NCBI taxonomy): Eukaryota > Viridiplantae > Streptophyta > Magnoliopsida > Vitales > Vitaceae > Tetrastigma > Tetrastigma voinierianum. The sequence continues at coordinate 1,318,315 of JAEQBH010000138.1, read as the reverse complement.
GTGTGTTTCTCTCCATTCTTGGTCTATCTTTGTTCAAGAAAGAAGGAAGGGAAGATTTGAAGAGAGCTAAGGTAAGAAAACTAAACCTAATTCCCTATTTGATGATTTTGGATTTGGGGAAAAACCCTAACCTTTTGTAAATGTGATTTTGATTGGTTGTAGATCAATTTTGGAGTTGTTTTGGGTTAAGTTTCAAAGTTCTTTTGTGTTAGGATTGGTTTTGAGGAATTTTTGTATAAAGGAAATGATGAAGTTTAAGGAGTTCTTTGTCAAAATTTTCAAAACCCTGTTTTTGTTTTAAGCTATAAGTTAAGTTATAATCATCCAAATGAGTGATTTCAGTGGTAAGAACCATAAGATCTAGAGATACAAATGTATAGAAGAAGGAACTAGGAGCAAGTGTAACTCTGAGCTCCAGGAAATATGAGCTTAAATGTGAGTTTCGGGTAGTTGAAGCAGTGTAGTGTAGTGTTTTAATTAAATGGTTGAGTTTTCACTCATCCAAATTGAGTGATTCAAAATTCTGGGTAAAATAGAATTCTAGGGGAATAATTTACATAAAGGAAGTGTATGCAATTTGTAACCCCAGAGTGCCCATAAATCCATCAAAGTGGAGCTATGTGCAAGAACAATCTGATTCTGCTTTTCAAATTAGAGTAGTATGGATGTAAAATGCAATAACTTGAGTTTTGGTGGTCCAAATTGGATGATTCCAATTGGAGAAGAAATATTAGAACCATATATTCAAATTATTAGAAGGAATCATTACCAATTTATGGAGTTAAGACCCCTGAAATCGAGAATAACAGTAGTAACCGAGTGAGCTGGGCATACCTACCAGTTTGGCATTAAAATGCCGTAACTTGAGTTTGGGTGATCCAAATGAGATGATTCCAATTCCTACTGAAAATAGACTCATAGAGATATCATTTTATTAAAGGAAGTATAGAAAAATATGGCTCATGTGTCCCCAAAATTTTTTTCAAGTGAAGGTGTATTGGGTAGACATCAACCCTAACCAAAAATCCTAGAATGCACAATTGATTTTTTTTCTTTGGTTGTTCTTTGATAGTGACATATTTGTGATGGATTAGGAGTTGGTGACGAGGAAGATTGACCCAAGAATGGGATTCCTAGAATAGGAATCAAAGAGCGACAACCTTTTTGGGTTTGTTCTTCACACTTTGTTGTTTCGGTTTTGTGTTTTATTTGACAAAATAAATCTAAAAGGTTTTATATGAATATGCCCGTGTGCTCCGTTTGAGCAATAAATGAATTGATTTGTTCTCCACTTCTCTCTCTCTATTTCTAAAATGTTTGAAGGATTATGAAATAAGTGGATTTATTGAAATGAATTGAGATAAATTGCATATTGATTTGTTTTAAATTGATTTGATACAACTGATTATGAAATGAATTGCACATGAAAAATTGCATGAGTATTGGAAGCTAAGTATTTGGATATAAATGTATATACACTATTGTAAGTTGTTATGAATGATTTGAGCGCCCTTAATAGAATGTTAGCAGATTAAATTCGGAGTTAGGATAGATTGAGTATAATAGGGAGTCGGGTGCGATCTTGGAACGAACATATAATGATATGTCACTCGATTTGTAGCCAGTGAGACATTATCGGTAGTGTTCACGGGTGATTTTTTAATAATCAGTCGACCCTAATGGATGTGCGTATTTATAAAACCTTTTTATCACCAGGCATGTAGCCGGCGGAGCATGCTAGGTGATTAGATTATCTGTGCACGAAAGCATAGGTTAAATTCACTTAAGGGCAAAATGAAAAGAAAATTGTGAAATCATTTTATTCGCATGTGTAGCCCGTAGGGCATTCTGAATCAACAAAATTTATAACCTAATACCGCATACTACTGTATAATGGCTACTATAGTATAGTCGCTCTAGGATCGTCCACAGGGATGGGTTTTCTTCATGGAAATGATTGTCAGTGAGGCTTAAACTGGTGATTTCATTTTGGATATTTGGGTTGTGATAAAAAGAGGGGATTTTAGTGATTAAAACTAAAAATAAAAATTTACTAAAACATGAAAACAAATCCCTTGGAGTGTCGGAATTTACTAGGTTTAGGTTCCTTAGGCCCAAATACGGGGTTTCGGTCTTTTCCTCGCATTGGGAGGATAACATATAGTTATTTCAAAGCTAGGATCTTCGTTTGCTTCTAATAATGATACTAAATAAATATCCTTGAAAATTGTTATTTGCTTCCAGCTAGTGATTTTGAGCGATGAAGAACATCTTCTTGACTCACCTTCCATGGTCCATAAATGATAAGCTGATGAACATCAACGGATCTAGCGATAAGTATCAATGAGCCACGAGCTTACCAAATACTAACCATTCGAGGTGGAATCGAAGGGATCGAACACAGAATTGGAAGGAAAATAAAAACATCAGCAGATAGCCTTCCCACCTTAACCCATAGATGATAATTAGCAGTGTCGATGGATCTAGCGATAAGCATCGATGAACCTAAAAGCTTATCAAATACGAGGATCATTCAAGGTAACGCAGAAGGGATTAAAACCAATGTTTGAAAAAGAAACCATTAATGGTGGAAAAATACCTCGGATAAAACATGGAAAACCCCCACCTTTTCATCTGGAACCTTCACCTAGTTTCCTTTACCCCAAGGAAACGAAGGGTTTTGCCGCTTTTTTTTTTCAAAGGTTGTTTGGCTATTGAGAAAGAGAAGAGAGAAAACGAGAGAAAATAAAAAAGCTTATGCTGTAAGCTTTATTGGATATCAACTCCCCTTACAAAGTCTTTTCGGGGCTGTTTTATAACACCAAACCCCTTTACAAATTACCAAAAGATACAAATAAAACACTATTACACAAGGGTAAATTGGTAAGAACAACAAAAGAAATAAAAAGTCAAGGTTGCTACGAATTTTCGCAAGCCCTATGAAAATTCGCAGGGTCTGCGAATTTTCGCAGCCCTACGAAAATTCGCCACCCTTGCGAATTTTGCAAAGTTGCTACTCCATCTTTCTTCTTTTGGTTATGGTTCTGCTTTTGCCTTCTACTGCTCTGAAGCTCTGAATTGCTATTGATTTCTTCATGCTTGAGATGAATCCATGGTTTTCAATATATAAAGCCTGAGAACAACAAAACTTGCCACAAAATTCTATTAGTAGCCTTGCTAGGTCCTTAATGTGCCAACTGGGTTAATTAAGCTGATTACTACACAAAAAGTGCTTAAAATTTGGAGTGTTAAGGGTATGAAACAACACTATTTGGGTAGTAATCACTCCCCCCAACTGACACATTACTAGTCCCCTAGTAATGAAGGAAGAATAAAGCAATCGAATAAGAAAAAGAACTATATATATATATATATATATATATATATATATATATATATATATATATATATATATATATATATATATATATATATATATATATATATATATACTATATATATATATATATATATATATATATGTATATCCATAAGGTGGTTCTCGAGAGCAATGATGTGATAACCCAACCTTAAACAAAAGTCATCAAAATCTGCTTGATAGTATCTCCAAGAGAGTATGTATATGCAAATTCAAGTATCAAAGAATGTCAACTCTAGAGAACCAACTGCGAAACCTTCGCCCAAAACCCAGTGTAACTTGATTAGCTTTCAAAAATAGTACGCCAAATTGTTCTCCCTGACCTAGCTCTTTTCTATACCTAGCGAGACTAACTAACCTCGTAGATCAGGGACCCACTTTTATTTCTACAACTCTTTTTATTGTTGTAGGGGGTGCAATGCTAAGGGAATCAGATTCACAATTGTCCGTGAGGGTCCAGGTGAATCTGACGATTAAGGTTTAGGGCATCGAGTCATAAGGATCTTTCAACCACTAACTCTTCAGGTTTCACCCTGGACTTTTAATAAGCTCGAAACTCTAACACCTACAATTTTCTAAACTCCACCTATCCACCCGTGTAATGAGCAACAAAGTCTGTGACTCCTAACCAGTTGATTTAGGACACTGGGCTTTAAAACTTTTGCAATATACCCCTCGGACCGTGCTCGGGTTTCAAGGCAAGTGTCACAAATTTTTTTCTTTTCTTTTTTTTTTTCTTTCTTTTTTTTTTCTATTATTTCTTTTTTTGAAAGACTCATTGGTCTTTTATTTAGGAGTCTCGACCTATTAAAGGTGGTCAAAAGTACTAGGCCAGATTTTTGCAGCGCTTAGGAGGCAAGGCGGTTTTTTCGACATAATTGAAACCTAATGTGCACCCAGTGTGGTTGGTTGCCAAAGTGGAAGAAGTAAGGTTGAAGACAAGAGGAATTTCAACAATTCATCAACTCTTATAAACATAACACCACTCTAAAATCAAGAGTATTGAGACATAGTTTCAATTTCTCCCATTGTAGGCTGAGAATTACAAAACTAAGCAAACATGTATCAAAAAATTCAAAAACTATTTGAACCAAAAGAAAATTGCTAAATGAGCAAATAAGCACTTCCTTCCTTAACTCAACCCCAAGCGATTGAACACATCACCAGTGGTTATGGAATGGAAATTTAAGGGAGAAAGTGATACCTCCTTGGTGAAATGTAGCCGGTGTTGGAGAGGAGGACCCACATGAAATAGGAAACAAAAGAGATGAAAAGTGATGAAAACCAAAATATGAACAACACAAAATATGATCATGCTACAAGCATGGAAAACAAAAAGATAAAAATAGCAGTTATTAAGCATATGCAAGAGGTGGAATAGCCTCAGTTTGGGTAGTAGCTGGAGGATAATCAACTGGTGGGGCTGCTACTGTATTTGAAGAAAAATGGCTACAATATGTATATGGATGGATAGGAGACTTCTCAGGCTTTCCAAAGAGACCTTATTCACTCCATTTGGGCTTCAAATGATCAAGTGATGACTCTTGGTAGTTGAAGGAAGAAGAGAAGAGAGGTTAAAAGTGACCAGTTGGAGAATTTTGAAAATTATGTCTTTATTAGAATTTCTAAAGTGTTATTTCTAGATATATCTAGATTCTAAACTCTCTAATATTTCCAACGAGACCAAGATAACCAAAATCGAAGTTCGGATGAAAAAGTTATGACAAAAAAAACCAGGGGTTGTGAAAATCCTGCGAAATTTTGCAGGGGTTGCAAAAATCCTATTTCTCTGTATTTTTTACCTGCAGAGCTTCCCTCTCCCAGAAATGCACTAATTTCCTACAAAAATGAAATCAAAAGCTCTAGGAATCAAAATGAATCAAAATCAAACCAAGACAAAACAAATTTGAAGGAAAAATGAAGATAAAGAAAAACAAAAAGGATATGGACTTTGTAGTCTTAGGAAGCCCAAGTGCATCAGGCAATCTTGTCTCGCTATTGGCTCTTGCTACTCTTGTTAGGGGTTCCATTTTGTTCAAATTCAGCTCACTTCAGATTTGATTCAGTCAGAATGTTAACTTTTAATATTTTGCCTTGAAATCTCAAATCCTTTGAACATATACTCCTACGAAAGTCACAGGATAAACATCGAGCAAAATGAAAGCGATTCTACAAAAGGGAGTTAGGTTAAGTGAGAAAAGAAATAAAAAAGGATATTAAGCAAACTAAAAGTAAAATACTAAAAAGAAAAATGATAGGAGAAAAATCACCAGCTTGTGATTAGGGTCACAAGTATCCACCAAAGATAGTCATTAGCACTAAGGCACCATCCTTGGTAACAGCGCCATTTGATTCACATGTGTAGCCCGAAGGATTCTGAATCAACAAAATTTATAACCTAATACCTCATACTACCGTAGCATGGCTACTATAGTATAATGGCTCTAGGATCGTCCACATGGATGGGTTTTCTTCGTGGAAATGATTGACAGTGAGGCTCAAACAGGTGATTTCATTTTTGATATTTGGGTTGTGATAAAAAGAGGGGATTTTAGTGATTAAAACTAAAAATAAAAATTTACTAAAACATGAAAACAAATCCCTTGGAGTGTCAAGTCACTAGTTTCAGGTTCCTTAGGCAAATGAGGGGTTTTTAGAGTCTTTTCCTCACATTAGGGTGGATAACATATAGTTATTTCCCAAACCAGATCTTCGTTTAGCTATAATAACTGACCCTAAATAAATATCCTTGAAAATTGGTATTTGCTTCTTATTAGTGGTTTCAGACAGTGAAGAACATCTCCTTGACTCACCTTTCAATGGTATATAAATGATAAGCTGTGAACATCCAGCTGGATCCTAGCGATAAGTATCTAATGAATACACGAGCTTGCAAATACTAACCATTCAAGGTGGATCTAAGGGATCGAACCTAGAATTTGAAAGAAATAAAACATCCTTGAATCGCCTTCCAATAACCCATAGATGATAACTAACGAATGTCAATGGATCTAGCAATAAGCATCCAATGAACCCAAAAGCTTATCAAATACGGATCATTCAAGGTAACCCGAAGGGATTAAAACCAATGTTTGAAAAGAAACCATTAATGGTGGAAAATACCTCCGTTAAAACATGGAAAACCCTTACTATCCGAACCTTCACCTGATTTCCTTTACCCCAAGAATGAGGTTTTGCCGTTCCTCACTACCCAGAGGTTGTTTGGTTGTCGAGAAAGAGAAGAGAGAAAACGAGAGAAAATAAGAAAGCTTTTGCTGTAAGCTTTACTGGATATCAACTCCCTTTACAAAGTCTTTTCGGGGCTATTTTATAACACCAACCCCTTTACAAATTACCAAAAGATACAAATAAAACACTATTACACGAGGGTAAATTGGTAAGAACAACAAAAGAAATAAAAAGTCAAGGTTGCTCACAATTTTATAAAACCTACAAAATTAGCAACCCTTGCCAATTTTCTGAGTTGCTGCGCATCTTTCAACTAGTCCTGATTCTTTGCCTTCTCTTTGAAGCTCTGAATTGCTATTGATTTCTTCATGCTTGAGATGAATCCCTGGTTTCAATATATAAAGCCTGAGAATAACAAAACTTGCCGCAAAATTCAATTAGTAGCCTTGCTAGGTTCTTAACGTGCCAACTAGGTTAATTAAGTTGATTACTACACAAAAAGTGCTTAAAACTTGGAGTGTTAAGGGTATGAAACAATACTATTTGGGTAGTAATCAATGTATGATTTATGTTTTGAATGATTTATTGCACATGAAACTGCATGATAGAAATGACCAATGAATTATAATTTGAATGTATATGAAATGAAAATATACATATATGTATTGTGCCGTGTTGGTCATTCAAAAATTATACAAAGGCATTAATTTAGAAAAATGCATGATTTCCTTAAACTAAAATGGAAGAGAGAACTATATAGAACCACTAAGCATGAAAATGCTTAGCGTTATTTTATCATCGCGTAGATCAGGAAATGAACATATCTGAAGAAAAGACCTTGCGATTCGGAGTCACGTCTAGGCCTCACGGAGTTGAAGTAAGCTAGACCTTAATTCATGAAATATATTTACTTTTTGTACAAACTTTTGATTTGTTTTGAAAAAAATATTTTAGTATTGAAAACAGCTTATAATGCGATAATGTATAAAAAGTGAAATGTAGCAAATAGACATATAATGCCATATCGAGCAAAATGTGTCTTACAAAAACAAATATTGAGGCCTTTAAGTTAGATTAGTATATACAAATATATTTTCATAAAGATAAATATCGTTACCAAAATAGAGCATTTGAAATGTGTCTTAAATGAAGTACAATTGGATTTGGAAACGGTATTAAAGCACAAGTAGCATAGAGCTATGTATTGGCAATCTTTGTATTTGTATTGATGTTTGAATCTCTTATAAAAATGAAATGCGGCCTTTCTTGGACGTTACACTTCTCTTGCTCTCAATCAAACTAGGAAAATGGGTTCTTTTTGCCCTAATTCCTTTTTTGTCCCAACTTAAGTTTAAGTTGGATGTGTATTACGTCGTACCAATAATGTACACTTTCGTTTGGAATTAGATTTTGGTGACTTCTCATTACTTTAACCAGTTCAAGTTCAAATCACATCCCATGAACTTAACTTAAGTCATTTCATAACTTTCAAGATTTTCGTAAATAATCTTGTCATAGAATCACTAGACATAATGTGTGAAAAAGCAGTGAAAATCGATAGTTGAGTACCATAAAATTTGTATGGGTAGCTAGATTTCGAACCAAATCCAATAAATGAAGTCCGTTTCGTCACTGTGATCTAGAAAATTTCAGAGTTTTCGCATCTTTATTAAGACAATTTCTTTGTTTTATTTTTCAGGGAAAAATTCGATTTTTCTCGGGTTTTATAGTTATTATGTCTAGTAATCGAAAAATAAAAGAAAGATTGAATCTTTTGCATTCTTGGATACAAGAAGGAACAATGCATGAAACATCTAAAAAAGAGCAAACGTTTGCTCATTTTGTCTTGTTTGTGTGTCTTCTAATTGAAACATAAAAAATATATCAAATCTTCTATCAATCCACATTCTCTTTATGTCTAGTAATTTAAAAATAAAAGAAAAATTGAATCTTTGGCATCCCTTGATACAATAAGGGACCAAAAAGTGAAAACGTTTGCTTATTCTGTCTTGTTTGTGTGTCTTCTAATTGAAATATACAAAATATATTAAATCTTGGATCAATTAAAATTGTTTTTATGTCTAATCGTTGAGAGATAAAAGAAAGATTGAATCTTTGGCATCCCTAGATAAAAGAAGGGACCCTTTTGCAAGAAACCTCTAAAAAAGAGAAATGTTTGCTCATTCTATCATATTTGCGTGTCTTCTAATTGAAATATAAAAAAAATATGACATCATTAATCAATTAAGATTTTTTATGTCTAGTAATTGAAAAATAAAAGAAAGATTGAATCTTTGGCATCCTTGAATAAAACAAGGGGCCCTTCTGCATGAAACATTTCAAGAGGAGTGAACGTTAGCTCAATTTGTCCTTTTTGTGTGTCTTCTAACTAAAGCATCCAAAATATATGAAATCTTTGATCAATGCACATTGTTTTCATGTCTACTAATTGAAAAATAAAAGAAAGATTAAATTTTTGCCAATTGTGGAAACAAGGGACCCTTCCACATGAAACATCTTCAAAAGAGAAAACGTTCGCTCATTCTGTCTTGTTTGTGTGTGTTCTAATCGAAACATAATGAATGAAATTTTCGATTAATCCACATTTTTTTATGTCTAGTTATTGAAAAAAAGAAAGATAAATTAAAATCTTTTGCATCCCCGGATACAACAAGGGACCATTCTGCATAAAACATCTAGAAAAGAGCAAACGTTTGATCATTCTATATTGATTGTCCATCTTCTTATTGAATAATTCAAAATATATGAATTCTTCGATCAATCAAAATTGTTCTTATGTCTATTAATTTAAAAATAAAAGATGTATTAAATCTTTGGTATAACTTAATCTGACGAAAAGGGCCCGATAGGGCTTTATCATCCCATGCTGTCCCATGCGATTTAGAACCATATATTTCTATAGATCGAGTTATTACATCACTCTTATCCTAGTATATATTAAAACTAGTTAGTTCTAATATATACACAAAACAGAATCAAGGCCTGATGAATACAAGCCTTCATAATCCAGGCCTCTAAGGAGGCCTTCATCTACATGCACAATCACGTACTGAAGGGCCCCACAATGAGGTGAGCTAACGTCTATTAGAGACAATGTCACGCCCTGATTCGGCTAGGCAGATTGGATTCGATAAGGTTTAAGACCTTCGAGAACATATCTTTGGGACTCTTTACCTTAATTTGACATTGGTATATCTAAGTCTCATAATATATCAACATCATATGCAAGTCCAAAATAAAACTACCCTTAGTAGTGGTGTATAGTATCCACACATATCGATCTTTGAGTCCATTGTATTCAAAACTATACATTTACAATTCTTGATCAGTCACGGAACCCTACGGTGGTGACCTCCGTGTGTGGCCACGAAGAATGTTGGAAGTTCTCGGGCGTCTTCTCTTGTACCTGGATTAAAACCGTGCTAAACTTTATGCTTAATTAGAAACATATATAATATGCATGTACCGCAGTTATAATAAGCATATAACAATAACGGATGTCAGTACATGCATTTATCATGGATTTATACAATTACTTATGCTTATTCTTATATAAAAGTACCCGTAGGTACTACACAGGTTCATTATACGGAAGTACGTAAGGTATCTTAGTTTATGCGTATTCTGAGGACTTATATTTGTGAGGGTATCCGTGAGGAATTCTGAGGCCTCATATTAAATACAATGGTCATTGGTCAAGTACACCTTCATGTCCTCTTATTCATTATTCGAGTTGTTATCATATAGTGGCAGACCTGAACCAGTCACTAATAAAATGTCGTAAGACCACGACCTGATAAGTATCCAAGATACTATCACGATGCGGAAGTCTTGTAGCCGCAATGAGTTTCAATGTCTGAGCGGAGTGCCATCAGCACTAATCGAGACGGGGGAGTCTTGAATGGCATAATCGGACCAGTCTTGAAGTAGCATAGCGGGAATGTGAGTACTAATCGGAACAAGAGTGCGGTGGCACTAATCGGGAATGCCAAGTACTGTCCGGAGTCTGGGAGCACTAACCGAAGTGCCGGAGCACTAACGAATCTGAAATACTAATCAGTCTTAGGAGCACTAGCAGAATCTCAAGCACTAATCGAGCAGAGTGCCATGTCATTTAATAGCGGTCTTAGGCATTTTATAATTATAGGTTCGATAACACTATTTATAATCAAGGCATTCTTAGCCCCATTATGTGTTCATGACGGATCATTATTTCATATCTTTGGTGAAATTATGATGTGTATGTAATCACACCTTATTCATGTATTCTGTTCTTCTATGAATCTACTTTACCGAGAATTGGAATCACTCCAATCGGATCATCGAACTAAATTATGGCATTTTCCATGCCAGCGAGGTCATCGCCTTCATCACGCTCGATATGTCTGTGGCGAAGGTCTGATCACATCTTACCGTGCCACACGGATGCCGCCCGATGAATCGGGAGCAATGGAGCTCCACCGGGATCCTCTCTCGATTAAGTCGGCTTGAGGACCTGGCAGTCCCTATCTAGAAGACTACCATGCAGCATGGATGGCCACAGCCTTCGTCCGTATATTTATTGTGCTGGTCTCTAATGGATACTAGTTACGTCACGCTTGAGACCTCTGCTCTACCAGTCAGGCAGGCGTAGCCAACGAGCTTCCCAGGGTACCACAGGCACACTAATTATCTTGTAGTCTGACGCCCCAGTATCCTCAAGGCATGTAGCTGAAGCTACTCTTGACAGTACTCCTGTGACTTGACTAAGCGTCAAACTACCATTTGCCTTGCAGGGGTGTGTGCAAAGTGAAGTCGTAATCTTCCAAAAACTCCATCCAACTACGCTGCCTCATGTTGAGGTCTCGTTACGTGAAGATGTATTTCAGACTTTTGTGGTTTGAAAACACCTCGAACTGTTCACCATATAAGTAGTGGTGCTAAATCTTTAGGGCGAAGACTACGGCTGCCAACTCCATGTCATGCGTGGGGCCAGTGCGCTCAAAGTGATTCTTTGGCCAGGAACCATAAGTCTGCAACTTTTCTCGGACCGCATTGAACACATCTCGGTTCGTCCTTGAAGCATCACGATTTTACTATGTACCTTTGTCCCTTTTAGAGACTTTTAGAATATGAAGTGATAAGCCTCTCTTGATTCATAGAGCGGCACAAACTTACATGGTCATCCCTTTCGCACCAGGCCTCCTTCTAGGTCGATCTCATCATAGAAGCTACTAGCAAGGGAGAAATCTCTATAAACCTCTGTAATGCCAATCCCAAACTGAATCTTGAAGACTGACTTAGGCCTCTCGACTCATCCACAACCTCGACCTTCCCGAGTCTCTTGACAACAAACTGCCTCTGTGTCCTACGAAGCCCACCTCAGTAAAGCGAAACTCGCGCTGCGGAGCAGCATACAATTGATGATCCCTCAAAAGCTGTAGTATGATTCTCAAGTGATCCTCATGCTCCACCTCTGACTGGGAGTAGATTAGGATGTCATCAACAAAGACCACCACAAGTTGATCTAAATAGGGTTGGAACACCCTATTCATGAAAGTCCATGAATCATTCTTGATTGCATTCGATTATTTCAAAGGCATCCATAGTAAACTCAAAGTGTATACCGCATCTGACCCTTTATTTTAGGGATGTTTGCCTCCTTAACTCTCAAGCGATGGTAACTAGTGCGAGTCTATCTTGCTTAGATGGGCTCGCCCCCTGAAACTGATCGAACAAGTCATCGATCCTCGTGTGGATACCAATTCTTGATTGTAACCTTGTTCAAGCATGCATGTCGATGCATAGTCAAGGGTCTTATCCTTCTTCTTAACCAAAATGGAGCCAGGAGCGCCCCATGATGATGTGCTCGGTCTAATGAAACCTTGCCCAGTAACTCTTGTGTCACGGACCTTGAGCTCACAATAACTCAGGCGGGTGCCCATCATGTGGAGTCATAGAAATGGGCGGCGTGCCGGATGCAACTTAATCGCGGTTACATCCCTCGATGGAGGTAATCCGTGTAGCTCTTCCCAGAAAAACATCTGCTTAACCTGCTCCTATCTCGGGGTAAAAATTGTTATGACACTGTCGATTACGTGCCATCGTGAATGCGTACACGGTATGGAATTGAGACATCGTTACTATTCCCTTGAAACACAACACAATGCAGAGTGCAGTTGTGTAGATAACTCTCATCGGTCTACAATCTACTTTATTGGCTTGGGTATTGCCATTCGCAGTCCATCAGAATGACTGGTCACGACGTGTCATGACCAGAAGGTCCCGCGGTGAGTAGAGCTTACAGGATCTCACAACTCCATCCCGACATATCCGATCAATTCGCCTTGGTCCCTAGGGAGAACTCACGTGTAGTGGCTCGTCTGGGTCTCAACCTCTAAGCCAAATACTCTCACCTGATATCGTGATAAAGATACGATGCACAGGTCGAATAACACCCTTGCCATGGCGAGAAAGAGTGAAAGCGTGCCCTAAATCAACTGCCGATCTGTGCTTTTGCCTCAGCACAACGGAGTAATGGCGTAGACACGTCCTGAGCTGAAGTCCCGGCTGCTTTGCCGCCCTCGACCTAGACCTATACTCTACGGCCCCTTTGGCTTGTCGTGAAACACTCGTGCTCGTGCTTAGCACCTTAGGAGGCGATACTTGTTCTCTGGCTCGTGTTGAGGTGGGAGGAACATGCCGGGGTTTTCTCATGTCCCACAGCAGTGATCGGGATTGTGGTGTCCCACGATCTTGAAACCCCCCATTATCTGTGGGAGACGGTTCCACCTCATGTGTCCCCGTTGATAGCGGTGGAAACATGTCATTTATCTACTTGGTAGTAACCGGGACCTAGCCTTGGCCACTATTGGGCTGCTGACCTGCAGAAACCCTCGTGGAACGAAGTCCTACGCTTCTTTCCAGGCGAAGAAGAAGCTTGGCTCCCGATCTTCTTATCACTGGCACTCGCATCCGGATCTTCTGACGTCATTTACCTCTCAAGCAATGATCAAAGTTTGTCGCGACCATCGAGTCCATATCTTGTAGGTTGTATCCTACTGATCTTGCCGGATGGACAACTGGCCATCCTCGAACTTCTTGACCTTGGCGTCGGTGGCGCATAATCATCCCCCGAAGCGTGCCAACTGTGAATGGCTGCATGCACCGAGTACGATCATCGCCTATCTCGGCTGAGGACTCCTGGGCCTTGGCATGTCTAGCAGAAGCTGGAAAGTACTTCCCCATGAATAGTATGTGAAAATCATCCCATGTCATAGTCTCCAAGTCCCTGAAAGTCGTGACCTATTCCACGGATCACGGGACTCACCCTGTGGAATGAAACGGCCTGTCCGTCAACATCGAAGGTGATCTCGCAGTAACTCGAAGAATCCTCTCGTCCCAGCCAGCGGAACCAATGATCGGCTACCATCGAGGTCCCCTCCTCAGTGAGCGTCGGATGATGTGCCTTGAACCTTTAGAATTCTGGCACCTCCACGACCTCTAGCATAGAGCCCGATCTGGAGTTGGCTTCAGCTATCAGGCCTCACTGGCCTCTGAAGACTGTGATAAAAACGAGGTGGTGGTGACCTTGCCCCATGGTGACGACTCTTTACGCCCGTCCTCTACACTTGCCGCATCTATACAAGTCAAACAACAAGTTTAGAATCATTCTCGTGTCCAACTATTAGCGCACATGCCGACCAATAATAGACTTAATATCCTGAACCATCCATTTGTTTCCCGAAATCCTAAGGTTACGTTTCTCACCCTAATGTTCGCATTTCCTATATATATCCTACCACGTAATTTGTACACACAATCACACACATACAATCAAAGCATAAACAAGGCTTTATGCATCGTGATGCAATCTGTCTATTGGCTCCCTAGGTAGCCTCCTGCTAGACCTTGATGTGTAGCTGGACAATCAAATTTATGACACTACTTTGAGTAATTCTAACTTGACTCCGACATGACTATACCAAGTTGTGATGCTCTTATACCTTAATGACCATGGCTCGCCCAAGTCCCTCGGTAGAGATTGCTCGTGTACATGCTCGTGCAAAATTGTGACACCAGGCTTCAGGGGTCCCGTTGACCACCGTCGACCTCTGGAAACCCTGTGTCTCCTTATCTGAGACCTATACTTGAGTAAATGACAATAGGGCCCATCATCCATACTTGTCCATACGGTTCAGACCATACATTTTATAAGATCAAAGAGTTATTGCCTCTTAATACAAAACATATATTAAAACTAGTTCGTTTATAATATATACACAAAACAAGAATCAAGGCCACAGTCCGGCCCGCTTCATAATCCCGATACTCCTAAGGAGGCGCATACACTTTTAATACACATCTTGTACGAAAGGGCATGACGGGGTGAGCTAACGCCCGATCAGAGATAAATCTGAGGCTGTTCCCAGCGCCTAGGTGCGCACATGCAAATGATCATTTTCATAGTCAAACCAACAACCAATCAGTGCATACATGTTGTTTTATCATGGAAAAATCTACATGCATGTATGAGGGCCTGACACCCAATGCCCAGTATCGAGATTGACCTCAGGCCACCACCCGATCTGGTCTTGATGGGAAATCAATCTGCAGGGTTAGTCCGGAGCTCCCATCTGGCAAGTAGTCTATGCTTGATATTTATTTAATCGTTCAGTGTCTTTTTGGGCAACAAAACTTTTCAGGGGTCTCACCATGGTCTCTTACACCCTCAGACATTTTTAGGGCTTTCAGAATTGAATCTTTTATTTGTCTAACCCGGGTTTTCAAGCTTTTTCACCTAAGGGGTATCTATCCACACTTGCTATGCCCGCCCATTTCATTTTCCATTTCATTTGCACTATGGAACTCGAAAAATGGACAAAGTCAATTCCCAAAATACCTGATTAACTTTTCAAGCGCGTTACCAATCGATGCAGTACACACTCTCATGTGTGGTGTTCCTGCGCTTTTCATCACAGTGCGTTATTGCCCTTTGCACTCAAACCCATGACGATGAAGATCTCCACATGGACCATTCTTATTTACATGCTAGTATATGAACACTCCTTCTATGCACCACCAAGATTTCATATGTTAACATACATGTAGCCATGTTAATATTCAACATTCAAATGGGTACATCACATAAAACCATTACTCTATCACTTTCTGATTCGGTTTATTCATATCTTATCATTCAAGCAATATTATTTAATTCCCAACCATACTTGACCAAAATGTCCTTCATAATTCTATTCCCAGGTTACAAACATATTATTATCAGTCATCTGATTGATACCATAAATACATTTCATCTCCCAATCACCCATATATCACATAATTTCACATGTCGATGTATCATTGAATTTATGGCAATGCCATTCCCTGCCATGCTGCCTATATAGCATCCGACTTAGTCCAGAAGTCCAGCTTCAGAATACCACACAAAACATCCAACACACAATTCCTTGCTTAAAGCACGTAGCCCTGGGCATTGGGTTACAAACCTGCTCCGAAATGTAAGTTCCGAAAATCTAATCTGACTCATTCAAACCTGGGTTCATTACCCAGCCCAATGTTCAGCCTACATTTTTGCTAAGCACTTTATCTTATTAAATTCTAGACTTGACGAGCATTCCGTAGAGTTTAAGAATGCGCGAATCGGAGTTCAGACAAGAAAGCACGCCCGCAAAGTCGACGCTACTGGATTCACAAGGGTGTGCGTAAATTGGGCATACCCCCGTCATTTTCGTCGTAGATTTTTCCATCCTAGATCATAAAGGTTTAGCTTTACGGGCCCTAAAACCCTTCGTGAAACTTGTTCGACCATCACAATAACAACAACCAAACCACACACACAAATTCGCCTGAACGGCGAAACCGTTAGGCCATTATGCGGCCCCTAGCGTAAAATAACCAGAGTAGGTGAAACTCCACCCTCAGAGCACACAGTTCCAGTGTTCTCATCATCTCGGTTTGTACTATCGCACAACACTCCTTCCTTTTCCTCTTTCTTTTTCCTCTCTTCCTACCCTTTCTTCTTATTTTTTCTTTCCTTTTCTTCCTTTTCTCCTCCCTTTCTCCTTTCCTCTTTCTCCTTTCTTCCTCCCTTTCTCCTTTTCCTTCCTCCTCCTGATTCGTGCTACGCCTAGGGTGAGCGGAATCAACAAAATTTGTATCCGTAGCTCTCCTATCGTCGTAGTCAAGCTAATGCAAAGATAGTGGTCTAGGGTCACGTGGACGGGTTTTCTTCGCACAAAATGATTTGAGTGAAATCAAACCTGTGAATTAAATTCGATTGGCTCGGGTTAAAAATGTGGAAGTGGTTTGAACCTAATGATCGGTGAAACGAGTTAAGTGGATGGTTTGCAAATCAAAATAAAATTGTAGAAAATAAGAAAAAGAATCTCGCAAGAGTTACCGAGTTTAAGATCCAGTTAACCGAGAGGTCCCCTGCACTCGTGTTATGATACGCGTCCATGGCATAACCGACGATATATTTAACTAGAAAACCTCACCCATGAAATAACTCCTAATCGAAGCCAATAGATGCGCTTATATGGCTCCCTTTTTTTAGTTTCAAACCCTAACATTCCATTGACATTTTTTCGAGGCTCAGAAATATTCATTCAAAGAGCCAATACCGTCACTAAGCACCGGATCCCAAAGCATGGAGAGTATCGCAAAACAATAAAAGTAAATGCTTATTTAACCTAATTTGAAGAACCCTAACATGTAAATATTACCGCAGGCTCAGAAAAACCATCTAAAGAACAATGGGGCCCTAAAGCATGGAGAGTATTGGCCAAATCAATAACATCCCATGTTATGCAACCAAGTTTTGAGAATATAAGTGGCCATAAGTACACCCAATTCACGCATGAAAAGCAGTGGCAACCACCAAAGAACCTAAAGATCTTACCCCAAAGAAATTTCTTTTTATATCAGCATGAAGTGTTTTAGCTTTTCTCATCCTCCGGGCTGTCATCCTGAGGTGTCTTCAAGAACCGAGGAAAGTGGAGAAAGAGTGAGAGAGAAGAGAGAAAAGAAAAGCAAAAACTAAAAATAAAAGACTTTATTTACAAAAAAATAAAACTTACAAAATTATTCTCCCAAAGACCGATGCTTGAAAATGTTCTTAGGTTACAAACAAGAGGGGGCTTATATAGCCTCTCAAGGTATGAAAATACCAAAAAACCTAACAACTAGGCTAAGTTAATGGACAAAAGAGTAATACACCAAAAATTGAAGTCGGTTGCATTAATTACAAAAGCATGACGAGGCATCAAATTTCGCTAGGCTGTGCATTTCGCTAGCTTTAGCGTAAATCAATGTTTCTCCCGCGCCATCGTTCCATCGTCATTGCTCGCCGCTTCTCATCAATTCTTCCCGCTTCATTTTTCTTCCATTTTCTTCTCTTCTTTCCTTCTAAATTTCCGATATATGATGTCAGTTTGACTTAAATCTTTTCGTGTCGACTGACTAACACTTTGGCATGATTATCTCACAAAAACCCGCAAAAATCGCTACAAAATGCGATCATTAGAATATTAGGGACCGAATGCGTAAATCGGGGTTAATTAAAGATGTTTAAGATAATAAAAAGACTCAAAACCTATAATAACAAAGGTTCAAAATTGCACTTTTTGGGGTAATTAATCACACCCCAACCTACATTAATATCATAAATTCCATAGCAATGAAAGAAAGAAAGAAAGAGAGAACATACAAAATGATAACAAAATAATGTACACAAAAAGGTTGTAGTTCAAAAAGGTTGTGAAAAAGTAATGCCTAACCCTAAGTAAGAATTATCAAGGCCGTGTTCAATAACTATCATGAGAGAATGAATACCATACAAAATTGAGTATCAAAAGAGTCTCCCTCTCAATGAATCAACCAGAAACTTCCACCAAAATCTATGTTTATTTGATTAGCTCTCAACAATAAATCGCTAAACTCCGCGCTTTCCCAACCTCGGTTACTACTACCACTCCAGCACGCTAACCAACCTAAATAGATCAGACCCACCTCTTATTCCATTACCTTCTTTTATGCTAGGTGGATACAAAACTCGACTTCATCAAAGTCCGTAATCTGGGTCCAATCGGCTAGACCCCAACCAATTAAGGCTTGTGGCATCAAGCCAAAAGGATCAACTCGACCACAAACTCTACAAGCCACCCCGACTCGAATGACTTCGAGAATTAAGCACCTACAACTCTAAACTCCACCTATCCACCCATGAAGGACTAAGTCTGCGTGACTCCCAACCGCTGAAGGCTCAGTGGCACCGGCTTTAAAGTCTACCATATACCCCTGACCGTGTTTCTGCTTCAAGGCAAAGCAATGTACTTTATTCTTTTCTTTTCTTTTTCTTTTTCTTTTTTTTTTTTTTTTCTTTTCTTCTTTTTTTTTTCTTTTTCCAATACGGGTCCCAACCCATTAAAGGCGGTCAATGAAACTAGGTAGGTTATGCAATTAAAGGAGGTCATGACAGCTTTTTCGCTCATCATTGAAATCTAATGTGCTTTGTGTGTGGTTAGCTAAAGGTGGGAAGAAAAGGGTCGAAATCAATAAGAATTCAACTAATCATTCACTCAACTAAGCATGGAATCAATCTAACATCAATAGAATCGACAAAGCTTCAATTTTTCAAACCATAGGCTAGTAAAACCACAAAAAGTTTGCTGCAAAACGCCCAAATTTTGAAAAAGTAAGTCAGAATGTATAACAAACTTATAGAAAGGACCCAAGAAGCCACCGAACATCACAAAATGGGCTTTCTACAAAATACTAACAAAGCATAACAGCAAAATCCACTTCCTTTACTAACTCTCCCCAACCCAAGCATCTCTGTCCCAAATGGGTCTCGAATGGAAAATTAGATAAGGAAGTGTTACCTCTATGATAGTGATGTGATCATTTCTGGATAGGAGACTTCAATAAGCTTTCCATCGACGCCTTGCACTGTCGCTTCAAATAAACAAATTGTGACAAGAAAGAGGAAAAAGGTGACCGCTTGGACCATTTTTAAAATTACACTTTCATAATAATCCCAAAAAATGTTCTTTTTCTAGACATATAGATTCTTACACTCTAAGATCAACATACCAAGAACGCTTAAAACTGAGTTCGGATGAAAAGTGAAAGTAAACAAAATCGAGGTCAAAAGTGGGGTCCTAGCGAAATTCGCGATAATAATTGGCTAAGCCAATAAACGCAACTAGCGAAATTGGTTATTCTAATACAAATTGGCTAGATTTTCTAAACAAAAATTCTCGCTTAAAGCACTGCTCCTAGCTTAAAACACATTTTCGCTTCACATAATTCGCTAGTTAATAAATTTCGCTTAGTTAGCGAATGTGGCAACTTCAATGAAACCAATGATTTCGCTTAAGGTTATGTAAATGGTTGCGAAATCATATAACTGTGCTGCGACTCAGTCACGGTCGTCGATTTTCAATATATGCTCCAAAATTTGCACAAAAGCTACTAAAATTAATGCAAGAAAAATTATGTAAGAGTAAAAATTAATCTAAAACACAAATTAACTAAAAATTAAAGAAAATTTATAAAGAAAATTAACAAGATCAAAATAAACTACTATAATATAAAAACTAAACAAGACAAAATAAACAAAAAGCTGGGGGGAACTTAGGAAATGCCTAGGTCCTGGTGAAACAAACCCGAACTCCGCACTGAATCCAACCATCAATATGCAATGTGTATTTGCCATCTGGCGTAGTGCAAAGGTGACAGTACAGAGGCCACTAGCTCAAAGTTCTGTCAGATGGCTACTAAGTGGCGGGTCAGACTTTACTTTCGAGCCGATGCCGCTGGTTTTGATTGTCTCCGCGTGTGGGCGTATGTACACTTGGTCATCTCGAGGAGCCATCGCGTAGGTAATGTGGCCCGGGCATCGGGTACGGTGTCCAAATCTGGCATGGGCTTCGGTCCTTCCACTCGCTTTCATGTTCACCGCTTTTCCTACCAACAATCGCAGCCGTTCTTCTTTTCCAAGGCCGCACACCTCGACTGGGTATCCCAGCCGAGTTTCTAATGATTCCACTTTCAATTTCCCCGAGGTCGCAGCTGAGCTCCGCTTCAACCAACCTGCTTCGGCCAAGCACTCTTCCGACTCTCCTCCTCCGACGACCAAGATGTCGGCGTTTTGAGACGGATTCCCCGCAGCATGTCCACTTCAAGCCAAAGCCGCTTGGAACCCATCCAATTCCTTCGCTCAAGGAGCTCTCACTGTCTCGCTTTCTTTATCGCCCGATACTACCACCGCTTCTTCTATTATGTCATTTCTTTGACAATCCTCCCCAGCGGACATCAAGCGATCAATTGTCTTCAATGGAATCTTTGTGCTATCCCATTTATGCTCAAAGTCATCTCACCCATCTAATCTTGGTCCGTGGAATTCTCCCGCATGGATTTTTTCACCAATCAAGTATCAATTCCTTGTTTCACCACAAAGATCACCCACTACTGTAAGGTCCAGAATGGCCGTCAAAAGGAGAAACAACTGGTAATGAGGTGACCGAGGTGACCGAGGCTGAAAGTACAAATGGAAGTTCAGATGATCATATCGCTGGAGGAGGTGGATAAGTCAGAGGAACACTATAGACAGTGCACTCATCCATCGTCTCTATATTCCCTCACGGACCTGGGGGCTCGGGATTTCTCCTACTGTGGTCGCGACCGGTACGAAGCGTTCCTATAGTCCCTCATTGTCAGCAAGCTCTGTGGTTACCCTCCGACTCCGTATTGCTCCATATGGGTGTTCCATTTTTCTCTCAATTCAAAGCACTGGAAACAATCCCCAGCTTGCAAATAGTGGCCACAAAAACAACACGCAAAACCATCCCGCAACACTGTTTTTTTTTTTTTTAACAACCAAATAAAACTAAGAAAAATGATCAGAAAATGATAAAAGGACTCACCAAGACTTGTGATGAGGACTACAAGTGTTCCACAAACACTGCACTAAGGCACCATCCCCTAAGAATCCGCGCCATTCGATTCGTGCTACCTGCAGGTGAGCTTTAATCAACAAAATTTGTATTCGTAGTTCTCTCCTCACCGCCGTAGTCAAGCTACCGCAAAGATAAAGGTCTAGGTCGAACACAGATGGGTTTTCTTCGCACAAATGATTTGAGTGAAATCAAACCGTGAATTAAATTTGGATTGGCTCGTTAAAAAACAGGAAGTGGTTTGAAAGAAATCAAAGTTAAGGGAGCGGTTTGGTAACTGGAAAATAAAATGAAGAAAAGGTAAGAAAGAACTCCTTGAAGTGAGCTGTCGAATGAGATCCTAGGCTAACTCTGAGAGGTCCCTGTTAATTCTCGTGGAAAGCAGGATGATGCGCCCATGGTATAAATGATCATATTTGGCACTAGAAAAACTCCTACTGTATGAAATAAATTCTAACTGAGTCAACATAGATGTAAGTTATGGCCCTTTTAGTTTAAACCCAACATTCCATTATCATTTTTGAGGCTCAAAGACCATCTAAAGAGCTGCCTTCGGCTACTAAGCACTGATCCAAAGTGTGAAGGTATCAAAGCAAAACAATAAAAGTAAATGTTATTTAACTAATTTGAAGAACCCTAACATGTAAATATTACCTCGCAGGCTCTGAAACCATCTAAAGAACAATGGGCCCTAAAGCATGGAGAGTATTGAAGCAATTAATATCCCAGCGGTGTTATAACCAAGTTTGAGAATATATACAGGCACACTAAATTCGCTATGAAAAGGTGGCAACCACCAAAGAACCTAAAGATCTACCCCAGCAGTTCTCTTTACTCAAGAAGGAAGGTTTTAGCGCTTCATCCTCCAAGCTGTCATCCTGAGGGTGTTTGGCAACCGAGTAGAAAAGGGGAGGGGGGTGGAGGAGTATATATGAGAGAAAAGAAAAGCAAACTAAAAGAAAAAGACTTTATTTACAAAAACAAAAACCTACAAAATTATTCTGGGATCATGTTTGAAAAATGTTTTTAGGTTACAAACAAGAGGGGGCTTATATAGGCCTCCCAAGGTATGAAAAGACTAAAAAACCCAACAACCAGGGCTGTTAATGGATTAAAAGAGAATACACCAAAAATCTGAAGTCGGTTGTGATTAATTAGTAAAAGACAGCATCACCTCACAGGCGGTGCATTTCGCTTAGCTTTATTTAAATCAACAAAGCCCCGCCAACGTCTACTGGTCATTCCCATTGCCATCAATTTTTCTTCCCCGTCATCATTTTTTTCTTTTTCTTTCTGAAATTTAAGAGAGATGTCGAGTTTGACTTAAATCTTTCTGTGCTTGGATCGACTCAACACTTTAATAGATTATTTCACAAATCAGAAAATTGCCACAAATGGGATCATTAGAATATTAGGAATCGTATCGCGAAATCGGGTTAATTAGTGATGTTTTAGTACACAAAAGCACTCAAAACCCATAAATAGTAGGGTCTAAAATTGCACTTGGGCAGCTCAGCCCTCCTTCTTCCCTGGCTGGTCTCACGAACTGAATTGAAGCCCCATATATATAGGCTTCAAAAGTGGCATGCATGTTGACACATGGAAGGCCTTTTCCATGCATTGTGACACATGGCTTGCCATGTGTCACCACATGGTTTGGCACGTGTCATCCACATGGTTCGCCGGGAAGGCGACCCGCTGCCTTGAAATACGTGAAAATTCTGACCATCTCGAAATTCAACGAAATTCGACCGGTGAAGCAGATTTCACGAGATGATTCCAACTGCAACTGCTTGGCCATCCCGAGATCTAGAAAATTCCACCCTTTCTCCGACTATTCCGTAAATTACCGCTTTGGGTTCTCTTTTTTTTTTTTTTTTGGAAAATTTAAATTTAAAATTAAATGGGTTTTGCAGCTTTGGTCATTTTATTCACAATTGAAAAATAAAATAGAAAGATTGAAACATCCAACGGTCTTCTAATTGAAATGATCTGAAAGAGAACAAAACCCCCAATCAATCCACAATGTTTTTATGTCTAATAATTGAAAAATAAAAGAAAGATTGAATCTTTGGCATCTCTTGATATGTCAAGTGACGGTCTCAGCAAATATTTAAAAAGAGCAATGTTTGGCTGTATTTATTCTGTGGTTGTGTATCTTCTGTCAGAAGATTCCTGAAGAGAGAAAATATCTGAATCCATCCACATTGGTTTCTATGTTCAGTGTTAAAAATACTAAATAGATTGAATCTCCGCACTGGAAACAATATGGACCCATCCGAACAAAGATCTAAAATAGTTAACATTCGGCCATTTTTCTTTGTTTGTGTGTCTGAAACTGAGCATTTAAAACATGAAACCTTCAATTAATCCACATTGTTTTTATGTTTAGTAGTTGAAAAATAAAATAAAGATTTAATCTTTGACATCCTTAGATAAAACAAGGGACCCTTCCGCATGAAACCTCAAAAAAATAGTCAACCTTTGCTCATTCTTTCTTGTTTGTGTGTTTTCCAAATAAAACATCACAAATATATGAAATCTTTGATCAATCCACGTTGTTTTTATGTCTAGTAATTGAAAAATAAAAGAAAAATTGAATCTTTGGCATCCCTGGATAAAACAGGAGACCCTTTTGGATGAAACATTTAAAAAAGATCAAACGTTATCTTAATCTATCTTTTTTTGTGTTTCTTCTAACCGAAACATCCAAAATATAAGGAAATCTTATCAATGCATGGTTTTAAAGTAGTACTGGAAAATAAAAAGAAATATTGAATCTTTGGCATATATGGGAACCCTTCCACATCAAACATCTAAAACAGAGAAATTGTTTTATTTGCGTATTTGGTTAGTTTCTTTCTTTAACCAAACATACAAAATATATGAACGAAGTTGTATCAACAGAAGATGAGTAAAGTGAATTTAAATATAAAAGAGAAATATTGGAATTTGGTATTTGTGGAGAACAATTAGGACCCTTCCTCATGAAACATCTAAAAAAGAGCAAACGTTCGCTCATTCTGTCTTGTTTGTGTGTCTTCTAATTGAAACATAACAAATATATTAAATCTTCAATTAATCCACATTGTTTTTATGTATAGTAATTGAAAAATAAAAGAAAAATTGAATTCCTTTGGTATTCTTGATAGTAGGGACCCTTCGGAAGGAAACATTTAAAAGAGATTAATGTCGCTAATTTGTCTTTTTTGTGTTTCTTCAAATTGAATCATCCAAAATATATGAAATCTTTGATTGATGCATATTGTCTTTTTGTCTAGTAATTGAAAAATAAAAGAAACATTAAATCTTTGGCATCCCTAAGGACCCTTCCACCTCAAACATCTAAAAGAGAAATAAGTTCTTTCGGCTGATTCTGGTTTGTGTGCTCTTCCAATTAAACATTGGAAAAACAAAGAAGAATTTGAATCTTTGTGAATCCTGATAGAAGGTAAATTTTAGTGAAATGATCGAAAAAAAGCAAACGCTTTGTTCAATCTATCTCATAGGGCTTAGTAATTTAAACATCCAAAATATGGCGAATATCAATCGATTCACATTACTTTTTTTTCTCGTAATAGAAAAACAAAAGAAATATTGAATGTTTGGCATCCTTGGATAAAACAAGAGCAAAATGTTGTTTATTCAATATATTTGTATGTCTCTAAATGAAAAACATTCAAAAATATAGAAAACAATGATTAAATCTAGATCTTTCTCTAGATATTGGTGGACTTTTTCATGAAAAATCTAAAAAAGAGGAAACATTCACTCTTTCTTTCTTGTTTGTGTCTTCTAGTTGAAACATAAAAAATATATGAAATCGTCAATAAATCCACATTGTTTTTATGTCTTGTAATTGAAAAATAAAAGAAATATTAGATCTCTGGCATCCCTTGATATAACAAGAGACCCTTTCGCATGAAACATCTAAAAAAGAGCAAACATTCGCTCATTCTGTCTTGTTTTTGTGTCTTCTAATTAAAACATACAAAATATATGAAATCTTCAATCAATCCACATTGTTTTTATATCTAGTAATTAATAAATAAAAGATAGATTAAATCTTAGGGTCCTAGATACATTAGATTTGGTCCTACATGAAACATGAGGTAGGTGTAAAGTATCAAAGAGATGAATTCTTCAATAATAAAAAATTGTTACTGTGGTTTGAAAGATTTAAAAAATAAAAGAAATATTAAATCTTTGGCATCCATGGATTCAGTGCTGGGACTTTTCAATGAAACATCTAAAAGGTAAATGCTGGTTTAATCGTCTTGCCTAAGTTTTTCGACTGATACATCCAAAATATATGAACTTCTAATAAGATTTATTATTTATGTTGGTGAATGGAAAAGAAAAGAAAGCCTGAATCTTTGCATCCCGGGTAAAACAACAAGAGACCTTACGAAAGATCTAAAAAAGAGCAAATTGCTTCTCTGATCTACTTGTCATAGCTTTAATTAAACATACAAATTATAGAATTTGAAATTAATCCACATTGTTTGTATATGAAACTTAGTTTGGGGTTTGTATTTCATGAATTCAGTAATAACTGTGAAGGGACCAAGAGGTGCCCCGTTTCTATATGGGCTCTAGATTCGGGGCCATTTTGTGTGTATTGTTAGAAAATAAATAGAGAGGCGACAGTAACAAAACCATGCAGATGAGCAGCTGCTTGATGAATAGTAAGAATTGGGCAGAATGGAAATTATATGAGGGGAAATTATAATTGACCGGAATTTATAAATGCGTGCGAAGATGACATAGCATGAAATGACATGGATTAAGGCTGATACACTTTATAATCGCATCACATGGAAAAGGTAAAGATGGTCATCCATCATCGTGTTGATGAATGGTAGTGAGTCATACTTCAGCTGGGGTGACATCCAATAAATGACACATGATTCAAATCATAAAGTGAAATATAATTAATGTGTGTTAAGCGTAGAAAGAAGGGGGTTTGAATCTCTAGTGAAAAGAGAACATGGTGAGGACCCATAGTGATCTGAAAAGTTCTGTATGAGTGCAAGAGACTCGTGGTGTAAGCTGAAAATTTCTATTGCCTAAAGAAGATATTACACGGTACGGTTATCAAGCACAGACTTTGAGTTATGCGGATAGAGCTGGGATTGACTGAATTAGTTGCCCACCGCATTTTCATTGGGCATTGCAGCTGCAGCACTCGTAGAGATGTGCTTCGCCGGTACAATTAATGATTTGTTGTCATGCCTTGACATGGGGCGCAGTGTGAGGAAGCTCTGGTGAGTGACTTATTATAAGGTACAGAAGAGTTAATTGAGGTGTGGGCAGATTATACTTACATTCATGTAGACATTTCACTTGATGTGTAAGTGGTTGGTTTGATCATTGTATGAGCACTTATAGGTGGGGAGCAACCTCTGTGGTGGAGATTATCATTACCGGCTTTGCTTTAATCTCGCTGTGGACCCCCTGGTACAGGTCCGGTGCAAGCGGTTGACCCGCATTCGGGATTGCACATATGAAGAAAGCCGGATGCTTTGGAACAGATAGTATGTTGGCGCTAGAACGATCGCCTTTACAGAATATTTATGCAAGAGTTTATAATTAAACTCTTGTAAATATATCACTACACAGTTGCATGGCAAGCTGGTGGGGCGGAAGAATGGGGTCAGTGGTCGCTATGACTCATGAATGACCCAAGGTGGTATATTGAGCCCTAAAGGTCATGGATGTATTAGTTATAATGTGCTGTATTTTTGAGGATCTTTCTGCATGTAGAGATTCTCATTCATTTTTTAAAACTAAATTGGTGGGATCCCGAGGCAATGGAGAGAAGGAGGCGCTGGTTACCCAACAAATTCCATCGTTTTCGCCAAGAAGGGTGACAAAGGACCCTTTGGTTAGGTGGGCATCACATTCTAATTCAAAGGGAAGTAAAAATATATCAATTATTTGAATAATCAAAGATATAAGATTTAAACGAAAATAAAAGAAGATGGAATTTTGAATTGGCTAAAGCAGATGGAGGCCCTTCTAAGATGAAACATTCTAAATGAGTAGATGCCTACATTTCATCTTGTTTGTGTGTCTACTAACTGGAAAGATCAAAATATATTAATGTTTGATAAATCCACTATGTTTTGGGGCTGAATGAAAGAGAAGAGGATTGAATCTTTGGCATCCCGGATACAAATCCATTAAGTAACTCAGAAGTGCAATGGCCAGATAAGTAATAAAATGGTTTTGAAATGAATTTGGGATTCGTTTCAAAGAGAAGGTAGGCGGTAGGAGGATTAGGTGTACCCTGACTACTATGTTGCTCATCATTTGAGCCATTTAAACCATTTTGAGATGAAATTATAAGTATTAAAACAAACTAAACCAAACAAGGTTGATTTTTGAAAAGGGATTGAATTAATCCAAAACCAAGATAGAAAACATGAAATAGAGAATCTAGTTGGTTATTGGCTATTGATGTCAAAGCATCACGAGATGCAATAGGTGAAGTAAATGTAACTTGAATTGCCCGAGGACACGGCACAAGGATCCCACCTTTAATCCCCTTTGGTATTTTCACACCATCCACCTATTCACAAGCACGCCCATCTAGGTCGATAGGGATGATACTTTCAAAGATATTTTTCCTCGAGATCTATGGCCTGGCTGCTATGTCTTGGCGTTGAGCTGCACTGTATCAAGTTCAGATTGGTCATATTTACGTCCTTGCAATCCTCACTTAATACATTCGATGTCCCCTTCTATAGAAATGCTTAGTGGCCAGAATCTTTATAATTCCTCAAGTTTCTTTTTTAAATCAGGTTAATCGAATCTCATGAAACCCATCTTCACACCTTAAGAGAATCAAAACCAGATTTTATGGCATAATCCCAGCTATCAAAGATAGATCTGTAAAGGATCAAGATTTTGATTCTTACTAGATTAACGCAACTACACAATCTAAGAGCACAACAATATAAACAAATCAGAGTAGTGATCCAACCTGAAATTCAAAAGATGAAGCGAATCGGCACAAATCTGATAACAACCCTATGAAATGTTTAGCCTAACATTTCAACCTATGAACTAATAAACTAAGGCGTTGTCGATAAAACATAAAACCAGAAAGCCCAAAGAAGTATTGTAGAGATAGAAATACAAGATAGAGATTAAGCTACAAATGACTTTAATTTTAAAATCCAAGATGAAATCCACAGTCCATAAGGCTGCTTCTAGAAATATGAATACAAACCGTGATCGTAAATAAACTTAAACGAATTCTCCACACCCTTATCCCGGGGTCCCGCTGACATTCCGCTAATCTCATGAAACCCAGAACATCTGAAAGTGTCCCTGGACATTCAGAATGACACCTTGTCTCATGACATTAAGACCAATCTCTGTATATTTGAATTGTGCCAAAGATAGACAGACTCATTTGAATTTGGGCCAGTCCATTTAATAGTCCTTCTACAACAAAGGGCAGATATATTTAAGGAATAAATGAAGCAGAAGACAAAAAACAAACAAAACAAAGTCGATCCACTCTCTCATCCCTTCATGGGTCAATGCTCAGACCGGGTCTCGTAGCTGAGCTGGGGTCCCTTAATGATTATAAGCTACAAAGCCCAGTAGAGAACACCCTGTTACTCTAGTTTACTCCCCATCTATGCATGCAATGGCTGTCGCCACAACAAGCACACATCTAAGTAAAATGTCTGTAGAAATGGCGGTAGAACATGCATGAAATGTCATGCCCATATCCCGAAATACCATTTTCACTGGAATCAAAGTATATGCTATGGTGGAAACGATAGTTGGTATTACTAACGACCCATGTATTAAGCCTCCTCACCGCCAATGGCATCTAATAAGTGCTAATACAAACTAACCTAGTCAACCTCGACCATACAACCCGGCGTCGATAAACATGACCGCGCGGGCCTCTCGGGCAACAAACTTCTTTTGAACGAAGATCAAGGGGTCTTCTTACCCAAGGTTCCATGCTTTCAATTTAGGTTAAGGTCCCTTTCTCCGCTCAACACACATTATTTATATTTATTTTTATTTTTTAAATAGTTAAGATATCGGTTGATCGGACAAAGTATTTATCACTCACCCATTCAGCAGTGACGATGATGAATGACCATATCCATGCACACACCCAATATGTTGATGTCCCTATGCATGCAATGCTAATGTCACTGCAAATTTTTGCGTTAAAGGTAGATGCACATTTGCAGGGAAATGAAATCAATCGCATTTCATGTCAAGTACCATGCAACATATATTGCGTTATGAGAAGTTCAGCGGATTGGCGCGAATTTTTTATAGATATCGTGAGTAACGCGGTATTAGCATTCAATAAAGTCACATGACTGTGCAATGTCATATAGCCTTCTGAATAACTCATGGCAATCCATACCCAATACAACAGCCTGCATGATAGTGCAAATGTCATGTCAAACCTGGTCTGGCTACTGACACAACCAACAACCTGCACACTTGGTGCAAAACATAGCTTTCTTTTAGAAAGGGTTGTGGATAAATTCATCACCTTCCACAGGCAAGGTTTACGGGAAAGAATCTGACTCAATGGGATTTACATATTCTAAGAACACCCCAATGAGTCTGAATGGTAAGAGCGGCGTCGCTCAAGCTGGAGGTGCAAATGTAAAACACCTGTGGTCCACTTGCACAATCGGGGCACAAACAATCAAATTTCATAAAGTTTGTGGATACCAATTACCATGAACATGAATATTTAGATTCTGAATTCTTAGTTTGGCTTCAGAGCTTCCAAGAACACCAAACAGAGTTCGACATAAAGTGGCGGCCTTTCGTCCAAATCAAGCATATTTATTATACTGAAACAGAAATGCGAGAATTGACTTCGTGGGTCTTAATCCATAATTTGACACTAGTGTTTTGTACTCATTTTAAGATACGTTATTAGGGTTCTTCAACTGGAATCACCCAAATCGGATTACCAAATTTAAAGAGATGGTCTAAGAACTGGGACTACTTCAGTTTTTAAACGTAACTTAAACTCCGTCTCTAAATATGCCCCTATGAATGCAGCTCTGAGTCGCGAAGTGGTCGAATTTGATAGACATATTTCAAGAAAATTTGTTCTCCTGGGGTTCAGCATACCCAGTAATTGGAATCACTCAATTCAGATGGAGTGATGACCGTTGCGGCAAAGTTTCACACCGTGGCCTGAGAAAAACCTGACATCATCTCCGGGCTGAGAGATGAGAGCATATATGTCCCAGACGTAAATTGGAACTGAGTAGGATAAAAACCCTACCTCAATTAGCGTGATTTACTGTGACACGTTGTTTTCTTTGGTTTTTGTGAAAACCTCAACCCAGGCCAGTGAAATTCAGATTCCAATGCATCAGCGCTGAGTTTCCTCACGGGGAAAGATTTTGTTCCTCCTCGCCGCCGAGTTCCTGGGGAATCGAAAACCCTAAGGAAACTGCTCCGAGAAAGGTTTTGCTTTTCTTTCTCCTCTTCTCCCTTCTCTATCACGCTTTTTTCTATGACCAAAATGAGATCTTTGCACAGGGATACTAGACTTATTGGTAGGGAGATCGCATCGACGCTTGTGTCAAGCACAATTTCTTCTAAGTTTCTATCTCGTCCCGAAACAATTTATCTTTGTCTAGGTCGTTTAAACTATATCTTTAAATGGACATTCTTTAAAATTTTGACATTTTTCATGATTTTCTAAAATCTTGTTTTTGTGTCCACTGACTCATCACTGAAATCTTATGAAACTAAATTTATCCGACTTCAACAAAATTCTTCTGGGTGACTATATTTCACGAGACGATTCCAACGGTGAAGTCTATTTCATCATCCGAGATCTAGAAAGAATTCCGAAAAAATTACCATTTTGCCATTCCTAGTAAAAATTCAATTTTCTAGGTTTTTCCCGGGTCTTACATTCTCCCTCCCTTAAAAGAATTTCGTCCCGAAATTCCTACACGCAACCAGGTAATTATATGGACGCTAAATAATCATTGAATGCTACCAAATGACTAAAGAATGTACATTCATCTTCAAATAAGAAGGGATAGGCGGTACACATCGTGTCCTCATGCTCCCATGTTGCCTCCTCCACTCCTTGGTGCCACCATAGCACCTTCACTAGCCTCACAGTCTTGCGTCGCAAAACTTGGTCTTGGCTATCCATGATACGCCCTGGTCCCTCCTCAAAGGTCCCATTTGTATCAACAACAAGTTTCCGCCTCCAATCACTGCAGAGTTTGATCTGAGGTATTTCCAAAGACAGAGACATGGAATATTAAGATTTAAAATTTATAGAAAAGGTCCGGTAAGTTAACTATACCCACCCCTCTCGAGCACCTGGCGGGCCTGGAATATATCTCGCTATAGCTTCCCCGTCGCCAAACCTCGACCACTCATCTCTAGGCATCACCTTAAGAAGACATGATCACCCAGCTGAAATGAGGTCGTCATGGTCTATTTGTGGACCCTTCCATGCCTGGGAAATGAAGACACTTTCATATCAAATCCACCTTCTCAGAGGTGATTCTAATCAACTCAATGAGGAAGCCTCCTACCCCAGCCGGAACAACCTGAGAGATCGACATGGCCTCCCATAAAGGGGCCGAGCTACGAATACTGGCCTGCAACTCCGTTGTGTTATAGGTGAACTCAACGAAGGGCAAAATGCTTTTCCTCAAATTACCCTCAGATTCGAGATCTGAGAATGGAGCTCCATGAAGATGTCCTCTAAAACTCAGCGGTCCTTCCGAATCACTATCTATTCCGTGGATGAAAAGGCTCATCATCAATTGTGTCCCCATGGCTCTTTGAAACCTTCCGTGCGAGTCAGAAACTGAATCTCAAACTATAGAAGTAAGACCGGGTATCAAATGGGAATTTAACAGATTCAGGGTAAATCGCGCACTCCTCCAATAAGGTCATCCGCACGCCTAGAAATGTGCCGGCCTTCTAGTAAGTCGGTCCACTATCACCCAAAGCACGCTGCCTTGTGATGTCCCGGCAAATGAGTCACAAAACCCGTCGTGTTATGCTCTCACTCACCTGCCACTTAATATCGGAGTAGCCCCGCCATTTCGCGTTTCCACTTTATTCAGTTATTGACCGTGAGACATCGCCGCACAAAATCCTCGGGTCGTGTCTTTCATCCCGCCATAATAACGGGCGATCTAGATGGGCAAAACCTCGAGAAAATCCAATTTTCAAAAAGTGGCGAAATCGTAATTTCGCAAAATCCAAAATTTTGATTTCGGATGACGAAACGGACTTCTCCGTTGAAACTCGTCTCGCGAAATTTAGCTACCGGCACGTCGGTTCGCGGATTCATGCGGTCGGATTTGCCGCGAGTACTTCGGGAATAGTAGAAGGCGGCAAGGTAGCGGGATGCTACATGGCACTTCGGGAGTGTGACACTTGGTAAAAAGAATGGTTGGTATTGAGCCATATGGTGGTGATGATTCCGCTGGCCTACATTAAGCCATGTAGAGTAATATGATGTCAAAAGAATTAAGAAATAAAGTAGTAAGTATGGAAATCGGATAGCCAAATACATTCTTGGGTTTGGAGGAAATGATAGAGGAACTTCCTCCTTGACCCATACGGTCAATGTCTGTGGTGAGAGAGAAATTCGTGCAGAGAAAGAGAAAGTGAAAAAGAAAGAGAAATGAGAAAAATGAGAATGGGGAATAGGGAAATGAACAAGAAAAGGAAAAGAAAACGGTGAGAGGAAAGAAAATGTCCAAAGAGTTTCAAATTTGATTTTTTTAGTGAGGAGAGAGCTTCTTTCAGAATTGTATAACAAACCATTGGAATTTGCTGGATAGAAGGTAAGCTGCTGTACCTGAGGATGCAAATGTGGACACTGACAGAGTCTTTCAACAAAACTGGAGGTGGGGTCTAATCCTACTTGTTTATCTAAGCTAAGTGGTTATGAGTGTTTAGGTTGGATTTTGAGCTGAAGGATGTTGACCTGTCCTAAATCTTGGAACCAAATTATTGGGAATTTCGAGACCTTATTTCAGGTGAAATTCGTAGAAGCTTAAGGACTGTCATAAACAGGTGACATTATAAAGAATGTTTATAGAGGGCTGAAATGCATCAAGGAAATGGTTTCAAAAAGTGGAGCCGAGGGTTGGAAGTGTGGTCATCTCAGCCATGTTTCACATGCTTCGTTAATCAAGAATGCATCTGTTTGTGAATCGACCAAAAATCGGCCCATATGGATGAGTCGAATATGATGAATGGCTTGTATGTGTGGAAATAGATAGGTTAAGACATGGTTTATCAGAAAGAAACAATGACACAATTGAGATGAATTAAATCAGGTTTGTAAGCCATCGAGATGATATGTAAATTGCTCGGCGAGCTAAATCAAGGAGGAATGATGTTAATTACATGGGTAATTTTAGTTGATTGAAGACAAATATTGACATTATAGTTAATTAAAAATGGTAGAATACTTTCATATGCACTGGGAAACTAGTGAGGGAGGCGATTAAGGATTTCAAATGACATGGTTACAGGGTTAGAATTTCACAGATGATTTTCTTCTCGAGAATCGGGTCAGAGATGTCAACAGATCATTCTGGATGAGGACCATGACTGAGCTGAAAGCTCACCAATCAATCTGCCAGAGTATATTTTAGGAGATTTTCTCAAGAACAACAGTTTTAAGTTTTTTGAAAATGATTGCTTCATACATGGCTTAGGCAAGTGAGGGAGCTGGCGAGACTTTAGACATGGAATGGGTACAGACATTCAAGCAGGATCAATGATTACTTGAGTGTGTGTTTAAATTGAGCATTGCATATGCACTTAGCTATAGTAACTCCATTTAGGGTGATTCCACCATCGGGCATTAGCTCACCTGTTTAGGGAACATATTTTCAGTACTGTGGAGCGCTCGAGGAGACGCTTCATCTAGAGGCTGGATTTGAAGAAAGCCTGTCAAGCTCAAGGATTTTTGGATATAACATACAGAATTTTAGATTTTAATATATGTTTGTATAAAAGTGTAACTGTTCATTGAATTATTGGGAGATACTGGAAATATAGTTGTACTATTGGTTTTTATGAAAGTATTGGGTTTTATAGCCTAAGAGGTAGTTTATTCATATGAGTCTCACAGATTTAGACATAGATTTTCTGCTGGTTGATTTAGAATAAAGGAATTTCGGATTTGTATGCCATGCAGATCGATACATCATCAACTGATACCGCAATGAGAGAAATTACACCCCTAAGGATCTCCTCTCTTAAATTTACCAAATGGGAAACCGCCAATCCGTCCTCTAAACCGGTATCGTCACGGTATGGGAATGGTTTAGCCTCTGTCAGACGCCGATTTTGGCCTCCGGGCGGACGAGCATCTTTGAGTCCCCGCCTCTTAGGGACTAAATCTGCTAGTCTAATAGGGTGGGAAGCAGAACCCTAAAGCACTCCTCCAGCCCCTGATCACGCGGATAGAGTCAACTAATCAGAGGCTCTGAGCATCCGCCACTCCTCGAGAACAGACGAACAGATTTCCTGTGGATTGAATTGAGCGATTTGACACTCACGATTTTGCTCTACTGGGAGGTAAATGTGTGAAGTTAGCAATCCTCTTGAGATTACCCATCTCGCTGCTGGCTCCAAGTGAGGGCTCGCTGCAAAGATATACTTTAAACTTCTTTATGGTCTCGAAAATACTGAATCAAGCCACCATACAAATAGTGGCGCCATATCTCAAGGTGAAGACTATATAGCTGCTAACCTGTCATGTGTTGGTAATTCGCTCATGAGTTTTTGTTATCATGAACTATAAGTAGAAATTCTTAGATCAAGAGATCATAACATCCTAGCTATTTTCTAGGGACATAAATACATCGAATAATGTCCTTTATTTCGACTATCAAATAGGAGTTGTAGTAAGCCTCTTACTTTTTAATTCCTTAGAATGCCTTTCTCACTCAGCTATTCCTCTCTGACTGAATTTCCTTTCCTTAGTAAAACGGCAACCTGGGAGCGCTAGTGGGGGTGCCCGATCTAATTAAAACCCCTAGTCTTAACAATTCCTGGTACTGACTCGAAGTTCCTTATAACTCAACCCATGCCACCCATGAGGAGTCAAAATGGGCTAATGCGATGTGTGTATAAACTGAAGAGAGAAGCTCTCCGACACTTTTGATGCGAGGTAACCCGAGTCTCATCTAAAATATCCTCATACTTAGAACTACTCATGTAGATCCACTTGCCCCTACCTCACCCTCCGGTGTAAGGCTCTTTGCTAGCTTAACCCATCACCGTCATAATCTTACTGAGCTCATGCACCGGCCTAGGGCAGCCGTACCGCGCTTCTTCCCCCAGTCACATAGATACCATCCAGAGCAAACTCTTCCAATATCAACAATAGCCAATGATGATTCAGGGCGCTGAAACCACCTGGTGCCAAGAATGGGGACATCAACCGACATGAACCATAACCCAAAAGGTGGTCCACCGTGAGAACCTTGACTTGAACTCAAAATCTCGACATATATCCTCACCCTAGTCCCGAGGAACTCATATAATGGCTTCGTCGAGTCACATGCCTCTAAACGAAGCATCCACAGATGCAGCCATGAAAAATGCGAAATGCACGAGTCGAGCAATATCTTGGCCCGCTCAGCGAGATAGCATAAACATACCCTGCATCACCGACTGATCAACTGGCTCAGTCTGTGGTGTGATGGCTTAGACATGCCCCTAGGTCCCTGATGTCTCGGCCCGTGAACCCTCTCCTCGACCTCGACCCATACCCTGGTCTCTCTGACCTATTTGTATAGCAGAAGGCGCTTGTGCAGCACCACAGGGGCGATGTTGTCCCTTTGGCACCTGGCGGGGTGAGAAGAGCAAACTACGTCCATGCTTGTCCCATTTGCATTGATTGGGGAATGTCTGATCCCGTAATTCGAGATCCTAACCTTTGTGGACAATCAGTCTCATGTACCCCGGAGTTGACCACGATGGCCGCCATCTATCGCGAAATCCCAGTGGATAAGTCTTCCACTTCCTTCCAGAATTAGAAGAAGATTGATTCTCCTTCCTCTTAGTACTAGCACCCATATCCCAGATGCTCTATGTGTCATCTACTCCTCTTCCAATGGCCAAGGTTGTCCTGACCATCGAGTCCCCTCCTCTCATGTATATCGGAGGATGATGTGCCTAAAACCCCTAAAGGTTACTCATCCCCAGCCCATAGTTACTAGTCTACGATAGTGGCTGCAGCCCTACCTTGAGCCAGTGGAAATTCTGGCTAGCTTGTATCCTTCAAGCTAATTAAACGATGGCCGCCTACTTCGGGTCTCCTTCTCTCTTGAGGGCCTGAGGATCATGTGCCTTGAACCTCTAGAGGTTACTTGACCCCCCTTGGTTCCCAATCGCACAAACTTATGCAATGGTGGTAGCAACAACACCTGCCTGCATAAGGGTAATAGTGGCAGCAACAACAACTTCTATGAAGGTTTGTTAGTTTAAAACCGGTGGTTGTGGGTTATTACTCCACCCACCGCCGCGACGTTCTTTTCCTTTGCTAGCCATCTACACGTGTCATATAGCAATAGAGTTCTCAAATTTCTCTCTCAGTCTACTGTAGTGTACGTGCCAACCACTAGAACTTTAACATCCATCAAAATGCACGTTCATCCCTTTTGTAGTGGTGCGGTTCTTAATACAAATCAGTTCCAGAACTATCATGTTTATTTTGTTTTCCGAACCCCTAAGGTTATGTTTTCTAACCCTAGTGGTCCATATACAATCTACCATGCATATTATTCATGCAAATCACCACACATATCACACAACATGTTAAGCATAAAACACACAACACACAACAATGCATGATCTAGACCCATGCCCATCAGCCCTCGGTACTCTTGTACCTAGACTCTTGATACCTAGTAGAACTGACTACTATCGGGACCATACTTGTGGATACCCACATTGAGCTCAGGTAATCTGTTACCTAAGCTCTGATACCAAGCTGACACTATCTGAGGTTCCGTTGTGACACATCGGCTGCGGAAACACCTTAAATATCGGGTGTCACGATATCACTCATTTGTCTCATATATTGAGACCCATTCCTGCATATTTAATTCACAAATATAAAAAAATATATGATAGACTATTTAACCAATAGTCCATTTAACAGTCCTTTTATACAACAAAAAGGTATACATGTTTTGGTTATGCTCGAATATAAAACAAGACAAAAACAAAACAAAACAAAGCCGCATCCGGCTCTTATCCCTCATGCGGTCCCATATGTGGGTCAGACCCCTGCACCGGACCTGTACTTGAAAGGGGGTCCCATGACGGGGTGAGCAAAGCTCAGTAGAGAATGACTCCTACAAGGGCTACTTTTCATCTAAGTGCACATGCAATGGTCTCACAACAAACACACATCCAAGTAAAATGTGTACATGAATGTCATATGTCATAACATAAGGCCATCCATGCCCATATCTGAGTCACTCATCGACTCCTCACTCAATGCATATGCTAAGTGTGGCCGTCCACTAGTATTACCAATGACCCATGCTTATTGAGCCTTCACTTAGGCTTACTGGTACCCGATGCAGGGTGCCGATGAGCAACGATCCAGTCGATCCGACTCTTATCACACAACCGAAATCCTATGTGATAAACATGGTTGTGTGTCTTCTTTAGGCAACTTAATACTTTTAGGATCACCGCGTCAGTGTCTTGCCACCCATGTTCTAGGCCTACTCACTGAGAGTTAACGATCCCCTTCTTGCTCTACCCAACACACATTATTTATATTTATTTTTATGTTTCAAACCCTAAGACATCTAGTAGATGTCGTCCAAAGTACGAGCTCACTACCCATTCATCAACACTGATGATGAATGATCATATCCATGCACACACACCCAATATGTTGATGTCACTGTGCATATGCAATGTTAATGTCACTGCAAATTATCATGTTACATGTATGATGCGCACTACATGGAACATTCTAATAAATCGTACTTCATGTCAAGTACCATGCAACATATATCGCAAGTATATAAGTTCCATACATTTCATGCCAATCTTTATAGATATCGTAGTATCATGCATATTAGCATTCATCAATACATATTCAAAGTAATTTCATATAGCCTTCCTTGGGCTAACTTATGCAATTCATACCGTCTGATAGCTCTGGCGTACTATGCGATAGGTCGTATCAAAACACAATTTATTCACATCGACACAACCAAGTAACCTGCACACTTGGTGCAAAACATAGATTTTCAGCAAGGTTGTGGATACCCACTGCCTTCCACAGGCACATCAAAAGAATCTTGACTCAATGGGCTTTCCATAGAGTCTAAGAACACACCAAACGGAGTTCGGACGTGAAAGATATGGTAGTCCAAAGTTGGAGGCAAACAAAATAGGAAATGACCCCTGTGTCCCACCTGCACACTTGGTACAAACACCAAATTTCATCAAGGTTGTAGATATAAATTACCATGCACAAGAATATGGCTAGGTTCTTGATTCAATGGGCTTTCCATAGAGTCTAAGAACACTTGAAACGGAGTTAGGACAAAGAAGTTATGGCCTTTTCATTCAAAAAACTGTCGGGCTTTACTGCTAAAATTGGAACGGCATGTGATACCCACTTCATGGTCTTAATCCAGTGTCCATACTTTTCTGTGTTATCGAAGATGTCATCCCTGAGAATCTTCTCCATCCAACACCAAACTGATTCATCCAAACCAGAAGATGAAACTAACAACCAGATCACCAGTTTGTTGAGAACTGAACTGTTGAAACATAACTTGAATAACAATATCCAAGGTTCAGACTTGATATATTTGAAGAGCCAATCAGAAACAGATAATCATCATATTTACATCGAACAAAATACATCATTATAACAAGAAAAACTGATAATATTCTCACTTTAAAACATTACATGCTCGATAAAATAACAAAGATAAAACCACCTAATTAAAGATTCGAACGTTTCACATGAAACAAACTAATACGCAATTTCAGATTCAATAATGAGAAGTCGTTATGGTATATACGAATTTCGTCATTAGAGTTCTGAATGAAAATTCCAGAAACGCTGGAGAAAGGTTTGCTTTTCTTTCCTCTCTCTTTCTCTCTCTATCATGTTTTTCTCTTAGATCAAAATGAGATATTTTTGGCATGTTAGATATTTTAGGCTATTTATAGTGTGGACACGTGGCTCACGTCACGCCACGTGTCATACTTCTTCTGGGCTATTTCTCGCACGAAACAATTATTTCACTACACAGTTCAATCTATCTTAATGGATATTCTTTAAATACTTGGATGATTTTCATTATTTTTCAATCTTGTTTTCTGGTCCACTGACGCCGTCAGCTCAAATTCGTGAAAATCCGACTGTCTCGAAATTCAACGAAATTTTCCTGAGTGACTAAATTTCGTGAGGCGATTCCAACGGTGAAGTCCATTTTTTCATCCGAGATCTAGAAAGAATTCTAGCAAAATTACCATTTTGCCCTTCCTAGCAAAAATTCAAATTTCTAGGTTTTTCCCGGGTCTTATACTAAAAAATCTAAGAAATATAACCCTAGAAAAATGGAACAAATCTTGAAGAGGGAAAACCCTAGGAGAGAGCCTTCCTCTCTCAAAGTTTGAACCCTCAAAATCTCTAAGAACATCTATTTATATGCTTTGGAAAATGGGCTAATGATGGGTTCAAAAATCAAGTTTCATGGTCGCCCAACTCATCGACTTACATGGCGAACTGAGGGGCGGGCCTTTCCATAATCTTTCTCTTCACCGCTAAGGAAGCCTTCACCTCTTTCCCCAGATGTTACAGTTTCTACTCAAGTGAATCCGAGGTTTCTATATTTTATTGGCTTGGGCTTCGTTGGGGCGAGCATCTTTGCCACAACAAACAACTGCTTTGTCGCAACAAACAAACTAAAACAAATCACTAACTTCATTTAAACTTGACTTTTTCCATCACTTTACTTGATTTTCTTCTAAACTTGCAAAACATATGCAAATGGGGAATTAGAGCTTTATTAAGAGATATTGGTGTGAATCTAGCATTTAAGTTATGATAAAACATAAGGAAAATCCATACTAAAAATGCTTCTCATAAGATCTACACCTATCAACAACAAGGACCATTATGCACTTAAATATCTAAAAAGGGGCAACGCGCTTCATTCTATGCTTGCTCAGGTGCCTCTTCTGAAATATCCAAATATATGAAATCCTTAATAGATCCTCATTGTTTTTATGTCTATTAATTAAAAAATAAATATAAGATTAAATCTTTGCATAACCCTGATACAATAATAAATTCATAATCCCAACAATAGTAAGGAACCCTCGTATTTAAATATCTAAAAAAGAGCAAACGTTCACTTAATAATATAATTTGTGTGTCTTCTAATTGAAACCTCCAAAATACATGAAATCTTCGATAAAACAAGGGAACCTTTTGCATTAAAAATAACAAATGTTATGATGTCTATTAATTTAAACATAAAAGAAATATTAAAACTTTGGAATCCTTGGATAAAACAAGGGAACCTTTTGCACTAAACATTTAAAAAAGAGCAAACGTTTACTCATTTTGTTTTGTTTGTGTGTCTTCTAATTGAAACAACAAAAATATATTAAATTTTCGATCAATCCACATTGTTTTCATTTCTATTCATTGAAAATGTCAGTGAATATTGAATTCGTGCATCCCTTGATACAACAAGGGGACCCTTTCCTACGAAACATCTTAAAAGAATAACGTCAAGCCATTTTATCTTCTTTTGTGTGTCTTATAATTGAAACATCCAGAATATATGAAATCGTTAATCAAACCACAATGTTTTATGTTTACTTATAAAAAAATAAAAGATAGATTGGATTTTCTCGGCCTTTAGATAACAGTGAATCTTATTTGTATGAAATATCGTTTGGTAGTGAATTAGAGAGTATATGATTGGAGTGTTTTTCATGTATTTATAACTATGTCGTTTAATTCACATCCTTATTCAGCCATATTACACTTAACCCATTCTATTAATGAATATGATTGGGCAATCAAGCAAAAAGAAGAGCTAATCGACATGAAGAACGGCCTACGCCCAACGTAGCCTTTCGCTAAAAGAGAGCATAAAAAGTGCATTCAAAGATGAATTTATGTGTTGTACCATGGCCTCCCATGGCTTCAAGATTGATATTTATATATTCTACACTTCTCAATCTTTCCAACGAGTCCAATATCACCCACCCAGTTCGAACTAAAAGATACTCCGCCGTAAAGTCAAGGGAGGATTTTCTGTAACACCACATGCAAAGACTCCCTCAAAGTTTGTGCATTTTCAGTACTCTAATTTATTTCCAATATCCCAAACTTGATACAAATAGATTCTGCCATCTCTTATCTTTTCGTAGAGACCCAAAATCGCTGTATCTGAGGTTGGATGAGAGTTATGATCATTGAAGTCAAGTGGCCAATTGTTGATACACTGTCCACCTAGGCGAAGGAAGGATTGCGTGACACATTCGTTGAAGGATTCTTCGCTTCAGCGGTTGACGTCATTATCGGTCAAAGAAAAGTGCAATTTTTAAGCCTAATATTACCCATTTTCCAAAGCCTATAAATATATGTTGTAAAACCAATGAAAAAATTACATTTAAATTTTTTTTTGAAAAAGGGCACAACGGTAATTTGCCGGAATAGTCATGGAGGAAAAGCTAGTATTTTTCCAGATCTC
The DNA here is from genome assembly GCA_016808115.1 of Tetrastigma voinierianum. Classification (NCBI taxonomy): domain Eukaryota; kingdom Viridiplantae; phylum Streptophyta; class Magnoliopsida; order Vitales; family Vitaceae; genus Tetrastigma; species Tetrastigma voinierianum. The sequence goes on along the minus strand of JAEQBH010000138.1, from coordinate 1,275,986 downwards.
GGATGATGAAATGGATCGCACCGCTTAATTTCCGCTCGGTAAATCTACGCCTGTGTGAATTACAAGGCCAATTCGAGACAACTAATTTTTTTTTCACGTTTTTCGAGGCGAAACATGCCTTTAACGAGGTGACACGTGGCATGAGGGTGCATTCCACATGGCACCAAACTTGGGGACAATTTGGCACTCTGGAGGCCGGGCGTCAAGCTACTAGAATGCACGATGTTAGTGGCAGAAGGCTAGGCATCAAGCACACATGGATCACCAGTGCCATGTATCACCGGATGCAACATGTCTAAGATTTGAGTGGGAGAAACATGGGAAGCGGGAGGGGAAGGAAGGGAAGGAGCTCTTCCTCTTCGGGGGAACTGTGTCTCCGAGGCAGGAAAAAGATAGAAGAGAAAAACCACGTAATCAGAAAGAGAAATTGTAAAACCCGAGAAAATTTTGAATTTTCCAAAAGGGTAAAATGGTACTTTTACTAAAAATCCACTTTTCTAGGTCCTGATGACGAAACGTACTTCAATCGGTTAACGTCCTCGAAATCTAGCTACCATGTCAGATTTCACAAATTTCAGACAATGAATCGCACGATTTCCTCGCGAATCGACAAACGAGTAAATGATGTGTGGTATGAGGTCCACACCACATGGATGCATGAAAATAGGCTACGTGTCTGGGTGAAAGTAGTTCTGCATGAGGGTAAATGCTAGTGGGATGCTAGGTGTCTCTTGGATAGGCTTCTGCATGAGGAATTTAAGTGGGAAGGAATGTGGGTTAGGAGACAAGCGGAAAGGAAGGTGTCAAGAGGCTTTAGAGGAACATGCTCTCTAAACAGAGGAAAGACTGATCTGGGGAGAGAAAAGAGAGAGTGATGAGAGACTCCACCTTCTCTCTAAATTTCCTCGACGACCTGACCACGCTTCGCCTTATAAAGAGGGAAGAGTTCAACCCACGCCAAGGGTCAGATAGAAACCTGAGTCAGAGTTTCACAAAACCCAAGAGGCAGTCTTCTCCTACCTTGAAGTTCTTTCTCTACCCTAAGGGTTGTGTGGTGGTTGTGTATGCCCTACAGGGTGGAATGTTTGGTTGTATTTTGTACCATGAGAAGCTGCCACATTGAGGGTAGCATACATAAACCGGAATTTAGAACCTGATTTTGGGTAGGAAAGAAGTGGAATGTGGTGGTGAGTCCTTCTGATAACAGCTCTCAATAATGCAAATTGATGTTAGGTTTTGAATTTCCTGATTTGGACTCTCGTGGACTAAGTTATAGTCCTTTATCGGTCACGCCCAGCTAAATCTGGCCTGCCGTCTCGCTAATCTCGGCCAACAGCTGACCTTAAATGGATTTTTGGGTCAGAAATAAAACGAATCTGGAAGTGAATCCTTCGATGTTGTACCAACAACGAACTCGATGTTAGCCAATTTCGATTCGACTCTTGTAGATCGCTATGGTCTTTTTACTCGAAGCGTCAAAGGCCAGGGTCGCCCTGACAGGGTCGCTAAACAAAGTTAGTGAATACAAATATGGAATGCTGGTCGCGCCCAACAAAGGGTCAGCCCAAAAGGGGCTGCCAACAAGGGGTCGCAACAAGGTCGCGGAATGTCGCGAACAAAGGGTCGCCCAAATGCTGGTCAGCCCAAAAGGGGTCATTAAACAAGGGGTCACAAACAAAGGTCGCTGGAACAGCGGGTCAAGCAATGAACAGCGGTCGCCAAATTAAGGGTCACAACAAGGGGGGTCGCTAAACAAATGTCGCGAATGCTGGTCGCCAATGAACAAAGTGGTCGCCAAACGTTGAGGGTCGCTCCATGCAATGCGTCGCCAAAACAGCGAGGGCCCGGCCCATGAACAAAGTGGTCGCAACAAAGGAGGGGTCAGCCCATGAACAGTATCGCCAAACAAAGGAGGGGTCAAGCACGAACAAAGTGTTCAAAGTTGACTACGATGACCTCCAACCGGAAGGTCATATCTCCTTCGCTTGAACCCGATTTGGGTGTTCTTGACTTCATGGAAAGCCCATTGAGTAAATCCCATTGGGACCTCTTGGAAGGGCAGTGGGTGTCGGAGCTGGCTGGAAAATGGCCGTCCGGCCAAGGGAGGTATCATCAGTGAGATGTTTAGCCATGCGTGACTCAACTGGAAGGTCATAACTTCCTCGTCCGAACTCCGACTCGGTGTTCAATTCTATGGAAAGACCATTGAGTCAAGATTGCAGCCATGTTCTGTGGAGGACATTGTCCAATCAGGCATGTTAGTGCTGGTCAGTTATGGGTGTTATGGCTTTAGTTTATAACATGCCTTGTAATTGATTACGTTGATATGTGTCAGATACGGCTTGAGTCGATAACATGCAAAGGTGGAATATGACATGTCGATATATGTCGTATGACATTTCAAATGTGCATGCTAAATCTTAAATACGCTACGGATAATATGTATGAATATGTGTGCATGGGTGATTATGTGTATAGAACCCGCATGATAGTACTGCATGTGCACGAAGACATCGCATGACACGGTGTGAGTGCATGGTGCATGGATCGGCACCCGGTTAGGTGTCACGGTACACTATGGGGACAAAACTAATGCACGGATTGATGGATTCGCACGGGACAAAGTCCGAATGAGTCAACCGTTTTGAAACTAAGGGAAATAAATATGTGTTCGGGCATAGCAAGATGGGGTGTATCCTTCAGGTGTAGAAAGACCCAGGTACTCTTATTCACGGTTAGACATGACTCCTCATACATGCAAGTTCGCAAAATGTTGAACGGCTACAAGGTCCGCGGTGAAAACCCGAAAATCCGCGGGCCCACAAATACATAAACACACGCGAATATGACAAAATCAAATGTGCATTGGAGGCCTTTCCAATGGGTTACAAGTTTTAAAAGAAAACAAAAGTTCTCGTTTGATAAAGGTCACAGGAACAAAATGACGGTTGGTATTTCACACTTGGCCCAGGGTAGGTGTGAGGAGCCTGAGTGACTCTGGTATGGGCATGAGGACATTCATACATTGACATCTGCCACATCTCACTTTGATACTGCATTATGCAATCATTGTAATGTGCACTTAGGTGGGGAGTAACCCTGTGAGGGAGATTATTACTACTGAGCTTTGCTCACCTCACTGGGACCCTCGTGCACAAGAAGACTGCAGTTCCCTTGAGGCCGTGAGTAAGAAGGAGGCCTGCCAGGGCCTTGATCAAGATTTGTAAAATATACTAGAACAATATAGTTTCATATATTTTGGGTATGTAAAAGAGAAGTACATTGAACTCTTGTATGAAAAAAAAAAAAAAAAATTGACCCCGAAAATTTGGGGCGTCACAGCTTGGTATCAGAGCTTAGGTATACGAATACCTAGGGCCCGGTGGGGCATGGGTCTAGAACATGCCGCATCGAGCAGGAACATCAAGAAATTGGTATAGCCCTGTCGTGTTTTCGATGTGATAGTGACTTAGTGCTCGGAAATTGATGTCCGTGATCATAGTCAAGTATCAAGGTCTAGGTAAGAGGTTACCTAGAGTCCACGGGACGTGATTAGACTGGCACATGCATTTTGTGTTTTCTTATGCTTTGATTGTTTGTGTGTGAATTATATATGTGGTAAATGTATGTGGAAAACAAAGAGCACTTGCCCTTAGTGGAATTCGCCTACAACAATAGTTATCAGGCGAGTATACAGATGGCACCCTACGAGGCTTTGTACGGAAGGCCATGCCGATCACGATTTGTCAAACAGTAGAGAGAGCTCCATTACCTACCAGATTGATTAGAGCACACCCCTTCGAAGGTGAATTTGATACGCAACGCTTTCACTGCACGGTTTTTAAGAGTTATGTGATAAAAGCGACACGCCACCCTTAGAGTTCGAGGTTGGTGATCACGCTTTTCTTGAAAGCTGATGCCTAAGAGAGGAGTGGCTCCGCAAACGATGAAGCTATCGCCGAGGTTTATCGGGCCCTTCGAGATACTCGAGAGGCGGGCAATCGTAGCGCACTTAGCTTACCGCCCAAAGATGTCGTGTCCATGAGGTATTCCACGCGCTCCATGCTCCTAAGATACACTCCCGATCCAAGGTATATAAGTGGATCGGGAAGGATCGAGGTCGATACGTATGGGACTCGAGGAAAAATCAAAGGCGCATCATGGATAGCAGAGACGTTTTGCGACGCAAGACCGTGGAGGCTAGTGAAAGTACCGTGGCAACACCGCCGAGTGGAGGAGGCAATCTTGAGCGCGAGGACACTACGCGGGCCACCTATCCCTTTTGCTTAGGATGAAGGTACGCCGTGTAGTGATTTAATAACTAAATGATCAGTTTACATGCATGACATAGTACATGTTGCATGCGCATGTGAATTGTTGTGATTGAGTGGAATTTCGGGACGAAATTCTTTTAAGAGGGGAAGAATGTAAAACCCGAGAAAATTTTAATTTTCTGAAAAAGGGTAAAATGGTAATTTCGGTCAAAAAATCCAGAATTTTTCTAGGTCTCGGATGACGAAACAGACTTCACCGTTGGAATCGTCCCCCGAAATCTAGCTACCATGTCAGATTTCGTCAAATTCTGAGACAGTTGGGAATTGCACGTATTTCGAGGCAATTGGACAAATGAGTAAATGACAGGTGGCATGAGGTCCCACACCACATGGATGCATGCAAATAGGCTACGTGTCTAAGGAAAGTAGTCTTTGTATGAGGGTAAATGCTAGTGGATGCTAGGTGTCTTGGATAGGCTTTGTAATGAGGAATTTGAAAGGAAGGAATGTGGGTTAGGAGACAAGTGGGAAAGGAAGGTGTCAAGAGGCTTAGGAGGAACATGCTCTTCTAAATAGAGGAAAGACTGATCCGATGGGGAGAGAAAAAGAGAGAGGATAGAGAGAGAGACTCCACCTTCTAAATTTCCGACGACGGACCGACTAAGCCTAAGCGAGCAAGAGGAAGAGTTCAACCTTACTGACAAGGGGCTTCGCATAGAAACCGGAGTTGGGGAGTTTTGACAAAACTCCAAGAGAGTGGAGTCTTCTCCTACCTTGGTTCCTTTCTACCCCAAGGGTTGTGTGGTGGTTGTGTATGCCACTACGGGGAATGTTTGGTTGTATTTTGTACCCGTGAAGAATTTGCCACATTGAGGGTAGCATACATAAACCGGAATTCGAACAAATTTTTGAATTAGGAAAAGAAGTGGAATGTGGTGGTGAGTCCTTCTGATAAATTGTAGCCTCATCAATGAGGAAATTGATGCTAGGCTTTAATTTCCGATTTGGACCTCTAGACTAAGTTATAGTCCTTTTAGCATTTGTGTGGCTAAATCTGGTCGGGTCGAGTTCTGCTTGGTCGGGTCAACTAGCCGGACCTTAAAATGGGTTTTTGGGTCAGAAATAAAACGAATCTGGAAGTGAATCCTTCTGATAAGTTGTAGCCCCATCAATGAACTTGATGTTAGGCTTTTGAATTTCTCGATTCGGACTCTTGTAGACCAAGTTATGGTCTTTTTATTCGGAGCGGTCAAATGGGCGAAATTAGTCGAAGGGTAATCAGCAGTGTCGAGTGAAGCGATTGTCATTGAGCGGTGGTCGTCCAACGATGGTCGTCAAAAATTACGTCAAACAAGAAATTAAATCAAGCGATTAATCGATGAGCAGTGTCGGTGAAACGGTGGTAGATCCAGCGGTGGTCGTCCAAAAGAGTGCGTCAAGCAAAGTCGTCGGCTTGATTAATCGTGAAGCGATGGTCGTCAATGAAGCGATGTTGTCCAAGCGATGAAATTAGTCAAACGAAATTCGTCAAAACGTGTCGATGAGCGATGGTCGTCAATGAGCGTTAATTAAGTCGAAGCGGTGAGTCGTCCATGAGCGATTAATTAGTCGAAGCGGTGGTGTCGGCGTGAGCGATTGGTCGATCAAGCGGTGGTCGTCCATGAGCGGTGGTATTAGGCGTCAAGCGGTGAAGTGCGTCAATGAGCGGTGGTAGTCCAGAGTCGTCCATGAGCGGTGGTGCGATCCAAGCGGTGAGGGTCGTCCATGAGCAGTGGTGCGTCAAGCGGTGAGGGTCGTCGATGAGCGGTGTTCGTCAAAGTTGACTACGCATGACCTCGGCCGGGGTCATATCTCCTTCGTTTGAACTCCGATTTGGGTGTTGTTGGACTTCATGGAAAGCCCATTGGAGTAAACTCTCCATTGGGACCTCTTGGAAGGCGGTGGGTGTCGTGGCCGGCCGGAAGATGGCCGTCGGCCAAAGTGAAGTAGGCTGCCCGGGTGAGGCAGGTTGGTCATCGTGACTCCCAGCCGGAGTCATAACCACCGTCGAACTCGATTAGTTGTTCTTTGACTCTATGGAAAGCCCATTGAGTCAAGATTGCAGCCATGTTCCTGTAAGGACATTTGTCAATCAGGCATGTTAGTGCTGTCAGTTAAGTGGTGTGTTATGGCTTTAGTTTATAACATACGTAATTTGACATGTTGATATGTGTTGTACATGGCTTGAGTTGATACTGTCACGGTGTGGAATATGACATGTGATATATCTTTGTATGACATTTCAACAAGCATGCTAAATCTTAAATCTGGCTTATGGATAATATGCATGAATATGTGTGCATGGGTGATTATGTATATGCTGCTGGCATGATAGCATTTGCATGTGCACGAAGACATCGCATGACATGGGTGTGAGTGCATGGTGCGGATCGGCACTGGGTTAGGTGTCACGGGTACACGGTTATGGGTCAAAAACTGTGTACGGTACGGATTGATGGACTCGGGTAATGGGACAAAGACCGAATGAGTCAAAGCGGTTTTGAAACTAAGGAAATAAATATAAGTGTGTTTGGAAGTGGCAGATGGATGATCACACGGGTGAAGAATTGAATTTGTTCGCGTTCCAGGCAATGGATTCAGGCGTGGGTGTAAAAATCATTTGGGGCGACCGTATGTCAGGCGGTGAAGCCCGAAAAATCCGTGGCCTGAAATATACATAAACACCGCCAATATGACAAAAATCAATGTGCATTGGAGGCCTTTCGATAGGTTACAAAGTTTTAAAAACAAAAGTTCTTGTTTGGATAAAGGTCATTGGTGGAGCAATGACGGTTGGTATTTCACACTTGGCCTAGGTAGGTGTGAGGGAGTCGGTGAGTGACTCGGGGTATGGGCATGAGGACATTCATACATTGACATTCATGTAGGCATCTTACTTGAATGTGTTTTCTATGCAATCATTGCATGTGCACTTAGGTGGGGAGTAACCCTTGTAGGAGATTATTACTACTGAGCTTTGCTCACCCGTCGTCGGACCCCAGCACGTACACAAGAAGGCGTTGCTCCCTCGAGGGACCGTGAGTAAGAAGGAGTCGGGTTGTAGCCTTGATCGATTATTTGTAAAATATATTAGAACAATAGTTTCATATATTTTGGGTATGTAAAGAAGTACATTGAACTCTTGTATGAAAAAAAAAAAAAAAAAATGACCCCGAAAATTTAGGCGTCACGAAATAGAGAAAAAGAAGAAAAAAACTAGAATTGATCGAGAAATCAATCGGTGGAAGGAAGGAGAAGTTCCCTTCTTGTGTTTAGAACATAACGAGAATGGGGAAGATGAGGAGTTACGATTCCTCCATTTTCGGTCGGTGGATCAAGGACTTGATCTTTACTCAGCGGTAGGGTCTTCTCCTACCTCGACTATTTCTTATTTAAGGCCATGAATGGCCATGAAAGAACAACCTTAGGCTGTGGGCTGATAAAACGGTTCCTAGCTGTTGATGTTAGAACAGTTTTGAGTCTTTGCAATTTCCAGAAATTTTTTCTAGAAGTGATCTTGTTATTACTGGTTTCTAGAGGTTGTATTGTACATGATGTTTTTCTCGATTTTAGGTCATTGGTTGAATGAATAACATGCAGAATTTTTTCTGGAATTGATCTTGTTACTACTAGTTTCTAAAGGTTGTATTGTACATGCTGATTTTTGGATTTTGAGATCGAAAAGTCCAGTTTGGTATGTTATTGGTTGAATGAATAACATGTAGAATTTTTTCTGGAATTGATCTTGTAAATACTGGTTTTTAGAGGTTGTATTGTACATGCTGATTTCTGGATTTTGAGACCGAAAAGTTCAGTTTGGTATGTTATTGGTTGAATGAATAACATGAAGAGTTTTTTTTGGAATTGATCTTGTTACTATTGGTTTCTAGAGGTTGTATTATACATGCGATTTTGGATTTTGAGGCAGAAAAGTCGGTTGGTATGTTATTGGTTGAATGAATAACATGAAGAATTTTCTGGAATTGATCTTATGCTATGGTTTTGGGAGGGATGTATTGTACTTGTAGGTTTTTTACGGATTTTGAGACTGAAAGAAGTCCGGTTGGTATGTTATTGTTTAAATAAATAACATGCAGAATTAGTGAACATACATGTTGACATGTGCATGCTTGCTTATTAACATGATGCTTGAGATAAAGCATGAATTATGTTTGTGTTGCATGTAGTTTTTTATGATGCATGTAACATGATATTTCATGCAATGGCATTAGCATTGCATGTACACCGGACATCACGTAAATCAGTGTGAGTGCATGGTTGGGGTCGACACTGTGTTTGGTGTTCGACCATGGTAAATCGACACTATGTTTGGTGTTCGATGGTGAGCTCGATATCTTGGACTACATCCAATGGAGTCTTATGGGTGCATTTCAGCTGTTTTTGAATAAAACAGGTGATCGTAGACTGTTCACTATTTTCGAATAAAACAGTTTATCGGAGCTTGTCCAATGCTTTTGAAATAAAGTGGGTTATCGGAGACTTAACTTTTTTTTAATAAAGCAGTTTATCGGAGATTGTCTAATGTTTTTTAATATAACGTTTATTGGAGACTGTCCATTGTTTTTTAATAAAACAGTTTATCGGAGATTGTCCAATGCTTTTGAAATAAAGCGGGTTATTGGAGACTGTCCATTGTTTTTTAATAAAGCAGTTTATCGAAGATTGTCCAATGTTTTTTAATAAAACATTTATCAGAGAACTGTCCACTATTTTTTGAATAAAGCAATTTATCAGAGATTGTCCAATGCTTTTGAAATAAAGCAGGTTATCAGAGACTTTCCACTGTTTTTTAATAAAACAGTTTATCGGAAATTGTCTAATGTTTTTGAATAAAATGTTTATCGAAGACTATCCATTGTTTCTGATTAAAACATTTTATCGGAGATTGTCCAATGCTTTTGAAATAAAGCGGGTTACCGGAGCCTGTCCATTGTTTTTGAATAAAACAGAATGTTGTATAGGCGTACAACATCCTTATGTGAGAACCTAGAAATCCGTGGCCCACAAATACATAACATGCAGTACCGGGTAAGGAAATAAGTAGGCATTGGGGGTATCCAATTTGTCTAGAATTACAAAACAAAAAGGTTTTCTTTTGGGAAAAGGGTTAGGGGCGGGACGCCCTTGATGGTTTTTCACACTTGGCATATGCAGATGTGAGAGAGTCAGTGAGGACTTAGAATTTGAGTCATGAGGGGCATACAACATTCATGACATGTAGACATTTAGCTATAGCAGAGTATAGTTGCTTGAATATGTGTGATTGTATGTATTGGCATTGCTTGTTGCTCTTAGGTGGAAGTAGCCTTTGTAGGAGATATATCTACTAGGCTTTGCTCACCCCATTGTGGGACCACCCTTTCGAATTACGAAGATGACACTTCTTCGGTAGTGAGTCGTCTGAGAAGAAGTAGGGTTGGCCTTGAGAAGTATTTTTAATAAATATATTAGAATAATCTAGTTTAATATATTTTGACATGTAAAAGTGTAAAGGAGTTGGACATCAAACTCTTTTAAATTATTATAAGAATTTGTATATTTGTAAGAAAAATATACAAAAAGGGGACCACAAATATTCCGCGGGTTAACGAGTTATCAACCGGACCCCTGGATTTTGGAGTGTCACAACATGGTATCTGAGTATACGGACCCTTGGGTTTTGGGGTGTCATAGCTTGATATCAGAGCCTAGGTTTGTGATTACCCAGGGCCTGATGGGCATAGGCTTGATTAATAACAGAGCATAAGGTATGACAAATATCGCTATAGAACTCCCAAGGACTAATTCGCTATAGAACCAATATCGCATTTTCAGACTTAGAGGACCAAAAGGAGAATAGGAATGGAGTATGAGAAATCAAGGGGAGACACGAAAGTGTAAACCTCATATCATTTCCTTAGGTGAGCACAAAGATGTTTTCATGTTAATCGGTATCTTACATTTTTAAGTCACAAACCCACTAATGGATACAACCGGCCCTAGCATTAATCATTAGAGTTTTTCATCTAATTCGCTTCACTTATTTGTTAATTTTCAAGTGTTAGACTAGTTTGTTTTTAGCTTAAATTCTAATCGATCATCATCAAAATCAGTTTTATCGCTTGAATAGTGAAAGGTCTTTAGTAGCCGGGGTATTTAGTCCCTATTTAAATCGACTTTTTCCTTGTGGGATCGATACTTTTGGTTTTTAATTAAAAAGCCATTGTATTGCTTGTGATCAGTACACTTGCGGATTTGGTTGTTTTTATGCTAAAATTTATATACATGCAAATAACCGAACAAGTTTTTGGAAAAAACTTGTTCGGTGATTTTTGTATTATATAAAAGTTTGTTAAAAATCAACCAAAACCTGCAAGTGCACGGGTCGCACAAGTAATACAGTGGACTAACAAGTCCAGATATCGATCCCACATGGAAGGTGTGGTTTTAGTGAGGATTGAGTATCTCGGCTAGTGAAGTCGTTCACTATTTGAGCGACTCAATGACTTGGGTGAAATATGAGTTCCCTAAACTAAACTAAAAACAAAACAAATCTAAAATTGATTTTATAAAATTCATAAATAAATGGGTTGATTTTAAAGAAAAGCTGTGGGGAAGGATATTAGGGCTGATTATATCCATTGATGCAATTATGATTTATGTTCATGAAGTGCTGGCTTAATGAAAATATATTTGTGTTTGCCCTAGGAAACTGGTATGAGGTTTACACTTTCGTGTTTTCCCTCAAATTCTCATACCCACTCCCCATTCTCCTTTCAGTCCTTCTAGGTCATTAAGTATGGTACTTTTATAAGGCAGTGCTTTCATTGAGAATCCTATTAGTCACCTCTTGGTGCGTACAATAGGAATACCAAGACTACGCTCAGATAGATCACCTCTCGGTTCATACGATCCTCACATAATGCTGAGATGGTGCTACTCCTAATGAAATCCATCTAGTACTAGGCATTCCTAATTCCCTAGACTTCTTTGACTAGGTTAGGTTGATTTTGTCAATTGAGATACATTTGGGAGTAAGGATCAAGGCCTAAGGGTATTTTCCCAACTGTCACTTTGGAAACCCTTTATGTACAAGGTCTTAAACTCACTCCCCAACATAAATCAATTAGGCAAAACCATAGTAATCCAACAACTACACCAACTAACATCAACACAAGAATAAATTCACAAATCGTTCTAAAAGAAATACAAATCAAGCATCAACCCTAGAGGAGAGTTTAGCCTAAGACGTCCCAATTCCTCGGGGTATTTTTTATTTTTTTTGGCTATTGGACAAGTCTATTGTGATAGAGAATCTCTGTCGCGATATAATTCCTTTGTCGTTGCAACTTCTTTGTTGTGCGTGCCCAAGACCTACCATAATAATCTTGGTCGCGCACGTAGTGCCTTGTAGTGTGCACGCCGAGGGCTCTGTCGTCGCGCGCCCAAGCCCTGTCGTGCCAACTTTGTCGTGACTCGGTGTGCCATGTCGCGACACGACCTCCATGTCAAGACCTAAACTCATTCGCGACTTAGAATGTCAGGTCACGACATAGGAATCTCAAGCTCTGTCCAAGTCTTTTGCAACAGAGAATTCTCTATTGCAACAGATTTCCCCTATCGTGTGTGCAACTCTATCATACGCGGCCAAGGCCTGTCGTGTGTGCCTGGCTGATTAGTGCCCAAAAAGTGCTATGTTGAACCCTATTTTTAATAGGTTTTGAGCGCTTTTTGTGTACTAATTGTTATAATTAACTCAATTGACATGTTTGGGTCCTTATTGCACTTCTGATCTCATTTCGGGGCTGTTTTTGTAGTTTTTGCAGGAATTAGAAGCCAAATTATCATATAGCAAGCAGTAGAGCAGGGGCAATTTCGCAACCATAGCGAAGTTTTCGCAAATATAGCGAAAATTGGGAGATGAAATTTTTGCTACATAGCGAAATTTCGCTATGTAGCGAAAATTCTGTACGATTGTCCCCTCAGAAAAAGACAAAATTTTGAACAGTAAGTTAGTTAAAAAAAATATATATATATTTCACTATTAGTATAGAGAAAATTTCGCAAGCATAGCGAAAATTTCGCAAACATAGCGAAAATTTCGCTATGTGAAATTTTCGCTATGGTAGCGAATTTTCGCTATGGTAGCGAATTTTCGCTATGATAGCGAGTACCAGTTGCTCCCCATATTTTGCCTCTTTGATTTTGTTTTGCTCATAGCTTTTCATTCGAACTCAGTTTTAGGTACCGTTGAGCTTAGAGAGTGTAGGAGAATATAAATATAATCAGAAAGAATACTTTTCCCCAGAAATTTTTGAAGGTGAAAATTTCAAATTCTCCAACTAGTCACTTTTTCTCTCTTTTCTTCTTCTAACTTGTTCATTTGAAGCGAAGCGGAGTGAATAAGGTGTCGATGGAAAGATTCGCGAAGTCTCCTATACAAAACGATCACATCTTGTCATGGAGTAACACTTCCTTCCCCTAACTCCAATCAGGCCCCATTGCGGACAATGAGATATTTGGTTGGGGGGGGAGAGTTAGTGAAAGAAGTAGCTTTTGCACTTATATTTTTTTTACTATTTTGAGCAAGCCCATTTTGTGATGCTCAGTGGCTTGCTGGTTTTCTTTTTATTGTGAAGTTGTTATACTATACAGCTTATTTTGTTCAAAAACTGCACCCATTTTTTTTGTGTTTTGTCTAACATGTGGTTTGAAAAATTGAAAATTTGCCCAATTCTATTGATGTTAGATTGGTTCCATGCCTAGTTGAGTGGATGATCAGTTGAACTCTTGTTGCTTTCGACCCTTTTTCTTCCACCTTTAGCTAACCACATACTATGCACATCAGGTTTCTTCAATAACCTGAAAAATTGCGCAACCTCCTTTACTTTGCACAACCTACCCTAGTTTCGTTGACCACCTTTAATAGGTTAAGGACCCCTGTGGAAAGAAGGCCAATGCGTCTTCCAAAAAAAAAAAAAGAAATAAAAAGAAGTGAAAAAAGAAAAGAAAAAGAATAAAATTGCAACGCTTTGCCTTGGGCAGAGAGCACGGCCCGAGGGTATATGTGCAGCCTTTAAAGCGGTGCCACTAAGCGGCCCGGTTGGAGCCACCGACTTAGTGCTATTACAGTGGATGGGTGGAGTTGTGAGTTGTAGATCTTTGGAGTCTGAAATCATTCGAGTGCGGGGTGAAACACGGAAGAATTTGTGGTCGAAGATCCTTATGTCTTGGTGCCCTAAGCCTTAATTGGTTAGAAGTCATCGGTAGATCCAGTTACATGGACTTTGGTGGTCGATTCTCGACATTGCACCCCTGCAAACCTGAGAGTTGTGGAATAAGAGTGGGTCACGTCTATTTGGGTTGGTTAGCATGCTGGAGTCGTGGTTGTAGCTAGGTTGGGGAGAGTGCGGTTTGGCGGTTTATTGTTGAGAGGCGATCAAACAAGCACTTAGATTTTAATTGGAAGTTCTGGTTGATTCACCCGGATGGAGGCTCTTTTGATGCCAAATTTTGTATGGCATTCATTCTCAGATAATTATTAGACCCAGAAACTTTGATGTGATTCTTACTTAGGGTTAGAAGAAGTACTTATTCACAACCTTTTGAGCGCAACCTTGTAATATAATTTTGTTATAGTTTCTCTTTTTATATATTTTCTTCTTGCATTGCTAAAGGGACTAGCAATGTGTCGGTTGGGGAGTGTGATTAGTGCCGAAAATTTTATGTTGAACCCTATTTTTAATAGGTTTGAGCGCTTTTAGTGTACCAATTGTTATAATTAGCCCAATTGACATGTTTGGGTCCCTATTGCACTTCTAATGGCATTTCGGGGCTATTTTTGTAGTTTTTGCAGGAATTGTAAGCCAAATTATCGTGTCAATCCAATCATAACAAAGTCGGGTTGATTTCCATCAATTTCATATGGTTTTCTATCAATTTCAGCAAGCCGGGAATGAAGAATATCAAAGCTAGAAGAAATGGAATAGAGCAGTGGGAACAGTAGCCAACAGGATGTACAGTGCTGAAATTTCGCTATACGCAGGAAATTTCGCTATATAGCGAAATTTTCGCTATCATAGCGAATTTTCGCTATGTAGCGAAAATTACTGTGCATAGCGAAATTCTCTGCATCGTGTTTTTGTGATCCAAACGACTCCGTTTTTGGTTTTTCTCATTTCTACCCTCACTGTAATTATTCTAGTTTGGTTATTTTGGCATTTCACATGTTTGTAAGGCTATATAAGCCATTGTAATACACTGTTGACCTAAGTTTTTGATTTTCGAAGGAAACATACGGGCCCCTGTTTTTTGCCCTCATTTTCTCTCTTCTCTCTCCTCTTTCTTTCCCCTTTCATAAGTTTGAAACACTCCTCTACGGATGGCCCATTTCGAGAGGATGGTTGAACTAGACCTCTTCCTCCTTGAAGAGGAGGGCTCTTGGAGCAACGGTTTAAGGTAAACTCTTAGTTCCCTGTTTTTCATGCGACGGAGTTTGACATTTTGGTTCCCAGGTACGCTCTAGGTTTAGCTTTTGATGTACTTTCTTTGGCCAATACTTGCTTGAGAGAGAGACAGATTTTGGGTTGATGGATTCTTAGCTTTAGATACACTAATATCCATTAGTTTCCATTTACGAGCCACTGGATGTAGGTTAAAGGGTTATATTTTCATTGTAGATGCATCCTCTTTGATCATTACTTGGTAATCCTTTAGGGTTTAGTGGATGCTTATCATTAGATCCATTAAGATTCATTAGTTGCCCTTTACGAATCATTGTAGGATGAGTCGGGTGATGAATTTTCCTTGAAGGAATATAAATGCTTTTTTTTTTTTTTCTATCAAAGGAAAATTATTAGGGTTTAGTTTTAAAGTTAAATGAAGATCGCGGTCGGGAGATGACTATATGTCATCCTCCCCGTGCGAGAAATGAACGGGGACCTCTCGGTTAGCCCTAGGACAAGCCCGGTGGCCCCGATGCTTCAGGAGTTCTTTTTATATTTTATTTCAACTTATTTTCAGTTTGCAAACCACCAACCCCCCTGTTTTTATCACCACCTTAAAATCCAAACCAAATTCACCATTTTTAATTTCACTTAAATCATTTGTACGAAGAAAACCCATCCCTGTGTTCGACCCTAGGAGCAACTTAGGTATAAATTTTGTTGATTAGGCCTTTACTGTGGCATGAATCAACGGCCTGAGTACGTCGGCGCTGCGCTGGCCTTCTCTTTATTAGGCTGGCTACGTCATGACTTAAAATCCTCTGTGTGATAGAAATTCTTACAATAACTCTATCGCGACATAGAATTGCTCTGCTGTGACATAATTTCTCCTTGCCTTGGCCAACTTTGTCGTGACCTAAAAACACTCTGTCACGACGGAAAACTCCTAGCTTGGCTAATCTCTGTCGCGACAAAGAGTCTCCCTTCCCTAGCCGACTAGGTCGCGACATAAAACACTATGTCATAACACCACTCTATGAAATCTTGTCGTGACATAAAAAATTTATGTTGCGACATAAAATTCCTTGGCCTTGACCAAGCTCCTGTCGCAACCCTAACCTCTTGCCTCGTCCTTCTCGGTCACGACAAGGGAGCCTCTGTCACAACATTGTCACGATAGAAAACAAAAACCGTCGCGACATAAAAACAAAAGAAAAAGAACTCTGTCGCGACCAGGAAAACCCCTGTCGTGACCCAGCAATCGCCTGCAACCTGTGAACCATGTCGCGACATAGAGAACCATGAAACCTGAAACTTAGGAAAACCTTGCAAAGGCAACATGAAACCTGGGAAAACCTTCCCAAACCGCATTAATCATACAAAATGAGTTTTTATTACAAAACTTCTCATTTACATATACCAAAAATTGGATAAACTGTCTAGAATTTAACAAAAACATGAATAAGCCATAATATGGCCTTTTTCATAACTAAGATATTGGATGTGTTTCCTCTCCGGGTGTACCTCCTGTACCTGAAAATATTTTCCCACGACAGGGTGAGCAATGCCCAGTAGAGGAATTCTCCTACAAGGGCTACTCCCCACCTAAGTACACATGCAATGGCAAACACACACACATTGAAGTAAAAATATGCACATTCCTACTCAAATGTCTACATGCGCCCTATGTCTTGAGTCCTCGCCAACTCCCTCACACATGCATTTACCATGTATGAAAAATTGTTTTCAAAATAAAAGATTTTTGCTTTTGAAAACTTGTTGGTAAAAAATTATCCAAAAAAAAAAAAAAAACTTGTTGGTCAATCTCCGATATAATTCATTGGACAACCCTCTGATATAATTTATTGGACATACTTCAATAAAATTTGTTGAACAACCCTCCGATATAATTTATTGGACATTCTTCGATAAAATTTGTTGGACAACCCTCCGATATAATTTATTGAACATACTTCGATAAAATTTATTGGACATACTCCGATATAATTTATTTATTGGACAACCCTCCGATATCAAATTCATTCAAAACCCATGTCATGCACTCACACCCGTTTTACGCGATGTCCTCATGCATATGAAATGCGGAATGCCTTTTCATGCCAATTCATGTTACATGCTTGATGAAAACTACATGCAACATTTATAAGTCATGGATAATTATATTTTCTACATATAATTTACATCCATCATGTACTCCATGTTAATACATCAAATAAGCACATATCAACATGATTTTTCACACAACCAACATGTTATTCATTTTTCTAGCAATAACACATAAAAACAAAGACACACAACCAAAACAATCGGTAATTCAACTTCTGACTCTAGAAACAAACTTAAAAACCCTACATTCCGTCCCAAAATTTTCGGGACTGAATCCACACCACGGCCACCATGGCCCTACTAGCCCATGCCATTGAATGGCTCTTAGAATAATAATAACCAAAGTAGGAGAGAAACCCCTACCTCTTGGAGTTTGGCGAAAACCCCCCGATTCTTGTACCTACACGAAGCTCTCGCCGCGTAGATGAAATTTGCCTCTTGCTCCAATGAAAACCGACGACTTGATCTCCATAGATCTTAGAGAGAAGGTGGAGCTTCTCACTACTCTTTTCTTCTCATTTCTTTTCTTTCCTCTCTTTTTCTTTCCCTTCTTTTTGCCTTCTCCCCACCAAATTGATCCACTTGATTCAAGTGGAAAATTTCTTCCCACCTTCTCCTTGCCACATGTCCCTTTCTCATTTGCTTTCTTTCTTTATCTTATCCAAAGACTTGGATTTCCTTCCTCTAAGAGTATGACACATGGCCTCAATGGGTCACTCCTTAGACTTCCCCTCTTGTTTTGACTTATCTCTCCACACAACACATGTCTTAATGTTAGCCATGGATCCTTTCTTTTTTACTATTCATGTGCCATGTGTCCATGGACACATGCATTAAGTGGAAATTGCCACACCACATGGCTCTCATGCCATGTGCACCCCTCAAAAGCTGCCATGTGGAAGTTACATGCTCATGCTATGTGGCAGGACTCCTTGTGTCACCCGACACCTCGAAAAACGCGAAATCCCAACTATCTCGAAATTCGACGAAATTCGACGAAATTCGACTAGGTAACTAGATTTCATGAGATGATTCCAACGGTGAAGTCCGTTCCGTCATTTGAGATCTAGAAAAATTCAAGGTTGCAACCTGTACTATTGTGGCAATTACCGTTTTGCCATTTTTCAGAAAAAATTAATTTTTCCCAGGTTTTACATAGCCACTCATTACAACCGATAAATCCAACAAAACCATGTTTAAAATAAACATAATAATGAAAGATTAAATAAGAGAGTAAAGTTTAGAGATACAAAACAAATTAGAGATGAAATTTGTCTCAAACTTTGCTCTACAGTTGCAAGAGCTCCTCTAGTAGCTAGTTCTTCAAAATCAACACCATAAACAAAGTAAAACTATAGAAAATCAAAAACCCTAAGTGGCTCAAGAAGAAGAGAGGAGAAACCCTAAGGAGGGTGTTCTCTCTCAAAAACCCAACCCTCAATCAAGTCTAAAATACATATATTTATAGGCTTTGGAAAATGGGCCAATGATGGGCTCAAAAATCGCTTTTTATTATTCCAACCAAACATCCTTCACCTAGGCGAACCAGAATGTGTCTTTTTTGCATCCTTCCTTCGCCTAGGCGAAGGTCTTTGCCTAGGCGGACTCTAGTGTATCATCAATTGACCTTTTGACTTCCAATGATCATAACTATTTCATCCGACCTCCAAATGCGATGATTTTGGTCTCTATGGAAAGATAAGAGAGAGTAGAATTTACCTGTATCAAACTTGGAGTCATTGGAAGCCATTAGGTATACTGAAAATGAAAAAAATTTGAGGGGTGTTGCATATGGTGTTTTGGAAAATCCTCCCTTGATTTTACGAGGTCGTATCTTTTTCGTTCGAACGCCGAATTAGGTGATCTTGGACTCGTTGAAAAGATTGAGAAGTGCAGAATCTATACATATCAATCTTGCAGCCATGGGAGGCCGTGGTACAACCCAGAAATTCATATTTTTGGTCCTCTTTATGCTCTCTTTGCTTCAAAGAGTTCGCTAGGCGTAGGCCATCTTTCATGTCAATTAGCTCTTCTTTTGCTTGATTTTCAATCATATTCTACAAAACATTGTAGAATGGGGGGTTAGCGTAATATGGCTGAATAAGGATTTGAATAAAGCATTTGAGTAATAAAAATACATGAAAAACACACTCAGAATGCAAATATAATTCACACCGAACAACACCCCAAAACTTAACATTTTGCTTGTCCTCAAGCAAAGAAAGAACTCATTTTCCTTATTCAAAACTAACAAAAATGTTATATGAAACGGGATTGGTATATGATAAACTGTCTCAAGGATATGAACTTCATACAACACAAAGAAAACTTTGAGATAGCCTTTTTCAAAAACAATAGATTGACCATGAGTTGAACAACCTAAACCAAAGTTTTCAAGTGTTTGTGTGTAGTCTTCCCCTCTTTGGTCAATTGCAGTTCGGATGGATTTATGTAAACAAGAGTGTATGAAGGATCTCTTAATAAATGAAAGATTCCATATGCTTGTTTTTCATGTTGCTCTCTACTAATGTAGACTACCCACAACACTAGGATCAAAAGGTCTTAAATAGACTTGTAATGTAAGGCTTGGGTCAAAGGCATGATGAAAGTCAAATTTTCGGCTCAAAATTTACCTAAAGACATACATTTCTTTTTTCACTTTTGTCCATCTCCTCAAACACATTAGGGTTTCACCAATATCACATTACCCCTAAACTTATTGCTTTTCATACTTCACTTTGCTCCCTAAAACTCCTTTTTATTCACATAACAACAAACAAGGTGTAAGAGTAATGCAATGTTCGGTTCCTTTAAGCTTTCTACTTATCCCATTTAGCAAGCTTTGGGTCAGTAGCTCCTAGACCAATTGGCCTTAGGGTACTAGGTGTAGAACACCCTTAAGAACTTATTTACTCAAGGTAGGAAGGCTACAGAACCAAACTTGAGCTTTTATTCTTTCTTTTTTTAACAACCTCAATCAATCACCAAATCCCACATAGCTTCAACATAATGCATTAGCAATCACACATGCCATGGGTAAATAAGGTTTTCAATTAAAGGAATACATAAACGAGTAAAGAGCATACTAGGTTCACAAATACAGCTCTTTAGGGCTCCAAAAGGGTGACTATAGATATGTCTATATACAAAGGATAGAAATGTACACCGGTCCAAGGATGGCCTAAATCATCTCCTAAATGTTGTGGTGTCTAGGATTTTGCCTCAAGCAATAATCAAACAAGTTCTAGAGTTGTTTAGAGATCAAGAAAATTATGTTCGCATAATTCTTCTCTAACCCAAGCAAAATTGACCATCACTGGTAAATGGTTTGTGCTTGAGATATTAAGAACAAGGGGTTAGGTCTACAACTATGTGGTCAACCCATTATGCTTTATGTTCAACTATCTCTCATTTTCTTCATGTGAAAGAGAGTTCAATCATTATTCATCATAGGCATCACATTTATCTCAAAACAAGCTCAACCAAAATAAAAACAACCTAAAAATGAAAAAATTTAACCTAAAAACTAAAAACACATAAAAGCAACTAAAAACAAATAAAAGCAACTAAAAACACATAAAAGCAACTAAAATACACAAGAAACAAAAAGATAACACTAAAGATAGAATAATTGAAGCCGTTGGAAAAATTTAAAAACAAAGGGAAGTTCCTTCAATACCCCCAAACTTAAAATTTGCATTGTCCTCAATGTATTAAAAATGATAGAGTAGGGACAGAGGACTTCCCTTTATGATAAAGAGTGATCATTGGGCTCGGGTGTGGCGGGTCTTGATGAAACTCCCTCATTGAGAATCAGCTTCAATGTCCTAAAAATAAGAAAAACAAATAAACACTGAAAATACTAAAAAAAAAAACAACTAAAGTACTAAATGGATAAAAATCCTTATTTTTGCTTGGGGTGCCTCCCAAGAGCTGCTCCGTTTTTAAAGTCCAGCTAGATTGATTAGAGAAGTCCGAGATCTTCGCTTTTGCTCTTCATCCATTGTGGCCAATACTCCCTCTTCATCATCATCGCTTGTGAGGTTGAACACCTCCACCTCCGGAATAGGCTTTAATAGCTCAAAAGCCAACTCTTTGGTGGGGAAAGAGTTGGCTTCAAATTTATATCCTTTAAGAAACATCTGAAACATAGTTAACATTCGCTCTTTCTTTCTTGTTCGTGTGTCTTCCAATTGAAACATCCAAAATATATAAATCCTTCAATTAATAAAAATTCTTTTTTTTCTAGTATTTGAAAAATAAAAGAAAGACTGAATCTTTAGCATCCCTGGATAAAACATGGGAACCTTCCGCATGAAACTTTAAGAAAGTGTAAACATTTTCTCATTCTATCTTATTAGTGTTTGTTCTAAATGAAACATCCAAAATGTATGAAATCTTTGATCAATCAACATTTTTTTAAATCTAGTATTTGAAAAATAAAATAAAAACTAAATCTTTGGCATCCCTAGATAAAACAAGGGGCTCTTTCGCATGAAACAATTAAAAAAGAGCAAACGTTCGCTTAATCTATATTTTTTTGTGTCTTATAATTGAAACATCCAAAATATATGAAATCTTCGATCAATGCACATTGTTTTTATGTCCAGTAATTGAAAAATAAAAGAAAGATTGTGATGAGAATCAAAGCACAAAAAATCCGTAATACCAGCTTCTACAACAAATATTGGGAATTCAATCTTAATTATGGAAAATTTAGATTCGGGAGGCTGTGAAACATTGGAGACAACAAATATATTTCTATTTCCAAGTGTTTTGAGTTTATTACTATTTTGTTTAGAAAGACTTATTCTCCAAGTCAAGGTAGAAGTTGCTTTATTGAATTTAGAAAGTTTGTTTTGCTAGTCAAAAAAGGAGTTTATATTTCTTTTATTAGAAAGATTTGGTTTTATTTGTGTCGATGTGCCGCTAATTGCGATGATTTATTCTTTGACGGTCGCTATTTCTCGAGCCGATTTGGTTAAGATTTGTTCCTAATTTGGTGCTATTTTGGAGCTAATTTGGTGCCGATTTATTCCCCCGATATATGGCCGATTTGATTAATACTGCCTTCTATCCTAATTATCTAGTTTCCTTTTTCTAGTTTTTTGGCAAAATATCTTACTTTACTTATGGCCAAATTTTAGTTTCTATTCTTCATATTTTTGGGCCTATTTATAGGCTTGTTATCCCTACATTCCAATTGATTACATATTAATAAAATTGAGAGTTTCAATTTCTCTTTGGTTCTTTAAAGAACTCCTTGAACTTATCGGTTATTCCGTGGCGTTCATCAAGACTTATCAATTAGATGTTCATCTCCGATTGTGGTGTCCTCACATATACTAAGGTTCTTGCTTCCATATAAGCAACGGGTCAAGGTCATCCATCAAAGCCAACACTAGAGCGGTTCTTCCGAGTTAATTCTATCACGGGTCTCCTCACAAGTTGATGGGGGGGTTCGTATCATTTGGTATCAGAGCAAGGTTCTATTTTCTAGTTTTCCTATCTTTTACATTTTTTTTTTCTTCTTTGTCCGAACCTAATTTAGTTACCACTTCCACCCGTTCGTTTTAAATTTCGTTCGACCCCCAATTTTAGTCACAACCTAATGTCTACTCCATCCCAAGTTCGATTTTTTATTCATTCTTGATCGGATACAAATTTTGTTTGTTTGTTTGTTTGTTTTTTGTATAGTCCATTTGGGTGACAAAACAAATCTTGAGGTCGGAAAAAAAAATGGTAACAAACTGAGAAATTTTGTGTCCTTTTTTTTTTGTTGCTTTAAGTAAGGCTTGAATATTGGTTAATGCCACCAACCTATCCTTTGATAGGTTTTTTTAATTGAATTTTGAAAAAAAAATGATTTGTTTGATTAGTTCCAAAAGAATTGAAAGAGAAATTCTGAGTGGAAAAAGGCAATAGTGGTAAGAATATTAGAGTGAGAAAAAGCCAAACATATTGTGTGAAAACACAAGTGAACCGAGTGAATCATTCCTTGAGTGAAAACATGTGAGGGAGTGATTTGTGAGGTCCTATTTTTTTTTTCTATAACCTTGTTTTTACAACACTATGTCAAACAACGACACATATGAAGGTGTGGCAAGAGGAGTTGACACGAAGTTCATTATGTAGGCCTTAACTATTGAAGTACAGAAAATGTTTAGGGCTGAATTGGAACAATTCCATGAGAGGATGGAGCAAAGCTTTGAGCACCCACGAAACCCTCCCACAGGGTGTAGAAGGAAGAGGTTGCTAAGAAGAGGGGCGCGGGTAGAAGAAGAAGAGTATGATGGAGGAGTTTTTGAGGATGAGAATGATCATGATTCGATTGTTAGTGATAGGAGGTATGGGGGGAGACATAGAGAAGCTTAGAATCTGAAGGCAATAATTAGAAACATTAAGATGAAGATTCCATCTTCCAAAGAAAGAATGACCTCGAGGCATATCTTGAGGGAGAGAAAAGGTGAGTTACTTTTATTGTCATAATTATTCGAAAATAAGAAGGTGAAACTTACGCCATAAAGGTTCTCTGACTATGCAATAGTACGGTGGGACCAATTAGTTTTGAATATGAGACTATCAGGAGCCAATAAGGGTTTGATAGGAAGAGATGAAGAGGGTGATGGAAGAGATTTGTTTCAACTTACACACAGGAGTTGTGGCCAACAAGTTAAAAAACTTGAGGCAAGACAATCGTAATGTGGAGGAGTATTATAAGGAGATGAAGGTTGCAATGGCTAGAAATTTTTTTGAAGAAGATCAAGAGGCTACAATGGCGAGGTTTCAGCAGGTCTAAAAAGACAGATTCAAAATGTGGTGGAATTGTGGTGCATATGACTATCAAGATTGAGAATCAAGTGAAGAGGATGGATAGTAGCAACACACGTTCTGAACGTAGTCCAAGCTCATCCACTAGGAAGTCGAATTAATGGAGGAAGGAAGATAAGCCACCTAATGCTAAGCCCAAAATAGAACAAAAACAAGAGATGACCAGCCAAGGAAATCAAGGTAAATCCGATTCTTTCACTAATTGGGATCGTGATATTAATTGTTTTAAATGCCAAGGTAGGGGTCATATAGCAAGTCAATGTCCGAACAAAAGAGTTATGGTGATGCAAGACAATGGTGAGATTGAAATAGACCATGAATCAGATCGGTGGATTTTATGCCAACCTCGAGGATGCGCATTTGACAGTGAATGCACCGGGCCAAGGAGAATTATTGGTTGTAAGGAGGGCTTTAAGCATGCAAGCCAAGGAAGAGGACGAGGTGCAACGAGATAACATTTTTGACACTAGGTGCCATGTTCAAAACAAGGTATGTAGTGTGATCATTGGAAGTGGAGTTGCACTATCAGTCATAAAGACCACCTCGCGGAGAAAATTGGGATACAACAAGACATACCCTTTGGCCATAAGCTGCAATGGTTGAATGATATGGAATTAGGTGCAAAAGCAAGGCTCTTTGTCATTTTCTACTGGGAAGTATCATGATGAGTTTTTGTGATGTTGTCCTCATATGCTTCACATCTTATTAGCGCTCAGAACTGATAAGAAAATCACAAAGTCATAATCATTTAACAAGATGCAAGAATCTTATAATTCTTGTAATGACCGACACCAAATACAAGTGTATGAAGATCAAGTGAGGTTAAAGCAAGAGTGTGATTAAAAAAGGAATGAAAAAGAGAGTGAATAAAAGAAAAAGAGTGGAAAAGAGAGTGAACAAAAAAAAAGGTGTGAAAAAGAGAGTGAAAGAAAAAAAAGATCAGGAAGTGAACTATGAAAAAGGAGGGGAAACAAAAACAAAGGAAAGCTTCTTTACCAAAGATAGTGAGCTTAAGAGTGCTTTTATTCTAATGTTTCCATGTTTGTACTTTTGTACAAGGAGACGCCAACAATAACGATCTTGATTCTTCTTTGTCTAAAGGTTGTTTCTTCCTTCATGTGAGTTCAAGTATGTAATCCCTGAGGATGATCCTAAGGGTTTGCCACCAACGGAGACGAAAGAGCTTCAAAGGCAATTGGAGGAATTGATTAGTCCATGTGTTCTACATGTATTATTTGAAACAAAAAAGGATGGACCGTGGAGGATGTGTATTTATTTTCATGCCATCAACAACATTATGGTTAAGATTTGAGGACGAATCTTTTCGAGGAAGGGGCGAATGATGAGAATCAAAGCACAAAGGATCCGTGATACCAGCTTCTCCAATAAATATTGGGAATTCAATCTTAATTATGGAAAATTCAGATTCGGGAGGCTGTGAAACCTTGGAGACACCTAATATATTTATATTTCCAAGTGTTTTGAGTTTATTACTATTTTGATTTGGAGTTATTTTATTTTAGAAAGATTTATTCTCCAAGTCAAAGTAGAAGTTGCTTTATTGAATTTGGAAAGTTTGTTTTGCTAGTCAAATAGGAGTTGCTATTTCTTTGTTAGAAAGATTTGTGGTTGATTCGTGATGATTCGTTCCTCGATTCACGCTATTTCGAAATGATTGCTTTGATTTGTTCCTAATTTGGTGCTATTTTGGAGCTGATTTGGTGCTGATTTATTCTTGATATACGACTAATTTGATTACCAAGTCTTATCCTAGAATTATCTAGTTTCCTTTTTCTAGTTTTTTGGCCAAATATCTTACTTTCCTTATTACCAAATTTTAGTTTCTATTCGTCATATTTTTGGGCCTGTTTATAGGATTGTTATCCCTACATTCCAATTGATTATAGATTAATAAAATTGAGAGTTTCAATTTCTCTTTGGTTCTTTAAAGAACTCCTTGAACTTATCGTTATTCGTATGCCTATCAAGACTTATCAATCGATTTTCTTACCATCGATTGTGGCGCCCTCACATATACTGTCTGCTCTCCATATAAGCAACAGGTCAAGGTTATCCATCCAAGCCAACACTAAAGTGGTTCTTCCGAGTTAATTCGATCACGGGTCTCATCACAAGTTGACAGGGTTCGTATCATTTGGTATCATAGCAATAGGTTCTATTTTTTGCTTTACCTATCTTTTACGTTTTTTTTCTTTTCTTCTTTGTCCGAACCTAATTTAGTTACCACTTCCATCCGTTCCTTTTAAATTTCGTTCGACCCCAATTTTAATCACAACCTAATGACTCCATCCCAAGTCCGATTTTTTTCATTCTTGATCGGATACAAATTTTGTTTGTTTGTTTGTTTTTTTTTTTATCACGCTCCATTCCGAAGACAAAAACAAAAAAATCTTAAATTAAAAAACCCAGAATGTGACCGAGAAATTATTTTTTTTTGTTGCTTTAAGCAAGGCTTGAATATTGCTAATGCCACCAACTCCTGGGTTCTTTTGATAGTTATTTTTTTTGAACAGAATTTTGTGGAAAAAAATCATTTGTTCGATTAGTTCCAAAGAATCTGAAAGAGAAATTCGAGAGGAAAAAGGCACAGCGGTAAGAATATTAGGAGTGGAGAAAAAGCCAAATATATTGTGTGGAAACAATAAGGAACCGAGTGAATCATTCCCTTGAGTGAAAACATCGGGAGGGAGTTGGGATTTATGAGGTTCTATTTTTTTTCTATAACCTTTGTTTTCATGAAGATTATGTCAAACAACGACACGTCCGAAGGTGTGGCAAGAGGAGCGACATATTATGCGTGCTCATCTAGTGAAGTACGTAAAAATTTAGTATTGAATTCTGAACAATCTAATAAGAGGGTGGAGCAAAGCTCGAGTATACTCACGAAACCCTTCCACAGGCGTAGGCGTGAGAGGTCACAAGAAGAGGCTGGTAGAAGAAGAAGAGTATGATGGAGGAGTTTTTGAGGATGAGAATGATCATAATTCGATTGTTAGTGACAGGAGGTATGGGGGGAGACGTAGAGAAGCTAGGAATTGGGAAGGTAATAATTTGGGAAACATTAAGATGAAGATTCCATCTTTCCAAGGAAAAAATGACCCCGAGGCATATCTTGAGTGGGAGAGGAAGGTGGAGTTGGTTTTTTATTGTCACAAATTATTCGAAAATAAGAAAGTGAAACTTGCTACCATAGTGGTTCCCAGACTATGCAATAGTGGTGGACCAATTAGTTTTGAATATGAGACTTAATAGTGGAGCCAACAAAGGGAAACATGGGAAGAGATACAGGTGATGCGAAGAGATTTGAGCCTAACTTACTACTACAAATCAGACAACAAGTTGAAAAACTTGAGGCAAGACAATCGTAATGTGGAGGAGTATTATAAGGAGATGAAGGTTGCAATGGCTAGAGAAAATTTTGAAGAAGATTGAGAGGCTACAATGGCGAGGTTTCTGGCAGGTTTAAATAGACATATTCAAAATGTGGTGGAATTGTGGTGCATATGACTATCAAGATTGAGAATCAAGTAAAGAGGATGGATAGTAGCAACACACGTTCTGAACCTAGTCCAAGCTCATCCACTTGGAAGTCGAATCAATAGAGGAAGGAAGATAAGCCACCTAATGCTAAGCCCAAAATAGAACAAAAACAAGATATGACCAGCCAAGGAAATCAAGGTAAATCCGATTCTTTCACTAATCAGGATCGTGATATTAATTGTTTTAAATGCTGGCAGAAATAAGTATAGCAAGTCAATGTCCTAACAAAAGAGTTATGGTGATGCAAGACAATGGTGAGATTGAAATAGACCATGAATCAGATTGTGATTCTATGCCAACTCAAGGATGCATTTATGAGGAATTTAATCGCTCAAGGAGAATTATTGGTCATAAGGAGGGATTTGAAGTGTGCAAGCCAAGGAAGAGGACGAGGAAAAATTCAGATAACATTTTTGACAATTAGGGTGCCATGTTCAAAACAAGGTATGTAGTGTGATCATTGTTATGGAGTTACACTAATGTCGCTAGCACCACCCCTCGCGGAGAATTGTGTGGCGCCATCAAGCAATGCACTTCGACCATATAAGTTGCAATGGTTGATTGATGGGGAAATTAGTGCAAAGCAAAGTGCTCTTGTCATTTTCAATCAGCATCATGATGAGGTTCTTGCGATATTGTCCCTATGTATGCTTCTCAAGAATCTTTATTGTATGGCCTTGAAATTTGATAAGAGAGGTGTTTTCCTTTTTCTATATAGATTAAAAGTCTCTCAATTAACATAAATAACAAGAGTCTTACACTTCTCTTGCACCCATGTTACTGGATAATTTTGCTTGATAAAATAACTTTCTCTTAATGTTCATGATTTAAAATAAGGGGTTCGCCTATGAAATCGCAAGTGCAAAGGTCATACAAGTAGTGCAGAAAATCAACAAGTCCGTATTATTCCCACGTGAGATTGATAGCGAATTAGCATCAACTACTCCCAACCAATAAAATCTCCATACTATTTCAATTAAACTCATAATGAAGATTTTATCTAAACAATAAAAATTAAAAATCCTATAATATTGAATATATTCAAACTAAACTAAAACAAAAGTAAATGAATAAAAATAAATTGTATATAAAAGAATGGATTGAATCACCATCGTGGAGAAACGAAACCATCAATGAAATACAATGGAACAAATAATTCCAAAAGACTAAAATCCATTGCCTGCTTTATGTATGGATCTGGTTATTGTCCAAGATTCTAGTTTTCGAAGTGGATTTCTCCATATTCACCGATTAGATATCCTCGCTTTCTCTCGAAGACAAGATCAAAACCAATTTACCCGTATTCCAAATTCCTCTCTGCAAGATCCGGGGTATTTTTCTTTCTCACACTTCACACCCATTTCCCCCGTTGGATGCTTAGTAACATTTGCTTTTCCTTCTCGTGATTTTCACAGTTTCACTTCCAATTAATTGGTAGCTCAACCTTCAGATCTATGGGTTTATCCCGTCCCTTTACCTAGATCTAAGCTACCGGGATTGAACTACCTTTAGATTAAGGTGAACTCTCCGATTATTTATATTGTTAAATACACCCTCCAACTTCGATTATGAGCTTAATGGGGATTTATCGTAAATGAACTCGTAGCTCGCCGCCAGCTTTGTCAATGGTAGTCGAACATACCCAGAAAAGAATGCTCTCAGCTCTAAGGAATCTTAGTCTCTGTGTCACACAGAGGGCATCCTAGATATCCGAGTAAGATACATTCCCTCAACTGGTATTAGGTACTATTATTGGGAACTTATCAATTCAAAACAACACCGATTAAGTAAGAACCGAACCCAAATAAATTCTCCATAATTGTGCAGAAAGACTCAGAATTAAATGTAAATCAATCCGCCAGAGTCAAGGCCTGACATCAAGAGATTGCGAATTACAGAAATGGAGCACCGATCACGCACAATCATTGTAATTGCAATAAAACTCCAGAAGAAATGAATTTTAATTTGTTAGATTTCATAAATTTTCAGCAAGAATACGTAAGAAAATAATAGAACTAAAAATCCGTACTCACTGCCTCTCGCCGCACGCCTCGCAGATTCAAACCAAAAAATGAAAATAAAAATAAAAATAAAAATCTACTCTAAAATATACATCAGTTCCTCTTCTTCCTTTCCGGGCAAGAAGACTGAAAACTACTTTACTCTCTAAAACTATCTATTTATA
Source organism: Tetrastigma voinierianum (assembly GCA_016808115.1). Lineage (NCBI taxonomy): Eukaryota > Viridiplantae > Streptophyta > Magnoliopsida > Vitales > Vitaceae > Tetrastigma > Tetrastigma voinierianum. The sequence continues at coordinate 1,246,524 of JAEQBH010000138.1, read as the reverse complement.
CCGCTGCAAAGAATTCGGGGCCGAATCCCTAAAATGCTCCGTGGAACTCCAAAGAAAAACCCCACTATCGCTCTATGTCGCACCTCAAGTCATGTCGCGACATGGACTTCCCTTGATTGCTCGTGATCGGCCGCACTTCTCTTTTAAGTTGTAACCGCGATCCCGAGAACCGCCACCGCGGGTCATGATTATCGTTTCAGGGTCGCGACCTCACGGCGCAGCTGAGCCCCCGGTTGATGTCACACCTCGCCATGTCGCGACATCATTGTCTTCATTCTTCAGCCTTCGAGTTGCGACATCGGGCTTTAGGTTAGCGTACCAATTTTCCGCTTGTATGATGACTTCCATGTCAGGACTTTGATTTCGGTCGCACTACAGGGTCTTCCTTGCCTCATATGTTTCAATTTATGTCGACCTCATGGTGATGTTGGCGCACTCTTTGCTTCCTATTTTTCTTCGTTGCAACCCTCGCTTCACGTTGCAACAAAATTTTCTCCTTCCCACCTATTTTCGAGGTCGCGACATCAAGGTGGTGTCACAACCTTAATTTCTTCTGCTCAGCTTTTCTTCAGGTCACGACCTTAATGAGTGGTCGCAACATCATTTCTAACTTTGATTGTAAAGGTCGCAGTTCGGGCCGCAAGTGCTTCTATTTGGTCAGCAGTTACACCTCCCTTTTTCAAACTCTATTTTGGTTCATCTTGAATCTTTTCTCTCGTCTTATGTCGCGACATCATAGTGGTGTCGCCGCATACGAAATGTACTCCTTGCATTTGAAAACTAGTCGCAACCACTTTCTTTTTGCAAAGACCTCTTGCGGGCTTCATAGACGGATCCTTGTCGCACCACAAAGTGGTGTCAAGGTCATCATTCATATTCATGGTCATGCGACATCAAAGTGATGTCGCGACATGAATTTCTTCCTTTGATTATTTCCTTTAGTCTCGACCACGTTTTCTTTGTCTCAACCTCCTTCTTCAAGTCACGACTTCACTTGTTCCAGTTTTCTATTTCTTCTTCAAAGTCGAATTTGTTAATGTCATGACTTGGAATGGCTGGCAACTGAGCTTCCTGTCGCGACTTAAATTTTCACAGACCTTAATTTATCGCTAATGTTTCTTCTAATTTTTGCTAAGATTCGAAGTTTCCTATTTTCCCTAGCAAAATGAAATTTGAGTTAATTATCCACTTTTCTAGAAACAAATCAACATTTATCTCATAATATACTCAGAAATATGGATTAAAAACTTAATGAGTTTTTAGACTCATTAAACTCCCCCAAACTTAAAATTTTGCTTGTCCCCAAGCAAAGAGAAGAAAGAATTGTTTGTCCTCAAACAAATAAGCTTAGAAAATTTTTAAGGACATTTTTCTCGATTCATACTACGCCTTTTCATTCCACCTTCTGATATGGAATTAAGAGATAACAAAGATCATTTTAAATTTCGGGCTGTATTCAAGAATAAGACATGGTATACTTCTATCACAAATTTCCTCACGAACTAATGTATTTAAACAAATATTCAACAAGTCTTGTTCTCGTGTGTGTAGTGTCTTCAATCCTTTTCATCTTCATGTTGAATGTAGTAAATCTTATGGGAGTTTTCTTGGACTGATTGTCAAAGTCCCATAGGCTTGTTTTTCATATTGATCTCCACTATTGTAGGTAAATTCAACCTTCAAAATCAATGAGGTTTTTCAGCTCAGAATGCCGGGCTCGTAATCGGGTAGATAATGGAAAATTTTAAGTCAGAAATCACCCATTTCATCTTTCTCTATACTTGTTAAGTTTCAACTTTCACCATTTTTCTTCTTTGTTCTTGTTGATTCTCTTCAATCTTGGCCCGATTCATCTTCATGTTGAATTCTTTTTAGGGAATTTCAACTTCCATATGCTTTTTATTCCGGCCAGTTCCTTTGTTTCTTGAACTTTTTGCTTTTGTTTTTCTAGGATTGGGAATAGTGCAATGTTTTGCCTTCTTGAAACTCTATTACTCTTAGAGAGACTTTAGGCTAGCAACTCCCATACGGTTGATATTAAATTCTTGGGGTGTTAAAACACCCCTACGAGCTTGTTCGAGGAAATAGGTCCGCAGACAAAACATTCCTTATTTCGCACAACCTTCTTACTTCTTCACCTCCCCTTCATTGTAAAAATTTGGAAATATTTTTTCCTGAAACTGTTTCTTTCTTTATAGTAAATTTTTCTAGTGACTGGATAATTTGAGCTCTTTGCAGTTTACATTGCAAGGAGAATTTAGGTTTTCGATTCTTTGTTTATTGAAGAAATAAGGCTTATTTGGCTGAATCAGGAACTAGAGAATATGCTTAAGCATATATTGAGATGAGCTTAGAAAAGCTCAATGCGCCAAGGCAGGCCTCATATTTCTTGTTGGTTGTTTTTCACCTACAAGATTTAGCCTCAATCAATAATCTAACAAGTGCAGGACTATGGACTCTTAGTCTTGAATTTCCCAGATGTTCTAATTCCTCTCAAAGTTTCATAGTTTTGTTGACCAAAGTGTATTATTTCTTCAAGACTTGTATTTATTTCTTGTCTGCACCATTATTTCATCAGTATTTTTGTTCCATAAGCTGATAGCCAATTTTCCAATTTTTGCAATCTATAAAGGGAGTATTAAACAATGTAAGCGATACTCCTAATTTCAGTTTAATCATTTCTTTATGATTCTTCTAAAATTGTTGTTGTTCTTGGGAAAAAAGCAATTATTTATTTGATTCTTACGAAAAGGCATTTATTTATTTATCATGCTAAGCAGAAAATGACTTTAAAAACAAATTTCATACTCTTAAACAATCAATTCAAGACATCTAATTATCCACAATCAAATTCTCATTTCAACAAGTGAAAAGCAGATCAACGAAAACAAAGCGATAACTATAAAATGAAAATTGATAAAACAAGGGACGGTTAGGATGAGCCAAAATGGATTTCCATTGAAATGTATATTGGCCCGGCATGCTATAAACAAGCAAACTTTCGATTTCCTTTCTTCTTTTGTAGGCCTTTTTAGGTATTATGTTGGGAGATCACATCAAAAGCGGCCTCGCTAAGTTAAACTTAGAATTTTATTTGACTTTTTTGTCTTTTTTTCAAGAGCGAAATTCCTTTGCCCTTTGCAGATATTTCATTGCTTAGTTGCATTGCATGAATGAGAGTGTCTTGCCTCTCCCCCACCTGATTAATTGTTCCTTCCACCTCAGAGATACATTCTAGCAGCTTGGATAAGTTCTGATTGATTAAGTCCATACTTTCCAACCATGTTTTCCTCTATGTCATCATTGTTATCTTCCAAGCGTTGATCTCTTTCTTTCATTTGCCTCTCAAACTCCTTGAGCAGTTCCTTATATATATGCTTGAACCCATGATCTTCCTTAGCATGTTATTTTCCATTTCTTTCCTCCTTACTCGCCCCGTGATGTTCGGCAATTGACATCCCTTTTGAATTGATTATTGTAAAAAGCTTGCATGCTTGTCTTTATTCTTCCTATCATTTTTTCTTCTTGTTTCTCCAGCTCCTCCTTGTGTTCTTCTTCTCTGATTCTCCAGCTTTCTTCCCAGTTTGCTCGCTTTTCTTGTTTATAGCCTCCATGAATTCTTCTTTAATCCGTTGTTGCCTTTCCCATTTAAGTTCTCTCTCCTCCATTTCCGTTTTCATTGCTTTCAGCATTTCCATGATTTCAGTATTTGCTTCTCTGCTCCCGGATGCTTCTTCTTGAGCGGGCACCTATTCCTGTACTTCTGGAAATAAAGGATATGTTGGGCTTGTCACGAGGTTCTTCTTACGCTTAGGAAGGGCCCATTTGTGGCACCTCCTCCGTTTTCTTCTATCAACATTGCTTCTTCCTCAGGTTGATTTTCCGACTGAACTTCTTCTACTACTTCGACATTTTTGCACATGATTTCATCAATCAGTTTGTTGAGATTAGCCATTTCATCTTGGTTTGCTGCCATGATTGAAGGATTGCGAGGGTATTGTTGAGCTTTCTGGTTCTAGGGTTTCAAGATTCAGAAGTAATGGATGTGGAAGTGGAGAAGTTGGGATGAATTGCAGTTTAATGGAATTTGAAGTGGATTAGACACTGGGTTAAATGTCATGACATCGATATGGGAGTCGCGACATTAAGTATTGAGCCTCTAAATTAATGATTTTCAATGAATTTAATTTTTAACTGCTAGGATGCCCAAAATGAGAGGTTTTAAAATCCACTTTTATTGACTTTTGGACTATTCTGGTCGCAACTTCAAAATTTTGGTTGTGACCTGAAATGTGGTCATGACAGGGAATTTGATGTTGCAACATAAAAATGTTCGTTCATGCTAATTCAATCGTGACCTCAGTTTCATTATTTTGACTTTCTTTTCCACTTTTTATTTTTCACATCCAACATTTTGGTTGCAATTTTTGGATTAATGTTGCGACCAAAACAATAACACTCAATTTCACAGCAATTTCAATTTATTCAATTCCAATCAAAACAACTACAACTCAATTCATCTTCATAAATGCAAAAAAATTCAACAACTTCACACGCTATGCATCACATTGAAAATTTAAGCCTTTAGAAACAAGATAAAAATTCGCGAAACTTTTCGATCATGCTATATCATCAAAGACAAATTTTAAAATCCGTCAAGGAAGAATATACTGCCCCTTTTGATCTCTTATGTTGATTGAAGTTTGATTGCGAGATGTGCTCCCTTTTGCCTGAAATCTTGTTGTCTGTAAAAGCTAAAAAAAAAATCTTTACCTCTTTCTTCAATCAATAATGAATAAAATCACAATAAGCTATTAGAAATTTAAACATAAATTTTAAACTATAACAAGAAAAATTAAAAACAAGGCGAGGTGTGGATTGCCTTCCACAAAGCTGCTCGATTTTAGTGTAATTTGGACTTTCTCTTGCCATTATTGTTTCTTGATTTCCACTTGTTGAAACTAAAGTTCTTCTTGATTGCTTTCTCTCAAGGTAGTACTTTAATCCTATGACCATTAACTTTGAACTCCTCACTTGATTGCTGGTTCTAAAGCGTCAACGCTGGCGTAGCGATACCCTTGTAAATAGTCCCTCCATTTGGATTCGGCTTTCGAGGAAAGAGTCTTGGTCTGGAGTTGAATAACAAGACTGATCCTTCATGAATTCCCCTCCTCAAAATTCGATCATGCCATTTTTGTTTTATCCTTGTAGATTACGCCTTATCATAGGCTTCATTTCTCAACTCTTCCCGATTCATTTAGCTGGAGTAGCTGTCTTCCTTAAGCGACTTTAAAATCAAATTAAGCTTCTTGACGGCCCCACCATGGCTTTATATTCTAGCTTCAGAGGTAGGTGACAAGGTTTTCAAGACAAGCTGTATGGGGACATTCCAATGGGTACAAAACTGATCTGTATGCCCGAGTGCATCATCAAGCAAACTACCAATCTCTCTTATCTTTGGAACTCACGGTCTTTTCGAAATTCTCTTTATCTCTTTGATGCATTTCAACACTTGTTTAGGGATGATAAGCGAGCTCATAATATGTTGATACCATATACGCTCATGAGTTTGTCAAACACCTTATTTGCAGAAATGGCTCCCTCCATAACTAATTACTTAGTTACGGGTGTCCCAAATCCGTGAGAATATTTCTTTGTAAAAATCCACTTGCATTTGTATTGGCATCCTTAACTGAATGATTTGCTGCCTCGGCCCATTTTGATGCATAATCCTGACTAGGGTATGTATATATTTCCAAATGAAGCTGGAAAGGCCCATAAAATCCATTCCCCATACATCCAACAAGCGCACCCTTTAGGATACCTTGCGAGGCATCTGTGCCTTTTGCTGATATTTCCCATTCTTTGGCATTGATGCATAACCGCCATTCGAAATAGTCCTTAAAAATAGTAGGCGATAAAATTCGTTGGAGAATTTTGTGGGCTATTTTATCGCAAAATGTCCCTCCATATGGTGCATGACATTCTTGTAAAATCTTAGCTGCTCATATACGGTATACATTTCCTTATAATCGAATCGACTCCTCTTTTAAACAACAATGGGTCTCATCCGGATGTAGTATCTTTGTCGATCCTTAGCTTTTCTCTGTTGGTAGGCCCGAATTACAGTGGCATAATTCCTGAAGCTAAGTTCACAATATCGGCATACGGGGTGATTAGATTGACATTTGGAATAAGCTAACTTATCTGGAAAATTTTACGCTATTTCTCTTTCCTTCGCACTGTACAGTGGGTTTCTCTACTCTTGACAAGTGATCGGCTATCACATTGTCCACAACCCTTTGTCTTTTATTTCTAAATCAAATTCTATGATAATAGTACCCACCTGATCAGTCTAGGCTTTGCTTCTTTCTTTGCCATTAGATATTTAATTCTTTGCATGATCGGTCATGTATAACAACATGGGACCCCAAAATATATGGCCTAAAATTTTCACATGCGAATGCTATTGCCGATCTCCTTTTCGATAGTAGAGTAATTTTCTTGAGCTTCATTAAGGTTTTGCTAGCATAGTAGATGGCCTTGAACACTTTCCTCTTTACGTCCCGTCTGACTCCCATTCTGAAATCAACATCACCTGTGATTTCAAATTCTGCAGCAATCTAGTTTTGCCATGATGGGAGCTTCAACTAGTCTGGATTTGATTTCTTCAAATGCATTATGGCAAGATTCATCAAAATAGAACTTAGTATGCTCTTTTTCGGTGATCTACATAGTGGTCTAGCGAATTTTTGAAATCTCACGATAAATCTTCTATAAAAACCGGCATGTCTGAAACTTCTAATTCCCTTGGCGTAGTAAGGTGGCATTAGATTTCTTATAATTGAAACTTTTTCTGATATACCTCAAGCCTGCTTGTAGAAATCATGTGCCCAAAGAGCGATTCATACATAACCATAAAATGGCATTTTTCCCAATTCAGAGCTAGATTCTTGTCTTTGCACCTTTGAAGTAATGTCCCGGGTTATGGAGACATTGTTAGCCCCGGATCCATACAACTGTAAAATCATGCAGAAGATCTCCATAACTATTACGCTACAGATCAGAAAATATAGACATCATGCATCTTTGGAAGGTGAGTCATTACCGCAGGCGAATGGCATTCTCTAAAAGCAAAAGTACGAATGGGCATGTAAAAGTGGTTTCTCCGATCTTTAGGTCGCGATAGCAATTTAGTTATATCCAGTATCCATCAAAGAAAACAAAAATAGGGTGTCACGCCCTTTATCCATTTTTGTCGATGAAGGTAGGGGAAAATGATCCTTTACGGTTTGCGATATTCAATTTTACGTAGTCAATCACGCACCACTACATCTGTCCACGGTTCTTGTAGGAATCGGTTCGTGCTTTTCATTTCGATCATAGTGAATCCACCTTGGCCCAGGAACCACATGCCTTTAGGCTTTTGAGAACTATCGATATAGCATATATAAAACACGCTTAACCATTTGAGAACTTCTTTTAAAACCTTCTTTCATCAGGTTTAGTACTCGCTGATGCTCGATAGAAGTTTTTGCATTATCATCCGGTAATATTTTTGTGCGTCTGAATGGAGGTTGTTCCTTCAAATCCTCGATTGACCAAGCAATTGCTTCCTTGTATTTTCTCGGAAATTACGGCGAATTCGTTCTTGACTTCGATCGATGCAGGTGATATGATAGTAGTTTTCTCTTTTCTAGTTCTAAAAACTCATGTACCAAGTAGCTGGGCGAATTAACCAATGTTAACCGCCTGCTTATTTAGTTTTCACCGCTCCTTGAGTTTCTTGTTTAAAATTTGCATACTTCATCTTGGCTTGTTTTCATTTATACTCGAGGCTTTGTTTCCTTGTTAAGCAGTTTGAAGAATGAGTACTTCACAATCAAGACTCTCAAGATCGAAAATTCATCTCAATTCATTGATAGAGTGTTGAAGGATCTGTCGAGAATTGATTCGACATTGAGAAGGCTATTGTTTCCTACAGCCGTGGCTATGCGCACCTACATCGGGATGTTCACGGACTCATAATATTAAAAGTGAGCTGCAGGCTTCCAGCCACAGTGTCGAGTTCACCTTTCTATACATCTATCAAAGGCGCTCAGAGTTGTTAATAAAGGTCTTAGAACATGAAAGGAACTTGGAGTATCTTATCGTGCATGATAACAAAATCCATTGGGAAGATGAATTTCCCAACCTTGACAAGTACATCTTCAAGAATTCCTTCTGGTTGTGCCATTGATCTATCAGCCATCTGTAATGTAATTGATGTTGGGGTAAGTTCCCCCAAATTAAGTCTCTGCCTTGAGATAGAGGCATCGAGTTTATCTTAGCACGAATCACATAAAGCTTTCTTGAATTCACTTATTCCCCTATGGAGGCGAGGAATATGGGTAAGCGCCGGGGTCCTTCATCTTTGTTGGGAGCTTTTCTTTGGATAATGTAGCCTTTGCGGTATGATCAAATTTACTATTCCCTCCTCAGCTATCTTCCTTTTCTTGCTCAGTATCTCCTTCAGAAATTTTGCATAAAGAGGCATTTGGCTGATTACCTCTACAAATGGGATATTTATTTCTATTTTCTTAAAAATGTCCAAGAATTTAGAAAACCGTTCTTCTCTTCTTGACTTCTGAAGTCTCTGTGGAAATGTGCGAAGGTGTATAGTGTACTCCTTCAGCTTTTTTCTTTCGGTACATTGTTGATAAGATTGCTCTTCTCTCAGCCTAACCCAGTCTCTTAACTTTTACGCTCAGTCTCTACTTTCTCTTTCCTTTACGTCCTTTACGTTCTTTTGCTGGAAATCCTTCCCACTTCTTAATTGAATTTCCATGCGATCTTTTGGAACATTACGAGTGTCACTAGGGGAATGTACCCTTTGCTCACGATTTAGCATATTCGAGGACCGGTGCCTACTTGTGTCTCCAAATTTTTCAACGAGGCACTAGCATTCTTCTGAAACATTTGAGTATCGGACTTAAAAGCTTCCAAGTCAGACAGTTTCTGTTCATGGACTTGTAATAGCCTCTTGTTGTCCCGTGAAGCTGCGTATTGTTCTTCAAATGGATTTGAGTCCTCCTCGACCTTGATATTCATTCTGCTTTCCTCGCGATCTTTGGAACCTTGGTGGCTACTGATATCCTTGTTGAGGATGTTGTTGCTGCCTTGGGCCTTGTAATGCCCCTCCACCATATGAGAAATTCTCATGGTTCCTCAATGCTGGATTGTAGTGTGTGGGCAGGTTAGGATTTGGCTTGAAATGGTAATTTCTTGGCTCGCTCACGTACTTAACCTCCTCAGCACCATAAGAATCTTCTATGTTGGCACATCAGCCTTAACTTCTCATAAGTTCTCTTTCCTTTGCTCTATTTCATGAAGCGTGTCGTCTTTCTCTCTTGTTTGCCCATCCATGCATTATGGCATCAGCTTTGCCTCCATCATTTGTCATCTTGCTTTCGGCTCCATGACCCTTTTCCTCTGCTTTGTTTCCCGCGAAAGCTTCGGATGGAGCTTTCATATTGCATTTTGCCAAGTCTTCTATCAGATCTCTCGCCTCTTCAGCACTTTTTCTTTTGAATGCTCCACGGCATGAAGCATCGATAATGCCCTTAGATGTATCATTTAAAGCATGATACACTATGTCCATCTGGGTCTTCAAATCTATTCCATCATCGGGCACCTTTTCAGCAACCTTTTGAATCTTTCCCGAGCTACATATAGGCTCGTCTTCCTTGTTGGAATACTATTATCACTCTTCTTCTCTGAAGTGAGAGATGGGGAAAGAATACATAGTAGGCTTCTACCAACTCTTCCCAGTATCCAGCAGAACCATATGGTAATGATTCATACCATGTGGCTCTTTATATCTCTCGAAAATGGAAAGAGATGCAACTTTATCTCGGTCTCTCACACCATTCATTTTCCTTTGTATTCGCCATCTGAGAAATCTTCCCATGCGCTTTCGTTTGGGTCTTCGATTGGGATGACCGATGCTTGATGTTGCTGAACCATTGTAATCAAGGGTGGCTAGTTCGAAATTATTTGCATCCCATGATGGTGTCGATTAGAATACTCTTCTGAATAATAGGCCTCGGAAATCCTCCATTGTAGTCGAGTAATGGGAGGCCTTAAGTTCAGCTCCTCTATTCCATTGTCAGGTCATGTATCTCATACGCCATAAGCTGCGTTTGCTGCTCTTTTTTTCTTTCTTAAGCTCCACGAGTGTTCTCTCCCGGTCGAGTGTCTGTGGAATCAGGTCGGAATCCACATTTCCTATGCATTAAAGTTTCCTGAAATCAAAACACACTCAGATTAATAGGATTAGTCTAACTAAACAAATATTTTCAACATAGCTTGTTAAAGATTAGTGGGATGTAGCCAACAGCGAAAAACTATTTTGTTCTTTTAAGTTTCAAAATGTCCAAATTAGCATTTCCTTCTTTTGTCGAGAATATTGATCCTAATTGTTCTTTGATCCCACAGACGGCGCCGCAAAAACTTGTTTGCTTTTTCTATATAGAATAAAACCCCTCAAATTAACATAATTACAAGAGCGCACAACCTGTGCGCGTACTTTGGATAATTTTCTTGATAAAATAATTTTCTCTTAATGTTCATGATTTAAAAATAAGGGGTTCGAGTCTATGACCTTTGCAAATTACTGCAGGTCATACAAGTAGTAAAATCCTAAGTCAATTATCATTCCCCTTGAGAGATTGATAGCGAATTAAAGATCAACTACTCCAACTACTAAAATTCCATACTATTTGGACTCAAAACTCATAATGAAGATTTTATCTAAACAATAAAAATTAAAAATCCTATAATATTGAATATATTCAAACTAAACTAAAACAAAAGTAAATGAATAAAAATAAATTGTATATAAAAGAATGGATTGGAATGTCAGTTCTTTGTGAGAAAGCGAAAACCATCAATGAAATACAATGGAGCAGTCAATTCCCGATTACTAAAATCCATTTGCTTTGTTCTATTATGGATCTGAAGTTATTGTCCAAGATTTCCTAGTTTTGGAGTGGATTTCTCCATATCCCGCAGATTAGATATCCTTGCTTCTCTCGAAAACGAAGATCAAACTAACTACTGTATTCCAAATTCTCTTGCAAGATGCGAGTATTTTCTTTCAATACTTCACACCCATTTCTGTTGTGTGAGAACTTTTACTTTTCCTTCTCGGGTTTTCGCAGAGTTTCTACCCTTAATTGGTAGCTCAACCTTGAGGATCTATGGGTTTATCCATTCCCCTTGATTATATCTAAGCTAACCACAGTTGGAACTTACCTTTAGATTAAGGTGAACTCTCACGTTATTTATATTGTTAAATACACCCTTCCAACTTCAATTATGGCGAATGGGGATTTATCAAAATGAACTCTCGAGAGATCGTAGGTTAAATCAATGGTAGTCGAACATACAGGAAAAGAATGCTCTCGACTACAAGAATCTCGTCTACTGTGTCACCTGAGAGGGCATCTGAATATCAGAGTAAGATACATTCCCTCTACTGGTATTAGGTACTACATTAGAACTTATCAATTCAAGCGACATCGATTAAGTAAGAACGAACCCGAATTGGTCTCCATGGTATGCGAGAAGCGTAACTAAATGTAAATCAAATCCGGCGGCTGCGCTCTGATTCACGTGCAATTAAGAAATGGAGCACCGATCACGCCATGACCATTTATAATTGCAATAAAGCGAGAAGAAATGAATTCAGGAAAATTTGTCTAGATTTCATAAGTATTCGACGATATCGTAAAAAATAATAGAACTAAAATCCCGGCTTTACTCGTCTGCATACAGTTCACAGATTCAAACCAAAAAAATGAAAATAAAAATAAAAAAAAATAAAAATCTACTCTAAAATATACACTGAGTTCCTCTTCTTCTCCCTTTTCTGGGTAGTGAAGACGGGAAAAACTACTTTACTATTCTAAAACTATCTATTTATACTGTCAAAAGAATTTGGGCGAATCCACAAATGCTCGGTGGAACTCCAAAGAAAAGCCAAAGCTCAACGTCTGTGCTCGCGACCTCAAGTTGATGTCGCGACATGGACTTCTCTTGATTGCTCGTGATCAGTCGCGACTTCTTTGTTTAAGTTGCAACCAGTTTGTCTTGTAACTGCTTTGATCAGTGGTCGCGACCTCATTTGCACAATGTTCCTTCAGTGTTGATGTCGCGACCTCAGTTACATGTCGCGACATCATTGTCTTTCTATTCTTCTAGCTTCTGAGTTGCGACGCCGGTTTAGGTTGAGACCGCACCTACATTTGTATGATGACTTCATGTTGTGACTTTGGTTCATGAGTGCCCAATCTTGTTGGTTGCCCGCCTTCATATGTTTCAATTTGTATGACCTCACTGGTGATGTCGCGACCTCTTTTGCTTCCCATTTCTTTTCTTCTGGTTGCAACCTCAGTTCTACGTTGCAACAAAATTTTCTCCTTCCCACCTATTTTCCAGGTCGCAACCTCAAGGTGGTGTCGCAACCTTAATTTCTTATGCTCAGCTTTTCTTCAGGTCGCGACCTTAATGAGTGGTCGCGACATCATTTCTAATCCTTGATTTGTAAAAGGTCACAAGTTCAGTTCTTGACAAGTGCTTCTATTTGGCTATAGGTTGCGACCTCCTTTCAAACTCTATTTTGGTTTACGCACTGAATCTTCTGTCTTTATGTGGCGACATCGCCGGTATCGCGACATGAAATAAGTACTGCATTTGAGAACTAGTTTGCAACCACTTTCTTTTGCAAAGACCTCTCTTGGCCGTAGGCGGATCCTTGTCGCCACCACAAAGTGGTGTCGCGACATCATTCATATTCTTTTGGCGTCGCGACATCAAAGTGATGTCGCGACATGAATTTCTTCCTTTGATTATTTCCTTTAGTCTCGACCACGTTTTCTTTGTCTCAACCTCCTTCTTCAAGTCACGACTTCACTTGTTCCCGTTTTCTATTTCTTCTTTAAAAGTCAATTTGTGTCTCGTATTTCGGAATAGGTAGCAGAGGCTTCTGTGCGCAATTTCAATTGTGACATAGTGCTGCTGCTTGGTTTCTTGATTTTGCTAAGATTTGAGTTTAAATTTGTATTTTCACGCAAAATGAAATTTGAGTTAATTATCCACTTTTCTGCAAACAAATCAACATTTATCTCATAATATAATTAGAAAAATGGATTAAAAACTTAATGAGTTTTTAGACTCATCCAGAGGCAACCATGAAAGTTTTAAGAATCATTTCAGTTTTATAAAAAACAAGAATCTTATAATTCTTGTAACACTGACACCAAAACAAGTGTATGAAGATCAAGTGAGGTTAAAGCAAGAATGCGATTAAAAAAAGAATGAAAAAGAGAGTGAACAAAAGAAAAAGAGTGGAAAAGAGAGTGAACAAAAAAGGTGTGAAAAAGTGAAAGAAAAAAGATAAGTGAACTGTAAGAAAGGAGGAAACAAAAAGAAGGAAAGCTTCTTACCAAAAATTAGTGACTCAAGAGTGCTTTTTATTCCTAACATAAACTACGTTTGTACTTTTGTACCAAGAACATACGACAACCTTTACTTTTGATCTGATTCTTCTTTGCATCTACAGTCATTGTTTCTTGCCCCATTGCTGAGGTTCAGTATGTAATCTCTGAGGATGATCCTAAGGGTTTGCCACCAACGGAGACAAAAAAGCTTCAAAGCCAAGTGGAGGAACTGATTTGTCCATGTGTTCTACATGTATTACTTGAAACCAAAAGGATGAGGATAAGTGGAGGATGTGTTTGTTTTTCATCTGTCAATGACATTATTAAGGTCGAGGAAAGTCTTTTCGAGGAAAGAGAGAATGAGTGAGAATCAAAGCTGAAGGATCCAAGTGATAACTACCACAACAAATGTGCCAGGATTTCAATCTAGTCTGATTAGATTAGAGAGAACATCTACTAAACCTGGAAATGGCCTAATATATTTCTCTTTAAGTGTTTTGGGTTAACTTACTCTTTGAAGTTGGAGTTATTTTATTTTAGAAAGATTTATTCTCTAAGTCAAAGTAGAAGTTGCTTTATTGAATTTAGAAAGTTTGTTTTGCTAGTCAAATGGGAATTTCTATTTCTTTTGTTAGAAAATATTTGCTGTTGATTTGGTGATGATTTGTTCTTGATTTGCTGCTATTTTGGAGTTGATTTGTTCCTGATTTGCTGCTATTTTAGAGCTGATTTGGTTTTGATTTTTTCCTGATTTGGTGCTATTATTGAGTTGATTTGGTGCTGATTTATTCCTGATATACGGTTGATTTGATTACCAAGTTTTATCCTAGAATTATCTAGTTTCCCTTTTCTAGTTTTTTGGCCAAATATCTTACTTTCCTTATGGCCAAATTTTAGTTTCTATTCTTCATATTTTAGGCTATTTATAGGCTTGTTATACATTCAATTGATTCAGATTATTAAATTGAGGTTTCATTCTCTTTGGTTCTTTAAAGAACTCCTTGAACTTTTCGGTTATTCCGTGGCGTTCATCAAGACTTATCAATCGGATGTCCATCACCGATTGTGGCGTCTTCACATATACCAAGGTTCTTGCTTCCATATAAGCAATGTGACGCACTTTACCCAAATCCGAGTTCCCATTGACCTTGGTAACTTGTGGAATTCTGTGGATTTGGTTACCGTCTGTGGTTGTGTCCCATTTATCGGGATCCCATATTTCCACAAAATCGAGTGAGTCTCCTTTGTTCGGGAAGCTCTACCCGACGTACAACTGTATAACGGTAATCCATGGAAGAGTTTATTTCAGCACTCTTATCTGAGAGACATATATTAAAACTAAGCTTGATCTAATATAGTTTACGATACCACCTCAATCGTCCACTTATGGACCCATTCATTCATATTTAGATTAAAAAATATGAAAATTAACGTTGTGGCCGTTATATAAGAGTGATCTTATTTTCCTACAATGCATGCCCGACCATTATACAATAGTCTAAAAGAGATTTAATTACAATTCTTTACATACATCAAAGGCCACATGTGACCTTCTTCCCATAATCTGAAGCTGTGTGCCTGTCAGGGGTGTACGATACGATGTATAGTAAGGCGCATATATTACGTAAATTATTCATTAGTGTTTTGAGAGATTATTGTAAATGGTAAAATTTAATGGAGCTTAGGAATGTATACTAGAAGAAGGGTAAAGTTGTAAATTTGCCAAAAAGGATATGAAACCCATAATTTAGCTTGCTTGAGAAGATGAGAGCCATTATAGAAAATAACAAAAGTGTTATTGCAATTGTTGAAGATGGAGGACTAATTTAAAATTAGAGGAAAGATGAGACATAAAAGGGAGTTGAGTCAAACAAACAATTCATTTTGGTCTCATTTTGGCTAGGGCAAGCGGGTGGAGAAGGAAGAATAGAGAAAGGAAGAAGAAGAAGAAGAGGAAAAGAAGGGAGAAGAGAGAAGCCAGGTATGTTTTTTGTATTGGAGATTATGTGTATTTTTGATTTCTAGGGTTTTTGTGGCGTATGGATTAGTTGCTCCTTTTCGGGTTTTATTGGATCACCCAAACCTAGATTTGTTGAAGTTATGTGGGTAAAACCACTAGTTGGTAAAATTAAACATATGGAATCCTCCTATTTATATGGTTTGTAGAATTGGTGGACCTTGGGTTGAATTCTTAGGTTTCACCTAGAGGTTTGAGGATTTGTATGAAGTTCAAGCCTTAATGATATTATGGTGTGGTTTTGGATAAATTCCATGTTGTTTTTTGAGGTATTGCAGATTATGGGAGAAGTTGTATAGAAAAATGGGCACCCAAAGGGCAAGAATCGGTAATTGAGGCAAGAGCCACGAGGTGGTCTGATGCAAAAACAAGGTGAATGGGGTATATAACGAAGACCATTTGTTACCGATGCACCAAGACAAATTAATTTTGGTACCAACTACGAGAATAATGTTTGAGATGCAGAATGCAAACATAGTGGTGTGTACACCCTGACTTCCATCAACCCATATTTTTGTAAATTCACATAAGTAAAGCCAATTCATACACGATGATATGGGAACCTTAATAAATGATTAAGAGAGGTTCAAGAAGAATGGGACTCAATAAAATACGCTGATACCTCGCGTGATGAAGTGGCTTTCGCCTCGGCGGTATTCATTAATTCTTGAATAAGTGCTGGTGCAAAAGTGACTTGCCTATGAAATCGTTAAGTTTGTCTTACGATTACGGAGATTAATGTTTTTCTTGTATCTTGAGTGTGTAGGGTAAAAGCAAATGCGAAGAAGTTGTGGAGTCGTGCTCAAGTTTTGTAAGCTGAAAGGTGAATGTTCTAAACCTATTTTTCAAATACTAGTGTATTAGTATAAACTATTTTACACTGGTATTTAATGGTTTTGATTGTAAACCATATTTTAAAGCAAACAATGGTTTTGATTTAAACCATATGTGAAAATCAAACAAGTAATGTTTTTGATGTATTCAACCATACTTTTAAAAAGCAAGCAAGCAATGGTTTTGAGTTGTAAACATATTTTCAAAAACAACCAACAAACTTAGCAAAAGTATATTTTATAAAACATACCTACTTAAAGTCTAGTTTTAACTTAAGCCTCTGGTTAGAGGTATTAAGTATGTGCAGTGGTGTTAGGACATCATTTCATTATTTAAAGATTTGCTGGTCGGCAAACTTAGTTCATACATCATGGCATTTAAAGGAACCGTGGCATGTCTTGGAGTATATAGGGTTAAGCGCTAGCTAAATTATGGTGGCGTAGACCAAGGTCATTCACCATATTTACGAGAGAAAGGGAAGTGAGCAAGGCCCTTCCACAGGTGATGTGGACCCGGGTCCTTCCATCGGCCAGTTCAGAAGCCAGGAGCTCTTGTGTTTTACTGGGTACAACAGATGCGAAGGCTCAGTGGTTGATCTTGACTTATAAACATTTTTCACATAGTTTTGAAAATCAACCAGCGGTAAACAAGCATGCGTACGGTCGGTAGGTGTGTTTATAAAGTTTATAAACCTTTAAAACAATAGTTGAACTGAGCTCGTGTCTATAAAAATTTTTATAAAATTTTAAAGCAAGCGGTTGAGCCTAG
Organism: Tetrastigma voinierianum; assembly: GCA_016808115.1. NCBI lineage: Eukaryota > Viridiplantae > Streptophyta > Magnoliopsida > Vitales > Vitaceae > Tetrastigma > Tetrastigma voinierianum. Next base: position 1,229,424 of record JAEQBH010000138.1, on the reverse strand, counting down.
ACTCCCGTGTTTATGAAAAGTTTTAGAAACTTTTAAGAGGAAATGGCAATGTGGCCTTGGCAGGGGGTCGGATTGGCCCACACGTCGACCTGCTTGAGCTTTTCTAGTGAATTTCGGGTGACGGGCATACTCTCGCGATGGGGCGAGTCTCCTTTGTGCGAGGAGGGCTCTACCCTTGAGTACAACACAATCCCCAAACATACGACAATGACCACCTGGAATCATATACAATTATAATGAGTAAATGACCACTTGGGGCTCCTACATTGTACTCACAGCAACATATCCCAACTGAAGGAAATATACTACATGGTTCGAGGAGTTAGTACATCACTCTTATCTGACATATATTAAAATTCTAGAATTCTAATACATGCAACACAACTAACTACCAAAGCCCTGGCTTGGCTTTCTTCAAAATCGGCCTCTAAGATGGGCGAGTCTCACCGCACGCTCACATTACTGAAATAATATATTCCCTCCACAGGGTGAGCTAATGCCTAGTAGTGGAATCACCTAAATGGGTCCTCCACTTCATTATGTAATGATCCAATAATATTACACATTTAAGAAAATTCGTGATCCTACTTGAATGTCCCTAAATGGCCAACCCATCATCCGAAAGTCCTCATAGAAATTAAAAGTCACTTGCCTAAGCCATGTGAGAAAACATCATTTCAAAACATAACTTGTTTTTGAAAATCACATCTGAGTTTCGGTAAAATTATGGGACTACCCTCCGAAGAGCGAATGTGTTGAGAACCTTCCAAAACAATATAAGAACCCTCCGATGTAATTGTAGGACCATCTCCGACACCATTCTCCTGAAAATCATCTGTGAATTCCTTTATAGCCATTTCGTTTTTACGAAAATTCATGTCATGCACACACACAATTTCTAGATTTACCCCAGTGAATATGAAATGCATTATGCCATTTCAACACAATTTACTGCCACATGAAAATATATCATCATGCATATATTTACATGTTTATATCCACAACAACATATTATATCCAATTCTCGTACATTACACAAAAATTAGCTCACATGGGCTAATTAACAAATCTGAGCAACTCAATTTGAATTACTGACCAAACACATTTTCTCCTGAAAATATTTAGTAGACACTATTCATGTGAAGCAGTGAAACCCCTCGGAGTTCTTATTTCACGACCAATCTTTCCAACATCGGTTCCTTTGTGAACCCAAAATCCCATAGCCATTTCGGCCTCATACACATCAATACGTTTATTGTATAAATCATGACACACAACACCCATTCGGTCCCTACTGCTGCCACGGGCACTTTGTTAGGTTTCACGAATTTTTCACTTGGTTCGAGATTTGGGGCCAGATTAAATAACGTTTAAGGCCTGCTCAAACCAGCACATTACAAAACACTTAAACAAAGTGTAACTTCAAGTAGGATAAAACCCCTACCTCACGGAGTTTGTCAAAACTCCTTAAAACTGGTACCCACGCGAAGCCCTTGCTGCGTAGAATCGCTTTGCTTCTTGCTCCGAAGCAATCCGACGGTCGGATTAGCCGGGATCTTAGAGAGAAGGTACTCACTCTCTCACTAGAAATCAAAATCTCAAACCTACTGCATCTCCTCCCCTTCACGTTTCTTTTTGGCTCTTTTCAATTGTAGGAGATGACACTATACACTATTTCGTCTTTTCCTTATTTACAATTCAAAAATGCCATCCATGTCCGCCTTTACAAATTTTGACATAGCACGATCTCGGTATGCATTCCCATCATTTCTCTACTCATGCAACTTATGTCACATGAGTACATGTTATATCTTGAGCTTTTGTCACATCAAATATCGTTTTTATGACACCGTCTTGGTGCGCCGAAAAACATGCAAATCAGAAGCATCTCGGGTCGGCGAAGTCGGCGTGTTAGCTAGATTTCGTGAGACGATTCCAACGGTCAAATCCGTTTCGTCATCCGAGATCTAGAAAAATTTCGGATTTTTACCGAAATTACGATTTTGCCTTTTTTCCAGAAATTGGAATTTTCTCGGGTCTTACAAAGCAAGAAGTTATGAAAAGTTTTAGAAACTTTTAAAGCAAAGTATAGAAAGCAAGAAAGAGGTTTATGAAAAGTTTTATAAACTTTTAAAGAAAGCAAGAAGTTATGAAAAGTTTTAGAAACTTTTAAAGCAAAGCAAAGCCAAGCAAGCAAGCAAGGTTTCTGGAAAATGTCTTGCAAAAAGGGGTTTTACAGTTTTGAGATATTTTCAGAAAAAGAAAACATTTAATAAAGCATACACTCATTGAGCTCGTTTAGCTCATTATTTTGCTGTTTTAAAAACTATTTTCCAGGTACAGGCACGCCAGACGCTGGAGCATATTAGGATTCTCCTGACTTTTGTATCAGTGCTGTATTAACAATATTTTGTAAGGAAATACTTTGAATTTGTATAGTGGAGTATATGTATGTACATAGTGTAGTTTTGTGAAAATGTGTTGAGCCTGAGGCTCTTTGAAAGAACGTTGCTGGTTGCCATAATTGGAAAAGTGTAAATTATGTTTCTGAGGTTGGAACATGTCTTATCTGCGGTATTATCTTTGAGATTTTAGCAAATCACAAGTTAGAAAAGAAAAATTTTTATACGTAGTGACCCCAGAATTGCGATCCGACCCGAATGAAGTCAGAACGAAACACAGGGGATGCTTTCGGTTTATTTCTTTTTTATTTTAAAGTGTTATTAAATTTTCGTTTTCAAAAGTGTTCAGAGCCGAATCCCGGCCTACCCTAATGGTGGATCGAGGCAGGGCTGGTTTACCTGACGTTTTCATTTATCTTATCAAAACATTTTATTCATTTGTTAGTTGCGGAAGCGGTTTCGATTTAGTGACCCGCCGTCATTTCTGATTCATAGCAATTCGGTAGGTATAAACATTAACAAAATACATTTTACAAAGAAAAGCATTCTATGCCCTTTAATGTGCTCCTAAGAAATCAAGTTTCGAGGGGTTTAACCCTTTTGTTTTACAAAATACCACTTGTTCAAAAGAGATGATAAAATGGCCAGATTATATGCTTATACGCCGTACTCTCTCTATGACTCTGCACTTTGCGATCTTGGCCTTCTTTTTCTTTGCTTACTCGATGCACAGCATAGATAAAGCGCACGCTAAGCATTTTCATGCTTAATTGGTTCTACTCCACATTTCTATTTCAAATATTCAAGTTTAACTTTCTGGGCATGCATTTAACATTAAATCCCTAATGCCTAATATATATCAACATATACTCATGCTATTCATTTCGCATCTTTCAATATACAATTTATTTACCGTATCATAACATGCATTTTCAATGCAACAATTCATTTTACAATTCAATTTATGAGATTTAAGCATATACATAAAAATCCCATTTACACTCGTCAATGTTAGTTATTTCACGTTGACTATTCAATTCACATTTCTGGCGAATTCCGTTTGATGAATCTTGCCCTCATTATCATTCGGTAATGTGCTTACACAATTAACAATTTGGTCTCCCATCATGACGGATGTCGTTTGGTGCATCTTGACACGTGGTATCACTTATTCGGTCTCCCATCATGACGGATGCCGTTTGGTGCATCCCGACACATTAGTATCACTTGTCGGTCTCCGGCGTCGCGGATGCGTTTGGTGCATCGACACGTGGTATCACTTATTGGAGTCTCCGTCATGACGGATCTGGATTTGGTGTCCAGACATGTGGTATCATAAATGCCATCATCCATAGCGGATGCCGTTGGTGCATCCGCCAAATTAGGACATTTCTTCAATACCATCGCCATCATGACGGATCGCGATTAGGTACATCAGCGAGTAGGACATTGGATAATTCCGGGGTGCCTTAGTGGATATGTCGATTGGTGCATCCCATTGGCGGTTCATTCTCATCATTCAATTCACATCTATGGCCAGTTCATTTGATGAATCCGTCCCTTTATCATCATTCACATTTATTCGATTTTCAATTATCACATTTCAATTTCATATTCACTTTCATATTATCTTTTGAATATACTGATCTATGTACTTATTCCATATGCTCATTCACGTACTCATTTCGCAATTCTTGATTACCGTTTACCCACGGTAGGAGTGATTGAATCAGCAAATTTGTAGTCGAGTTCTCTTGCGTAGTCAAGCTCTTTACTTGATTATAAGCGGTCTAAGGTGGTACACGGGGATGGAGTTTTTCATCCTATAGATGACTTCGCATGGTGTTGAAAATGGTGAAGCTTTTAATTTGGATTTTTGGATTTGTTTCAAAAACAGTGTGAGTTGTTTGACTGCTGATCAATTGTAAAAACTGAAAGTGGAGTGTGAAAAGGTAACTTTGAAGATTTAGGTCACTAACTTGATAACATAGGGCAAACAAGTGTCCTCGGGTTTTATCCTCGCATTATGACAAACCTTTGTAGTCGAGCCATGCTTAGGATCTTTGTTCCTTCTAGCGAACTAACCCTAGGAATCACTCCTATTTGAGTCAACAAAGGCAACATGAATCTACAGCCCCTTCGGTTTAGAGCAACATTCAACATCATTTCGAGGAGGTTCGTAAAGGCCATCTAAAGAACAACGATTGCATCTAGCAATAAGTATGCACTTTGTATCCTAAAACATAGTAAGTATTGGCGAAATTAATGACATTTAAATGATATTCAACCTAGTTTGAAGATGGGGGCCATAATCGATTGCACAGCAGCATTTGTAACACATAGGGACAACACATAGGCGCCCACAATAAATAGCTACCTTCCTCTTCAAAGAAAGAGGCGCAGTGACATCTCTTGAGTTGTCATCCTCGAGAGGGTGTTTAGCGGCTAGAAAATAATAGAGAAGAGGAGAGAGAAGAGAGAAAAATGACCCTAATTGGAAAATTGCGGGAGATATTTACATAAAATGAAAATTGTACTGGGTGCTTCAAGTGTGCTCCTCCAAGTTGCTTAGGGTTACAAAACTATGGGGTTTTATATAGACCACTAATGTATGAAAATACAGAAAACTACTAACATTTAGCTAAAACAAGGAATAGTAATACACCAAAATGAGGTTGGTTTGCACATTAATTACACAAAGATGACAAAATGGGAGATTTCGCTAGGCGGAGACATTTGGCTAAGTAAGCGAAAATTTAGCTAGCTAAGCGAAAATTTAGCCTAGGTAGCGAAATTACGAAGACTGCGAAATCCCGGAGAATTATTTATCTGCGCCAATTTAAGCTAGCTAGCGAAATTTAGCTATTCTTCGAATTTCTTAAGTCGCCAGCTGTATATTTTAAGCTGAACCCAGTGATGCGAAATTTTTGAAGCCCTAGCGAAATTTTAAGCTATGATTCTTGAGAATTTTGCAATCCAGTGAAATTTTCACAATCATAGCCAGGAAATTTCACAGGTTTGTATATTCTTCCTTTGCTACTACTGCATCCTCATCATTTCTTCTCACTTTGCCTTCATTCCTTCATTGAATTTTCAAATGTTTGGTGATAAATAGGTTCAATCTTCATGGTTCAGCACATATTTCGATATTGAACTCTCAAGGTATGCAAAAACCTGCGAAATAACCCGAATACCCTACAGCGGCATAAAGTGATATTAAGAACTGAACACTTTAGTGGCATTATTGACATGATTAGTGCATAAAAGCACTCAAAACCTATCTAAAAATAGGGCTCAAAATAGCACTTTTTGAATTTTAATCCACCCCCAACGAAAGCAGTTTGCTAGTCCCTTAGCAATGCAAAAACAAAAAGGAGATGCATGCAGCGATTTTCAAAAAGTTTATGATTAAAGGTGTATATACAAATAAACATTACCTTTAAGTGAAAAATTGACACAAGTTTAAAATAGGCAGCAGAGCCAAACCATACAAGAACAATTTTTAGGTCAATATTGGTTCCATGATTCTCAACTTGAATTTCAGCAAAGTCTAATGGTTCTTTATGTAACCAGGTCGAGCCAATAAATTGCAAAATTGTCCCTCCCAAACTGGCATGGCCTTAAGTTGTTGAACAACTAGATAGGGATAGTTACACTCTCCTTTCTTTATTCATAGCTACATTTGTAGGGTCTGATGGCAAATAGAGCTTGCAGATCAAGCGCCGGCGGGGTCCACAGGTGACTCCCAGACCCGATTAGGAGTTTAGGGCATCAAGCGAAAGGATCATGACCACAAACTCTGAGCTTCACCACGGACTCCGAATGAACCCGAAAATCAAGCACCTACAATTCCGTTAAACTCTACCTATCCACCCGTGAACACTAAATCAGTGACTCCCCAACCAATTGAGGCTTAGGGCATCGGGCTTCAAGGCTTTCGCCATACACCCCTCGGGCTAGTGCTGGGTTTCAAGGCAAAGTGTCACGACTTTATTTTTTCTTTTTCTTCTTTTCTTTCTTTTTCTTCTTGCTTTTCTTTCTTTTCCTTTTTGAAAGGAAGACTTCCACATTTGGTCTTCAAATGTGGGTAAAACAAACCTATCCTAGGTTGCCCGACTTGTAAGGCCGGCTATGCAAAGCGAGGAGGCAAACAATTTCCGCGACCTATTGAGTGCATTCGATTATTGTGCGTTGTGTGAATAGCTTAAGGGAGAAATGTTCAAGTTGAGCATCTTTGGAACTGGTGACCAAAAATTATATCAAACATAGATTTGTTCTAATATAAAGGTAACATGCAAGTGATATGTTGATAAATATAGCAACAATTTCAATTGTTGAAATATCATTAAGCATTCTACCCATAAGCAATCTACTTTCTCATTATGCAAAAATACGTATATATATCTTTGAATAGCTTTTGATAGCCAAAATGGCTAGTACATGAATAAAGCTAAACATACAAAAGTATCCTCCACACTATGGGCGACACATAATCTAATCAAAATTAGTAGAGCGGTTGATAAAGGCGGTAACTATCACAAAAAACATAAAAGAACACTATTTCTTTATGGTGGTGGTGGGTCTGTATTCTTCTTCTTTGCGGCTTGACACATCAAAGATCTTCTTTGTGGCGGTGGACTCATCCCTCGAGCGAGGAGCGCATTGGAAGACCTAGGTGAGTCATGATCTGGCTGGAGCATGGAGGCGAAGCCCAGGTCCTCTAAAGTGGCCTCATTTCGATCCGACCCTCACGGTCTGTCTTTGCACAGTAAACGCCAAAGAGCATATAGCATCCATCCACACACTATCTCTGGCGCCAGGCGTGCTCGGGGCGAATGCGTGGGGTGAATGATGGGCCGAGTATCAAATTTGCCACTGATAGCATGTGGAGGAGGAGATGGAGAGGATATATGCGGAGCTGGACTCCTCTCCACCTCGGGCTCGGGGAGCTAGGCCCATGCGTCTGTGGAGTCCTGCACGCCACTGGTCCGATTACCTCCTCGGTCCTCACTGCTTTGGAGGGATAAATGTAGACTTGACCATCGCTCGCTCCATAGACAGGACTTGAGGACATCTAAATCTCCTCTCAATCCGGGGCTCCTCTGGGAAGCCCGAGTGCTCGGGACACGGCGCAATAGTCTTGGCATCAGCGGTGGAGAGACTCGGCTCGGGCCGAGGCCTACGATGGACCTTAACTCTCGAGTGTAATAGGGAGGTCATCACCCGGCTCGGAAGGGGCGAACCGAATCCTCGAGATCCGTCTGAGAAACCTCGAGAATGGCCCCTACGTATGTAGTCTTTGTAGTGGAAAGAGGCTGGTCCTGAACAGATGATCGATCAGGAGCATCGAGTAATTTACTCGGAATAATATGGGTCCGGCGGTGGTGTCTCGAGCAAGGCTGCGGACCATCTCGGTGTGTCGGGTGGGTGGAGTCATGATAACCCTCTGCATTGGCTTTCTTGGTGTCTACTTGAGCCAGCCAATATCTTGAAATGTCCATTTGCTCCTAAGCACTCCGGTGATCGTCGATAGTGAGCTGGAGCTCGAGCCGGACTAGAGGCGCTCCAGGGATGTCATCGAATGGTAGAGGCTGCGAGAACCACGGGAGTCAATATCGCCTCGGCCTCGTGAATGGTATGAGAATAGTGCTCGATGATCGCCGAATCCACTGAATCTAGGATCCGCCAGCCCAGTCTGGGACGTCATAATATGACTCCATGGAAGTCTCTCTCTAATGAAGCGGCGTTCCCGGAATGGGGTGCCGACGAACAACGACCTCGATCCACGGAGACGATAGCGAGGCGATGATGTCGTCTGCATTTGCGCATATGGTACAGCGATGGCTGAGGCTGGATGAGGATGACTCACTCGGGCTTTAATGGGCTCGCTTGGAGCGAGACCCTCTGACTCGGCCCGAGTCTGAGTGGCCGGGGCGGGGTCCCATCCGGTGTGTCGTCCCGAATCCTTTGAGGCTCCTCGGAGCGCCTCGGGGAACGGGGCTGAAATCTTGGGGCGGGGACCGGACTGGAACCCAGAGCTACTCATAGCTCACAGTGTACCATCGACCGTGGCGAAGCGGGACCTCTCCCAGTCACCTGCTTGTAATCAGATAAGACCATTTGAATGAGACTCCCGCGTGAAAATGAAACAGTGGCGCAAGGCGATGCAGGGCTCAGCGAGGACCGGAGAACCTTTGAATCGTGTAGAAGGCGACATGGTGGCTCGGGGGTGTATGAGTGCTCATACCTGAAACACGGTTGTGATGGCTAGTGGTAGCGGCTCGGTGACGTTTCGGCTGCGAAGCCCGAGAACTTCGCCCGCGCGCGTGCTTCGATCCAGAGCTTCCGGCGTGGGTATTTGCTACTCGCTGAGAAACAAAAGCAAACCCCAAGCGAAAGCGGCGATGTAAGCGCGTGGCAATAACGATGGCGATGGCGGCGGCCCCAGGCAGGCGGCGATGACCCACGGCCGCTTCGAGGTTGCGTAGTGGCGAAGAAAAGCGGGGAGAATTGGTCTGAAGTGATTGAATAGCCAGCCCCCTCCTCTTTTTGCATAAGCCCCTTAAGACGGAGTCGAAGAGTCTTTTCCTCTAATTTTAAGCTAATCGCCATGATTACAGATTTAACCTTCATCACCACACACATTTCCAAAATTTTAGCTTAAGTATTAATAATATAGAAATAAAAATTATTATGCTAAAAATTAATATATGATATTATAATAAAAAAAATTTAATATAAGATACTATCTTCTGTTCGGAATTACTAAATGTGAAGCTTAAGTTAAAAACTTTCTAAAAATATTGAATTTGTAAAATGACTAAATTTAAAACAAAAAGCGAAAAATTGTTGGCGCAATTCGGTTTTGAACACGAACGATTTAATATCAAAATTACTCGAGGAGAGATTGAGGATGATCTCTCGAGCCGCGGTGCTTTGGCCCGAATCCTTGTTGTTGGTTTTCCACCAGTGACTTGTTTCTCTTTGGTTGATGGTAGATTGACAATTGCCGGCCGGTGGGCAGCGATGGCAATTCGACACACTGGCGCACCACTGGTTGGTCGTTTCTGCCAGTTCACGTACCTTGGCATACGCATGCGACCATTTGAACGACTTCATCCGATCCATTCAGATTTTCATCTTGGCGGTACGGTGTTTTGTTGTTCAAATGGAATATGATCAACTCAAGGTCATGTTTTCCAAATGTAAGTTGCATGACTCCATTAAGCCCGATTTATGATTGTGGTGGTAGGAAATGGTCTTCTAGAATAATTGTACGTGATTGGAGTTCATTTGTAATTGGCTCGATGCTCCGGAGCACTACAAAATCTGCGGGTATTAGAATTTGTCTATTTTTCCTTCTGGAGCATCTCGCTTCTCCCTTAGGGTTTTTCAACGATCTATCGACCAATGACGGTGTGATGTTGGTAGGTTTAAGTTCACCAAGGCTAGCACAACTATACATAGAGTATGGTGTTCTGGCGACTCTGAGATTGGAGGGGTTTGTCTGCCACAGATTATAATGTTCTTTGGAATTGTGGAGATCTACGGATCTTGCATTTGACCGGGGTTCTTCTTTGGATTATAGTGTGACATTCGATTCAAAATGCTTCTTCTGTGCTAAACTCCCTTCTTGATTGGCTACAAAGATCTTTAAAATTTTGCATAGGCGGGGACTTGTTTGATTATGTCAAAGAGGTATGTTCACTTTCACGCCTTGAGACTGGGATGCCTTGTTGAATGCCCCTTCTTCTTGCCTCTAAGTGCTTGTGGAAATGGAGGTGGCATGCATTGTTTCATTGAGTCCTCTTTCAGAAAAATGTGTTCTGGCTCCATTTCTACTTCTTTCATGGTTTCCCCAACAGGTTTTGGCATTGGTTGATCAACCTCTTTTCCACTCCTTAGTGTAATTATAGCTTTCACCTCATCCATTCCCGAATTGCTAGATAAACCTATCTCATGGACTCCTTTTGAATTTGGCAATGTTTGGGAAGGGAACCTTCCTCTTTCCTGTACCTCCATAATTTTGTTGATCTTTGTGATTGAATGCCGAGTTATACATTTTTCGATTAAGATTGCTCTCAAGCCCATCTATTCTCTTGTTTAGTGTGCTCTCTACAGTATCAATCCTTTGTCCTAATTGTGCATTGATCCCTTTTTGTTCTTCCACAAAGTTACCCACCACCTTACTCAAATTTAAAATGGCTTGTTCCACAGGAGATGAGGATGGAGGTGGTTGTGGTTGAGAGGTGGAACAGCGTAGTTTGTGTTGGGAGTACATAGAGCGAAGTTAGGTCTCCATGAGAGGTTAGGATGATTTCTCCAGTTAGGGTTATAGGTGTTACCATCTGGAGCATCTATGGGTGGTTTATTTTGATTTAGGACATGGGCATACTCTAGACGATTAACTCCTCGGGGTGATTATTTGGTAAAGTGACGAGAAAGTTGGGATGCAGATAACTCATTAACTGTTTGCATTTCATGCTAATTTTTCATTTCCAGCTCATCCAATCTTCTAGTTAAAGTGGTCAGTTTTGCTTTCATCTCTGTGTCTTCAGAAAGTGCATACATGCCCCCCTCAGTTGGTTCGAAGGCCTTGATCTTTCGGCTTCCCTTGGATTCGGTTCATCCCATGCCTTTGAGGGTTTCCAGCCCGTAGTTCGGAAAATCCATGCTTCATCGGGATGCCCCACTCGAGGAAAATCTCCCCCACACATGGTTTCCAATAACTGTTTCATGGCAGGAGACATACCACCATAAAAATGGTTCACTAGCATCCATGTATCAAAACCGTGGTGTGGACATGCATTGATGGTCTCTATGAATCTTTCCCAACATTGGTAGAACCTCTCACCACCTTGAGTTGCAAAGGTGTAAATTTATCTCTTCAAATTGTTGGTCTTATGAGCACTGAAGAATTTTTTTAAAAACTCTGCTTTACTTGGCTCATTGTTCTTATGGTTCTAGGCCTTGTAGGTCGCCAAATCTTGGCCTTGTCCTTTAGGGTCGGTGGAAATTCCTTGACTTCCAGCAAATCCATGTCCATCATACCTTCCTTAAAGGTTGTACAAACCTCCTCAAAATCCCCTTATGTGTGTATGGATTTCATTTCCATGCATGATATGTGGGGAGTAGAGGTACTAAATAAGGCCTCAACGCTACATCTTGTGGGAGGTATGATGCGGAAAAGGGGCACTAACTCTAGGAGGTGGATGTGGTCCTCATCGATCTATAGGCTGTTGGATTCATTGGGGTGCTGGCTGACTCTGGCGTTCCTCGAGTGGGGATCCATTTAGTGCAGTGCTTTGCAGTTTCCTTTGCCTTGTTCAATTGGTGCTCTGATTCTTTGCAATCTACCTGATGTCTCTCTTTCCCAGTGGTGCATAAACACCTGTTACACAACTGAGACACAAGAAATAGCACAAACAAACTTGCAAAAAGGGTTATGGTTAGCTAAAATAAAAACTGACTGTATGAAAAACAAAAACAGTGCAGTGACTGCAAAGTGATGAAAACTTGCAGTTACAGCAACTGAAATTCAAAAAGGGTTAAAAGGTCACCTCCTCTTATGATGTTGATCACAAGTACACTTCAACTTATCGAGCGTGGTTGGCACCATCCCAAACAGCAGCGCCCACATTTGGTCGTGCCACGGTAGGGCGTTCCGAATAAACAAAATTTGTAGTCCTAAAAGTTCCTCCCTGCTACTTGTAGTCAAGCTCTTTGCGGTCATATATGATCTAAGATTCGAACACGGGGATGGGTTTCATCCCACATGAATGACTATCGGTGTTGAAAATGGTGAAGCTTTTAATTTGGATTTTTAGTTTGTTTAAAAGCGGTGTGAGTTGTTTGAGGCTGGCGATCAATTGTAAGCGAAAGTGGAGTGTGAAGGTAACTTTGAAGATTTGGGTCACTAACTTGATAACATAGTGACGAGTGTCTCGAAGTTTACCACCACCTCTTCCCTGTTGGAGTGTGTAAGAAAAGAAACGATAGTCCAAGAAGTATCTTTGCACCGCGGATCTTTGTTTGCTAGCAAACCCTAACCTAGAATCTCCTATTGAATCCAACAAAGCGGCAGCCATCCTATTGCCACAGTTTGAAACCACAACATTCGGCTTATCATTTGATTGGCTCGTAAAGGCCATCTAAAAAGAACTTGATGCATCTAGCAATAAGTATACCTTTGTATCTAAGCATGGTAGTATTAGCGAGGTAATGACATTAAATGATATTCAACCCTAGTTTGAGAAGATGAGGCCATAAATACAATTACTATAGCATTTAACACATGAGGACAACTTCTGGCTTGCCCCCTGACCAAACTAGCTACCTTCCTCTTGAAAGGGGCTTATGACATCTCTTGGTTGTCATCCCTCGAGGGGTGTTTAGCGACCCTAGAAAATAAGAGAAAGAGGAGAGAGAAGAGAAAAGCAAACCTAGCGAAGGCTACGGGAGATATTTACATAAGTAAGAAAATTGTACCCAAGATTGCTTCAAGTGTGCTCCCCAGTTGTAGGGTTAAGAAACTATGAGGGGCTTATATAGACCACCCGATGTGAAAATACAAGAAAGCCTAACATTTTTGGCTAAAACAAGGGACAAAGTAATACATAAAATGAAATTGGTTTGCATTAATTACACAAGATGACAAGGCGGGAGATTTACCGCTGGCGAACGATTTCGCTAGAAGTAGCGAAAATTTGTAGCCCAAGCGAAAATTTAAGCTAGGTAGCGAGTACGCAGGAGATAAGCGAAATCAGAGAATTTTGCTATGCACTGCCAATTTTGCTAGCTAGCGAAATTTCGCTAGCCTAGCGAAATTTCTTAGAGATAGCGAAACTGTATATTTTCGCTAGGCACAGTGATTAGCGAAATTTTGAAGCCTAGCGAAATTTCTCAATTTCGCTAGGATTGCGATCCCAGCGAAATTTTTGCAATCATAGCGAGAAATTTCTGGGTTTGCATTTTTCTTCACTGCACACTGCATCCTCTACTGCATCATTTCTTCTCACTTTGCCTTCATTCTTCATTTGAATTTTCAAATGTTTGAAGGAATTTGTCTAAATGGGTTCAATCTTCATGGTTCAGCACATATTTCGATATTGAACTCTCAAGGTATGCAAAAACCTGCAAAATAACCAAAAATACCCTCTAAACGGCATAAGTGATATTAAGAAGACCTGAACACTTCAATTGGCATTATTGACATGATTAGTGCGCAAAAAGCACTCAAAACCTATCTAAAATAGGGCTCAAAATAGCACTTTTTGGGTACTAATTAGTTACTTGGTAACTACCCAAATACTTGAAATAAGAATAGAGTCAGAGAACAAACCGAAGCTATCGAATCTAGCTTCCTTCTCTTCGATCTCGGTCCTAGGTTAGGCGATCATCACCCTTCCCTAGTCAATAACATTCACGCCACTCTTAGTGGATAAACAATTGTTAAACAATTTTTAGTGAATTACAAATTTATTTTTGTTAACAGTCTTGGGTTAAGACACTAAGTCTACCAGAAGGCGAATTAAGCTTATTTGGCGAGGAATGCAGTATGTTTTCACTTAGTTCTATCCTTATTTGAACCCCCATTATTCATTTCTTAGGGTCCCTAGACATCGGTATATGAATACAGGACTTAACGGCGCGAAAACATGTCAAAATAGGGTTCTTTGGGCAACTTTGTACCGGTACACACCCTTGGCTGTCTGCGTCTGGGTTACCCACTTGCATACCTATCACAAGTCTGACCTTGACCTGTACCGGTACACCCTACGGGTTTTTGCCCAGAAATGTTTAATTTTTGGCATTTCCTCATTTTCATCCACCCGATCTTCTCAGTTGTCCAGTATCAAAAATGGAGCCATGGAAGTCCCTTCAAAGCAACTCAGTGGTTTTAGAATCAATGAAAACCTTTTTCTCTCAAATTAGGGCTTTTCCCCAAAATCCAAATCAAAATATGAGGTTAGGGTTTTGATTTTTCTTACCTTGAACCTCTTCAAATCTCTTCTTGTATGTTGTTTGGTCCCTTAGGAGCAAGAAAAGAAGAACGGCTTGACCGAAACTTCTCCTCCTTGCAAACCTGGCTTTTCCCCTCCCCCTTTCTCCTTCAAAAACGGGATTTGTTCTTCCAAATTCCCTAAGACCACATTTTTGGTCTTTATAAATCAGCTTAAGTGTAAGGCCATGTTTGGCCTACACCCCTTTTCTCATTTCCCATTTTTGTCTTAAGTCACTTAATTCTCATAAGGCCTTGTTTGGCTCAAAACCCATTATTTCATTTAAGTCTCCTATTATTCCACTTTGGCCATTCATTTATCATAAATTCACCTAGACATTTGTTCTTTATAATAATTGACCGTTAGGTCCTTATTTTACAAATTTTCACATTTGCCATTTTTCACTTGGGTTATTTCTGGGTTCGATCAATTTTCTCATTTTAGCATATAATATTAAATCATATGCTCACGCCTTCAATTTATATTTCATAATTTATCAATTTATCAATTTTCGAGGAAAAACCCAGGTTTGTCTCAATTCATACCCGAATATATAATAAAATTATTATAAAAATTCTAGAGGGTATTTTAAGAACGTTATATCTGAGTTTTCGACCAAGCGATACGACCGCCGCGGGATTTTACAGTCAGTTGGTAATGCGAGGGATTTTGTGGCGATAAGCCCGACACACTATTGCTAGTAAGGGGTGGGGGTGTGTCATCGTCGAAGCGCTTTCTCCCTGTACACCCCTTGTACCTGAAAGGGGTACCCACAACGGGGTGAGCAATGCCCAGTAGAAAAATTCTCCTCTGTTGCCTCCCTTTAAAATGCACATGCAATGGTGTACCTCTTATCCAAAGCATATTCCATATAAATAATGCAATCTATATGGAATGTTACGTGTCATGCATGAGATATGAGACTTCTCATGCCCACAACCCACGTGTCTGACGAGCTCCCTCACCTGCGCCAAGTGTGAAAAGTCATTGGTGTTTCATCTAATGACTTAAACCATTAGACTACCCTCACGATTTTAAGTTATCAAATCCGGGTATTGTATTTGAGTTACCAAATTTTGGGGTCTCAGTAAACGCGCCTTCAGACACTTAGTGAACTTTCATATTTGGGAATCATGTTTAACCGTGAATAACATTTGGGTCTTTCACCACAGGAGAGGATCGCATCTTGCTTCACCGAACACACGTGATTTATTATTATTGTTTTGCATTTGTGAGTCTCAATTTTGGATGTTGTCCGTTCACGAGCTCACCACACATTCACGAATGGTGAATAACGATTTTCATGCACCCACACTCGGCAATAGCGATGTGACCGTGCATATGAAATGCATGATGCCAATGCATTCTTCTTCATTTTACATGTATATATGAGTGCTACATGAAACATTAATACACCATGGACAATTATAATTTTTACATATAATTTACATCCATGTAATCCACGTTAATACATCAAATAACATATATTAACTTGTTGTTCTTCACACTCCATATTATTCGATCAAGCAATAACACACTGCATATTATTTGATCAAGCAATAACACACAAAATGGCCCAAATCTCGGACCCATATACAACAGGGCACCTCTTGGTCCCTTCACGGTTTACCACCGAATTATTGTGATACCAAAACACACCACAAAACCCGAAGGCGTCGATACGGATAAAAAGCACGAACTCATTCCAAAAGCCCCCACTAACTTGATCCTGAAATTTTAGCACAGGTGTCGACAACGATCCGAAAATTCAGCGAACTATCTCGAAAATAGTCCGAAATTCAACCGATTTGTTAAAATAGTCTAAAAATTCTACGCTCAGTCAAAAACTTGAGGACTGAAATTTAAGGTAACTTTATGGCCTCTAAGCCAATCCCAAGCCATTAAATGGCCTTTAGGCTAGAAATAACACAAGTAGGAAAATTCCCTACCTCGTGGAGTTTGATGAAGCTCCAAGATTTTGGTACCCACGCGTAGCCCTCGCTGCGTGTATCAACTTTTCCTTCAGCCCCGACGAAAACCTACGGTCCGATTTCCATAGATATGAGAAAGAAGCGAAGAAAGAAATAAAAAAATAAAAATCTCTCTCAGTCGCTCTCTCTCCCTCCGAACAAAATCCCCTCATCCTTTTTTACTTTCATTTTTATCTTTTTCTTCTTATTATTATTATTATTTTGGATACTTGATTCATATTGCTTCATTTGGGTCCGTTTTTGTTCCGAAAAATTTTATTTATTTTCAGTTCACTTTATTTTAAATGAACTTAGCCCAAGCCATTTCCTGACTTCCGAGATTTTCGTAAAAATCTCGTCCTTGAAGTCAATGATGGTTTATCACAAGAAAATCGTAAAATATTCCGACTATCTCATAATTCGACGAAACTTTTATGGGTCACTAGATTTCGTAGTGTGAATTTATGGCCTTGATCCCATTTGTCATCGAGATCTGGAGAATTTTCTAGGCTTCTGAACCATATGGTAATTTATTATTTTTATTATCATTTGCCATTTTTGAAAATTTCTAATTTCACGAAACTACAAACAACGAATTAGTCGTCCATCGAAATGACACTAGGCGGTTCTTGACGTGTAATTCAATCGGTCTCCTCACAAGTTGGCGGGGTTCGTATCGATTGAATCTTTAGTAATCCATCGACACAGGGACCATTTTATGCAAACATTTTAAAAATATATATATATATATATATATATATATATATATATACTCTGCCATATATATATATATATATATATATATATATATTAAATCTCAGCATCCTTGGATTAAACAAGGGACATTTCCTCATGAAACATCTAAAAAATAGCAAACGTTCGCTCATTTTGTCATGTTTTTGTGCCTTCTAATTGAAGCATAAAAAATATATCAATTATTTGATCAATCAAAATTTTTTTTATGACTAGTAATTGAAAAATAAAAGAAATATTTAATCTTTGGCATCCCTTGAAACAATATGAGGCCCTTCCGCATGAAACATCTAAAAACGAGTAAACGTTCACTCATTCTATCTTGTTTGTGTGTCTACTAATTGAAACATCAAAAATATATTAAAGCTTTGATAAATCCACTATTTTTTTATGTCTAGTAATTGAAAAATAAAAGAAAGATTGAATCTTTGGCATTCTTGGATACAACATGGGACCATTATGCATGAAAAATCTCGAGCAAACGTTCACTCATTCTATATTGTTTGTGTGTCTTCTTCTTGAAATATCCAAAATATATGAAATCCTTAATAGATCCACATTGTTTTTATGTCGATTAATTAAAAAATAAATATAAGATTAAATATTTGGCATCCTTGGATACAATAAGGGACCCTTATGCATGAAATATCTAAAAAAGAGCAAACGTTCGCTTAATAATCTAATTTGTGTGCCTTCTAATTGAAACCTCCAAGATACATGAAATCTTCGATCAATCTATATTTTTTTATGTCTTTTAATTAAAAAATAAAAGAAATATTAAATCTCTTGTATCCTTTGATAAAATGGGACCTTTCAACATGAAAAATCTTAAAAAGAGCAAATGTTTGCTCAATCTATCTTGTTTGTGTGTCTTCTAATTGACACAACCAAAATTTATGAAATAGTCGATGAATCCACATTGTTCTTATGTCTAGTAATTTAAAAATAATAGAAAATTTGAATCTCTAGCATCCTTGGATAAAACAAGGGCCTTTCCGCATGATACATTTAAAAAAAGAGCAAATGTTCGCTTAATTTTTCCTTTTTTGTGTGTCTTCTAACTTAAAAATCCAAAATATATGAAATCTTTGATCAATGGACAATTTCTTTACGACTAGTAATGGGAAAATAAAAGAAAGACTAAATCTTTGGCATCCGTGGATACAACTAGGGACCCTTTCACATGAAACAAAAAAAAGAGCAAACGTTCGCTTAATCTGTTTTGATTACCTGTCTTCTAATTGAAACATCCAAAATATATGAAATCTTTAATCAATCCATATTGTTTTTATTTAAATTAATTTTACAATAAAAGAAAGATGAAATCTTTTGCATAGTTGGATACAACAAGTGACCCTTCTACATAAAACATCTAAAAAAGAGCAAACGTTCACTTATTTTTTCTTGTTTTTGATTCTTCTAATTGAAACATAAAAAATATTTCAAATATTATATCAATCCATATTGTTTTTGTCTCTAGTAATTGAAAAATAAAAGAAAGGTTGAATCTTTTGCATCCACGGATACAACAAAGGACCCTTCCACATTAAACATCGAAAAAATAGTGAACGTGTAATGCCCTGAAAATATCCTAACCGTTTTATAACATTTTCAGAGTGTAAAATAAATTAAATTATATTTTTCTAGAGTTTAAATGGATAAAAACAAAAAAAAAAGATAAAAACTCGGAAATTTTACAGGAGCCAAATAAATTTGGTAAAAAATGTCAAATGAGGACTTAAGGCTCAAAAATGAGTAATGTAAGTGCCAAAGTATAAATGAAATGAAATGAAGTGGAAATGAAATTCAAATGAATCTTTAAAGTGAGAAAATGGGAATTAGTGTAGCCAAACAAGGCTTCAGGCATGATTTTTTGATTAAAGACCAAATATCGTTCGAGAGGCATTTTGCACATTTGGCAAAAGAAGGGGAGAGAAAGTGATAGAGCTTTTTCGGTTATGAGAGAGGGAGGAAGATTAGTGGTATTTGCTCCATGAAATCAAGGATTAAGGTGATCAAGAGGAAGAAGGAAGATCGGTGTTAAAGAATCAAAGATTTAAAGGTAAGGAATCAAACCCTAATTGTTACTACCCAAATAGTGCTGTTTCATAATCTTAAAAGTCCTGGTTTTGAGCCTTTTTGAGTAGTAATAAGCCAAATTGACTATGTTGCCATGTTGATGACCTAGCAATGCTTCTGATCAATTTCATAGCAGTTTTTGTAGTTTTTACTGGCTATAAATATTGAAGGTAGGAATCCAGCTCAAGCATGAAGAAATCAATTGAAACACTAGCTATTGAACCATAAGGCAAAAAGCAGAACAAGAAGCAAACAAAGCAGAGAAAGAAGAAAACTCTGTCAATTTCGCAAGGCTGCAAAATTTTGCAACCCTTGCGAAATTTCGTAACCCCTACGAAATTTCACAAGGCTGCAAATTCTTTGTTGACTTTTGTTCCTCATATTTGGATTTCTTCTAATTTGGTCCCTGTAATAGTTTACCGCTTTTGTTTATTTTGGTAATTTGTATGGTTTTGGTGGTATATAATCCCTAAAACAACACTCTGTAAAGGATCTTGAAAATCTTTTAGTATAATTTTGGGAGGCTTGTCGAACAAGCTCCCATTTATCTCTTCTTTTTCTTACTAGTCAAGCACCCTTGAGGATGACAACTCAGAGGATGAGCGGCTAAACTCCCTCCTTCCTTAAAGTAGAGGGCACTAGGCACGAAAACCTGTGGTAAAGCAGGGTCTCTCATGAACAACATAGTGTACTCTTTGTTATCTTCTCTCCTTGACTTTGGGTTTGATCGCCGATTCACGCCCAGAAGGTTAGTACATGAGTAGCTTTTTTAAAACCATTAGATGCTTATTGTTAGATCCTGTGATGTTGATTAGTTATCATTTATAAGCCATTGGAAGGTGACTCAAGGAGATAGGTTTTTAATTGATTGAGAATATTAATGGACATTGAATGCCATTTTCAAAGGATAGTGATTGAGGGTCACGCTTTATAGCTAAAGAAAATCTGATTCGAGAGGTAAACTATATGTTACTATCCCCAATGCGAGGAAAAGACCTCGAGAACCCCTCATTTACTCTAGGAACCCAAGCCCAGTGACCTAATACTTCAAGGGAATTCTTTCTATATTTTTGTAATTTTGGTTTAAGTTTTAACTAACAAAACCAACTTTGTTTATATGACACAAATCTAAGAATTAATTCACGAGTTTAAATTTCATTTGTGAGTCATTTACCTGAAGAAAACATCCTTGTGGGCGATCCTGAACCATTGTGCTATAGTAGCTGTATATGCCGGTATGAGGTGTTAGGTTATAAACGTTGTTGATTGAGAATACCTTCACAGGCTACACGTATGCGCGAATCGAGGCGGCGCGTTACAGCGGGGGATGGTGCCTTAATGCAAATGACAATGTGTTGAACACTTGTGATCCTCATTACAAGTTCTGGTGAATTTCTTTTCTCTTTTCATTCTTTCTAGCAGTTTACTAATAGGTTACTTGAAATTCATTATATTGTTTATACTTTTTATTTTTCTTAAGCTAACACTAACCCTTTTTGGTAGAATTTTTTTGTGTTATTTTTGGTCTTGTCCTGTGTTTTTCATGTAGGAGTTTATGTTCCAATGGTTTAGGAATTTAGAAGGTAGATTAGTAAAAGTCAATATTCCACAGGAATCAGATTTTGAATTGGGCCTGAATTTTAACCCAATGGAACCTTTACGAAGAAACGATAAGAGTCGATAAGTGGACATGAATATCAATGCATTCGGTCCATGAGGACCCACACGCATACACCTCCCGCAGGTAAATTTTTCCCTCTCTTGCATTATTTGCCTCCAGCGAGCAAATGGTTGTTGAGCGCCACGCTTTGTGCCACTTCTACCCACTTTTCATGGCATGGAGGTAAGGGAACCATGTCGCACATGAAGGAGTTTAGGAGGTGCAACACCTTCAGGGAAGAGACTGTCACAATGGATCTGTGCGAGGCTTAAGATTTTCGCACCACATTGAAGGATAAATCTAAAATTTAGCTAAACTCCACAAGGCGAGGAGCATATGTGAAACTGGGCGAGATGCTTGATTAAAGTTTTAAGAAATTCTTCTCCACTCCACGGAACAGAGCACGAGAAGAAATGATTTCCACCTTCTTAGCCATTGAAAATGAAAAATTCTATGCATGTTAGGAGAGTTATATGGAAGCACTGAATGCTTATCCTCACCATGGATTAGACACATGGTTGTTGGTCAGCTACTTTTATGATGGAATTTCTCTTGCCATGAAGCAATTGCTAGAGACTATGTGTGGAGGAGATTTCTTGAGCAAAAATCTAGAGGAAGCTTTGGATTTCTGAATTAGCCTGTTGAGGCTTCAGGTTGGGATGAGCCTAACCCAAGGGAGATGGAAAGAATGAGACCTCAATCCAGTACAAGGGGTGGCATGTACTCTCTTCCGGAGGACATGGACATGAAAGCCAAAGTTTCCACCTTAACTAGAAGGTTGGAAGAATTGGAAATGAGAAACCCACATGAGGTGCAAGCAGTGACTGAGATGCCTATGCCAAACAAGGCATGCTTCATTTGTCAGCCCACTAAGCATATGGGAGAACAATGTCCAACTATTCCAGAAATGAGGGAGATGTTAGTGGGGCAAGCAAATGTGGTTGGTTAATTCAAACCATTAGCCAATGCACCATATGGAAATGCTGACCCAGCTAAGAAATCCGCGTAAATCTCTCTGGAAGCTAAAACACATAGTATGCACCCCTCTTGCTCCTCCTTTGAGTTTGCTTTACGGCACCCGACCCTCACGGCCCCTGATCAACTTCTCTAGTTGAGCGGGTCATTTGGGTGTTAGGCAAAGGTGGTGGGTAATTTTGTAGAAAAGTAGAAAAAGCACAGGTGAATGTGTGATTGATAAGAAGGTTGACATTGTGGAAGTGTGTGAGCAGAGAATAGATGGGTTAGAATGAAATTGCAAAATTTGATAACACAACGTATTCCATCTCTAGAATGACCAATCAACATTAGGTACAAGAAAAAGGGAAGTTCCCCTCACAAACTCAACAAAACCCCAGGGTAGTTCATGAAATAGCTGGCTCAAGTGAAATTGATCCTAAAATGGATAAGGTAAAAGCAGTTATCACTTTGAGAAGTGGTAAAAAAGTTGAGCAACCATTACTCGACATAGTGACTACAAAGAAGGCCCAAGATGAGGAGTTAGGAACCAGATAGTGATCAAGGAAGATATGATGAAAAGAGCATGCCCCTACCATTCCTAAACATTAGAGACAAAAGAGTGAGAGCAGGCATTTGAGATTCTTGAAGTGTTGAGCGAGTGAAAGTCAACATCCTCTTGAACATGATTAAACAAGTTCCAACCTATGCTAAGTTCTTGGGTTTTATTGCTTTGTAAAAGAGGACTGAATGTGGAAAAGAAGGCCTTTTTGATAAACGGTGAGAGTGCCATCATACGATCTGAGACTCTGTGAAATCTGAGTATCGAGGTGTCTACCATATCAGTGAACATTGGAGGAACTTGTGTGGAGAAGGCATTACTAGATTTAGGGGCCAGTGTCAACTTGTTACCCTACTCAGTCTATAAGCAGTTGGTGCTAGGAGAATTGAAACCCACCACTATCACCTTGTCTTTGGCAGACAGGTCAGTGAAAATTCCCAAGAACCTTTGTTGAGAATGTTTTCCCCAGTGCGGGTGAATGAATTCTCTACCAGGTGGACTTTGTTGTTCTTGATAATAGACCAGAAGTAGCTGTGGGAGCTATGTGCCCATTATACTCAGAAGGCCATTCTTGGCTGCTTCCATTACCGAAATCGTGGCTTTATCGAGTAGGTTATGCAGCTCACTTTTGGCAATATGACACTAGAGCTTAACATCTTTCACCTCAACAAAAAGCATGTTCACCCCGAGGAAGAGACCTAGATGAGGTGTGTTTGATTGACACCATAGTGGAGGAACAATGTGAGAGTAGCAATCACAGGTAGAATTGATAGAGGAATTGGTAGAGCTACCTAAAAATTTGGATGAACCCTTAAATTTGTGTGTTGCGTTTTGCCGTTGGAAAAAGAAGGAAGAAATCCTCCCCCTGTTGACTGAGAAGGACAAAGAAGAAGTGAGGCCTAAAGCGATCTAAACCCTCCCACAAATTGAAATATGCATGTACTTGGAGGAGGGCGGCAATACCCCGCATGGTTATTTCTTCATCCCTAAGCGATACCACACGAGGGGTGAGTTTGCTAGGAATCCTCGGGTAGTACGAAGCGAGCAATTTGGATGGAAAATCCTCGCCTTTAAAGAAATTAGCCCTTTGGTTTGCACTCATCACATCTACATGAGGAAGAAGAAAAACCGGTGCGACAACCATAGAGACGATTGAATCCCCACATGCAAGAGGTGGTGATGCGAAATTGCAGGAAGTACTATAGGTACAGAAGTGTATCTACCCCATTTCGAGACCAGGTCCACTGGGTAAAATTCCTTTCAGTTTGCCTAAATTCAAAGGGTGACTATTGTCGCAGAACGAGAAGGAGAAGATATGCACATACACCTCTACCCGGAGTTGGAGGGTATGTATAGATTACAAGAGGCTGAATGTAGTGACAAGGAAGGACCATTTCCACGCCCTTTGTTGATCTAACTTCTAGAGAGGTTTCAGGCACCGTTTTATTGCTTTTGGATGGCTATACGAATATTTCCAAATTGAAATCTTTGTGGAGGATCTAGAGAAGAACACCTTCACTTGCCCCTTTGGAACTTAATACCTCTGGGAGAATGCCTTTAGGCCTCTACCATTGCACTGCCACCAAGGTGTATGCTTTCAGTATCTTTAATTGATATGGTGGGGCATCTTAGAGGTATATGGGGCACTTGCAGGGAGGTGCACATTGACCTTGAGACTATACTAAACAGATGCATCGAGAAAAACTTGGTGCTTAAATAGAATAAGTGCCATTTCATGGTACATAAAGGAATTGTCCTTGGACATGTCATCTCCAACTGGCAACTCCCCTTTGAAGTAATGTGTGATGCAAGTGATTTTGCCTTTAGGGCAGTTCTTGGGCAAAGAGAAGATGGAAAGCCCTATGTGGTTTTGCTATGAGAGAAAGACTGCAGATAGGCACAAGAGATTACACTACCATAAAGGTTGCTAGCCAGTAGTCTGATGCCTTAGAAAATTCGAGGAGCATACTTGGTGTGGTCATTCATTGTTATTTCTCGAACCGCTCTGCTGAAGTATATTAGCAACAGATGCTAAAATGAGGCTTGTGTGAGTGGAGTTCTCTAACAAATTTAACCTCCAAATCAAGAGACAAGAAGGGGTGGAGAATGTGATGGCGGATCATCTCTCCAGTTAAACACGCGCTCATGACTCCCGGTCTCCATTAATGATGATTTCACACAGAATCTGTTGTTTGTAAGGGAATGCACCTGGTATGCTCATATTACTAATTATTTGCTTGTGGGTGAGAGAATCGATTGATTGGAAAGCACAAGACAAAAATACTTCTTAGCCAAAATTTATTCCTATTATTGGACCATTTTTGTTCCAAATCTCTGTGACCAAATCATCGAAGGTGTGTGCACGAAGAGGAATAGGTGATCTCGACAACTGCCGTGAAAATGCTGTGAAGTCATTTTGCTTCACAAAGACAACGCGGTCTACAATCCTGGTTTTTATAGCCATCCACTATTCGAATGCTCATACCCGTAACCGAGCGTGTGTCGATGCAAGGCTGGGAAGCCTACTCACCGTAACATGATGCCCTTAAACCCAATTTTGGTGGCTGACATCTTCGATGTTTGGGGCATTAACTTCATGGGGCCATTCCCTACATATTTCGGGTATTCATACATCTTGGTGGGAGTTGATTATGTGTCCAAATGGGTCGAGGTGATTCCTTGTAAAACCAATTATTACGGGTGGTGCTTAAATTTCTAAAGGAGAATGTCTTCTTCAGATTTGGAGTGCCCAAGCCATAATCGATGAATGAGGTACCATTTACGCAACAGCCTTGAAAACCTCCCCTGGCAAATATGGGGTGGCTTACAAAGTGGCTGCTCCCTTACCATCCTCAAACTAGTGGTCAAGTGGAACTAGTATGGGGAGATGCCAAGGAATCGCATCTTAATGAAGGTGGTGAATTCAAACATAAAAGATTGGTCGCGGGGTGAAACACAAAGTGGCTACTCCTTACCATCCTCAAACCAATGGTCAAGTAGAACTAGCTAACAGGGAGATTAAGACCATCTTGATGAAAGTGGTGAATTCAAACATAAAAAGATTGGATTACGCTCGAGGCTACTAAGATCAGCAGGCATACAAACGGCTTTGAACCATTATTGGAATGTCTACGTATCAAATTTGGTTTATGGAAAAGCATGCCACCTCCCCGTGGAAATCTAATACAAAGCTTGGTGGGCCATCAAAAAGCTTAACATGGATCTAGAAAGAGCTGGCCTAAAGAGATTTCTTCACCTCAATTAGTTGGAGGAAGTAAGAAATGATGCTTACAGAACCAAGATTGCGAGACCGAACAAGGAATGGCAGCGATCCTTATGGTGGCTTGGAAACATTTCCAAAAAGGAGATAAAGTTATGCTCTATGATTCCAAACTTATATATTTCGGAAAGGCCAAGTCAGGATGGATCTGTCAGCTCACATTCATCGGCTTATCCCATTGATAGACGGTGGAACTTCTCGGCACAAATGATGGCCAAATCTTCAAAG
Source organism: Tetrastigma voinierianum (assembly GCA_016808115.1). NCBI lineage: Eukaryota > Viridiplantae > Streptophyta > Magnoliopsida > Vitales > Vitaceae > Tetrastigma > Tetrastigma voinierianum. The sequence continues at coordinate 1,203,534 of JAEQBH010000138.1, read as the reverse complement.
TGAATGGCCACCGCCTCAAACCTTATGCAATTCCTTTTAGTTCAGATAAAGATAAGGAGGAGGTCACCCTCCTTCAGCCTCAAAACACCCGAAGAATAGGGTCGGGTGGACCTAGTCTCCCTTGAGATTGAAGAGTCCACTTATTTTTGTTTAATCTCTTATTTTATTTTATTTTTATTTATTTTTTACCCTTTTTCTTAAGATTTATTCAAAATTCTTCTTCAATTTATTTTTCAATTCATCTTCCTGCTTTTTATGGCTTTTCTTGTGTTTTTATATGTTGTGCTAATTTTCAGAAGCTGGGAGATCCAGTGCTCAAAAGAAAAGCTCACAGGAAATTTGCAAGGGTCACAAAATTTCACAACCCCTGCAAAATCTCGTAGGGAATTTCGCAAGGAATTTCACATTGCGAAAATTTGCCTGACCTTTTTGCAAGGGTTGCGAATTTCGCAACCCTGCTTGATTTTCAATGCTCCCCATTCATTGCTCTCCCGTTTCCAAAACCTGCGAATTCACACACCCTTTTTGATCCTCCATCTCCTGACACTTAATCTTCCAAACCCTTCGCAGCCTTCAGACCCTCTGTAAGTACTTGCATCTGCATAAATAGACGGCCCCCCTTGAGAAAAATCCATCTCCTCATGTCCCTCCTCCATGTGGATCTCACCCTGCGAAACCTCTCCCCTATGGAAACACCACCCCCTCTCTCCTAAGTCCTTATCCATCCAAGCTGCAGAATGGCAAAGACCCACAGAGGCCATAGCTCATCCTCTCGACATCCAGGCCCTCTGGCCAAGGCACACGGTATCGCCCGGCCTTGGCGTCTGCAAAACCCCTCTGAATCCCTGCCGGCATCTCCCAAGGCTGCTGCCCGCCTCTCCCATGGTGCGCGGGTATGAGACCTGGCTTTGGACAGTGCCACCCAACTACCCCTCGCATGACCCATGCTTGACTCTTTCGCGAGGCTAGGACCTGCCTGAAGTCTTCCCAGGTCAGCGGTAGGTGCCTCCACACTCCTCCTCACCTCTAGGAGCCTCATCCGATTAACTCTAATGTCCCAAACTCCATTTTATGCAATTGTGATGAGAGGCCATTCTTCCACCAATGCCCAAATAGAAGGAAAAATTGACCTCTGGTTGTGATTTCCATAATGAATACTTTTATGATATTCTTGCTTTTTCCAGCCTACCGAAGCTCCGGGACTCGATGGGACTTGCTCAGCGCTACTCTCTAGAGCCATTTATGACTCCTCGTCGATTCTTCTATCTGAGGGTAATGATCGACTTCTACCAGTCTATGACGTCCCGAGGTGAACGCACTCCCACTACTATCTGGTTCACCATTGAGGGCCGTCAGGGCATCCTTCGGGCAGTTGATATAGTCGTCGCTTTTCACCTTCCAGAGATCTTGGCCAATTCCTCGAACTATAGGCAGTGGCCACATCCTTCACCTCGGGAGATGGTTAGGATTCTCTCACGAGACACATTAGTTGGCCATATTTTGTTCCGGAGATAGCTTCCACTAAGAATGCTTTTCGTGGACCATATATTGCGGTCTAATCTATTTCCTCTTCAGTATCTTATTCAGAGGCGGGGCACCATCCTAGAGGCCCTATACCGCATTTCGGAGGGCTTTTAGTTTAACCCTCTAGAGCTTATTATGACATCCCTCTTCCACTTCGAAGAGAAGATACACCGGAAGCACCTCAACCGAGCCGAGACCATTCAACTATTATTTCTATGGTTTCTCTATCATGTATTGGAGCACCTAGGCTTTCCGATTAAGCCCCATTGGGGGCAGTCGAGGTTCTGAGGCCACATTTGTGTCGAGTAGCGGAGTTTGTGCTGGGGCCCTCCACTCTTTCGTAGACCCTCTGCGAGGGCGGATCTCGGAGAGATCCTCCCCAAGACCAGCAACCTCCAGCAGTCCCTAGTTAGGAGCCACACCCCCTACTGTCAACACCTATTGCCTTTGACCTAGTGCCAGCTCACCGAGTGCACCGCGCCCCTCCTCTCTCCCGGCTCCGTGCTCCCGGCGATCCCGAGCCTCTTCCGCCGGGTGGCATCTATTCATCCCACTACTCTGGATTTTCTTGCCATCGCCGGCCGCTTCTCCAGCAATTTTTCGCTATCCAGTCCTTCGTTGTTGTCTGTTTGCCATGGCAGTGGATGGGCGCACGAGAAGCTGTCCTTGCTGAATACAACGAGTCCCTTACTCATAATACGGCCCGTCCTTGCTTTCGGGTTTAGCAACTTTTTGGGATTGCCACCTATCCCTTTCACTCCAGCGGCAACCCGCAAGATCGGCAATTGCTCCAGTTCCCCACTCTGACCAGTTGCTCCAGCGCTCATCGCTTCGCCCGGCTCCAGACGTAAGGAGGATGAGGTTTCCTCCCTGCGACTACTTGAGGGAGGCCATCACTTCCTTCATTCAGTTTTTGCTCCAGACCCATTGAGGACAATGCCATATTCGGTTGGGGGAGAGTTAATGAAGGAAGTGCCATTTACGTTTTGAGCAAGTCTGTTTTTTTTAAGTTGAATGACTTGCTAATAGTTTGTTTCTTTACAGTACAAGTATATGTTTTTAGTTTTCAACACATGTTTTTGGTTGTTTGTTTTCATTTCACTTACAATATTTTTTTTTTTTGTAATGCTCAACTTCTATGAGAAATTGGAATCTTGTCCCAATCTTTGGTGATGTTAGGATGGTGTTATGCTTATTTGAGTTGATGAACTGTTGAAATTCTTCTTGTCTTCAACCTTATTTCTTCCACTTTGAACTAACCACACACTGTGCACATTAGGTTTCAATTATATGTTGAAAAACTATCTTGCCTCCTAAACCTAGCAAAAGTATGGCCTATTAATTTTGACCACCTTTAATAGGTTGGGACCCTTGAATAAAAGATCAACGAGTCTTTCAAAAAAAAAAAAGAAAAAAAAAGAAAGAAAAAGAAAAAAAAAATGAAAAAAAAAAATATTGTGACACTAAGCACAAATTCGAGGGTATACGGCGAAAATCTTTAAAGCTCCTGGTATTCAAACTTTTGAACCTGTTGGGAGTCACTAACTTTGTTGCTCATTACACGGGTGGATAGGTGGAGTTTATCAAGTTGTAGGTGCTGGAGTCTTGAGCTCATTAAAATTCTAGGGTAAAACCTGAAGAGTTAGTGGTTGAGAGATCCTTATGAATTGATGCCCTAAACCATAATTGGTTGGGAGCCATCGGTGGACCCCCGTTACATGTACATTTGTGAATTCGACTCCCTCAGCATTGCACCCCTACAACACAAAAAGAGTTGTAAAATACAGCCAAGGTCCTCATCTATTGAGATTAGTTAATTTGCTATGTATAGAAAAGAACTAGGTTGGGGGGAGAGTACAATTTGGCAGACTATGTTTGAAAGCTAATCAAGTTAACACTTAGGTTTTTGTGGAAGGATTCAGGTTGGTTCTCTAGGAGCTGACACTCTTTCGATACTTGAATTTGCATAACACACACTCTTCCTGAAATAGTCTTTTGGGTAGGATGTTGGTGACTCTTGTTGAAAGTTGAGCGATCCCCTCATTTTATTTGCAAAACCATTTTTTTTGTATAGATATCTATATTTCATCTTGGTTTCAATTACTTTATTCTTCCTTCATTGCTAAGGGACTAGCAATGTGTCGGTTGGGGGGAGTGATTACTACCTAAATAGTGTTGTTTCATACTCTTAAAAGTTCGAGTTTTGAGAACTTTTTGCGTAGTAATCAACCAAATTGACTAAGTTGGCACGTCGATGACCTAGCAATGCTTCTGATCAAATTTATAGCAGTTTTTATAGTTTTTACATGCTATAAATATTGAAGTTAGGAATCCAGCTCGAGCATGAAGAAATCAATTGAAACATAGAGCTACTGAACCATAAGGCAGAAAGCAGAACAAGAAGCAAACAGAGTAGAGAAAGAAGCAAACCCTGTCAATTTCGCAACCCCTGTGAAATTTCCTAGGGCTGCGAATTCTTTGTTGACTTTTGTTCCTCATATTTTGATTTCTTCCAATTTGGTCCCTATAATAGTTTATCGCTTTTGTTTATTTTGGTAATTTGTATGGTTTTGGTGGTATATAATCCCCAAAACAACGCTCTGTAAAGGATCTTGAAAATCTTTTAGTATAATTTTGGGAGGCTTGTTGAACAAGATCCCATTTTTCTCTTCATTTTATCTCATTTTCTCGCAAGCCAAAATAATTCCTTGAGGATGACAACTCGCAGGATGAGTTTACTAAACTCCTCTTTCTCTTGGAAGTAGAGGCACTTAGGCAAGCGGAACTCGTGGTGCAGTAGTCCTGGCTATGTTTTCAACATAGGTATTCTCTTTCATTGATGTTCTCTCCTTCAACTTTAGGCTTCGATCCCTTTGAATCACCTTGAATGGTTAGTATATGGTAAGCTTTTACGGCTCATTGGATGCTTATTGTTAGATCCCGTGATGTTGATTAGTTATCATTTATGAGCAATTGGAAGGTGACTCCAGGAGATAGGTTTTAAACTGACTGAGAACATTAATGGACATTGAATGCCATTTTCAAAGGATAGTAGCTAAATCAAAATCCGATTCGGGAGGTAACTATATGTTACTATCCCAAATGCGAGGAAAAGACCTTGAGAACCCCTCATTTGCAGCTAGGAACCCAAGCCCAGTGACCTAACACTTCAAGGGAATTCTTTCTATATTTTTACCTCATTTTGGTTACGATTTGAACTACCAAAACCTTATTTTTTTTTTTTTATTTAAGCAAACTCCAAAATCCAAAATGAATTAACTAGTTTAAATTTCATCAGGAGTCATTTACATAAGAAACCCATCCTGTGACAATCTTAGAACCACTGCGGCTATAGTAGCACATGTTTTATTTAGGTGTTAAAGTTATAACATTGTTGATTCGTACTCTACTGCCATACACACGCGAATCACTAACTTTCCTTAATGCTGTGTCTGGCTTAGAAAAGAACCCTGGGTTGGTATAAAAATGATTGATCGTTTATTTCGGGCTTTGGGTCATTTTGGGTTGTTATATGGCTGCCTGATTGGTGTTTTAACAATTTTTATGGCTTGTGCCATAAGCTGAGTTTCACTCATCCAAAATGAGTGATTCAAAATTCCAGGTAAACTAGACTTCTAGGAAAACAACTTCAAATAATCAGATCCAATGATCCACAAATCTGCAAATTCATTTGTACAGGTCATGCTTGAATTTCGTCTGGGCTTATGAAACATTTTTGGTGTTTCAGAACATTTTTGGTATTTAGGCCATACGTTGAGTTTTACTCATCCAAATTGAGTGATTCAACCACAGTAAACTTAGACTTCTATAGGAGAACAATTTCCTGCATTGCATCCAAATTGGACCCCATTGCACCTGTAAATTCTCTAAAGTAGCTTTTGTTTTTGGAAAATTCTGGTTTTGTGTTGAAAATAGAATAGTCCCGAATATTTAAGACACATTTGGAGCTTCGGTGCTCCGAATTGGATGATTCCAATTTCTAAATAAAATATATTTATAGAGGAACAATGGACTTGAAGAAAGTTGGGTAAAATGTGGCTCATTTGTTCCTAGAAAATTTTTACAAGTGAAGTTGTGTTGGGTAGAAAACAACCCTAACTAGAAACCTACAAGCCAATCAAGGATTGAAAGAATTGTATTTAAATAGGGGCTAACTCAGAGGAAAGCCCAAATTGGATCGAGATTTCAGATTAACCAATCGTAACAAGTTTTTCACGCTCTTTCGACTCCCTTTTATTTCCATTTGTTTATGCCTCCATTCAATCTCTTCCTATTTCAAGTTTTACGATCATTGTTCTATTATTGAAATGATTTTTAATAAACTACATATTTAAGTGTTTTAATTTATTTAAGGCAATTAATTGTGAAATGATTAGCATATGAAAAATTGCATGAGTATTGAAAAATAAATTATTTGTTTATAGATGCATATCATTGTATTATGTCGTGGAATGATTTGGAACGCCTCTATTAGAATGCGTTAACCGTTAAATTTGTTAAGGATAGATTAAAATAATAAATAAATTATCGCACTATGAACGAATGTAATACGTGTCACTGATTCAGAGCCCAATGGGACAAGATCGTGAGGTTCACTAATTGATTTAAAATCAGCGCAAACCCAACGGAATCGTACTATGTTATAAAACAACATGTTTTTATAGCGGCTTGCAGCCCAACGAGATCGTACTGTGTTATAAAACAAAATGTTTTTATATTGGCCTGCAGCTTAGTGAGACCGTGTCGGTGACTCCGTTATCATACGTAATGAAAACACTGGCTGAATTCGTTTAAGGGCAAAATGATAAGAATATTTGTGAAATGCATGATTTATTGCATACGAAAGTGCATATTTGGAATGATTAATGAAATGTAAATGAATGTATATGAAATGAATTTATGTATTGTATTTGCATTGATCATTTAAAAAGATTCAAAAGCATGGTTTAGAAAAAATTGCATGATTTGACTTAAACTGAAATGGAAGAGAGTACTATGTAGAACCACTAAACAGGAAAATGTTTAGCGCGTTGCTTTTATCATTGTGAAGGTACCGAGTGAACATGTACAAAGACGTAGACTGCAGTGAATCAAAGTCATCATCAAAGTCACACGAGGGATAAGTAAAGCTCTGTCACATGCATACATGAAATTATTCGACTCATTTTGTACAAACACTATTATGAAAATTGAACTCTGAATATGTTTTGTAAATATTTGGATATTGAAAACGGCTAATAATGCCGCATTGTATCAAGGTGGGAAATGGACCAAATGGGCATGAAATGCCACATCGAATGAAAAAAAAGAAGAGTTTTGTGATCAAATGATAGGCCCCTTTAATGTTAAAGGGGTATTTACGTGTGTATATATATATTCATTGAGTATTTGAAATGTGTTTGGAAAAGTAATTGTATTTGGATTATTTGAAATGATTAAAAAAAGTGAGGACTACGCCCCCGGGTCCAACCATTCCCGGCCGAGCCGGGCACGGTGGTGCTGTCGTCTCATTTGAAGGTATCAAAGCCTAGGTTTAGGGCGAGATTCTACAAAATGATTTTTTGAAATTGTTTATGACATGCATTGCATTTGCATATAAAGGATGACGTGATTTTGATGCGGATCTCATTTCCACTACTAGGTAAGCATGGATGGTTCAAGACCCCATGGGTCAGAGGTGACTCGGGAAGTTGTCTAAATAGCCCTGTTAGTGTGGAAGTCAAGTGTTGCCCATAATCCATCGATTTAGAGCAAGGTCACAGTTGTGAAGCAGTGGATATCCTCCATCAGATAAACAGTAATCGGGTGAAGAGTTGAAGATAACCAACAAGTAGCTTGTTCCTCAGCGGTTAGCCATAGAGAGAATGGAAAAATATTGACCCATGGATTTCCTTGGGAAGAAAGATGATGAGCCTTCCATGGCGAAAAATTGGCTCAAAAGAATTGAAAGAATGCTGAGGCAAATGCATTGCATACCAGAGGAGAATTTAGAGTGTGCAACCTTACTTCATTAGGATGAAGCTTATCAATGGTGGGTTTCCGTGACTAGGACCGCACCACCGGAGAGTGTTACATGGGAGTTCTTCTTGGCGGAATTCAGGAAACAATATGTGGGTCGTATTTATTTGAGCAATATGAGACGAGAGTTTCATAATTTGAAACAAAAATAGATGAGTGTGACTAAGTATCAGAGAGAATTCACCCGGTTGAGTAAGTATGCTCCTAAGATGCTAGTGAATGAGGAAGAGAAATGCCGCAAGTTTGAAGATGGCCTCAATGACCATATTCGGGCCTATGTCACAGGATTTTTCCATGATGACTTTTCTAAAATTGTGACATGTCCTCTAAATGTTGAAAGAGTAAAGAAAGAAGAGCATGAAAGAAAAGAAAGAAGATGTGGTAAGAAAACCTCGACAAATAAGTTCTTATCAAGACCGTGAGTAAGAAATTTAGAGGACCATAGGGTTCTAATCAGCCTACAACTCAAGGATTAGCTCAGGTTACCAGTAGTAAGACTATTCTACCAAGTCCATCAGTTGCTAGTGCATTAAGAGTTTCTTCAAGAGGACTAGCTCCTCCTTATTGCACACATTGTGGGAGGAAACATAAAGGAGAGTGTTGGAGATTGACAGGTGCTTGTTTGGTATGTGGATCCAATGAGCACAAAGTGAAAGATTGTCCTAGAGTCACTGCTCACAAGACTGGATTGGGGTACAATTTCAACAAGTTATTAAGAGCAACAAGGATAACAAGAGTGTTAAAATCACCGAGCGCAACTGAGACAAGGACACGTACTATGGGTAGGCAGGATGCTCATGCTCCAGCCAGAGCATATGCAATGAAGGCAATGGAAGAGAAAGATGCACCGAATGTGATAGTTGGTAATTTCTATATCTTTGAGACTATTGTACATGCATTGATAGATCTAGGTTTAACCCACTCTTATATTTTTACTACCATTCTGAGTTTGGGTAGTTTATTGAAGAGTAAAACCGAGTTTGGGTAGTTTACCAAAGAATAAAATCGAGTATGACATTTTGGTGACAAATCCACTTGAGCATAGTGTCATTGTGAATAGAGTGTACAGAGATTGCCCCATCAGAATACGAGAGTATGAGGTTTTGGGAGATTTGATCGAGTTGTCATGTAGAGTCTCCATGTGATATCAGGGATGATTGGTTGTCTCAAACCAAGCCAGTTGATTGTAGAATGAAGAGAGTGACCTTAAGGACACCAAGTGGCAAGGAAGTGACTTTTATCGGCTAGAGGTTGAACCAGCTCTCTAATGTGATATCCGTCGCTACTACTAGAACTATGGTTTGAAAGGGGTGTGAAGCCTACTTAGCGTATGTGATAGATACGAAAAAGGTGGAGCCTAGTTTATTAGACACCCCTATAGTTTGTGATTATCCGGATGTGTTTCCGGAGGAATTGCTGGGGTTGCCTTCACATAGAGAGATTAAGTTTGCAATTAACGTTGTTCTGAGTGTCACTCCGGCATCCATTACACTGTATAGAATGGCTCTAGTGGAGTTAAAATAATTGAAGTTTCAGTAGCAAGAGTTGTTAGAGAAGGTATTTATTCGTCCGAGTGTATCACATTGGGGAGCTTCGATGTTATTTGTTAAGAAGAAAGGCGGTACACTTAGGTTGTGTTGACTATAGGCAACTGAATAAGATGACAATGAAGAACAAATATCCGTTACCTAGGATAGATGACTTGTTCGACCAGTTGAAAGGTGCAATTGTCTTTTCGAAGATTGACTTATGATCTAGGTATCATCAGTTAAGGATTAAGGATGCGGATGTGCATAAGACGTTGTTTAGAAGGTGGTATGGACATTATGAGTTTGTTGTAATGTCGTTTGGGTTGAAAAATGCACCGGCGGTGTTCATGGACTTAATGAATTGTGTTTTTCGACCGTATGTAGATCAGTTTTACATGATAGACTGACACTAAGTCACCACTTCCTTACTAGTGAGAACCGAATTATTCAATGATAAATCGCGTAGCTTTACATGTAGGAAATAGTTTGGTTACACGGGATTCCAATGTCTATCATTTCATGTAGATCCAAGGCTTCACTTTAGATTGGGGGAAAATTGCAAGAGGCTTTAGGCACTCGACTAAATTTCAGCACAACTATCCACCGCAGATGGATGACAATCAGAGAGAGTAATTCAAGTTTTAGATGATATGTTGAGAAGTTGTGTGATCGACTATAAGGGTAGTTGGAATAGACACATTCCTCTAGTTGAATTTTTGTATAACAATAGTTTCAAGTCGAGTATTGGAATGGCGCCTTATGAGGCTCTCTACGGAAGAAAATGCTTCTACCATTGTGTTGGACCGAGTTAAGCGAGAAGAAGATAATTGGCCCTGATTTGATTCAAGAAACCGAGGAAAAAGTGAAAATGATTAAAGAAAGATCGGGAAGTGGCTATGATAGACAAAATCCTATCGCCGATGAGAAGAAAGGATATTCGATATGAGATCTACAGTGCATTTTTTGAAAATTCGCCTGGAAGAAGGTAATGGAGATTTGGGAAAATGACAAGTTGAGCCCTAGGTTCATTGGGCCATATGAGGTGATAGAGAAAGTGGGCCAATGGCATACATATTAGATTTACCTCCAGAGTTGGAAAAAATTCATAATGTTTTCCATGTGTCAATGTTGAGGAGGTACAGGTCAGACCCATCGCAGTCTCTTTGGAGATGATTGAGCTTAGACTGGATTTGACGTATGAAGAGGAGATAGTAGAGATGTTGGCTCGAGAAGTTAAAGAGTTACGAAAAAAGCGAATCCCATTAGTAAAAGTGTTGTGGAGAAACTATAAGATCGAGGAAGCCACGTGGGAAAGAGAAGAAGTTATGCGGCAACAATACCCTTAACTGTTCAATGAAGGTAATTTTGAGGATGAAATTCTTTTAAGGAGGGGAGAGTTGTAACGCCCTGAAAATACCTTAATAGTTTTATAACATGTTTAGGGTGTAAAATAAATTAAATTATATTTTTCTGGAGTTTAAATTGCTAAAAACAAAAAATATGATAAAAACTTAGAAATTTTATAGGAGACAAATAAATTTGGTAAAAATGTCAAATGAGGACCTAAGGGTTATAAATGGGTAATGTAAGTGCCAAAGTATAAATGAAATGAAATGAAGTGGAAATGAAATTGAAAAGAAGCTTTATAGTGAGAAAAATGAGAAAAATGGGAATTAGTGTGTAGCCAAACAAGGCTTAGTGCAAGATTTTAATTAAAGACCAAATATTGGTCTTTGAGAGGCATTTGGCACATTTGGCAAAAGAAAAGGAGAGAAAGTGCTAGGGATTTTTCGGTTGTAAGAGAGCGTAAGATTAGCAGGCTCATTGCATTTAAATCGGGCTGATGGGCGATCAAGAGAAAAGAAGGAAGATTGGTGTTGAAGAATCAAAGATTTAAAGGTAAGGAATTAAACGTTAACTTTCCTTAATGTTGTGTTTGGGTTTAGAAAGAACCTTAAGTTGGTATAAAAATGATGTTGATTGGTTTGTTTCAGTTTTGGGGGTTGCTCTTAGTTGTTATATGGTTGTTTGGATTTGTGTTTCGGAACATTTTTGGTATTTAGGCCATAAGTTGAGTTTCACTCATCCAAATTGAGTGATTCAAAATTATGGGTAACCTAGACTGCCAGGAGAACAAATATCCCTAAAATAATTGTATCCAAATTTAGACCCCATTGGACCCAGAAATTCATCAAAGTGAGGTTATGTTTTCAGGTCAATTCTGGTTCAGTTCTTATACAGTTTTGGTGTTTCGGAACAGTTTTGGTGTTTCAGAACAGTTTTGGTATTTAGGCTATAAGTTATGTTTCCCTCATCCAATTGAGTGATTCAAATTTTTGGATAAACTAGACTTTTAGGAGAATAAATTTCCATGAAATAAGTGTATCTACATTCTAATCTACACTTTAAAGTCGTCTAAAGGGAGCCTTGCTTTAGCAAATTTGGTTCTCAGAAAGAAAAGAATAGTCTCTGATGTTTAGGACACATTTGAGCTTCCTTGCTCGACTGAATGATCTCCAATTCTCTAAATAAAATATACTTATGAGGAACAATGAATCAAAGTAGTCAGTAAATATGGCTCATTTATTCCCATAAAATTTTTACAAGTGGAGATGTGTTGGGTAGAAAACAACCCTAACTAGAAACCTAAATAAGCCAACTGATGATTGTTAATTGTATTGGAATTGGGGCTAACGAGGAGGAAAGCCTTAATTGATCGAGATTTCGAGGATTGGAATCAAGTGCAAAAAGATTTTTTGTTTGTTCTTCGACTCTCTCTTTTGTTTCCAGTTTGGAGTTTGTTCTCCATTCAATTTCTTCTTATTTCATGTTTTACGATCATTGTTTTATTATTGAAATTATTTTTAATAAATTGCATATTGAAGTGTTTTAATTGATTTGAGGCAATTAATTGTGAAATGATTTGCATATGAAAAATTGCATGAGTATTGAAAAATAAATTATTTGTATATAGATGTATATACTATAATATATTTTGCTATGAATGATTTGAACGCCCTTAATATAATGTTAACTGTTAAATTCGAGTTAAGGATAGATTGGTATACCAATAAGGGTCAAATTAGCAGTACTGCAAATGAACGTAGTGATGTGTCACTCCGATCCGTAGGCTGTTCGACAATATCGCGTAAAGGTTCACGAATTGATTTTTAATAACTACCAAGACTCTAGTGGATCAGACAGGTTATAAAACAAAATGTTTTTATACCGGTCAGAAATTTGAGCGGGATCAGGCCTCGAAGGGACCCAACCTGAGTTTCCTCTTCCTAACTCGAGGGACCCTCCCGGAAGTCCTACGGATTTGAGAAAACATTTCTTTTAAACCCTTTTTAAAAGTGAATATGTGGAGCGAACCCATTTATATAGTTGTGTTTTCCATTAAAATCTTTTGAAACATCGTGGGAAAAACTTTTTTCTTTTCTTTTAAACATCGACCCTCTTTATACGCTTAAACATTATATAGAAAATCGGGCAGAGTTTCCTCTGTTTTTCGGACATTTCCCAATTTACAACACCTGTAATAAAACAATTTAATGTACTCCACATCCAACAATGAGACATCAAGTCCACCTCACAAACTAATTTCAAATCAAACTTTAAAATCATTTTCCTCGAACACTTATAGATATAAATAATAATTTTTTTTTTATAAACTGGTCAGCTCAAGTCTGTGGATTACACCTAACCAACTACCTACATACCTCTCTATAAAACAAGAGGATCGAGCTCTTTAGTTCATTTCTTAAAACCTATATATATATATATATATATATATATATATATATATATATATATATATATATATATATGTAGATATCACAAAATAAAGGTGCACAAGTAGTCATTTACAATAAAACTATACATTTTCAAAAAGTGGTCGCTTACGGAAATGTTGTCACTCGGCCTAGAGGATGCTGTGAACCGGTTAGTCGGCCTCTACCCCCAAAACATTTTATAAACATTGAAAAAATAAAGTGAGCTAAAAGAGCTTAGTGAGAGTACAGTTCATAGGAAAATAAGGTTACTAGATACAGTTCAAATACAATGTGTAAAATAATTATATAAACATATAATTTCAATAAACATTTACTTTACTTTCTTTTCTTTTTGAATCCTTCATATCCAATGGAATCCTCCTATCGTTAACAACCGTTGACCCATGAAAGAACCACCGATTAAACAGTCTTACGATCACAGATGGCCCAAAAGGAACCTCCGATAAATCGTGCCTTTCTTTTAAATACCATTTGCACTATGGAATAAATCACATTATGCGTTGGTAACCTTTTCGTACTTTTCACATGCATGACAATATGCATCACTCTTTATTAAAAAATCCTATCCCTTTCCCAAGTACCATGCACGCGTAAAGTACTTTAGTCGACTTTCCTTTAAACTTTATCTTTGTAACATAGGGTAACCATGGAAACCATAGAATATATGTTCATAAACATTTCATTTAACATGGAAACCATAAATCATGCTTTATAAAACTATGGAAACCATAATCATTTCATATTTTCTCAACACATGCTTTATAACACTATGGAAACATGATTAGTGCCCAAAAAGTGCTATTTTGAGCCCTATTTATTGTAGATTTTGAGCACTTTTTGTGTACTAATCAACCGAATTAACCCGATTTGCACATTAAGGTCTCGGCTATTCTACTGATCGCATTTTATGGCTAATTTTGTAGTTTGCAAGCTATTTATGCCAAATTTGTCGAGTCATCCAAGCACAAAGAATTCGAGTCGAACTCAGCATTGCATATCAGAAATCGGAAGGAAAGAAGAGCAGAAGAGGCAAGGGAAATGAGGAAATGCAAAAAATTTTGCAGGTGCGAAATTTTCACACCCTGGGAAAGTTGCTTCTGCATTTGTGATTTTTTTGGCCCTTTTTAACTTCCGGTTGACCCACTTTTTGCATTTTACCATTTTTGCCCTTCATGCATTATGGGTATTGAGGGTATTTTTGTATTTTTGCTTATTTATATAAGCTCAAAGAAAATCTTATAAGAGACTTTTTCATTCCTGTATTTGGCATACAGAGCACTAGGCGGGAGTTTTCTCGCTCATTTTCTTTTCTCATTTTCTCATTTTCTCTCATTTTCTCTCATTTTCTGTTTTCAAATTACAAACACCTTAAGATGACAACTCAAGGGACGGTTAACAACCTCCTTTATCCTTGAAGAGGAGGGCTACGGGGCTACATTTTTTAAGGTAAAATGATGGTTCTCTATTTTTAACGCAAGCATTTATTTCCATTAATGTTTCTATCTCTCATTCTAGGTTTAAATCCCTTAGATTTACCTTGATTGACTAGTATTTGGTAATCTTTTAGGGTTCAGTGGATGCTTATTGCTAGATCCACTGAGATTCTGTTAGTTACCATCTATTTGTCACTGTATGGTAGATTGAGGAGATATGTTTTCACTGTCGGGGAGCATTAATATCCAATAAAGGCTATATTTCAAAAGGAAAATTATTAGGGTTCAATTTTTATAGCCAAATGAAGATCCGGTTCGGGAAATGACTATATGTCATCCTCCCCAATGTGAGGAAAAGGACCCGAGAACCTCTCATTTACCTTAGGACCTCAACCCCAGTAGCCCAATGCTTCAAGGAGTTCTTTTTCATATTTTTAGTTCAGTTTATTTTTAGCCTGCAAACCATTCACCTCCACTGTTTTTACAACACCCCTAATCCAAAGTGAAATTCACCTTTTTGAACCAATTACAAATCATTTACACGAAGAAAACCCATCCCTGTGTTCGACCCTAGAGCCACTATATTGTAGTAGCTAGGCTACGGCAGTAGGAGGAATTTAGGTATAAATTTTGTTGATTCCGGACCAACCTACTGACACATGAATCAAATGGCGCCGTTGCCGGGGATGGTGCCTTAGTGCAAGTGTTGATTTGTTAAACTTGTGATCCACATCACAAGTATTGGTGAAACTTCAACCCTTTTTGTCCTTACTTTTATTTTCCCTAGCAGTTCACTGTTAGGTTGATTCAATTTTTATACTATCCATATACAATTTCTATCTTCATTTTTTGCTAACATTAACCTTTTTGGTAGCTTTTTTTTGTTTTTTGTCTCTTATTGTTTTGTGTCAAGCCATAGGAGTTTATGCACCACTCGGGATAGGAACAAATGTTACAGGTAGATTAGAAAGGCAGTGTTCCCTAAGAACAGAGCTGTATGAGCATACACCTGCAGGTGATGGAGCTCTCCACTGAGGAGCAAGAGCTACTGTGGGGTCTAGCTGTAGAACCTAATGCATATAGATCAATGAGGATCATATACATCCTCCATGGCACCTTCAGATTGTGGCTCTCCCTCCAGAGGGATGGCAATTATCAAGCCCTACATCAGGCCTCCCTGGCTTCCCCACTTTCCATGGAATGGAGAGTGAAAATCCAAACTCACACATTCAGGAATTCGAGGAATTATGTAATACCTTTAAAGAGGACATCTTCAATGTGGATATGATGAGACTGAAGTTCTTTCCTCTAACTATGAAGGACAAGGCTAAAATCTAGCCCAACTCTCTAAGGCCGAGAACTATTAAGAATTGGGGAGATATGTAGGTTGAATTTTTAAAGAAATTCTTCAGCACTTATAAAACCAATAATTTGAAGAGGCAGATTTACACCTTTGCCGCCCAAGAAAATGAGATATTCTACCAGTGCTGGGAAAGGTACCTAGAGACCATCAAGGCCTGTCCTCACCATGGACGATACTGGATGTCAAGTTAATCACTTATAATGGAATTTACTCCCGCTATGAGGCGTTTGTTGAAACTATGTGGAGGGGACTTCATGAGCAAACATCCAGCGGAAGCCGCATAGGATGAACCCAACCCTAGGGAAGCAGAAAGGGTGAGGTCTGCAACCAATCAAAGGGGAGGCATGCACTCACTCCAAGAGGATATGGAGATGAAGGTAAAGCTATCTACCTTTGCTAGAAGACTGGAAGAGCTTGAAATGAGAAATCAACATGAGGTACGGGTAGTAGCTGAGGCCCCTGTACACATCCAGCCTTGCTTCATTTGCCAATCCACTTATCACCAAGGAGAGCATTGCCCAACTACTCCTTCAGTGAGGGATTTGATGGCTGAGCATGCCAATGTTGTGGGCCAATACAAGCCACCAACCAATGCCCAATACAGCAACACATATAACCTTAACTGGAGAAACCATCCTAACTCTCCTGGAAACCAAACCCTCTAGGATATGTACCCCCTGGTGCATAACAACAGTATGGTTCCTCATCTCAACCACAGCCGCCACCATCCTCATCTCCAATTGAGCAAGCTATTCTAAATCTGCGTAAGGTGGTAGGAAATTTTGTAGAGGAGTAGAAGACCATCAATGTGTAGCTAACTCAGAAAATTAATACTGTGGAGAGCACTCTTAATAGCAGAATGGATGGGTTTCAAAATGAAATGGCTCAAAATTTTGACACCCTGCAGTGTTCAATTTCAAGGTTGACTAACCAACTGCAAGTACAGGAAAAGGGAAAATTCCCTTCCCAGACATAGCCAATCTTAGAGGGGTCCATGAGATAACCTCTGCCAGTGAACCTGCCCCCATAATGGATGAAGTAAAGGCCATTATCACTTTGAGAAGTGGTAAAAAAGTTAAGCAGCCAGTGCCTAAATCTGTTGAGAAGACCAAGGAAGAAAAGGAAGTGGAGCCAGAACGGATAATTATAAAAGAAGATTCCATGAAGAAGAGCATGCCTCCTCCATTTCCTTAAGCATTAAAAGGTAAGAAAAAGGTCTCCAATTAGACTGAAATTTTAGAGGTGCTAAGGTAGGTGAAGGTCAACATCCCCCTGCTTGACATGATTAAACAGGTCCCAACATATGCCAAATTTTTAAAGGACCTGTGCACAGTGAAGATAGGGTTAAATGTCGACAAGAAGGCCTTCATGACAGAACAAGTCAGTGCCATCATTCAATGCAAGACTCATGTAGAGTACAAAGATCCGGGTTGCCCTACCATCTCGGTGAATATCGGAGGCACTATTGGATTTGGGGGCTAGTGTCAAACTGCTACCATACTCAGTGTACACGCAGCTGGGTTTAGGGGAATTAAAGCCCACTACCATTACCTTATCTTTGGCCGATAGATCTGTGAAAATACCCAAAGGCATAGTTGAAGATGTTTTGGTGAAGGTAGATAAATTTTTCTATTTGGTAGACTTCGCTGCCCTTGATACGTAGTCAGGCGTAATGTACCTAATCATGTACCTATCATACTTGGGAGGCCATTTTTGGCCACATCAATTGTCGGAATGGAGTCATACAACTCACATTTGGCAACATGACATTGGACCTCAACATCTTCCACCTAATAGCAAGCACAAATCAATGGAAGAGCAAGAACCAGTTGAAGTCTGCCTGATTAGCCTAGGTGCAGGAAAACACAGTGCTCACAAACTGCAGGAGGAATTGATGAAGAACAATGAAGGCTCACGGAGAATCTGCCTCGCCTCACTCCTCCAAAGACCATCGACTCCCCCAAAGATCACCGTGGCTGCAGTGCTTAAAACAAAGGCGTAAGCTAAAATCACGGGTACCACCACAACAGACATGGAGGACTTCTCCTCCTCGATCCGCCATGAACCTAAAGGGCTACCTGGCAGCAAAGGGTTTCTCGTGAGGCAACATAGAAGCCACTCCAATTTTTGTTAAACTTTTATTTGCTTTACTTTAAGTTTAATTTGTAGTTTTACATAATTTTCTTAATTTTAGATTTGTTTTCTTTGTAATTTTTCTCATTCTCAATTGAACATTCTCATAATTTTTGGTATTACAGGTGTAGTAGAAATCCTTCACCCTCTCGATCTCTACCTTAATCCAAGCATGGGCCGTGACCCGTGGAGCTACGCTTTAAGCCCGGTGCCCTTCCTCTCCACCTCTCGTCGGCAGAGCGACCCCTTTCCTTTGGCTCGGCACCGGCCGCTTCATGCACTGCCTCGCCGTCCACCCGTAGGTATGATACACGGGTTGGGCCTACTCCGCCATCTCCTGCTCACCTGCGACCATCCCAGAGGTCCCCACCTCCAACCATGGCCTGGACTTCGGACCCCTGCAAGTCATCTAGTTCGAGGCCACAGGAGCCCTACTCCCCACCTGTTCAAGGTCCAGCTGATGACCTACCCCTGACCGTCCCTCAGTTTCTATTATATCACGCCTTTCTTCCATCAAGTACCATTATAGGCAATTCAAACTGCAGCATCAGTAAGTGCACTACGACATATCAGGATTTTCCAACCTTGTCACGATCCCGAGCTCAGAGATTCTATGAGGCTTGTGCAACGGTACTTTAGAGCCTTTTATGACCTCGCGCCAGTTTCTTCACTCCCGGTGGTCATCGAAGTTCTACCATACCATGACATCCAGAGAAAGTACCTCATCCCATCATATCCATTTCCTCGATTGATGGCCGCGAGGGACACTTCAAGCATCCGATATTGCAACCCGGCATTCCATTTCCCTGTTGTCTTAGCCAACTCGGCTGACTACAAAGCTATGGCCCCACCCCTTGCCTAGGGAGATAGTTCGCATATTATCCAGAGACGTAACAGCAGGGTCTATACTTTTCCGGAGACAGCTTCCCCCGAGTATGCTCCTTATTGACCATATACTGCGATCCAACCTCTTCCCACTCCAACATACCGTATAGTGGAGAGGAGCTATTCTAGAGGCTCTATACCGCATATATGAGGGTTTTTGGTTCAGCCTTGTTGAGCTTTTCATGACATCCTTGTTCCACGTTGAGGACAAAGTCAACCGCATGAACCTGACTCGAGCTGAATCATTATCTCTCCTATTTCCGAGGATACTATGCCAGGTGTTAGAGCATATGGGTTTTCTTGTTTAGCCTCGATTGGAGCGCCGCCAACATTACGAGTCGATTCCTACTGTTGATAGGTGGCGCCTTTAATTCGCAGGCTCAAAACCTCCCACCTCGTGACATAGCCGATATAGCATCGACGATCTGCACATGATACAGAGCCCTAAATTGCACCATGGGCAACCCAATGGGCCACGCCTCCATTACCTACACCGCTAATCCTCTCAGACTGTCTCCAAATTCCTTACAAAGGCCGCCTTTCTGGACTCCAGGTAGCACGATTTAGTGCCTCACCACTATCTCCATACATCCACTCCTGGATTTTCTTCGCTATTATGGATACCCGCACCTTCTCTGGGCCACACCAACATCTTTTACGACTGCCCATACCACCTTAGCTAAGAAGATGACACACACAGAGGCCCTCCGTCACTCAGACCACCTCCTTGCTTGCACAGAACCACGCCATCCTCGTGCTGATTCAGAGTCACCTAGGCCTGCCTCTTATCTCTCCATCAGTACCTACTCAGGCCTTTTCAGATCATCCTCCAACAGCAACAACAAATTCTCCTCCAGCTTCATCAGCAGCTCCTTAGCCTGCCTATGCAGAGGATGACATACCACCATCTGCTCACCATTGAGGAGGTATCACTTCCTTCTCTAACTTTCCAATCCGAGCCCCATTGAGGACAATGAGACATTTAGTTGGGGGGAGAGTTAGCGAAGGAAGTGGCTTTTATATTTATGTTTTGTTGCTATTTTGAGCAAGTTTTTTTTTTTTTTTTGTGAAGATTAATTACTTGTTGTTTAGTTTCTGTTTGTGCAGTTGTTTGTTTTGGTTGTGAAGTTGTTAGTTTCTTTTTGTAAAGTTGAAAAATATAGCCACATATCTTTTTATACATACCATACAGCTCACACTTATAGTTTGCAAAATTACACCCATTTTTTTTGTGTTTTGCCTAACTTGCAGTTTGAAAAATTGAAACATTGTCCAATGTTGTTGATGATAGATTGGTTCCATGCTTAATTAAGTGGATGACATATCAGCCTTTTCGTATCATCTCAACAAAGAATAAACAAATTCCCTCCTCCGCCATCGCACTTCCTTAGCTCCATTTAAGGCAGAGGATGACATACCACCATCCGTCACCATTGAGGAGGGAGATTACCTTCCTCTAACTTTCCAATCCGAGCCCCATTGAGGACAATGAGACATTTAACTGGGGAGAGTTAATAAGGAAGGCTTTTAAGTATTTATAAGTTTTGTTGCTATTTTGAGCAAGTTTTTTTTTTTTTTTTTTTTTTGTGAAGCATTTCAATTACTTAAGTTGTTTAGTTTCTGCTTGTGCATTTGTTTGTTTTGGTTGTGAAGTTGTGTTAGTTTCTTTTTGTAGTTGGAAAAAATATAGCCACACATCTTTTATACATACCTACATGTACCACACTTATAGTTGCAAAATTACACTCCATTTTTTTGTGTTTTGGCCTAACTTGCAGCTTGAAAATTGAAACATTGTCCAATGTTGTTGATGATAGATTGGTTCCATGCTTAATTAAGTGGATGATTAGTTAAATTTGAAGCCTAACCTTTTTCTTCCACCTCTACTAATCACACACGCAGGCACAGGTTCAACAAAGAGTCGAAACTCGCCTAATCCCCTAAATCTGCAAAGCATATCCTAGTTTCATTTACTACCTTCAATAGGTTAAGGACCCCCCCAGTAAAAGAAGGCCAATGAGTCTTCCAAAATAAAACGAAGAGAAAAGGAAAAAAAAGAGAAAAAGAAAAAGAAGAAAATTGTTATGCTTTGCCTTGAAACCCGAGCACGGTCCGAGGGGTATAAGGCGAAAGTCTTTAAAGCCTGGTGCCTTAAGCCAACTGGTTGGGAGCCACCGACTTAGTTCTCGCTACATGGGTGAGTGGGTGACGTTGAGCGAGTTGTAGGTGTTGGAGTCTTGAAGTCATTCGAAGTCCGAGGTGAGACTTGAAGAGTTTGTGGTTGAAAAACCCTTATCACTTGATGCCCTAAGCCTTAATTGGTTGGGAGTCATCGGTGGACTCCTCGCATGACTTTATGAAGTGGATTCTCAAAGATTGCACCCCCGCAACATAAAAGAATTTTGGAATAAGAACAGATCCCCGATCTATTTAGGCCGGCTTTAGTGTACTAGGGTCAGCAGTTTGGTCAAAGAGTGCAAATAGTCATTGCCGAAAACTAATCATATAAACACTTAGATTTTGCTGGAAACTCTAGGTTGATTCTCTAGAGAAGGAAACTCTTTTGATACTGAATTTTGTATGGTATCCACTCTCTCGTGATGGTTATTGGGCAGGGTTTCGCGATTCCTTTGCCGAGGGTTAGGCATTGTCATCCACATACTAAATACTCATTTTCGAGAACATAATTTTGTTATTATTCTGTGTGTCGCTTCCTTTCTTTCTTTCATTGCTAAGAACTAGCAATGTGTCGGTTAGGAGGATTAGTGCCCAAAAAGTGATATTTTGAGCCCTATTTATTGTAGGTTTTGAGCACTTTTTGTGTACTAATCAACCGAATTAGCCCGATTTGCACATTAAGGTCCTGATTATTCTACTGATTGCATTTTGTGGCTAATTTTATAGTTTTTGCAAGCTATTTATGCCAAATTTGTCGAGTCATCCAAGCATGAAGAATTCGAGTCGAACATAGCATTGCAGATCAGAAATCGAAAGGAAAGAAGAGCAGAAGAGGCAAGGGAAATGAGGAAATTCAGAAAATTTTGGCACCCTACGAAAATTTTGCACCCTGCGAAAGTTGCTTCTGCATTTGTGATTTTTTTAGCCCCTTTTAACTTTTGGTTGACCCACTTTTTGCATTTTACCATTTTTGCCCTTCATGTATTATGGGTATTGAGGGTATTTTTGTATTTTTTCTTATTTGAGCACTATATAAGCTCAAAGCAAATCTTGTAAGAGAAACTTTTCATTCCCGTGATCTCGACATACAGAGTTAATCATGGAGTTCACTCCATTTTCTTTTCTCTCATTTTCTCTATATTCTTCCACTTTTCTCGGATATACAAACACCCCCTTTGAGGGATGACAACCTCAAGGGTGGTTGATCAAAACCTCCTTTTATCCCTTGAATATGAGGGCTACTTGGGCTACAATTTTGAGTGTAAATGATGGTTCTCTGCTTTCTTTAACTAAAGCATTTATTTCCATTAATGTTTCTATCTCTCATTCTAGGTTTAAATCCCTTAGATCTACCTTGATTGACCAGAATTTGGTAATCTTTTAGGGTTTAGTGGATGCTTATTGCTAGATCCACTGAGATTATGTTAGTTGCCATCTATTTGTCACTGTAGGGTAGATTAAGGAGATATGTTTTCACTGTCGGGGACCATTAATGTCCAATAAATGCTATATTTCAAAAGGAAAATTATCAGGGTTCAGTTTTTATAGCCATATGAAGATCAGGTTCTAGAAATGACTATATGTTATCCTCCCCAACACGAGAAAAAGGACCCGAGAACCTCTCATTTACTTTAGGACCTCAACCCCAGTAGCCCGATGCTTCAAGGAGTTCTTTTTCATATTTTTAGTTCAATTTATTTTCATCCTGCAAACCATTCACCTCCACTGTTTTTACAACACCCCTAATCCAAAGTGAAATTCACCTTTTTAAACCAACTACAAATCATTTACACAACGAAAACCTATCCCTGTGTTCGGCCCTAGAGCCACTATATGGTAGTAGCTAGGCTACAGTAGTAGGAGGAATTTAGGTATAAATTTTGTTGATTTCGGACCAACCTACTGGCACACAAATCAAAACCATAATCATTTCATATTTTCTTAACATAATTTAAGTCAAGAAAACCACATTTTTTTTTTCATTTGGGCATTTATAACATAGATATGAAAACATATACATTGGTAAACATTAAAATGTATGTATATATATATATATACATATATATTCATAAACATTTACATTTTCCCCCACCTTGGTTATTTTAGCCCTTTTTCCTCAAAAAAAACAACTTTCCACCTCCACCCTTGTCCTTAATCACTTTCCTCCTGCAAGTCACATTATCCATAAAATCCATTAACATCCATACCTTAATCATGTTCAATTAAAAAATTAACTATAATATACTTTCAAGCAACCCTTAAACATTTAATCATTTCCAATTGATTAAAATCAATTGAACTCAACCTCTTTTTTTTTTTCATGCTTTTCTTAAGCTAACTCATGGAAATTACTACCCAATACCATAGCCTGTAACATGCCATGAAACGATCGTGTCAAAACCTGGCTATTCACATCGACATAACCATGCAACCTGCACACTTGGTGCAAAACATAAATTTTAAGCCACGTTCTGATAAGCCACTATCCTCTACTGGCACATGGCTGGAATCTTGACTCAATGGGCTTTCCATAGACTCCAAAAACACCCAAAACAAAGTTTGGACGAAGAAGTTATGGTCGTTCGAAGTCGGAGGCCAACAATCAGAAAAATGACCATTGTGTCCCACCGAGAATTAGTATGGTGGTGCACTTTGAATGAATTTCTAAGTTCCAAGGTATCAGAATTTGGATATACCTATTTCACGGAGATATGCTCTCCTATCAGTCTAGTTTGCCCAACAATTTGAATCACTCAATTCAAATGAGTGATGTTCAAGTTATTGCCAAAACGATGTCATGGGGTCGAAGGGAAAAATGGAACAACACCTCCCTTGGACACACACACACACATGCCCTTAAACAGAAATTAACCCGAGTAGGAGATACAACCCCTACCTCAAATAGCATGATTTCCCGGGACATCGCTTTTTCTCGGTTTTCGAAAAAACCCGAACCTTGGGCTTTGGCGAAATCTTATGATTCTGGTACCCACACGTAGTTCTCTTTGCGTAGAGCAACTTTAACTCCCATCTTGTCGAGTTTCGACCGACGAAAACTCGTGAATGGAAGAGAAGATTGCTTCCTCTATTATCTCTCTCTTTCACGCCCACTCTCTGTCTCTTCTCTTTCATTTTTGTTTTTTTACTTTTCCCTTTATTTTCACTTTTCCATTTCTTTTTCTTTTCGTTGTCTCTCCTCCACTCCTCCAACGAATTGGTCTTCCAAGACCAAAAATGGTTTTGACTTTAAGCAAGTGAGAGGAAACTTCCTCTCACTTTCCAATATTCTTTTTTTTTTAAAGATATTTTGGAAAACATCTTCATCTCTGTTCATCCTCTATCTCTCCCCACTTTCCATGTGTCTTCCTCATACGGAGTCATGTGGCAGCCACATAGTCATGCCATGTGGCACCTGACACCTCGTACCTTGAAAAACGTGAAATTTTAACTATCTCGAAATTCAACAAAATTCGACTGGGTAGC
Source organism: Tetrastigma voinierianum (assembly GCA_016808115.1). Lineage (NCBI taxonomy): Eukaryota > Viridiplantae > Streptophyta > Magnoliopsida > Vitales > Vitaceae > Tetrastigma > Tetrastigma voinierianum. The sequence continues at coordinate 1,179,170 of JAEQBH010000138.1, read as the reverse complement.
TAGATTTCGCGAGATGAATTCAACAGTGAAGTCCATTTCATCATCCTAGATCTAGAAAAATTAAAGATTTTTTATCCAACGACAAATTATCGTTTTGCCTTTTTCCTGAAAAATTACATTTTTCTAGGGTTTTACATTCTCAACCCTTAAAATAGTTTCATTTAAATCTGTTTTAGTTCCTTTAGACTCAATACATTATTCTGAACATTTTCGATTCTTTGAGGCTCCTTTTTCGAAAATTACTATTCATTTGACTTTTTCCCAACTAAATTTCCATACTTATCTAAAAACGAAATTTACTATTCATGAAAAAGAAATTCAGGTCTTATAAAGGTCGCTGACTGCGGTCCTACGTAATCGAAAACATTACTAAATCTTCGCTTATGGGAAAAAATGATAAGAATATCTGGAAATGCATGATTTGTGTTTTGAATTATTTATTGTATATGAAAGTGCATATTTGGAATGATCAATGAACCGTAAATGAATGTATATGAAATGAATATATGTATTGTATTTGCATTGATCATTCAAAAATATTCAAAAGCATGGTTTAGAAAAAATTGCATGATTTGACTTAAACTGAAATGGAAGAGTACTATATAGAACCACTAAGCATGAAAATGCTTAGCGCGTTGCTTTTATCATCGCGTAGGTACCGAGTGAACATGTACAAGTTAATGCAGACCAAGTAGTTGAATCGTAGTCATCACAAAGTCACATGGAGGATAAGTAAAGCTCTGTCATATGCATACATGAAATTATTCGACTCATTTTGTACAAACACTATTATGAAAATTGAACTCTGATTATTTTTGTAAATATTTTGATATTGAAAATGGCTAATAATGCCTCATTGTATAAAGGTAGGAAATGAACCAAATGGGCATGAAATGCCACATCGAATGAAATAAAAAAGAGTTTTGTGATCAAATGATGGGCCCCCTTTATGTTAAAGGGGTATTTACTTTTATATATATATATATATATATATATATATATATATATATATATATATATATATATATATATATTTTCGCATTGAGTATTTGAAATGTGTTTGGAAAGTAATTGTATTTGATTATTCGAAATGATTCGTAAAAAAGAAAAAAAAAAAGAGCGAGGATCGTTGGCCCCCGAGCCCGAGTTCTACCCGAGTCGAGCCTGCACGGCAAGGCCAGGGCCACTCGTAACATTTCCTAAATAGATCTTGTTTGTGTTTCTTCTAATTGAAATATAAAAAAAATATTGGATCAATCCACATTGGTTTTATGTCTATTAATTGAAAATTAAAAGAAAGATTGAATGTTTGGCATCCCTAGATATAACAAGGGACCCTTATGCATGAAACATCTAAAAAAATGCAAACGTTTGCTCAATCTGTCTTGTTTATGTGTTTTCTAATTGATACATCCAAAATATATGAATTCTTAAATCAATACACATTGTTTTAATGTTTAGTAATTTAAAAATACAAGAAATATTGAATTTTTGGCATCCCTTGGTACAACGAGGGACCCTTGAACATGAAACATCTAAAAAAGAGCAAACGTTCCCCTATTCTATTTTCTTTGTATGTCTTCCAATTGAAACATAAAAAATAAATGAAATCTTCAATCAATCCACATTGTTTTTATATCTAATAGTAAAAAAATAAAAGAAAGATTTAATCTTTGGCATCCCTAGATAAAACAAGTGATATTTGTGTGTCTTCTAATTGAAACATCCAAAATATATGAAACCTTCAATCATTCCATATTGTTTTTATGTCTAGTAATTGAAGAACAAAATAAAGATTGAATCTTTGGTATCCTTAGATAAACGAGGGACCCTTCCGCATGAAACCTCTAAAAAAGAGCAATCGTTTGCTCATTTATTCTTGTTTAGGTGTCTTCTTGATGAGTTTAAAAATCATCTATTTTTAAGCCCATTTTTCATGTATATTTAAGCCTTAAAAGTTCAATTTAATGTGAAATTATAGAGTCTTAACCCAGATTTATGTTTTCTAGGAATTTAAGGAAAAGAAGTAGCAATCAGCATTATGTAGCAAAAGCAGTAATGTCGCGACATTGACTGAAGAAGGTCACAACACCAACTCAATGTGGCGACATCATGAGAAGAGTGTCCTGACATGATTTCAATGTCGCGACATCAACCACGACATCAACGCAATGTCATGACGTTAACAACAATGTCGCGACATCACAACGCAATGTCACGACATCAGAACATAGCCTCAATAGTAAAGCGACATCACAATAGCAATGTTGTGACATCAAAGAAATCCTAAACACTATAGATTTCAGCTAAGATTTCAACTTGCCTTTAGGATAGAAATAACACAAGTAGGAAAATTCCCTACCTCGTGGAGTTTGACGAAACTCCAAGATTTTGGTATCCATACATAACCCTCGTTGTGTGGATCAACTTTGCCTTCTGCTTAGATGAAAACTTACGGTCTGATTTTCGTAGATCTTAGAAAGAAGCGAAGAGAAAAAATAAAAATAATTATCTCTCTCTCATTCTCGTTCTCTCCCGCGCCTTTTTTGACTTTTCTTTTTGTTTTTTGTTTTTTATCCTTTTTATTTTATTTATTATTATTATTATTATTTGGATACATGGCTCATATTGCCTCATTCAGGTTCCTTTTTGCCCTGAAACAATTTATATCTTTTCATTTCAATTTATTTTAAATGAATTTAACTCAAGCCATTTCCTGACTTTCGAGATTTTCGTAAAAATCTTGTCCCTGAAGTCACTGACAGCTCATCACCCAGAAAATCGTAAAATATTCTGCTTAACTCAGAATTCGACGAAACTTTTCTGGGTCACTAGATTTGGCGAGACAAATTTAACGGCACAATCCGTTTCGTCATCCGAGATCTAGAGAATTTTCTAGGCTTCCCTGAACCCTTATGAAAAATTATTATTTTTATTAACATTTTACCATTTTTGAAATTTTCTAATTTTCCCAAGTTTTACATTCTTCTCCCCTTAAAAGAATTTCGTCCTGAAATTCACACACACTAGCACAAACAATCACATGCATATGCTACACAATCGAACAATACTCTTTCCCATAGGCGTGAGAATAGAAACATACCTTGAAGAGTCGATCGACGGCCTACGCCGAGGTATCACGACGTAGACACGCCCTTGGCCGCCAAAGTTCCGACCGCTCCGTGTCGCCGGCGTGCTCGTATAGCACTCGTATGAACCGGTTCCTTCCGACCCATATCGGGGTGAGAAGGAACAAACTATGTCCGCACTTGTCCCACCGGCACCGGACCGGCCGGCCCGAACCCCGAGATCCCCGACCGCGAGCAACTCATATGTCCAGCCGATGACAATAGAAACATGTCATCTACTCGGTTAAATTTCAAAGGTTTCCGGGACACTCGTGGAACATAAGCTTCCTCTGTCTTCTTTCCAACCGGTGCTAAGGCCGATCCTCCTTCCTGCCACTAATCCCCGCTTCCACGCATGCTCTGTGCCCTTTCTATCTCTCTCTCTCTATGGCCAAAGCTGTCCTAACCATAGAGTCCATGTCCTGTAGGTAGAGACCCACAATCTTACCCCGAATGGACAATTTCAATCCATTCTCAAATCTCCTGACCTTGGCCATGTCTGTGGCCACATAGTCATCACCAAAACGTGCCAACTCCATGAATCTAGCAACGTACTCCATTACTGTCATCGTTTCCCGCTTCAACTCTAGGAACTCTTTGGCCTTTGCATGTTTAGCAATGGCCGAAAAATACTTGCTCATAAAGAGCCCATGGAACTCTGCCCAAGTCATTGCCTCTATGTCCCGAGAGGTCTTAACCCAGTCCCACCACACTTGGGGACCCTCTAGCTAGAACGCTAGCCTAGTATGATTCGCCCGCATTGGAGGTAATATCCATAGCTCTAATACCTTCGACCAAGAAGAGTCACTTGGGTCTAACACCACCATCGAATCCTTCCCCCGTAATGCTCCGAGGCCGATGTGACTCAACCGAAGGTTACTCGGACCTCCCTGACTACCAACTACACTAGCTTGTGTAATGGCAGCAGCTGTAACCCCAACAGCCTCAGCAAAGGCCTGCTTGTCAAAGATAGGTGGTGCCTGGCTGGCACCTCGTGGACAATCTCTATGTCCCCAGCCTCGACTTGCCATCTACACATGTTAAATGGAAACAAACTTTATTTAATCCCATTTTAGTCTAGCTAGTAATGCACATTCCAATTACTGATAGACTTAACAACCATGAACTGATCTGTTCATCACCTAAGTGGTGCTCATTGCCAACCACTCCTTTTTATTTATTTCAATAAAATTCAACACTTTCAGGTTCATTTCATTTTCCGAACCCCTAAGGTTATGGTTCCTAACCTTAGCATTCCATTTTTTTTCCTATATACATTATGCCATGTATATAATTTTCCCCGCAATAACCACGAAATCACATTTCCCATATACATCATACCGTGTATATGTCTCTCCACACAATTTGTAACACACAATTACGCAATCACAAACATGGAACACATATCTGAACACAACATGAAACACCATGCATGCTGTGGTCTAAACCTGTCCCATGAACTCCTAGGTATTAGTGTACCTAAACTCCGATACCAAGCTATGGCGCTGGTATCAATTTCAACACAATAGACATGGCCTAAGCCTATGTCCCTCAAGACCTAGGTAGTTGTATACCTATGCTCTGATACCACACTATGAAGCTAGTATCAGACATCAAGCGCCAAGTAATCATAACCAGGCACTACACTGCAACTCCATATCCTAGGCCCATGCCCAGCACGCTATAGGTAATCGTATACCTTAGCTCTGATACCATGCTGTGACACCCCTATCCCGGGGGTCCCATTGACAACCCGTCAACCTGCGACAACTTGTAAATATCGGGTGTCCCGATATCACACTCCTTTGTCTCATATATTGAGACCCATTCCTGCATATTTAATTCACAAATATACAAAAACATATGATAGACTATTTAACCAACAGTCCATTTAGACAACAAAAAAGGTATACATGTTTTGGTTCTGCTTGAATATAATACAAGACATAAACAAAACCAAACAAAGCCGCATTCGGCTCTCATCCCTCATGCGGGTCAGACGCCTGTACCGGTCATGTACCTTAAAGGGGGTCCCAAGACGGGGTGAGTAATGGCCAGTAGAAAGTTTTCCTACAAGGGTTACTTCCCACCTAAAATGCACACGCAAATCTGGCCAAGATATTAAACATCAATCACATTTCATTACAATTTATGCAACATTATATGAAATGTTCCATGTCATGGGCCATGAGATAATTCATGCTCACTACCCGAGTCCCAACCGACTCCACACCTCGCACTGCCAACCGAAACCAAATGCATCGTATTTAACCCAACGACTCAAACCATGTGACAACCCTCCAATTTTTAATTTATCATTTCATGATTTTCTTTCTTTTCGCGCTACTCCGATTTTCTGCCACCGTAGACGCTGTACGCATTTCAACATTTTCGCGAACTTACACGCTGTGATTCATGTCTAACCGTGAATAACATTTGGGTCTTTTCAATTTAGGCGGATCTACCCCAACTCTGTCTCGCCCCCCAAAAACATGTAATGATCTTTATTATTATTTGTACAACCATGAGTTCGATCTTGACGTTGTCCCATTTCCGAGCTCACCACTCATTCACCAAGAATGGTGAATAATAGTATCATGCACCCACACCCGACTCGACGCGATGTGACCATGCATATGAAATGCATGTGATGCCACGCATTTTCCTTCATGTTACATGTATATATGAGTGCTATGAAACATTAATACACCATGGACAATTATTATTTTACGTATACTCCATCTGATGCAATCCATGTTAATACATCAACATATATTAACATGATTTTTACACAACAAAGATATTATTTAATATTTTACAAAAATAACACACAAATGACCCACTCCCTGACTCACATAAAACAGACACCTCTTGGTCCTCCTTCACTAAGCCGCTACCGACCACTCGACACACCACAAAACCCGAAGACATCAGTCTTAAAATCAAAACCAAACCCGAATCCCGCCTAAACCGCCCGAACAACTCAAAATTCAGCCAGACTGGCCCAAAAAACAACCCTAAAATTCAACCGCATCGTCCGAAGTAGTTCCAAAATTCCTACACTACCCAAAATCGGATCGAATTTACTACTTTCACGAATCTTTTTAAGCCAATCCTAAGCCATTAAATGACCTTTAGGTTGAAATAACACAGAGGGAAAATTTCACTCCGTGGAGCAGAGTTTGACGAAACTCCAAGATTTTGGTATCCACGCGTAACCTCCGTTGTGTGGATCAACTTTGCCTTCTACTCCGACGAAAACTTACGGTCCGATTTTCGTAGATCCTAAAAACAAGCGAAGAGAAAAAATACAAATAAATACCTCTCTCTCATTCTCGTTCTCTCCCACACCCCTTTTGACTTTTCTTTTTGTTTTTTGTTTTTTATCCTTTTTATTTTATTTATTATTATCATTATTATTTGGATACATGGCTCATATTGCCTCATTCGGGTTCGTTTCTGCCCCAAAACAATTTATTTCTTTTCATTTCAATTTATTTTAAATGAACTTAGCTCAAGCCATTTCCCGACTCCCGAGATTTTCGTAAAAATCTTGTCCCTTAAGTCACTGACGGCTTATCACCTAGAAAATTGTAAAATATTCCGCTTGTCTCATAATTTGACAAAACTTTTCTGGGTCACTAGATTTTGCAAGACGAATTTAACGACGCAGTCTGTTTCATCATCTGAGATTTAGAGAATTTTCTAGGCAATTTATTATTTTAATTAACATTTTGCCATTTTTCAAATTTTCCAATTTTCCCGTGTTTTACAACATCAACTGCGAAATCAACGCTATGTCGCGACATCATAACATAGCCTTAGTAGTAAAGTGACATCAGACATTCAATGTCACGACATCACAACAGCAATGTCACTACATCAAAGAAAGCCTAAACATTGAAGACTAATATGAAAATTAGTCAAAAAGGGAAGACCAACACATACTCACTGGGTCAAGATCTGTAATTGTTCATTGGCTTTGAATTATTTGTTTTAGTGAAGGGTCTAAATTGAAAATTTTAAGGATCCAAAAATTGAAGTTTAATTAGAATTGATATCACAATTGAAATGCTATAGAGGACAAATTGCTGATTTGATTGAAATGAAAAATGTCCTTAAAAATCAATTTTTATTGTTAGAGGACAAACAAATAGTCTTTTCTTTGCTTGAGGACAAGAAAAACTTTAAGTTTGAGAGAGTTTGATAAGTTTAAAACTTATCTATTTTTAAACCCATTTTTCATGTATATTTAAGGCTTAAAAGTTCAATTAAATGTGAAATTATAGAGTCTTCATCCAGATTTATGTTTTTCAAGAATTTAAGGAAAAGAAGCAGAAATCAGTAGAAAAGAAGCAACAACCAGCATTGTGCAACAGAGCAGCAATGTCGCGACATTAATTGAAAAATGTCTCAACACCAACTCAATGTCGTGACATCGGGTGACCTATGTCGTGACATCATGAGGAGAGTGTCTTGACATGATTTCACGTCAGCGACATCAAACACGACATCAAATCGCGATATTATCAACGCAATGTTGCTAATATCGTAACATAGCCTTACATTGAATGATATCGTATTATCTAATGTCGCATTGACTAAAGACTGTAACATTAACCCAATGTCGCGACATCAAGACTTTGAGTCATGACATGGCTGAAGGGATAAGAACATATGGTCCAACAATGTCGTGACATCAAACTGCAATGTTACGACATAAGAATTTAGTAACATTCAGGAAATGTTGTGGCACTAGTGGCAACATCAAAGCAATGTCGCAACATCACAATTGCAATGTCACTACATCGGCCACGACATTGCCTAGTCACTCAAAACTCGGAAATGCCATAGCATATTTTCAATGTCGCGACACCAGATTCGAACCACGACTTTGCATTTTTGATGTTGCGACATCGGCCACGACATTGACATGACATTAGAGGTTGGGACAAAATTATTTTGGGCTTTTCGAAGTTCATGATTTTCGCTTCATTTTTAGGGCTCAATGTCTGAAGCCTATAAATATAGCTCTTTAGGAGGGTGCACAAGTAGCTCTCGCCAAAGAAGTTTCGAGCTGAGGAGTTGAATTTTCTGGCATATATATATATATATATATATATATATATATATATATATATATATATATATATATATATATATATATATTTTGTTTTTTTTTTTCTATATTTTTAGTTTTTTTTCTAGCATTATCTTTCTTTTAGGATTAGAGTAGTGGATTTGGGACGAGATTTCGAGCTAAATTTATTTTCTATCTAGTTTCATTTATGTCTGAATTCAAGTGGAGTCTGGATATTTTTTTGGATTTTAGTTATTTCAATTTGATTCCAATTTCAATGAATTTGTTTAATCAACTAGTCATTGTTATTTAGAATCCAGTTATGAAAGGATGAGCTCCCTCTGGGAATGAATTTGTTGTTTTGATTTTTGTTTATAGACTAAAATGTTATTTTAGGTAGAAACCTGGATGTATTTAATTGTCATTGCTCTATTAATGAGCTGTTCTAAATATCAGTTGATGAGAATCAAAGCACAAAAGATCCGTGATACCAGCTTCTACAACAAATATTGGGAATTCAATCTTAATCATGGAAAATTTAGATTCGGGAGACTGTGAAACCTTGGAGACACCTAATATACTTCTATTTCCAAGTGTTTTGAGTTTATTACTATTTTGATTTGGAGTTATTTTATTTTAGAAAGATTTATTCTCTAAGTCAAAGTAGAAGTTGCTTTACTGAATTTAGAAAGTTTGTTTTGCTAGTCAAATAGGAGTTGCTATTTCCTTTGTTAGAAAATATTTACTTCAGATTTGGTGTTGATTTGGTGTTGATTTGTTGCTATTTTTGAGTTGATTTGGTTCTTATTTGTTCCTGATTTGCTGCTATTTTGGAGCTTATTTGGTGCTGATTTGTTCCTGATTTGGTGATGATTTGCGGTTGATTTATTCCAGATTGCAGCTGATTTTATTTCCAAGCCTTATCATAGAATTATCTAGTTTCCTTTTTTTTAGTGTGTTTCTTTAGGAAAAAGTATGTTAGGAAAAAGAATTAGCCAAGGTTCTTGCTCTCTATAAGCAACGGGTCAAGGTCTTCCATCCAAGCCATATACTAGAGTGGTTCTTTCAAGCTAATCCGATTACGGGTCTCCTCACAAGTGGACAGGGTTCGTATCATTTGGTATCAAAGCAATAGGTTATATTTTCTTATTTGCCTATATTTTACGTTTATTTTTTCTTTTCTTCTTGTCCGAACCCAATTTAGTCACCACTTCCATCTGTTCCTTCTAAATTTCGTTTGACCACCAATTTTAGTCACAACCTAATATCTACTCCATCCCAAGTCCGATTTTTTTCATTCTTGATCGGATATAACTTTTGTTTGTTTTTTTTTAATTTTTGAACAGTCTATTCTGGGTTACAAAAAAAAAAAAAAAAAGAAAAAGAAAAAGAAAGCAAAGGGAAAGGATTTGATCATATGAAAAAAATTCAAGCCTAAAAAACTCCAGAATGCACTAGCAAAATTTGTGTCCTTTTTTTTTTTGTTGCTTTAAGTAAGGCTTGAATATTGGTTAATGCCACCAACCTGTCATTTGATAGGTTTTTTTTAAATTTAATTTTGCGAAAAAAATATGATTTGTTTGATTAGTTCCAAAATAACTAAAAGAGAAATTCTGAGTGGAAAAAGGCAAGAGTAGTAAGAATATTAGAGTGAGAAAAGCAAAATATATTGTGTGAAAACACAAGTGAACCGAGTGAATCATTCTTTGAGTGAAAACACGTGAGGGAGTGATTTGTGAGCTCCTATTTTTTTCTCTAACCTTGTTTTTGCAGCACTAGGTCAAACAACGACACGTCTGAAGGTGTGGCAAGAGGAGTTGGCATGAAGTTTATTATACAAGCCTTAACTAGCGAAGTACAGAGAATGTTTAGGGCTGAATTGGAACAATTGCATGAGAGGGTGGAGCAAAGCTCAGGCACCCACTCTAAACCCTCCCACAAAGGCATAAAAGGAGAGGTTGCCAAGAAGAGGCACTGCAGAAGAAGAAGAGTATGATGGAGAAGTTTTAAGGATGAATGATCATGATTCGACATAGTAAGATTGTGGAGGCATGGGGGGGAGACATAGAGATGCTAGGGAATCCGGTGCTAATAATTGGGAAACATTAAGTTGAAGATTCCACTCATTCCAAGGAAAGAATGACCCCGAGGCATATCTTGAGTGGGAGAGGAAGGTGGAGTTGGTTTTTTATTGTCACAATTATTTCGAAAATAAGAAGGTGAAACTTGCTGCCATAGGGTTCTCAGACTATGCAATAGTATGGTGGGACTAATTAGTTTTGAATATGAGACGGAATAGGGAGCCAACAGTGGAAACATGGGAAGAGATGAAGAGGGTGATGATGCGAAAGAGATTTGCTTCAACTTACTACTATAGGGAGTTGTACAACAAGTTTCAAAAATTGAGGCAAGACAATTGTAGTGTGGAGGAGGATTATAAGGACATGAAGGTTGCAGTGGCTAGAGCAAATTTTGAAGAAGATCGAGAGGCTACAATGGCGAGGTTTCGCAAGCCACCATGGATCAAAATGTGGTGAATCAAGAACACATAGAGTTGTAGGATATGGTGCATATGGCTATCAAGATTGAGAATCAAGTGAAGAGGATGGACAATAGCAACACACATTCTGAACCTAGTCCAAGCTCATCTTAGAAGTCAAATCAATGGAGGAAGGAAGATAAGCCACCTAACGCTAAGCCCAAAATAGAACAAAAACAAGAGATGACCAGCCAAGGAAATCAAGGTACCCACTCTTCACTAATCGATTGTGATATTAATTGTCGAAATGCCAAGGCAGGGTCATAGCAAGTCAATGTCCGAACAAAAGAGTTATGGTGATGCAAGACAATGGTGAGATTGAAACATACCATGAATCGGATTGTGATTCTATGCCAACCTTGGAGGATGGAAATGATGAGGAATGCGCTGCCTAAGGAGAATTATTGGTTGCAAGGAGGGCTTTAACTGTGCAAGTCAAGGAAGAGGACGAGGTGCAACGAATTAACATTTTTCACACTAGGTGCCATGTCCAAAACAAGGTATGTAGTGTGATCATTGGTGGTGGAGTCGGGAGACTAATGTGTCGCTAGCACCACCCTAGAAGGAGAAATTAGGTCACAACAATGACACTGACCATAAGGTTGCAAATGGTTCGAATAATAGTGGGGAATTGTGGGTGCAAAAGCAAGTGCCTTGGCCATTTTCAATCGGGAAGTATCAGATGAGGTCTTCTTTGTAGGCCGTCCTCATGTATGCTTCACATCTTATTAGGCGGCCTTGGAAATTCTTGATAAAAGAGTAAACTGCTTCAGAATCATTTCAAGCCATGCCGCACAAGAATCTTATCACTCTTGTAACATTAACACCAAAACAAGTGTATGAAGATCAAGTGAGGTTAAAGGAAGAGTGTGATTCAAAAAAGAATGAAAAAGAGAGTGAACAAAAGAAAAAGAGTGGAAAAGAGAGTGAACAAAAAAAAGGTGTGAAAAAAAAAATATCAGGAAGTGAACTATGAAAGAGGAGGGGAAACAAAAAGAAAGGAAAACTTCTTTACCAAAGATAGTGAGCTTAAGAGTGCTTTTTATTCTAACAAGCTTATGTTTGTACTTTTGTATAAGGAGATGCTTTTGAACAATAACGATCTTGATTCTTCTTTGTATAGTGTTGTTTCTTCCTTGTTACAGGAGTTCAAGTATGTAATCTCTGAGGATGATCCTAAGGGTTTGCCACCAGCGGAGACAAAAGAGCTTCAAAGCCAAGTGGAGAAATTGATTAGTCCATGTGTTCTACATGTATTACTTGAAACCAAAAAAGATGGACTGTGGAGGATGTGTATTTATTTTCATGCCATCAACAACATTATAGTTAAGATTCGAGGACGAATCTTTTTGAGGAAGGGGGGAATGATGAAAATCAAAGCACAAAGGATCCGTGATACCAGCTTCTACAACAAATATTGAGAATTCAATCTTAATTAGGGAAAATTCATATTCTAGAGGCTGTGAAACCTTGGAGACACCAAATATATTTCTATTTCCAAGTGTTTTGAGTTTATTACTATTTTGATTTGGAGTTACTTGATTTTAGAAAGATTTATTCTCTAAGTCAAAGTAGAAGTTGCTTTACTGAATTTAGAAAGTTTGTATTGCTAGTCAAACAGGGGTTGTTATTTCTTTAGTTAGAAAATATTTACTTCAAATTTGGTGTTGATTTGCTGCTGATTTGTTGCTATTTTGGAGCTGATTTGGTTTTGATTTGTTCCTGATTTGCTACTATTTTGGAGCTTATTTGGTGCTAATTTGTTCCTGATTTGGTGATGATTTGAAAGATTTACTGCTGATTTATCCAGATCGCAGTCGATTTTATCAAGTTCATCCTAGAATTGTCTAGTTTCCTTTTTTAGTAAAGGCTTTAGGAAAAAGTATGTTAGTTTCCTTTCTTGTTTTTAGCCAAATATTTACTTTCCTTGTGGCCGAATATTTAGCTTCTATTCTTCATATTTTTGGGCCTAGTTAAAGGCTTGTTTTCCCCACATTCTACAAGTTTTAAGCAATAATAAAATTGAGAGTTTAAATTTCTCTTTGGTTCTTAAAAGAACTCTTTGGACTTATCGATTATTCTGTGGCGTTCACCATGACTTATCAATCAGATCTCCATCACCGATTCTGGCGTCCTCACATACCAAGGTTCTTGCTTCTCTCTATAAGCAACGGGTCGAGGTCTTCCATCCAAGCCAAATACTAGAGCGATTCTTCCAAGCTAATCTGATCACGAGTCTCCTCACAAGTGGACGTGGTTCGTATCATCAGTGTTCTGTACCCAGAAAGAGTATCTTTGCTTTGATTTCTAGGATCCCCCTGAGTGACACAGGGATGGACGACCGGAGAGCAAAGAGCAGTTATTTAGGGGTCAATTGTATTGATATTCATTGAACTAATGTACTCTAAAGATTACTTTGATTAATCACTGGTGAAGTTCTAACCTTTGATTTCAAGGTTCCCTTCTAGGTGACAGCAGAAGTGTATTCCCGAGGTATAAGAATCACCAATTGATCTATTAATTTAATGTTTAGAGGTCTCATCTCAATTTTGCAGAATAATCTTGATCCCGTGTTAGCATAGGTTTTAATCCAGGAGAAAGAGAATTCTAATGAATTGCAGACGAAGGTGTCAATTTCATTGGAGAAGGCTTGTATTATCCTATCTATGGGGATAAGTAGTTTTCAGTCCTAAGAAATGGTTGTGAAGTACTGGAAAGGAAAAACAATCAAATCTTAAAGAGTATATAAAATCCTAAAAGTAGCTATTTAGACCAATCTTCTTCCTTCATCTCCACCATCACTGTCTCTTCCACAGTTGGTACTACTGCCGTTGTCGTTGCAACTACTGCTGTTGCTAACACTACTGAAGCTGTTGTTGTTTCTGGAGAAATTGACGATTGAACCACCGCTACTTTATTGTTTTTCGTCGTCGCTGTTGAAGACAAAGTCGTTGTCGTAGAAGCCACAGTCACAGACGCAACTGAGGTTACCACTATTCGTTCCATCGACGAAGAAGACCGTTAAGCCACTGCTTGTCTATCGATCAGAACTGCTGTTGGGAAGAGAATCGGCACCATTGTTGAGGGCGATGGTGCTGCAGTGGATGCTATCGAAGCCGATCCGACTGATGATGCTCTATTCGCTGGCCCTACAGCCGACGACGCTTCAACCGTTGGTGCTCTTATCGGAAAACTTTCACCCATCACCACTGCTCGTGAAGAAGACGACGCCGAACCTATTCATCATTTGTTGTCGATGGTAAGTGCTAAAAGATCGAAACCTTTTTATTTCTTTGATTGTTGAATTTCTTGATTGGGGTTCTTCATGAAGAAACCGTTTTGGATGAAAAATTCAAGCTTTCTTTGATGCCAAAGAATTGAAATTTTTACTTGATGTTGTTTGAAACTTTTCCTGAGTACATATTTTTTTGAAGAATCATCTTGATTGCATTCTTGAAAAATTCTTTGAAGCTTTCTTCTTGTTTCAAAAACTTTCTTAGGTGCAGACTTTGAAAAGAGTCGAGAATACACCTTCGAAAAAAAATTCTTTGAAGTCGTTTGGCTGTTCTGAACATTTTCTAGGGTGTATAATTTGAAAATAAACATAACTGTACTCTTAGAAAAAATTCATTGAAGCTTTTTTGGCTAGTTATGAAAATTTTCTTAGGTGCAGACTCTAAAAGAGTCTAAAATACACCTTCAAAAAAAGTTTCTGAAGCCGTTTAGTTGATTCAAACACTTCCCAGGTTGTATATTTTGAAAATAATCACGCGTACACACTTTGAAAAAAATTCATTGAACCTGTTCGGCTTACTACAAAAATTTTCTTAAGTACAGACTTTGAAAAGAGTCTAAAATACACCTTTGAAAAAATTTTCTAAAGCCGTTTGGCTATTTCGAACCTTTCTTGAGTGCCTATTGAATGATTTTCATCAACCTCAGATTGAATGATCTAAAATTTAGCTTTTTCTTTGGCAGATTGTAGGTCACGCTTTGCCAAAGAATTTCAATTTGTCTACTAGCAGAAATGATTTAAAGCTAGCTTTCTACTAAATAGATTTCTGCCCTGTTGAATGTTTGTAGCTTAAGATTTCACCCTTGTCATGATTGTAACTTTCTTGTGTTTCTTTCTTTATGGGCTTCTTTTGTTGGTTCTATGGCTTCCAACTCAATTCCATCTTAATCGAGGTAATCCAAATCTATGCTCTTTCTTCCTTAATCCATGCTAGTTTTGACATCATTTTATGTTTTGTAGTACTATTCTTCCCCATTTACTTGGGTCAGAGTTCGTGCATTCTCTTGGAGGAGCATCTTCTTCTCCACCTAGTTTCCCTTTCCCATTCAGATCAGCGACTGAACTACTTCTTGGAAAGAAGTTTTGGCCTATGGTAAAACTGACTAAATCATGGCCAAGGGCTTTAGAATGTTAGGGTGCAGGGATTACTAGGTTGTCCCCACATTTCAGAGGACTTTGTATAGCATTAGGGATTGTGTGATTCATTCATCTTACCATTGTAAAAACTTTACTTGACGTGGAGTTGATGAGTATTGCACTGAAATTCTAGTCCAAGAGTATTAACTCTTTCCTACTCCTTTATGGCCTTGTTTCCATCACATAGAGAAATATTACCATTTTCATGAGCATACTTATCCGGGGTGCCGATGCATTATGTCTGCTTGATATTTAGGACTCATTTCTCCCGGCTATAGAGGTTTCTTCTACCACTCAAACTTCATACTTTGCCGTTATCCGGAAATTGCATGATGTCACTGGGGTTCCATCGATGGCTGAGTATGTTGAGTTTCTATGGGTTATCCTATGCCGATATGTTTTTTTTTCCATCTTTGAAAAACCGGCCATTGAGTACTTACCATTGGCCACAGTTGCTCTAGATCTGGCTTATGCCTTAGGCACTTTACTCTTAGCCTTAGTTTATCAAGCCATGAGTAAATATGTTTCTGATGAGCCTTACCATAAAGTTGGTGGTACCTTATGGTTCGTATAGATGTGGTTCCTTGCATATTTTCTAGAGTTTTAAGACAAGGAACCTACCTCTTACAAGACTTTGGGACTCCATGTCGCTCATTCTATACGTACGATGCCCTCTAATGATCTTATTTCTTTCTTCTTGGGATTGGTAGATCGGGCATTGGTACACTTATATTTGAGGCATGATTCTATACATATCTTAGCTCGGAATAAGATTTTGGCTTCATCTTAGCCATATCTACTTGACTTTGAGAGTCCTTTGGCCTCTGCTAGTACTTCTTGTAGAGTACTTATTTCAAGAGATTGCTTCGCCTTTTCATCTTTGATGTTTGCATCTCTGGCTAGTCTACAACCCTACCTTCCTTGTGTTTGGGCCTGCCAGTTTGGTTTTTAGCAATTAATTCCAGCTTTACCTCCTTTGCCTTCTACTCAGCTAGGCTTGGAGTTTGCATAAGCACTAGTTAATGAATATCAAACTCTTTCATGCTCCATTGGGATTACCTCTCTATCCACGACTCCATTATTCTCTACTTGGTGGAATATCGTATTTGATGAGCTTCTCAGTTCTTGCTTGCCCACTATAGGTAAAAGAATCATTTATTGTATTTTTATTCATAAATACCTCATGACGATTGCCTCATTTTTTTTTTTGCAGGGTTGACTTCTTATCCTAGTTAACCTGCCAAGAAACTCAAGGTGGCTAAGGAGAAGAAAACTCATTCCAATAGTTGGCCTAAAAGCCCAAGCTTTTCGAGAATGTGAGGAATTCTTCCAACCTTCGGTGGTCAACGCGCAGACCAGCTCATCATTTGATTTCTCTAATACTGTTGATAATCCCATTGAGATAGAAGAACTAGAAGATCCCTCTAATGATAGTGAGCAAGGGTTGGCCTTTGGAGAAGAAACTTCAAGTGAGGATAATTCCAAGGATACTAACAGTGCGCTTGATGAGATAGAGATGACAGAGGGCTCTTTGGATGAAAGGGTTGCCACCGTAGGAGAAGGCTAGTATGAGCATACTACTCGGCCTACTCCTTCTCGGGTTAGTTCTTCCCCTTCATTTTTCTATTGTATTTTTTTATTTTTTTTTACCTTATATTTTATATTTTGGAAGTTTCACTGAGATTAGCTTTCTAGATGGAGGCAGAGATGAATTTCTCTTTGGACTTGTCTTTCCTACCCCAGTCCATAGTACGTCCTCCTAGTGATTCACGTGTGGCTGCAACTCGCTTTATTATGAGCCATTTTCTTGGCTTGGTGATGAGTGTCCAAAACACTCATCATAGACCCCTGTTTTAGTGTGTTTACATTCTAGTTTGTACTTAAATAGGTGGTCTTTTTGCTTCATATCTACTATTTGGTTTATCTTTGGTCTTTTAGGTGAAAAGGGGAGAATCGAAACCAGGAGATGACGTACGAACGAGAAGAGGAGAGAAGGCGAAGACCCGGGTTAGAACATAGTTCCTTTGTTTGATTTACTCTTTTCCTATCTTTCTTATTGTAATATGTATGGATATTAAAAACATGATGTATTATTTATCGATTATGAACTAACTCATTAGGCTAGGGTTTTGAAGTAACCCTATTCTTGAATTGATGGATTAGCAGTAATTTATATATTCAGTTTTATTTCTTGCAATTATTGAATGTCTTATCTCTATTTGAAATACATGCTTGTACTTGATCAGTATGGGTATGCTTGGGATGGGGTTTCGAGATCGAGAGATGATAAACCCTAGGGACATGAATAAGATATCAGATAATCACCTAAGAGAGATACTAAGGATTTTATCCGGTCACGTGGGCTGCTAATAATGCATGCGATAGTCTTAAGGTTTGAGTCAGAGATGCAATACAACCCGCTATTAGGATAGGTGCTTAATGCTTGAGAGAGATTGATGCATTAAAGGATCAACTCACCATCAATAAATGCAAGCGATATAACTGAATTACAGTTTCCTAAATATCCATCAATCATGATTAGGTAAAGTAAAAACCCTATATATTTTAATTGGTAAAAATACACCTTAGTTGTCTTTAGTAAAAGTACTTAGAGAATCTATAGCCTTAAGTTGAAAGATCTAAATAATATTAGGGTAAATTGGTTCGGTAGTTGACACCCAAACTCCTTGTGGGACGACCTTGACTTATCACTAGATTGCTTAAACTCGATTTGTGAACTTGTGCAAAAGGGTGGATTTGTATAGTAGTTCAGAGGCTCATCAAGTTTTTGGCGCCGTTGTTGGGGAGTTTCAACACAAGTGTTAATATTGACAATAGTTTACTTAGATATTACTTTAGACTTTCTTTTTATTATTTTTTAATTTAAATTTTATCTGACTAAGAATTCTACTAGTGTACTTTGTGGTGTTTCAGGTACTTGTATGCACAAACAAGGCAGAGGGGAATTAGCTCCTTTGATCTTGAAATCGAACGAACAATCAACAGACTTCGGAGAGAGAGAAGAGTGTTAGCCATGCATAATCACTACCTTGTGAACATGGTAGAGAATCTACAACAGGATTCGAATATGAGGGATAAGAATGGACTGCTAGGCGGAGATGGAAATAGAGAAAATAATAATACGCGTCGGCTAATGGTTCAACGTGATGACCTAGATATGATATTGGAGGAATTTGCATTCCCACCTACAATCATACAATTTTTAATACGCAGACCTCCAATATAAGCGAATAATTTTGAACTGAAGGCTGTGACACTACAACTACTCAAGGGTATCTGGGCCATGGGTCGCTATGAAGATCCCAATACCACTTGATGCTTTGTAGAAGCATACAATGTGAAGTAAAATGGGGCAAATAGGAGAGAGGCTATACTAACTCGTGCCATTCCCACTATCCCTGCCAAATAAAGCTAAAAGTAGTGCTAACTTGAACCACCTAACTCCATTATAAGTTGGGCAGATTTGATCCATAAATTTTTGACAAAGTACCGCCCTCCTACTAGGACTACATAGATGAGGAGAAAGATCAACAACTTTGCCTAAAAGGATAACGAAAGCTTAACTAAAACATGGGACAGATACAAGGAATAACTGAGGAACTGTCCCCATCATGGGTTGACCAGGTAGACTTAGATCTAATAATTTTCATATTTATTTTAATGCCTACAAGATGTATGATTTGATATCCCAATTAAATATTTTCAGCACATACAGAGTTTCCAACTAGCTGGAGAGATAGGTTATGCAAACAAATATCACTGCTCAAGCAGGCCGATAAAAAGGGAACATCAGACTAAGTACTCATGTGTTCACTAATTTAGCAGCATTAGTTTCATTGCTCATTAAAGCAGTTACAGAATCAGCAAGCCTCGACCCATGCCATCCAAACTAGCTTAGCGGTATGTGAAATTTGCAATGGACCGCACCAGACAATGGAATGCTAGTCAGGACATATGACATTAGAATAGGCCTAGTACATAGCTTGGTATAATCAGTAGCAACAATAGCATAATCAATATACAAGCAACAATTTTCAGAGTCAAGGCTGGAGAAATAATCAGAACTTCCCTTGGAAAAACACTGAAAACTTAGGGCAACCAATGCAAAATAATAATTAGCCAAAGGGGAAGAAGGTAGATTTGGAGGAAGCCTTAGCTCATATGATGATGTCTCATATTGCTTTAATTAACAAGACAAAGGTCAATTTCCAAAACCAAGCTCAGCAGCTACAAAAACAATCAACCCAATTACAAAATCAAGGAGCCTAACTTCGAAATCTAAAAGTACAAATGGGGTAGATGGCCACAATGTTAACTGAACGACCTCAAGGTTCATTACCAAGCACTTCAGAGGTGAATCCCAAGAGAGAGGGAAAAGAACATTGCAAAGCAATAACTCTGAGAAGTGGAAGGGAAGTAGCTACACCAGGACCCCCACCAGTGATTGTCACAAAACCAAAGTAGTTAGACTAGTCTGAAGTAGAGGTTGATACAGAACAGAAAGATGGGGAGCAGCCCCAACTAAACAGTTCCACTAGGAAATAGACAGAGGTAGAGAAAGCTGACAAGACAATATCAAAGGATCTGACCCCACTCATCCTATTACCTCAGAGATTGAGGAAAAGTAAGCTTGACAAGCAATTCACAAAACTTATGGAGGTGTTTAAGAAACTGTAGATCAACGTCCCCTTCATGGATGCGCTGGAGCAAATCCTAAGCTATGTTAAGTTTATGAAGGACATTTTATTGAATAAGAAAAAGTTGAAGGATTACGAGACTATTGCCTTAACAGAGGAATGTAGTGCCATTCCGTAGAAGAAGCTGCCCCAAAAATTGAAATATCCTGGGAGCTTTACCATTTCTTGCACCATAGGTAATGCAGTTTTCAAGAGAGCATTATGTGATCTTAGAGCTAACATTAACCTGTTTTCTCTATCCATTTTTAGAAGATTAGGGCTCGGGGAAGCTTAACCAACAACAATCACCCTTCAACTAGCGAATCGATCACTGAAGCATCCGAGAGGAATTATCGAAGATGTACTAGCAAAGGTTGATAAGTTCATGTTCCTTGCAGACTTCATTGTCCTAGACATGGAGGAAGATAGGGAGATACCTATCATCTCGGGTAGGCCATTTTTATCCATTGGAAGAGCCTTAATTGATGTGTAGAAAGGGGAGTTAAGGCTGAGAGGACAAGATGATAAAGTCAGATTCAGTATGTTTCGAGCAATAAGACATCCGGTAGAAAGTGACTCTTGCTATCGTATTGAGACCATTGAAGCTATAGTGTCTAACCACGAGGATACTGATGATCCCTTGGAGACTAGCCTCCTACATGATGATTTGTTAGAACTAGATGATGAAGCAAATCGTATGTACAGTAGATGAATTCCTCTTAATAGAACTGAAGGAAATACTATGAGCCACTTGGAGAATGTGAGAACAAATCAATACCATCTACCGAGAAAACACCATAGCTTGGAATGTAAACACCCCATCTGAGGATTTTGCGGCAGATAATATTCAGAACTCTTCACGCTGGCTAATCATCATCTCAGCATCACTAACTGAAGCCCATGAGGAAAAGTTGTTGAGGGTATTAAGGGATCACAAAGATGCTATTAGTTGGTTACTAGCCGACTTGAAAGGAATTCGACCTTCTATGTGCATGCACCATATCTTGTTAGAAGACGCTTATGTTTCGTCAAGGAAGCATAAAGACAAACTTAATAATGGCGAAGTCATCAAAAGAAGTGCTGAAGTGGTTGGATGCTGGGGTAATCTACCCTATTTCAGACAGCCCATGGCTAAGCCCGGTATAGGTAGTTCCAAAGAAAGGGGGAATGACTGTTGTAAGAATCGAAAACAATGTTTTGTTTCCTTTTAGAACAGTGACAGGATGGAGGATCTGCATAGACTATAGAAAATTAAATAAGGCCACCCGTAAGGACCATTTCCCCCTTCCTTTCTTGAATCAGATGCGGGACATATTAGCTGGACATGATTATTACTTCTTCCTAGATGGATACTCAGGCTACAATCATGTAGCCATCACACTTGAGGACCAAGATAAGACAACCTTTACATGTTTGTATGGAACATTCGCATTCCGAAGGATGCCTTTTGAGCTATGTAATGCCTTAGTTACTTTTCAGCGGTGATGGCCATATTCTCGGATATGGTAGAGAGGACAATTAAGGTCTTTAATAGTAGGAGCCTCATTTGATAATTGTCTTGATAACTTGAGAGCAGTATTGGTCTGATGTGAGGAGACCAACTTGGTTTTGAACTAGGAAAAGTGCCACTTTATGGTACCAAAAGTCCTGGGGCACAGAATTTCCGCATGGGAATAGAGGTAGATAAAGCAAAAATATAAGTAATTGAGAAGCTACCACCCCCCACTTTAGTTAAAGGCACACACAACTTCTTGGGACATGCTGGGTTCTATAGGAGGTTCATCAAGGACTTTTCCAAAATAGCTAAGCCCCTCTCTAATCTTCTTGTGCAAGGGTGTGTTTTGAATTTGATGAGCAATGCAACCAAGCCTTTTCTACCTTAAAAGAGAAATTGGTTTCGGCACCTATAGTAATCACACCAGATTAAGAGCTACCCTTCGAGCTTATGTGTGATAGAAGTGACTATGCCATTAGAGCAGTGTTGGGGCAGAAAAAAGGATAGACTTTTTCATGCTATCTACTATGCAAGAAGAATGTTGAACGAAGCATAGCTTAACTACGCAACTACATAAAAAGAACTGTTGGCTATAGTATTTTCTTTTGATAAGTTTCGACTATACTTGATCGGGAATAAGGAGATTGTCCATACTGGCTATAAAATACCTCTTAACTAAAAAGAATGCAAAACTGAGGTTAATAAAGTGGGTGCTTCTACTACAAGATTTTGATGTAGAAATCAAAGACAAGAAACGAACATAAAACTTAGTGGCAGATCACCTCTCCAAGCTTGAGGGTCCAAAGAATGAAGTGCAGATTAATGAAAACTTTCCTGATGAGCAACTGTTAGCCATTTCTAATTCGAGCCTGGTACCATGGTTTGCAGATTATGTATATTACCTGGTAGCGAAGGTAACCCCCCTTGAGTTCACGTATTAGCAAAAGAAGTTCTTCGCAGACTTGAAGAATTATTACTAGGAAGAATCGTTTCTTTACAAACACTGTGTTGATAAGATAATTAGAAGGTGCATACTAGAGTGTGGGGGACATTTCGGAGGAAATAAAATAATTGCCAAAGTTCTTTAGTTAGGATTTTATTGGCCTAATATGTTCAAGGATGCCCGTACATTCGTTTCTACTTGTGATAGGTGCCAAAGGATGGGCGATATTTCAAGAAGAGATGAGGGTCCGTTGAAGGGTATTCTGGAGGTTGAATTATTTGAAGTCTGGGGGATATATTTCATGGGTCCTTTCCCCTCCTCGTACAATAATAAATATATCCTGTTGGCAGTCGACTATGTGTCCAAGTGGGTAGAGGCCATCCCGACCTATACCAATGATGCAAAAGTGGTGATCAATTTCCTCCATAGAAATATCTTTAGTAGATTTGGAACACCTAGGGCATTGGTAAGTGATGAGGGTAGCCACTTTTGAAACAAACTTGTTGAGAAGCTTCTACTCAAGTACGGAGTGCGCCATAAAACTGTGTTAGCTTATCACCCTCAGACCAATGGACAAGCGGAAGTATCCAACAGAGAGATAAAAACGATTCTTGAGAAAATAGTGAATGGGTTGAGGAGGGATTGTGCAAAGAAGATTGACAAGGCACTATGGGCATATTGGACTTCCTTCAAAATGCCTATAGGGATGTCTCCCTATAGGTCAGTTTTTAGAAAGGCTTGTCACCTACTAGTGGAGCTTGAACACAAGGCCTATTAGGCAACTAGAAGGCTCAATATGGATATGAAAACATCTAGGAATAACCGACTCCTCCAACTCACTGAATTTGATGAACTGAGAACTAATGCATATGAGAACGCAAAATTTTACAAGGAACGAACTAAAGCATGACATGACAAGCATATAGTTCAGAAAGAATTTGAGTCGGGACAAAAGGTGCTACTAATCAACTCGAGATTGAGGCTGTTCCTAGGAAAGCTAAAATCAAGGTGGCCAGGTCCTTTTGAAATAACTCAAATTCTACCTTATGGAGCTGTTGAGATCATGTACCTTGAAAAAGAAACTTTTAAGGTGAATGGGTAGAGACTAAAGCGATATTATGGTGGTGACATCAATGTAGAGAAAGATGCTTTGCTATTAGATACTCCCCAAGTAAAAGAGTAGAAGAACGCGATTCATGGGATTACTTATTGCCATGGAGACACAACTTGGTCTACCTAACGACATTAAACTTAGCGCTACTTGGGAGGCAACCTAAGCATTTTGATGTTTTTCTTTCTTTTCTTTAGTCTTAAGTGTTTTAATTAGTGTTTTTTTGTTTTGATTTTGGAAATTTAAGTTTTCTTGGAGTTCATAGACTGTGACCTAATCGTGTTTTCTCGTTGTTGTGTCTATAGGTTCCAAGGTTGAAGTAACGAAGAAGGGGTGGCTCAAGAAGCCTGCTACATGCTTGGAAAAGTGTGGAAATTCATGCAGGGAGTTTTCTAACACTTAGAAATTTTTTCCAAAATCCATGTTTTGAAGCTCTCTGGAACGTCGCGTCGTCTCATGTTTTAAAGCTCTCTGAAACGTCGCGTCGTCTCATGTTTTGAAGCTCTCTGGAATGTCGCAACTTTAGCAGCAAAACAAAAATATATGCCTCTAGAACGTCATGATGTGGTGTCTCAACATCGCGACGTTGGATATTACCCACCTCTGGAATGTCGCGACGTTAGATTAAATTTTATGAGCCATTCTTTGGAACGTCAAGACGTTGGCCCGAACGTTGCTACGTTGCCCTATTGTAAGACCAAGAGAGGTCATATTTTCGGGCACCCTCATTTGAAAACCTAAACTCTCTCAATTGTTTTTACATAATCATTCATCACTGGTCTTCCAAAGGCTTCCCAAGCTGATTTCGAGTGCCTTAGATCGCTCATAAACATCAGTGGATTGAAAATCACTAGAGTTTCTTCCATCCATCGACGGTATTTTGGGCCATTAGGTTTGTGAGGGTTTTCGACATTTCAAGGTAAAATACTAAATTTTGAGGACTTTTGGTTTTGATTTTTGTTAAAAGGAGGATTGTTTGGGTGTATTAAGGTTATAGAAACTTCGGTTTTGGGCAAAGAACTGTGTTTGAAAAAACACTCACCATGTGTTCGATAACTTGTCTAGGTGAAAATTATCAGTTGGTTTTCTACCAAAGCATGGTTTAATCACATTCGGAGTTTGGGAGATTGTTTGGTGTTGTTTAGACATACCTAGAATACCTATCCCCAACTCTCGCCTACTAAGAGCAGTATGTCATCAAAGAGGCAAAAATTGAGCTCAAGGAAGAGTTGGAAAGTGGAAGAACCATCGGATGATTACAATCATTCGAAGTTTGTGAATATGGGAGCAACCGAGAAGTTCGGCCTCATTTCCATGAATAGGTCATTCATTAAGGAAGAAGGATTCCATCACCCATATGATTTCTTCCGAAAAACCATTGTGAACAAGGGGTGGAAGGCACTATGCCAACCTTCAAGGCCAACTACCACAATTGTTATGTGAGAATTCTACACCAACCTAACAACGCATGTTTTGAAATAGGTTAGGGTACGAGGGGTGTTGGTAGATTTCAGTGCGAAATCTATCAACAAGTTTTACAACCTAGAGTCAATTAATGGTGAAGCCTATGATAGGCTACAAGAAACCCTCAATTACCCTGAGGTCCTTAGGTTGCTTACCAATGGCCAAAGGGAGTGGAAAGTTAACAATGAAGGGCATGCGATGCACTTCAAAGCTAAACATTTGGCCTACATCCCCAAGGTATGGCATCACTTCATCACATCCCGCCTCATACCCACAACTAATGTGTGTGAAGTGACAGCCAAGCAGGCTTTGTTGAACTTTGCGATAATTCAAGACATCGCATTTGATGTGGGCCAAGTTATAGAGGATGCAATCCTCTATAACAAGGATGCGAAGATTAATTTTGGGCCCACTTTATTAATTCATGGATTATGTAAGAAAGCCGGGGTGCCTTTGAAAGAATTAAGACTTAGATACACCTAATTAAGGGGATTGTAGTAAAGAATAATAAGCCGGGTGTGCTAAGGCCAGATGAGGTATACGATTTCGGGAACAAACCCTCAGATGAGGAAGAGATTAGGGCCTATCGATCCATGTTTGGCATGCGAGAGGATGAAAAGAGAAGTAGGCATTGCTCACCTCCCCCCCTCCCCTTCTCCACCCACATATCATGAGGTGGATGCTTCTAATCCTTCTTAAACCATTGAGGATCAAGTTCAATACCTCACCATAAGGTTCGATTCATTTTAGGATGAAACCAAAGAGCATCAAATCTCGATGATCTATGAGATGGACGAGCTAAGGGGTAAAATGAACACAAAGGCTGGGCAACCAGAATTCATCAAGCAAAGAAGCCGTCAGATCTCACGTATATTACATGCCACCACCACCACCACAATGAGATCACTAGGGGAGAATTATGCACCCTCTTTTTACACTTTCTGCCATTGAGGACAATGTCCACTTCTAATTTGGGGGGTGGGGTGATTGGTTTGGAGTCTTGTGTGCTTATAATGTATGCTTGTTTGGGTTTGTGGATGGTCTATTTGGGTAATGGGTGCTTTAATTTGCTTATTTGGCCTAGTTGGAGGCCTCAGAGCTTTGTTAGTGTAACTTGGTTTAGTCTTTATCTTTTTATGATTATGTTTTCTAGCATGGTTGTGTTTAAGGTGTCTTGTGTAAGTTTGATGCCATGGATCCTAATAGAAGGTCATTTTGAACACATTTTTTTTCTCAAAAATGCCAAAAAAAAAAAAATGGAAATGGATCCCCAGTTTTAAAATGATCCGAATTGTAGCTGAGAGATCAGTACTTCTAGATTAGTCACTCCCTGCGTTTCTAAAATAATCAAAGAGTCTTACACATTTGATCTCTTATGTATATCGTGGTTCTGAGCCCTCGTTTCTCGAAATCTACTAGCCATGGGAGATTCTAACCACCTAAGTGATGAGACACCTTTGCAAAAGAGGATTGCCATTGAGCCCCAAATTACAAAAATAAAGAAAAAAAGAGAAAAATGTCATAAAGATGGTTGTGAATAGAATAAGTGGGATCATCCAATCGGAATCCCAGGCATAGTTCGAGGGGCCTTTTTCAAAGCCTAATGCCCTGAGCCAACTAGCCGGAAGTCATTGACTTCATTGCCCGCTAAATGGGACAAATGATGGATCCACCCCACAACCTAGGGCCTTTAGGTTTGGTTGAGTGTTCGAGGTGAAGTTTGAGGGGAACTAAATGCTCAGTGCCCTTAACCAACTAGTGGGGAGTCATCAATGAATCCCCGCTACAGGGACACTCAGCTAAAATTTATAGGCGCTAGTTTTCTTTCATTTTAGGTAGTTTAATGTGAATAAAATGGGGTGTGTTCTCATTATTTCTTAGTTAGACTCTTCCAAATAGGTGAGTTGGGCTTAAGTTTGGGGGTGTAAAAACCTTGATATACATTGGAGATCATGATTCAACTGCACTTAGATTCCTTGGGAAAGGTCATTGAAAATTTAGGGGGTTAATTTGCTGGATCAACCATTCTTTCATTGGTTATGTTCTTTAGAAAGTTTAAAACCCTAAGGATCTCAAACAGGCTGAAATGGGCCAGTATCGCTTTCGCCAGTTCATTTTGGTACTCCTTTAAGTCAGAAACCCGTGAAAATTTTAAATTTAAATTTTTCAAAAAAAAAAAGGGCAAAACGGTAGTTTACCGGATTAATCCGGAGAAAAGTTGGGATTTTTCTAGATCTCGGATGATGAAATGGATTGCACCGTTGGAATCGTCTCACGAAATCTAGCTACACAGTCAAATTTCTTTGGATTCCGAGATATTCTAAATTTCACGTATTTCGAGGCAACGGGTGTCGAGTGACACATGACTCATGGCGAACCATGTGGGTGACACATGGCAAGCCATGTGTCACAATGTGCATGGCAAGGCTCATGGCTGTGGGACATAAGCCATGTGTGTGAACATGGCATGCCATGTGCCAACACAAGGCTCATTGAAGATTTTATATATGGATTCAAACACACCGCATAAACAAGTGGAGCAAAGAAGAAGAAGGAGGAGGAAGGGAAAAGAGAAAGGGAGGAAAGGGAGGAAAGGAAAAGAGAAAGGAAGGAGAAGAAAAGAAATGGAAAGAAGAAAAGAGAAGAAGAAAAAGGAGGAAGAGAGGAAAAAGAAAGAGGAAAAGGAAGGAGTGTCGCACAGTGAGCAGACCCGGATAACAAAGAACTCGTGAATCGCATTATAAGAGGTAGGTTTCATACTCCGGATAGGGCCGTGTGTTTCAAGCCATTCGCGGCGAATTTGTATGTTGTGTAGTTTGATTGTGATTGTGTGATGGTCAATGATTGGTTTCCTGGGGTTTCGGGACTGTCTAAAATCGAACATTGTGTTCCGGGATAGCAAAATTTCAAGCATAATGGCAAACGAGAGTGTGCCCAAATTTCCGCGCACCCTTGTGAATTGGCCTCACCAAATTCGCACAGCCATAACTTTCCCATCCAAACTCTGATTTGCACGTTCTTTGACTCTACGGAAAGCTCGTTGAGTCTAGAATTTGAATTAAGAGTGACTACACATGATTAAGATTAGTTAATTACAGATGTTTATAAACATCCGCTACACCGAAATGCTTGGGCTACGTACGGCCTCGAGCAAGAATTATGCATGGATGTTGTGTGGTATTTTTAAAAAATCCTGGATTTAGACTAAGTCCAAATTATTTTCGAGGCCAAGCATGGCCAGATTTATGGTCGGCAATGACTAATGTGTGTTATTGCCATAAATTGAATAACATGCTGAATATGTGAAATTATGTGATATATGTGTGATAGAGGACCTGGTAGATCCGCTCTACCAGGATGTTCCTTCAGAGTAATTTCTATCCTACCTCTTTGTATATAGTTTTCTTTTTCTTTCTTGCATTTCTTCCTGCTTTATTTATTTATTATGCTTTTACTTAAACAAAAATTTTAAAAAATAAAAAAAAAACAAACAAACAACCTTACACTGACCTTCCCTGTGCCATGATTCCGTTTCCTTGCTTCTTTCCTTAGGGGTGTCCTGTGTGCATTGAGGGCAATGCCTACTTTTTTAGTGGGGGTGGGCATACACTAGTTGGAACCAATTATGTGCATGTTACATGTTAAGCGCATGACAAAATTTTTTATTTGTGGCTCTTTTGGGTATAGTACTTGACTTGTGATGTATGCAACTGCATGACCTTATGTATGCACTCCATGTAGCCTCAATGCACTTACACAATAACAAGCAGGCACAAATTTTTTGTTTCACCCCAATTCTCTTCTAGTCTTGGTATCACTTTCTTTAATTTACTACACAAGCCATTGATTTTCTGCTTCAAGCTTGTGTTTTGCCTGCTATTGCTTCAACCTATGCATTGTCTTAGCATTCCTTGTTAACTACATGCATTGTATTCTTTGAGGAACACCCATGCATAACTGGAAGATGATTTTAGGCCATCATTTCTATGTTACATTTCGTAATCATATTGAGTTACCCTTTGCACCCATCTTTGAGCCTCAATTGCCACCCGCCCGAACCTTAGGAATCGTGATCACAAGAAGTACAGTGGACCCCAAGGTAAGCTTGAAGGTGTCAAGAGAGTGTAGTATAATTGTTAGTTCCGTGAACACAAGTCAGGTTGGGCGAGGTATGAGCAGGGAAAGAAATGAGCATCCAGTGGAATCCGAGATGGAGGGCATTCAGAGAAGTTCTATATATTGGCACTGCTTTCTCAAAACAAAATAAATAAATAAATAAATAAAAAGAGAGACAGTGGTACCGATACCAGCCAAACAAAACCTGGCAGTAGCCTTTTGGTACCAGTACCACACTTACTGGTACCGGTACCGCCGAGTGTAAATGGGCCAATTTAGGGTTTTTCTTCCCAATTTGGAACCCTTTTCATATCCCTACTCCCCCACTCCTATATAAGATAAACCCTAACCTAATTTTCCTTCTCACCAAAGCAAACCCTAGATCAAGCACCCCATCCAAGAGCCGATCTCTCTCGATCCGTATCCTCCTCACTGGCCGTGATCGACGTGGTGTTAGCCCTAATTGCTTCGAGAGCATTTTTTGTAGGGTTATTCATTGTGTCAACATGGATTTGTTTGGGCGGCTTTGGTTGGTGGTCCTATGTTCTTGGTTGGTTAGGGCATCCGCAGCGGATGGTTTGAGGAGGAAGATGTTGGATCGAATCGCACAGGCAAGCCCGACATCAAGCGAGATGGGATGTTGGAAGATCATTTTGGGTATTTGGGCCATATTTGCTATACTCGCTATTTTTGCCATATCTATGGCAAGGTCGAAAAACACTGGAAAGGGAAAGGCTCCTAGATCTTCTATGGAGCGAGCCGTGAAAAAACAGAAAGTCGATACCTCGCAGACCGTAAAGAAAGGAAAGGGGAAATGAAAAGATTCCTCATCTGAGAGCGAGGAGGCATCTAAGAACGAAGATGAAGAGATTGAAGCCATGTTTTCCAAGTCTTAAGAATCAGAGCGGGAAAAGTGGGGCTAATCAATTGCAAGGCGGGGTTTCCATTGTGAGCGGGGAGTGAAAATTGACACGTTCTTGTTCACCCATCCTATCCGGGCTGTTATTAAGGAGAAAAATCTACACTTTGTTGGTGAAGAGGTAAAAGGGTATTTACCGACCATGGTCAGGGAATTCTATTCCAATTTGAGAGAAAATCATAATGTAGACACCTTGTTGGAGACTACTATTATGGGGAAACAGTTAAGGGTCAGTCTTGACTCGATATCTCACTTGTTGAATTATGTCCGCCCTACAACATATGACCGACCTTACCCTCTCAGGGCCATTATAGAGTTTGATGCCAGGATGTTTGCAGATGCCATGTGCACCAACCCGATTACCATGGGAGGTTTTATGCGCAACGAGTTCATTCCAGGGAAGTTAAAGCTTGAGTATGCATTAATGAACAAAATCATTCACAATATGATCGGGCCGAAGGGAAAAGAGAAGTTGCCAAGAAAGGAAGAAATCCAGTTTCTGTATGAGGTAATGACTGGAAAAATCATTGATTATGCCTTGGTAATATGGTGTGTTATGAGGGACTTTCTGAGGTCCCCAACTGAAAATAGGCATATCCCATTCCCGACTTTAGTTACAAATCTCAGGGAAGCCAAGGGGATAAGGGAGTAGTTAGAGAAAAATAATTCTTCCTAAGTCAGCTCCATCACAACCAAATAGAAGCAAAAAGCCGAGCTGCTTCCACACGGCCTCAGTCTTCACATTCTTCTACATTTCGTGCTTCATCACACAACTACGGTCGATGAGTACATCTCCCTTTGGAAATGATGGAGCCGTGAGGAATCAAGGGTTGTCTGGCGCATAATCGGGAAAGGTAGCGACTCGGGATCACATGCTCTCCAGCTTTCTGAGAGTCAAGCATCTATCGAGGAGAACCCGTCAGGGAGATGATCCTCTCCCGACTGGAAGCGGATTCCGAAGGAGCTCGATCGATTGTGTCGATGAGGACATTCTCTTCGACTGATGATGGGGAGGATGGTGAGTAGTAGAATGGTGGGTTAGGAATAGGTGGTGTTGGCAATCGTAGACACTCAAACGCCATGCCAACACCCATTTTGTTCATATATAAGCCTCTATTTGTAGCCCATGGTAATTATGTTTGAAAGACCTTTTTGATTTTAGTTATGTTGGATGTTCCTCTTTGACTTTTATGCATATTAGTTTGCTTAGTTATGTTAAAATGTTTGTCGTGATAATGTAGTTCTTTTCAGTTTGGTGATCTCATTGCAGCCTTTCTTTTCCCAAATCCATGGTCCTTTATATGAGTATTTCTATTTTGTAATAGTTTGTTATTATGACCATTACTTTGAGACTATGGTTTCATTTGAGTTCATTAGCTTGCATACTACAGTTAAAGCACTTATGCTCAATTCTTGCCCTTTAGAAACTTGCAAAGCTTAACTGCACCTAGCGCATTTTGTTGAAAATCATAATCGGCAGGTGTTACTAGTTCAAATCTTGCTAGGGACTAGCAAGTTGTAGGTTAGGGGGTGTGTTGAACACATAAAAGGGCAACATTTATATAGGATTTTAATACCTCCAGCTCATAATTTTCTCTCATTTTGTGTAAGAATAGGTGCCTTTGATCGTTCTCGTGTTTTTGTGCTTGTGCAGGTTTTTCGAGTTTCATGCACACTTTTTATAGGGGTTCGTGTCCAGAGAACAAATGTAGATCATTGCGGTTGATGGAAACCGCTGTCGAGAAGTCCCTGTAGTGCTACGTGAGGGGAGGATTTGTAGAGGCAAAGGGTACCCGATACCACATATAAAAGTACCGGCATCACATGCAAGACACATCGTACCTAAGACCAGCAAACCTAGCATCGACACCCCAAAGTAGCGCAGAGCACCAAGAGGCCTTTTGGCATCTGCACCATACTTCATCGCACCCCAGCATCAACATGCACTTTACGGATTTGAGCAGAATTCCAATCTTGGTGCAAGGGTACGCTTGTCTTTCGACCACCACTTCGAGATCACTAAGGAGAAGGGTATTTAAGCTAAAGGAAGGGTAGAGAAGAGGAGTTTTTGATTCTAGGGTTTGGTTTTAATATTGCATAGAGTGCTTCCTCATATTTTTGCTAGGGTTCATGGTGAGTAGAGTAGAGTACTTAGTTTTTCTTCGGATTCTGAATTTTCAATTACGTGTAATCTTCAGCTTGGTCTATAACTCCCAGATTTCTTACTCGGATTCTGTGCTTTTGATATCCCAATCTTGCAATTGAAGAGTTATTTCTCAAGTCTCATTTAGGAGTAGTTTCTTATCAAGTATGAATCGATTTCCAGTTTCAATGAAGTTCTAAACTTCCAAGATGGGGTTCTAATGGTGGAAACTCACCTCCGTCAAGGTAATGACCCTAAATTCCTCTTTTGTGCTTCAACGGGATTGTACGATGCTAAGCACTTGCAGAAAATCTTATAAAACCTTAGCTTGGCATCTTCTTGACAACGTGTGAACAAGAGAACCTCGATACACGTTGTGCTTGGTCGCAAATGCAAGCTAAGAGTCCAAGCAAATCATTTGAACAAGTGTTTGTCATCGCTCAATCGTTCGTCGTTTTAAAAGAGCTTTTAATGTAAAATCTTCCGTTGAAGACCATTCATCAATGGCTCCTAGATGAGATTGTGAATAAGAGGTGGATAATACCTGATCGGTAGTGAGTGGAAACCTAAGAACCCTATCATTCACCTTTTTACTTTAAAATAGTTAACTTAACCGATTACTCAATCAATCAATCACAACCCCAAGATTTTACTTTTAAACGTACATTCTCTTTGGAGAATAATCCCTAAGGATCACCTAGGAAACCACTCCATGTGGAAATGAACTGTGGACTTCCACAGTAATATAATGCTTGACGACCTTAGTTCCTATGCTTGGGAATAATTTCAACATACGAAATAGACGGCTAATGCACACCCCCTCAGTGAAAAACCCGTAGTGTCGTTAGACAAACAAGATCCATACTCCAAGTGAAACTCGAAATGGCCTGAGGGTGTAAGAGACTCCTAAAGGAGACCCCCCGGAAAGTTCCTCGAAGTGCCCAAAAGACATGAAACGATTAAATAAATATCACATAGACTACTTCGTCAGGCGACATGGGAGCTTCCGGACTTATTCAGATTGATTTCATTGGCACTTGCATTGGGTGGTGGGCCGGAGGTTGACTCTAGTCACATGGGGCATGTAGAGTGTCGTTCCCTCATATATGCATGTAGTTTTTCCATGATAGGACAACATGGCGCATAGATTGGCCGTTGGTTTGACTCGTGAAATGATCATTTGTATGTGCACTAGCGGGAGTAGCCCTGTGGTGGATTTATCTCTACCGGGCGTTAGCCTCACCCCGGCCATGGACCCCCTTTCAGTACAAAGTGCATCGACGCCCTAGAGGCCGGGATTATGAAGCGGGTCGGACTGTGGCCTAGATTCTTGTTTTGTGTATATATTAGAAAGAACTAGTTTTAATATATGTTTTGTATTAAGAGTGATGTAATAACTCTTAGATCTATAGAAATGTATGGTCTGTAACTGTATGGACGAGTATGGATGATGAGCCCTATTGGTCATTTTACTCATGTATGGTTCTCATGATATGAGCCACACAGGTTTCTGCAAGTTGACGGTGGTCAACAGGACCCCCGGGTTTTAGGGCGTCACATAAGCATCATGTGTATCATACTAATTTTATTTGTGTTTTGGTGTGTTATTTTCAATTGTGTTTTGTTTTGAGTCACTCTCTTGCTTAAGGACAAGCAAGAAGCTAAGTTTGAGGGTGTGATGAGTGTCCAAAACACTAATTATAGACCCATGTTTTATTACATTCTAGTTTGTACTTAAATAGGTTGTGTTTTTGCTTTATATCTAATATTTGGTTTATCTTTGGTATTTTAGGTAAAATGGTGTAGTTAAAGACTTGAAGATGGAGGAATGCAAAATCCTACTCCAATGTTAAGACGTTCCAATGTTGTGTCATTCCAACGTCACGACGTTGAGGTCCAACAATGTTTGATCAGTCTTCACAATCCAACGTTGCGACGTTGCTTGGATTTGTTTGCCAAATTTGAAGAATACATGAGAAAATGGGAGAATCGACACCAGGATTTGACGTACATATGCGAAGAGGAAAGAAGACGAAGACCCGGATCAGAACAAAGTTCCTTTGTTTGATTTACTCTTTTCCTGTCTTTCTTATTGTAATCTATATGGATCTTAAAACATGATGTATTATTTATAGATTATGAACTAACTCATTAGGCTAAGGTTTTGATGTAACCCTAATATCAGATTAATGGATTAGCAGTAATTTATATATTCAGTTTTCTTTCTTGCAATTATTGAATGTACTATCTCTTTGTGAAATACATGCTTGTACTTGATCACTATGGGTATGCTCGGGCTAGGGTTTTGAGATCGAGAGATGATAAACCCTAGGGACACAAATAAGATATCGTATAATCAATTAGAGAGTAGAGATACCATGATTTTATACGTGGTCATAGGGGTTTCTTGGTAATGCATCCAATAGTCTTAGGGTTTGAGGTAGAGATGCAATATAACCCGCTATTAGGATAAGCCTCTGAACTACAATATAAATCTACCCGTACCCGCTATTAGGATAAGCCTCATCAGCTTCTAAAGTGCCTTAGTCCAAGGTTTTCATTTCAAAGGCTTTAGCTCAAACTTCTTTCATTTTCCCTACATTAGATCATGCTTTGAAATCCAACACGGAAATCTTCTCCAAATTAGATGCTTTAAAGAGACAGAAGACCGAATTTGACCAAGCCTAATTTGTCATGAAACAAGCTACGAATCGATTGAATGAGCTATGAATTAAGTATGGCGCTAAAAAAGAGTGTATCAACGGGTTGGCTAAAGAATTGGAGAAGGCAAAGATGAAGCTTACCTCTTTGGTGGAGCAAGGTGATGCCATAAAGATCAACGACTTGAGCATCTATCGAAAGCTGAGTCCTTGGGCCATTTCTTAGCTTCCTAACGCGACGAGACAATTGGATTGGCTTTAGAATTACAAGAAATTGATGCATCTCATCAGCATTGCCTTAGATATTGGGATTCTCTTAGTTCTTTTGATCATGATCTGACTTTGACATTTCCCAACAATTATTAACTGATGAGACTTTAACTTGGGAATTTTGTAGCCATTTACTTGTTGAGTCATTGGCAACATCACATAAGACGTGTCGTCCTAGGCAAAGGCGCCAAAAACTTGTTACTATATCCACAAGTGATTAGTGCTCAAAAAGTGCTATTTTGAGCCCTGTTTATTGCAGGTTTTGAGCACTTTTTGTGTACTAATAAGCGTAATTAACCCAATTTTCACATTAAGGTCCCTGCTATTCTATTGATCTCATTTTGTGGTTAATTTTGTAGTTTTGCAAGCTATTAATGCTAAAATTGTTGAGTCGATCCAAGCACGAAGAATTCGAGTTGAATTCAAAGATTGCAGATCGTGAAACCGTCATGAAAGAAGAGCGTAAAATGCATGGAAATTGAGCCTCGCAAGAAATTTGGCGGCTGCGGAAATTTCTTTCGCGAATTCGCGAATTTTCGCAGTTGTAAATTTCCTTCCTACGCATCGCTCATCCCAACACTGTTCATGTCTCCTGCACTATTCACCATCTTGCTTTTTGACGTTTTGACTCCTTTTTGTCACTTTTTGGTTTTCTTCCTTTTTTGCCCCCATTATAATAGTATTTGTTATGTTACTTTGGTAATTTGTAAAGGGGGTTTGGCTATAAAAGCCCCCAAGACAAGCACTGTTGATATCTTCTCCATTAATAAAATCCTGGGCCGGAGTTTTTCCTGCTGCTTTCCTTTTCTTTTACTTTCTCGGCTGCCAAACACCCCTTGAGGATGACAACTCAAGGGATGGTTAGCTAGAAACCCTTCCTCCTTGAAGGGGAAGGCCGCCGGGTGCGTGGATCCAAGGCGCCGAGGGTCTCCATGGTTTTCTGCTGGTGTACTCACCGGCAGCTTTGTGGCGTTTCCCCTTTAACTCGTAGGTTTAAATCCCTAGATTCACCTTTGAATGGTTATTACTTGATAATCTTGGGCCTATTGGATGCTTAATGTTAGATCCATTGATGTTTGTTAGTTATCATTTATGATCCCTGTGCGTGAGTCAAGGAGAGTCGCTTTTCACTCGCGAGACCACGATGCTCTACGATTACCAATTTTTCAAACTTATAGTTATCAAGGGTTAGTTTTATAGCTAAATGAAGATCCTGGTCAGAGATGCTTAATTATAGGTCATCCTCCCCAATGCGAGGAAATGACCCTAAAAACCCTCAGTTGCCCTAGGAATCCAACCTCGGTGACCTAACACTTCAAGGGGTTCTATTTTACATTTTTATTTATTTTATTCTCTATTTGCAACCTACCAAACCTCACTGTTTTTATGAAATCCTTAAATCTAAAGTGAAATTCACCATTTTGAATCACTACAAATCATTTTGTATGAAGAAAACCCATCCTTGAGTTCGACCCTAGAGCCGCTATACTGCATTAGCTAGGCTACAACAGTAGAAGGTATAGGTTTATAAATTTTGTTGGTTCGAAGCTGCCTAGCTACACGTTTACGTGTGACTCAACAAGTGCACGGGTTGTATAAGTAATACAATGGACTATAAAGTCTAGATATTGATGCCACAGGGAAGGTGTGGTTTTAGTGAGGATTAAGTACCCTGCTTCTAAAGTCTTTCACTATTTGAGCGACTTTATGAATGGAGGTGAAATTGTCAAAATACTGAAAACAAAACTAAACAAAAACAAAGAGAGATTTGTGAAAAATGGAGTAATTGAGTAAAACTGAGAGAAAACGAATTAGAGAGGAACTAGTGTTGGTTATCTTCATTGATGCCTAATAATTCATATAGATAAGGCTTTGGTTGAGTGAATTATAACTGAGTTCATTTGAGGATACGGTATAAGGATCCCACTTTCATGTTCCCCCTTTTTGTTTCTCTTACTATCCACCTATTCACAGTTACGTCCATCTAGGTCGATAGGGAGATACTTTTCAAAGGCATTTTTCCTTGGGAACTCTATTGGTCACAGTTACGTTCTTTCAATAGAGCCACCTAGACTAAGTTCGGATTAGTCAAAGTTATGTCCTTGTGATCATCACTTAATACATGATTACTACTCAAATAGTGTTGTTTCACGCCCTTAACACTCCATGTTTTGAGCACTTGTTGTGTAGTAATCAGCTTAATTGACCCACTTGACATGTTAAGAACCTAGCAAGGCTACTAATCAATTTTTGTGCAAGTTTTTGTTGCTTTCAAAGGCTATATATGTGACACCCCAAAACCCGAAGGTCTCGTTGACCATCAGTTAACCTCATGAACTTGTGTGTCTCATATCACGACCCATACAGTAAAATGACCCAACCGCCTATCCATACTCAAGCTCCATACGCTACAAAACCATAAGATTTCTATGGATCCAAGAGTTATTACACCACTCTTAATACAAAAACACAGAGCAAACTAGTCTGCTCTAATATATACACAAAGATATGAATTAAGGCCACTGGGTCCGACCCGTCTTGCAATCCGCCTTTAAGGAGCGAGTCCAAGCACATGTCCCTCAGACTAAAGGTCCCACGACGAGGTGAGCTAAGGCCCAGTAGAGATAAATCCTACAAGGGCTACTCCCACCTAGGTGCACATGCAAATGATCATTTCACAGTCACACAAACAACACAATCTGTGCAGACATGCTGTCCTATCATGTACCAGGTTAACCTCCGACCCACCACCCAATGCAAGTGTCGATGGCAAATCAATACCGAGTCAGTCCCGACTCCCATCTCATAACCCGTAGTCTATGTGATGTTTATTTAATCGCTTCTGTCTTTTCGGGGCAAATATAACTTTTACCTCACTTCAAGGGTCTCTTACACCTGCATAATTTTAGGGCTTTCACCAATGGACACGCCGTCTAAACTGTGCTTTAGGCTTTCACTCTTGAGGGGTGTCTATCCCCTACTTGCTAAGCCTGACACTATTCGTTTTCCCTTTTCATTTAACATTGTGGAATCCACTGATTCCCCGGGTCCCATCCCAAGCCCACACAATTCAAAGACTAAACGCGGCTAAATCAATACCATGTACACACACCCATGTAATGCGGTGTTACCGCACACCAATGCAATGCAATTTGTGCCACTGCACTCAAACCCAAGACCAATGCATGAAGACAGACATGGACATTCTACATCGTACACTATGTGTGTGCCATGGACACTCATGTCTAATGCACACAACATTTCATATATTCAGTTCAACATCAACATACATGTAGTCATGTTAATATTCCACGCATTCAAATCAGTACATCACATAAGCATGCACTACATTTTTTCAATCATTCAGTTCATTTATGTCAACACATCATTCAAGCATGTATTAACATAATTCCAACCATTACTTAGGCAAGTAATGCCATAATTCATATTCTGTGCTGAGACATAGTATGTCAGTCACACAACATGCTACATGCCAAAAAATGACCATGTTCATGCACAACACATTACAACCCAATGTGTTTGAAACACCCATATTGATAGCAATTAGTACACTTAGTGCAACACTCAGTTTTTTGGCACAGATGTGAGAACCTATTTCCTCTAAGTAGCTTATGGCTAGATTCTTGACTCCATGAGCTTTTCATAGAGTCTAAGAACACCCAAATCGGAGTTCAGATAGAAAAGTTATGGCCTAAACAACCAAGGCTAAACCCAATCTGCATATCAGTTCTAGAAAAATTCTGCAAATTACAAGGACAAAAAAAAAAAAAAACCAGTCCTAACATCAACAGTTTCTATAGAAACTGTTCTTGTATCAACATGTATATTTCATGTATTTGCTCTAAAACTACCAGCCACAAATCAGCTCCAGGTCTGCTATTCTGGAACCCTACAAGGGCTTAGAAAACCGGTCCTATCATTAACAGTTTTTGTAGAATCTGTTATGGAATAAGAAATAACTGAGGAAAGATACCAAATTCTGCATGTTCTTCATTCAAACAATAACATACAAAACTCAACCAAATGCCATTTCCATGGCCCCAAACAAGGAAATAACCAAGAAGGAAAGATCCCTCACCTCTTGGGGTGTGTAAGATCAAACCTTGATCCACCAAAATCTGGAAAATGGAGGAAACTATAACATGTCCTCCTCCTATTCCGTTCTTTTCTCAAAACCAACAAGGGGACTTCTTCTCCTCTTCCACGAATTGATTCCCTTAATCAATTATGGTATTTCCTTTCTTTTCTCCTATTTCTCTTTCTCTTGGCGGTTCTCTCTTCATCGCTTATTCTCTCTAGAATCGATTCCAAAATGTAGGAAAACTCTTCCCTTAGCTTTCCATTCTATGTTTCTCCAACCAAACATTAGACATGATGCATCCCTTGACACATGGAACTAGCCAGTTTAAGGTAATCTCACAGTTCAGCCTTCTACCACTAACATCATGCATTCTAGAAGTATGACACTTGGCCACTTAGGTGCCAAGTGTTCCCCAAGCTCAGTGCCACGTGGCATGCACTCTCATGCCATGTGTCGCCCCATGATTGGCCTGTTCCGCTTCGAAATAATTGAAAATCCGACTGTCTAGGAATTCAACACAGTTTGGTTGGTCCAATTAGATTTCGCGAGATGATTCTAATGGAGCGATTTGTTTCGTCATCCGAGATCTAGAGAAAAATCTAGGGTTTTTCCTATATCGTCCCGGCAAGAATTACCAATTCACTCCTTTCTGGAAAAATACGCTTTTCCCGGGTTTCACAATATATCTCAAAGGTGGGAATTGAGCTCAAAGCATAAAGTGCATAGTTGCAATTCAGAGCTTCAGAAGCTAGAAGAAGGCAGAAGTAGAAGAACAGCAAAAGCAACCTTGCCAAATTAGCAAGGGTTGCGAAATTTCGCAACCCCTGCGAAAATGTCTGCCACATTTGACTTTTTGAGCTCTTTTTGTGTTTTTCCCACTTTCTCCCTATGTAATAGTGTTTTATTTTGTATCTTTTGGTAAATTGTATTAGGTTGGGTTGCATAAAACACCCTTTGAAGACTTTGTATAGACAGATCATATTTTATTAAAAATAGTTTTGGGAAGCTTGTTCTAGAAGCTCCCGTTTTCTTTCATTTATCTCATTTTCTTTCTCTTTTTCTCACTGGCCAAACAGCCTATGAGGATGAGTTGCTAAAACCCCTCCTTCTTTGAAGTAAAAGGCACTAGGAAAAGGAACCTGTGGCAAACCAAGGGTTTTCATGTTTTAAAGCAGGTATTCACTATCATTAATGTTCTTTCCTTCAACTCTAGGTTTCGATCCCTTCGAGTCACCTTGAATGATTGATATTTGGTAAGCTTTCAAGGATCATTGGATACTTAATGCTAGATCAAATGATGTTTGTTAGTTATCATTTATGAGCCATTGGAAGGTGAATCAAGGAGACACGTTTTTATTGACTGAGAACATTAATGGGTAGTGAATGCCATTTTTCAAGCATATTTATCGAGGGTCAGTTTTTATAGCTAAATGAAGAACCGATTCGGGAGAAAACTATATGTTATCCTCCCCAATACGAGGAAAAGACTTGGGAAACCCCTCATTTTCCTAGGGAACCTAAGTCTAGTGACTTGATACTTCAAGGGACTTCTTTCCATAATTTAATCCATTGTATTTTCAGTTTTAACCATCAAAACCAACTCTTTTTATCACAACCCCAAACATCCAAAATGAAATCACCAGTTTAAGCTCACTGTCGGTCATTTCCACAAAGAAAAGCCATATATGTGGACAATCCTAGACCCACTATACTATAGTAGCTATGCTATGCTAGTATGAGGTATTAGGTTACAAATTTTGTTGATGAATACCCTACTGGGGCACGAATCAAATTACACTAAGTATTGGTACATAGTTCCTTGTTGAAATGATTAATGTGTGGATTTCGAACACTTGTGATCCTTATCACAAGCTCTGGTGAATTTTTTTCTCTTATCATTCTTTTTAGTAGTTTACTGCTAGTTTACTTAATTTCATTTCACTGCTTATTTTTTTAGCTAACATTAACCCTTTTTGTAGAATTGTTATTTTTTTTTCCCTTTGGTGTTGTCCTATTTTCTCAGAGGGAGTTTATGTTCCTGGAAATCTCGTATGCATTAGTCAAAGTTAAACATTCTGCCAATCACATTATGAATCGAGCTCGAATTTAACCTAACTTTAACCTCATCTGAAGAACAAGGAGTCGCAGGGAGTGGAAAGGAACCCCA
This sequence comes from Tetrastigma voinierianum, assembly GCA_016808115.1. Classification (NCBI taxonomy): domain Eukaryota; kingdom Viridiplantae; phylum Streptophyta; class Magnoliopsida; order Vitales; family Vitaceae; genus Tetrastigma; species Tetrastigma voinierianum. Next base: position 1,137,904 of record JAEQBH010000138.1, on the reverse strand, counting down.
ATGCATTTAGATCCATGAGGGACAACATACACCCTCCTCAGATGAGTGCACCCTCCTGCATAGTGCCTCCAATTGAGCAGATGGTCATTAAGTCTCACCTTGTGCCACTTCTTCCCACCTTTCATGGAATGGAGAGTGAGAACCCCTATTCACAAATAAGGGAGTTTGAAGAGGTTTGCAACACATTCAAAGAGGAGATTGCCACTATTGATGTAATGAGGTTAAAGCTTTTTCCTTTCACACTAAAGAATAAAGCAAAAATATGGCTCAACTCCCTAAGGCCAATGGTTATCTGGAACCCATCATGATGCAAGTTGAATTTTTTAAGAAATTCTTCCCCACCACGTATCAACAATTTTGAAGAGGCAAGAGATTTCCAACTTCTCAGCCAATGAAAATGAAAAATTCTATGCATGCTGGGAAAGATATATGGAAACACTCAATGCTTGCCCTCACCATGGGTTTGACACATGGCTATTGGTTAGTTATATTTATGATGGAATTTCTCCTGCCATGAAGCAACTACTATAGACCGTGTGGAGGAGACTTCATGAGCAAAAATCCAGAGGAAGCTTTGGATTTCTTAAGTTATGTAGTTGAAGCATCAAAAAGTTGGGATTAGCCCAAGGGAGATGGAGAGAATGAGACCTCAATCTAGTACAAGGGGTGGCATGTATTCTCTTCTAGAGGACATGAACATGAAATCCAAAGTTTCAACCTTAGCTAGAAGGTTGGAAGAACTAGAAATGAGAAAACTACATCAGGTACAGGCAGTGACTGGGATTCCTATGCTAAAGAAGCCATGTTTTATTTGTTAGTCCACTACGCATTTGGGAGAACAATGTCCAACTATTCTAGCAATGAGGGAAATGTTTGTGGAGCAAGCAAATGTTGTTGGTCAATTCAAACCATCAATTAATGTACCATATGGTAACACTTACAACCCTAGTTAGAGAAATCACCCAAATCTATCATGGAAGCCAAAACCTCCACAGTATGCACCCCCTGATCCACCATAGTATGCTTCAATTTCTCAGCCACCTCAACCACAATCAACCTCTCCAATGGAACAAGCCATTCTAAACTTGAGCAAAGTGGTGGGTGATTTTATGAGAGAGCAGAAGACAGTGAATGTGCAGTTAAATCAAAGAGTTGACACTATGGAAAGCACTTTGATTAAGAGAATGGATGGGTTCCAGAGCGAAATTGCCCATAAAATTTTAACCTACAGTATTCCATATCAAGGCTCACTAATTAGCACTAAGTGCAAGAAAAAGGGAAATTTCCCTCACAAACTTAGCAAAACCCCAAGGGAGTCATGAAATAGTTGACTCAAGTGAAACAACTCTTAAAATGGATGAAGTAAAAGCAGTGATCACCTTGAGAAGTGGTAAAAAGGTTGAGCAACCACTTGATGAAGCTAAAGAAGGGTAAGATAAGGAGCCGGAAAGGATAGTGATCAAAGAAGATATGATGAAGAAGAGCATGCTCCACCTGTTTCTCAAGCACTTAGGAGGCAAAAAAGGGGGTGAGCAACCCAATTGAGATTTTTAGTTCTAAGGCAGTGAACTCAACATTCCCTTTAGATACATGATTACAAGTTCCAACGTATGCCAAGTTTTTAAAAGACTTATGCACAATGAAAAGAAGGTTGAATGTGAACAAAAAGGCTTTCTTGATATAACAAGTGAGTGCCAACATCTAGTGCAAGACCTTAGTGAAGTACAAGGACCCAGGGTGTCCCACCATTTCAGTGAACATTGGAGGAACTTGTTACCCTACTTAGTCTATAAGTAGTTGGGGCTAGGAGAATTGAAACCCACCACCATCACTTGTCTTTATTAGATAGGTCAGTGAAAATTCCCAAGGGCACTATTGAAGATGTTTTGGTGTTGTTGGACAAATTCTACTACCCAATAGACTTTGTTGTTCTCGATACTGAGCCAGTAGTTATGGGAGCCAACTATCATGCCCATCATACTTGGGAGGCCATTCTTGGCTACCTCAAATGCAATCATTAACTGTCAGAATGGGGCTATGTAGCTTACATTTGGCAATATGATAGTGGAACTCAACATATTTCATCTAAGCAAGAAGCATATTCACCTAGGGGAAAAAGGTTCAGAAGAGGTGTGTTTGATTGACACCATTGTGGAAGAACAGTGTGAGCAGCTGCAGCTGCATGCAAAATTAATAGAGGAATTGATAGAACTTGAAAATTTTGATGAACCCTCATATTTATGTGCTTCTTTTTGTCCTTGGAAAAATAAGGAAGAAAACCACCCCTTGTTGATTGAGAAAGACAAAGAAAAGGAAGAAAATGAAGAGCCCCTAAAACTTGATCTCAAACCCCTCCTCACAGAATTGAAATATGTATACTTGGAGGAGGGAGACCAATGCCCTGTGGTTATTTCTTCATCTCTAAATGCCTCACAGGAAGACAATTTGCTTGGAATCCTGTGAGTTTTAAGCAAGCCATCGGATGGAAAATCTCAGATTTAAAAGGAATTAGCCCTTTGGTTTGCACTCATCACATTTACATGGAGGAGGAAGCCAAACTAGTGTGACAACCATAGAGATAATTGAATCCCCACATGCAAGAGGTAGTGTGCACTGAAGTTCTGTACCATCAGAGGCCAAGATTATCTACCCCATTCTCGTATATTCCCGGGTGAGTCCTATCAAAGCCAGACCCAAAGTTGGGGGTGACTATTGTACAAAACGAGAAGGGAGAAGATATGCCTTCACGCCTTCATTTAGACTACATGAGGCTAAATGCAGTGACAAGGAAGGACCATTTTTCTTTACCCTTCATCGATCAACTTCTAGAGAGAGTTTCTAGGCACCCAATTTATTATTTTCTAGATGGCTATTCCGGATATTTTCAAATAGAAATTGCTATGGAGGACCAGGAGAAGACCACCTTCACTTGCCCCTTTGGAACTTATGCCTACAGGAGAATGCCTTTTGACCTCTACAATGCACCTTCCACATTCCAAAGGTGTTTGCTCAGTATTTTCAGTGATATGGTGGAACGCATTATGGAAGTATACATGGATGACATCACCATATATGGAGATACTTTTGAGGAGTGTTTGGCCAACCTTAAGACTGTTCTTAACAGATGCATTGAAAAAAACTTGGTGCTTAACTAGGAGAAGTGCCAATTTATGGTAAATCAAGGAATTGTCCTTGAACATGTCATCTCCAACAAGGGCATGGAAGTTGATAAAGCTAAGGTTGAGCTTATTTCTAAGCTACCATCTCCCACAAATGTCAAGATAGTGAGGCAGTTCCTGGGCTATGCTGGTTTCTATAGGAGGTTTATTAAAGATTTTTCAAAAATTGCAAAACCCCTTTGTGAGCTGCTGGTGAAGGATATCAAATTTGTTCGGGATGAAAGGTGCCAAAAGAGCTTATAAGAGCCCAAATTACACTTGACTACTGCAATTCACAGTAAGAGCAACTTAATCAGAAACGGCACTCTTTGAAGAGGTGATTTGCTGATGATTTTTCTTATCGGGTACTAGCAGAGAAGATGGAAAACCTTATGTGGTTTATTATGCAAGAAAGACTCTGAATGAAGCGTAGAGAAATTACACAACCATAGAAAAGGAACTGCTAGCTACTTTATGCCTTAGACAAATTCAGAGCATACTTGGTGGGGTCATTCATTGTTATTTTTATAGACCACTCTGCCTTGAAGTACATTTTGACTAAGCAAGATGCTAAGGCAAGACTTATCAGCTGGGTTCTCCTACTCTCCAGAATTTCAATCTCCAGATCAAAGACAAGAAAGGGGTGGAGAATGTAGAAGCAGATCACCTCTCCAGACTAACCATAGCCCATAACTTCCACAGTCCTCCCATCAATGATGAATTTCCTAAAGAGTCTATGCTACTTGTACAGAATGCCCCCTGGTATGCTCATGTTGCTAATTACTTAGCAATAGGGGAGGTCCCAGTTGAATAAAAATCATAGGACAAGAAATGCTTCTTCGCCAAAATTCATTTCTATTATTGAGAGGATACATTTTTGTTCAAATACTGTGCGGATCAAATCATTAGAAAGTGTGTGCCTGAAGAAGAAGACCCGATTCTCAGTCACTGCTATGAAAATTCCTATGGAGGTCATTTTTCCTCTCAAAAGGCAACTATGAAGGTGCTGCAATCAGGTTTCTACTGACCTTCCCTCTTCAAAGATGCTCATGCTATGTGCCGAAGTTGCGATCGATGCTAAAGACTTGGGAAGCTTACTCGTCGTAATATGATGCCTTTGAACCCAATTCTGGTAGTAGATTTTTTCGATGTTTGGGGCATTGACTTCATGGGGCCATTCCTTACATCTTTTGGTTATTCGAACATTTTGGTGGGGGTTGATTATGTGTCTAAGTGGGTTGAGGCCATTCCTTGCAAAACAAATGATCACAAGGTGGTGCTTAAATTTCTAAAGGAGAATGTCTTCTCAAGATTTGGAGTGCCCAAAGCAATAATCAGTGATGGAGGTACCCATTTTTGCAACAAAACCTTTAATACCCTCCTAGCCAAATATGGGGTGAAACATAAAGTGGCCACTCCTAACCATCCTGAGATCTGTGGCCAAGTTGAGCTAGCTAACAAGGAGATCAAGACCATCTTGATGAAGGTGGTGAATTCAAACAAGAAAGACTGGTCCCTCAAGCTACTAGACTCACTGTGGGCATACAGTATAGTTTTCAAGACCATACTTGGGATGTCCCCATAACAGCTAGTCTATGGAAAAGCATGCCACCTCCATGTGCAAATTGAATATAAGGCATGGTGGGAAATTAAAAAGCTGAATTTTGATTTGGGGAGAGCCAACCTAAAGAGGTCACTTGCTAGTTGAGTTTCTTTGTGGGCTTAAGAACTATGCTAATAATCTAGGGTCAAAGAGGAGGCAGATGATATTGATCTGGATATATCTAAATTTCGTAAGGCAGAGAAGGTGCTATGGATCCCATCATATTTCGAGAACCTGGTTGAAGGATTTTCATTCCTCATCTCAACAGCCCAAACTGAGGCAGGCAACTTGTTCAAATGAAGATAATCTTTAGTGATGACACAGCTACATATGCAAATCCTTCGGGACTGCAGATACAGAGGAGCTCACCCTGCTTGAGCCTCAAAATGTTTGAAAAATTGGGTTGGGTGGACTTAGTCTCCCTTGAGATTGTAGAGTCCATATCCTTTTTGTTGTATTTTTATATTATATTACATTATTCAATTTTCTTAAAATATTTCTCTCTTAATTTTAGCTCCTATTTCCTCTTCCTATTATTTATTTGGAATTTTTGTGTTCATTTTTTTCAAAGAATTGCTATATTTATAAAGCAGGAGAAGCTGTGTAGGTCGAAACCATTCAGAAGCATCAATTTACACAAACCCAAACATTTTCGCAACAACCCTCACAAATATTTTCACAAGGGTTGCGAAAATTTCTCAACCCTCATAAATATTTTCGCAAGGGTTACGAAAATTCACAACCCTTCATGTCTTCACATTTTCGCAGCCTCCCTCCAGTTTCGCAACCCTATTTCCAAGGCCCTGTAAACTTATGCCAGCCTTTAAGCCAATTCCATCTTTGGCATTCCAGCTCTTCGTTTCCAAGACCTGCGAATCTACACCCGTTTTTTATCCTCCACATCCTACACCCGTCGTCATCCTAGCTCCATAAATAGACTCCCTTTTCTTTGCACATACACCCTCTTCTTTTCCTCATCCTTTCCTGAAACCCTACCCCTTCAGCTTATAGCCATGGCCAGAACCAGAGGTGGACACATCTCTTCATCTCAGCCTCGACGGAGGCCCTCCTGCCTTGCCCACACCACACGGCCATCCGCCTTACGAGCCCACGGCCTGTCGAGTTTGTTTCGCCTCGCCGATCCCACGGTCCACGTCACCATCCCCACAAAGAGTTTCAAGGCGCCCACAGCGCAGAACTGCATCCACACCTGATCCCCACCCACGCCCACACTGAGCAAACACTGATCCGGTCGCCAGACTCTTTAGTTCCAGAACTTTCGGCAAACATATCTATTCTTCAATTCTTCAACATGCCTCCATCCCAGACAAAGCTCACTTACACCAGAGGCCACTTTTTCCTATGCCTCAGAGCAAGAACACTGATTACACAATAGGAAGCCCTGCAACCCAGATCCCTCTCATGATGATATCATCCTTCTTTTCCTAATCTACCCTCTAAAATTTTTGGATCAGCCAGTCTCATCCACTACCTTTGGTCGCTCATGACTGCAAAATTTTCTACCCAGAGTACCAGATAGATTATAATTCAAACAAGATCTGGTGCTGGTCCCAATCACTCCGTTCTATCTATTGATTGGTCTGTACTGTTATGAAAGTGTTCTGGCCAGGGCGGTGGGTCACTTGCCTTTCTCAGCATTAATTTACCTCCGGAGATATCCCAGTCTTCTCCAAAACACATCCACTGGCACACATTTTCAACTCCATCACTGCTTTCATTACTAAGGTCGCTCCACCTGTCTCAAATGTAATAATAAGGGCATGTATATGAGCACCTGAATTTATACCTTATCTCAACATCTGATATTTTAATAAATCCAGATCATTCCAAGGTCATCTTCTGCTCCCATATAAGATCCACTATAGTAATCAGTTATGTCAAAGCCTTCCACTGCTGGTCTCATACCTCCCCAGCGTTTGGAGCACCTAGGTTTTCCCGTTAAGCCTCATCGCGAGCGTTGTTGTGAATCCGAGGCCACCTTTATAGTAGAGAAGTGGCAGTTTGGGCCCGGAGCTATCCCTCTTCCAACCTTTCCTCGTGTTGGAGAAGATTAGCAGGTAGACCCTCCGGAGATACAACATCATCCTCCTACCCTTGCCCAGGAGCCTCAGAACCCAATGCCATCAGCACCTGCTCCTGCCCCCCGTATATCGTCGCTTTAGCACTCTATCACCCTCGAAGCCAGAACCGGTTTAGCCGGGTCCCAGTACATTTGCACCACCTGTGGAGTTTGTTCGCATTTCTTCACAGGACTTTCTTGCGATAATGGCCTTTATCCGCGCTTTCGCCGCTACCTCACAAACCTTTGCTATTGCCCATACTATCATGGCACAAAGGATGACTCGTACTAAAGCCATCCTCAAGCCATATTCAAGAGCCACCCAGCCGCTAATATCTCACTCCCTCAAAGAAGATCACTCACTCCACCACTTGCAACTTAGTAGCAACTTCCAACAATTTCTATCTCCCAAGTAGCCCCACCAAGAGTTTCAATCGTTTGACAGCTAATCATCCTCAGAGTTCCTACTTAGTCACAGGATGAGGATGAGATTCCACCCCCAACAACTACTTGAGGAGGTATCACTTTCTCCTTTAAGTTTGCCTCCTGAGCCACATTAAGGACAATGCAAAATTTGGTTGGGGGGAGAGTTAAAGAAGGATGTGTTCTTTATGTTTTGAGCAAGTTTGTTTTGAATAGTTGAATGGCTTGCTAGTTTGTTTTTACAGTATAATAGTACATGTTTTCGCCTTATTTTCCTATCGATTTCATAATTTTTTTGTAATTCCTAACTGGTAATGGAGAAATTGAAACATCGTCTCAATACTCTTGATTTTAGAGCGGTGTATGCTTATAAGAGTTGATGAATTTTTGAAACTCCTATTGTTTTCAACCTTACTTCTTCCACTTTGAGCTAACCACACACTGTGCACATTAGTTTTCAATTATAAGTTGAAAAACCGCTTGCCTCCCGAAACTAGTGCAACTGCCTAGTACTTTTGACCACCTTGAATAGGTTGGGATCCCTAAAAAGAGCAATGAGTCTAAAAATAAAAAAAATAAAAAAAGGAAAATACCAATGTGTCTCAAAAAAAAAAGAGAAAAGGAAAAAGAGAAAGAAATTTGTGACACTTACCTTGAAACCCGAGCACGGTCCAAGGAGTATATGGAAAAAGTCTTTAAAGCCCGGTGCCCTAAGCCAACTGGTTGGGAGTCACTAACTTTGTTGCTTGTTACATGGGTGAATAGGTGGAGTTTAGCAATTTGTATGTGCTGGAGTATCAACTTATTAAAAGTCCAAGGTGAAATATATATTAAGTGGTTAAGATTCTATGACTCTGATGCCCTAAACTCCCTTTGACGGGTTGGGAGTCATCGATGGACCCTCGTTACATGGACAATTGTGAATTTGATACCCTCTGAATTGAACCCCTACAATAAAAGTTGTGAATTAAATTAGGCTCTTGGTCTATTGAGGTTAGTTAGCTGCTAGGTGTAGAAAAGAGCTAGGTTTGGGGGAGAGGACATTTTGGCATAATATTTTTGAAAACTAATCAAGTTAACACTTAGGTTTTTACGGAAGGTTTCAGGTTGGTTCTCTAGGAGTTGAAATTCTTTTGATACTTCAATTTGCATAGCACATACTTCTCTTGAGATAGTCATTGGGCAGGATTTTGATGACTTTTGTTGAAGGTTGGGTTTTATCACCTCATTGCTTTTAGAAAACCTTTTTTTTTTTTTTTGTGAATATATATATATATAGCTTATCTTGCTTTTGATTGCTTTATTCTTTCTTCATTGCAAAGGGACTTGCAATGTGTCGGTTGGGGGGAGTGATTACTACCCAAATGGTGCTGATTCACGCCCTTAACACTCCATGTTTTGAGCACTTCTTTTGTAGTAATTAGTCTAATTGACCAAGTTGACATGTTACAGACCTAGCAAGGCTACTAATTGATTTTTGTGCAAGTTTTTGTTACTTTCAAAGGCTATATATCTCAAAGGTGGGAATTGAGCTCAAAGCATGAAGAGCATAGTTGCAGTTCAGAGCTTCAAAAGCTAGAAGAAGGCATAAGCAAAAGAACAGTATAAGCAACCTTGCCAAATTCGCAGGGGTTGCGAAATTTTCGTAGCCCCTATGAAAATGTCTGCCACATTTGACTTTTTGAGCTCTTTTTCTATTTTTCCCACTTTGTTCCTATGTAATAGTGTTTTATTTTGCGTCTTTCTGTAAATTGTATTGGGTTGGGTGGTACAAAACACCCTTAGAAGACTTTGTATAGATAGATTGGATTTTATTAAAAATAGTTTTGGGAAGCTTGTTCGTGAAGCTCCCGTTTTCTTTCATTTTCTCTCATTTTCTTTCTCTTTTTCTCACCAGCCAAACAACCTCTGAGGATGATTTCTCATAGGATGAGTGGCTAAAACCCATCCTCCCTTGAAGTAAAAGGCATTGGGCAAAGGAGCCTGTGGCAAAACCAAGGGTTTTCATGTTTTAAAGCAAGTATTCACTGTCATTAATGTTCTTTCCTTCAACTCTAGGTTTCGATCCTTTTGAGTCACCTTGAATGGTTGATATTTCGTAAGCTTTCAAGGCTCATTGGATACTTAATGCTAGACCAGTGATGTTCGTTAGTTATAATTTATGAGCCATTGGAAGGTGAGTCAAGAAGACAAGTTTTTACTGACTGAGAACATTAATGGGCAGTGAATGCCATTTTCGCTATACGAATCTAGGGTAAGTTGTTATAGCTAAATGGAAGAACCAATCTGGAGCAACTAATGTTCCCCAATACAGAGAAAGACCTGAACTTCATTGATCATAACCAGTCTGGCACTGGTGGATCTCGGTATTATACCCATTTATTATGGCTAAGCAAACTGCAGATCTTATCACGCAATCCCAACATCTCAAATGCAGAAATCCCAGCTAAGATTCGATTGTTATTATTCACGGTGAAAACGCAGGAGGATAACCTACAAACCACTATCCATATAAAGTAACAGTAATGATGTACTGTTACAAATCACATGAATCTTACACTGAGCACTTAATCATTTTCAGTGAACCCTGCAATCGCAGGTCAAAGCACCGGCGGTATTGCTCTCCCATTCATCCCGGTCCCATACAGAATCACGCTTGAGTCACCTCAACTTTTAGACAAAGGTGATGACTGTGGTTTTCGAAACTTGACAAAATTATTTAGCATTTGTATCTTATTACTGATTTGCGACATTTCATCGGATTGATCAAACATCAATATGAGTGTTATATGAACTGACACCCAGAGTAATACAGATCTGAATCCCCTCAGTGAAATCACAGTCAGCTATCCCAAAGATCTAACGGTGGCATCTGGTCACGATGATTTGATCATTGCTTAGCAGAAATTGTGTGACCCAATTTTAGGCACCGGTCGTCACCAAGGACAATTTAGTAAAAGGACTCAAGATTAAATTCCTCGTTACATCAATTAATCTAAACCATAATAACCAAGCATTAACACCAACACAACAAAATTAAGCATAAACATCCAAGAAACTAAAGATTAAATGAATCTAACATCAAATATGATAACTAACCCTATGAAATGTTTAGCCTAACATTGCCCATCAAAACCCACACATTCATGCCACAATGTAATCACGCCTTTCATCCTTAAATTGGAAAAAGGAGAATATATAGAAATACAAACCAAGGATTAAACTGCAAATGACTTCAATCTCTAGATCCAAGCTGAAATCAGCACTCAACAAGGTCATGCTTCCCAGTAATAATTGATTACAAGCCAAGTTGTTCACAAATAAAACCTAAATCTAAGAAATCTAAAGAAAACCTAATCTAAAAATGGAACAAAGCTTGAAGAGGGAAAACACTAGGAAAGAGCCTCCCTCTCTCAAAGTTGAAACCCTAGAAATGTGTGAAAAATGGCCTTAAATACACCTCAAAAAATGGGCCAAAACGAGCCTAAAAATGGAAGTAAACTAGGCTAAAAACGTCATGTGGTCACAACCACAAAGGCCTTGTGGTCGCGACCACACATAAAGTTGAATATCACAGTCGATGAAGGAAAAGCCTATGTTACAACCACACCGAGAGTATTGAAAAAAAGTGGCTGCAAGATTATGTTGTGGTCCCTACCACACTGAGAATATGTTGACAATAGTGATCAATGGTCTCGACCGTGGTTGTGACCACACCGAGATTTTGTTTGCGTAGGATCCTCTTGAATTTACTCTGTGGTCATGACCATAAGGTCTTATGGTCACTACCACAGATTCTTCGTTGTATATATTCTTAACATCTTGCCCAAATTGCTTGCTTCTCGTCTCGTTTTCTTTGTTTCTACAAAATACACAAATATATAGTGTTATCCATGAAGGGTGCTTAATTAGCATCAAAATCATGAATTATACTATATTTTGCACTAATAAAAGCTAACCTAAAGCACATCTAACAACTTTGAAATCCAACATGGAGATCTCCAAATTAGCTGCTTTAAAGAGATAGAAGACCGAATTTGACAAAGCCTAACTTGTCAAGAAACAAGCTACACAATGGTTTAATGAGCTATGCATGGAGTATGATGCTCAAAAAGAGCGTATCAAGAGGTTTACTAAAGAATTGGAGAAGGAAAAGATGAAGCTTACCTCTTTGGTGGAGCAAGGTGATGCCATGAAGATCAACGACTTAAGCATCTACAAAAAGTTGAGTCCTAGGCCATTTCTTAGCTTCCCAACACGACAAGACAACCATATTGGCTTCAAAATTACAGGAAATTGATGCATCTCACTAGTATTGCCTTAGATATTGGGATTATCTTCGTTCTTTTGATTTTTCCATGATCTGACTTCGACATTTTCGAACAATTATTAACTAATGAGACTTTGACTTGGAAACTTTGTAGCCATTTATTTAGCATTTTTTTTTCAGTTGGAAAGCCTCTTTCTCGCCAATGCTCATTGTGTTAATGGATCAAGGTGGCACTAGGTCTACCTTTTGATGTGTGTTGATATTTATAGAAAGATTCTGTAACTCTATTTTTGATTAAAAGTGGTATTTGGACCTACTTTCTTTGAGAATATATACTGCGTATATCAGGTATAGGTACAATATTGGAGAGATCAAGAAAATAGTGACTGCAATGCCTATTGATATATTGAACACATGTATGTCGTTGGACAAATTTATATATTTGAGAAACACTGGTGGAAAAGCCAACTAGAATAATGTACTATGTTAGAGAATTTGAATGCTTGAAAAACAGTGGCTAAAAAGCCTACTTTATTCCAAACCATAGAATATTCTCCAAACATTACACCTTTAAAGGCCGTGGAATCAGCATAATTATTTTGGGAATTTTTTACAATTTCCCACATGGTAGGGAAGTACTTCTTCAAGTATTTTCCATTGATGAATTTCTTTTGTGGCTCTCCTTCTAGGTTTGCTGACCCGTATGCGTTTCCAGGTAGTACTTGATGCACCTTGAAAGGTCCCTCCTAGTTGGGAGGTCATTTTCCTCATTATGTCTTTAGAACCAATTGGTAAAATAATCTTCCAAACAATCTCTCCTTCTTCAAAGCTTTTACTCTTGATTCTCCTGTTCTAAGTCTAAGCCACTTTATTTTTCTGAATCAACATGTTGTAAAACTTTGGTAAATTTGAATTTTTCCGAAAATGGGCAAAACGGTAAATTGACGATACAGTATAGGTTGCAGACTTGAAATTTTCTAGATATCGGATGACTAAATGCACTCACTCACTGGGAATCTTGTCTCATTAAATCTAATTACCTGTATGAATTTCAAGCATTTCGAGACTGGGCCGGATTTTTTCAAGAATTTCGAGGCGATGGGTGTCCGGTAAAACCCAAAAACAAGATTTTGGGAAATAATTTAAGTAAAGATCATTTAAAATAATTTGAACTTGAACTGGAACAAAGTAAATCATTTCAAGACAGAAACTGACCCGAACCAGTCGCGGACACGTGGCGCTGCAAGAGCCACTCACTTAAACTTAAGTTAAAGTCTTAGGGCAAAATATCCCATTCTTCTTTTTAGTTGATTTTCATGCGTAGAGAGAAAGAAAGAGAAGGGAGAGCACAACGAGCTTTCTTCCATCATCATAAAAACATGACTTTTGTTTGTGGAGTCAAAGACTCGTGCATGGGCAACTAATAAAGACTGATGTATGGTTGGCAAATGATCAAATGTGGTGCATGAGGTGCCCCATCCCCATCTCATTCTATAGCACGTAGGATTCCAAGCTAGAATTGGCATATTCTATTCTTTTTTCCGAATGTCGATGAATTGCAGCATTGCATGCACTTAGGTAGGAGACTTCAGAGGAATTACCTAATAGGTGTTATTCCACCGTGATATGGTACATGTAGTTTATAATTACTTATAATTGCTTTAAATATTTGATATTTTTGAAAATAGATGAGAATGTTGGCATGTAATAATATGCTAAGAGTTGAATTAAAAACAATTACGGGGTTTATGTGTGAAATTTGTGCAGGTTTTAGGTTCTATCTCACTTAGGCGAAGGTGGGCTTCGCCTAGGCGAATAGGCTAGCAATCCTGTAGGTGAGGTTCTACCTCGCCTAGGCCAAGGTATGGTTCACCTAGGCAAACCCGGAACAGTTGCTAAGTGCTGTTTTTCTTGCTATTCTGTATTTTGTGCATGATGGATCTTTGGAAGTGCTCCTAGCACAAAGGGGGCTCTATCCGGTTATGTGAAATGATAGGTCTCGATGAATGGGACATACGATGTGATTACACGATATCCACAGGGCTTTCGTAGGTTGATGGTTGATCAACAAACCCCCGGATTTTTGGGTATCACTGCTTGGAATCAAAGCATAGGTATAATGATTAATGCCTTGATAGAGTATTGGTCTAATTGCTGCATTCATTATGAATTTCCATGTTTGGTGCTTAATATACATGATTGTGTGCTATGTATTGTGTCAAAAAGATATCACAAAGCATGGAAAACAGAACACAGGTTGAAAATAACTTTAGTATTCTAAAAGAACAACTGATAGTTTGGGATGATGTTCATTAGTATCACACTGATGTCACCACTGTTATTAAGAGAAAATCTAAAGTTTATATTTGATCCATCTTTCTTTTGGATACTACAATGTACATCAATGGGTCATCCATATAGAGAGCTATAGTCAAGTAAGTAATAGTGATAGATCATGGTGATAAGAATAAATAACCAACCCCACCAAGACCAACAAGACTTCATAAAGCTAAATCGTTACAACTGATACCATTGGGCGTTGAAGTTTAGTGTTATGGCTACCACCATTACATAGGCTAGTACAACTGTGGGTCAAGGAGGGCCAAGTAACCTCCAGAGGTTCAAGGCACATCATCCTTCAACCTTCAAGGGGGGAGGGGACCCGATAGAAGCCGATCATTGGTTTGACAAGTCAGCAAGATCTTGGAGGCTATGGAGATCACCTCCAAAGCCACGAGAATAAGGCTAGCTACATTCCAGCTAGAGGGTGAATTCCAAGTATGGTGGGATTAGGTGAAAGCCCTAAGAAATTTAGAGTCAATGACGTGGGAAGAGTTCCATGAGCTCTTCATGGGCAAGTATTTCCCGGCATCTGTATGACATGCAAAGGCTTGGAAGTTCCTAGAATTAAAACAAGGAACGATGATAGTGCTTGAATACGTGGCTAAGTTCACTGAATTAGCACGTTTTGTTGATGATTATGTGGCCATGGACATGGCTAAAGTGAGAAAGTTTAAGGAAGGTCTGAAATTGTCCATCCGAGGTAAAATTGTGGGACTTCTTCTATAAGATATGGACTTGATGGTCAAGATAGCTATGACCATTGAGAGGGAGGTGGATAACTCACAGAGCATCCGGGATACGGGCATCAAAGATAAGAGGAAGGAGAGCCAACCTTTTTCTTCTATCTCAGGGAAGAAGTAGAGGACATCTACTCTATAGGGGTTTCAGGGATGGGCCAGCAGCTATTAGAGCTAAGGCCAAGGTCAACCATCCCAAGATGGGGGTCATTTCAGGGCTATTAGCCAGCCAGTGCAGATGACATGTTTCTATTGCCACTAGCCTGGACACTAGAAACAGGATTGTTCTCAACGCAAGGATCCCAGAGTTATGGGACACCCCAGTCCCAGTCATCAGTGGGATGTTCACTGACTCAGTTTGTTTCTCCTAACCCCATAATGGGCCAAGGGAACTAGTATCAATCTTAGGGTGCTGCACAGAACCCTACTATTTCACAATCATGTCGAATGGGCCAGGGTATGGGTCGGGGTCGAGGTCAAGGCCAGGGCTCATAGGCTGAGACTTCGGGACCCAGGGGCTTGTCTACGCTATCACACCTTAGACTAAGCTTGCATATCAGTCGATGTCGGGGTACGTGACCTCTTTCGCTTATGGGCAGAGTGTTGTTTGATTATAGTGCATCATTCATTCATTCTTTTGATTTGTTATTAATGAAAGATTTGGGCTTAGAGTTAAACCTTAAAATCATTTGCATGTGAGTTCTTATCTAGGAACTAGGGTGAGGGTTGATCAGATATGTCGGGATTGTGAGTTAGAGATCTTAGGGATTCTACTTACTGTGGACCTTTGGGTCATGGACATGTCAGAGTTTAATGTCATCATTCGGATGGACTGGTTGACGACACTATAAGGACCAAGTGATGTGTATGTGAAAATATGGCGAAAGGAAGTGAATGTGGTTGATTCATGCCACAGTAGGGGTGCCGAAATCAACAAAACTTATACCTAAGTTGCTCCTGCTATAGTAAGCGTAACTACTCGGTATAAGCGGTTCGAGGATCGAACACGGGGATGGGTTTTCACCATCTTCTGAATGACTTGTATAATGGTCAAAATGGCGAAACTGTTTGGATTTTTTGGATTTACATAAAAGTGTAGTTTGTTAGATTGTCACTAAGCTAAGTGGAAGCGGAGTTTAAAATAAGATGTAAAAGAAAACCTTGAAGTTTTAGATTACTAGTTTGATATGATGGGGTTGTAGGTATCCTCGGGTTATTTCCTGCGCATTAGGGCAAATGACATATAGTCATTTCAAAACGGATCTTTGTTTAGCTTTAAAAACCAACCCTTAGTAACATTCCTATTGAACCATAGCATTTGCAGGCATTTAATGTTCTGATTGAAAATAAAGCATTTAACCTACTTTCGATGGCTCGTAAATGACATCTAATGGATGTCGGTGTATCTACCATTAGAAGAATACAACGAGAAGCCACTGAAACATGCCAAGTATTGACCAAAGAAACTACATTAAATAGCATTTAAACCTAGTTTGGAAAGTTTGAAACAATCTGAGTACACTTCATGAAAACAAAGGAACACCCATGAGCCCATCTGACTGACCTAACAACCCTCCTCTTCATGGAGTGCTCTGCCTCTGGAACTGGAACCTCCTCCTGGTCTCGCTGCTGGAGGAGAAAAGATACGGGCATGGTCATCACTCGCTCCATCGACAGGACCAGAGGACATCGAATCCTCCTCTCTATCCGGGGCTCCTCCGGAAAACCTAAATGCTCAAGGACCTGGCATAGTAGTCGTGGCATCAGCAGTGGTAAACTCTCTGCTCGAACCAGGCCCTTCCGGTGGACCTTTTCTTCGAAATGCATCAGGGAGGTCATCGCGGCTTCAGAGGTTCAAGCAGTATCCTACGAGATCTGGTAAGAGCCTCCTAAGATGGCCCCCTCCCGGCGTACGTAGTGCTACGAGTGGGGAAAAATTCAGTCCTCAATAGGTGATGTTCGGCGGCATACGAGGAGGAGCTGCCTCTAAGAGCACTAGCATTTGTGATGTCTCGGGCCCGATTATACGAACCATCTGGGCTGGTGGGTGGACCAAACTCGGTAACCCTCTGGTTGGCCCGGTGATATCTGCGAACGCTAAAATTTCTTGAAATATCACCGCTCTTTGAGAGTACTCAGGGCGCGATCATCGCATAGAGGCGAAGCTTGGAGTGGACCAGCTGCTCCCTGAGATGTCATCGAGTGATAAAACTGCAGCACCACCCGGGGGTAATAATACTGCCTCGGGGTCATGAAGGCCAGTAGGGAATAGTCCTCAATCAACCTCATAGAATCCCTGAATCTGGGATCAGCCGCCAATGCCGGGACATCGTAGTAAGACTCCTGATGAAAGTCCCTCGAGTGTAGTGCGACATTCCGAATGGGGTGCCCCAGGCGAACTTGACCTCTAATCCTAGAAGCTGACTGACAAGCGAAGGTGAAGATGTCGATCTCCACTTCTTGATGTGGTAGCGATGTTTGGGGCCCTAGATGAGGATGGCTCACCGGGCTGATGTGCGGGCAGCGCGGTCGGGCCCTCTAGCTCTGCGCTGAGGTACAGGTGTCGGGGCCCGGGGTCCCATCCGAGTCTGATATCGTCTGAATCCCTGAGGCTCCTCGGAGACTGCCTCGGGGACAGGAGCTGGTACTGGGGCCGGGACCTCTCGCTCTGGCGTACTAAATCTAACTAAGGCGGGACCCACCTCTAGTACGCACCATAACTATAATCAAATAAAACAACTGGAATAGGGCTCTGGCAGCGAAGAAATAAAACCGATTAATCTTTACCAAAACGTCTGGGGCTCACTATTATTGGTCACTCACGAAATAGGACAACGATGACTCGGGGCTCGGCGGCTCGACTCACACGAGGCTCTGTAATAGCCCAGACAAGGCTCGGTAGTGGATGAACTCTTTGGGGCGAGAGCGAAGCGGCGACGAAAGGGCACGAAGACTCTTGAGATTTGCTTGATGGATGCGCAAACAGTGTATAGGTGGCTGAGGCTCGGCAGCTGTGCAGGCTAAAGGTGCGGGTGGCAATGACCAACGGCGGTGGCCCTTTCGATGGGTGGTGCGCGGCTGATGCGGCAGTCGTCACCGTGGTGGTGTCTTGCGGTCGAGGGCGGGGCCGGTGGGCGCCTGCGGGACCGGTTACGGCGGCGGCTAGAGAGCGAGGTGTGGCGGGGGCTCGCGGGATGGGCTCGAAGGGGCGGGAGGGAAGGAGATAATATAAATGAAAAGCGAGCCCTCCCCTCTTCTTATAGCTGTCGAGGTGACCGAAGAGGTCACTTCCCTCATAATTTCGCTGTATAGGCAATTTTAGTATCTGCAACACCATACGCATTCAAAATTTTTAGTTTAAATATTAATAATATAAAAATAAAAATTATTATAAAAAAAATTAATATATAATACTATAATTAAAAATTTACTATAAAATATTTTAATATATAAACAAATTCATAATAATGAAGCGCTAAATTAAGGAACTTTCTAAAAATATGAAATTATTGAAATTGACTAAACTAAAATAAAAATGAAATTGTTGACGGCAATTTGGTTTGTAGGAACACAAATCAGCTCAATTTTACCAGAATTGCTCAAGGAGGGTCAAGGAGGATGATATATAAACTAGGCGGTGAAGTGCATTTGAATCCTTGGTGTTGGATTTCCCATTGTTGTTCGGTTTCTCACTGATGGATTCTGAATTGAGCAATTTCCCTATAGTGGGCTCTGAAGGCAATTCCAACACACTTGCTGCACCCTGGCTGACTATTCCTTGCAATTCCTGGACACTTAGCTTTCCTGCATGCTGACCATTTGAACCAACTTCATCAGTCATTTGACTTTCATCTTCTGGCAACCTGTGTTTGTTGTTCAAATGAAATATGTTCAACTCCAAGGTCATGTTACCAAAGGTAAGTTGCATGACTCCATTCCGGCAATTAATGATTGCATTGGTGTGACTAGAAATGGTCTTCCTAGGATAATTGGCACATGATTGGGTTCATTTGCAATTGGCTCAGTGTCAAGTACTACAAAATCCTTTGGGTAGTAGAATTTGTCTCATTTCACTAAGACATCCTCAACTATCCCTTAGGGTTTTCAGCGTCTATCGACGATGAAAGTGTGATGTTGGTAGGTTTAAGTTCACCCCGAGCCCTAGCTGCTTGTACCTGAGTCTGGCGGTAGGTTCTAGCAGCTCTAAAATCAAGCAATGACTTGTCTATGTAATTCCACCAATATTAGCCCGAAATTGTGGGAGATCCTGGATCTTGTGTTGACGGGGTTCTTGCTTTTTGGATTATGTGTGACATGTTCAGTTAGAAATGCCTTCTTCTCGATACTTCAATCACTTTAACCCAATTGTGCAAAGATCTTTCAAAAATTTTGCATAGGCAGGGACTTGCTTGATTATGTCCAAAAGAGGTATGTTGACCTTCACCTGTCTTAGGACTTCTAAGATACCTGCCTGCTGGGATGCCTTCTTCTTACCTCTAAGTGCTTGTGGAAATGGGGGTGGTATGCTGTATTTCCATTGGAGTCTCCTTGAGAATATGCTCAGACTGCAATTCTTCTCCCTGTTTGGAGTCTTAAACAGACTTTAGCATGGGCTGATCAACCTCTTTTCCACTTCTTAGGGTGATTATTGCCTTAACTTCATCCATTCCTGAATTGTTGGATGACCCTACCTCAAGCACTCCTTTCGTATTTGGCAATGTTTGGGAAGGAAACCTTCCTCTTTCTTGTACCTCGAAGCAACTTGATCTTTGTGATTGAATCTTGCGGGTTGTCAATTTTACGAGTTAAGATTGCTCTCAAGCCCATCTATTCTCTTATTCGGTGTATACTCTACGATTATCAATCCTTTGTGCAGTTGCACATTAATCCACTTTTGTTCTTCCACAAAATTACCACCCACCTTACTCAAATTTAAAATGGCGTTCCCGGAGATGAGGATGGAGGTGGTTGTGGTTGAAGGTGGAACAAAGCGGTTTGTACTACAGGGCGCACATAAATGGGGGGATTGGCTTTCAGGAGAGGTTAGGGTGATTCCTCAATTGGAATTGTAGGGCGTATTACAATATTGGGTATTAAGGTTTGGTGGCTTGTATTGACCTCATTTATTTGCTTGCTCGACGTAAATCCTTCATTGATGGGCACTCGTATCATGTTAACTGGATTACATGGGTTGGAAGCGGTGAATGGGTTGGTGCGCAGTGTTTTCAGTCACTGCATGCACTTCATGGAGCCTTTTTCCTTCAAGCTCCTCCACCTTCCTAGCTAAGGTTGAAATTCTAGCTTTCATTTCTATATCCTCTGGCAGTGCATACATCCCACTCCTAGGGTTGGCTAAAGGCATTTTTCTTTCCATTTCTCTCGGGTTTGGTTCATCCCAACCCTTAGAAGTTTCAGCCACATAGTTCAAAATCCATGGCTTCATCAGGATGCTTACTCAGAAAATCCCCACTGCTGTGGTTCCAAATAACTATTTCATGGCAGGGGAGACATACCACCATAGAAGTGGTTTACCAGCATCCATGTATCAAACCCATGATGTGGACAAGCACTGATGGTCTCTATGAATCTTTCTGTCTTGGTAGAACCTTTTGACTTGGTACACTTGAGTGTATAAGTTGTCTCTTCAAATTGTTGGTCTTATGAGCACTGAAGAATTTTTTTAAAAACTCTGCTTGCAGCTCAGCCCAATTTCTAATGGTTCTAGGCCTCAGTGAGTTAAGCCAAATTTTGGCCTTGTCCTTTAGGGTTAATGGAAATGCTTTCAGCTTTAGCAAATCCATGTCAATCATACCTTCCTTAAAGGTTGTGCAAACTTCCTCAAAATCCCCTAATGCGTGTATGGATTTTCATTCTCTCCATACCATGATATGTGGGGAGTAGGGGTACCAAATAGGGCCTCACTGCTACATCTTCAGCATGAGGTATGATGCAGGAAGGGGCACTAACTCTAGGAGGGTGGAAGTGGTCCCTCATCGATCTATAGGCTGTTGGATTCATTGGGGGACCTGGCTGACTCTGTTGTTCTTCAGGCAGAGGATCCATGTTTTCACTATGTATCTTGACGTATGCGATCCTTTGTAATCTACATTATTCCTCTACGTCCAGTCTTGCATACAAAGCGTTACACAAGCGAGACACGACAAGAGCCTGAAACCGACTTACGAAAGGTTAGGGTTAACTAAAATAAAAACTGACTGTATGAAAAACAAAAATAGTGCAGTGACTGCAAATTGATGAACACTTGCAGTTACAGCTACTGAGATTCAAAAGGGTTAAAGGTCACTTCTTGATGTTGATCTTGCAAGTACACCTCAACTTATCAAGCGTGGTTTGGCACCATCCGACAGCAGCGCCATTTAGTCGTGCCACGGTAGAGTGGCGGAATCAGCAAAATTTGTTTCCTATGTTCCTTCTCTTTGCCGTAGTCAAGCTCTTTGCGACATGGTGGTCTACTTAGGGTCGAACACGGGGGATGGGTTTCATCCTATGGTGAGCTTTGCATCAGTGTTGAAAATGGTGAGGCTTTTAGTTTGGATTTTGGATTTGTTTCAGCTTGATTGAGTGATTTGAGCGATTATTGTAAGCGAAAGTGAAGTGCGAGATATTTGATTGATCATAACGTGCTCTAGGGCAAACAAGTGTCCTCGGGTTTTATCCTCGCATTATGACAGCAACCTATAAATTCAAGCCATAGCTTGGATCTTTGTTTAACTAGCAAACCCTAACCTAGAATCACTCTATTTGGTCGACCACCCAGGGCAACATGCATCTGACCGCTTTTAGTTTGAAACCCTAACATTCAAACATCATTTCAATGGCTCGTAAAGGCCATCTAAAGAACAGCAGTACATCTAGCAATAAGTATGCAACATGTATCCTAAAGCGTATAAGTATTGGCCAAAGTAATAACATTAAATCATATTCAACCCTAGTTTGAAGATGGGAGCCATAATCTGATACATAATGGCATTTAACACAAAGAAGACAACACCTGCCCCTTGTAATAAAGCTAGCTACCTTCCTCTTCCAAAGGGGCTTAGCCAAGCATCTCTTAGGTTGTCATCCTCCCGAGAGGGTTGTTTGGTAGCCTAGAAAATAAAGGGAAAGAGAAGAGAGAACAAAACCTAACTAAAAATGCGAAGATATTTACATAAAATGAAAAAATTGTGCCAAAAGATTGCTTCACATACTCCTTAGTTTACAAAAACTATGGGGGTTTATATAGACCGCCCAATGTGTGAAAATACAAGAAAGCCTAACATTTTGAAGCCGTAAGGGACAAGGAGTAATATACCAAAATGAAATTCGGTTTGCATTAATTACAAAAGGATAATAATCTGAGGGAGATTTCGCTAAATGAAACGATTTCGCTAGGTAAAGAAATTTAAGCTAGCTAGCGAAAATTTATCTCTAGGTAGAAATTACTTACGAGATAAGCGAAATCGAGAGAGAATTCTGCAGGCTCTGGCTTGAATTTATTCTTCATGAAATTTTAGGAATAAGCGAAGTGTGTAATTTCGCTAGGAATAGTGCATAGCGAAATTTTGACCTATTGAAATTTCGGTACTGCTGGGATTACTTGAGTACCCGCTATGATTGCGAATTTTCGCTATGATTGCGAGAATTTTCGCGATCAGTAGCCACACATGATATAGCGAAATTCCACAGGTTTGAATATTCTTCAACTGCTTTGCCTTGGCTGCATCTGCTGCGTCATTTCTTCTCGCCTTCATTCCTTCATTGAATTTTGAGATGTTTGAAGGGTGATAAATGGGATTAAAATCTTCATGGTTGACACGTATCTCAATATTGAACTCTCAAAGTATGCAAGAAACCTGCAAAACAACCAAAATAACCTCTATGGCATAAGTGATACTAACCAACTGAACACTTTGGTGGTATTGACATGAACAATTCTTGTAGCACTGAAACCTATCTGATATAGGGCTCAAAATAGCACTTTTTGGGTACTAATCAATCCTTGCCTCTCATCTTCTGCTGGCGTGTGGGTGAAAAATGTTGAGCTCCAGTGTCATGTTGCCAAATGTGAGTTGCATGACTCCATTCCGGCAATTGATTATCGCGTGGAAGTAATGGCCTTCCCGGGATGATTGTCACATGAGATTAGGCGAAATTTGCGATCGGTTGATATCAAGCACTACAAAATCCTTTGGATAGTAGAATTGTCACCTTCACCAACACATCCTCAACTATGCCCTTAGGAATTTTTACGATGATCGGCTAAGGATAGAGTGATGTTGGTGAGCTTAGAAACCACGAGCCAGTTTGCTTATATCGCGAGTATGGCGTGGGTTTACAACGGCCACTAAGTCAACGTTGCTTTATCTATGCAAGTCCCTCAATGTTGGTGATATTGTGGGGATCACGGATCTTTATGTATTTCACGGGGTCTTGCTGCGAATGATGGCCTTGACACATTACATTAGGAAGGCTTTCTTTTCAATGCCGACCACCTTTTTTACCATACGGGTCCTTCAAAGAATTTTTGCATATGTTGGGACACCTTAATCATGTTAAGCAAGGGATATTGCAACTTCACTTGCCTTAGGACCTCCCAAATTTCAGTTTGGTTTGTGATTTTTTTCTTGCCTCTAAGTGCTTGAGGAAATGGAGGGGGCATGTTTTTCTTCATTGAATCTTCTCTTATTATTATTCTCTCAGGCTCAGCTTCCTTTTCCTTTTTTGTTTCTTCATCAGTCTTGGGCACTGGTTGCTCAATTTCTTTTCCACTCCTCAAAGTGATGATAGCCTTTACTTCATCCATCCTTGAATTTGCTGGAAGAACCTATTTCATGGACCCCCTTTGGATTGGGCGATTAATGCGGGAAGAGGAATCTTCCTTTCTCTTGTACCTCCAGCAAATTAGTAATCCTGGTGACGGAATACTGTAGATTATCAATTTTCTGATTAAGACTACTTTCAAGCCCATCTATTCTCTTGTTCAGGGTGCTTTCCACAGTATCTATTCTTTGAGCCAATTGTACATTGATTCCCTTTTGCTCTTCCACAAAATCACCTACCACCTTGCTTTCAATTTAAAATAGCTTTGTTGATAGGGATGAGGATGGTGATAGGCGTAGTTGAGATGAGGAACTAAGCGTTGTTTGGCACCGGGAGAGCATAGCGAAGGGGATTAGGCTTCCAAGAGAGATTAGGGTGATTCTTCCA
This sequence comes from Tetrastigma voinierianum, assembly GCA_016808115.1. Classification (NCBI taxonomy): domain Eukaryota; kingdom Viridiplantae; phylum Streptophyta; class Magnoliopsida; order Vitales; family Vitaceae; genus Tetrastigma; species Tetrastigma voinierianum. The sequence continues at coordinate 1,114,080 of JAEQBH010000138.1, read as the reverse complement.
ATTGGGATTATATGTATTACCATATGGGGCATTGGGTTGTGGCTTGTATTATTACGACATTTGGCATGCTCACAATCGTAATCTCGAGGAGCAATTGGACAGTGTTTTTCTGGGTGACCAATGGATTGGCAATTGAAGCATGGTTTGGCATCGCGGGGATTTGATGCTTGCTTGGACCTCAGCTAACAGCCTTTTCCTTCAACTCTTCCACGCTTCCTTGCTAAGGTTGATATCTTCTTTCATCTCCGTATCCTCGAAAGGGTCTGTGTCTACTCCTTTGGTGTTTGAGCCTTATTTCTCCACCTCCCTTAGGTTTAGCTCATCCCATCCTTGGAAGTTCGACCACATAATTCAAAGTCCATGGCTTCATGCGGGTGCTTGCTCGAGGAAGTCCTCCACACATTGTTTCGATGGTTGCTTCATGGTGGAGACATGCCATCATAGGGGATTCCACCCAAGCATCCAGTATCAAAACCATGATGTGGACATGCAACGATGGTCTCCATGAACCTCTCCGGCGTGGTAGAACCTTTCATTGTCATAGGCACCGCAAGCGATGTGGGTGCCTGCTGGTGTTGGTCTTGTGAGCAGAGAAGAATTTTTAAAAACTACGCTGCGGCTCTGCTTGACTTCTAATGGTTCTTGGTCTCAGTGAATTAAGCCATATTTTGGCTTTGTCTTTGAGAACTAATGGGAATGCCTTCAACTTCATCAAATCCATATCGGTTACACCCTCCTTAAATGTTATGCATACTTCCTCAAAATCCCGGATGTGTGTGTGTGGATTTTCATTTCCTTCCATGAAAGAAGTTAGAATTAGGAGCACCAGATAAGGTCTCGGTGCTCTGACCTCGACCCAGGTGGTATGATGCGGGATAGTTGCACTAACTCTAGGAGAATTGTATATGGTCCTCAGTGACTTTGTATATTTGTTGGATTCATAGAATTTGTTTCTTGACTTTATTGTTCCTCGGGTAGAGGATCCATTTGCTCATTTATTACACTTGACTCACAACCTTGTTTAGTTACGGGTGTATAGACTGCTGCGATCTACACCCGATATATCTATCAGTGATGCATAAACACAGACCACAAAGAGACAAAGTAAGGAACAACAACAAAGCTTGCCAAAAGATTAGTGTTAGTAATTAATAAAATATTGTAATTATAAAAACGCAGTGATATTTGTGAGTAAAAAAAAAACTTGAAATTAAAATAATGAAATTGAAAAGGTTTAAAGGTCTGATACTTGTATGAAGATTACAGGAGTACTTATCGACTCATCATACGTAGTTTGGCACCATCCTCGCGGCCAGCGCTCATTTTGGTCGTGCCACGGTAGGGTGCCGGAATCAACAAAATTTATACCTAAGTTGCTCTACGCTAGCAGTAGCGTAACTCTTTGAGTAGAGAGGGCGTAAATGAAACTACATTGAAATGAATAGTTAGGTTACAAAATGTTCATAACATGGCTTATATACCACAAACATACAAAAATACAAAATAACCTAAATAATATGATTACGTGAGGAAAAGGGAATTAAACAAAGCAGGAGTCGTTTGGATCACAAAAACGAGACGAGAATTTTCGCTTTATGCATAGTAATTTTTCGTATGATAAGCGAAAATTCAATATACGCGAAAAATTCGCTATGATTGCGAAAAATTTCGTATCATTGCGAAAATTTCGCTATCATTTGCGAAAAATTTCACTATCGATGCGAATTTCGCTATGCACAACGAGAATTGCCAATCTTCTCTTTGCATCCTCCGGCTGCGCTATGCATATTCGACTTCTTTATTTCTTCGTCGAGGCTTGATGAAATCGGCGAAATTCATACGAACTTGGCATAAATCCAGCACAATTTCGTGCCAAGCTTGAAATGATAGTGAGTTCCACCGAGCACAACGAAACTGCAAAAACAAGCTCGAAACAAAATTAGTAGTGCTAAAAGGACCTGCAATGTCAATCGGCTTAAATAATATGATTGATGCGCAAAAAGCACTCAAAAACATCTTAAATAGGATTTCGAAATAGCACTTTTTGGGTACTAATTGTGAAACAGCAGCGGTGTGTAAAATGAATGCCTATGTGCGCAAGTGCGTAGCCCAGTAATATAGTGTGCCAAAGTACGGATATCGATCCACGGGGAAAGGTGAATTGACTACGGAAGTTTACGCTTTTGGAGCCAGTATCTAAATAAATGATTCTAGAAATTGCAAAATCTAAGTAAGGAGCTATGACTAAGCTATTGATTCCTAGTGAATTAATGGTGTTTTGACGCCTAGGGTTAAATCTCCCCTATCACGTTCAATGGATTACTTTTCTAAAGATATTGTTATTCAACCATATTTGTAATATGTCAATGGCAGTGATCTTGCCTACGAGATATCCTCTCTCGAGGTATATCCCAGCTATCTCGTGAATAAGTCAGTATATCTCTATCTCGACTCGTATTGAGAGAATGTAAATGTTCTAACCCCGAATGCCACCTTCGGGTTAGAATATCTCTATTAACCGAATTGGCTGAGCTACTCTACCCGGATCCTGAATACCTCATCTCTCGAATCTCGGATCTGGAGTGCGATTATGCTAACATTGGCGAGACATTTATCCTTATAATTGAAATGCGGGTATAGAGTAGATCTTGACAAATTAATAACAAGCTGAATAACATGAAAGATCAGCTTTAATCCATTGTATGTGACGGGGTTTGTTGTAACCCTAGAAAGAGATCTAGAACATCATCAGAGAAAAGATCCAATTGTCTAGTATTAAAAACATCATCATATTATCCAAAAATAATATCTAACTATGAGAAACGGTCCAAATCCCGAGCACTTCCTCTAAGTCTCTGTCGATCTGCTCTGGAATTCCATGCCTTTCCTCATACGTCTCCCGATACCCTAATTTCTGAGCCATTCGTACTTTAAATGGTGAGGTCATGATTCAGTGACGTCGCGGCGTGGTGGCGTCCTTGACGTGGTGACATCAGCGGCGTGGTGGCGTCGCGGCGATGGTGCGTCGCGACGTGGCGTCAGCGGCGTGGCGGCGCGTCGCGGCGTAGCGATGACTTCCTTGCTGCTCCTCATTGTTCCAAGCGCTTCCAAAGCTGCTCTTTCACGCTCAATAAACACAATAACCACACGAGACACAAAATCGAGATCTAACCCGCAAAACTATAAAATTATTATAAAATAAATGTGAAAATGACGGCAAGCGAGTGTAAGATAGTGTTTTAGGCACTCATCACACCCCAAACTTAGTTTCTTGCTTGTCCTCAAGCAAGAACCGACTCTAAACGGGGACACACACACTCGACATAAATGTAACTAATACTAAGGCAGTGATGCACATCTTTGAAAAATAGAGGATCAAATTTGGGTGACTCCGCATACCTTGTTTGCTTTCGATGTTCGGTGAAGGCATACGAGATGTTGACTTCGGTAAATTAGGTGAGATAGGTGAAGCCGACTAGTGCATCAAATCCCATGGTCGTTCAATAGCCTTTCCCAAAAACCCTATGTGCTTATAATTGAATGACCTCGAGAATATGCCTAGGTTAGATACCCCTGAACTTAAGCTCTGACTACGCTATTAGAAGAAGCTAACTAGGGAAAGGATAGGAACGCACCCATTTATTCATGTCCTCATACTTAGAAATTTCCTATTTTACAAACAAAATGGAAGAAACTTAGTGCCAAGAAGTTTTAGCCAGGAATTGTTCTGTGCGGGGATCCATTGGTGACTCCACCGATTGGTTAAGGGCACAGGCATTGATTCCTTGAGCTTCACCGAACACTCAGCCAAACTCAAGGCCTAGGTTGCGTGAATGATCCATCTTACGTCCCCATGTAGCGGGGCGGTGGAAGTCAATGACTCCCGGCCCCGATTGGCTCGGGGCATTAGGCTGATAGGCCCCTCAATTGTGCAGGGATTCCGATTGGATGATCAGCATTCTATGCATATACCTATTTTGTCATATTTCTTTTCTTTTTTTCTTTTTCTATTGTTTTTGTATTTTCTCTTACGGTTGGGGGCTCGATGGCAATCCTCTTTTGATTAGGTGTCCCATCACTCCAAATGGTTGAATCTCCCTAGGTTAATCGGAACTTTAGTAGTTAGTTGGCGTATGCATACTGCGAAAGTCAGTGTGTGAGTGTGATAGGGTTTTTTTTTTTTTGAGAACTGGTTTCTTGACTACCTGGGATTGATTCACTAGCCCTTTTCAACTATTCAACCTAATTACCGAGCATCAAGCAAATGTATGCATTTGAACAAGTTTATAGTGAACTCAATCCAAAATTGATCCTCGATATCGAGGAAATGCTTTGCATTAATGCGTCATTTACTGTCTGAAATGTCACAAAACACGCAGGCTTAACTCACATGTGATTAGTCTTGTGATAAGTGAGAAATTGTAAACAAAATTTATATACACCTAAGTTCCTACTCTTTGCAGTAGTCGAAACTCTTGCACGAGTATAGTGGTCAGGATCGAAGACACGGGGATGGGTTTCATCCCCCAAAATGGTTTGCATCGATTGCATGAAGGTAAGGCTTTCTATTTGGACTCTTTGGAATTGTGTTTCAAAAGCAGTGGGAATGAAGTTGAAAGCGAAGCGTAAGCGAAATTAAAAGGTGAAAAAGTTAACTTTGAAGATTTAGGTCACTAACTTGGCAGGGTTAGGGCAAACAAATGTCCTCGGGTTTTATCACCGTTGCATGACATGCAACACATGGTGTAGCATACTTAGGATCTATATTTAATTAGCAAACCTCACCCATGAAACATCTCCTATTTGAGTCAGCCACAAGTAGCATGCAGTTATATTTTTTTAAAACCTAACATTAAATTATCATTTGGAAGGCTCGTAAAGACCATCTAAGAACAACAGTGCATCTCTTTCGCTTTAGGAAACACTTTGCATCTACAAAAACATGGAAGTATTGGCGAAATAATAACTTGATAAATGTTATTTAACCTAATTTGAAGAACCTAACATGTAAATATTATCTCAGGCTCGTAAAGACCATCCTAAAGAACAACGGTGCATCTCTCACCAGAGTATGCATCCTAAAAGCATGTGGAGTATTAGCTGAATCAATGCATCCCATGTTATGCAACTATGTTTTGAGAATAAGGGCCATAAATACACTGCCCGTAGCTTTTAATACAAAGAGGACAACATGCATATGCCCACCACCAAGCTAGCTTCCTTCCTCTTCAAGAAAGGAGGCTTGTGACATCTCTTGATTTGTCATCCTCAGAGGGAGTGTTTAGCGTAGAGAAAAGGAAAGAAAGAAAGAGAGAAGAGAGAAAAGAAATAAAAGCAAAACCTAAAATAAAGACTTTATTTAAAATAAAACTTACAAGAAATATCTTCTCCACAGATTGTTCACGGTGTTCATTGTTTTCTTACAAAACAAAGAGGGGTTTATATAGGCCTCCTCGAGGTATGAAAATACCCGAAAAACCTATAGAAATTAGCTAGGATTATTGGACGTTAAGTAATACCAAGTTTGGGCGGTTTGCGTGAGTACAAAGCATGACGAGGCATCAATTTTAGCTAGAAGTGAAATTTAAGCTGGCAAAGCGAGAATCACGAGGACTAAACGAAACAAGAAATTTCGCTAAGGGTGGAAGCGATTTATTAGTATGAAATTTATTAAGCCAGCGAAATTCTTGTGGTAATCAATTATTTTTAAGCCAAAGAACGGTGCTAGCGAAATTTGGGTGGTCTGGCGGGGTGGCATTTTTCGCTTGGGTTGTAAATTTTAAGCTAGTTGCTTGAGTACTGCTCTAAGGTTGCGAAATTTTTTGCCAAATCTGGCCAGTACCGCGACTTAACGAAAATTCGTTGATCCTTCCTTTACTTTTCATCACGCCTTCAGCGCGTAATTTTCTTCCGCTGCCTTTGTTTTCTTGTTAATTCTTGGGCACGGTTGATGGTGGGGGCTTGTTAAACTTCACTTGAATTTCAATAAATTCGTCTGACATTGAACTCCGGTCTTGTAGCTGCCAAAAAGCGACCCGAAAATATCTAAATGGCGCCGCGATGTTACCAAGAAGACTAGAGCACTTCAATTTATTATAAATGACATGATTAATGTAGCTTACTCAAAACCTATAATATAGAGGTTCAAGAATTACTTTGGCGCTAATCACCCGACCAAGCGTTGTCCTTAGCAATGCAAAATAAAAAAGGGAGATGCATGTGGTGATTTTCAAAGATTACATGATTGGTTGATGTGCTTATACCCGCGATACTGTGTTGTTTGACATCAAAATTTAGCTTGATATGAAAGAACCAAATCCATACGAGAACAATTCTATATCGATGTTGGTTCCATGATTCTCAACTTGGATTTTCTAAGTCTAATTGGTCTTTTGGAATCAGACTAAGCTAATAAGCGCAAATTTGTTCCCTCTCTGACCTAACGCGACATGGCTGCCAGTTAATTTGACGACCCTAGATAGGGCTAGTTACACTTTTCTTTCTTTTCCAATTTATAATGTAGGATGCAATGCCCAAAATTCGAGTTCACGAAGTCAGGTGTACTTGAGGTCCACCGATGACTCCCAGCCACTCCAAGGTTTAGGGCATGGCTTGAGATCCTTGACCACTAACTCTATGGAAACCGCCCGGATTAGAATGACTGAAAATCAAGCACCTACAATGGCCCAACTCTACCTATCCACCCAGTGTAACGAACACAAAATCGATGACTCCCGACGATTAAGGCTTAGGGCATCGGGTTTCAAAACTTCATGTACACCCCTCGGGCCAGTGCTGGAGTTTCAAAACAAAATTTCCTGACTTTATTTTCTTTTTTTTGCTTTTTTTTTCTGCTTTTTCTTTTCTTTTCCTTTTCTTTTCCTTTTTGGAAAACTTGACATTGGTCTTAGTGTGGGTAACTGAAACTATCTGGGTAACCCCTGACATACTGGCAGGCATTACCACGAAAGGAGGTATGCAAATTCATTCTCCGAAATAATGCGGAGTGCGGTGTGTGAATTAGCATAAAGGAAAATTTCAAGTTGAGCATCTTTTGAGCGTGACTGACCAAAATTTAATTCAACGTGAATTTGTTCTAGCATAGAAGTGAAAACATGATGATTCAATCATCCAGTTTGTAGCAATTCAATTGTCCAATTTGTAGCAATTCAATTGTTCAATTTGTAGCAATTCAATTGTCCAATTGAAAAGAAAAACATTTACACATTTATACAAAGGTGAGACACAAAAAAAATTCCTCATATTAGATAAAGATAGGCATACATACCTGTATTATAAAATGTGATGGCAAAAAGATGGTCATACTTATCTCTTGAATGTTCTTGCAACTTTTGAGATTTACAACACGTGGGATTCGGGATTCGCAGGAGAAGTTCTTCTTTGTGGCTGCGCAATACATATGGTTTTACCATCGTCGTAGACTTTGACACCACATCATCACTTAGGATCAAATAAGTCAGTGAATATTTAAGGTATTATGTGCTTTAACTGGACAAATGAATGGACCAGTCCATGAGCTTGAACTTGCCAGAAGCAAATGGGTTTAGGAGTCATACAAGAGGACTTGATCTCAAGTCATGAAATTCTTCCCCATTATCATTTGGTCATGCCATTTCTTTGATCTTTCTTTTACTGATCTTGGTATTAGTAAGTATTATTCGTATTTCTTCGATTCATTAGATCAAAAATCTCTTCTCTCGTCCAGCGATGTCGTATTAAACTTTTTGGTTATACATGCTTTGTACTCAATCTCACGGAAGATGACATGCCTTACCATGAACCACTCTATAAGGGGACATCCCGGGATTGTCTTGAAAGGTGTTCTATGGGCCCATAAGCGAATAATAGGTTTGATGGACCAATCTTTCCTATTGGTATTTACTACCTTCATCTAATTATGGTTTTGATTTCCTGTTAGCAAGTTTACTGGCGCGTTTGAGGATGGTAAGGGAATTTAGCTGCTTTGTGTTTCACAACCACTTATCATAGTTTCAAATGGTTTATTCTGAAATGTGAACCTCCATCGCTAATAATAGCCTTATTTTAAACTGGAAAAAGGTATTTCTTTTAAAAATTTGAGAACCACTCTATGGTCATTGGTCTTTGAGAGAGGTTGCTTGACCCATTTGGAGCTGAATACTCCCGCCCCCAAAATGTCATTATGACCATATGATGTTGGGAAAGATCCAGTGAAATAGATTCCCATACATGAGCAGGTTAAATTTACCATAATTGGATTCAATGGCATCATATGCTTGGCGGATAATTTCCCTAGTCTTGTTTATCATGGCACATTTGTGTGACACCACTTGAATAATGAGGCGATAGAAAACCCATTGCCGGTACCTTCATTCTTGTCTTTTTAGAGCTCAGTGACCACCTAACACTCTCCTTGGCATTGGTTTAGGATTCCTTGTTGTTCTGGAATTTGCCTTTCACGATGATTTGATTACTTGCGTGTTTGAATAGGAAAATAACAATATTAGGAATGGATCTTAGCAAAGAAATATTTCTATCTTGTGCTCCCTTTCGGCTAAGGTTCCTCATGTGGTGAAAGAGTGCATCTATCAGTATAAGAGCTTTTGTTGCATTTAAAGTCTTGAGCCCATCATTAATAGATTGGTGTGGAGTGTCATGGGCTGTATTGACGGATGATCTGTACCTCACATTTTCCCACCACTTTCTTATCTTTATCGTAAGTTGAATTCCTGAAGTAGTAACACCCAACGGATGAGTCTTGCCTTTGCATTTGTTTGGTTGGAGATATTTCAAGGCGAATGATCTGTAAAAATAGTATATCGACCCCGACAGTATGCAGAAATTTGTCAGCGTATCTGCTTTGCCGGCCCGATTCTTTTTCGGTAGTGGTATAATTTCTACATTGCTTCGGTCGGGGTTTACTTGCATAATACACCACATGAGGCTTCCCCATATTCCCTTTGGCGATCAGCTCTATAGCAAGGTCACTTGCGTCACACATCACCTCAACCCAGTGGCGCGATTAGGTGCTCGAACTATTGGGGCGAGTAGTCAAATAAAATTTCGATTCTTCAAAACTTTTAAGCAATCTAGCTCCCAAATGGTGGCATCTTTCTCGAGAAGCATACGGGGTTTAGCAATCTTTGCAAAGTCTTTAATGAATCGTCGGTAGAAACATGACGGAATTGTCTAATTGTTTTCACATTTGTTGGGTAGTGGTTGGAAATAATGTCGATTTTGGCTATCCAACTTCAATTCCTCTGCTAGATATTATATTGCCCCAATACAATTCCTTGGTTTGCAAAATGCCTTCTCCCAATTAAGCACCAAATTCTTCTCTATGCCTCTGCGGAATTGGCCTCAGGTGGTTAAGCATTCTTGAAATCACCCCCAGCCTGTAATGATATCATCATGTATACCTCCATTATACGGCTCTACCATGTCCTTGAACATCTTGAGCATACATCGTTGAAGAAAGTGGCTGGGCGTTACAAAGCAAAAGGCATCACTCTTATAAGCATACGTGCGAATGGATAAGTGAAAGTGGTCTTTCACGATCCTCAGAGCAGATTTCAATCTGGAAATACCCTGAATACCCATCCAAAAAGCAATAATATGGGTGTCCAGAAACTCTTTCCAGAAGCTGATCAATGAAGGGCAATGGGAAGTGGTCTTTTCGGGTCACCTCGTTGAGCCTTCTATAATCTATACATACTCTCCAGCTGGTTGTTAGTCGGGTAGATAATTCTTCACCCTTCTCGTTTTTCACAGTAGTTACCCCTGATTTCTTAGGCACTACCTGAGTTGGGCTAACCCAAGTGTCAAATGGGATAAATAATTCGACTTGGAGCAATTTTGGAACAGCCCTCGGCCACGAACTACTTCACGAAGATGAAGTTGACCTCCCGTTGAGAGCTGCGAAACGACTTTGGACTCCTCTCTAAATAAATGTGATAGGTACAAATGGACGGATTAAGTATAACAAGTCGAGAAATTTTCCATCCTAATGCTGTTTGTTCTTTTGAGAAGGTGCGGAGATTATGTTCTGTACGAGTGGTTGCGTGGAAGAAATTACAATGGACCTTGCTGGTTTTCTTCACCAAAATGCATATTTCTTTCATTGGGGAGGGTTTGAGTTCTATCGCGAGGTTCCTTGGGTTCATTACGGTCGATAGAGGTAAAATTCATCCTCCTTTTCCAATACCCACATGTGACTTCATTTTTGATGTTCATGTTGCTCTACAATGCAGTCGGATAACTCTGAAGTTAGTATATCTTGCACTTGCTGTTGGTTAGCCTGTTCCTCCAGAATGGTATCTAAAATACAGACCTCTTCGAAGTCATCCCCCTCTGAGTGCATATGCCTTTTACCCAAATGAAAAATATTGAGTTCTAAGGTCATATTTCCAAATGTGAGTTGTGACTCCGTTTCGGCAATTATGATTGCATTGAAGTGGTAAAAACGGTCTCCCTAATATGATAGGCACATGATTAGGTCCTAATACAAGGCGGATTCTGTATCAAGTGCAATGAAATCCCTTTGGATAGTAAATTTGTCCACTTGTATAAGAACATCCTCAATAGTCCCTTTTGGTATTTTAATAGACCTATCAATGACGAGCGTGATGGAAGTGGGCCGAGTTCACCCAATTGTTGCTTGTACATAGAATACGACAAGTTCCACACGCTCCCATGTCTAACCGGTGCTTTCTCCGCGATGCCTCAATATTCAGCGAGTTGTAGGACATCTTGGGTCCTTATACTTCACTTGAGTCTTGTTTCCAATAATAGCACTAACTTGCTCAGTTAAAAACGCCTTTTTATTCACATTAAGACTCTTTTTTACCGTGCACAAGTCTTTTAAGAATTTTGCATAGGTAGGGACCTGTTTGATCATGTCAAGGAGAGGGATATTTACTTTCACTTGCCGCAGGACTTCCAACATTTCGGTTTGGTTAACATGACTCTTCTTTTTTCGTAGAACTTGCGGAAATGGAGGAGGTATTCTGATCTTCACTTCTTCCTTGCTCTTGTTTTTCACAGTGGTTCGACCCCTTCTAGAGGCGGCTTAGCCAGTTACGGGGCTATTGTTTGCAACTCCTACCACTCGCCAGGGTTACAACCGCTGCCGTCGGTTCTTGTATTTGTGCTCTCGATTGAGTCTATTTCATTCCGCATATTACGATATTGCTGTCCCTTGAAAGGAGCCTTTTCTTTTCGCTCTGCCGATTCTGGAGTTGGACAATTTGAAAATTGAATGCATATTGTCTAGCTTACTGTGGTGAACCTACTGCTTTAAATTTTTACTAGTTTGGACATTATTACATGTTCTTCCACGGTGTACTATACCTTACTTAAATTGAGTGCACATTCCACGTAGGGTGGGAGTGATGATTGTTGCGAGTTGGGAAGTGGTGACTATTTGTGATCTGTTGGTATATGGAGGGAGTTTTGGCTTTCCTGGTGGATTGGAGTGGTTTTTCAAATTTTGAATATAGGAATTGCCAAATGGAACATTCATTGGTGGTTTACCCTGATTCAAAATTTGGGAATACTCTTGACAGTTTTCCCCATAGTGACCATTTGAATGATAGTTGTAACAAGAAGGTTGGGATGCTGATAACTCATGTACTGAGTGAATATTATGCTAGTTTTTCATTTCCATCTCATCCAACCTTCGAGTTAAAATGGTTAATTTTTCTCTCAGCAGTGTATCCTCAGAAAGTGTATGAATGGACTCCCCCACAGTAGCAGGTGCCTTAATCCCTCACCCTCCCTTGAATGGGTTTCATCCCATGCATTTGAGGTTTCAGCTACATAGTTCAAGAAGTCTATAGCCTCGTCAGGGTGTTTACTTAAGTACCCATGCATTGTTTCTAGTAATTGTTTCATAGGTGGGGACATTCCGTCCTTGAAATGGTTTACTAACATCCATGTGTCAGCCATGAATGGACATGCCTTTGCTAGTCTCCATAAACCTCCCTCTCCTTAACACCGGTAAAACTTTTCACCATCCCGAGCCGCAAAAGTGTAGATTTGTCTTCTTTCAAATTATTGGTCTTGTGAGCACGAAGAACTTTTTCAAGAATTCAGCCTCCAGCCTCACCCCACTTCTAATGGTTCTAGGCCTCAATGAGTTTGAGCCATCTTGGCCTTGTCCTTTAGGAGTCAATGGAAATGCCTTTAGCTTCAAGAATCCATGTCAATCATACCTTCCTTAAAGGGGTGCACTCTCAAAATCCCTAATATGAGTGTATGGATTTTCATTTTCCACTCATGATATGGGAGTAGGGGTACCAAATAAGGCCTCACCGCTACATCACACAGGAGGAATGATACAAGATTTGGCACTAACTCTAGGAGGTGGATGTGATCCCCTAGTTCTACAGATTGATTCATAGGGCCCTTGCTGACTCAGTTGTCTCGTGTATAGATCCTGGTACGCTTGGTACACTAACTTCACTAGCTAGGTCAAGTTGTGTACTCTATCTTTCAGACCACCTTACGTGTTCTCTATCCCATCACCGTTGCATACGCTTGTTAATAAATTATAGACACAACAAAGAGCAACAACAGTTTTTTGCAAAATATTAAAATTAACTAACAACAATAAAACCGATCAATGAAAACCGAATCAAACAAAGGTGAAGCACGCTAATTGCTAAAATCGGCGCTCCTCGTAATCGAAGTCAAGAAAAAGAGGTAAAAGGTTACCTTCACTTCGTGATGTGGATCATAAGTACTTTCAACTACCATTGTAATTTGGCACCATCCCCAATCCGCCATTTGATTCATGCCATAGTAGGCCGAGCTAAAATCACCAAAAAATTTATATACATCTGTCTTTACCATCACGTAGTCAAGCTTACCAAAGATAGGTCTAGGATCTAACACCTGGGATGGTTTCATCCTAAAATGGTTTGCACTGCATGAAGGTAAGGGCCTTCATTTGGACTCTTTTGAATTCGTGTTTCAAAATAGTGGGAATGAAGTTGAAAACCGGTGAAACCGTGAAACTGGAAATTAAAAGGTGAAAAAGCTAACTTTGAAGATTTAGGTCACTAACTATGTCAGGCAAACAAGTGTCCTCAGGTTTTATCCTCGCTGCTATGACATGCAACCTATAGTCCGGCGGCATAACCGGATCTATATTTAATTAGCAAACCTCACCCATGAAACATTCCCATTTGAGTCAATAAGCTGTGTAGCATGCGCTTATGGCCCCTTAAAACCCTAACATTAAATTATCATTTCGTAGGCTCGTAGCGACCATCTGAAGAACAAATGTTGCATCTTCAATTGAAAGCACCGTGATCCTAAAGCATGGAGAGATAATAAAATAATAACAAGAAATGTTATTTAACCCTAATTTTGAAGAACCCTAACATGTAAATATTATCTCAGAGGCTCAGAAGACCATCTAAAGAACAACAAAGGCATTCTCAATCTCGAGCACCAGATCCCTAAAGCATGGAGAGTATTGGCCAAATCACAACATCTCAGTGCTATGCAACCTATGTTTTGAGAATAAGGCCATAAATACACTAATTTAGCTTTTACAAGAGGACAACACATATGCCCCACCACTGCTAGCCTTCCTCTTCAAAGAAAGGAGGTTGCTGCCATCCTTGAGTCAGCCATCCCCAAGAGTGCTCAAGTGCTCCGAGAAAGGAGAGAAAGAAGAGAGAGAAGGGAGAAAAGAAATAAAAGCAAACTAAAATAAAAGAATTTATATTTACAAAATAAAACTTACAAAAATATCTTCTCCGCATTGTTCACTAATTGTTCATTGTTTTCTTACAAACAAGAGTGGCTGAGAGGCCTCCTCAAGGTATGAAAATACCAAAAAAACCTATGAAATTGGCTAAGTTATTGGACAATTAAGTAATACACCAAGTTTGGAGGCGGTTTGCATTAACTACAAAGCATGACGAGGCATCAATTTTCGCTAGAAGTGAGGAATTTCGCTAACTAGCGAAATCACAGGCCTAGCGAAAACAAGAAATTTCGCTAAGGGTGGGCACTCAAGAAGGCTAAATTTCGCTGCTAGCGAATTCTTGTGAGAGAAGCAAAATCAATTATTTTCACATGAACAAAGATGTAAATTTGGAGTGGTCTAGCTAAATTTGCATTCGCTAGGTTGCTAATTGCTAAGGTTGCGTAAATTTTCGCAATCCTAGCTTAAAAATTTTCGCAAGCTTTAGCGAAATTCCCGCATCGCTGATCCTTCACCGTTTCATCCCCGCCTTCAATCAGATCGAATTCTTCACTTTGCCTTTGTTTTCTTGTTAATTTCAATAAGGATGGTCGAGACTTGAATTCAAACTTCATGATCCATCATCTATTCTGGACATTGAACTCCAAAAGTGCGCAAAGCCTCGCAAAACAAATAAAAATATCCTCTAAATGGCATAAGTGTTACTAAGAAGACTAGAACAATTTCCAATTGGTATAAATGACATGATTAATGCGCAAAAAGCACTAAACCTATCTACTATAGGCCCAAAATTGGCACTTTTTGGGCACTAATCAACATGACTCATTAACATGAGCAGGATGTAAACAAACTAAAACTAAACATAAACACCAACAATAATCGTAAGCACACAAAAACAACACAACTAATATGCGGAACAAACTAAAATACCGCATACTACGTGAAATAAAAACAACAATAAACAAGAACAAAACAGTAAAATTCCTAAACAAAACCAAAAACATAGTACCCTATCAACACATCCCCCCAACAAAATGATCCAAAGTGGTCCTCACCGGGTAAGATATAAACAATAAAGAGTAAGTGACTCAAGATCTGCTGTGGAGGTGGTGGAGGCCTGCGGAAAGCCGTGGAGCCGGTGAGCCGGGCCTCGCATAGACGGCCGGGCCAGAATGATGGCCTGACAAGCCAGGATCGGCCCGTGATGTCAAGACGCAACGCCCATATCCCGGTAACGAGGACTGCGCTCGGGGTCTCATCCTGCACGCGCCAAAAAGCCTGGAGTGAGAGCACCGGGTCCTCAAGATCCGAAGGAGGAGAGGTTCCACGCCCCGGTACGCTGCGGCGCGGAGGTGGGTGGGCGAGGATCGACCGGCGTCATCCTCGGTGTCGCCTAGAATCCAAAGCGAGCCCGGAGAATCGGGAAGTCGCGCCCTCGCCTCGTTAGGCTCGTAGCGCCGGAGTCGTGACCCTCGTGCTGCGTGACACTGTGTGTCTCAGCTGACCGATATGCCTTAATCGGACGGCCAGCCCATTGTCGCCAAGAGGCACCCCCGCTTTTGCTCAGACAAGCCAAAGATCGTAAAGGTGCCCTGTGTTCATTTTCGCGCCCCTGCTATGCGGAGGATCGCATCCTATAACCCGCCCAACATCGTAATGGTATATCCCGGATAACGGCGGTTAAGGTGGCACGCTGGGTCAAGCCACTCACACACATTCATCGTCGGATAAGACGCTAAGTGATGAAGATAGCGCGTTAGAAATGAAGGCCAAATGCTTGCCTAGACTTATCAAGGTGCCCGCACTTATTATCCCCATCACCGCCTATCAATATGCTGATGAATTTTTGGGGGTAGTCAGGTGCCTCAATGAGTTGATCAGCAATCTCACGGCATGCTCTAAACTATAAAGCTATTGATGACCACCGGTCGACCATTTCCACCTGCACTTTTTGAGGACACGGGAAGCGAGGTTATAAAATTTCTGACCACGCCATCGCCAGCCGGACGAGTTGACGGCTAAAGCACGCCACCCTTAGCCTCGATAGTCTTTCTCGAAGAAATCATCAGCGATGAAACCCTTCTTATAATCGTAGCGGTTTTGCAATGGTGCTGCAAACCGCTACGGCACTCATATTTGCAAACCATGAGGCATTCAAATGTGGGAGCTCTGGTCCGTCGGGCCGATCACTGGTAGGCAACTTCGCCTTGCCGATACATATTGACCTAGAACACGGGTGGTTGCCCAAAGTGGGCACCTACTGACTTGGACAAAAACACAAACACCTAACGTGCTAGAAAACTAACTAAGACTCAAGACTCAAATTCCTAACTCAACACTCAAGACCCTACTCTAGACCTAAAAATACTCTAATGAACACTTATAAGTCCACGAAACCACCCTGGAGTACAAGCAGATTTAGAATGCGACTCCACAAGCTAGAACCGAGCACGCTGGGAAATGCCACAATGACCCAACTGGTGGAAGAGGTGGCTCGTAGGAGCACAATGGGCCTCCAGAACAATGTCGGGACCCGACCGCAGAACAAAGGCCTCGACAGTCCGGTGGAGGGTCGGTGCCTGGTGATGCCTAGGGTTTCGATCATTAGTGTGAGGTGAAGAGCCCAAATGAACCGATTCGGGCTTAAATCAGGTGACGCCGCGACGTATGGGTCAATGGGCCGCGATGACAAGAGCTTCACTAGGCAACGCCGACGTGCGGAGGATGACGTCGACGCGACGCAGGCTTGTGCAAATCCACGCCACGACGCGGAAAAGACACGCCGCGACGCGACAGAGGGTACAAATCTGATGTCGCGACGCGAAACACATGTCGCGACGCGACGTAGGGTATTAATTTGACGTCGCTGACGCGGAAAATACACGCCGCGACGTGACGTGAGGTGTTAATTTGACGCCGCTGACGTGAAAATACACGCCGATGTGAGAAAAAATTCAGCATATTGAAAGATTTCATGAACATGAACCCCCCTCAGATCAGGACTCATGAGCTGTGTACAAGTGGAGTTTGGAACCCAATCCTCCCCCCACCAGATCCGCTGATCCCAAAGTAAAACAAGAAACAAACTGAAATACCAATCACAAAATAAAGCCAACTAAAATCGCAGGAAAATAACATAACTGAAACAAAACAAAAGGGAAAGCCACAAACACTGGCTGTCTCAAGAAGCTGGGGCTTATAATAATGTCAAGTATTCGACCACCTCTAATCTCAACGGTGCAAGACACTTTAGATAAACTGAAATGCTTTTATGCTGATCCTTATAGTTGTTCACACCCACTACCCATGGATGAAATATTTCAGATGATGTCTGCCTCTTCAAGAAGTCTTCTGCAATATGTATTTTATCCTCTGAAATTTTCTCACTCGCTGCAAAATCTCAGATCAAGCCCCCGAGGATATCTCAATACTTGATCACATCCCTGGTGCCTATGGGGTTGGAAAACACGGGAAAACGATCCGCCTCCTGACCTTAGCCTGAGTTCGTCTTCTCGCATACTGATTTGTTTCTTCTCTTGTGTCTGTGTTAGTCTACCAAGCATGATGGGGACCCAGTCGCCTTCTCCATGTCCGTAATGACAAAGTCCGCTGAAGGATCAACTCATCAACTTTACTTTAGCACATTTTCGAATTATAATTTTCTCAGGTGTCATGACCCATCCCAAGTCAGACTGACTGTCGATTTGCCTCCCAACTTTAGCCTTTAAATATCGGTAGAGTGGTAATTAAGTTGATGCCTGCTCCCAAGTCACATAAGGCTTTTCCCTACACCCTCTTAGTCTCTTATAGAACTGATAGCAAAATTTTACCAAGCTCCAAGTTTTCAAAGTTTTTAAAGGATGGCACCTAAGATTCCCTTTGGCTGAAGTGATGGTCCCATATTCAACTTCTTCCACTTACTGTAAGATCTTTTCATGAATTTACGTGAATTGGTACTGCTCCTCCAGCACTCAAAATGGTATATTAATATGCTCTTTGGTATAGTTAATAATTCTTAACCTGTCAATTTAATTTCTTCAAACTTCCAGGGTACTGGGACTGCATATGACAAAGTCTTGATCCGTTTTCGTCCCAGTCGTTGTTCCCCTTCCCCCACTTGGTCACTCCACTCCAGCCTCAGATCTCTGGGGCTGCTCATCTGCATCCGGGTCCTTCGATGTTTGTCTGCCCCCACTTTCTAATTCTCACGCAAGTACGCTTCGGATTTTCAACTTTTCCACCCTTGTGAGCGGATACTGGCGTATTTCCTTTCCTTCCTCTCGTGTTTACCAACGTTTCGCAGCTAACCCCGCTGCCTTCTATCAAGTTTGCCATTTTGCTCCATTTGTGCCTCCAAGCTTCTCAAATTGTGTCGCTGATCGCTTAACTGAAGCCTCATCGCTGTACAGCCACTTTAGTCCCATCTTACAAAGCTTAACAGAAGTCAATGTCTGTAAAAGAGCCGTTTAAATCCAATTTTTTCGGTAAGTGAAGGTTCATTCCAATTCGGCTTGAGGCATATTGGTTCTGGTTGGCTTCACAACTGGTAAATCTTTGATCGCTTTCTGACAGCCTGGCTCTAATTGTTACGCCACTCCTTGCCCCTGATTCCATTCTGGTAGTTGCTCATACGTCTTTCATCATTATTGATTCAGACTAAACTGACACACACTCCGCTTCGCCCAATTCAGATAGTTTCCCACCCCACATCCACACTACTGTTATGCTGTCTCCTTCCATTGCATCTGCTGGTTAACTCCAGCTGAGTGTCTCTAGATAAGCTGATGTTCCTCACGTCTTATTTGAATGCTATCACCAGCCACATGATTCACTCGCAGTTGAGCTAGACATCATTATCCTGCCACCCACTTTATTCACCGGTGTAGCCTCTCTAGGCCACCATTTAGTGTTGTTTCGCAAATGGCCTTCTAAGATCCGTAGCTCAGTCCGGTGGTTCTTCTCATCACATACCCAAATGGTATCTACTATCGTTTCGTCATGGATTTCTCATCAGCTTCAGAAGATAAGTGACTTGCATCCATCCGTTAACACAGAGGACATCAATAATTCATGAGTCCCGTCCCGCCGTCTCTCCGCCGTTCTCCCCTCTGGGGCTGATCAACCGATGATCCTCTGCGACAAGCCTGTGGTAATTTTCGCGTGGAAAGAACCTTGGTCGAAACTTTGCGGCTCAAATCTGCTCCATGGTGGGGTCGGGAATCTCAACAATATTTGACCGCAGCCAATGTTTAAGTCATCCTCGAAAGTAGAAAGTGGGAAACAACTGTGAACGTAGAGTTTTTCTGAATCTCCGTCAGAGCCGATGGGGTCGCAAACCGGTGAAGTTAACAACGCATGCCTGGATTCACGGTAGTCCATGAACAAGATGGCTCTGGCATCTCATTTGACCACTTTAATTCTAATTGTTTGCTGAATCGGTGGTCATTCCACTGGCCGTCTGAATAACCCGCGGTGTAAAACAACTCCCATCTTGGCCAGTATAAGGACGTCTGGGTCAGATAAACGTGGTCCCGGCATTTATTCTCTTCTCATGATTCACTTCGCCTCTCCAGGTTCAAATGATCAACGCTAAAATCTTGTTCTTCAAGTTTTCCATGACTATCGAATCTGACCCGTTTCGTTTCGTTTCTGCCATAAATCTGTGCAAGTCTTTCTCGTCAGATCACAGTGTGTTTGGATGACCGATTTGCTGCCGCGATGTACTCACACCGAACCTCAGACCGCAGAATAACACACGAATTTACCTGTAAAACCACCACAAAGACTTGTAAAATAACAAAAGCAACTAAAAATTCAGAATATCATCTATGTGCTCACTTCTATATCAATTTAAACCTTCACGCGAATCCGCGCTCTAAAAACTCCGATGCGCCGAAAAACGCTTATGGTAATAAAAATGAATGCCTATGTGCAAAATGCCAGGTAGAGTCTCAAGTAATATAAGGTACTGAAGTACTGATATTTCGATCCATGGAAAGGGGAATTGACATGAGGTTCCCGCTGTATTAATATCTCGAATAAATGATTCTGTGGTAAAATCTAGCAAGGGAAACCGCAACTAAGCTATTGATTCTAAAGAATTAATGGTGTTTGACTAGGTTAAATCTCCCTATCACGTTTAATATTATTTTCTAAAGATATCGTTATTCAAATATATTTTGTACATGTCAATGGCGAGGGTGATCTTGCTCTACTTGATATCCTCTCAGGTATATCCGCCTATCCTCGCGGAATAGAATCGAGTATATCTCATCTCAACCCTGCATTCCTGAAGGTTAGAAACAAAAACTAACCCTAAATGCTACCTTCAGTCTCAATACTTCTATTAACCGACCTACAGCACATTTACCTTATCCCCAATACTCCCCATCTCTCGAATCTTGACTCAAAGGCGATTATGCTAACATTGGCTTACATTATCATATA
Organism: Tetrastigma voinierianum; assembly: GCA_016808115.1. Taxonomy (NCBI): domain Eukaryota; kingdom Viridiplantae; phylum Streptophyta; class Magnoliopsida; order Vitales; family Vitaceae; genus Tetrastigma; species Tetrastigma voinierianum. The sequence goes on along the minus strand of JAEQBH010000138.1, from coordinate 1,093,916 downwards.
ATTGTAAAATGCAAATATAGAAAGTAGATGTATGGCACTAATAACAACTAGAGTAAGAAAATGATCGTTTTCAACCAATTAAAGTAAGGTGGTTTGATAATAACCCCCACAGACTGCAAATACCATAAGAAAGATCCACTGAGTCCAGTACAAAACATCATCGGTAAGATCCAAAATAATATCTAATTTATTTTAGAAATCTAGCCCAAATCCCGAAGATCTTCCTCTAAGTCTCCGCCGACCGCTCGAATTCCGCGGCCTTCCTCGCACGCCTCCCGATGGCCCTAATTTCGAAACATTCATACTCTAAAATGACAGTGCAAATTTTCGAGCCGACGTCGCGGATGGCACGCCGCGACGTGGTGATCGCCGCTGATGGTGGCGTCGCGACGCAGGCGCCGCGACGTGGGCGCTACCGTCTCGGCTTCCTTTACAAACAACCGTCTCCAAAAGTCGCTTTACGCTCCAATAAACCCTCGTGAACTACACCGTAATATGCCACAAAAATTGGGGATCTAGCCACAAAAACTATAAAAATTATTAGTAAAATAAATGGAAAAATGATTTAACCGACATGGGAGTGTAAGATGAGTGTTCAGCACTCATCACTAATCTCTGTAACATCAAAATTGATTTTGAAAAGAAAATATACTCAAAAAACTTAAATGAAGTATTATCAAGACTCAACCCTTTCGCAAGTGCACGCTGGCATATAATAAAGTGACTCTTAGAGTCCTGATATCGGCTCCAATAGATCTATGTGCTCTTCTAATTTGAATTTACACTCCTGCTCTTTCACTATCTATGTGACCAAATATGATGACAATTAAAATCAATTTAACTTCAGTAAAAACTTATTTAAAACTAATCAACTAATTCAAAAATCTATAAAGCAAACAACTTCTAAAGTCTAAAACGTATGAAGAAAGGCACTAGGGATGGGAATAATCATTTAACAATCAATTTGAATTTCCTTTAAAGCATAACATTTGTAAGTTGAATGCTGGATTTTTCCAAGAGCAAAGTAGTATAGCCTTGGAATACCTCTAATATTTCATATATGATTTCACTCATTTAGTCACTCATATTCTAAAACTGAATGCATTTAAATAACTACTTTTAGAACTTGATCCTTCTTAAGAGCCTTTGTTGTTTTCCAAACTAAGACTTCAATAAATCATTTTTAGATCGAAGACAACTCTGTTCCTATAGATAGTGTAAACATGTTTCCTCCAATATAATTAAAACTTTTACCAGAATTCATTACAATGCTCACTCTCCTTGATTAGAATCAAGCAACATGGATCCGGTGTTATTCCGTCAAATTGAGATGAGATCTTTAAACATTAACCGGAGTAAACTTAGGGTGTCCATGCCTCGAACACACTCACTGGCTACTTAGAAGGGTAACCCTTGAAGTCGATGTAACAACACCTATAATTCACCATAGTGATATTTCGAGTGTATTAGTTCTAAAAATATCAGTTTATCATACCCTAAGTTACTGCTCTTTGCTCTAAGGTATGGTCGTCTTTGTGTCACTCAAGGCCTCCTAAAAATCAAAGCAAAAAAACAGCTCTTTTTGGGTATAATCTACTAATACTTAGAACATTTCATTACAAGAACAGTACCGATTATATAATTTTAGTTTTCAAGCCCACAAAATAAACTATAAATCTGCAAATCTAAATGTTCAATATTTCACCCCCTAAGTTTAATGTTCCACATCGATTCCAAACACCAACTGGTTAATAAGCAAAAAAATGATGAAAGAAAACTGGGAGATAAGAGTGAAAGAACAATCTTGATTTAGCTCAATCCTTCCATCCAAGAGTAATAAAATCTGCACTCCTCGAAAAAAACACCAAAACTTCTTCAAGAAGAAATGAAAAATCATTTCCTAAACTGTTCTAAGATCCACTAAAAATCAAACCCTAAGTTAAACTCCCAAAAATGAAGGTTTTGAGAGAGAAACCCCCATGAGAGGTGTTCACTCTTTCCCCTAAAAACAGAAAATGAGACTATAGTCCCTGGGTGAAAAATAATGAAAATGAAACAAATAGCAAATTTCGGCTTTCAGTTTTTCATACTGATTTTTATATCACTACAGTTGCGATGATCGCTGTTCTAGACACAATGACATCACTTCTCGTGCGCCCAAACACAAATGTCGTGGACGCGGCTTTTTAAGTCGACATTAGCATTCCGAGCTGCATATCATTTTGGAGTCGGCGAAGCATCGATTCTCGCAAGGCCCAACACAATGTCTCGTGCCGCCACAAAATCCGGTTCGTTGCAAATAAAGCCTTTCGTTCTTCGCATTGTCACAATAAAGTACGGGTACCGTGACAAAGCCGCTATCGCATGATAATCTAAATGTGAAAATTCATTTTGCTTTAGCAACTGCTTTCCTCTTAATTTGTCGGGGCTATAACTTTCATTGTAACTAGACGACCAGATGTTTTTGAAAGTTCAACATGGACAACTGATGGTAATTGAACCACTGGATGTTCCATATGGTGCCAAAAAATTTTATCTCAGAGTAGCCTGCCATTAGACAATCCGATTGATTCCTTAAAAACATATATGCTACTTTGCCACCACTGCTTTCACTAATAATCCAAAACCTGCCTAGAGGAAATGCCATGAGAGCCTTATAATATTTGGATATAAAACACCAAAACAGTTACATGTGAAATGGACTTAAAACATAGATGAGCTTTATGACTTTATCAAACACCCTTAAATTTTAAAGTCGCTTGCCCTCATGCAAAGAATGAAAACTACCCAACTCAACATAATATTCATCTGTCTAACAACGAAGTCCACGTCAACGGCGATGTTTTAACCAGTCGCTCGCGAACATATTGATAACACATCAATATTAATATCGAGTTCGACTGACGAGATTATCCGCGATGCATTAATAACCGAGACAGTTCACATCAGCTGGTCTCACAATCTCATCAATCATCTCACGTTAATATTGAACGGTCCGAAGAGGCATCGATCCCGCCAATACAAGAGAGCAACCAATTCGTTCGAACGTTTATTGTCCACTTATTTCAGGCGGCTGCAACAATACTTATCAATCCAACGTTAACGGCTAATAGGTTAATGGTCATTAATGTTGGCCCCACCCAAACATACATATTTTTATAAAATACAGCTCCTTGCTCCATCATGGATTCTCAACATCAAGGATAGAGTGATACTCCTCAACACTCTGAAATTGTTTAGTATCCACCCCATAATTCAATATCACCATTTTTTTGCACAAATTTACATTCTTCAACAAACACCGAGAAGTTCATTATAAGACAAGGTTATAGGAGTACAACGCCAAAACCCCTTAAGCTTTCCACAACCTACCGAGCTTTAAATTAATAGCTCCTGCACTGTCGTCTTAGTGGTGTCAGGTGTTAAGACAATCTGTGGGATTTTGAGCCATCTGTGGAAGGAAGCATGCAAAAGACTCACTCCCTCCTTACATATTGTTCTATTTTGTTTCTTTTCACTTGATATTTTTCCCTCGTTTTTCTTTTTCTTTTTTTTCCTCCCCCATTACCAATCCGCTTTTGATTTTCAACTTAACTAATCCCAACTAATTTGGTTGTACTTTTAGAAAATTCTAACTCCCTTTAAATTTGCTCTCAAATTCCGCTTTCTCGCTTATAAGTCTAAGTCCTCATGTTATGGGTGAGTTTGGTCTTTGTCAGGGTAGGATATGTTAGCTGCTATCAGTTTCATACTTGGTTCGATGAACATAATTTTGCTCTTAAGGCTCAAATATTCGTACTGTAGGGAATATGCATATTCATAGCTTAAAGGCACAAACTTTTACATGATCTATATTTGTTTCTCAATTGTTGTGTTGCTTAGATTTCACTCCTCAAAGAGATAATACTATAACAAGTTCTAGAACCTATGGAGATAAAAAGATAGATGGATTCTCATAAACTTTCTCTGATCTAAGAAAATTACTTTTCTATGGGTATTTAGTGACCAAGCGCATGGATTCTTATAAACCAATGACTAAATAGTTTATTGGGGAGAGATAACCTTATTGTTTTAAGTCCTATTTATCTCGACACGCTCCATATCTCAATTGTTCAATTCATAGATCTCACTGACATCACAACTAACGCTAAAACTTTCACTAACTCAATAAACTCAACAAAGATAAGTCGGTGCACCAATCATAAATTATTATCCAAAAGCACTGCAAATTTTCTTCGGTTATCATGTGTAACATGTGGTGTGACATAAATCTCAACAAAATAAACACCGCTAAACTTTGAAATGAACAATTTATAAATGTCTAGCAAATAAAAGTGTAATACATGCAAAGCTGGGAAAACTTAACTCCCTAGTTTCTAAATTATCACTACTTTGAATAGAAAACCTTTGAAGATTTTCACTCGATATTTAAGCAAATTCCCTTGATACTATTTCTTTACTTTCATAAACTAGTCAGCATATCACTATTGATCTTCAAACTCACTTTATTTCCTTTAAAAAAGACTAATCAACAAAGTTAAACACCCATGAAATTTTCATCCTAACAGTAAAAAAAAGAAACAAATAAAGTAACTAAAAACAAAAAAATAAAAAGAGAGTGGATAGAATCCTTATTACTTAGCTTGGGTTGCCTCCCAAGAAGCTGCTCCGGTTTTTAGAGTTCAGCTAGACTCATTGGAAAAGTACTAGTGCTTCCATTTGACCAATCATCCTTCTTGGACAACACTTCCTCTTCATAAAGTAACTAAAAACAAAAAAAGAAAAAAAAAATAGAGTGGATAGAATCCTTATTACTTAGCTTCAGTTTCCTCCCAAGAAGCTGCTCCATTTTTAGAGTTCAGCTAGACTCATTGGAAAAGTACTAGTGCTTCCATTTGACTAATCATCCTTCTTGGACAACACTTCCTCTTCATAATCATTCATCTTAAGGATGATTTCTTCCATAGTTTGAATAGGGGAAAACTCATAATCCCCTTTAATTGTGGCTAGTGGTTCAGCCACAATTTCTTCAAAACAGTCCCCTTTATGTGATGCAAATGCAAGCACATATGTGAATAAGGGAGGACTCCTAAAAAATGTGGCCTTTTTATGGAAGCAAACTACAAAGTTTTATGCACATGGTTCTTTCTTATTTCATCAAAGGTAATGGTTGGTTGAGATTGAACTTTGCCTTCTCCTCACCCACAAGCAAGGTGAGCTCCCCCTTGTTGATGTCCATCCATGCTTGGCTTGAGGAAGGAAGTGGTCTTGTTAGTATATGAGAATTTTGTAGATCCCCTTCAATGCCCCAAGTCATAAAATACCAAGACTTTTTCAATAACCATCACTTGACTTTCTTCTTCAACTTTCATTTTATCCACTATGGGCTCTTCATCCTCTAAGTTGTTTAGGAGTGCCTTATTCTCAATTTCCAGCTCATTTCCACTTTCTTCCACAGATTTTAGGATAGGAAGTTATTGCACATTGCTCAAAGGAGTATCCATGCATTTATTGGGATTTGTCAAAGTATTACGAGGAGAGGTCCTTGAATGCTTGGACTAAGTGTCCCATTTGAGCTTTTATTTTTTTCAATCTAGCACTAGTGTTGACCTGGAAGGCATCTAAATCTGGAAATTTTTGCTCATGAAGACTAATCATCTTCTTGTTCTCATCCATGCAAGTAAAAATCTGCACTTAACAGGATACAACTCTTCTTCCTCTTGAAATGTGGGGTTTGAATTTCCTTGATAAGGTATATGTTGAGGGGTAATTGGCATGCAATTCGGGTTCTCATTGACAAGATCGTCTTGATATTAAAAACCACCATCATTGAATATTCCTTGTTCTATGAGTGAGTCATGGTGAATTTTTGGGTCCAAATGATGAATAAGTAAGTCAAGCTTGGCTTCTAAGGAGGCAAGTCTATCTACTCTTGAATATTCCTCCACAAGTACCTACAAATAAGAAGAAAAACAAAAGAAAATAAAGTATAAAATACTAATAAAAAAGATAAGCTAAGAAACAAATCACAACCAATAAAGATAAAAATACAAATTGTCTAAATTAGCAAATCACCCTTCTTCAAAATGTTAACTTCCAATGAGAGAAAGTGAACTGAGCCAATCCCCAGCAACGACGGCCAAAAACTTGTAAGGACCAGATGATGTGTATATGTTCATATGGCCAAAGGAAGTGAATGTGGTAAGTACTTAAAAACTGATTTTAAAAAGTAAATATAATCAAAACAACTTATATGAAAAGTATTGCTGACACTCAACCCCTTTTGTAAGTGCACGGGTCATATAAGTAATAAAGTGGACTCTAGGAGTTCAGATATCGTACCCATGAGGATTGGAGGTTCTCTCTAATTTGAATTTAAGCACTCTAAGTATTAGGGCTCTTCACTATCTAGGTGACCAAATATGATGAGAATTAAAATCAATTTAACTAAAGGAAAACGTTATTTAAAACTAATCAACTAATTCTAAAATCTATAAAGAAAACAACTACTAAAGTCTAAAATGTATGAAGAGAGGCACTAGGGATGGGAATAATCAATTTGTATTTCCTTTACAACATAAATTTTTTTAGTTGAATGCTGGATTTGTCAAAGAGCAAAGTAGTATAGCCTTAGAATACCTCTTAACATTATACATTTAACTATTTAGAACACCATATTCCTAAACTAGGTCAATGGGTCTAAATAGCTACTTTTAGGATTTGATCCTCTTTATGATTTAGTTGTTTTTCCTAAACTAGTACTTCACAACCATTTCTTAGGACTTAAGACAACTTGCCCCCATAGATAGGGTGACGCAAGCCTTCTCCAATACAATTGGTACCTCAATCTGCAATTCATTAGAATACTCTCTCTCCTTGATTAGAATCTGTGTTAACATGAGATCTAGATTATTTTATCAAATTGAGATGAGACCTCTAAACATTAAACTGATAAATCAGTAGGTGGTCCTTATGCCTCGGGAACACACATCTGCGCTATCACTCAGAAAGGAACCTTGAAGTCAGAGGTTAGAACAACACCTATGATTCACCATAATGATATTTGGAGTGTATTAGTTCTAAAAATATTAGTTTATCATACCCCCAAGTTACCACTCTTTGCTTTCAAGTATGGTCTTCCTTGTGTCACTCAAAGGCATTCTGGAAATCAGAGCACAAATACAACTCTTTTTGGGTATAATTTACTAATACTTAGAATAGCGATTGTATAAATTTAGTTTTCAAGCCCACAAAATAAACTATAAATCTGCAAATCTGAATGTTCAAAAATTAATCCCCACCCTTAGAGGGTGTTTAATGTGCCACTACTGGATTCCAATCATCACCAATCAAGCAACTAACAAAAAAACGAAGAAAGAAATCAAGAGATAAGGATTGAGAGAATAAATCATGATTTGAGCTTTAATCTTCGTCTCAATAGTAATGAAATTTGGATCTTTGAGTATAACACCAAAATTTCTTCAATACATATAACAATCTTCTCTAAAACTACTCTAAGATCTACTAAAAATCAAAACCCTAAGCTAAATTGAAAATGGGAAGGTTTTAGAGAGAGAAACCCTCATGAGACCCTAAAAATATAAAATGAGTATTTATAGTCCTCGGGTGAAAATGGGCTTGAAAATAAGCCAAAATAGCAATATTATGGGCTTTTTGGTTTTTTTTTGCACTGGAGTCACGACATCACTTTTTTGAGTCGCGACATTAGCATTCTGGAGTTGCGACATCACTTATGCTTAGGCCCGACACAATGTTGTGAAATTACTTTTTTTGAGTCGCGACATCAACATTCTAGAGTGCGACACTAGCATTCTAGTAAGGCCCAACACAATGTCTCAGGCTTTGTCGCAACAAACCCAAATTTTGTCACAATAAAGTTTGTTTCTAGCTTTGTCGCGACAAAGTTTGTCTCTGGCTTTGTCTCGATAAAGTATGGGTTTGTCGGGACAAATTTTCTGGCTGTGACGCTGGCTTTGTCATGAAATAATCTAGGTTTGTCGTGACAAAGTTTTATGGCTTTGTCGCAACATAATCTGGGTTTGTCGCGACATTTATTTATGCTCAGTAGCTTGTTTTCTTCTCCAACTTGTCGAGGCCATAACTTCTTTTTTGTAACTCGGATTTGAGTGTGTGAGGTGTCGTTCGAAATCTCTTTCAATTTAAAATAAAACCATAAGGCGGTTGAACCATTTAATGATCCAGATGATACAAAAAAATTCATCTTTCCATCGACGCGCTGTGAGACATCCGGTTAACTCTCTTTTTGGAAACATTTTGCATATTTTCTTAGTAAATCACTTACTTTCCATCAAGAATCCTGCAAAACCAAGTTTAGACGAAATTTTATTAGTTTTACATGAATTTAGATATAAAATACTCAAAAATAGCATGTGAAATGGACTCAAAACATAGACAAGTTTTACACTCATCAGGCACATCGGGACTCAAAACAAATTGCCTACACATTGGATGATGTTTGTGTTATGTTTCAGGGGGATAAGCATGATGCATTATCCCAAGCTGTGTACGATTCTAAATGGCACGGATAGTTTATGGGTTGGTTGGCAAGCCTTACCCTGGAGGACGAGGAGAGACAGGAGTTAGGTCTACCTCGGGCAGTTTGTGAGTATGAGGATGTTTTTCTGGACAAACTACCGGGATTACCTCCGCATAGGGATGTAGACTTCACTATAGAGTTGCACCCTGGTACATCGCCTATTTCTATGACTCCTTATAAAATGAAACTTGCTGAGTTGCAGGAACTCAAGGTCCAACTACAAGAATTGTTGGACAAGGGTTTTATTAGACTGAGCACTTCACCTTGGGGTGCTCTGGGTTGTTTGCCAAGACCCTTCGGCTATACATAGACTACAGACAGGTAAGGGTAGATGATTTGTTTTATTAGCTGAGAGGGACGTGAGTCCACTCTAAGATAATTCTCCGCACTGGTTACCATCAATTGAGGGTTAGGGAGGCATATATCTCTAAGAAGGCATTTAGAACATGATACGGGCATTTCGAGTTCACAGTGATGCCTTTCAGATTGATGAACACTCCAGCAACATTCATGGATCTCATGCATAGGGTATTCCAACCCTATCTAGATCAGTTCTTCGTGGTCTTCATTGACGACATCTTGATCTACTCCAAGTCTGAGGAGGAGCATGAGGGTCATTTGAGGATTATGCTTTAGGTTTTGAGAGACCATCAATCGTATGCTAAATTCAATAAGTGTGGATTTTGTCTTAGTGAGGTAAAATTCTTAAGGCATGTGGTATCGGCTTCGGGTGTATCCATGGACCTTGAGAAGGTTGAGGAAGTTATGAGCTAGAAGAGGCCAAATTCAATCTTTGAGATACGTAGTTTCTTGGGATTGGCAAGGTATTACAAAAGGTTTATTAAGGATTTTTCCCGATTAGCTGCACTTATGATGATATTGACCTAGAAGGAGGTCAAGTTTGAGTGGAACGACTTGTGTGAGAGGGCATTCCAGGAATTAAAAAGGAGGCTTACTTCAGCTCCTATTCTGATAGTTTCAGAGAGGGGACAGAGGTATATAGTGTATTATGATGCCTCAAAGGACGAACTTGGATATCTTTTGATGTAGTCCGGGAGGGTAGTAGCTTATGGTTCTCGGTTGTTAAAGAACCATAGAGTTACCCTACACATGACATGGAGTTGGTGGCCATTGTCTTTTCCTTAAAGGCTTGGCACCAATATCTATACGGTAAGCAATTCAAGGTGTTTTCGGACCACAAGAGTCTGAAGTACATTTTCACAAAGCGAGACCTCAACATAAGGCAACGCAGGTGGATGGATTATCTAGGGGATTATGACTTCACTTTGCATTACCATCCCGGTAAGGAAAATGTGGTGGCTAATGCACTAAGTCAAAAGTCACGGGGAGTGTTAGATAGTGTACCTTCCTAGGAGTGGCCGATACTCGAGGTTGTGGGACAGTTTGAGCTATACTATAAGGACCGAACTTAGGGTACTTTAGGGAGTTTAGTGGTTATGCCTTCCCTATTGAGCAGAGTGATCGAGTCCTAGGGATGGGACACAAAGATATTGTTCATCTAGGAGTAGGTAAGGTCGGATATAGTGACTTAAGGTCAAGTAATGCACATAGATGGTAGTCTGCATAGTGACGGTCATGCTCTACATTCAAGATTTGAGAGAGGAGATGCTCAGGGAGTTCTATTTTTCCCGTTTTGCAGTGCATCCAGGTGGCCTGAAGATGTACCATGATCTTCGTCGCTAGTATTACTAGAGTGGGATAAAGAAAGTTGGAGATTTTGTTCGTCGATGTCTTACATGTCAAGAAGTTAATAATGAGCACCGTAGGCCAAAGAGGTTTACTCCAAATTAAGGTACTCGGAGTGGGAAGTGGAGCACATCATGATGGATTTTGTGACTCACTTGCCACAGACATCGCAAGGGTATGACACGGTAAGGCGATATGGACCTACAAATAAGTCGCAGTTTTTTGGCTGTGCATATCTTCACTTGATGAATTTTTGTAGGTTGTACATATGGGATTCAGTTGCATGCAATGCCAGTATCCATAGTATCTGATTGGAATCCTAGGTTTATGGCTCATTTTTTGAAGAGTTTCCAGTGAGTCACAAGGACACAGTTGATGATGAGCACAACTTTTCATCCCCAGACGGACGGTCAGTTAGAGAAGACCATCCAAACGTTAGAGGACATGCTACGGGCATGTGTCCTTGATCTCAAGGTTGTTGGGAAGAGCATTTACCTTTAGTGGAAATCGCCCACAACATTAGTTATCAAGCGAGCATGTAGATGGCACCCTATAAGGCACCATATGAGAGGCCTTATCGATCTCCGGTCTGTTGGACGGAGGTGGGAGAGAGATCCTCTACAGGTTCAAATTTGATTAGAGACACCTCTGAGAAGGTGGAGTTGATATGGAAGCGTCTTTTCATGGTTCAGAGCCAGCAAAAGAGCTACGTCGACAGACGGCGACGACCTCTGAAGTTTGAGGTGGGTGATCATGTCTTCTTGAAGGTGATGCCTAAGAGAAGAGTGGTCAGGTTCGGTAAGTAAGGAAAGCTATCACTAAGGTGTATTAGGCCCTTCGAGGTACTCAAGGGGGTAGGTACAGTTGCTTACCGGTTGGCTCTACCACTAAGCTTATCGAGTGTTCATGCGGTATTCCATGTCTCCATGCTTCGAAAGTACACTCCAGATCCGACTCATGTATTGATTGGGCTAAGCTTGTTGTTAATACGGATGGACCTTCGAGGAGGGACTGGTATGTATCATGGATAGATGGTATAAGGTTTTGTGAGGCAAGATTGTGAGGCTAGTGAAGGTGTTGTGGCAACACCGAGGAGTGGAGAAGGCAACATGGGAACTTTAAGACACTGCGCGTGCCAATTATCCTTTCTTGTTTGAGGATAAAGTTATGTTTTTAGTCATTTGGTGATTAAATGACTGTTGCATATGCATGTAAATTGAATGTGTATATGTGTGTGAATTTTGGGAATGAAATTCTATTAAGAGGGGAAGAATGTAAAACCCAGGTAAATTTGAATTTTTTCGAATAGTAAATTGTCGATACATTACTGGCTGCAAACCTGAAATTTTCTAAATCTCGGATGACAAAATGGACCTCACCGTTGGATTCATCTCGTTGGATTCATCTGAGACAGTCAGATTTTTCACGAATTTTGGGGTGACGGGTGTTCAGTAAAACCCAAAAACGGGATTGGGAAATAATTAAGTAAAGTTAATTTAAACGAACTTGAAATTGAATCGAGATGAAATAAATCATACCAGGACATAAACAGACCCGGACTAGTCGCGGACATGTGCAGCAACAAGAGCCACTCACTTATTAAGTGAATGGTTAAGGGCAAAATATCCCATTATTCTTTTTGGCTGGTTTTCACGCGTAGAGAGAAAGAGAGAGAAGGGAGAGAGCACCAAGCTTCCTTCCACAATATATAGAGTTTCGTCAGTCGGATTTCATCGAGCCAAGAACAAAAGTTCACTACAACGACAAATGGTACGCCTACATATCAGAAATGAGGGATTTCCCTAAAGATCCAAGGAGAAGACTCGGGGAAATCAGAGATTTTGGGCTAGGGAGGCTTCCTACCCATGTTTCTAAGCTTCAAGAGGTAGGGATTCTTCATACCTTGGTTTATTTCCCACCTTTGGGCTGAGAAAAATTGGTTTTTTCATTTTAGGCTTTGTTTAGGTGAAGAAAAAATGGGATTTCGAAGTTTCAACAATGTTCTTCGCCTAGGCGAAGAGAGTTTCGCCTTGGCGAAGACATGAATCTTCCCAAGGAATATTGTCTCTTCGCTTAGGCGAAGGGGTTCGCCTTGGCGAGGGGTGGTTCGTCTAGGTGAACCCAAGAGCAAAATTTGGATGCAGCACTAATCTGCCTAGGTGAGCCTGAGAGTTCCTGCAGCAGACTGTTGGGGGAATGTTTGAAGCTGGTGTGTGGCTTGTTTGGGGCCTATCACATAGCTAGCTTTAGGGGCTATTGTAGGCGGTTTTGTGAGCATGCTATATGCGACAATTGGTTTGATGATTGAGAGTGTTATTACTTGCCTTTGTAATAACATGTGTGGTTGTGTTGACTTGATGAAATGTTGATATGTGGGCTCTTATATATTGACATTGGAATGAATGTTTGTTTTGGAAATTATATTCATGTGGTATAATTTTCCAGGATACAAGGTAAATTGTATGGTTTATATTATCCATATGGCATTCATTACATGTGGGGCATGGCATTAACTTGCACTTGCACATTGCATTACATATGCACTGGAACATCGAATTTCATGGGTATGGGTGCATGGTTAGGATCAAACACCAAAATTTGTGATTTGATGAGTGGGCTCAATATCGTTAGACGAAGTCCAATAGAGTTGCACGATTGCATGAAACGGAAAACTTATGTCAAGTAATAGCAAGAAGGGCTAGACACTTTCTCAGGTGAAAGACTCCGGACTCGGTTTACTGGGCTAATTCGATGGTGAAAGTCCAAAAGTGTGATCTGTGCTTAGTCACAGCGGAAATCTTAAACTGCTACTCACAAAAGACACAATGGTTTTGGTACATAAAATGTTCATTCAAGGAATTACATTAAAAAGTTTTGGTTTACAAAAACATGACTTTTGTTTTGAAATTGATCATTTGATGTAATCCATCAATGACATTTTTTATCATACCTGGGCATCGCATTGTGTGGTGGGAGTTGGTAAAGACTTGGGTATGGGAGTCGATAAAGACTCGGGCATGGTGTATGAGTGGGTCTCATCTCATTTCATGGTATGGCATGTAGGATTCCAAGTTAGAATTGGCATATTCTTATTTTTTTTTTTGGAATGTTGATGTGAAGTGTAAGCATTGCATGTGCAATTAGGTGGGGAGTAGCCTCTGAGGAATTACTCTACTGGGCGTGGCTCACCCTATATAGGATAACATTTCAGATGCGAGTTAAGCGCCGGTAGGTGGCTCTCATCAGGGGCCAAGAGAGTGAAGAAAGCTGACATGTGGCTTTATAATTACTTTTGTAATTGTTTTGTAACATTTTTTTTTGTAGCAAATGAATGTTAGCATGTAATAATATGTTAAGAGTTGAACTCAAAACTCCTGTGGGATTTGTGTGTGAAATTTGTGCAAGTTTCAAGTTCTCACCGCCAGGCAAGGTGGGCCTTGGTTTAGGCAAACTCGGGAGGGTGTCCCATTGGCAGGCCCCACCGCCAGGCAAGAGAAGCTTCACCTAGGCAGCTGAAGCACTAGGGCGAAGGTGTGGTTCTCCTAGGTGAACCCACAACAGTTGCCAAGTGCTATTTTTTCTGCTGTACTATATTTTGTGCAAGATGGTTGTTTGGAAGAGCTTCTAGCATAAAGGGAGTTCTGTTCAGTTATGTAAAATGATGGGTCCCGGTGAATGGGACATACGATGTGGTATTAGGTTACACAATATCCATAGGGCTTCTGGAGGTTGATGGTTGATCAATGGACCCCCAGATATTTAGGGCGTCACACATGTAGTTGAAGGCTTGTTTTCTTCGGTCATCTGTTGATTCGAGTTCCATCATCATGGCCTCACTGTACTCTTGAGGAGTAAGGCCAGTAACTCTCAGAGAAGGCACCACTACTTCCATTCGGAATATTGCATCTTGTCCATAGGTTAGAGAAAAAATACTTACCCCTGTAGAGCTCATTTTGGAAGTTCTGTATGCCCACAACATCTCTAATAAAATCCTATGCCAATCTATGGGATTCTTCTCTAGCATTTTTCTCTAGGATTCCTATCAACACTTTGTTGGATACTTCTTCTTGTCCATTGGTTTGGGCATAAAAAGGAGTTGATCTAATGAGTTGTATTCCATAATCTGCTGCAAAATAATCCATCTCTTCCCTAGTAAACATTATTCCTTGATCAATAGTGACAGATTGGGGAATTCCAAGCCTATGAATAATTTGCTCCTTGATGAACTAAATCACATCCTTCTATTATGCTTTCTTCAATAATACTGCCTCCACCCACTTAGTGAAATAGTCTCAGAGCAATCATGATAAGCTTATGCCCTTTGATGCAAAGGTGGCTTAAGAAGGGAGGACTCGTTTATCCACTGGCTCTCTGTATGATATGAGCTATGCATAAGAGAGATTCAAATAGCCCTTCATGTTTTAAACCAAGATGCCCACGTGAAGAAGTTTACATGTTCAACTCCAAAAGGAAACAAAGATGGTCCACGCTATCAAATTAACCGACTTGACCAGAGCCAAGGTGTTTTTGACTTGTTGATTTGCTACTATTTTGGAGCTGATTTGTTGCAAATTTGGTATTGATTTGCTGCTATTTTTGAGCTGATTGGGTTCTGATTTATTCTTGATTTGCTGCTATTTTGGAGCTTATTTGGTGCTGATTTGTTCCCGATTTGCTACTGATTTTTTGTTGATTTATTCTAGATTGAGGCTAATTTGATTCCCAAGCCTTATCCTCGAATTATCTAGTTTCCTTTTTTTTTAGTGTGCTACTTTAAGAAAAAGTATGTTAGTTTCCTTTCTTGTTTTTGGCCAAATATTTACTTTCCTTGTGACCGAATATTTAGTTTCTATTCTTCATATTTTTGGGCCTATTTAAAGGCTTGTTATTCCTACATTCTAGAGGTTTTAAGCATAAATAAAATTGAGAGTTTAAATTTATCTTTGGTTCTTAAAAAAACTCTTTGAACTTATCTGCTATCTCCGTATGCTCATCAAGACTTATCAACTGGATTCCACTCACCATTGTGGCATCCTCATACATACCATGTTCTGCTTCTCTATAAGCAACGAGTCGACGCCTTCCATCCAGCCAAATACTAGAGCGCTTCTTCGAAAGCATCTGATCACGGTCTCCTACAAGTTGACTTGGACTGTGATCATTTGGCATCGAGCAAATGGTTTTTTTTTTTTTTTGCCTATATTTTATGTTTTTTTTCTTTTCTTCTTTGTCCGTACCCGATTTAGTCACCACTTCCATCCGTTCCTTCTAAATTTTGTTCAATCCCCAATTTTAGTCACAACCTAATATCTACTCCATCCCAAGTCCGATTTTCTTCATTCTTGATCGATATAACTTTTGTTTGTTTTCCTTTTTTTGAACACCCATTCCAAAGTTAAAAAAAGAAAGTAAAATGAAAAGGATCCGGCCAAAAAAAAAAAAAAAAAACCTATAAGTTTATATTCATTCTAGTTGCTAGCAATCCAATCCCCACCATAGTATAAAAAATAAATAAATAAAGCTTGAATATTGGTTAACGCCACCAACCTGTCCTTTGATAGGTTTTTGGATTGAGTTTTGCGAAAAAATATGATTTGTTTGATTAGTTCCAAAAGAAGTAGAATAGAAATTATGAGTGGGAAAAGGCAAGAGTGGTCAGATTGTTAGAGTGAGAAAAAGCCAAATATATTGTGTGAAAACACGAGCGAATTGAGTGAATCATTCTTCGAGTGAAAACCCGCGGAGCGAGTGGATTCAGGAGGTCCTACTTTTTTCTCTAACCTTGTTTTGCAGCACTATGTCAAACGACAACGCATCTGAAGGTGGTGGGAGAGTTGATAAAGAAGTTCATTATGCAGGCCTTAACTAGCGAAGTACAGAGAATGTTTAGGGCTGAATTGGAACAATTCCATGAGAGTGTGGAGCAAAGGTTCGAGCACCCACAAAACCATCCCATAGGGCATAAAAGGGAGAGGCTACCAAGAAGAGGGGCGCGGGTAGACAAAGAAAAGTATGACGGAGGAGACTTTGAGGATGAGAATGGTTGTTAGTAATAGGAAGTATGGGGGGAGACATATAGAAGATAGGAATCGAGAAGATAATAATTTGGGAAATATTAAGATGAAGATTCCATCTTTCCAAGGAAAGAATGACCCCGAGGCATATCTTGAGTGGGAGAGGAAGGTAGAGTTGGTTTTTGATTATCACCATTATTGTGCACAATATGGCAAGAGTTACATTGTGGAGTTATCAGATTATGCCATGTGTGGTGGGACCAACTAGTGTTGAATAAGAGACGGAATAGGGAGCCATAAGTGGAAACATGGGAAGAGATGAAGAGGGTGATGCGGAAGAGATTTGTCCCGACTTACTACTACTGAATCAGACAACAAGTTGTAAACTCGAGGCAATGTAACTGAAGTGTGGAGAGTATTATAAGGAGATGATACAATGGTTAGAGCAAATATTAAAAGGCAGACCGAGAGGCTATCATGGCAAGGTTTCAAAGGGTTTAAACCTGAGATTCAAAATGCAAAGGAATTGCAACATTATGTGGAGTTGAGGATATGGTATGGGTGGTATTGTCAAGATTGAGAATCAAGTCAAGAGGAGGGGCAGTAGCAACACACGTTCTACACCTGGTCCAAGTTCATCTACGTGGAAATCAAATCAATGGAGAAAGGAAGAGAAGCCACCGAACGCCAAGCGTAAAACATAACTAAAACAAGAGGGGAACAACCAAGGAAATCAAGGTAAACCCGATTCTTTCACTACTCGGAATCGTGATATTATGTGTTTTAATGCCATGTATCGTACGTGCTTAATGGTCCTTGAATTAAAGAAACATGGTGTTGCGGTGACAATGGGCGAGATTGAAATGCATAATGAGTCAGATTAGATCTTCCTATGCCATCCTTAGAGGATGCCAATGATGAGGAGTATGGGCCTCAAGGAGAACTAATGTACGGAGGCCCAAGTGTACAAGCAAAGAAGATGACGAGATGTAACGGATAACATTTTTCAACAGCCACCCAAACAAGCGTATGTAGATCGACGTAAAGCGCAATTAACGCTAGCACAATCACAGATAATTTAGGAAATTTGCCAAATTATGCAAGCATCCCCACCTTATAAAACAAAATGAAGAACACAGGGGAGGTAAGGGTGAATAAAAGGTTAATAGCATTGGGAACAATAAGATAATGGTTTGATGTAACTAATGCAAGTCAATTGTTATTAGAAGACCAGAAATTTGATAAGAATTTTAAAAGACGGTCATCAATGGCAATTCTCGCTCGTGACAACCAACTGACCTCACTCATTCCTTGACACCTGTCAAGTTTATGAAGATCAAGTAAGATGCAAAATGAGGAACAAAGAAAGAACAGAAAAAAAAGATGGAAAGAAAGAAAGATGCACAAAGAGAGGAAAGTAAAAGAAAAAGATGATAAAAAGTAAGTGGATCAATAAAATTCTACAGAAATAGAGAAAACCACTTTGTATGTAAGTGAGGTTAAGAGATGATTTTTTTAAACAGTTTTACTGATTGTACTTTTGTACAAAGAGGCACTTTTGATACTAACCAACTTAACATTTCTTTCCAGTTCATTGTCTCACTTTGCAGAACTCAAGATGTCTTTCCCGAGAAATTTCCAAAGGGTTACTCTATCCGAGGGATCAAAACATAAAATTGATTTGGTCCTAAAAGTAATGAGTTCCTAATTCAATTCGCTTATGAGTAATCCCGCGAGGGAGTGGCTGAACTCCTAAAGCAAGTTGGGTGAATTGATGGAAAAAGGACATGTGAGGAACTTGAGTTCGTGGCACTGCTTCGATGATTTCTGTTCCAACAGCTGACGGGGATACGGAGGATGTGTGTTGAATGCCAAGCCATTAATAACATAACAGTAAAGTATCGTCATCCCATTCCTCGGTTAGATGATATGTTTGATGAGTTGCATGGTTCGGAATAATAATCCCATTCTTCTATTGTAAATTAGAACCGACAACTGTAGAAACCATCCATATGTTGATAATAATCTGTTTATTAGCAAGAGAAGAAACTAAATAGCATGTAATAGGCATCACATACATATCCTTAGGAGTACCAACATTTATATCTCTAAAATCCACACATACCCAAAGTTTTCCATTTTTCTTCATCACGGGAACAATATTTGCTAACCCATTGAACATACCTTATAGGCCTGATGAATTTGGCCTTCAAGAGTGATGCAGGAGCTTCTATAACATACATTGGGAATTCATTCTTAATTATGGAAAATTCAGATTCGAGAGGCTATGAAACCTTGGAGACACCAAATATGTTTCTAAATCTAAGTATTTGAGTCTTGTTAATATTTTGATTTGGAGTTGTTTTATTTTAGAAAGATTTGTTCTCGAAGTCAAAGTAGTAGTTGCTTTATTTAATTTAGAAAGATTGTTTTCCTAGTAGGAGTTGTTATTTATTTTTAGGAGTTGCTTTATTTAAATTAGAAAGTCTTTGTTTTCCAAGTCAAAGTAGGAGTTTCTTTATTGGATTTAGAAAGTATGGGGCTATATATACCCCTAATGTAGTCTTTTGACAATTCAGTTCAAATTTAATAATATTTTCATATTTCTCTTTTTTAGAGTTCTCTTTTGTTCTCTTATCTCTTAGGTGAATTCCCTTAAGCGGCGAGTTTGTTGCTTCTTATCCCGAGGTGGATTCCTTGGGTGGTGAAGTATATATCTTTTTCTTTAATCTCTTGGGTGGATGATTAGTACCCAAAAAGTGCTATTTTGAGTCCTATTTAAGATAGGTTTTGAGTGCTTTTTGATTACTAATCATATTAATTAAGTCGATTGACATGTGCAGGTCCATTAGTACTCACCCAATTTTTGTTTTTAGGGTTGTTTTGGTAGTTTTGCGGAAGCCGTGAACCTCCACCAACATTTCAAGCTTGACATCGTAATTTTGTTGTTGTATGCTTAGTTCGCATGACCTCTCGGTGATTTCATCAAGCCTGGGAGGAAGAAATTTCGAGTTGGAAGTGATGAAATGCAGGTTGGAGGATGCAGAAGGCAAAAACAGGAGGCGGGAATTTTCACTATGGCATAGCGAAAAATCTCCTGAATGGTAGCTTAAAAATTTCCGCAATCCTAGCCAAAATTTCGCTATGACCTGTTCTCGCTATGATGTTTAATTTTCAAAGTATCATAGTTTAAAAATTATCAGGCATAGAGAAAATTCAAAATTTTCGCTATGCATGTGGTAATTTTCGCTATAATTTCGCTTATTTAGTTAAATTTCGCAGATAATAAATTCACTATGCATAAATTAAATGTCGCCCTCTTTTTGTGATCCGCATCTAATCTCCGTTTTTGTGCAATTCCTCTCATTTCAATGTAATCATATTATTTTGGTTATTTTGGTATTTCACATCTTTTGTAAGGCTATATAAGCCACTTTATGGACAAATTGTAACCCTAACTTTCAATCAACTTTGAATCCATGCAGCTTTTCACTTTTGTTCCAGTTTTCTCTCTTCTCTCTCCTCTTTCTCTCATTTTCTTGGCTGCCAAACACACCCTTTGGGGATGACAACTCAAAGGATGTTTGGCTAAACTTCAAAACCTTGAAGAGGAGGGTTGCTAGGTTGGCTAATGGTGGTTTGCAGGTGTTCCTCTGTTTTAAATGAAGCAGGTACTACATTTTTGTGTTTCAAACTTTCCAAACTAGAGTTTAATGCTATTTAATGTATTTTCTTTGGTCAATACTTGGCATGCTTTAGGGTTCAATGTATTCTTAATGGTCGATACACTCTATTATTCATTAGATGTCATTTACTTAGCCAATCGAAATTAGGTTAAATGCTATATTTTCAATCAAGTAAAGCATTAAATGCTCAGTAAATGCTTTGGTTCAAATAGGAATGTTTTTAAGGGTTGGTTTTTAAAGCTAAACAAAGATCCAGTTTTGGTAATGACTATATGTCATTTGCCCTAATGCAAGGAAATAACCCGAGGACACCTTTATAACCTCAGTATACCAATCTAGTGACCCAAGTCTTCATGTCTCCCTTTTCACATCTGTTTTAAATCGATTACGCTAACCTAGTGACAACAACACTCCACATTTTTTAATGCAACCAAAATCCAAAATGAAAGCCTCACCACTTTTAACCATGATACAAATCGCTTGTAAGATGAAAACCCATCCCCGTGTTCGAATCTAGAGGCCGCTTATATCGCAAAGAAATGACTACTATAGTGAGGGAAGAAATTTAGGATACAAATATTATCGATTCAGACACCCAATGCGGGCAATTTAATCAAATGGCCGTCGAGGATGGTGCCAAACTACGATGATGAGTTGATATGTACTTGTAATCTTCTATTACAAGTGTCGTGATCTTTTAACCCTTTTTGAATTTCATTATTTACAATATCAATCTTTTTACTCGCCATTTCATCACCGAAATGCTTTTACCATTACAAATATTTTACTATTTGGCTAAGATCGACCTGCAAGCTAGAGTTGTTCCTTTCGTCGTCTATTGCGGTCACGTGTTTATGCATCACTGGGATAGAGGGATATCAGGTAGACTACAAAGAGTTAGTGCACCAATTGAGTAAAGTTGTGAAGTCAGTGTGCATAGTGAGCAAATGGATCCTCTACTCCGAGAAATTGTTGAAAGTCGGCAAACAAATGCCCAATGAATCTAACAAAGATACATCAATGAGGGACCGAACACACCTCCCAGAGCTGGGGCGCTGCCCTTCCCGTATCATACCACTGCGAGGATGTGGCGCAGGGACCCTATCTGGTGCCCCTACTCCCAACTTTTCATGGTATGGAAAATGAAAATCCATACACACACATTCGGGATTTTGAGGAAGTATGCATAACTTTTAAGGAGGGCATAACCGATATGGATTGAAGTTTCGTCAAGGTATTCCCTGTTAACTCAAGGACAAAGCCAAAATATGGCTCAATTCACTGAGGCCGAGAACAATTAGAAATTGGGCCGATCTTCATGGCTTCTTATCTCTTGGTGGATCCCTTAAGTGGTGAAGTAAGTACCTATCATTCTATAATCTCTACTCATCTCATCATCTCCTATTTTTAACTTTCCAAATCCAATTCTCCAACCACAACCCAAAACTTTCCAAATATGGTTTCATACTTCTAAACCTTTCCATATACGTTGTTCCACTCTAGGAACAATAAAAACCATCATCCCTAACCTTGGAGAAACCCAAATTCATCCATAGTTATAGCTAACCTTATAAAAACCTGAAAACCTCAAATAAGCTCAAAACAAGGTTGTTTTGCATCAAACCAAACTCGAACCTTTCCAAACCTAAAATCCTTATTTCTGAACCATAGTTTCATCATATATAAACCCTAAATAAGCCCTATAACCTTTGAGACCAG
Source organism: Tetrastigma voinierianum (assembly GCA_016808115.1). Lineage (NCBI taxonomy): Eukaryota > Viridiplantae > Streptophyta > Magnoliopsida > Vitales > Vitaceae > Tetrastigma > Tetrastigma voinierianum. Next base: position 1,072,212 of record JAEQBH010000138.1, on the reverse strand, counting down.
ACCTATCCATTACCCATCAAAGTTCTACCCCATAACCTTAACTTACCTAAACCACTAGATCATCCATCATGTTCCCGTCTTTGAATCAATGAGTTTCTCAATTTCCTCTTTCACCTTCAACTTTACTTCCTTGGACATTCTTTTAGGTGGTTGTTGGAAAGGATGGAATTCGGGCCTAATGGGAAGGTGATGTTCCACAAGGCCCCTATCCAATCCTAGCATCTTATCATAATTCCAAGAAAAGAAATCTTTGAATTCTTGTAACAATGATATGATGTATTCCTTCATGTTAGTGGATAAGAGAAATCTGAAGTAAGTAATCCTTGGCTCTTCCATAATGTCGAGGTTGGCTTCTTCCATAAGATCATATACTTGAGGCTTATTGTCTTCCATTTTAGGAGGAGCTTGCTCCAAATCTTCAATCTGAATTTCTTCATCCTTTTAATCTGATTCTTCTTCATAAATTACTCTAGCTTCACAAATGTCTTGGAACTGTTCTTTTGCAACTTTTCCAGTAGCGTGATGCATTTGCATTTTGAATGTCGTGGCTGTAGTGGCCAGATTCTCTTCATGAGTATACTTAGTCATTGATCTCCTCAATGACTAGATCTTTATCGTCTCGAAATACACGATAGCACTTGCTCAAAGCTCGGCCGCTGGTCTCAATGTCACCGCATTCGATTTCCATGTATATTTTCTTTGGAGTCCCATTCTTCTTTTTGCCTTTAAATTTTTTTAAACCAAACTCTTGGTTATAGTAACTGGCCTCCACAGAATCTGAATTTGCAATTAAATGTTGTTTGTTTACCCATACCACTTCTACTTCATCACCTTTCAAAAATAGTAAAAATTGGTTAAGGGAGGACGTCACACACCAATTGGCATGAATCCAGTCTCTTCCTAACAAAGCATTGCATTTAGCAGGAGAATTAATAAAAAAGAAAGCTGATAAAAAAGTCTTACTACCCATAGTGATGTCAATAAGGCATACACTTAGAGTCTTAAACATTTCTCTAGTAAAAACTGATACAGGCACCTTTGTTTCAATCAAATCACCAATGCCTCTTCCTAAAGCTCTCAACATCCTTAATGGCATTAGATTGAATAGTGATCCATTATCCATCAATACCTTGGACACTGGTTTACCATTAAAGTGTGCTCTCACATATAGAGGCCTTATGTGCCTTGTCATCTCCACAGTGGGTTTTTCCAATATCACCTTTTGAGCTCTACTTTCTTCAAAGAGGTCACTAGTGATTACCCTTTGACTATTATTTTCCTCTACTGGTAAATGTTCTTTCTCTACCTCTACTAAGCTTTCCTCCATATCTTTTGACTTTAAAAAATATGGTAAAGTTAGAGAAATAGTAGAACATTTTAAAGAAATGTGTGAAACGTACCTATCGACAGTTCTCAAATCCATCTTTCATCAGATACTAATCAGACTTCAGAACTCCTTCATTCCAAATTTGGTTTTGTTTGGAGTAGGCTTCATCTCTTCTTTTAGATTCTCTGTTTCTTTTGGTTTTTATGTGGCACTTCTTCAAGTAATTTTTTTTTCTCCTTAGCTCTCAATCTCTACATCCTTCTTTTCTAAGTTATGGTGAGCTTTAGAGAAAATTTCATATGTTGCACTATATGCCACTTTTGTCCAAGTGGAACAAGAGAAGGGATAACAAACTTTGGAGGTATTTTCCTCCTTGAAGTCTTCCTACCCTTTCCCTTTAGAAAAGTATGTCTCTCTTTTGGAGGAACATTCTTTTCTTTAAAGGGTTTCCCCTTCTTGATTTCCTATTTTGAATGGTATGAATACCTTCCATTCTTTTCATTCTCTCTAGCTATAGACACTTTTCCTTTGACTGTCAATTCATCCTTATAAATCAGATATTGTTTAGAGACACATACCTTTCTGATCTTGACATTAGGAGAAAACTTCTCATCCTCATTTTCATTCAGAACTGCTCTCAGATCCGTAGTAGCTATGTTGACTAAAGCCACTAGTGGGAAAGTATCTTTGTCTACCACCATGAACTATTTTTTCTCAAGGAACTTCAGTATTCCCTTATTGATCCTTTCCTAGATAATATTCCTGAAACTCCAACAAGAATTAGTACCATGATTCCAGGAGTTATGATACTTACAATATACTCTTCCCCTGAGTTCCTCTTTGTTGGGGAGTTGGTGATCCCGGGGAAATGTGATGAATTTCTCCTTCAGAAGGAAATCAAAGATTTTCTTAGTCTTTACCACATCAAAAGTATACTATGCTTATGCATTGGAGGTCTGTGGCTTCTTCCATAAGTCAACTACTTTCTTCACTAGTAGGGGACAGATGAAGGAACCTGTACTTAGGAGATTTGCTAATACAATTTCTTTAGAATTGATCTCCTAGTAGTAAGTTCCCATGGAGGTTTTTTTTCCATTGACTTTCTTCCCTGAGTAATCCTTCATACTCTGTTAAATTAGTAGCAATCTCATAGAAGTCTTTGAACTCCATACCTTGAGACTTCTTTCTCAACTCTATATCAAGTCCACTCTGTGCTATCTTCACGTACTTTGTTTCTAGGAGATGGATTTTCCATCTATTACTCATTCTTTTGAAATAAGTGATAAATGACTATGCTAATTTTCCACCCCTTTAGGTTACCCTTGATAAATTTTCTATGCAAATCTCAGGTTCTTCTATGAAAAATTGTGTGTGGAATTGTCTCTCCATTTACTGCCAACTCATGATAGAATTTCTTGGCAATGTTGCATACCAAGTAAAAGCAGCTCCTATTAATGAGTTAGGAAATAAACTGAGTTTGAGATAGGGAAAATTTTCATAATTGGCCAATTCCCCACATTGTATGGTGAATCTGGCCACATGCTCCAAGGTAGACTATCCATTTTCTCTAGAGAATAAAGAGAATTCAGGAATTCTATACGCTTTTGGGTAAGGATTCTCTCAATCTATTGCCTTAAGATATGGATGATGGAATTATGGGCGACCGACTTGTCTAAGGCTAGGCCTTTATAGCTCTTGTACTACTTCCCTTATTGCCTCCAAATTTGGTGGTAGTAGAGGTGGTTGCATGCAAGGCCGAGGAATTTGCTGGCCTCTATTAATACCTAACCTTAAGGGTGGTTAAATAGTGATCCCTATGCCTTAGCTAAAGGAAGTGGCTCATTATAAACTCTAGGTTGTGTAACCGAGTTGGTGTTAGCATACACCCTTTGAGAAGTCGTTGTCCTAACATGATTAGTTACTCCATTGGAATTTTTATAACTTCCCTCTTATCTCCTATGGGGAGGAAGATATCGATTTTCAACCTGTTTAGGAGAGCGGTTTGCTTTTAGGATGGCCTTTTGTGCTTGAGATTATTCTTCTCTCTTTGCAGCATTAGCCTTAATTTGCTCGGATGCTTATCTGGTATGTTCATTAGCTTCATCTATCAAGATTGTGCATACTCTGACATGGCTTTAGTTTTCGCAGACATAACTTTAAGTTGTTCAGAGTTAGCCTCTGCTTGAGCAACCATTTTTTCATCAAATCGTTGTCCAACTAAGGGATTCAATGAATGTAGATTCTTGATCATTGTCTGAAACTCAACAACATTAGGAACATGAATATCATCATCATTTATATTACCTATACCTGCTTCCTGCTCGAATAGGCTGTCCGATGCAAATTCTTCTTAGAGAAAATCTGCTATATTTCTCTTAAACTATTCTACCATGGCTGGAACGAGTCCTTCATATGCTACTTCTGCAGCTTCATATACTAAGCCCTGAGACTCCAAAGTGGTTTTACTTCTCAAATTTGGTGGCATCTAAATCCACCGGATGATGTTTCACAAAGATGTCCCCACCGAGTTATGTTTCATAAAGATGGGTCCCACCGAGCATGCCAAAAATATGTTGTGGTGATTTTTGAATCTCACATGAAACATACAAAATATAAGAGTGTAAGGCTCCAGAAATTAAAGTGTCAAACCGAATGACTTTGTAATATCAAACTTAATCGGGCTATGCAGTTCCTCGTTCCTGACAATTTCTTTAATCAAAGTGGAAAACATATGAATGGAAATTTGGCAGGAATTAATTGGTGAAGAAAAGTGTTAGATTTCCTTAAGAAGGAATGAAATAACACGGTGTTGAAAGTTGATAGATTTGAGTAATACTTGCAACCAGAATGTTGAAATTGCTGAAGTAAACATTGGATTTCATTGTGAAAATAGTATTATGATAAATTTGAATATGACTTGCAACCAGAATGATGAAATTTCTAGAGAAAATATTGGAAATTTTCCAAAAACTTAGTGCTAGGTGTGCTTTAGGTTAGAATTATTTAGTTCAAAATATACCATAAATCATGGTATTGATGCCAACCCCCTATAGTTGTGTATTTTGCAAAAACGAAGAAAACATGACAAGAAGCAAGCAATTCGGGCTAGAAATGAAGGAGTTGTGTTGCAAAGAAGACTACGGTCATGAATTGAAACACTCCCAGTCTCGACGGAAAAAGCTCAAAGTCACGATTGCGGTCGTGCAACAGAAGACCACCCTATGCAAAAAAACTCTCGGTGATGTCGCGACCTGGGTCTCAACTCTTTAATTTCCGCAAGCGCATGGGTCGTACAAGTAATATATCTAGATATCGACCCCACAGGGAAGGTGTGGTTTTAGCGAGGACTGAGTACCCCTGCTACGAAAGTCATTCACTATTTGAGTGACTCAATGGTTTGGTGAAAAATGGGTTTTCTAAACTAAACTAATAAAAAAACAAAACAGTGTTGACATGAATGAACTGAATGATAGAAAAGATATAGTGCATGCTTATGTGATGTACTAATTTGAATGTGGAATTATTAACATATTTGTGTATGTGTTGATGTTGAACTAAATATGAAATGTTGTGTGCATTAGACATGAGTGTTCATAACACACACATAGTGTCACGGTGTAGAATGTCCGTAAGTCTTCAGCCACATTGGTCATGGGTTTGAGTGCAGTGGCACAAATTGCATTGCATTGGTTAGTGGTGACACCGCATTACATAGGTGTGTGTACATGGTATAGATTTGGCACTGCGTCTGATGCTGAATCGTGTGGGCTTGTGAATGGGACGAAGTTCAATTGAGTTCCACAGTGTTGAATGAAAATGAAAAATGAATAGTGACGGGCGTAGCAACTAGGGGATAGACACCCCCCCTCAAGTGAAAAGCCTGAAAACCTGGTTAGACAACGTATCCATCGGTGAAAGCCCGAAAAATGTCGGAGGGTGTAAGAGACCCGCGGTGAGACCCCGAAACGTTATGTTGCCCAAAAAGACATGAAACGAATAAATAAATGTCACATAAACTACGGGTTATGAGATAGGAGTCGGGACTGACTTGGTGTTGATTTCCCATTGGCACTTGCATTGGGTGGTGGGTCGGAGGTTGACCCGGTACTTGGGGCATGTAGAGGGTCGTCTCATACATGCATGTAGATTTTTTCCATGATAGGACATGTATGCACGGATTGGTTGTTGGTTTTGGCTTTGTGAAATGATGTTGCATGTGCACTAGATGGGAATAGCCCTTATAGGATTTATCTCTGCGGGCGTTAGCTCACCCGTCGTGGGACCCCCTTTGGTGTCGGGCGAGTGCGTGGGCGGACGGTGCTCCTTCGGCCGAGATTATAGACGGTCCATATTGTGGCCTGATTCTTGTTTTTTGTGTATATATTAGAGCGAACTAGTTTTTTAATATATGTTACGTATTAAGAGTGATGTAATAAATCTTGGATCTATAGAAATGTATGGTCTTGTAACAAATGGACGAGTATGGATGATGGGCCACATTGGGTCGACTTTACTCAGTATGGGTCTCATGACCTGAGACCACGAGGTTTCAACGAGGTTGACCAGTGTGGGACCCCGAGGTTACAGGGTGTCATGACTTGGTATCTCGAGCTTGGGTATCCTACGAATACCTAGGGTTCGTTTGGGACATAGGTCTAGGACATCTTTGTTAATAATGTGGGCATCAAAACTTGGTATAGCTTGGTGTTGGAGCTTGAGTTAGAGTTACCTAGTGCTCGGAAAATGATATCCAGATCATAGTTTGGTATCAAGGTCTAAATAGGAGGTTACTTAGGAGTCCTTGGGACAGGATTAGATCATAGCATGCATTGTGTGTTTTCTTGTGTATGCTTTGATTGTATATACGTGACTGAGTGTTGCAAATTGTGTGAATTATATATGGTAGGATGTATATAGGAAATGCGAACACTAGGGCGAGGATTGATCGGATATGCCAGGGATGTGAGTTAGAGATCTCCAGGATTCTACTCACTGTGGACCTTTTGGTCATGGAGATGTCAGAGTTCGAGGGCATCCTCGAGATGGATTGGTTGGCGGCACATCGGGTTGTCATAGATTGTGATTGTTTGAGAGTTACCGCCTACACACCAGACGGTACTTGTGTTGTGTTTCAGGTGAATAGGCAATGTGCTTCACCCCATATTGTGTACGATTCACGATGGCACGAGTGGTTGACGGGTTGGCTAGCTAGCCTTACCCTAGAGGACGAGGTGAGACAGGATATGAGTCTACCTCGGGTGATTTGCGAGTACGAGGATGTTTTTCCAAATGAGCTACCAGGATTACCTCCATTGAGGGATGTAGACTTCTGCATTGAGTTGCATCCTGGTATGTCACCCATATCTATGACTCTGCATAGGATGGGGACGATTGAGTTACAAAGGCCCAAGGTCCAGATACAGGAGTTACTGGGCAAGGGTTTCATTAAACCGAGCACTTCACCATAGGGTGCTTCGGTTCTATTTACGAAGAAGAAAGATAAGATCCTTAGACTATGCATCAATTACAGACAGTTGAACAAGGTTACAATCAAGAATCAGTATCCATTACCGAGGATTGATGACTTGTTTGATTAGTTGAGAGGGGCGCGAGTCTACTCCAAGATAGACCTTCGCACTGGTTACCATTAGTTGAGAGTTAGGGAGGCAGACATCCCTAAAACAGCGTTCAGGACGTGGTATGGGCACTTTGAGTTAGGGAGGTATGGTGATGCCCTTTGGATTTACAAATGCACCGGCAGCATTCATGGACCACATGAATAAGGTGTTCCAACCTTATTTAGATCAATTTGTGGTGGTATTTGTTGATGACATCCTGATCTACTCCCAGTCGGAGGTGGAGCATGAGGATCACTTGAGAATCGTATTTCACAAACAGGATCATCAATTGTACGCAATCTCAGTAAGTGAGAGTTTTGGCTTCATCGAGGTGGGTTTCTTAGGACACGTGGTGTCGCCTTCAGCGCAGGTCGCAGACCTTGGGAAGGCTGAGGCTATGATGAGCTGGGAGAGGTCAAGTCGGCCTTCGAGATTCCATAGCGCTTCGGGATTGGCTGTACATGTATGTTTATGGGGAGGATTTCTCCCGGCTAGTAGAGCCTATGACGAGATTGACTCGGAAGGAGGTCAAGTTTATATGGGGTGACTCATGTGAGCAAGCGTTCTAGGAATTGAAGATGAGGCTTACTTCAGCTCCTATTCTAATAGTCCCGGAAAGGGGACGAAGGTACACAGTGTACTGTGATGCTTCCTCAAGGACGGACTGATGTGTCTCCCGATGCAACCAGAAAGTCATGGCTTATGGTTCCTTCTGTGAGCTGAAGAATCACGAGCAAAATTACCCCACATGACATGGAGTTGGCGAATTAGTCTTCGCCTCAAGATTTGACGCCTCTACCTTACTTATATGGTGAGCGCCGAGGTGTTTTCTGCACTACAAAAAGTCCGAACACATCTTCACGTAGCGAGAGACCTCAACATGAGGTAGCATAGGTAGATGGAGTTTTTGGAAGATTACGACTCACTCCTCAGACACATCCCTGAAGGCAATGTGGCGCTGATGCGCTCTTGAATGAAACACAGTGGAGCATTGGCTGCATAGCTTCCGAGTGGCTGGGATACTCGAGACAATCGCGCTCGCCAGATCGTAGTACACCGAGCAAAGCCAAGGTACCTGGGAAGTTTGATGGCTACGCCCGGCCCTCGACCGAGAGAGAGTGATAGAGACCAAGGGGCAGGACGCGTAACTAGTATCCATCGTGGATCGGTACAGTACAGCGGAAGAAGGTTCGCCATCTACACAGATGAGTAGTCTTTGGTATGTGGGACAGTTGCACCCCCACGATCTGATTTGAGGGTAGGAGATCCCTCGTGGAGTTCCATTGTCCCATTCGGCCAGGCATCCGTAACACGAAGATGTATCGCGGATCTTCATCACCGCAGACATCGGAGCGGGATGAAGAGGCATGTCGGGGATTTTGTCCGACGGTGTCTCAAGTGCCAGCAGGTCAAGGCTGAGCACTAGAGGCCAGAAGGGCTACTCCAGCCACTAGAGATAGGGGAGTAGAAGTAGGAGCACATCACGATGGACTTTGTGACTCACTTGCCACTGACATCATGGAAGCATGATGCGGTGTGGGTTATAGTAGACCGACTCACCAAGTCGACACATTTTCTGGCCTTGTGGATGACCTTCACACTGAGGAATTTCTCAAGTAGTTGTATATACTGAGATAGTAATGATTTGCATGGAGTGCCACTCTCCATAGTATCGAATTGGGATCCTCGGTTTACGGCTCAGTTCTGGAAGAGTTTCCAGAAGGCCATAAGGACACAACTGTCGATGAGTACCACTTTTCATCCTCAGACGAATGGTCAATCAGAGCGGACTATTCAGATTTTAGAAGACATGTTACGAGCATGCGTCCTAGATCTCAAGGGTAGCTGGGAGGAGCACATGCCCTTGGTAGAGTTCGCCGACAATAACAGTTATCAGGCGAGTAGTAAGATGGTGCCCTATGAGGCTCTCTATAGGAGGCCATATCAATCACCTGATGATAGTGCCGAATGTGCAGGTGGGAGGAGCTCCATCACGGGGTCTAGATTTGATTAGAGACAACCCGAGAAAGGGTGGGTGATCGGGGAAGCGTATCCTTACCGGCCGTAGCCTGCCTAAGAGTTACGCCTACTATACGACGACGACCTCTAGAGTTCGAGGTGGGTGATCATGTCTTCTTGAAGGTGATGCCTAAGAGAGGAGTGATCAGATTCGGCACACGAGGGAAGCTGTCCCCGAGGTACATTGGACCCTTCTAGGTACTCAAGAGGGTGGGCGTGGTTTCGTATCGGTTAGTGTTGTCGCCGAGTTTGTTGAGCCTTCATGAGGTGTTTAACATCTCTATGCTCCGGAAGTATACTCCAGATCCAACTCATATAGTGGATTGGGGCGAGCTTGTTGTTGATGAGGATGGGACCTTCGAGGAGGGACTAGTGCGTATCATGGATAGCCGAGAGCAGGTTTTGCGTGGCAAGACCGTGAGGCTTATAAAGGTGTTGTGGCAGCACCGAGGAGTCAAGGAGGTGACATGGGAGCATGAGGACACCGTGCACGCCAACTATCCTTGCTTGTTCGACGAGGAAGGTGTGTTTTCCAATCATTAATGTTTTAATGGTTGTTCCATATGCATATGTTTGAATGTGTATGTATGTAAAAATTTCGGGACGAAATTATTTTAAGGGGGGGAGAGTGTAAAACCCGTGAAAATTTTAAATTTAAATTTTTTAGATAAAAAGGGGGCAAAACGGTAAATTACCGGAATAGTTCGGAGAAAAGTTGGGATTTTTCTAGATCTCGGATGTCAAAATGAATTGCATCGTTGGAATCATCTCGCGAAATCTAGCTACCAAATCGAATTTCGTTGGATTTCGAGACAGTCGGAATTTCACGTATTTCGAGACAACGGGTGTCAGGCGACACATGGCGAGCCATGTAGGTGACACATGGCAAACCATGTGAGTGACACATGGCAAGCCATGTGTCACATTTCATGGCAAAGGCCTATGCATGTAGGACACATGGCAAGCCATGAGTGTGGCACATGGCAAGCCATGTGTGTGGCACATGGCAAGCCATGTGTGTGGCACATGGTATGCCATGTGTCATCATGCATGGCCCTTTGAGACCTATAAATATGGGAGTTCCCATTTAGTTTGTGAGGAGCAAATTCAGTCCGTGGGGGGAGTAGCAAGGAGGAGGAGGAGGAAGGGAGGAAAGGAGAAGGGAAAGGGAGGAAAGGAAATGAGAATGGGAGGAAAAGAAAAGAAAAGGAAAGAAGAAAAGAGAAGAAGAAAGGGGAGGAAGAGAGGAAAAAAATAAGAGGAAAAGGAAGGAGTGTTGTGCAGTGAGCAGACCAACGCAAAGAACCCTCGAATCGCGCTTACAAGAGGTAGGTTTCTCCTACTCTAGTTATTTTTACGCCTAGCCGTAATGGCCTACGACTGGCCCGGTTTTTCGAGCGAATTTGTATGTTATGTAGTTTTGTTTGTGATCAGGTGGATAAGCCAAGTGACCGGTTGAGTCTTGGGACCGTCCAAACCAACATTGTGTTCCGAGACGCTGTGTACTCCGGAAAGGTAATGACAAACGGGGTGTGCCTAAATTTCCGCACACCCTTGTGAATCGGCTGCATCAACTTCGGACGGCCATAACTTTCCCGTCCGAACTCCGATTTGCACGTTCTTGGAATCTATGGAAAGGTCGTTGAGTCTAGAATTTAATAGAATAAAGTGCTTAGCCAAAACCTAGTTTGAACATTGGGCTGGGTCACGGAAATTTGAGGAATGGTCCTTTTTGGTTTTCGGAACTTCTGTTTTTGGAATCGGTTTGTAAATGAAACGATTGGGGCTGCGTATGGCCTGAGGAGGGAATTGTGTGTTGGATTTATTTTGTGGTAGTTACAAGAACTGGACTTTCTGGACTAAGTCCAGATTATTTCCGAGCCCAAGCATAGCCGGATTTATGGCCGGGAATGACTATTGTGTGTTATTGCCATAAATTGAATAACATGCTGAATATGTGATATATGTGTGACAAAGATTAAAATAATTATATGCATTGGGCTGTATGACTGACATACTATGTCTCAGCTTGGAATATGAATTATGGCATTACATGGCTAAGTAATGGTTGGAATTATGTTAATACATGCTTGAATGATAAAAGACATGAATGAACCTAATGATAGAAAAGATGCGTAGCATGCTTATGTGATGTACTACACTTGAATGTGTGGAATATTAACATGACTGTATGTATGTTGATGTTGAACTAAATATATGAAATGTTGTGTGCATTAGACATGAGTGTTCATAACACACACATTGTGTACGGTGTAGAATGTCCATGTAGAGGTCTTCATACATTGGTCATGGGTTTGAGTGTAGTGGCACCAATTGCATTGCATTGGTTAGTGGTGACACCGCATTACATAGGTGTGTGTACATGGTATAGATTTGGCACTGCGTTTGGTGCTAAATCGTGTGGGCTTGGGAATGGGACGAAGTCCAATTGAGTTCCACAGTGTTAAATGAAAAATGGAAAACGACAGTGTCGAGCGTAGCGCTGATAGACACTCCCTCAAGTGAAAACTCCGAAACCCGGTTAGACAACAGATCCATCTAAGGAAAGCCTAAAATGCCTGAGGGTGTAAGAGACCACAAAGGATGAGATTCAAAAGGAGCGTCTAAAAATAACACGAATCTAATAAAAAATGTCACATAAACTATGGGTTATGAGATGGGAGTCGGGATTGACTTGGTGTTGATTTCCTATTGGCACTTGCATTGGGTGGTGGGTCGGAGGTTGACCCAGTACTTGGGGCATGTAGAGGGTCGTCTCATACATGCATGTAGATTTTTTCCATGATAGGACATGTATGTAATTCCGATTGGTTAAGTTGGTTTGATCAAGAAATGATCATTTGCATGTGCACCTAGGGACGGGAATAGCCCTTGTAGGATTTATCTCTATCAAGTGTTAGCCACTCGTCGTGGGACCCTTTCGTGTACAGATGCACAAAGGCATCGACGCCCCAGAGGCCGGATTATGAAGCGGGACGCATCGGGCCTTGATTCTGTTTTGTGTATATTAGAACGACCCGTTTTAATATATGTTCAGATTAAGAGTGATAATAACTTTGATCGAGAAATGTATGGTCTTGTAACCGTATGGACGAGTATGATGATGGGCCCTATTGGGTCATTTTACTCAAGTATGGGTCTCATGATATGAGACACAATGTGTTTCGCAGTCAGATTCAAGTGGTCGTCAGACCTCAGTTTTGGGGGTGTCACACTTGAAAGGCTCAAACTTCCAAGGATGGCCTATATCACTTCCTGTTAGTAGTATTGCCTAGGATTTCGCCTTAACTAACAATCTAACAAGTTCTAGGACATTGGACTATTTGATGTGAATGAACCAAGAAGATGTCCCCAATTTTTCACAATTTGTTAAGGAGTCACTTTGACTCATAAACACTACAGATTTTTACCGACCTTACTATTTACATAACAAATTAAAAGTCTCAGGCTTCCTATTGAGTACACTTCCTAAATCTGCACCATTCAACTTCATTCCTCGTTGTCGCAACTTTCTTTCTAATTGGGGGATTAGCCTACCACAATGCATCTATCAGCGTTGTTTGATTTGAATTTATTGCCGTGTTATTTTAATCAAGTAAAGAAGTTCATTTTGATCATGCATTCAGCTCACAACAATACAACACAACTTCAATTGTTCTCAAGTCATTTACCCAAACATGCTGTAGCAATTAAACAATTTGATCCAGAGAGTTGTTTTCTTCTTTATTCAACCAAGCAAATGAAAATCATGAAGCAAAGAAAATTAATCAAAACACACCAATCAAGCAAGAACAAAAATGAACACAAAATTTTTGAAAAATTTTTATTTTATTCAGAGGAATGATTAGAATTTTGAATATAAAGAGGATGAGGAGATGGAAAAGGTAGGTGCTGTTCATTTTATTCCGTAGCCCTCTCTCCTTGTCTCCGTCCCATCCTTAGATATTTTTCCACCTCCTACTCGGGATGAGTCTCCTTTATCCCATTTGCTATGATTTTGATTTTTCTTGTTTCGTACATGGTGTAGAAAGGCTCGCCTCCAACCGAATCGAAAGTATAGGTATAGGTGGTTCCAGACCCCTGAAATGCAGTGTAGGGTCTATAGTCTGAGATTCGGATTTGTGGCATGGGTATCTTCTTCTTGTTGGACACTGTCTTCATCGCCCAGTCTAGGATCTTGGCATTGCTCTCTATATGTTCTCGCTGCCTCATAGCTAGAGATTCCAAGAGTGTCCTCTTGTTTATTATCTCATAGCTCATCAAGCGAAAACTCTATTTGCAGTGTCCTAGACTATTCATGAAATTGTTATCTCTTGAGTCCATGCTTGCCTTTAGGGCAGTGTCTCTATCTCTCAAGAAGACTGCTCCCACTCAGGTCCCTTTTCATTTCTACTCTTCCACTCTTCATCCTTTTTCTTTAGCGCATCCTCTAAATTCCGGGGTCCCTTCTTCTGAGCTCTACATCAAAATACTCATCCCTGAGCTGAAGTTGTGTCTTTAACTGATTATCTCTTTCCTTCATTTCCTGCTGCATAAACACCAACAATTCTATCAATTTTGTATGATTGCAGTTCTGCCCGGAACTTTCAGCTTGTTCTTGATGAGTTTGTCTTAGCTCTAGGGATGCATTCCAGATTTGGCTTTGACTTCTCTAAGCTTCTGGTTGCAATGGAATTTGGATTTCCCATTGTTCTGGCTCAATGCACACTTCATTCCCTTTTTCTTCTTATGTTTCTTTTTCCTTGCCCTTCCCTCTGTTCTTTGGTCCTTTAGTTATACTAGTTAAGGTCAGAGGGGAGGCTCTGGGGTAGGTTTCCTCGGTCCCCCATTCTTCGTCAATTCCTCCTTGGATGCAAAGTCTGGTTATTGTACGAGTGAACTGGTCCCCCCGCATTTTTCTTTTCGCAGTAACCCCAAGATAGACTTTTCAATAATTTTTCCCACATTTATCTTGTAACCCTTCAGCAATGCATAGAGGAGGATTGCTTCCTCTTTTCTCACTGTGCTTATATGCTTAGAAGGCATAAGGACAAAACTGATAAAGTAGAACCATACCTTGGCTTCTTCAGTCAGGTCTCCTCTGGCAATGGATTTAAAAGGGGTCTTCTTTATCCCTTTCCATTTTCCTTTTCCAGCCATTAGTAGGTCTACTATTTTATGGTGTTCTGGTTCCTTTAGTTGTTTCTTGAACTTTGAACCATCCTTTTGTAGCCTTAGATTAAACAATCTGTTTATCTCTTCTCTGCTGAACTCTCTCCACTGTCCTTTAACATATACTCTTTTTCCTTCTTTCTCTACCATATTCGCAAAGAATTCTTTAACCAAAGAGGCATAACTAGGTTCTCTGTGTTCACCCAGTGACTGTCATCCTCTCTTTTCCAGCATGTCAACAAAAAGAGAGATAACCTTTTTTGAACCCTCTTTCGGTAAGGAAGCCTCTGTCTTTCAAACATCCTTACATTAGAGCTGCTGCTTTTTCTGAAATAAAGTTCTTTGATATTTCTTTCATCCGTTTCCTCGCTCGCTTCACGCCTTTTTCTTTTCTTAATTCTTCTCCCTTCACAAGTGCTTTTCATTTTCATCTTCCTCGTCCTCAACTTACAAATCACGCTTGAGAACCTGCTCGTTTGATTTTGCTCGCTGTACTTCTTTCTTGCGATTTCTTTTGTCAGGTTTAGAATCAAGGTGGTAGAATCAGACATAGTGGGGTCAGGACTTCGGAGCTCTAGGGTTTTAGAGAATGAGATGGTGGAAATTTGAGTAAGAAGTTGAGAAGGTTGAGAGTTTATGAGAAAGGTGGCTCTTTAGTTTTCAAAAAAATTATATTTATAAGCCAACTGGTTGATCTTGCCCTACGTTTAATGTCGCGACAACATTGCCCTGGTTGCTCTATCGTCACAAACAAAAATAGTTGTCGCGACACAATGTTAAAATTTTTTAGAGACAGAGCCATTTAATTGTGTCGCGATACAGAAAAATATGTTGCGACATTTCCTTTAGTGCTCTTTTGAATTTATGTCGCGACACTAGAGAATTGTGTTGCGACATAAACTTCCCTTTCGATTTGCTTCCTAATTTAAGTGGTCACGACACAGGAAAAGTATGTTGTGACATTACTCGAAGTTTTCTGAATTTTCATCTTTCTCTTTCTTCTCTCATAAAACATTCAAAGCAACCTACATCCACTCATACTCATTTGAACGTAAGTATGAACACTTATTCAAACTATCAAAATTCTTCAATTCAAGTATGAAAACTCATCTCATTTCTTAATTCAATATGTCTTTCCCTTATTTTCAGAATATAATTTTATTCAAGCATGCTAACATTCCCCCAAACTTCATATATGCATTGTCATAAATACAGGTTTAAGGAATTAGAATTACTCCCCCTTGTGGTCATTTTCTGCATATTTTCTTTTTGAAACAGTGTGGTCCTTAATAAGGATCTTCTTGAAATTTTGCTTTATTGTCCTGAAAATCAACAACACTAACATAAAACTACTAACAGATTAAACTAAAACATCAAATACATAAAATTGTACTGCTCAATTTAATACATAAAACATCAACTAAAAATTCCTGCTTGGGTTGCCTCCCAAGGAGCTGCTCAATTTAATGTCCTTAGCTAGACACAGACTGCAGAGTGTCTTCAGTTCCTATAATTCTCTTTGTTTGCTCCTCTAGTTTGAGCTATTCTTCATTAAACCAAGTTTCGGGCATGCTTTGTCCTACATCTTCTTGCTTCCTTGCAATTCATCATTGCCTCTCAATGTAGTCGATGTGAGATCTTTTGGATTGATCTCAGTACTACTAGGAAATGCATTTTTGGATTGTCTTTGCTAGGATAAGGCCAACTGCCCTTCTTGAGTCTCAAAGTTTCTCATTTTGGCATTGGTATTTGTTTGAAACATAATTGTGTTTGCTTGAAAATTTTCAAGGTTAGAAAATCTATTTTCATGCAGATTCAAAATCCTTTTTTTTTTTTTTTCGACATTGAAATGAATATCCCTGATTCTGCGACGAGTCCTTGACCCCGATAATCTTCTATTGTCCTCGCTACTATTGTTCTTAGAACCTAGGCTGAGCATAAGCTTGCTGGTAATTCCGTCTGCATCTGTGGCCCTCATTGCGTTCTCCCACCATATGAAAAGTTTTAATGGTTTCTCGTCAGGTATAATGTGCCGGGCAAGTCAGTTAGGCTCTCTCAAGTGATAACTTTGCTCATTCATATACTTGGTCTCCTTAACTTGGTAGGCCTTCTCTCCAACTAGTTCCTCAAGATTTCTTCTTACTTCTTTCTTTCTAATATTCCCACTTCATAAAAGTAAAGGTGCATTTTCTTTTCATTGTTTCCCCGCTTGTTCATCACTGCATCCAGCTTTGCTTTTAGGGTTGTCATTCTATCAAGCCCAATAAGATCTCATTTCCTTTCAACCTCGTTGTTGCCCTCAAAGCTTCGACATGGAGCCTTGTAGCCGTATTTGGCACCAATCGTTGTCATGCCTCCTCTGCATTTCTTCTTTTAAAAGCCCCATAGCAGGATGCATCAATTATACCCTCAAACACATAATTCATAGCATGATAGAAAATATCCATCTGAGTGGTCAGATCTATTCCATGCATAGGACATCTTTTCAGCAATCTTTTGAATATCTCCCATGCAGTGTAGAGGCTCTCATCTTCCCCTTACTTGAAAGTAATTATTTCTCCTCTTCTCTCAGTAATGAGAGCTAGAGGAAAAAATTTTCTCATATAAGCTTCCACCAATTCTTCCCAAGTGTTCACTAATCCCACTAGCAATGAATCAAACCATGTTGTCGCCACATCTCTCAATGAAAAGGGGAAGAGTCAGAGTCGATTACTTTGGTCTCACCTCATTCAACTTTGATTTGCGTCAAGCATCCTCAAGAATCTTCCCATATGCTCATTGGGATCTTCGCAGGTGACCTCGCGGAACTGCGTTGCTGCACCATAAGAATCAATGGTTTCAGCCAAAATTGCTTCAGCTTTCACCGTGTGTCGTGCCTTACCGCGCAGTATTCCCTTCGATAATAGGCCTCCAAAAGTCCTCCATAGTATTAGGCCTCTGATTTCTCTCCACTTCTTCTTCTTTTTCTAAAATAGTGTAATGCCCCAAAAATACCCAAATTTTTTTTTTTTATAATTTCATTATATATTCCGGGCATAAATTGTGCCAACTTGGGTATTTTCTGGGAATTGTTAAATAAATGTTGATTAAATTATTATATGTCTAAAAGTCAAATGCAAATATTAAATGCTAAAATGAGAAATTAATTAAACCCGGAAATAAACTCAAATGAAAAAGGGCAAAAATTGGAAATTGTGAAATAAGGACCTAAGGGTCATAAGTTAGAAAGAAGAAATGTCTAAGTGTGATTAATGAGAATTTAAATGCAAATAAAGACAAATAGTGGGCAAGCTAGCAATTAAGAGAACTTAAACCCAAAAATGGATTTTTAATGAAGGCCAAACAAGGCCTTATGACATGATATTTAAGACCAAAAGTGGTCTCTGAAGCTCATTTTGAGCAAACGTGTTTGAGAGAGAGGGAGAGTTAGGGCTTGCAAAGTGAGGAGGTGTTGTGACTTTTGCTCCATTAAAGCAAGAGTTTAAGAGATCGGTTGAAGAAGAAAGCTTAGCATTGAAGATCGAGATGCAGAATGCAGTGGGTAAGAAAAACCAAACCCAAACATCTTTCTATACTCTGTGTTCGGGGTTTAATAAAACCCCAAATGTTGTATGTGCAATTTGGATGGTTTTAGTTCAGTTTGAGATTTTTGCATTGTTTAGATTAGCCTTGATTGGTTTGGAGGAGTGTTTGTAAAAGGAAAATGTTAGTTTTCAGCGAAATGTCACAAATTTTTGTCAAGATCTCTATTCTTGTTTTGGCTATAGATTAAGTTATAATCATCCAAATGAAGTGATTCCAATTGGTAAAGAACCATACAAGATATGTCTACAAATGTATAGAAGGGATCAGGAGAAAATTGTATCTCTAAGGCTCCCAAATACGGGCTTAAAAGTGAGCTCGGGTAGCTTAAAGGTTATGCTCTGTTTTGGGTATTGTTATAGTGTTTTGGCCATAAGTTGAGTTTCACTAATCCTAATTGAGTGATTCAAAATTCTGGGTAAAATAGACTTCTAGTAGAATAAGTTACTTGAAGGAGTATGCAAATTGTAACCCCAAAGTGCCTATAAATTTGTCAAAGTGGAGCTATGTGTAAGAACAGTCTGATTCTGCTTTGCAAATTGGAGTAGTCTGGATGTAAAATGCAATATCTTGAGTTTTGGTGATCCAAATTGGATGATTCTATTTGTAGAAGAAACCTTAGAACCATAGCTTCAAATGCGTAGAAGGAACCATTACCAATTTATGGAGTTAAGACCCTCAAATCAAATACAGTAGGTAACCCGAGTGAGTTAAGTATACCGACCAGCTTGGCATTAAACTCCGCCGAAGGTCAAGGGATCCAAATGAGATGATTCTAATTCCTACTAAAAATGGACTCATGAGCTAAAAATTGTTTAAAGGAAGCATGAGCAAAATATGGCTCATGTGTCCCCAGAAAATTTTTCAAGTGAAGGGGTATCGGGTAGACATAAACCCTAACCAAAAACTCTTAGAATAACCTACTAATATGTGATTGTCATTGTATTTGAATAGGGGCTGACGAGGAGGAAAGCCCGCATTGAAGTCAAGATTCCGAAGATCGGAATCAAAGATACGATTTTGGTTTGTTCTATGTTCTTCTATTCTCGTTTCAAGATTTGAACTATTTGTTCTAAATGCATAAGAAAAGCATATTGAATTGTTTTAATTGATTTGAAGAAATTGATTGTGAAATGTTTGCAAATGAAAATTGCATGAGTATTGAAAATGAACCGTTTAAACAAATGTACATATTGTACTGTATGTTGCTATAAAATATTTGAATGCCCTTAATTGAATGTTAACCATTTAGTTCGTATGAAGGATAGATTGGTATACCAATAGGGGTCAAAATACTAAAGATCGCGAATCCATTGTATTGATGTGTCACTTTGATCAGCAGCCCAACGAGACCGTATCGATAGTGTTATAAAACCGTTTTTATACCAGTCTGCAACCTAGCGGGACCGTGCCGGTAATTCTGATATCCTGTATATTGAAAACATGGGTTAAATTTATGGGCAGAACCGAATTGAATTGATTTGAGATTGTGACAAATTGAAATTGAAAAGCATGATTGTGAATTGAAATGAAAAGAGTATTGTGACATGCATGATTTGATTTTCAATGACTTATTGCATATGGAAGTGTATATTTGGATTTGATCAATGAACCATAAATGATTGTATATGAAATAAGTATATGTATTGTATCGACATTGATCATCCAAAAGATTCAAAGTTTGTTTAGTAAACTGCATTATTTGGATTTAAACCGAAATCGAGAATGGATTTAGAGCAGGGAACCACAGCATGAAAGTGCTTAGCGTGTAGTTTTATCTATGCGTAAGTACCGATTGAACAAGGGCGAAAAGCAAGATCGAGGAGCGTCGAGTCATAAAGAAAGAATTGCAGAGTATGTTCCAACATATGCACTCACCACATATCTCTTTTTGAACATTGATATTTTGTAAAAACAATTTTAACTCTGAATATCTATTTTGTAAATCATTTGAAAAGGCTTGATATGCCTTTATAGTAATTGTACTTTTGCATGAATGAAATGAAATGGGCTTACCCTTTAAAACGCTTCCAAGATATTTGAAAAGGATTTTATGCCAATCAAGTGTAACGCTACGACGTTGTTTTTGATAAATGATTTTGATAAGGTGATCGAGTGACATTAGAGCAACCTGACTGGTTCTAATTCCGCCTTAAACGGTTGGGCAGGGAAAGGGGTGCTACAAATAGTCTGCAATCTTTCTCTTTGATTTGCCATATTTCTCGGATTCTCAGACCGGGTGATTCTTTCTCATTCTACAAAGTTCTCACTCTACTATCCGCAGGCAACATCTGCTTCCTGGGTCTTCTGATTAAATTCTTCTTGAAAGTAGAAACACATTGAGATCAAATGGAGTTGGTGATATCAAAAATTATATATATGTTTAGGCTTCCAAAAATATCAGTGGCTTATTCATCCACTGCTGTAAAAACTGGTTTTGTTGTTTTTATGAAATTTTTGTAAAATGAAGAAAAATGTCCAAATTAGCATTTTTTATTTTTAAAATCCTTTGATCCCCGACAACGACGCCAAAAAATTGTTGACTAATTTTTGTATAGAGATCAAATTTATGCTACTCTTACCTAAGGACTATTACCTAATCCCTACTAAAGGCACCAAAAACTTGTTTATACCAAATAGAACTTGTATGCTCATAATAAAAATGGATTTGTCAATGAATTCGTTAAAGAGTTAGTTTGGTCATAATGCTAAAAGTGCATAGGTCGTACAAGTAATAAAAGTGGACCTATAAGTCCGAATATCATTCCCACAAAGATTGAAAAGAATTTAAAGTTCAACTACCCTAGCTACTCAAGTTCCACACTATTTGAACTTACATTTCATAAAATTTTCAGTAACCTAACTAGAATTCTACATCTATAATAAAAGGAAAATTTAATATCCTATACCTAAACTAGATCAACCGTATTATCGGCCGGAAGTATTTGACTGGATTTCATCGTTAGAAATTATCAATTCCCGTAAATATACTCCAATTCTATTCTATCATGAATTGGAATCTTAAATTGTCAAAGATGCAAGGTAGTATACTTTGGATTTCTCCCTTAACCATACATTTCACTGATTGGAGAGTCATGTTCATTTCTGAAACATTTGTCTAACCAATTACTTGTAATCGGATTTTCTTTATGACGAGAATCAAAGCACAAAGGATCAGTGATACCAGCTTCTACAACAAATATTGGGAATTCAATCTTAATTATGGAAAATTCATATTTGGGAGGCTGTGAAACCTTGGAGACACCTAATATATTTATATTTCCAAGTGTTTTGAGTTTATTACTATTCTGGAGTTATTTTATTTTAGAAAGATTTATTCTCCAAGTCAAAGTAGAAGTTGCTTTCTTGAATTTAGAAAGTTTGCTTTGCTACTAAATAGAGTTGAAGTATTTTCTCGTTAGAAAAGATTGCTTCAGCTTGGTGTTGATTTGCGATGACTTGTTCTCTGGATTGTTGCTATTTTGGAGCTTATTTGGTTATGATTTGCTCCTAATTTGGTGCTATTTTGGAGCTGATTTGGTGCTGATTTATTCCTGATATGCGGCTGATTTGATTACCAAGCCTTATCCTAAAATTATCTAGTTTCCTTTTTCTTGGTTTTGGCCAAATATTTACTTTCCTTGTGGTCTAATATTTAGTTTCTATTCTACATATTTTTGGGCCTATTTATAGGTTTGTTATCCCTTCATTCTACAAAAGTTTTAACCATTAATAAAATTGAGAGTTTAAATTTATCTTTGGTTCTTAAAAGAACTCTTTGAACTTATCAGTTATTCCGTGGCGTTCATCAAGACTTATCAATCGGATCTCCATCACCGATTGTGGCGTCCTCACATACCAAGGTTCTTGCTTCTCTATAAGCAACGGGTCGAGGTCTTCCATCCAAGCCAAATACTAGAGCGGTTCTTCCGAGCTAATCCGATCACGGTCTCCTCACAAGTTGATGTTCTAGATTACCTGATATCGAGCAAATAGCTTTCTATTTTCTGATTTGCCTATCTTTTACATTGTTTTTCCTTTTCTCTTTGTCTGAACCCAATTTAGTCACCACTTCCATCCGTTCCTTCTAAATTTCGTTCAACCCACAATTTTAGTCACAACCTAATATCTACTCCATCACAAGTCCGATTTTTTTCATTCTTGATCATATATAACTTTTGTTTGTTTTTTGTTTTTGTTTTGTTTTTTTTTTTTTTAACAGTCCATTCTGGGTTACAAAAAAAAGGAGGAAAGTAAAGGGAAAGGATCCAATCATTAAAAAAAAAAATATTGAGGTCGGAAAAAAAAACGATAATAGACTAAGAAATTTTGTGTCTTTTTTTTTTTTTTTTTTGCTTTAAGTAAGGCTTGAATATTGGTTAATGCCACCAACCTGTCCTTTGATAGGTTTTTTTATTTATTTATTGAATTTTATGGAAAAAATCTGATTTGTTTGATTAGTTCCAAAATAACTGAAAGAGAAATTATGAGTGGAAATGGGCAAGAGTGGTAAGAATATTAGAGTGAGAAAAAGCGAAATATATTGTGTGAAAACATGAGTGAATCGAGTGAATCATTCTTTGAATGAAAACATGTGAGGGAGTGATTTGTGAGGTCCTATTTTTTTCTCTAACCTTGTTTTATAGCACTATGTCAAACAACAACACATCTGAAGGTGTGGCGGGAGGAGTTGACCTGAAGTTTATTATGAAGGCCTTAACTAGTGAAGTAAAGAGGATATTTATGGCTGAATTGGAACAATTCCATGAGAGGGGGTGGAGCAAAGCTTCAAGCATCCACGAAACCCTCCAACAGGGAGTAGAAGGGAGAGACTACCAAGAAGAGGGGTGCGGGTAGAAGAAGAAGAGTATGACGGAGGAGGTTTTGAGGGTGAGATTGATCATGATTCGGTTGTTGGTGATAGGAGGTATGAGAGGAGACTTAGAAAAACTAGGAATTAGGAATGTAATAATTTGAGAAACATTAAGATGAAGATTCCATCTTTCCAAGGAAAGAATGACCCCGAGGCATATCTTGAGTGGGAGAGGAAGGTGGAGTTGGTTTTTGATTATCACAATTATTCCGAAAATAAAAAGGTGAAACTTGCTGCCATAGGGTTCTCGGACTATGCAACAATGTGGTGGGACCAATTAGATTTTAATATGAGACGGAATAGGGAGCCAATAGTGGAAACATGGGAAGAGATGAAGAGGGTGATGCGAAAGAGATTTGTTTCAACTTACTACTACCAGGAGTTGTACAACAAGTTGCAAAACCTAAGGCAAGGAAATCGTAGTGTAGAGGAGTATTGTAAGGAGATGAAGGTTGCAATGACTAGAGAAAATATTGAAGAAGATTGAGAGGCTACAATGGCGAGGTTTCTGGCAGGTTTAAACAGGCACATTCAAAATGTGGTGGAATTGCAACATTAAGTGGAGTTGGAGGATATGGTGCATATGGCTATCAAGATTGAGAATCAAGTTAAGAGGAGGGACAATACCAACACACATTCTGAACCTAGTCCAATTTCATCCACTTGGAAGTCGAATCAATGGAGGAAGGAAGATAAGCCACCCAACGCTAAGCCCAAAATAGAACAAGAACAAGAGGTGACTAGACAAGGAAATCAAGACCATGAATCAGATGGTGATTCTAGGCCATCCTTTGAGGATGCCGATTATAAGGAATACGTTGCCCAAGAAGAATTGTTGGTTGCAAGGAGGGCTTTAAGTTTGCAAGCTAAGGAAGAGGACGAGGTGCAACAGGAGAACATTTTTCATACTAGGTACCATGTCCAAAACAAGGTATGTAGTGTGATCTTTGATGGTAGGAGTTGCACTAGTGTCCCTAGCACCACTCCCAGAGAAACTAAGGTTGTCACCAAGCGGCCTTGGAAATTCTTGATTGGAGAGTAACCATGATAGTTTCAAAATCATTTTAGTTTCACGAAAAGACAAGAATCTTATAACTTGTAACTTTTACACCAAAACAAGTGTATGAAGATCAAGTGAGGTTAGCAAGAGTGTGATTCAAAAGAATGAAAAAGAGAGAACAAAGAAAAGAGGAAAAGATAGTGAACAAAAAAAAAAGTGTGAAAAAGAGAGTGAAAGAAAAAAATATCAAGAAGTGAACTATGAAATAGGAGGGGAAACAAAAAGAAAAGAAAAGCTTCTTTATCAAAGATAGTGAGCTCAAGAGTGCTTTTTATTCTAACAAGCCTATGTTTGTACTTTTGTACAAGGAGATGCTTTTGAACAATAACGATCTTGATTCTTCTTTGTCTGGGTTATTGTTTCTTCCGTTACGTAGAGTTCAAGTAATACGTATTCCGAGAGCGATCCTAAGGGCTTGCCACCACAATAAAAGAGCTTCAAAGCCAAGTGGAGGAATTGATTAGTCCATGTGTTATACATATATTACTTGAAACCAAAAAGGATAGATCGTGGAGGATGTGTATTTATTTTCATGCCGGTCAATATTATGGTTAATATTCGAGTTAAGGAAGGGGAATGTTGAGAATCAAAAACACAAAGGACTGCGGATACCTCGTGCTCTTCTCTACAACAAATATTGGGAATTCAATCTTAATTATGGAAAATCAAATTTAAAGCCAGAAACCCAGACACCTAATATATTTCTATTTCCAAGTGTTTTGAGTTTATTATTTCTTGATTTGGTTATTTTATTTTAGAAAGATTTATTCTCCAAGTCAAAGTAGAAGTTGCTTTATTGAATTTAGAAAGTTTGTTTTGCTAGTCAAATAGGAGTTGTTATTTCTTTTGTTAGAAAAGATTTGCTTCAGATTTGGTGTTGTTTTGCTACTAATTTGGTGATGATTTGTTCTTGATTTGCTGCTATTTTGGAGCTGATTTGCTGCTATTTTGGAGCTGATTTGGTTATGATTTGTTCCTGATTTGGTGTTATTTTGGAGCCGATTAGGTGCTGATTTATTCCTGATATGCGACTGATTTGATTACCAAACCTTATCCTAGAATTATCTAGTTTCCTTTTTCTTGTTTTTGGCCAAATATTTACTTTCCTTATGGTCTAATATTTAGTTTCTATTCTACATATTTTTGAGCCTATTTATTCCTGATATGCGACTGATTTGATTACCAAGCCTTATCCTAGAATTATCTAGTTTTCTTTTTCTTGCTTTTGGCCAAATATTTACTTTTCTTGTCACTTAATATTTAGTTTATATTCTACATATTTTTGGGCCTATTTAAAGGTTTGTTGTCCCTACATTCAACAAAAGTTTTAAGCATTAATAAAATTGAGAGTTTGAATTTCTCTTTGGTTCTTAAAAAAACTCTTTGAACTTATCCGTTATTTTGTGGCATTCATAAAGACTTATCAATCGGATCTCTATCACCGATTGTGGCATCCTCACATACCAAGGTTCTTGCTTCTCTATAAGCAATGGGTCGAGGTCTTCCATCCAAGCCAAATACTAGAGCAGTTCTTCCCAGCTAATCCGATCACGGGTCTCCTCACAAGTTGATAGGTTTCGTATCACTTTATAAGATCTGGGTATTTTTCTTTTCCAATACTTCATACCCATTTCTTATGACTGGGCATTTCTGCATTTCCCAAGATGTGGCTATCGCAGATTTCTACAAGATGAATGTGATGTATCATCCTGAGATCTTAAAGAGTCTTCCCTTTCTGATTAGACTACTGAAGACAGATAAAGATCATTCCTTCATACCAAGGAGAGATCTCTAATTGATTAAATTCATAGATTGCTAAATTAATTCTCAAACCATGAGTAAATTTATGATTTATCTAAGTAATCTTTCAGAGCTCACTAGCTCTTCAATATTAGTCTAACATACTCCAAGTAACTACATCCATGCTGTCAAGAATCTCCAACTCTATGTCACTCAGAGGGCTTCCTGGAAATCAGAGCCAGATAACAGTCCTTATATGGGTATAAGTGACTAATGTTGGGAACAATTCACTTCATGAACAACACCATTCAAATAAACTCAAAATTCTTAATCCAAGAAATCTCTTTCTAATTGATTAGTGCCCAAAAAGTGCTGCTATTTTGAGCCCTATTTAAGATAGGTTTTGAGTGCTTTTTGCGCACTAATCATATGAATTAAGCCAATTGTCATGTGCATGTCCACTTAGTGCTTCTAATTTGTTTTCGAGATTGTTTGGATAGTTTTGCAGGTCTTGGGAACTTCGCCAAGAAGCTTGGTTTCATCGTGCGCGAATGCGAGAATCCGGTAATTTCTACTCAAGCGAGGCGATGAAATGTCAAGATGGGCTGGAAGAATTGCGGTGCAAAGTGGATGAATAAAAAGTGTGAAGTAATGCAAGATCAAAATGTAAAAAGCAGGAGCAAACCAGTGGATTCGCTATGATATCATAAAAATTTCGCAGATTTAAAATTCAAGATCCTACGCAAATTTTCGCCATGTGAAAATTCTCGCTATTCTAGCTAAATCTCGCTTAGCTAGCTTAAATTTATCGTTGCTAGCGACAATTTTCTCAATTCTCGCTATTCGTGGAATCGCTTAGGCTAGCTAAATTTCTCTAGCATAGAGAAATTTTCGCTATACTAGGCAATTACCGTGATAGTGAAATTGTTTCAAATTTCGTGTTTTTGGTGCTTTTTGATTCCAAACTAATTTCTGACGCTTTGACATTAAATTACCATCTTGTCCCTATTGTAATTTCATATTTTAGGTAATTTTGTCATTTCACACCATGGGGTTGGCTATATAAGCCCCCTCAACTTTGTAACCCGGAGGAAGCTTTTCCACACATAATTTCAAAATTTTTCATTTTTAGGTTTACTTTGCTCTCTTCTCTCCTTTTTCTTCATTTTCTACGCTAAACACACTTTTTGAGAGGATGACAAACTCAAGGGATGCTTTGGCTAAGCCTCATAGCCTTTGAAGAGAAGGGCAAGGCTAGCTCGTTTTGGGGCCGTTGCAGGTTGTCCTCATGTTTTGAATGTTACAGGTACTGCATTTATGGGTCCCAACTTTCCAATCTAAGGTTTAATGCCATTTAATGTCTTTCCTTTGGTCAATACTTGTCATGTTTTAGGGTTCAGTGCATTCTTAATGTTAGATGCACTGATATCCTTTTGTGATGTCATTTACGAGCCATTGAAATGAGGTTAATGCTAGGTTTCAACCGAATGGGACTTTGAATGCTTAGTATTTGGTTTGACTCAAATAGGAGTGGTTCTAGGGTTAGGTTTTATAGCTAAACAAAGATCCGGTTTTGGCTTTGACTATATGTCATTTTCCCTAATGCGAGGATATAACCCGAGGACACTTTAATAGCCCCATGTTATCAAGCTAGTGACCCAAGCCTTCAAGGTTACCATTTCACACTTTCATTTAAGCTATTATAGTTAACCAGTGAACAAACAACCTCCACTGTTTTTAACCAAATCCAAAAATCCATACAAAAAGTCTCACCATTTTCAAACATTGATGTGAATCATTCGTGGGATGAAAACCCATCCCGTGTTCTAATTTCTAGACCGCTATAAATGGGCAAAGCAGCTTCGACTCACGGCAAGAGGGCGGAACATAGGAAACAAATTTTTGTTGATTCCAATCACTCTACCGTGGCACGAATCAAATGGCGCTATTGCCGGGGATGGTGCCAAACTACATATGATGAGTTGATGTGTACTTGTAATCCACATTACAAGTGTAGGTGACCTTCTAAATCCTTTTTGAATTTTATTTGTTTAAACTGCAAGTTTCTACTGCGCTTACTTTTTTTTTTTGTTTCACAATACTTTGTTTTAACTAACACCCTACCTTTTCGCAAGTTTGTCTGCGGTTCTTTGTTATGTCTCATTTTGTGTACTGTGTGTTTGCGCAAAAGATTGGGATTGTGAGGGAATATCAGGTATATTGCAAAGAGTGGAGCACCAAATAGCAAAGTTAGGAAGTCGCTTGCACACAAAGTGGATCGATGGGTCCTCTAATTCAAGAACAAAGAAAGTCAGCAGGGTACCCCAGTGAATCCAACAACATATAGATCAATGAGGGATCACATACATCCTCCTAGAGTGAGTGCAATTTCTCGCATCATACCTCACTACCGATGATGTGGTGGTGGTGGTGACCTATTTTTGGTGCTCCTTCCTTCCCACATTCCATAATGGAGAATGAGAATCCTTATACTCATATCCGAATTTGAGGAAGCACAGCCAACTTGCAACATGTTCCATTAAGGATTTGTTGTTTCCAAAGCATATCTCCCACAATCAAAGATAAGGCCAAATATGGTTAAATTCATTTAGGCCAAGGACAATTAGGAATCGGGCCGAACTCGTCGAAGCTTTAAAGAAGTTTTTCAAGACAACCAAGACCAACGCTTGAAAGTTACGTAGATCTACACCTACTCAGCCTATGACAATGAGAAATTTTATCAGTGTTGGGAAAGATTCATGGAGACCATCAATGCATGCCCACACCATGGTTTCGATACATGGATGCTGGTGAATCATTTTTATGATGGTATGTCTCCGTCCATGAAGACACTATTGGAAACCATGTGTGGAGGTGATTTTCTGAGCAAGCACCCAGATGAGGCCATGGACTTTTTGAACTATGTGGCTGAAACCTCAAAGGCATTGGATGAACCGAACCCAAGGGAAGCTGAAAGATCAAGGCCTTCAACCACTGCAGGGGGCATCGGCGCACTTCGTAAGACGCGTAAATGAAAGAAAAATTTACCACTTTGACTCGAGGTCGGAGGGAGCCGAAATGAGAAGCCAAAGACGAAATGCAAAGCAAAGAATGAGCGTCACCCTAAGATATCTCATCCAAATTGCTTGGATTGCTCCACAAATAGTCATCCTGGGGAGTACTGTTAAGAGCATGCCCATGTCCTGAATCAAAATAAGCCACCCATAAATGCTCCATATGGGAACACCTATAACCCTAATTGGAGAAATCATCCAAACATGTCGTGGAAGCCAAAATCCCCTGCATATGTCCCTCCAGGAGCACAACAGCAGTTTGGCTCCACTTCAACACAACAGCAGCCGCCTCCACTTTCTTCTCTTGTTGAGCAGGCGATCCTGAACTTAAGTAAAGTGGTAGGCACGTTTGTGGAAGAATAGAAGGTGTTGAATGTTCAAACTAATTAGAAAAGTGAAGCAGTAGAAAGCTCACTCAACAGGAAACTGGACAATATGCACTCTGAGATTTCAAGGTTGTCCAACCAAGAACAAGTAGGTTCGTAAAAGTGAAGGTTCCTCCTGGGCCACAAAGAACATCGTAAGTGAGTGCATGAAATAGGCTCAACCAATGATCCAAATGTAAGAATTGATGAAGTCAAGGCAGTGATTAATGCCCAAAAAGTGCAATTTTGAACCCTATATTAGATAGGTTTTGAGTGCTTTTTGCACATTAATCATGTCATATATACCAATTGAAGTGTTCTAGTCTTCTTAGTAGTACTTATGCCATTTAGAGAGTATTTTTGGCCGTTTTTATGTGCTTTTGTGCACTGGGAGTTCAATGTCGTAGATGAATGATGAATCATGAAGTTTGAACTCAAGTCTCAAATGGCATCAATCGGCCCAAGAATCAAAGAGAAAACCAAGGCAAGATGAAGAAATGTGATGCAAATTTTTGAAGACAAGGCAATGCAGTTGAAGGATCAACAACAAAGCCGAATTTTGCTAGCCATGGCAATTTTCGCTGGGGGATTGCGAAAATTCTCGCAACCCAGCGAAAAATTCGCAACCCAGCGAAAAACACCAAATTCCCCGCAAGACCCATCCCACCTCGCTTAGCATCGCTCCCAGCGAAAAACCTGGATTTCGCTATCACAAGAATTCGCTTAGCTTAGTTAAATCTCTCGCTAGCTACGAAATTTTCCATCCTTAATAAATTATGTTTTCGCTTAGATTCTTGTTGATTTCGCTAGTTAGCGAAATTCCTCACTTAGCTAAAATTGGATGCCTGGTCATGCTTTGTACTCACTGCCAAACCGCTCCAAACTTGGTGTATTACTTAATTGTCCAATAATCTTACCAATTTACATAGGTTTTTTGGTATTTTCATACCTCGAGGCCTATATAAGCCCCTCTTGTTTTGTAACAATTGGAGAACAATTGGTGAACAAATTGTGGAGAAGATATTTTTGTAAGTTTTTATTTTTGTAAATAAAGTCTTTTATTTTAGGTTTTGCTTTTATTTTCTTTTCTCTCTTCTCTCTCTTCTTTCTCTCCCTTTCTCGGCTGCTAAACACACCTCTTGAGGATGACAACTCAAGAGATGTTTGGCTAAGCCTCCTTTCTTTGAAGAGGAAGGAAGCTAGCTTGGTAGTGGGGCATATGCATGTTGTCCTCTTGTATTAAAAGCTACAGGTAGTGTATTTATGGCTCTTATTCTCAAACTTCTAGCTGCATAACATGGGATGTTGATTTTGGCTAATACTCCTCCACATGCTTTAGGACCGTTGTTCTTAGATGGTTTTACGAGCCTCTCGAGATAATATTACATGTTAGTGGGTTCTTCAAATTAGGTTAAATAACATTTATCAAGTTATTATTTTGGCCAATACTTCCATGATTTAGACGCATGTTTCAGGAGAGATGTAATCATGTTCTTAGATGGTCTTTACGAGCCTTCCGAAATGATAATTTAATGTTAGGGTTTTAAACTAAAAGGGGCCATAACCCGCATGCTACCTCGTTTTGACTCAAATAGGGAGATGTTTCACTGGGTGAGGTTTGCTAAGTTGAACATAGATCCAAGTATGCCATGGACTATATGTTGCATGTCATAACGCGAGGATAAAAACCCGAGGACACTTGTTTGCCCAATCCTTGCCAAGTTAGTGACCCAATTCTTCAAAGTTAACTTTTTCACACTTTTAACTTTCGCTTACAATTTTCGCTTTTCAAAACCATTCCCACTGCTTTTGAAACCCAAATCCAAAGAGAGTCCAAATAGAAAGCCTTTACCTTCATGCACCGATGCAAACCATTTTTAGGATGAAACCCATCCTCAGAGTTCTAGATCCTGATCACTCATATCGGCAGTAGCTTGGACTACGCAAAGCAGTAGGAACTTAGGTGTATATAAATTTTGTTGATTTTAGCTCACTTTACCGTGTGGGCACGATCAAAATGCAGATGCCAAGCAGCCGATGGTGCCAACCAGCAAATGGTGTCAAGAGTACTTCAGATCCACATCACAAGTGAAGGTAACCTTTTACTCCTTTTTGCAACTCGCCTGGTGAACTCGCGCTTGCTTCACTTAGCGCGAATCGCACCGTTTCGCTCGCTTTTCATTCGGGCCGCTTTTATTTTTAGTTAATTTTAATCTTTTTGCAGTAAGTTGTTTGTTGCTCTTTGTTGTTCCTTTAATCGTGTAACAACCGTATGCAACAAAGGATAGAGACACTGTGTAGATTGAATAGATAGGTACAATAAATTGAACTACTAGTGAAGTTAGTGTACTAACCGATACCATGATCCCATACCGAGAGGAAATAATGCAGCCAACCAGAACTCCATGAACCAAATGCTCTTATAGAACCATGAGGATTCAATTCCCTCCTAGAGTTAGTGCCCCATCCTCAGATCATTCCTCCAAGATAGCAAAGAGGCCATATTTGGTACCTCTACTCTCCACATATCAGATGGAAATGAAAATCCATACACCATATTAGGGATTTGGAGGAGGTTTGCACTACCTTTAAGGAAGGGTATGATGGACATGGATTTGCAGCTAAAGGCATTTTATTGACTCTAAAGGACAAGGCCAAGATATGGCTCAACTCAATATTGAGGCCTAGAACTATTAGAAATTGGGCCGAGTCAGCAGCACTCCCCGAAGAAGCTACACTACAAGACCAATAATTTGAAAAAGACAAATCTATACTTTGCAGCCTGCGCGATGGTGAGAGATTTTACCGCTTGTCGAAAGATTTATGGAAACCATCGCGTCTCCGCCACATCATGGGTTTGATACTTGGATGTTGGTGAACCATTTCTATGGTGGTATGTCTCCTGCCATGAAACAATTGTTGGAAACTATGTGTGGGGGTAACTTTTTGAGTAAACATCCTGATGAGGCTTTGGATTTTTTGAACTATGTAGCTGAAACCTCCAAAGCTTGGGATGAACCTAGTCCTAGGGAAGTTGAAAGACTGGGCCATTGAATCACCAAGAGGAGACAAGTACATATTTTCAAGACATAGGATAAATGAAAAATTGATCGCTTTAACTCAAAGAATGGATGATCTCGGAAATGAAAAATCAGCACGAAATACAAATGGGCTAATGAGTTATCTTCATCCCAATTTTCTTTGCTTCAATTTTCAATCAAATAATTGTTCTTTGAGGAGCACCGCGCGCAAAACCATGCCCATGCCATAAGTCAAAATAAACCACCCATAGATGTTTCATATGGTGACACTAATAACCCTAATTGGAGAAATTGTCCAAATTTGTCATGGAAATCCAAACCCCTTGTATACGCCTTCAAGAGCACGCTTAAAGATTCTAATTTTCACTCAATACAACAACATGCCTCCGACATCTTCCCCCGTTGAACAAAAAGTAATCCTGAATTTAAGTAAGGTGGTGGGCATATTTGTAGAAGAACAAGGTGCCGAATATCCAAACTAGTCTAAAATTGAAGCAAGAGAAAGTTCATCACTAAACAAAGAAATTGACAATATGCATTTGAGATTTCAAAATCGGCTCAATCGCTAGCTGCGCAGTTCGAAAAAGGGAAGGCTCCTTTCCCGGCACAACAATATCAGAAAGTGGTGAATGAAACAGGACTGACCGAGGACTTAAAGGCAAAAACTGATGAAGTTAAGGCAGTTGTGACTTTACGAAGTGGAAAGGAATTAAAGCCAACAGGATCAAAGCCAGTCAAGTCAGCTCCATTAGTGACTGAGCCACTTCAGGAAGAACAGTCAGTGGACAGGGAAGAGATAAAGATTAGAATACCCCCTCCATTTCCGCAGATTCTCCGAAGAAAGTTAGAAACATTCCTGCTCACCAAACAAATGTTGGAATTATCGCAAGGAAAGTCAATATTCTCTCGATATGATTGGAACAGTTCCTACTTCTACGCAAAATTCTTAAAGGATTTGTGCACCCGTGAAAAGGGTCTCAATGTAAATAAAAAGGGGCCTTTTAACTCCAGCAAGTTAGTGCCATTATAGAGAGCAAGACTCCAGTGAAGTATAAGGGATTCAGATGTCCTACGCATCCTGAATATTGAGGCATCATGAGAAAGCACCGTTAAACCTAGGAGCTAGTGTGAATCGCTGTCGTATTCAATGTACAAGCAATTGGCTTTAGTGAACTCGAAACCCACATCTATCACACTTTCGCCGGCGGCCCATTAAAATACCAAAAGGAACCATTGAGGACGTTTTATACAAGGGACAGATTTTACTATCCAAAGATTTTGTTGTACTTGATACAAAACCGGTTGCAATAGGACCTAATCAGGTGCCCATCATATTAGGGAGACCATTTTTGGCTACTTCAAATGCAATCATCAATTGCCGGAATGGAGTCATGCAACTCACATTTGGAAATATGACCTTGGAACTCAATATTTTCATATGGGTAAAAGGCATATGCACTGAGGAGGATGACTTTTGAGAAGTCTCGTATTTTAGATACCATTCTGAAGAACAGTTAATGAATGAAGAAGTGCAAGATATATTAACTTCGGGAGTTATCCGATTGCCCTCGCTGAAAGCAACAAAAATTTCATTTAAATGAGCTTAGTACAGGGGTATTGGAGAAGAAGAATAGAAATTTTTTACCTCTATTGACTGGTAATGAACCCAAGGAACCTCAACAGCTAGAACTCAAACCCCTCCCAGCTGATTTAAAGTATGCATTTTTGGAAGTAAATGAGCAAAGGTTCGGGCTAGGATTTCTTCTCACCGCTAACCACCAGACAAGAGCATAATCTCCTCGCATCTTCAAAAGAATAAGCAAGCATTGGGATGGCATCATCTGGAAAGGTAGCTGCAAACCCATCCATTTGCACTCATCATATCTATTTAGAAGAGGAGTCTACAATGTTAGCGCCCCAACCCGAGGCCGAACTCTATCTACGTGAAGTAGTTCAGATAGAGGTCTTGAAATTGCTCCAAGTCGGTATCATTTATCCCATTTCTAATAGCATGGGTTAGTCCAACTCGTGGTGCCTAAGAAATCGAGTAACAACCGGTGAAAAACGAGAAAGTGGTGGAGAATTGTCTACCCGACCACAACCTGAGAGTGTGTATGATTATAGAAGGCTCAATGAGGTGACACAAAGACCACTTTCCATTGCCGTTCATCGACATCACCACGAGAGTTTCGGACACCCTTTCTATTGCTTTTTGATGGCATTCAGTATACTTCCAGATAGAAATTGCCCCAAGATCAGAAAAGACTTCACTTACTTTGTCCATTTGGCACGTATGCTTACAGGAGGATGCCTGGGCTTTGTAACGCCCCCGCCCACTTTTCACCGATGTATGCTCGCGATGTTCATGATTACGGTAGAGCGTATAATGGAGTGTGGCATGGCGGATTATATCACAAAGATATGGGGGTGATTTTTGAAAATGCTTAACCAATTTTGGAAGCCATCTTGCAGGTGCATAGAGAAGAATTTCGTGCTTAACCGAGAAATGCCATTTTATGGTAAACCAAGGAATTGTATCAAAGGAATACTATTTCTTTAAGCAGGGAATTGAAGTTGATAAAGCAAAGGTCGACATTATTTCCAAATTGCCGCCCTAACAAATGTGAGAACACTAGATTACCCCTTGGTCATGTGCTTCTACCGACGGCTCATTAAAGATTTTTCTAAAATTGCCAAAACCCCGACAAGCTTCTCGAGAAGGATGCCAAATTGCTTGGGAGAAAGATTGCCGAAGAGTTTTGAAGAACTGGAATTTCATTTGACTACTTTCCCAATAGTTCAAAGCACCCAATTGCGCTACTGCTTCGAGGTGATGTGTGTGATGCGAGGATTCACTTATAGGAGCTAAGATTTGGCCAAAGAGAAGATGGGAACCTCATGTGGTGTATTATGCAAGCAAACTCGAATGAAGTCAGAGGAATTATACCACTACAGAGAAAGAGCTGTCGGGCAAAGGGTATATGCCTTAGATAAATTCGAAATATTTATTGGGGTCACATAAATATTTTACGATCATTTGTTTTGAAATATCTCTTAACCAAACAAATGCAAAAAGCAAGACATCCGTTAGGTTACATTTACTTGAATTCAACTTGCAAATTAGAGATAAAAGGGGGTGGAAAATGTGGTGGCGAGATCATCTGTCAAGGTTAGCTATAACCATGACACTCCTGATCCACCTATTAATGATGAATTTCTGAAGAATCCCTAATGCTTGGAGTTGGAGAAAGCTCTGGTATGCTCACATTGCCAGCTCTCCTCTGGGGAGAAATCCAGTAGTGGAAAGGACGAGGATAGGAAATATTTCTTTGCTAAAATCCATTATATTATTGGGAAGAGCCTTTCTTATTGAATCTTGTGCGGATCAAATCATCGATGTGTACTGAGGAGAATAGCGAGGAATTTTAAACCATTGCCGTGAGTGCTTGTGGTGGTCATTTTGCTTCCCGAGCGGCTGATGAAGGTGCTCACGGTCGGGTTTCTCTTGGCCTTCCTTATTGAGAAGCACCCAGTGTGCGGAGTGTATGTGACAAATGCAAAGGCTTGGGAAGGTGTTCGTAGTCATATGATGCCTTTGGGCAAATTTTAGTTGTTAGATTATTCGATGTTGGGGCATCGAATTTATGGAAGGCCCTTTTCACGTCATATGGTAATACGTACATTTTGGTGGGAGTAGACTATGTCTCAAAATGGAGTTGAAACGATTCCACGCAAAACCAATGACATTAGAGTAGTAATTAAATTTTGAAAGCGATATCTTTTCGGAGTTTGGGAGTCAGAAAACCATTATTAGTGATGGAGGTTCTCATTCGTAATAAACCATTTGAAAACCTCATGGCTAAATATGGTGTGAAACACAAAGTAAGCACCCTTACCATCCTCAAACAAGTGGTCAAGTAGAACTTGCCAACAGGGAAATCAAGACCATTCTAATGAAGGTGGTAAGCACGAACAGAAAAGATTGGTCTATCAAAGCATTTGCTTGATTCATTTATGGAGCTTCTGGGGTGACTTTGAGACAATCACAGGAATGTCCCTTATCGATTAGTGCATGGTAGGCGTGTCACCTTCAGTGGAGATCAGTACAAAGCATGGTGAAATGATTAAAAGTGAATATGGATCTAGAAATAAAAGTAGAGATAGGGTTCCTTGATCTTAATGGTGGAAGAATGCGAATGATGCCTATTTGAATTGGTACGAAAGTCGAAAGATGGCATGATCGAATGATAACCGGAAGAATTTTGCAAAGAGGGAGACGAGTTCTTTTATATGACTCGAGCTCCATCTATTTCGGGCAAGCTCAAGTCATGATGGACGGGTCCGTTCATGGTCAACGAGGCGTATCAGCGGTTGGTGGAGTTAATCAATCCGGGATGATAACGGGGTGTTTAAAGTCGATGGGCCAGAGTGAAACCTTATGTAGTGCAGCGGGCGGTGAAGAGATTCTCTGTTTGGATCATCCACGAGCCTACGATCCTCATACATACTTGGGGACTGGTTAAAGGTAATTATGCAGCTATCATGTTTATTACTTACATAGGTTTTAAATGTGTTTTCTTTAATTGAACAATTGGTGCTACAATTGGACAATTGAATTGCTTCTGTGAAAATTGAATCACTATTTGTCACTTATATCTTAGAACAAATTCCATGCTTGAGACGATTTTGGTCATTTGAAGTTCACGCATGCTCGACTTGAAATTTCTCCCTTATGCTAATTCACACCTTTGCACTCAGAGATTGTTCAATAGGGCATGAATTTATTGTGCCTTCTTTAAACTGCAAGCGGCCTTAGGTATGTTGGCTACCTAGGATAGTTTTGAGTTACCTACGTTTGAAGACCAATGTTGTCTTCGAAAGGAAAAGAAAGAAAAGCGAAAGAAAAAAGAAAGAAAAGAAAGAAAAAGAAAAATAAAGTCGTGAAATCTTGCTTTGAAACTTTAGAAACGCGGTCAGGGGTGTATGGTAACCTTTGAAGAGCCCGATGCACTAAGCCTTAATTGTTTGGGAGTCATCGATTTTGTGTTCGTTACATGGGTGGATAGGTGAAGTTTAATGACTTGTGGGTGTAATTTTAGTCATTGGTCAGGTGAAGCCTTTAGAGTTAGTGGTCATTGATCCTTTTGACGATGCCCTAGCCTTAATTGGTTTGGGAGTCATCGGTGGACCAGATTACGGACTTTGGTGAAATCAGTTTTAAACGTGCACCACTACGATGTAGATGAATAAAGAAAGAAAAGTGTAACTAGCCCTATCTAGGTTTGTTCAACAACTTAAGGCCATGTCGATTAGGTTGGGGGGTGCTTAATTTGCGGAGTTTATTGGCTTAATAAGTTTACAAGAACCGTGAACTTGGTGGAAATTCAAGTTGAGAATTATGGATCAATATTGACCTCGAATTGTTCTTGTATGGTTTTGATTCTTTCATATCGGTTTACAACTTTGATTTCAATTTCTCGAAGTTAAGATAATGTTATATGTATATAAACCCTTTTTGAATCATAACCTTTTTTGCAAATCACCCACATGCATCTCCTTTTCTTTATTTTGCATTCTTAAGGGACTATGACGTTTCGGTTGGGGGAGTGTGATTAATGCAAGTGCAATTTTGAACCCTATATTAGATAGGTTTAGTGCTTTTGCACATTAATCATGTCATATACCAGATGAAGTGTTCTAGTCTTCTTAGTAGTACCCATGCCATTTAGAGAGTATTTTTGGTTGTTTGCTTAGGCTTTTGTGCACTTTTGGGTTCAATGTCGAGAGATGAATGATGAATCATGAAGTTTGAACTCAAGTCTCGACCATGTCTTGAGAATCAAGAAAACCAAGGCAAGATGAAGAAAATGTGATGCGGAGTTGAAGACGGGAGCGATACGTGAAGGATCGGTAATTTGGAATTTTTCGCTAAGCTTGCTAAATTAATAGGATTGCGAAAAATTTCGCAACTATATGAAAATTCATGACAAGCGAAAACACCAAATTTCGCTAGACCCATCCCAATTTCGCTAGCACTTGTTCCTTAGCGAAAAAACTTGATTTCGCTACTCACAAGAATTTCGCTAGCTTAGCGAAATTTCGCTAGCTAGCGAAATTTTCCATCCTTAAGCGAATTTCGTATTTTTCATTTGGAGCACTGTTGATTTCGCTGGTTGCGAGATTCCTCGACTTTATAGCGAAAATTGATCTCTCGTCATGCTTTGTAATTAATGCCAAACGCCTCAAACTTGGTGTATTGCTTGGTGTCCAATAACTTAGCCTATTTCATGGTTTTGGTATTTTAATACCTTGAGGAGGGCTTTATATAAGCC
Organism: Tetrastigma voinierianum; assembly: GCA_016808115.1. Lineage (NCBI taxonomy): Eukaryota > Viridiplantae > Streptophyta > Magnoliopsida > Vitales > Vitaceae > Tetrastigma > Tetrastigma voinierianum. Next base: position 1,034,009 of record JAEQBH010000138.1, on the reverse strand, counting down.
CCTCTTGTTTTTGTAACAATTGGGAGAACAATTGGTGAACAGAATTGTGGAGAAGATATTTTTTGTAAGTTTTATTTTTGTAAATAAAGTCTTATTTTAGGTTTGCTTTATTTTCTTTTCTCTCTTCTCTATATAGCTTCTTTCTCTCCCTTTCATTTGCCGAACCACACCTCTTGAGGATGACAACTCGAAGACAGCTAAACCTCCTTCTTTGAAGAGGGAAGGAAGGCTAGCAGTAGTGGGGCATATGCATGTTGTCCTCTTGTATTAAAAGCTACGGGTAGTGTATTTGTAATGCTTATTCTCAAAACTTAGTTGCATAACATGGGATGTTATTGATTTGCCAATACTCTCCATGCTTTAGGGTAGTTGTTCTTTAGATGGTTTTACGAGCCTACGAGATAATATTTACATGTTAGGGTTCTTCAAATTAGGGTTAAATAGCATTTACTGTTATTATTTGTGTCTCTCCATGCTTTAGGATACGGTGCTCGGGTGAGAGAGATGCCTTTGTTGTTCTTTAGATGGTCTTCTGAGCCTGCGAAATGATAATTTAATGTTAGGGTTTTAAACTAAAGGAGATATGGCGCATGCTACAATTTTTGACTCAAATAGGAGATGTTTCATGGGTGAGGTTTGCTAGTTAAATATAGATCAGGTTATGCCATGGACTGCTATATGTTGCATGTCATAGCAGAGGATAAAACAGGACACTTGTTTTACCCAACTTGCGAGTTAGTGACCTAATTCTTCAAAAGTTAACTTTTTCACACTTTAACTTTGATTTTACAATTTTAGTTTCAAGCCATTCCCCCTTTGTTTTGGAAACCCCAGGAATCGAAGGTCGAATAGAAAGCCTTACCTTCGTACGCGATACGAGCCATTTTTTAGGATGAAAACCCGCACGTCCAGTGTTGATCCTAGACCCATCTTTTGCGGTAAGCATTTCACGGCGGTAGTAAGACAGGTGTATATAAATTTTGTTGATTTTGCTTTCTGACCCTACGTGGCTGAGCTCGGGCGGTGGTGACTTTAAGAGTGGTAAAAGGCGGGACCAGCGGTCAGCTCGATAATCGGCCCCACGATGCACGTCCGCCTGAAACGATGTGAAATAGGGAAGAGGTAGTCGATTCATACCCATATTTCCACGGGCTCTAAGAAAAAAAAAGCTCGTTAACGACGAGAAATGCTAGAAGTGTTACGTAGTAAGTAACATTCCTCTCCTTAACATGATCAAACAAGTCCCCACCTATGCAAATTCTTGAAGGACTTATGCACGGTAAAAGAAGGTCTCAATGTAAACAAAGGCCTTTTAGTAGAAGCGAGTGAGTCTTATCATTAGTCTGAACTCAGTGAAATATAAAGACACAAGGGATGTCCCTCTGATCTCGGTTAATATTGGAGGCATTAGTGTAGAAAAAGCACTATTAGACTTGGGAGCTAGTGTGAACCTCTTGCAGTATTCATGTCTGAGAGCTTGGTTTGGGGCGAAACCCCTTCCATCCTGCTGGCTGCTGGCTGATAGATACATTAAAATACCGAAGGGGACTATTGAGGATGTTTTTAATACAAGTGGAGCAGTTTTACTATCAGGTAGATTTTGTCATACTTGGACGGTGCCTAAGCAAGTGGGAGCCAATCACGTGCCGCTCCATCATATTGGGAGGCCATTCTTGGCTACTCAATGCCATAATAAACTCGCATGAATGGGGGTTATGCACCTACATTTGGGAGTATGACCTTAGGAACTCAATATCTTCTTATCTGGTAGAAGGCATATGCACTCAGAGGAAGATGACTGTGAAGAGGTCTCGAGCACAGATGCAATTCTGAAGAAATAGCTAATGGTTGTGTGCAAGATGTACTAACCCCGCAGTTATCTCGAATGCCTTGAGAGCAACAAGAACCTCACCGCATGAGCTAAAGGTGGTTACCGGGAAAAGAGAAAATGTGGTTCTACCTCTATTGACTGTTGACGAACCAAAGGAACCTCAACAGTTAGAGCTTAAACCCCTCCCAGTTGAGTTAAAGTTTGCATTCCCGAAGCAGTGGGCAATGTCTAGTTGTGGGATTTCATCACTAAGCCGACCACTTCACAGAGCATAACCGCGCACTCTCAAAAGGAACAAACAAGCATTGGGGTGGAAAATTTCTGATTTAAAAGGCATAAATCCAACAATTTGCACCCATCACATTTATCTGGAAGAAGAATCTAAGGCTGTTAGGCAACCACAGAGGAGGTTGAATCCCCACTTGCAGGAGGTAGTGCGCATTGAAGTCTTGAAATTGCTCCGCCTGCAGATCATTTTACCTCATTTCGATATCACTTCCTGCAAGTCCAACCTTGTGTGGTCCTAAGAAGTCGTGGTTGACAACAATAAAAATGAAAAGGGTGAGGAATTGTCTACCCGTCTTACTACCTACAGGTGCATAGATTATAGGAGGCTCAATGAAGTAACGAGAAAGATCACTTCCCATTGCCATTCACTCACCGATCGCCTTCGAGTTTCGACACCCATTCTATTGCTTTTGGACGGTATTCGTGATACTTTCGCATAGGAGATTGCACCAGAGGATCAAGAAAAATCTTATTTGTCCATTTGGCACCTATATGCATAGAGGATGCCTGCTTTGCAATGCCCCATTTACTTTTAGAGATGTATGCTTAGCATGTCTGACATATGGTGGAGCCGTATAATGGAAGTGTACATGATGATATCACCGTGATATGGAGGCGATTTTGAAGAATGTCTCACCAACTGGAAGCCATCCCGCAGAGGTGCATATAGAGAAGAACCTGTGCTCAATCGGGAGAAGTGCTATTTTATGGTTAATTCAAGGAATTGCTGGGGCACATTATATCCAAAGTAGGAATAGTTGATAAGGCGAAATTGAACTTATCTCCAAGCTTACTCCAACAAATGTAAAACAAGTAGGTACCCTTGGTCATGCAGTTTCTAGCTAAGATTCATCGAGACTTCAAAGATTGCTAAACCCCTCTACAAGCTCCTAGAGAAAGATGCTAAATTTGTTTGGGCAAAAGAATGCCAGGAGAGCTTTGAGGAGCTGAAATCCTATTTGACCACTGCACCAATTGTACGAGCACCTAATTGGCAGTTGCCTTTGAGGTGATGTGATGCCAAGGATCTTGCTATCGGGAGCAAGAGCCACAAAGAGAAGATGGAAAACTCATGTAGTCTACTATGCAAGCAAGCAAAACCTTGGATGACACAAAGGAACTATACACTCTGAGGAAGGAATTGTTGGCGGTGGTGCGTTAGACAAATTTTGAGCATACTTGGTTGGAGTCACGATATAGTCATTTACGAATCATTCGGCTTTGAAATATCTCTGACCAAGCAAATGCCAAGCGAGACTCATCCGATGGGTTCTTTGCTTCAAGAATTTAACACAATTAAGACAAAGGGTGAAGAGTGTGGTGTGGACCATCTTTCTAGGTTAACGATAGCCCATGACACTCATAGCCCACCCATCATGATGAATTTCTGAAGAGTCCCATAATCACGGTGAAAAAGCTCCTTGGTATGCTCACATTGCCAATTTCCTCGCAACGGGAGAAATCCCATCTGATTGGAAAGAACGGGATAGGAAGTATTTCTTTGCGAAAATCCATTCCTATTATTGGGAAGAGCCCTTCTTGTTTAAATGCGTACGGACTCCGGATAATCGGAAGTGTGTGCGAGGAAGAGCAGAGGGGGTCGGGCCCACGCCGCGAGGTGCTGTGGTGGTCACTTTGCTTCCCAGAAGATGGCAATGAAGGTGCTGCAGTCTGGTTTCTACTGGCCTTCCTTGTTTAAAGAAGCACAAATGTGCGTAGTGCGATAGATGCAGACTGGGGAAGTTGTCTACGTACGTCATGATGCCCTTGAACCTAATTTTAGTAGTCAGGCTATTCGATGTTTACAGGCATCGATTTCATGGGACCTTCCCCACATCTTATGGTCATACATACACATTTTGGTAGAGGAGTGGACTATGTGTCAGTGGGTTGAAGCAATCCCTGCCAAAACCAATGACCACAGGGGAGGTGGGCATTAAATTCTTGAAAGCAAACCTCTTTCTAGGTTCGAAGTACCAAAAGCCATTATTAGCGATGGAGGTTCACATTTCTTCAACAAACCTTTTGAAAACCTCATGGCTAAATATGGTGTGAAACATAGTGGCCACCCCTTACCATCCTCAAACCAATTAATTCAAGTAGGAGACTTGCAGCAGGGAGATTAAGACCAATTCTAATGAAAGTGGTAAACACCATGAAAGGCTGGTCATCAGCCTTTGGTTTCTTTGAGCCTCTGAGCAGTTTTCAAGACAATCCTTGGGATGTCCCCTTATAGGTTAGTCTATGGTAAGGCATGTCTCCTTCTAGTGGAGATCGAATACAAGGCATGATGGTATCGAAGCTGAACATGGATCTAAGTAGAGCCGGAGTCAAGAGATTCCTTGATCTCAATGAGTTGGAAGAAATACGAAATAATGCCTATTTGAATTTGAAGATTGCAGAAGCCAAAAAATGGCATGATCAAATGATATTGGCAGAATTTCAACAAAGGGGACGAGTCCTCCTGTATGACTCAAACTCCATGTTCCCGAAAAGCTCAAGAGTCGCGATGGACGGGTCCATTCATAGTTCAGCAAGCATACCCCAATGGTTCAGTGGACCTACTAAATCCAAATGATAATAGGGTGATCAAAGTCAATGAATGAAGGATAAAGCCACATGTTGTACGTGATGTCAGTGACAAAATTCTCCTTACGGACCCTCCACAGATCCCGCAGTCCACACGTCTAAGGGTGGGTTGCTGCTTGATCCGAATCATGATCTCATTGTTTTTAGTTTTGAATAAATTTCTTTTTGTTTAAAATTGTTGTTTAACAATAAGTTGGCATTTGATTTCACTTTTTTGTCATTCTTGATAACACTGACAAATGGGAATGCCCGCTTTTCGACCACCATGTTAGAGGGAAGTGGTCCATCCTTTAGTTTTTGCATTCCCATGCTAAACCAGTTAGAAGTAATTTTCATATTTTTGGAATTTAGTTTAACTGGTTATACAAATCTTGCAGTGGTCAAATTTGTTTTTCTTTAACTTTTTAATAGACTTTTGTGTCTACATTTTGTGTTTCAGCTCTTGCCTTTAGTTGAAAAATTGAAGCCCTGTATGTTACCTTAATGTTAGAACAATTCCATGCATGATGTAGTTTTCGGTCAATTGAGATTTCAGCATATTCAACCTTGAACATTCCCCCTTTAGCTAATTCACACACTGCACACCAGATTGTACCAATAGGTTGAGAAGTTATTTACTCTTTCCCGACTCTTGGCCAGGCTGTAGACTGTTGAAGACCCCATAATAGGTTTATGTTACCACTATATGATTGCCAATGCTTGATCTTCCAAAAGGGAAAAGAAAAGAAAAAGAAAGAAAGAAGAAAGAAAAATAAAAGTCGTAGCTTTGCCTTGAAACCCGAACATGAGTCAGAAGTGCTATGGTGAAAGCCTTTAAAGCCGTCACCCTAGCGCTAGTTGGTTGAGGTCCATCGACTTAGTGTTCGTTATACGGGTGGATCATTGAGTTTAAGCGTGTTGTAGGTGCTTAATTCTCGAAATCATTCGGTGCGGGGTGAAGCCTGCAGAGTTTGTGGTCAGTTGATCGATTGGCTGATGCCTGACCTTAATTGGTTTAGGAGTCATGGGTGGACCCCGTTATACGGACTTTGGTGAAGTCGAGTTTTTAGCATTGCACCCTACATTTCCATCAAGAAAAAAATAAGAGTGCAGCTAGTCCTATTTAAGTTGGTCAACAGTTTAACGCCATGGCAGTAGCTAGGTTGGGGGGAGGGAATAGCTTTGCAATTTATTGGCTCAAGATGGTTACCTTAGGAATGATTAGATGTTGGTGGAAGTTCAGGTTGACTTCTTTGGAACCGATGCCGCCCTCAAACTTGTTCTTGCATGGTCTTTGTTCTTTCATGTCGGTTTTCGTTCAGGGTCTAAATTGTTCATACTAAAGGTAAAACTTACCTGTACTTTTGAACAATATGCACTTTTTGTAAAAGCACAGCATACATACCTTTATTGTTTTTAGCATTGCTAAGGGACTAGCAACGTGTCGGTTGGGGGTGTGATTAGTGCCCAAAAAGTGCTATTTTGAGCCCTATTTAAGATAGGTTTTGAGTGCTTTTTGCGCACTAATCATATGAATTAAGCCAATTGTCATGTGCATGTCCACTTAGTGCTTCTAATTTGTTTTCGAGATTGTTTTGGATAGTTTTGCAGGTCTTGCGAACTTCTGATTAGTGCCCAAAAAGTGCTATTTTGAGCCCTATTCGAGATAGGTTTTGAGGTGTTCATGTCCACTTAGTATCACTTATGCCATTTCGAGGTTATTTTTGGTTATTTTGCAGGTTTTTGCATACCTTGGGAGTTCGATATCGAGATATGTGCGGAACCATGAAGATTGAAACTATTTTTAAATATCCACAAATACCAAGATGCAATAAAAATGATGAAATGATGAAAAGTGATCTGATAGAAGGTGCGATAGGCAAAGCAGTGAAGAACAGGCAACCCAGGAAATTTCGCTATGATTGCGAAAATTTCGCTGGGATTGCGAAAATTTCGCAATCCTAGCGAAATTGGGAAATTTCGCTAGGCTATTTAAATTTTGCTACATAGCGAAAATCACTGTGCCTAGCGAAATTCTCCATTTTCTCTATCTCTAACAAATTTCGCTAGGCTAGCGAAATTCAACATCTTTTATAAGCGAAAATTTGTGATTTAAGCTAGGCTAGTAATTCGCTAGGCTAGCGAAATTTTAAATATCTAGCGAAAATTCTCTGCATAGCGAAATTCACATGTCAATTTTGTGTAGTGAATGCCAAGCGACCCGTTTGGTGTATTACCTCCTTGTCCCTTATAGGCCAATATTTTAGGCTTTCTTGTATTTTCACACTTTGGGTGGCCTATAAGCCCCATGATTTTGCCAACCCTAATCGACTTTAATCTTTACGGTGCAGCGGCTGACTTTTGTTTCAGTTTCCTCTCTTCTCTCTCCTCTTTCTCTTCCTTTCTTGGTTGCCAAACACCCTCCAAGGATGACAACTTGGAGGATGAGCGGCTAAAACCACTTCCTTCTTGAAGTAAAAAGGCTGGCAGGGGTGAGATCTTAAAAAATTTCTTGGTAGTTCCCTATTATTTTTCAACGGCGAGTTTTGTCATTTTGGTTCCCAAACTTTCAACTCTAGGTTTAAATCTTTTTTGATGTACTTTCTTTAGCCAATACTTGGCAAGCTTTTAGGGTTTAGTGTATTCTTAGCTTTAGATACCTTTGATATCCATTAGTTGCTCTTTACGAATATACTTGGATAGGTTAAGGATTATGTTTTCACTTTGTAAATGCATCCTCTTTGATAAATACTTGGTAATCTTTTAGGGTTCGATTAGTTCTTATTTTTAGATCCATTGAGACTCATTCGATTACCCTTCTACGAATCATTGTAGGGTGAGTCAAGATGAATTTACTCACTTGTAGGGAACCATAAATGTTAAATAAATGCTTTCTATCAAAGGAAATTATTAGGGTTTAGGTTTTAATGCGAATGAAGGAATCCAGGTTCGGAGATGACTATATGTCATCCTCCCCAACGCGAGGAAATTAACTCGGGGACCTCTCAGTTAGCCTAGGATCTTAAACTCAGTGGCCTAATGCTTCAAGGAGTTCTATTTTACATTTTATTTTATTTCTTTTCATTTCTGAACCACCCGACCTTTACATTTTATGCCACCTTAAAATCAATTTAATTCACCATTTTGACTTCACTCGAATCATTTGTACAAGAAAACCCATCCACATGTTCGACCACTAGACATTTTATCTTTGCGGTAGCTTGACTACGGCGGTAGGAGAGGCTGGATACAAATTTTGTTGGTCCGAATCACCTACCGTGTACGAATCAGCGTCGGCATAAGCTTGGCTGTGGTCTTTGAATCGAGAGAATCCTCGGTAATTTCACCAAGATGAGGCGATGAAATGTCAAGATGGGTTGAAGAATTGCAGGCAAAGTGATGAATAAAAGTCGCACGAGGAAGTAATGCGTAGCAAAGCGAGAAGCGGGGGAGACGAGCGAGAGTTTTCGCATGATTGCGAGAATTTGGCTATGTGAAAATTTGCTAGGCTAGCGAAATTTATTAATAGCGAAATCTTTGATTGCCTAGCGAAAATTTTCAATTTCGCTATCTCTGTGGAATTTCGCTAGCTTAGCGAAAATTTAGCTGCTGAATTTAAGCTACTCTGCGAAATTTGCTGCATAGCAAGATTGCTCAACTGTGTTTTTGGTATTTTTTGATTTCCAAAGCATTCACGTTTTGATAAATTACCATCTTGTCCCTATTGTAATTTCATATTTTAGGTAATTTTGTCATTTCACACCATGGGGTTGGCTATATAAGCCCCCTCAACTTTGTAACCCGTGGAAGCTTTTCCATTAATACAATTTCCCGCAGCTTTTCATTTTTAGGTTTACTTTGCTCTCTTCTCTCTCATTTTCTCGGTTGCCAAACACACCCCTTGAGGATGACAACTCAAGGGATGCTTGGCTAAGCCTCATAGCCTTGAAGATGAGGTTTGGCAGTTTGGGGCTGCTTTGCAGGTTTGTCCTCATGCTTTGAATGTTACAGTCTTGCATTTATGGTTCCAAACTTTTCCAATCTAGGGTTTAATGCCATTTAATGTCTTTCCTTTGAATAATACTTGTCATGCTTTAGGGTTCGGTGCATTCTTGTGTATTAGATGCCTTGATATCGCCTAGATGTCATTTATGAGCCATTGAAATGAGGTTAAATGCTAGGGTTTCAAGCTGAATAGGACTTTGAATGCTTAGTATTTAGTTTTGACTCAAATAGAATTGGTTCCTAGGGTTAGGTTTTATAGGCCCCAAGCAAAGATCCGGTTTTGGCATTGACTATATGTCATTTGCCTAATGCGAGATATAACCGAGAGACACTTTAACGCCCCATGTTATCAAGCTAGTGACCCAAGCCTTCAAAGTTTACCATTTCACACTTTCATTTAAGCTATTATAGTTAACCCTTGAACAAACAACCTCCTTGTTTTTAACCCGAATCCAATCCATACAAAAAGTCTCACCATTTTCAAACATTGATGTGAATCATTCGTGGGATGAAAACCCATCCCCGTGTTCGACCCTAGACCGCTATACTGTAGTAGCTTGACTACGGCAGTAGAAGGAACATAGGAAACAAATTTTTGTCGATTCCGATCACCCTACCGTGGCACGAATCACTAATTGTGCAGGAAAGACCATAAATAACATCAGATATTTCCTAGTGGAAGTTGCATTTCCCAAAAAATGAATCACAATAAACTTGAAAATGCGTTAGAAAGTTCAATGCAATATAATCAAGCATGAAATGAATTCCAGCTTTTATCTAGACTTCATTAGATTCAAATAGTAATCGGAATTGATCTTCAACAATTTAGCTTAACTTTGAAACTTCTAAACAATTCACTGTTTCAAGTGCAGTAAATAAATTGAAATTCTACACTAAATCTAATCTACGAAGAAAAGAAAAATAAAATAAAATAAAAGAAAAATAATAATACAAATGAGTCCTCAACTCCTAGATATTACGGTTTTTTCCATGACTAAGCGCTCAACCTCAAATGTTTCTATTTATAGAGCCCCGGAAGTTTGAGGCCTCTAAATTCGAAATTTGTATTATGGATCCAAAATTAGCTAGATTGCATTCTGTCGCGACACAGAGAACTGTGGTTGCATGAGTTTAATTCTTTATTGCAGGTCTCTGTTGCATCATGCGGTAGTCTGTCGCGACCTGATCCCTGTGCATCCTTCTTGAATTCAGTCGCGACAGAGTTTTCTCTGTCATGACAGATCTTTCTTTGGTTCTTTAACAATCTGTCTTGCAAGGTCTCTCATTCTATCCATTCTATGTCGCAACAATCTCATGTGTGATTATTGGAATAGTTATGTTCCAACATTAACAATTGTGTCGCGACGGTGTTTCTATGAAGCTTCTTCAAATTAATGTCATGACAACATTTCTGTTGGTTCTTATTTACCTTGATGTTTCTTGTATTATCCCTAGGCATTTTACATGCGTAACTAGAAGTGCATCGCGATAGAGAGTCTTAATCGGCCAACTTAACTTGATTTCTTGTTGTGGCTTCATTTTGATGTTGCGACATAGTCTCTTAGTGTTGTAGATGTTTTCTGTCGTAACCCAGTTTGTTATGTTGCGACAAGACTTTTGGTATTCAGCTCATCTTTGTGTCACGACCCAGTTTGTTATGTCGCGACAAGACCTCTCTTCCTTGTGTGGGAATCTTTGTCGCAACATAGAAAAGTATGTTGTGACTTTGTTTATTTGTGTTCAGTTTATTTCTGTATCGCGACCTTAATATTCATGTCACAACATCGAAACCTCTCTTCAGCTTGAAGTATGTCGCAACATTGAACTCTTTTGTTGCAGCTAGGTCAGTTCACTAAGTCAGTATCACTTGTCTCAACTTTGTTTCTTTGTTAGGACCAGAAACCTTGTCTTTCAGTGTCGCGACATTCATTACCTTGTCGCGACATAACCTCTTCATAAAGTGTCGCGACATAGATTGCCTTGTCGCGAGAGAGGTCTTTCTTCTGCGTATTCTTTTTGTCTCAATAGACTTTTCCATGTTCCAATAATCAGTGTCGCGACAAGAGAAGATTCTGTCGCAACATAGATTTTGCCTTCTATTTTTCATTATGTCGCAACATACACTGATCTGTCGTAGTATTCTTCCTATATTGTTCTTTAATTTCTTGTCGTCACATAAGATACCTTGTTGCGACATAATTTCTGCTTTCTTCCTGTTTCTAGTGTCGTGACAGGAGCTTTTATGTCGCTACAGGTTCTTCCTGGTGTTGACATCCAGCTGACAAACCTTGTTGCAACATTATCTTTCTTTGTCTCAACTGACTTGTTACAATTCTTCCCATGTTCGGTCGCGACATAGCTCCTCTTATATATTCAATCCTTTGTGTTGCGTCAGAAGAAATATTGTCGTGACAGATTTCCTTAGCCATTTGGTTGTACATTTGTCATGACAAACAGAACTTTGTCGCGACATAGATTGTTGCAATTCCTCTTTTTCTCTTCTTTCTTGCTGAAATTTTCTCATTTTTTTAATCAAAACCTGCAAAACACAAAGTTGGTGAATAATCCATAATTTGGCATTAAAACATATTTGAATATAATAAAAATAATCCAGAAAAATGGATTAAAAATAGATGAGTTTAAGACTCATCACTCATCATGACTTCTCTTTTCCACTTTGAGGAGAAGATACACCGTAAGAACCTCACTAAGGAAGAGGCCATTCCCCTATTGTTCCCGCGGCTGCTCTCTCAGGTGTTGGAGCACCTTGGTTTTTTGGCTGAGCCCCATTTAGAGCGTCGTTGGGTTTGCAAGGCTATTTTCACAGTGGAAACGTGGCAATTTGTGTCGGGGCCTCCTCCCTTCCTACTCAAGGACCAAGGAGGGTAGCCACCACCTGCACCTCCTGCCGAGGAGCCCTACATCCCAGCATCCATAGTTCCCACAACCACTAGTCCATTGCCTATCTGTTCCCAGGCCTCCATTGCCTGAGTCCTTGCGAGTTCAAGCTTTGGGCTGAGTATACGCAGCACCTATGGAGACTATTCCCATTCTCCGTGATTTTCTGCAGCCATTATGACTTGATCCACACTTTTACCTTCATGCACTTTATGCACGCTCTTTTGCCCATGTTGGCAGCGGATGCACGTACTAAACCACCCTTACTTGAATAATGCCACCCTTACCAGACGATCACGCGCCTCATAACAATGCCAGCGCAATGCGGATTGAGCCGCCAAGGCTGCCTCGAGATCCTCTAATCACACACCGGCGTGATTTCTGTCTTGACTCAGCTGAAGCGAGTAGCACCAGCAAACCCGGACCATCCTGCATCTCCATTAGACCTCCTTGCGTGGCCGACCAACGGGCCCTTCCACTACCGGCGCCTGTAGCGACTCCCAGAGGCAGGCAGGCTAGGTTGGCGGATCGAGCGAAACCTCAAGGGCCTTTCGGCCGAAGCCATTAATCAAATCCCTTTAGCAATTACATTTCATGATCCGAGGATGCCCGTTTAATTATTTTATTTATCATTTTATTAAATTTTCATTTTCAAAAGTGTCGCGACCAGGAATCCCGACTCGGCCGGTTAGCGGATCAGGCAGACGATTTATAAACATTTTCAATTATCTTCTCAAAACATTATTTTTGTGTTATTCCATTTTAGACTTTTTAATTATGTGGAAGCACTTCATTTTGGTCAAGCCCATAAACATTTACAAATTCATAAGACCCATAACATTTACATTTAACAAAATGCATTTACAAAATAGAAGTTCAGAGTTCAAATTGTTTTTACAAAATATCAATGTTCGAAAGAAATGGAGTGAATGCATATGACGGAGCATACTCCGCAATTCTTTCTCTATGACTCTGAGCTCCTCGACCTTGGGTCTTGCTTCACTGTCTATCACTCGGTACCTACGCATTGATAAAACAATACGCTAAGCATTTTCATGCTTAGTGGTTCTATACAGTTCTCTATTCCATTTTAGTTCAATATAAATCATGCATTTATCAAAATAATGCCTTTATACAATGTTTGTGTAATGTAAAATATACTTATAAACATACACTTTATACCATTTTCTCTTTTCGGTTTGTGATTTCACGCATAATGCCGAATTCGACATTCGCAGCGGTCGAGTTCGTGAATCTGTCCTGTTCATTTATTGCGCGATGTGGCTTCACATTGATACCATCTCACATATAGCTATAAGTCGACATTCTGATAGGTCGGTTAGTGAATCTGTCATTTGTCATTTAGTAGCAGTGTGGCTTCACATTCCAATATACCATCTCACATATGGCTATAGAGAAGTCGGCATTCACGGCCACAGTTGAGTTGGTGAATCTGTCACACACATTTGTCGTCCCGATGCGATGTGGCTTCACATTCAATATTACCATCTCACATATGGCTATAAAGTGAGCATTCCACGGTCGAGTTAGTGAAGATCACGTCACATTTGTCATTCAGTAGCAACGTGATTTCACATTTAACAATTATGGTTACCTTCATGACGAATTCAGTTGGTGAATCCCGTCATTTTGGTCATTCAATATTACATTTCAAATCAATTTACTTTTATGCAATAAATTCACTTATAGTTCAAATACATGCATACATGCAGATATTTGACAAACACTTCAAATACTAATAATTCAAATCGATATATATATGTATATTTCACAAATAGAGAACAAAGAACAAACAGAGAATAAAGAACGAATAGCGAACAAACCAGAGAATAAAGAACAATTAGAGAACAAACCAATTATCGATTCCTTTTCTCTTTCGATACCAGTCCTAGGTACCTATCGTCTTCACCCGCACCTAGTCAAATACAAATTCTTCACTCTTAGTGGTTAATAATCATACTAACAAATACAAATTCTTCACCTAGTCAAACGATTATTTGAACCCCCATTAATCGTTTCTTAGGGTCCCTAGACAATCGGTATACGAATACAAAGCTTAACGGTGCAAAAATGTAAGCGAGGGTTCTTTGGGCGGTGGTACCGGTACCACTTTGACTGGTACCGGTACCAGTCCCTCACTACCAGTGGGTACCGGTACCAGTTTGAGTGGTATCGGTACCACTTGCCCACTACAGCATGGGTACCGGTACCAATACGCGATTTTTTACCATAAATGTTGGATTTTGGCATTTTCACCCATTTTTCTTCAATAAACCTCCTCCAATTCATCCCATATCAAAAATCCACCATGGAATCAACCCAAAACAACTCCAAATGTGGTTGATAATTAATAAAAAAAAACCCTTTTCTCTTAAGTTAGGGCTTTTCCCTAACATCAAGATCATAAAAGAGGAAGTTAGGGTTTGATTTTTCTTACCTTATCTCTTCAAAGCTCCTCTTGTAGGTTGCTTGATCCCTTAGGTGGAAGAAATGGGAAACAATCCCACCAAAATCATTCCTTCTTGCAAACTCTAGCTTTCTCTCCCTTTTCTCCTCTCTTCTCTTCCCAAAAACGTGATTTGCTCACAATGAGCATCTAAGACCAAGTTTGGTCATTTAAATCTCTCTTAAGTGTAAGGCCATGTTTGGCCTACACCCAATTCTCATTTCTCATTTTCTCCTTTTTGGTCTTAAGTCGCTTATTCTCCATAAGGCCTTGTTTGGCCCCCTAATTAATCCCATTTTCAATTTTAAATCTCTTATTATTCCACTTTGGCCATTCATTTATCATAAATTCTCCTAGACGTTTATTCTTTATAGCAATTGACCCTTAGGTCCTCATTGTACAAATTCCCACATTTTCCCTTTTTCACTTGGGTTATTTCCAGGTTCAATCACTTTCTCAATTTAGCATATAATATTGATCATGCTCACCTTTGTCAGTACATTTTACAATTTATCAATTTATCAAATTTCCGGAAAAACCGAGTTTATTTCGGTCACACGAATATATAATAAAATTATTATAAGAATTCTAGGGTATTTTTGGGGCGTTACATGCCCTTTCCCCTATAGTCTCACCAGTAGTTGCTCATCCTGCCTAGGATGAGGATGACATTCCACCTTTGCCAGTATGTGAGGAGGTAGCTCTTCCTTCATTAAATTTCCACTCCAAACCCCATTGAGTCCATACGATATTTGGTTGGGGGAGGGGGGGAATGGGGTGTAATTAATGAAGGAAGTGGCTTTTATGTTATGGTTATGCTTTTGTTTTGAGCAAGTTCTTTTGTGTAGTTGAATGACTTGCTGGCAGTTAGTTTTTTTACAAGTATAAGTATGCCTTTAGTTTTAGCACATGTTATAAAGCTTACAGTTTCTCATTTACAACCATTTCTTTTTGTAATGCCCAGCTTGCAGTATGAGAAATTGAAATATTGTTCCAATACTGTTGATGCTAGAATGGTGATATGCTTAGTTGAGTTGATAACCAGTTGACATTCTTATTGTCTTCAACATTTTTCTTCAACTTTGAACTAACCACACACTGTTCACATTAGATTTCAATGATAAAATTTGAAAAGCTAACACCTCTAAACTTCTGAAAGTCACGGCCTAGTACTTTTGACCTCCTTTAATAGGTTGGGACCCTTGAATAAAAGACCAATAAGTCTTTAAAAAAAAAAAAAAAGAAAAAGAAGAGAAAAGAAAAAATTGTGGAGTCACCCACTTTGTGCTCGTTACATGGGTGAATATGTGGAGTTTAGAGAATTGTAGGTGCTGGAGTTTCGAACTCATTAAAAGTCCGGGGTGAAACCTGAAGAGTTAGTGGTTGAGAGATCCTTATGACATGATGCCTTAAACCTTAATTGGTTGGGAGTCATCGATGGACCCCCGTTACATGTACAACTGTGAATTTGATACCCTCAACATTGCACCCCTACAACAAAAAAAGGAAGTTGTAGAATAAAAATTAGGTCACGATCTATTGAAATTTGGTTAAAAATTTATTGGAGTTTGAATAAGGCTAAGTTGGGGGTAGAGAAAACAATTTCACGGACTATCTTTGAAACCTAATCCAAACCCAAACACTTAGGTTTTGTGGAGGCGTCAAGTTGGTTCTCTGAGTTTGAACTTCTTTGATGCCCGGTTGCATAACCGCGGTCTTTGAGATAGTTGTTGGGCAGGATTTTGGTGACTCTTGTTGAAGGTTGTGCATTATCCCCTCATTTTTTTGAAACATCATTTTTGTGGACATAAATAGCTAGTCTTGTTTTTGTTTCCTTTCTTCTTCCTTCATTGCTAAGGGACTAGCAATGTGTCGGTTGGGGGGAGTGATTACTTCCCAAACGGTGCTATTTTACACTCTTATTACTATAGGTTTTAAGCACTTTTTGCGTAGTAATTAACCTAATTAACCCGGTTGGCATGTTAAGGACCTAGCTATGCTACTGATCATATTTTATGGCGAATTTTGTAGTTTTCACAAGCCATTTATGCCAAGCTTAGAGAGTTAGCTCATTCACGGAGAATTCAAGTTGAAATCAAAGCTGTAGATAAAAAATTGGAAAAAGAGAAGCAGTGCAGAGAAGAAGTAAGCAACCCTGGCAATTTCACAAGGGTTGCGAAATTTTGAAGGGCTGCGAACGTGGCGGCTGCGAGTGAATTTTCACAGCCTATGAATTTGGCTATCTTGTTGACTTTTCTTTGTACTCTTTTTTATCTCTTCAAAATTTGTTCCTATGTAATAGTGATTATCTTTTGATATTTTGGTAAATTTGTATTTGTAGTATGGCATATATGCCAGAGACAAGACTTTGTAATCATTCATTCATTGAGATTGGAACCAAGCTTCCGGGAGAAGCCTCGCGTTTTTCTCTCTGGATTTTCTTTCATTTCCCTTCACTTTCTCACTAGCCAAACACCCTCTAAGGATGACAATGCAGAGGATGAGCGGCTAAAACCCCTTCTCCCTTGAAGTAGAAGGCATTGGGCAAGGGAAGCTGTGGTAAAACAGGGGCCCTCATGTTTTCAACGTATGTATTCTCTTTCATTATCATTATTTCCTCCAACTTTAAGTTTCGATCCCTTTGATTCACCTCGAATGGTTAGTATATAGTAAGCTTTTAGGGCTCATTGGATTCTTATTGCTAGATCCAGTGATGTTCATTAGTTATCATTTATGAGCCATTGGAAGGTGACTTAAGGACATAGGGTTTTTAACTGACTGAAAACATTAATGGACATTGAATGTCATTTTCAAAGGATAGTTATTGAGGGTCAGGTTTTATAGCTTAATCAAAATCCAATTCGGGAGGTAACTATAGGTTACTTTCCCTATTGCGAGGAAAAGACCTCAAGAACCCCTCATTTGCCCTAAGAACCCAAGCCCATTCGCCTAACACTTCAAGGGAATTCTTTCTATATTTTTACATCACTTTGGTTACAATTTCAATTACCAAAACTCCCTCTCTTATACAACCAAAAATCCAAATTATAATCACCCAGTATAGCCGGCGTAGCCATTTATGAAGAAAGCCATCATGGACGATCCTAGAACCAACGTGTTACCGTAACTATCTTACCAGTCACAGTGTTAGGTTATAAATATTGTTGATTCAGAATACCCTACGGGCTACACATAAGCACGCACGAATCAAATTTCTCAAGGGCTACGAACTGCGAAATTGCAAGGGTTGCTTGCTTCTTCTCTACACTGCTTCTCTTCTTCCAATTTTTGATCTGCTGCTCTGATTTCAACTTGAATTCTCAGTGATTGAGCTGACTCTCTAAGCTTAGCATAACTGGCCTGTGAAAACTACAAAATTTGCCATAAAATATGATCAGTAGCATAGCTAGGTCCTTAACATGCCAACCATGTTAATTAGGTTGATTACTATGCAAAAAGTGCTCAAAACCTGTAGTAATCACTGTTTGGGTAGTAATCACCAATCTATCCTCAACTCGAATTTAACGGTTAACATTCTATTAAGGGCATTCAAATCATTCATAGCAAAATACAGTTTAGTATGTACACTTATACAAACAATTCATTTTCAATACTCATGCAATTTTTCATATGCAAATCATTTCACAATCAATTAAAACAAATCACTATGCTTTTTCTTATAAATCATTCCAGCAATTCATATCATTTTGTAATCATTCAAGCGTGATGCCCCCAGCAGGGATTACAGTTAACAATCGATCCAACTGCGAAGTCTATGGAAATTGGGTATCCCGATATCGCACTCATATGTCTCGTATACCAAGACTCATCCCTGCATATTTAATTCATAGATACACAAAATAACTTCATGCAGTCTGACAATTGTGCCTTGTACTCAAACTCACTCAAACTCATGCCCAATGTATGAAGACCTTTACATGGACATTTTACCTTGTACACTAGGTGTGTACCATGAACCCTCATGTCTAATGCACACAACAGTTCATATATTTAGTTCAATATCAATTTACATGTTGTCATGTGGGAATTCAGCCACTCGATTCAATACATCATGTAAGCATACATTTCCCGCAACTCCCAACATCAATTAGGCAAATGGGAGTCATGTCTCACGTCTCCGGATGGAGACTTCGCCTTTCTCAGTCCTATAAGGCTACAACATGCCAAAACATGGCCATGTTCAAGCTAACACATATAACTCGATTGTTTTGGAACACACAATAAAGTCATCATGTCATCTCTTAACGAGAGATGGCACTAATCCACAATTCACATTGTATTAAGATTCCAAGCCTCATACCATCATAGCGAGTATAGAGATTAACCCAGGACATCATAAAATCCATGATTTAAACTGATCTAAAAGCAAGGAGAAAGGGTTTTGGAAACACTTTGTTTTCGCATCAGCCTGCTGATTTCAAACAAGGCTGAATCTGCAGACACTTAGCTCCCCTTTGAATGCATTTCTTAGTCAAAAGGAGTTGGAAATTTGATAGACCTATTTCAAGGAGATATGTTCTCCTCTAAGTTTAGTTTACTCAGTAATTAGAATAAATTCAATTCTGATGTGTGATGGCCAAGTTATGGCCAAAACACAGTCATGGGATCTCAACACAGCACAGGAAAACTACCTGAACCCTAGCTCCACTTTGAATGCATTTTTGAATCAAAAGGAGTTAGAAATTGGATAGACCTATTATAAGGAGATATGTTCGCCTATAAGTCTAGTTTACCTAGCAATTTGAATCATTTAATTCTTATGTGTGATGGCCAAGTTATAGCCAAAACACAGTCATGGGATCTCAACACAGCACAAGAAAACTGCCTGAACCTAGCTCCACTTTGAATGCATTTTTGAGTCAAAAGGAGTCGGAAATTGGATAGACCTATTTCAAGGAGATATGTTCTCCTTTAAGTCTAGACATTTTCTCAAAACATGCATGATACATGGACTAAGTTAAGGCATGTGTCACTCATGCTAAAACTCATCCCATTACAATGCATGCATTCACAAGGGCATGACAATTGACCACTCATGTGCCAATTAGTCTAGTGCCACATGGCACCCCATGTTGGCCCGATCGCCTCGACATGCGTGAAAAACCTACTTTCTCCAAATTTGACACGGTTCATTTGGTTTAACTAGATTTCGCGAGACGATTCCAAAGGCACGATCCATTTCATCATCCGAAATCTAGAAAAAAAAAATCTAGGGTCTTATCTATACCGACTTGGAAAAATTACCGTTTTGCTCTTTTCCAAAATAATACATTTTTTCCCAGGTTTCATACTCTCCCCCTTTTAAAATAATTTCGTCCTGAAATTCCTACATACATACACAATCAAACACATGAATATGTAACAGTCATTTAAAACATTAATGACCCGAAAGCGCACCTTCCCCCTCTAACAAGGAGAGATAGTTGGCGCGTGCGGTGTCCTCGAGTTCCCATGTCGCCTCCTCGACTCCTCGATGCTACCATAACACCTTCACAAGCCTCACAGTCTTGCAACGTAAAACCTGCTCTCGGCTATCCATGATACGCATTGGTCCCTCCTCGAAGGTCCCATCTGCATCAACAACAAGCTTGCCCCAATCCACTATATGAGTCGGATCTAGAGTGTACTTCCGAAGCATAAAGACATGAAATACCTTATGAACGCTCGACAAACTCGACGGCAACGCTAACCAAAAAGCAACCACATCCACCCTCTCGAGTACCTCAAAGGGTCCAATGTACCTCGGCGACAGCTTCCCTCGCTTGCCGAACCTAATCACTCCTCTCTTAGGCATCACCTTCAAGAAGACGCAGTCACCGCCTCGGAACTCTAGAGGTCATGTCGGCCTCATCGGTGCTAACTGCCTGTGGCTCTAAAATGGAGAGGCCGCGCTTCCGTATCCAGTCCACTCTCCGAGGTGTCGAATCAATTAGGACGTGGAGGTCTCTCCCTGTCCAAAAATTGGAGATCTACGACCTCCAGTCATAATGCCTCATAAGTATTAATCTAGAAATAATCGCATGATAAGCATTGTATAGGCGAACTCTACCAGGCAAGTGCTCCTCCATTACCCTTGAGATCGGGACGCATGCTTTCGCACCATGTCCTCCCAAAATCACGAATAGTCCGCTCACGATTATTGTCCGTCCTAAGGATGAAAAGTGATTGTTTCGTGCCACGGTAGATTATCTTGGAATCAACAATATTTATATCTAAATTCCTCCCTACGCACGTAGCAAAGCTCACTTGTAGTATAGCGATTCTGAATTCGAACTCGAGGATAGGGTTTTTCTTACGCACAAATGTTTTGATGATGGCGAAATGGTGAATTTAAATTTGGATTTTAAAATTGTGATGATGAAAATAGTGAGAAATTGTGTTTGAAGCGAAGTTTAAATAAAATAAAAATGTAAAAAAGTATCAGCAGGCTGTCGAAATTTGCTAGATTTGGGTTCAAAAGTCCTTTGAGGGTTCTCGGGTCCATTTTCTCGTGTTGGGGAGGATGACCTATAGTCATTTCCCGAACCGGATCTTCCTGTGGCTATATAAACTAAACCCTAATAAATTTCCTTTTGAAATATGGCATTTATTGAACGTTAATGGCCTCAGTTAGTGAAACATATCTCCTTGACCCATCTTATAGTGACTAATAAATGGCAACTAATGAATCTCAGTGGATCTAGCAATAAGCATCCAGTAGCCATCGTCTTCAAGGATGAAGAGGGTTTAGCCAAGCATCCCCTGAGTTTTCATCCTCAAGGGAGTGTTTGGTTGTCGAGAAAGTGAGAGAAAAGGAGAGGAAAGGATAGACGGGAGAGAATCCAAACACCGAGCATCGTGTTTTTCTATATCCCCTGGCCCCCCTCCTCCTTTCTTTTCAACAGTACATAAAATGGCTATATATAGCCTTACAAAGTGAAAACCAAAACCCATCTTCAATAGTAGATTACATCAAGGGTAAGAATTGGAGAAAATATACAAAACGGGGGTCATTTGGGTGAAAATGGGCGAAGTGGCAGCAAGTGATAGAAAAATTCGCGTAGTGATAGAGATTTTTCGCCTTCTTGCCATTTTCACGCTCTTGTAGAATTTTACGCGCATGCCTTGATATTCACTCTGATGAAATTTCTCACTTCTGCTTCACTGCATTGGTTTTTGCATTTCTCTTTCCAATTTTAGAGGAGTTCTTGGATCCTTTAGCCATGGATTAAGCTTGACAAAATTAAGTATAAATGCCTATTAAAACTACAAAAAATAGCCACAAAATGCAATCAGTAGTATAATAGGGACCTTAACATGCCAATTAGGTTAATTAGAATGATTAGTACACAAAAAACACTCAAAACCTACAATAAATAGGGCTCAAAATAGCACTTTTTGGGCACTAATCAGTGGTACTCATCAACAAATGTGTTCCCATGGCCTTCTGATACCACTAAAGATGTGATGCCCCGTGCCGCCGTACCCAACCCGACTCGAAGTGTGACACCCCAAAACTCGGGAGTCGATTGGCCCAGTCGACAGGCTTTTGTATGTCTCATATCATGAGACCCATACACATATAATAAATGACCCATAAGACCCATTATCCATACTAAGTCCCATCGTTAAAACCTTTGTTCTATGGATCAAGGTTATTACATCACTCTTAATACAAAACATATATTAAAACTAGTTCGTTCTAATATATACACAAAACATGAATCAAGGCCATAGTCCGACCCTCTTCATAATCTTGGCCTCTAAGAAGCCTCGTCTACCTGCACCTATCTTGTACCTGAAACCCACGACGAGGTGGGCTAATGCCTAGTAAAGATAAATCCTATGAGGGCTACTCCCCACCTAGGTGCACATGCAAATGATCATTTCACAATAACATAAACAATCAATCCGTGCAGACATGTTGTCCTATCATGGAAAAAAAACTACATGCATGTATGAGACGACACTCTACACCACAATATGCAGGAATTTGACCTCATTTTACCCAATCTAAGTGCAAATGGAAATCAATGCCGAGTGAGTCCGACTCATCTACACAACCCATAGTCTATGTGATATTTATTTAATCGTTTAGTGTGTACTTATATGAGAACTTTCAGGGGTCTCCATAGCGGTCTCTTACACCCTCAGATTGCTTTGGGCTTTGATGATGGATCTGACATCTAACCAGGTTTCGGGCTTTTCACGAGGGTGTCTATCCTCTACTTGCTACACTCGATACTATTCGTTTTCCATTTTCATTTAACACTGTGGAACTCAATTGGACTTTGTCCCATTCCCAAGCCTACACAATTCATCACCAAACGCAGTGCCAAATCAATACCATGTACACGTACCCATGTAATGCGGTGTTACCGCACACCAATGCAATGCAATTTGTGCCACTGCACTCAAGCCCATGACCAATGTGTGAAGACCTCTACATGGACATTCTACACCGTACACTATGTGTGTGCCATGAACACTCATGTCTAATGCACACAACATTTCATATATTTAGTTTAATATCAACATACATGCAATCATGTTAATATTCCACACATTCAAATCAGTACATCACATAAGCGTGCACTACATCTTTTCTATCATTCAATTCATTCATGTCAACACATCATTCAAGCATGTATTAACATAATTCCAACCATTACTTAGTGATTTGTGCCACTGATGAGATGATCCGGAATCATGATATTTGTTTCTATATACTCCTCCTATGCAGTAGTCAAACTCTTTGCAGTATAGCGGTCAAAGTTGAACTGGGGATGGGGTTTCATCCACGAATGGTCGCATTAATATTTGAAAATGGTGAGACTTGTTTGGATTTTGGATTTGGTTAAAGCAGTCAGGTGGTTGTTCCTTTGGATATTTGAAAATAGCTTAAGCGAGTGTGAAATGGTAACCTTGAGCTTAGGTCCGTAGCTTGATAAAATAGGGTTATTAAGGGTGTCTCGGGTTATTTCCTCGCATTAGGGCCAAATGACGCCTCAATTAAAGCAGAACGGATCTTTGTTTAGCTTTGAAACTATTTTCAGAACCACTCTGTTGATCCCGTCAAATACTAAGCATTGATATCTGATCGATTTGAAACCACAGAATTTAACCTCATTTGATGGCTCGTAAGCATCTAAAGAATGTAGGTGCATCTACAAGTAGAATGCCCGAACCTAAAAGCATGACAAGTATTGACCAAAAGAAAGACATTAAATGGCATTATAAACCTAGTTTGGAAAGTTTGGAACATAATCGTGCATATCATTTTAAGCATGAGGACAGCTTTGCGGTAACCCCGAGAACCAAGCTAGCAACCCTCCTCTTCAAGGCTTTGAGGCTTAGCCAAGCATCCCTTGAGTTTTCATCCTCAAGGGGTGTGTTTGGCAGCCTAGAAAATGAGAGAAATAGGAGAGAGAAGAGAGCAAAATAAAACCTAAATGAAAAATTCTTGAAAGCTTGCATAAATGGAAAGTTAAGGTTACAAAAAAGTTGTGGGGGCTTTATAGTCATGCCCAATGTGTGAAATGACAAAAGGCCTAAAAATATGAAATTACAATAGGGACAAAATGGTAATTAATCAAAAGCATTAGTCGTTTGGAATCAAAACATCAAAAACAGGGGCATCAATTTAGCTATCACGGGGAATTTCGCTAATAAGCGAAAATTCGCTATCTTTAGCAAAATTTATTATGCTATGGGGTAGCTAAGCTAGAGAAAATCACAAGAGATAACGAAAATCAAAATTTTCACAATGAACAGTAATTTTCGCTAGGCTAGCGAAATTCCGCCTAACTTAAGCGAAAAATTTTATAAGCGAAAATTCGCTAGGATTCTTGAGTACCGTATGGTTGCGAAATTTTCGCAATGCATAGCGAAAATTCTGCATTCCACCATTCCTCCAGTGTTGCCTCCTGCATTGCTTCCTACATGGTTTCTTCATCATTTTGCCTTCAATTCTTCACTTCATCTTGACATTTCATCGCCTTAGCTTGGTGAAATCACTGAGGATTCTCACATTCAGCACTAATAAGAAGCCAAGCTTCTTGGCGAAGTTCAGAGCTGAACTAAACAAATCTGAAAACAAATCAGTGCTTACTAAGTGGACATGCACGACAATTAGCTACATTATATGATTAAGTCGCGAAAGCACTCAAAACCTATCTTGAATAGGGCTCGAAAATAGCACTTTTTGGGCATAATCCCACCCCCAGCCCAGACACGTTGCTAGTCCCTTGGCAATCCCAAAACAATAAGGTATGCATGTTATTGCTTTTTACAAAAAGTGTATACGGTTCAAAAGTGTATGTACATATAGGCTTTACCTTTAAAATGAACAATTTACACCCTGTACGAAACCAACATGAAAGAGCAAAACCATATAAGTAGCTTTTAAAAATGACATCGAGTTCAAGGAAATTGACTGAACTTCACGAATCCTAATTGTTCCTAAAGTATTCAGCTTGAGCCAATAAATTTAAGCTATTCCTCACCCCCAACCTAGCTCTTTGCCATGGCCTTTAGGCGTGACCAACTTTGAATCAGGACTAGTTACACTCTTATTTATTCCTTAATTGCAATGTAGGGTGCAATGCTAAAAACTCAACTTCACCAAAGTCCGTGTAACGGGGGTCCACCGATGACTCCCAACCAATTAAGGTTTAGGGCATCAAGCCAAAAGGATCACTTGACACAAACCCTCGTTGCAGGTCTCACCCCACTAAGAATGACTCCCAGAATTCAAGACCTACAACACGCTTAAACTCTACCCATCCACCGGTAGCGAACACTAAGTCGATGATCAACCAATTAAGGCTTAGGGCATCGGGCTTTAAAGTCTTTCGCCATTAACCCCTCGGACCGTATGGGTTTCAAGGCAAGCACGGCTTTTATTCTTCTTTTTTCTTTCTTTTCTTTTTCTTTTGCTTTTTCTTTCTTTTCATTTGAAGACTACACTGTCTTCATACACGGGTAACTGAAACCTATTATGGCCATCACGCATCTAAGGCCTACTTGCAGTTTAAAAGAGGTATAAAGCTTCAACCTATTAATCTGTGTGCAAAGGTGTGAATTAGCTAAAGGGGGAATGTCTACAAGCTGAATATACCGAACTTCACTCAAAACTAACCATGGTGAGTTGTTCTATCAGGTAACGATAGGCTTCAATTTTCAACTAAAAGGCAAGAGTATGAAACACTAAAGGTAGGGAACAACAAAAGTGATTTGCAAAAGTGTAGTAAAAAGCGCAAATAATGCTATAAAGCTTTTGATATAACCAAATAAGCTAATACATGATTAGTATAGCTAAACATAACAAAAGTATCCCTTGCCTACTCTGGCTATTACATGAATCCTATATAAATAAGTAGAGCGAGTTAGTAAAAGCTAAATGATTCAAAACATGATGAGACCTCCTAACTCTAGCTTTTCCTCCCAGCCAAAGTATAAACATGCCTCATGGATAGGAAGCTAGAGAAAGGGTGTGACCTCACTCTCGGTGGTGATGGATTAATATTTGGTAGATCTAAAATTTCTTTGCAATTCTTTCTTCAACATGTCTAAGGAGGCTCTTGTTGTGGGCAGTCTGGATGTGTGGCTCCGGGAGGAGACCGGGTGGCTCAACAATCCGTGAAGCATGGCATGGCGTAGCTCTATAGTGGCCTCGGCTCGAACTGACCGCTGGTCAATGGCCGCTGTGTGGTAGCAAGCGTGCGGGGCCGGCATCCATGACGACGACCAGCTCCTCGGCGGCTGAACATATAGGAGAATCTTGTGGCTATAGATGTGAAGGGTCGTGGTGTCGGTAGAGTGAAGAATTTGAAGGAGGGTGGAGTGTTGAGGAGATAAATCAGGAGCCAGACTCCTCTCACCTCTACCTCACCTCGGGGCTTGAGGATCCTCGCCTCAAAGTCCCTGCCTGCCCGCTCATCACAATTTACCTCTCCTCCGATCCTGTTCTTTGGAGAGCAAAGAGATCGGCATAGTCGTAATCTCTCCCGTAAAACCGGGACAGAGTACAACTAAATCACTCCCCTCTCAATCACTTGGGGCTCCTCAGGAATCCCCGGATCTCCCGGGACACAGCTCGTATTGTTGCATCAATGATAGGTGAACCCTTAGTCGAACAGGCCCTTGATGGACCTTATCCTCAAAGTGCGTGGGGCGGTCATGACCATCCTCAAAGTGTGAGACAGGAATCCCTCACGAGATCAGGTATGGGACCTCAAAACAGGCTCCCCTGTGTTTATCTGTGGATTCTGACGGAAACACGAGCTGGTCCGGAGCGGGTGGTCAGAGAAGCATGTGAGTGGGCTTCCTCCCGGAGAGTCACGGGTCCAGTAGTATCTCTAGCGAGACAGCGGACCATTGATTCGTGCCACGGTAGGGTAAGCGGAATCCAACAAATTTGTTTCACCATGTTTCTCTCTTTACAGTGATCAGTCTCTTTGCTTGATATGGCGGTCTAGAAAGATTGAACATGGGATAGGTTTTTCATCCCACGAGCCAGTTTTCATCGGTGTTTGGAAAATGGGTGGGGCTTTTGTTTGGATTTGTGGATTTGGTTAAAGAACGGGGTTGTTTGTTCACTAGTTATTAGCTGTAAAGCTTAAATGAAAGTGCAGAATAGTAGCTTGAAAGTTTGGGTCACTGGCTTGACAACATGGGAGTGTCTGGTGTCCATAAGGTTATTTCTCGCATTAGAGCCAAATGACATATCGTCAAAGCCAAGCTGGATCTCTATTTATGGCTATAAAACTATCTGCCTAGAACCACTCCTATTTGAAGGTCGAGACCCTTCCGTGCTAAGCATTTAAAGTCGTTCAGTTTGAAACCCTAGCATTTAACCTCATTCCCAGTTAACAATGACATAAAAAGGATATCGAGTGCATCCTAATATTAAGCATGCCTTGAACCACTAAAACATGAAGTGTTGACGAAAAACAACATTAAATAGCATTAAAGGAGTTTGGAAAGCTAGAGGCCATAAATGCGGTGCATAACATTCAAAGTATGAGATAACCTACGTAGCCCAAAATAAGCTATAACCTCTCTTCAAGACTATGAGAGCAGCCAAGCATCCCTTGAGTTGTCATCCTAAAGGTGTTTAGCGACCCGAAAATGAAAAGAGGAGAGATAAGAGCAAATAAAACCACAAAATGAAAATTTCTTAGGAAAAGTGTATTGAATGAAAAGTTGCTTAGGGTTACAAGTTTGTCTAGGGAGTTTATAAAGTACAACCCAAAGTGTGAAACTACTTAAATACCTAACATATGAAATTACATAAGGGCTAAAATGGTAATACACCAGCGGTGTCGTTGACATCAAAATTCAAAATCAGGCGACAATTTTCGCTATCTGGGGAATTTCGCTAGCATAAGCGAAAATTTATAACCTCTTGGTCTCTCGGAGATGTGAAATTAAGAGAATTTCGCATATCGATAATTTATTAATAGCGAAAAAATTTTGCTAACTGTGAAATTTGTGTGAGATATGAAATTGAGAATTTTAAGCACAAACCTCCGGTAAATTTCGCTAATAGCTAGCGAGAATTTAAACTGGCCTATTCGAAAATTCCTCAATTTAAGCTAGGATTGCGAAATTTACCTTATAATTCTGAATTTAAATCTAGTGAAATTTTACTTAATCATAGCGAAAATTCTTGCTTTGCCTCTGCGTCCATTACAACCTCTGCATCCCTCACACTTCCTCCTTCCTTCAAAATCCACTTCACATTCCCTCATTTTAATGGATGAAGACATAAGTGAATCTTCAGTAATCGTACGTATCTTAACATCAGATTTGAACTAAATGGTTGAGTGCGCAAAGACACATGAATTACAAAACAAACTCGAAATTGCATCCCGAGTGGTCTTAAGTGGACCTACACGTCAGTGGCAATTGATATGATTAGTGCTCAAAAGCACCCAAAACCTATCTTGAATAGGGTTCAAAATGGCACTTTGGGCACTAATCACCACCAATATGACATGTTGCTAGTCCATGCACTTGATGCTAGAAACAAAAGGGTATGTCACGGTGCTTTCTCAAAAAGTATGTGGTTCAAAAAGTGTAATATGCAGAGTGGCCATTACCTTTAGCATGAATAATTTACACAATATGAAAGCCAAATGCAGAGGGAACATATATAAACCATACAAGGAGCAGAGTTTTAGAGGCGATACCCGGATTTGAGGAACTCAATGTAGATTTCTAAAATCTGAAAATTGTTCCTAAAGGTAACGGGTTTGAGCCAATAAATTTACCAAAGATTATTCCCTCCCCAACCTAGCTCTTGCCATGGCATGAAAATTGTTGACCAACCCTAAATGAAATTTGCTTGGCTCTGTTTCTTCCTTGATTGCTATATGGTCACGATCTTAAAAACTCGAGCTTCACGAAAGTCCGTGTAAGAAGTCTTTGATGACTCGACTGAGTTGAGTTTAGGGGCACCAGCCGAAAGTCCCTTGACCACAAACTCTACGGGCTTCACGAACTCAGATGACTTGAAGATTAAAGCCTACAACCGCTAAACTCTACCTCTCACCATTATATGCAGACACTAAGTCAATGACTCGACCAATGAGGTTTAGACATAGGGCTTTAAAGGCTTTACATATACCCTCGGACCGTGTTAGGGTTTTCAAAGGCAAGCGTCACGGCTTTTATTTTTCTTTTTCTTTTCTTTTTCTTTTTGCTTATTCTTTTCCTTTTTGGAAGACTACATTGGCCTTCATACATAGAGTACTAACCTATTATGGGTCGTCAACAAACCTAGGCCGGCTTTGCAAAGTGAAAGAATTTACATAATTTCGCCTATTGGTACAATCGGGTGTGCGAGTGTAGATGCAACACAAAGGAGATATTCAGTTAAACCTTAGAATCTCAATTGACGAAAAACTAAATCATGCATGGACTTGTTCTAACGTAAGGTAACAAACAAGGTTTAATTTTCAATTAAAGCAATTCAATTGTTGATTAAAGGCAATTCAATTTATCGATTAGAAAGCAAAAGTAGATACACAAATAAAGACACAAAAAAGTACACACACAAGTATAATACGCTTTGTAAATGAAGTGTGAAGCTTTTGATATAACAAAATATAAACTATCTGAGAAATATGGCCTAAACATACAAAAATATCACTACCTCTTGTTAGGCTAATATTTTAGATCTAAACAAAATCGGTAGGCACTTGATAATCTTTAAACGCCAAAACATAACGGAAAACACTCATACCTCTGGCTTTTCCTCCCGTTAAGAGCATAGACGTATAGGGATAGGAAAGTTAGAGGCGAAGATGAGCCACCTCAATCTCGTGGTGGTGCTTGGGATCCGGCTCTTCTTTGCTTGTGGCGACATGTCTAAGGAGGCTCTCTCTTCTCTCTTTGTTGTTCTTTCTTGGCTACGTCTCTATGGTCGAACATGCGGGAGGCTAGGGTGACTCATGATACATTTGCAGAACATGGTATGACCTACTCTAAAGTAGTCTCGCTCCAGTCAACCTACGGGTCCATCGATGCACATGTAGAGGCTAATGAGCAGGCCGACATCCATAGCACACCCATATCTCACAGTGCCCCGGCATGAGCATTCGGAGAGTGCTTTGTCTTTGTATATGATGGTAGAGTGTGTTGAGAGGCATGTGGCTAGACGGTGGAGGATGGGATGGGAGATATGTCGTGGCGGAACTCCTCTCGTCTCGGCCGGGCATGAGTCAAATCTCTCTCTACGGGAATCCTCTGCCTCTCATTAAATTTACCTCATCACAGTCCATTTGTTGGAGGAGAAAAATATGACATCCACCGTGGCTCGCTCCAGACATGACTGAGTCAGTCCTCCCTCTCGTCTGGGGCTCAGAGAAGCCCGAGTGCTCCCAGTTTCCCGAAGCTTAAAGTCGTGGTATCAGCAAAGTGTCTCTGCTCGAGCCGGGCCCTTAGCGGTGGACTATCTTCAAGTGCGAGGCGGTGGTCATCGCTGACTCGGAGGTGAACCGGGAATCCCTCAGAGATCAGGTCTGAGCCACCTGAGGCCAGCTCCTCTGGCTGGACGTAAGTCTTATGTGAGGAAAAGTGCAGTCGGAAGCGGATGATCAATAAGAAACATGTCACGGGCGGGGAGCTGCACTTTGAGTCTTGGCCTGCGGTAGTGTCTCGGCGGGGTAGTGGGCCGTCTCTCTGAGTGAGGTGAGGCGGGTCTGATAACCTCCGAAATTAGCTCTGGCTGCCTACGAGGCCCGTCACTGCTTTGAAATGCTACTGCTTTCGAGATGCACTCGATCAATCATCAATCTTGAATCGGAGCTCCAGCGGACTCGGCGCTCCCCGAGAGGTCATAGAATGGTAGGCGAAGCACCACCGGGGGATCATTACAGCTGAGTAAGCGTCATGTAATTTGAAAGAGTAATGCTGTCCAATGGCATGGAATCCACGGGCACAGGATCAACAGAAATTGATCTTGGGGCGTCTTAATAAGACTCTCCATGGAAATCTCGGCGTGGTCAGAGCGGTTCCCGGGAATCGGGGTCAATGAATAACGGTCAGCCTAATCCTCGAGGAAGCGGCGTGCTAAACGGCGATGAGGTCGCCTCTAGCTGTGGCATGATGGAAGCGACGGCTAAAGCCTAGAAGATGAGGACTCCCCTGGGCTGATCTCTGGGCCAGCTTAGGCAGGGCCTCACGGATCTCCATACGAGGCCTTTGGTGGAGGGCCGGGGTCCCAAAATCCAGGTCGATACCTCTGGCAGATCACCGAGGGCTCGCCGGGCAGCTATGGGGTGGAGGTGGTGGGACTGCTTTGTCTGCTCTGGTCACGAACCTAACTCAGGCCTCGACCAGACCCACCTCGGGTGCGGATATCATTTGTGAGCAGTCGAGAAAAGGACACCGGGCGGGTTCGGTGACCAAGGTGTGGACGGGGCAGCCAATGTGGGGCGGCTGCCCCAAACGGGGGTCCGCTGCCGCAGTCTGAGGTAGGCGGCGACCACGAGGTCAGGGGCTCCACGGCGGCGTCGTGTGCGGTCACGAGGGCGCAGCTGAAGTGAAGCGGCGGCCAGGTCCGGCGAGGCGAAGCGGGTGGCTCGTCTCCGTGGTACCTTAGTGTGGTGGCTCGGGCGGAACGGGGGGCTGCTTGGTATGGGGCTGCCGGCGGCGGTAGCGAGGCCCCAGGAATGGACCAGTGGCCCAGGCTTTAGGAAGGGAGGCTGGTTGGACTGTGACCAAAAAAATGAGGCCACCCCTCTTTGAAATAAGCCCTTGAAGGGTGTAGAAGGAGTCATTAATTTTATTTCGCTATAATAGTGAAATACGCCCAAACCTACAAAGGAAACAAAAATTTGATTTAGTGATTAAGAACCAAAAATAATCAATATTAAATTAATATGTTTAACAAAAAAATTAATTTGAGGTTACTAAATAGGAAGGTACTTCTATTGGGAAAGTTACTAAAAATAGAAAAATGACCAATTTAAAACAATAAAAATGTTTATTTGATTTGGTTTAAAGACACCGTCGACTCCAATTTGCAAACTTGTTTATGGGGGTCGAGGAGAGGAGTTTCATAACTTCTTGCGTTGGCTTTGATACTCTTTGCCTTGATGTAATCTCTGCATGTGATCTTCTACTCATCTTTGGGTGATTTGGGCTGTCAATTGCTTGTAGTGATGATTGATGACAAACTTCAACCTTGGTGATCCAATTCACAGCAAAAGTCATCAAACCTTTTTGCTTCCTCGCATCTGACGATTAAAGCGGACTTCGCCAGCTTCCTTCCTTATCACCTTCAGCTGGGTTTGCCTTAGTTCCAAGTGAAATATGTTGAGCTCGATGTCCATATTGCCAAATATGATTGCATGACTCCATTCGGCAATTGATGAACTACGTGAGTGGCCAAAATGGTCTTCAGGATAATCGGCACATGGTGGGTCCACTTGCTATTAGCTCGGTATCGAAACACTTTACAAAGTCTTGGATAGTAAATTTGTCTACCTTTACCAACATCCCCTCAACTTCTTCCCTTAAGATTTTCCCAGATGATCGGCCAATGAAGAGTGATGTTGGATTTGGCTTAGCTCTCCCAAACCCTAGCACCTTATACCAGTAGCGGTGGTTCACCTAACCCTAAATGTAGCAGTGCTTTTCTAAAGTCCACTTTGATATTGTTTGAAATTGTAGGAGATCCGAGGATCATGTACTTGGGTTCTTGCTTTGGATTATGGCGACTTGCTCGGGTCATGCCTTTTTCGATGCCCAACCCTTTTTGATTGTACAAAGTCCTTAAAAACTTTGCATAGACGAGGACTTGTTGATGATGTCAGGGTATGTTGGCTTTTACATAGCAGGACTTCTAGGATGCACTTTCTTTGGGATGCATGCTTCTTGCTTCTTAGTGCAGGGAAATGGGGTGGCATGCGGAGTGCTTCATTGAGTCCTCATGATCTCTCACCAGTCTCGGCTTCTGTTCCTTAAGTGTTTCTTAACTGACCTTGGTAGTGGTTGCTCATTTCTCTTCGCTCCTCGAGTGATTACCAAGCCTTCACCTCATCCATTCTTGAATTCTTTGTGGATGAACCTACCTCATGGACTCCTTTAGTTTGGCGGGTGTTTGGGAAGGGAACCTTCCTCTCTCCTGTACCTCCAGAATATTGTTGATCTTTGTGATTGAATCTTTGCCGGGTTATCTACATTTTCTGATCAGATTGCTCTCGAAGAGCCATACATTCTCTTGTTCGATTATGCTTTCTCACAGTGTCGTCCTTTGTTGCCAATTATGCATTGATCCCTTTTATTCTTCCACAAAATTACCTACCACCTTAATTCGATATCGCTTGATCCAGCCCGGAGAAGTGGATGATGGTAGGCGTAGTTGAGATGAGAACCAAGCGTTGTTTGGCACGAGGGCATAGAGGCGGGGAGGATTAGGTTTTCGAAGAGAGTTAGGGTGATTCCTCCAATTCAGGTGTAGGTGTTACCATACGGGGGCATTAGGTTGTGGTGGCTTAACTCATTGTGACCTCACGACATTTGCATATTCTGACATCAAATCCTTCACTGAAGGGGCTATTGGATAATGTTCTTCTGGGTGGGCAGTGGATTGGAAATTGGTGCATGGTTTGGCATGCGAGTGTTTTCGATCCCACCGCACCGCCTTCACTAAGAGCCTCTTTCCTTCTAGCTCCTCCACCTTCCTAGCTAGGGTTGAGATTTTGCTTTCATTTCCATGTCCTGCGAAAGTCTGAAATTCCTCCCTTCTAATTAATCTTGAGGGCCTCATTTTCTCCACCCTCTCTCGAGTTTGGCTCATCCCATCTGGAAGTTCCAGCCACATAACTCAAAAATCCATAGCTTCACTCCTGGATTTTTACTTTAAAAAAATCACCTCCACATAGTTTCTAGCAATTGCTTCATAGCGGGGACATACCATTATAGAAATGATTCGCTCTTATCCAGTGTCGAAACCATGATGTGGAATGACCTTGATAAGTATCCATGAATCTTTCAGCAAATAAAACTTCTCTCATTGTCAAAGGTTGAAGTGAGTGTAGATCTGTCTCTTCAAACTGTTAGTCTTTGTTGCACTGAAGAATTTCTTCAAAAATTAAGCAGAAGATGTTGATTCTAATAGTTCGGCCTCGGTGGGTTGAGCCATATTTTGGCCTTGTCATGAGTGTCGGTGGAAATGCTTTAAACCGGAACAAAATCCATATCAGTTATACCACCTTCCCTTGAAATGATTACATACCTCCCTCAAAATCCGTAATATTGTGAATATGGATTTTCATTCTCCATATAAGAAAGGTGGGAAGGAGGGGCTGCTAGGTAAGAATCTCTTTGCCACATCTTATTGAGGTATGATGCGGGAGGGCACTAACTCACAGGAGGGTGTATGTGTTCCCTCGTCGATCTGTATCTTGTTTGATTCATGGGAGGAGTTTATTGGCTTTCTTCCTCGAATTGCAAAGGATCCATTTGGTCATTGTGCAGATTTCCCGCAGCCTGCTTGTTCAATTGGTGCATAAATCTTTCTTGATCTACTGATGTCCCTACGTCTGATCTGCATAAACCACCTTCTAAAATGGGACCTAACAAGAATAAGCAAGCTTGGCAAAGGTCGAGTGTTAGTTAAAACAAGCGTATGAGAAATAAGCTTGATCACGATGCTTTATGATTAGAAGAAAACTTGCGGTTCACCTTTTCGTCAAAAAGACTAAAAGGTCACCAACACTTATAATGTAGTTACAAGTACATCGACTCATCATCTCGTAGTTTGGCACCATCCGACGGCGCCATTTGATTAGTGCAGCGGTAAAGGTGAAGCGGAATCAACAAAAATTTGTTTTCCTATGTTCCTCCCTCTTTGCCCGTAGTCAAGCTACTACGATTATAAAGTGATCTAAAGATTCGAACACGGGGATGGGTTTTTCATCCCACGAATGATTTGCATCGGTGTTTGGAAAATGGTGAGGCTTTTGTTTGGATTTTGGATTTGGTTAAAACGAGGGTTGTTTTGTTCAACTGGTTAGCGCAAGCTTAAATGAAGTGTGAAATGGTAACCTTGAAGAGTTTTGGGTCACTAGCTTGACAACATGGGGTATTCACAGTGTCCTGGTTATTTCCTCGCATTAGGGCAAATGACATATAGTCAGAAAGCGAAACCGGATCTCTGTTGGCTATAAAGCCTATAACCTATAACCACTCCTATTGATCGAACCAAATACTAAAGCATTTAAAAAGTCCCATTAGGTTGAAACCCTAGCGCTGTAATCCTCATTCCCACGGTTCGTCGTAACATCGAGATATCGATTGCATCCCCAATATTAAGCATGCTTGAACCTAAGCTTGTAGCAAGTATTGACCAAAAGAAACAACATTAAATGGCATTGAACCTGGGTGGAAAGTTGGGAGGCCATATATACGAGTACATGAACATTCAAAGTACGAGGACCTTTCACGCGGCTGAGCCAAGCTAGCAGCCCTCCCTCTTCAAGACTACTGAGAGCTTAGCCAGCATCCCTTCAGGTTGTCATCCTAAAGGGGTGTTTGGCAGCGAAAATAAAAAGAAGAGGAGAGAGAGAAGGCAAATAAAACCACTAAAATGAAGGTGGGAAAAGTGTATTGAATGAAAAGTTGCTTAGGGTTACAAGTTTGTGGGGGTTTATGAAGTCTGACCCAAAGTGTGAAACTACTGCAAAATACCTAACATATGAAATTACATAAGGGCTAAAATGGTAAAAATACCAGCGAAATTCGATTTGGCATCAAAATTCAAAATCCGCAGGGCAGCAATTTTAGCTATCGAAATTTAAGCTGTGAATGAAATTTATTAACCTAGTAGTGAAATTTCGCTGGTGTGTCTCTGAATAAGAAATCGAAATTTATTATCAGCGGTGTTTAAGCTGGCTAAGCGAAATTTACGTAACCTAACTAAATTTGTGTGAGGATAGCGAGTGAGATTTTAAGCTGAAGCCTGGTAAATTTCGCTGCTGTGAAATTTTGCTAGCCTAGTGAAAATTCTCAATTTCACTAGGATTGCGAAATTTTCGTCTTGATTGCGAAATTTTCGCGATCACAGCGAAAATTCCTTAACTGCCTCTTTAACGTCCGGCTTTGCCTCTTTGCACTCCCAGCTGCATCTATCTTCCTTCAAAATCCACTTCACATTCCTCATTTTAATGGATGAAGAACGCCATTGATCTTGATGTTAAACCGTATCATAACATCAGATTTGAACTAAATGGCTGAAGTGCGAGTGAACTGCTGAGTGCAATAACAAACTCGAAATGGCATGATGGTACTAGAGTGGGCTTCTAGCACGTGATTAACGACAGTGATATGATTAGTCATAGCTTGAAACCTATCTTGAATAGGGTTCAAAATAGTACTTTTTGGGCACTAATCAACCATCTCCCTCTGCGATGGCTGGGGCCACTCTCTGTAACCTCCCAGAAATTAGCCGGCTCTCGCGAGGTAATCATTTGAAATGTCGCGTCGAGGAGTACTCCTGGACGATCGTGATGGTGAATGAAGCTCAGCGGACTTAGCACTCTCGAGGAAGTCCGCGGGTAAATGGCCGAAGCACCACTGGGGATAATAAGCGTCGGCGGTGTCATAAATGGCAGCAAAAGTGCTGCTGCGTGATCGACCTAGAAGCCGGAGTCTCTGAGCCGCGGTCGTGATCCCGATGCGGCATCGTAATGTGACTCGCCATAGAGTCGCCGTGCGGATCTACATTCCCCGGAATGGGGTCCCAATGGTGTGGTGGCTGATCTTCGAGGCCGGCGATGGATAGGGCGGTGAGCTCCTCCTCACTGGGAAGGTGATGGTGGGGCCGAGATCTCGAGACTCCCCGGACTGATGTCAAGACCCGCTTGGAGAAGTGGAGCCCTCCTCGTGTCGATCTCTACGGGGCACGGAGGGACCGGGGTCCAATCAGTCTGATCCTCCGGAATCCACTGAGGCTCCTCGGGGGTGACAGCTTCAAGGAGCCTCTACTTGTTTGTGTGTCTGTATGAAGGCCCGAAGAATGGGCCTTTCTGTGTTCTTCGAAGTGCTGGCTCCTCAGGAATCTGACCACTGGAGTGCAGGCGGGTAACCACCACCAGGTACGGACCATGTGCGTGATGGGAGGCCTATAGAGGTGGCCGGGCGTCTGGTGCAGGGAGTGGCAATGCGCTGCTTGGCCTTTCGCTCGAAATTTGGACCGGGGCTCGTGGGCTCAGGCGAGAGGGAATGCGGCGGCCTGGGGCGATTCTGACCTTGAGTAGTGGCTGTGGGGCGGCGGCGCTGCTGGGGCGGTGGGGCTCGGGCCGCGACTCTGACTATTGTGCTCGGCTAATGGCGGTCTGAAGGCTGTGAGGCTCGAAATTTGAGTCACGAGGAGCAAGAACCTGCTGTAGTGACGAGTGAGGGCACCCAGTGAGGGAGGAGAGCAAGGCGGGGGGACTGAGTTTGGAGCCTTTGGATGGCTCCACCAGTGAGGAGATTTAGGGGGCAGTGGAAATGTGTTGAAAATGGGGCCCCCTCCTCCTTTTATATAGAGACGTGAGGTGGCCAGGGAGCCCCTTTGCGAGTAATTCGCTGCAGTGAATTCTTGCAAGCCCGGATTCATGCGCAAATAAAAAAAATAAAATTTAAGTTTAGGCGGATTAAAAACAAAAATAAAAAATAATAATTATGTATTGTAAAACATAAACCTAAATAAGAGATAAAATAAAATTAAAATTAGGCTATAAAAGGAAAGTTACTAAAATAGCATACTATAAAAATTGACGATTTAAACAAAACCAAAAATGTTTGAACTCTGCAGTTTGGTTTGATGGACCTGAAACAAGCTCAATTATAATTACTCATAAGGTCAAGAGGCTCGCGCAGCCGGCGGTGGCTTATCGCTGCGACCTCATACTTAGTCCATTCTTGTTAATTTCTTCTCCTTTGGGTGATTTTGAAGCGGTGTTGACTCTGCAGGGATAGCTAAACATTCAATCCTCCACCAATTGTTTCATTTTCTTAGCAATTCAGTACAGATTATGGACATTTGGCTTCTCTGCATTTGGGCAATGACCAAACTATCAGTCCACTTGATTGCCATTTTCCATAGCTTGTGCTTATTACTCAAGTAGAAAAATATTGAGCTCAATGTCATGTTGCCGTCATGTTTGCATGACTCATTTTTAAACTAATCGATGATTACCATTGGTAGTGGCCTAAAATGGTCTTCCCAGATAATTGCCTTGAGTTCGTTAATTGCTGTGTGTTTCCGGTATCAAGCACTCTAAAGTCTCTTGGGTGATAGGTTGTCCACCTTCCTCAGACATCCTCCAACTATTCCTTAAGATTTTCAACGTCCCGATCGATATTAAGTGATGTTGGTATGGCTCACTGAAACCTACTTTGCTTATACCTTTGGTATGGCGAGTGATTTACTGCTTAGCCCCCAGATCTAACGATTCTTTATCTATACAGAGTCCACCAATGTTGAAATGATATTTGGGGATCACAAGATCCTTGTATTTGTGGGGTCTTGCTCTGGATTATAGCCTTTGACTTGCTCGAGTTAGGAAGGCTTTCTTTCAATACTAACCCTTTTCTTGGTAATGAAGGTCCTTTAAGAACTTAATAAGTTGGGACACCTTAATCATGTCCAACAACTGGAGATATTCACCTTCGCCTTGCACCTTAGCACCTCCCAAATTTCAGCTTGGTTTGGGATTTTTCATATAAGTAGTGCACTGAGGAAATGGAGGGCGTCTTTCTTCGCTGGATCTTAACAGTTATTACTTTCGGACCTCCAACTTCCTTTTCCTTGCATGTTTCTTGACGAGTTGCCAAAGCGCTGGTTGCTCTATCTCTTTTCCACTCAGAGTGATGATAGCTTTCACTTCATCCCATCCTGGTCATGGGCAATTCTACCTCATGGACTCTTTTTGGATGCAATGTTTGGGAAGGGAACCTTCCTCTCTCCTGTACCTCCAGCAAGTTGTTGATCTTTGTGATTAGATCTTTGTGGAGTTATCGATTTTCTAATTAAAAGGTTGCTCTCATTCATCTATTCTTTATTGAAATGTACTCTACGATTATCAATTCTTTGTGCCAATTGTACGTTGATCCTTTTGTTCTTCCCTGAAGTTGCCTACCACCTTGCTCAAATTCAATATAGCTTGTTCAGTGGGAGAAGGATGATGATGGGTGGTGGAGATGAGAACAGCCCATTTGTTTGGCGCCGGGGCACATAGGCGAGGATTAGGTTTCGGGAGAGATTGGGGGGCCCAGTCTTCCAATTGGAATTCTATCATTACCGTATGGGCGATAGGTTGTGACTTACTGTGTGCGCGCATTAGCATGCTCGACATCAAATCCCTTGGCTTTGAGGGCATTCGAGGATGATGTTCTCTGGATGGGCGGTGGTGACGAATTGATGCATAGGTTGGCACAATGCGGTATTTTTCGATCCATGCACCGCCTCATAGAGCCTTTTCCTTCCATTTCTTCCGTCTTCCTAGCTAGGGTTGATATTCTTGCTTTCATTTCCCATCTTCGGAAGTGCCAATGCACCTCCACTTTGGTGGGTAAGAAGACTTCATTCTTTAGTTTCCCATTGGATTAGTTCATCCAAGCCTTAGAAATTTCAGCCACAATTCAAAAATCCATGGCTATCTGGATTTTTGCTCAAAAATCACCTCATGGTTTCTACTTGATTTACTTCATGGCGAGGACATACCATTATAGAAATGATTCGCTGCGCATCCATGTATCAAAGCCATGGTGTGAAACCATTGATGTCTCCATGAACCTCTCAACACTAATAATTTCTCCATTGTCATAGGCCGAGAGTAAGTGTAGATCACATCTCTTTAAGCTGTTGGTCTTGGTTATGCTTGAAGGAATTTCTTCAAAGAATTGGCGAAGATGGCCCAATTTCTAATCGTTCTCGGCCTCGATGTAGTAGGAGCCCATGTATTTTGGCTTTCTCACTTGAGGTTCGCGAATGCCTTCAACTTCCCAGCAATTCCATGGTTATGCCCTCCTTAAAGTTATGCATACTTCTCAAAAATCCACGCATGAATATGGATTTTTCTGTTCTCCATTACCATGGAAATGTGAGGACGGGGCCTGGTAAGGTCTCAGCTACATCCTCGGCGGGAGGTATGATCACGGGGAGCACTAGCTCTGGAGGGTGTATGTGATCCCTCTATCGACTGTATCTTTGTTAGTTCATAGGGGGTGCTTGATGACTTCTTTGTTCTCGGGTGAGAGGATCTGTTTAGTCGCTGTGCACCTTGAGTTCCACGACCTTGCTCATTGGTGCCTCACTCTTTGCAATCTGCACGATGTCCCTGTCGAGTCATGCGTAAACCTTTGTTACAAGGCTGGCACAAAGCAAAAGCACTAACAAAACTTGCCAAAAGGGTCGATTCTTAATGACTCAGTATTATAAACAACAGTCGATGCTTGGCAGAAAACTTATGATTGAACAAATGAAATTTAAAGGTTAGAAGGTCACCAACACTTGTAATGCCAGTTGCAAGAGTACATATCAACTCATCACTTTCGTCGTTTGGCCATCCGACCAGCGGCGCCGTTTTGATTCGTGCCCACGGTAGGGTGATCGGGATCTTTATTTGTTTCCTATATATCATCATTAGTCGAGGAGCTCTTTGCCCGGTATGGCAGTCTAAATTCGAACACGGGGATGGGTTTTTCTATCCCACGAATGATTCATATTAATGTTTGAAAATGGTGAGACTTTTGTTTGGATTTTTGGTTTGGTTAAGCATTGTGAGTGGGTTGGTTGTTGTTGGATGGCCCAAACAAAGCAAAGCGAGTGTGAAATGGTAACCTTGAAGGCTTGGGTCACTGGCTTGATAAAATGGGTTATTAAGGTGTCCTCGGGTTATTTCCTGTGGAACAAATATTGTATGATCAAGCCATTGGATCTTTGTTTAGCTTTGAAACCTAACACACAGAACCCTCTGTTGAGTCGATCAAATACTAGCATTGATGTCTGATCCAATTTGAAACCTAGCATTCTTATCATTTCAATGTTTCATAGTGACATCTAAAGAATGTAGGTACATCTACACCTAATAAGAATCATGAACCATAAAAACGTAATGATGTGTAGAAAAGACATTAATGCATTAAACCCTAGTTTGGAAAGTTTGGAACCATAATGCAGTACCTGTTTCATTTAAAGCATGAGGGCTGATTTGTGCTGCTTCCAAACAAACTGTAACCCCTCCTCTTCAGGCTTTGGGGAAGCAGCCAAGCATCCCTTGAGTTATCTTCGTCGAGGTATGTGTTTGGCAGCC
The DNA here is from genome assembly GCA_016808115.1 of Tetrastigma voinierianum. NCBI lineage: Eukaryota > Viridiplantae > Streptophyta > Magnoliopsida > Vitales > Vitaceae > Tetrastigma > Tetrastigma voinierianum. The sequence goes on along the minus strand of JAEQBH010000138.1, from coordinate 993,136 downwards.
CTAGAAAATGGAGAAAGAGGAGAGAGAGGAAAATAATAAAACCTAAAATGAAAAATTTCTGCAGAAAGCTTGCATAAATGGAAAGTTAAGTTCTGAGGATTGTAGGGGAGCTTATATAGTCAACTGATAATGTGAAATGACAAAGGCCTAAAATAGCAAGAATTACAATAGGGACAAAATGGTAATTAATCAAAACGTAGTGGGTTTGGGGAATCAAAAACATCAAAAACCACAGAGGCGACAATTTGTATGCTCATGAAAATTTAGCTAAGCTAAGCGAAAATCGCGAGATAGCGAAAATCAAAATTTTAACGATGAACTGATGAATTTTGGCTAGGCTGTGAGATTTAGCTAACCAACGCGAAGATTTTGCACTCATAAAAAATTTAGCTAAGTTACTTGAAATTTTGGCTGTAATTCTTGAGAATTTCGCGATGCATAACGAAAATTTGCATTCCACCATTCTCAGATTATTTGCCTCTGCATTGCTTCTGCATGGTTTCTTCGTCATTTGCCTTCAATTCTTATTCATCTGACATTTCATCTGCCTCGACTTGAATTGCTGCAATCACGAGGATTCTCACGTTCGGCCTGATAAAGAAGCGAAACTTAACTATTGAAGTTCCAAGACCTCTGAAACTTCACAGCAATCTAAAAACAAATCCAGTGATGGCACTAGTGGACATGCATGACAATTGGCTTAATTCATATGATTAGTGGCAAAAAGCACTCAAAACCTATCTTGAATAGGGCTCAAAGTATAACTTTGGCACTAATCACACTAACCGACACATTGCTAGTCCTTAGCAATGCTAAAAACAATAAGAAGATATGCATCTTGTGCTTTTACAAAAAGAAAGTGTATCTGGTTCCAAAAAGTGTAATATCTGAGATAAGGCTTCCTTTAAAATGAACAATTTACCACATCTGAAGCAGAGCATGAAGAACAAAAACCATATAAGAAATAGCTTTTAAGGCAACATCGGTTCCAAGGAAGTCAACCTGAACTTCCACCAAAATCTAATCACTTAGGCAAGTGATGCCATAATTCATATTCCCAGGCTGAGACATAGTATGTTAGTCATACAGCCTGCTACATGCTAAGAAATGACCATGTTCAAGCACAACACATTACAACCCAATGTGTTTGAAACACCCACATTGATAGCAATTAGTACACTTAGTGCAACACTCAGTTGTTTTCTGACAAGACCCAACCCGGATACCCTCCTAGGATTCCCCGGGTGGTCCCGCCTAATGAAGTCCTTGTCTGATCCTAGGGAACATCATTAGAACCCGCTTTAAGAAAGAAAGTAACACATGCATTAATATGCCTCCGATATATAAAAGATCCTGACGGCTCAAATTCTGCCAGACCTATCTTCTACTTCGGTCACCAACCTGACCACACACTAATAAGAGACTCATATAGGTTCAATACTAGATCGAGAAGCATTCCTAAGGTGTTTTACTTGAATTTAGAGTACAAGAGAGTACATAAGTCCAATAAAATAGAAACGGATAAATGGGTTGAATCTTACCATTCTTTATGTAAGAAGAGTAGCGTAGGATTTGCATGCGAGAGTGAGTCCCTCTGAAACTTTACTGGACCTGAAACAAATTTAAAACAATATTAAGCGTGAGATAATACGTCTGATGATGGCATAATTTATAAAGAAATAATGTTTTTGTTGAACATTTCCTCTATATAAGACCTCCTTCCGGCTCTTTTTTAAAGGTTCCTGGAGTTTAGAATCATTTCTAAAACCTATAAACTTATACTTTAAATCAACAATGTAAAAATTCATAAAAATTCATGAACATCTTTATCAAAGAACCTTATAGCTTTCAGATTTATTCACAACACAAAAAGTATAACATAAAATATATATAACCATCATGTAAATAAAAATAATCCATGAAAATACAATAACCATAAATATTGAAATGGTTATATCTTACTCAAAAACCTGACAATGTACTGTACCATAGACCCATAGTAGGCAGTCAGTGAAACCCTGACCTCAAACTTGCAGTGGCAGCTAATAAACCTTCAGTGAAGCCCGACATCACGTGGCAACTAATAGGCAGCCGAAGATGAAGCCCGACATCACTTGAAACTAATAAACCTTGGGTAAACCCGACATCAACGTGGCTTAACTAATAAACCGCGATACGCATTATAATCATTTCTGAGTCAAAATCCATTTCCTCGATTCAATAACTTTTCAAAGTAGTTTAAAAACCTCAATCCATCATACCAAAATCATTTAAATACCACAAATTTACCCATGTGAACTCGGTAAAGGATTTCCAAATATTTAAAATGTTGACAAAATTCACATGAAATGATAACTTATTTATATAAAAACGAAGATACTTATATTTATGCATAACCAACCATTGATCAATAATGTATATATAAAATAATTTACCACTCTTTTATATCATAATAATACCCCAAGCATTTAAGCATATAAATCTCCCGCGGACTAGTGCAGTCCTCCCCTCGGGGATCTCGTCTTCGGGTTCGGCGTAGTGCAATATAATAACAATTCCATTGGCTCCATTAGCCATAAACCAAAGACATTGGGGCGCCCCAGATGTCCAGGATATGATCCCCAGAACTATGAAACTATCTAAATTGGACTCAGAGTGGGTCCAATTATACGATGTCTCCCTATGGGCCGGTATCAAAATTGGGTCCTTTTCACCCGAAAGGCTAATTTTTCAAGAAATTGAACCTTCAATAACTCACCCAAAATATCAATTCCCACTAAATCCAACTAAGTTTTGCCTAATTTGATAATTAGTTGTCGAATTGAATCCAAACCTTCGGTAATTACCTTAAATGACCAAAATGGAAAACTAATAGCAGCGATCCAAAATTTACAAACTTTATATCGTGGAAGCCCAATGACCAGGAACACAGCAAATGCCATACCTTGGTCGAGTTCTTGTGAGGTGGCAGCTTCGATACAACCGTTGGCGAGCTTGTTTCGTCGTATCACCTAAATGGTGAGAATCTGGACCACGGGAATGAGTTCAGAGGTCGAAATGGGGAGTGAGGTATGGGTCAACCTGGAATGGCGAAAAATACAGGAAAATCCGGTGACCCACGTGGCGGCCGCCGCCAGCCTGTGGTCCGGGAGTGTCCGGCGTTTGCGGTTGGCACACGGAAATTTACGGCGGTCGCCTCGCGCCCTCCTCATCTCCTCCACGGCGGTGTGTATTGCAGGGGTGTGGCGGAATCGCCTCCCACGGCCAAACCGTTTAGCCTAAAAAGCATTTCCACAAAAAAACCCAGTGAGGTCCAGAGTTTTAGAAATTTTCTGGGTTTTGGAGTGAATGAGTGTGTTAATTTAGGGTTCTATTTGGCATGCAAAATAGGTTTATATAGAGCCTAGAGATTTGCTTTAATTAAAACCCTATCTTGATTTGGACCTTTGTTAAAACAACATTTGTTTGAACTCCCCGGGGTCATAACTTTTTATCAAATCGTCGGTTTTAACGTTGACCCGATCTATGAACTCGTATCGATGAGGCCCTCAGAATGGTGTCTTAGTCAATCGAAAATTATCCATCCTTGAAAAGTCAACTTAGGCCCACATACTGGTGTTGGTCTGACTTGGTCAAGCGTTTTTAAAAGTGGTATTATTTGAGTGCGGAATTAGATTTACATTTTCAGCATATATCTTGAGGCACCTATTTCATTAGATAGCTTGTAAGCTGGGTCTTGGCTCCATAGGCTTTCACCAGAGTCTAAATTACCGAATCGAGTTGAGCAGGAAAGGATTCTGGCCTAAACAACCAAGGCTAAACCTAGAAAATTATGCATGTATTCATCCGTTCCAGAAAAATGTTGCATGTTAATATTCACAATTACCATGCTCCCGGTTCCATACAAGTTACGCAAATTAAGGACAAAAAAAAAACAAGTCCAACATCATAATTTCTATAGAAAATGTTCTTGTATTAACATATGTATATTTCATGTATCATTTCCAAAACTGCGATACAAAATCCAATTCCAGTCTGTGTTCTAGAATCTACAAGGATACAGCCAGGTCCACATAAATTATGATTTCTATAGAAACTGTCTGGAATCAACCCCTTTGCTAAATTCTGCCACACCATAGCCATTTCTGGTTTATAATAAGAAATAGCGAAAGATGCAAATTCTGCATGTTCTTCATTCAAACAATAACATACCAAACTCAGCAAATGCATTTCCTTCAGCCCTAAACAAGAAATAGCAGAAGGAAAGATCCTGCTCTTAGGATGTGTAATCCAAATCCTTGATCATGAAATCTAGAAAATGGAGAAACTGTAGCAAGAGTCTAAATGCTTACATTCTGTATGTTCTCAAACCCAACAAAGTTCTCCCTTCCCTTCCACAGTTGATTCCCTTAATCAGTTACAGTCACTCCTTTCTTTTCTCTGCATTCTCTTTCTCTCTTACGGTTTCCTCTTACATCAACTGCCTCCTCTAGGGCAGTTCCAATATATGAGGGAAAGAACTCCTTCCCTTAGCTTTTCCATTCCCATGTTTCTCACTCAAACATTAGACATGATGCATCCCTTGATGCACATGGAACAAGTCAAGCCATGCAATGTTCTACCCTAATATACCCAACATCATGCATTCTAGGAGTTTATAGTTGGCATGAATTAAGCTTTGTTTATTTTGTTTTATTTTTGTGCTATTTATTTTATTTACAACTCAAGAATGTCATTCACTTGATATAAATTCAGCCTTGAGCGGGTTCTCAAAGCTCATTGTTCCAAAAAAAGCAGTCTCAACGTCCGAAAACTCAGTCCTATGGTTGGGGATAAACCACACGGCCATTTATCGCCCTTAAATTAGGAGGAACCAGTGTAGGAGAAAACCCTACCTCTTTTTTCTTTTCTTTTTTTTGGCACCTACTCGTAGCTCGCGTCGATGAATAACTAATTCTCGACCTATCAACCCGGTAGTGAACTCTTTGGGAATCAGTCATTTCCTTTTCCCCTTTTTTTCCCTTCTTTCCCACGTATTTTTTTTCGTCCTCTCTTTTGTTTTCATCTCCTTTCTTTTCTTTCTTCCTTTCTTTTTTGTTTTCTCATTTCTTTTCTTTTTCTCCTTTCCTTTCTTTTTTTTTTTCCTTTCTTTTCTTTTCCTTCCCTCCACCAAATTCTTTCTTCTCTCCTAAGCTATTCCTTGGTTTGATCCAAGTGAGAGGAAACTTCCTCTCACTTTCATGATCCATGTTCCATGTGCCATGTGTCACATGGACACATGCACTAGGTGGCAAATGCCACACCACATGTCTTTCATGCCATGTGCACTCCTCAAAGCTTTCCATGTGGCATCCACATGGCCATGCCATGTGGCACCACTCCATGTGTCATTCAACACCCGTGCCTCGAAATACGTGAAATTCCGACTATCTTGGAATCTAATGAAATTCGACTTGGTAGCTAGATTTTTAGAGACAATTCCAACGGTGAAGTCTATCTTGTCATCCGAGACTTAGAAAATTTCAGGTTTTCAACTTGTACTATAGTGGCAAATTACCGTTTTGCCCTTTTTCAGAAAAATTCATTTTTCTCGAGTTTTACAAGTTTAAAGTGAATGGTCAGAAGCTGAAACATTGCCTTGGAGGACTTATAAATGAAGAACGGTCCTAGATTTGAAGAGAACACACTGCAGCAAAGTCTAGCTAAAGACATAAAACTGAGCAGCTACTTGGGAGGCAACCCAAGTAATTTTCATTTTTATTTTTCAGTTTTATTTTGTTTAATTCAATGTTTTTTGAATAGTTTAGTTGATAGAATAGTTTTGTTAGAGTTTATTTTCAACTTATGTAATCATATTTTGTTAAATTTCAGGATAATGAAGTTGTAATAAGATATTAAAGACATTTTTGAAACACTTCCAACCAAAATTAGTGGTGCAGAGTTAAGTACAAAGGGGAGTATATTTCCCTGACTTATTGTTTGAAGATAATGCACAAACTAAGTTTGGGGGAGTGTATATTTTTCTAATGTAGAAATCTCATAATAGCTTCTGTGTCCTTTATTGATTTTTTTTTAGTTTGAATGAAAATTACTATAGTATAAAGAATATTTGCTAAATTTTGAAGTGCATTGAATAGAGAAATTGTCTTTATTGTCCATGCTTGATTTGAGATGCTTAAGTTTTGTTAGATATGTATTCACAGGCATGTTTGAATTTACATAAATGAATAAAATGGCGTAAACAAGTAAAAATATTAAAGAAGAAAATTCCTTCTCAATGTCGCGACATTAACATGTCAATGTCGTGACATCACAGTTATAGAAGAGCAATGTCGCGACATCACATTTATAGATGAGCAACACCCAAAATGACATTGAGGCAATGTCACAACATCAACACTTGATGTTGTGACATAGCGTTTTCAATGTCATGACATCAAGGCAATGTCATGACATTACAATCTCAATGTTGCGAAATTGAGGTGGGTCACTTAAGAAAAATTTGTCAATGTCGCGACATCAACATTCAATGCCGTCACATCGCACTTAGGGCAAACCGTCGATTTAAAGGAACACATGAAGAGAATTTAACATCAAAACCAAATCTCTCAAGCTTTTGAGCCCTAACCTTTTTCAAATCTCTCCAAAAACAAAGCAATGTCGGACCTTAGCTCTCCCACCCTAGATGAAATCATAGAGAATATCGTTGAGAAGGTTATGAGAGAGAGGGTAGAACAAGAGAACGAGAAAAATGCTCTTGAGGAGGTTCCTAAAAAAATCAAGGTTAAGATAGAGACAAGAGAAGCCAGAGTGTTCTACTCTAACAAGGGAGTAGACGTTTTCCAGAAACACCTAGCTAAAAAGGGGTTTGTAGAGGAGAAAGTCTTCTGAGAGCTCGTAGTGCCATTCAAAAAAGAGATTGAGCGACGAGGTTATGAGACAGTGAGCTAGCACAGGGAGCTAGGGAGAAGGTCCCTGGTAAAGGAATTTTATGCCAACCTTAGAAGTGCGATATACTACGTCTAGGGAGATGTGTTAGTTTAGGAAAGGCGTCTCGACTCCCAAGATTGAGAGGAAGTAGGAGCGCTCGGGTATGAACGACTCCAGAGAAACCTTAATTTGAAGAGATTGCCAGGAGTTTACTAGAGGAGAGGAGAGTGGCAGAGGACGAAGACCATTTCCAACGCCTATTTGCAAAGAAGAGACCTTACTTAGGTAAATAAGGTCTGGTTCTATTTCATCAACTTTGCCCTCAAACCCTCCAAACATGTGTTAACAACGAGACAAGACTGTGCACTACTCTTGTATGCATTGGAAAAGGGTTATGATCTGAATGTGGGAAGGATCATTGGTAGATCCATCTGGACTATGTCGATAAAGAATTTTCACAAAAACATCCTACTGCAGTCACTCTCTCTCATCTGAGAAATTATCTAGTGGTGACAGAGGAAGGAAACCGGTACCTAAAAGCCTCCCCTCTCACTCTTACTAGAATCACCAAAGGTCCAGTAGAGTGTAAAGAGGGTGAGAAAAGAGAAAAAGGGAAAAAGAGAAAAATGGCAAAGGCAGTAGAAGTGCTTAGGAGCTTGATCCCTCTGTTGGCTTGGCTAAAGGGAAAGGGACTCCAATGAAAGCGGAGGTTTCGACGGCCTATTCAGAGCAACCGGTGCTCTCCCCCACTAATGAAGAAATAGTATTAACTCAAAGAAAAGATGAAAATAGAGGCAAGCAAAGAGTTAAAGCTGTAAAGAGCAGCAATTCTAAGCTACTAGAGATGATGAAGGAAATAACAGAGGAAATGAGAGGTAGAGATGAACAACTTAAGGATGAGCTAAGGTGGAGGGACAACCACCAAGAGGAGGAGAATAAGAAGAGAGAGAACAGTCTAATGGTAGCCCTCCAACAAAGAGATGATGAGTGGAGAGAGGAGCTAGCTGAAAGAGATAGAGCTCTTAGATATGATTTTAAGGAGAGTGAGAAAGCATTTAGAAATGAACAGCTAAAGAGGGACCAGGAGTTGTTGAAAATCCTGGAGGTCAAGGAGAAGGAGATGGAGCAGAATCTACTCCAAAAAGCATATGCCTCTAGGTATTTATACAAGGAGCATCAAAAGGATACCAAGGTAACACTCCAGAAAAGAGATGAAGAAATTGAAGCTACCCTCAAGTTCAGGGAGAAGCTATGGACAGAAAGCCTGGATATGGTTAATGCTAACCTACTTAAGATGTACAATGCCCAGGGTGAGTTTGAGGGAGCCTTGAATTATGTTGGGTTAATACAAAATGAGATGATAAGGCAAAATGTTATCACTCAAGGGTGGTACTTCCTCAACAAAGGAGACAACTCAATTGCACTAACACAACCCCCAATCCCTGACTTCACTCTCTCTAATGCTAGTTATAAATGCGAACTTGTAAATCCCAAATTCTACGAATACCAAAGAAAAAAGAAATGAACTCACTGTATCTCTCTATAATTCAGTCTTTTGTACATGAGCTTCAATTTATACATGAATATGAATTTGAAAATTTGTGTACAAGTGTCTCTTTCTTTTCTTCTTTTTCTTCTATGGCTTTCATTTCGATTTTAAATTGTGCAATAAGTCAAGAAGAATTCGTTGGGAAATTTTAGTTGCTTTGTTGAATAATTGAGAATTCAGTTTTACTGAATGCATAAGTGTTGATATGAAAAGATAAGAAGGCTAAAATAACAATCATTGAAATACCTAAAGCATGATCCCGGAGCAAAAATAAAAAAAGCGAATTTACGAGACACTATACAAAATTGTGCTTTGGTTGAAGATTTTTGGGGGGGTTTTCATTCTAATAAAATCAATGATTGTTTGTTTGGTTGAATTGGGAGAACTTGTTGAACTGTTTGTGTCATTGATTGATGAAGAAATGAACTAAAATGCTGGATCAAAATAAACTTTTAAGTTGAACAATGACACATCAATCTGTAAATGAAATTGGGCTGAATGAATGGAACAAATTTTAAGTTGTGATGTCAATGATAAATAAACTAATTTTATTTTTTAGATTCTAAAAAAATCGAAATTGAAATCAATGTTAATAAGGCTTTTAATTCTAGTTGATTCTTGGATAGTCTGGTCGAGTAATGATGGCCCAAGCGACACATTGGTCATAGTACATGGCGATTGATAGCAGGTTGGAACACCTTATTAGACTGACCATCATTAAATCATAAGGTCCTAGAACTTGTTATATTATTATTCAAGGTGAAATCCTAGGCATTACAACCAGCATGAAATGATTTAAGCCATCCTTGGATAGTTTGTGCCTTTCAAAGCCTACCCTTTGATATGCTTATATGCATATACCATAGTACATTATTTGAACCTAAATGACATTTTCATTATCAAAGCCACAATGAAAAACCTTAACCCTTCCTTAAAATCTGAACTTGCAGCAAAGAACCCTGAGTTTGCCAAAAACTGCAAAGTAAATGCAGCAAAAATGAACAAAAGGACAAGTTTAAGGGAGCAAAATTTTGAAAAAGAGAAAAGAATGAGAACTAAGGATGACGAAGAAAAATAAGTTGGAAAAATATGTACAAAAGAGGTGCACAACAAAAACTGAGAAGCTGAAAAATATGCGTAGTTTCAAGGAGGAGTGAGTTTTTCCTTGTAGCCTGCTTCCCTTGAGCAATTAAGTCTTTAGGGGGTGTTCTACACCAAGTACCCTAATGCCAACTGGTATGGGAGTTGTTGACCCAAAGCTTGTCAAGGGGTAGTAGAAAGCTTAAGAAGGCAACACATTGCACAGCCAGACGAAACCGACATGACGGGAGAAAATAGCTTTTGGGCGAGGCGAAATTGAAACAAAAAGTGTAGAAAGAAAAAGCCACAATGGGAAATATAAAGAAAGATGCACCGAATCAAGTTTGGGGGTACTTTTGAAAGAAAAAAGTTTTGATTAGAAATAAAAGGATGAGCAGTTAGACTGCAAAATACCAAGAAAATGTATGTAATTTAGGTGAATTTGAACCTAAAATGTCCAGTTATCTACTTTCAGTACGGAAGTGAGCTTAAAGTCATCATACTGACCATTTTTACATTTAATTTTTCATATCAAATGAGACAATTACTTTGCGAAATGTGAAGAAACTACGCCCATCTGGTTATTAGCGAGGTAAAATGGAAGAAGAAGAAATGCGGTAGAAAATGCGAAATAAGTGGAATAAAGTGCGGTCAGATAAGGCGGGCGAAGCGAAAAATGGTTGAGGTCATTGATGCGGTTTTGGGGTTTACCGATCAGATACGAAGTGTGACATCGGGAACAAGCGAGTTGAGACTTGTGGAGCCATGGCGATGATCATCGCGATTCAAAGGGATAGATGTCCGACAGGCGATCAAAGGAAATATACACGTGGGGACAAGATTGAAATGACGGGGAATCGGACAGTTTCCGACCAATGGCCTGAGTCGCGACATAAAGGCAGTTAGAAAGCGTAAATGACTTAAGTTGATGTCCACGACGTGGGATGATGTGACATCGAGCTGACCGGTTGAAAGCCCCGGAGAACTAAGGCGATGTCGGCGACATGAGATCGAAGTCGTGACATCGAGCGACCGGATCAATGATCTGAGCCATAAAGAGGAATGTGACAGATATTGAAGTCGCGACAACGCGAACAACGGTTCACAGCCTCACGGTTCTTTAAGATGATGTCACGACGAGAGATTGATGTCGGCGACATCCAAAGGCGCGTTTTATCGATTGAAACGCGGATGACCGGCCGGTGCGACAAGATATGGCATCAGCGACATCGGTTAAATGTCGAAACACCGCGAGAGCGTGAAGATATCCGCGACAAAATGGTGATGTGCGTGCAGAATCTTGTCCCATTGCAGCCTGGCCGTGAGGTACTGGCGATGAAGTGATGTGGCGACGGTGATGTCCGCGACAAGGAAGCGAAGTGCGACTTGAGCTTTGATGACAGGCTGGATGCTCCGTCCTGGTGGGGCTACATTGGGTTCAGGGCCCAGTGAGGAACCTGTAAATATCGACTATCGACTCATGAAAGCGACTTGGCGACCCACGAGCGAAGATGCGGATGGTGAAAGCTCATTTCTTTATTTTCTTTCTTTTTCTTCTTATTTTTTTATTCCCGTCGTTTTAGACGATTATGTTCTCGTATTTTATTTTTTTGCCCCATTGTATTTTCCTGAAGTGGATGTTATCATTTGAGATGAAGTGAATCTGAGTCCAATTCTTTTCAAATTACTACAAGGAATGACAAGTTGAGACAAATTTCTGGAATTCGATTGTTCGGTTTCAAATTGCGATTATTCTTATGATCGGAGAATCTTTGTGTCGTGTAATTCGATAATTAAAGTCCGGCTTCATTAAAGTGAACATGATAGTCGAATTTATCTTTCACGTAGTTGTTTGACAATTTAATTTCGGTTAATGGGTACTTATGGTTTTGAGTTTATTGTCTTGGGATCTGAATATGGAGTTTCTTATACCCGTTAAGATTTGTGTCATTGCTCGATTTGAGGAGGTCCTCACAGGTGACACAGGGAAGACATTCCTGAGAGTAATGTACATTTCTTTGAAGGTATACTAACCTGCTATTAAGGATCTTTTGAGCTTTGTAAGTTCACTTAGATAAATCCTCTTCTCACTTGAAATCAAGAGCGAGTTAGGAATAGGTTATCTATTTAAACAAGCAAGGACTACCTCAGTTAGGATATTTGGAGCAATCCAGTGTTATGAGATCTAATCAAGGAAAGGTTGATCTATTCTAATTTCGAGGAGAAACGTCGAAGTTATATCCTTGCTTGACCAAGTAACTTGAGACTGGGTTACAGTCCATAAAATAATTATGAAGTATTACCAAATCTCAATTTAGAGTCCTGTTCACGTGAGATTGCTCATTCTGTTAGAGACCGGGTCGGATATTGAATAATGAAATGTGGAGTGTGGAGAGATCATTTTTTCTGTGCCTTATAGAATGAATTTTGAAGCGGAGATAATCAAGAAATTTTATCAGGGTAACTACGAGAATCGATAGTTCACTATCCTTTGTTTCTATTGATGTGTCCTACGGGGACCAACTATTAGTGTTAGGTTCTTTATTAGAAATTCATTATTCTTTATTCTTTATCATAATCCTTTGGATAGTTCAGTTATTTTCCTTTTGTTCTTTCAATTTTCCAGCATCTGAATGCTGGATCCTATTATCATTTTTTGTCGTCCAAATAGTATGAAAATTGAGTAGTCGAGAATTAGTTGATTAAAATTCTCTTGAGATCTATTGGATGAAATATCATTAATCCATTTTATTACCCAATAGACTGTGCACTTCTTGAGAATATCAAACCAAAACCAAACTTTGAAAATGATTTACTTTAAGAGATTGGTAGTTTATATAGTATAAAATCAACGAAGTTTTTGGCGCCATTCTTAGGGATTGAACAATAGTCCTTTGGTAATAGTGACATAAATTTAATATGTGTTCTTTGGTTTTGATTATAACTCAAATTTTATAGTGCCGTTGCGGGATTAGTTAATGGTCCTTTGGTAATGTCATAAATTTATATATGTGTGTTTGGATTCGAGTTAGCAAGTTTTATGCGTAGATTCTTAGTGATCGAAAAATTTTATAAATAATATTCGGATGAAAGAAAATACTAATTGGACATTTTTAAAAGAAAAGAACAAATAAGCGATTCTAATGGTGACTCTTGTAGCCCATGACCCTTAACAACCATATTGAAAATGTTTGTTGATTGAAATTTAATCCCCATTGATGCGAGTGTACTTTGATTTCGAAGGCGGCTCATCGACCATGAAAGCGGATAAGGATTAGGCAGTTAGTAGCTAACAAGAATGTCGACCAAGAACCTCCAAAGGAGCATGACACTATGGAGAATTTATGGAATTCATTCATCCCACTAAGTAATATTTAGCAATGAAACGACTGACAATCAATGCTAATAATTTTGAACTCGAACCAGCACTGATAACCATGGTCCAACAGCATCAGTTTTCTGGTCATCCCACTGAAGATCCAAACGAGCACCTGGGAAGATTCCTCAGGATGGCTAATACTGTTAAGTTGAATGGTGTGGAGCCAGAAGTTGATAATTCACGAGTTATTCCCATTCTCTTTTCACAGATATGGTACATGACATGGTTTAACTCCTACCATATGAATGTCACTTACATGGAAGGAGCTAATGAAACTATTTCGACAAATTCTTTACTCCATCCCTTCCTTGGACAAGAAGAAGTACTAATTCCAAACATGGAAAGTGAGAACAAGTATCGGATAGGAAAGATCTTCTTTGACCACAGCATTGGCTCATTTGAATTTTAGGAAGAGAAATCGCGGAAGTGAAGAGAGCAAAGGAATGTGATGGACAAATTGTCGACCAATAGAATGAAATTTGGATTTCATCTTGCATTGGTTGAATGAAGGAAGTCGACTAAAGCTAAAAGCAATGAGTTGTGGAAAGAATAGAGATTACCTTGAAGAAGAATCTAAAATCACATTCGAATGTGATATAACATATTTGGAATAAAAGGGGAGTCTCTCTCATTCCTTTCTCTATCTTTATTACATTGAGTTGGCAGAGTAATTGTTAAGGTTTTATGTTTAGAGTAGCATGATTGCAAGTTTGGGAATTTATTTTTATCTTGCATGAAATGCGTAGATATGAGAAATAATAGAAATTGTCAATTTCACGCGCCCGTAAAATAAATTGAGTTGTGGTTGTTTTGAGTGACATTGAACAAACGTGATGTGCCACTAAGTTGGATTCTATGTTTCTTGTTTTGAAAGACATAACACGGGTTCGAGAGGGTTGACCCGAGGATGTGAGAGAATGAGAGATAATAAGTGGAAAAGAAAGCCAAATTGATGAAATTTAGTCATGCTTAGAAATAAAGACATTCGTCATAACTTAGAAACCTTCCGATAACGTAACTAGTGCTCATGTATGGGCTATTTTGCTGGTTAATGTAGTAACTGTGGTGTCAAACATTAAACCTAATGTCTAGTTTCATTCAAGGTCCATGGAACTACAATTCAACCCAAATTTTTTTCAATTTATGCGATAATAAATAGTAATAAATACGTAAATGCAAACTATCTCTTGATCTAATCGCTTGTGGAATATTCTCGCTTTTCAAAGAGCATAATCGAGGAGAATTATGAGATTCAAAGAGAACGATCCAAATTCTAGAAAAAAGCCAAAATCGGGTTGAAAATATAAGAAGTGGACAAGAATTGATGAATCTCATTTAATTTACAGAAAATTGAAGGAAATTATAAATGACTTTATTCTTCCCAAGAGACGCAAATACTATAAAAAGGATGGGAGAACAAGGAATTAGAAACAAGGTAAATAATGAAGGAAAGGGAGAATGAGAGAGTGAAGAGTCCAAGGATGAATTCGGCTGTTTTATGAATGTCGAGCTCTGAAAAACAAACCAATTCCACTACGTACCATAAAACATTGTTTCACCCGTAAAAGTCGCGGATGGAAGGAATATGGATTAAGCTAGAATCCATCAACCAAGAAGCTCCAAAGAAAAAGGTAGAAGCAAATTTCAATTTGTCGCGACCTAATCTTTGTTAATGGCCGACCGCCTCATTAGGAGCCTGTCCGAGAACCAAATTTCGCGGGGATGCAAACTGAGAAAAGATAGAATTTTGTGAGCGTGATGAACTTAGTGAAAATGCTTGTAATTGAAACAAATTTCGAACAATATTGGAAGTCCTTTGATATTTGAATAAAATTATGTTGATTTTTACAAATTGGTTGATCATGATGTGTGGATCAGGTTTCAGACTAGTTTATTTTCGGTTAGAATCAAATAACATTTATGTTCGCTCAATTTATCTGAAAAGAATGGAGAATACGAATGATGAAACCGGAACTAAGAGTATGTACCGCTTTTGTTCAAGTTCGCCTTGGGTTGAAAAACTCGAGAAATTGGTTAATTCGATATAACAAAGTACTCATTAATGTAATTAGACAAGGAATAAACACAAGTCTTGATGAAATAATACACTTCTACACAAGACTTTGAAACTTTGACTGAAATTAGGAAAAATTTCTGGGAATTCAGAATTTGTAATCCACAAACCCTAGAACTTAGTTTGAATATTGATTGAGGCGAAATCCTAGTTGAAAACAACCGACAAAAAATGATACGTGTGCCATTATCGAACAGCTGAAGCTTTTCCACCACCACTATGTATATGCTTTTGCATGTACACCTTTAGTCCCCGAATTTGGAGCCACGATATTCCATGTCTTCAAAATAAGCCAATGAAAAGCCCAAGCCATCCTTTTTATCGCTAAAACTTCCAAGAAAGAAACGAAGTGATGACCCAAGAACTCAAAAAGGAGAGGAAAGAGATGAAGCCTGGGGGAGCCTGAATAGGGAAAGGCAAAAGAGACGCATGCAGAAGTGAAGGAAGAGAGATCGAAGACAGAAAATACAAAAGGAAAGAAAGTTGAAGAATAGTTTTTGTCTTCAGGCCTAACTCTCTTGAACAATTAAGTTCTTAGGGGTGTTTCAACACCTAGTACCCTACGCCCTATCCGGTATGGGAGCTACTAACCCAAAGTTCGCTAAGAGTGTTAGAAAGCCTAAAAAGACAAAAACATAGCATAATTCCTAAGGGGCGATTAGAAGGAAAAATTTCCCAAAAAAAAAAAAAAAAAAATCGAATTACAGAAGAGAATTGTATATACAAAATTTTTGAAAAGAAGAAATTCATAGAATCCCAAACATAAAGTTTGGGGGAGTTTTTTTTTTAAGGAGGAAATAGCAGTTGGGGAGAAAAGAAAAAGAGTTTGGGTAATCTCAACCTAAAAATTCCATTCATCCTACCCTTTTTACCCAAGCCTAACATTACAAGCCAAAAGACCTGATTGATTTTGAAGTTGGAATCACCTACTATTAGGGGTGGAGATCAATATGAAAACAAGCATATGGGACTTTAACAAACAATTTTAAGAAAACTCCTTAAGATTTACTAAAACCAAGAAGAAGTTGAGAAGGATTGCTGACCTGCACACACACACGGAGTAAGACTTGATAAATAAACTGTGTAAATACATTAGTTTATCAAGAAATTTTGTAATAAAAGTATACCATGCTTTATTCTTCATCTAAAAATCGAAGCTTGAATTAACAAATATATCTTTAGTTCTAGATTAGAAAAAGTAGACAGATAAAGGATGAAAAACAAAACGTAAAAATGTCCTTCTTGTTTGAGGACAAACAATTCTTTTCTTTTCTTTTGCTTGAGGACAAGCAAAACTTTAAGTTTGGGGGAGTTTGATGAGCTTAAAAGTCATCTATTTTTAGTCCATTTTTCTGTTTAATTTTCATATCAAATGAGACAATTACTTTGCAAAAATATGAAGAAACTCACCCATCTGTTATTAGCAGGTAAAATGGAAGAAAGAAGAAAATGCAGTAGAAAAATGCAGAAATAAGTGGAATAAAAGTGCAAATAATGGCAGAGCGTAAAACGAAAAGAATCACGAGTCATTGATGCGCTTTGGGGTTTACTTACAAATTCGGGGCCATGAGGTCGCAACATCGAACAAGCAAATGAGACTCGGTGGAGCCATGGCGATGTCGCTGACAAGGGATAGATGTCACGCACACCAGAGCACCAAAGGAAAGATACGCGGGGGGGACAAGATTGAAGCAAGCAAATCGATGATTTCACGGCAACACGCCAAGTCGCGAAGACCAAGACAAGTTGAAAATCGCGAATGATTTCGGTTGATGTCGCTGACAGATCGAGGTCGCGACATCGTGGCAAACGCCTGAAAAGCCCCGTGAGAACTAAGTCGATGTCGCTGACATGATCGGGGTCGACATCGTGAAATCCACTCAGATCAATGATGCAGAGCCATAAAGAGATGTCGCGACAGATATTGAGGTCGCCGATAACATGAACAAACAACCGCATTGAAGCCTACTGGGTTTCTTAAGATGATGTCGCGATTAGTACTGATGTCGCGATGATCCAAGATTACCGCCTGAAGACTGCATGACTTGAGCCGAGGTCGCGATACAAGATCACGCCGCGACATCGGAGAGAACAATCGAAACCCGCCAAGACGCGGAAGATGTCGACAGATGGTGATGTCGCTGACATCAAGAATGACCAAATCAAGGCTACATACGTTAGTGTCAGGTCGCGACGCGGAAATTGATGTCGCTGACATCGGCGATGTCACGATAAGGAAACTCGGGTCGCCGACGGAATGTGCTGATTCTGGGCCCGGATACTCTTAAAATCCACGCAGTTACATTGGGATTAGGCCCAAGGAACCCTTATAAATACGCAGCTATCCAACTCCAGAAAGCAACAAGGCCACGCACGAGAGGTCCGATAGTCGAAAAGCTCATTTTCTTTTATTTTCTTTTCTTTTTTCTTCTTATTTTTTTATTCCCGTCGCTTTAGAGCAGATTATGTTCTCGCATATTTTTATTTTTTCGCCGTATTTTCCTCGAACTGGATGTTATCGTTTTGAGATGAAGTCGAATGCGTATCTAATTTCTTTCAAATTACTACTGAATGTTTGAAGTTCGCATTAAATTTCTCTGAATTGATTGTTTCAGTTTCAAATTGCATATTCTATGATCGAGGAATGATGTATCGCGGTAATTCAAGAATTGAGGAATCCAGCTTCCATTATGAACATGATAGTCGAATTTATCTTTCCCCAGAAGTTGCTTACAAGAGCTTGTTAATTTCCTTAAAATGAATTTACTCGGCTTCGGGGTTTATTGTTTTGGGATCTGAATATCAGTTTCTTATACCCGTTAAGATTTGCGTCATTGCTTTGATTTCAAGGAGGTCCTCTGAGTGACACAGGGAAGACATTCCTGAGAGTAAATGTGCATTTCTTAAAGGTATACTAACCCTCGGCTATTAGGATCTGAAATTAGAAGTTCACTTAGATAAATCCTCTTCTCACTTGAAATCAAGAACGAAGGAATGAGTTATCCATTTAAACAAGCAAAGAGTTCACCCCTCAATCTCGGATAGCAGGGCCAATCCCGCGGTTAGCCGAGACTCCAATCAAGGAAAGGTTGATCTATTCAATTTCGAGGAGGAGCACCGAAGTTGTATATCCTTGCTTGACCAATAACTCGGAGCTTAAGGGTTACAGCCATAAAATGGGTATGAAGTATTGCAAAAGAAAAATATCCGCACTAGGAAGTCCTCGTTAAAAGTAGTTATCTCATTCCCGTGAGATTCGAGAGAATCGTGTCGACATTAGATAATGAAATGTGGAGTGTGGAGAGATCCAACCGCACTACAACGCCTTGACAGATTTTGAAACTCGGAGATAATCAAGAAATTTTGATTTAGTGCACCACGTGAACTTATAGTTCACTATCACCGGCTTCTATTGATGTGTCCTCTCGAGGATAACTATTCGCATTCGGCTTCTTTTATTAGAAATTCATTATTCTTTATTCTTATCTTTCAAGATGTTGATAGTTCGGGCTTATTTTCCTTTGTTCGTTTAATTTTCCAGCACCTTAATGCCGGATCCTATTATCATTTTGTAGGTCCAAATAGGCATGGAAATTGAGTAGTCGTAGTTGATTTAAAATTTTGAGATCTCTGTGGATCGACATTCGATTCTTAAATCCATTTTATTACTTGTCGACCTGTGCACTTGCAGAATATCAGACCAAAACCAAACTTTGAAAATGATTTACTTTAAGAGATTGGTGGTTTATATAGTATAAGATCAACAAGTTTTTTTGGCGCCATTGCCGGGGATTAGACAATAGTCCTTTGGTAATAGTGACATAAATTTGTATGTGTTCTTTGGTTTGGTTAACAAGTTTTATGGCGCCGTTGCCGGGGATTAGTTAATAGTCCTTTGGTAATAATGTCATAAATTTGTATATGTGTGTTTTGGTTCGGTTAACAGTACCCTAGCCATACATTACAAACTTAAAAGACCTATTTGATTATGAGAATTGTATTATGCCTACATTAGTGGAGAATGATATGACCAACAAGACTATGGGACCTAAGTCACTCTAAAGAGAATATACCATTCTGGATAGTGAATCTCATAAGGCTACCAAATATGCAAATTAGTCATAAATGGAAGACCAACACACACTCACTGGATCAAGAACTGTAACTATATGAATTTTATGCTATATTAAATTATCTAAATTGAAAATTTTTAGAATCCTAAAAAGGAAGCTTAATTAGAATTGATATCACAATTGAAATGCTACCGAGGCCAAATTGCTGATTTGATCGAAAAGATGATTGAAATGAAAAATGTCCTTAAAAATCAATTTTTATTGTTTGAGGACAAATAAATAGTCGTTTCGTTGCTTGAGGACAAGCAAACCTTAAGTTTTTGGGAGTTTGATGAGTCTAAAACTCATCTATTTTTAAGCCTAATTTTCATGTATTTTTAAGGCTTAAAAGTACAATTTAATTTAAAATCATGAAGTATTCACCCAGATTTATGTTTTACAGGAATTTAAGGAAAAGAAGCAAAAATCAACACTATACAGCAAAAGAGCAATGTCATGACATCACCACGACATTGCCGCAACATCAACTCAATGTCACGACATCGGGTGATCATTGTCACGACATCATGTGGAGAGTGTCATGGCTTTTACTTCAATGTCGCGTCATCACCGCGACATCGGTTGAAGTGGAAAGAGCAGAAAACACCAATGTCACGACATCACCATGACATCGACACTCAACATCAATAGCATCACAAGAGCAATGTCACGACATCAGAACCTAGCCTAAACAGTCAATCAACATCAAATAGTCAATGTCGCGACATCAAATCAGAGCAACCAAGGCTAAAACACTAGAGACATCACATTTACAATGTCGCGACATCGACACTCAGCATCAGCAACATCATAACAATGTCGCGACATCGCCAAGACATTGCAAACAGAGGCAAAACATAGCAGCAATGTCGCAACATCGCCACGACATCACAATGGACTACAGCACCTAAGAGCAATGTCGCGACATCATAACTCAATGTCCCGACATTAGAATATGGCCACAATAGCAACATTGTAATGTCGCGACATCATATCTGGGCAGCAAAGGTTGAAACATCATATCTTCAATGTTACGACATCACCACGACATTGCTACGACATTGACTAGTCACTCATAATTCAGAACTGCCCAAGCAAACTTTCAATGTCGCGAGATCAAATTCAACCCACGACATAGCAGTATCGATGTTATGAAAATGTCGTGACATTTATATGACATCAGCACTAGGGCAGGATTTTTCTTGGGCTTTTCGAAAGTCGTGATACTCGCCTCGTTTTTAGGGTTCAAGGCCTGAGACTATAAATAGGAACTCCTTGGGAGCAGTGCGGCAGCTTCCAACTGCTTTTCGTCTAGTTTTGTGCTTTTTGAAATAACTAAATTCTCATTGTAAATAATTTTCTTTTTATTTTCTTTTTATTTTAGTTTTGTTTCTACATTTATTTATTTTTCTTTATTTTTATTTTTTTTTAGGATTAGAGTAGTATATTTGAGCTGAATTCCAAGCTAGATTGATTGTAAATCGATACTTCATTTATGTTTGAATTTTAATGAAATCTTGAAATTTTTCTGGAATTTGTTCTACTTCAGTTTTGATCAAAATTTCAATGAATTTTTTTGATCAACTAATCATTGTTATTGATGATCCAGATATGGAAGGCTAAGTTCCCTCTAGGAAGAGTTTGCTATTTTGATTATTGTTTGTATTATTTTAATGTTGTTTTATGAATTAAAACTGGAATGATTTAATTGATATTGCTTTTACATTGAGCTATTCGGAATATTAGTTTTCTATACCCAGAAAGAGTTATATATGTGCTCTGATTTCCAGGATCCCCATGAGTGACATAGGGATGTACGACCTGAGGGTAATGAGCAGTCACTTAGGGGTATGTTGAACTGATATTCATTGAACTAATGAATTCTAAAGATAACTTTGATACATCACTGGTGATGATCTAACCTCTCACTTCTAGGTTCCCTCCTGGGTGACAGGAGGAGTGTGTTCCCGAGGAATAAGATCTGCCTACTGATCTATCAGCTTAATCTTTAGAGGTTCACCTCAACCGGGTAGAATAATCTCAAGCCTATGTTAGCTAAGATTCTAATCAAGGAGAGAGGGCATTTTAGTCAAATTGATGGCTAAGGTACCAATTATGTTGGAGAGGGATTGCATTATCTTGTTGATGAGTCAAAAACTCATTGATTTTTAATCCATTTTTCTGATTAGTGTTACAAGGTAATTACTTATTATTATGTAGGAATATGGAGATTTTACCAAATTTATATCTTGCAGATTTTTATAGAAGAAGCTGCAATTCTAGCAAGAATCCAGAAGAAAATGGGATCAATGACCAAGCAGCTAGGTCGCGATAGACAATTGAGGTCGAGATAAAGAATTCATCAATTCAGCAATTTTTAAGTCATGACCTGATTGATAATGTTGCGACAACTTTGTAAAACAACGGCTTCAAGCGTGTCACGACATCCTGGTGATTAGTCGCGAGAGAGAAAAATTTAAGACTGCACAAACGACGTCGCGACAGAGAACCGAGGTCGCAACATCGAAAGAAGATAACTAAGGTCATAACAGATAATTAAGGTCACAACGAGGAATGGATGGATGAATGAGCTGACAAGGTCTCTATCAAAAAATTGATGTTGCAACAAAAATATAAGCTAAAGACACCAATCGAGGTCGAGACAAGGATTTCATGTCACGACATTAAAATGAGTTGAACAGTTAAAACATGTTGTGACTAAGTTTGAGCAACTGCGACAAGAACAAGGTAAGAAGGGCCACCTCTAGGTTGTGACCAGAAAAAGAAGCTGAATTGAGTAGAAACTATTGTGACTAAAAAATAAGGTTGTGACAATATTGGTATCAAGGAAGGTCGCAACATGCTTTTGAGGTCGCAACTGGAATTGCAGTAAGAAAAGAAACGACCTTGTCGCGACCTAATTCCCAAGTCGCGATAAGAAAATAAACAGATCAGCGGTTTTGAGTCGCAACTTGCATGAAAGCATAAAACAAGAAATGATGTCGCAACATGAAAGGGAGGCTATGACCAAGGATCAAATTAGCTGACAATAGAAATTGTGTCATGACATGGAATTGTGGTCGTGACACAGAATTCAGTTAAAGGAAAGACAGTCGGGTCGCGACATGAAATTATGGTTGCAACACAAACACTTGGAGACCAGAAAAAGTTATCGAGATGAGGATCAAAGTGGCTAGCAATAGAAACGGTGTTGCGCGACAAATAAACTTGGTCACGACACATAATTCAGCAAAGGAAGAAAAAGCCAGGTCGCGACATAAAATTGTGGTCGCGACACAAATACCTGGAAACAAGAAAATGTGGTCACAACAAGAGTCATCATTACTGGCAACTAAACATGGTCACGACGCAGCAATTCAAGTCGCGACTGCAGCATGATGATTCTCAGGAAAAATGCTTAGTAAAAGCAAACAACAGGATTTCCAAGTCATGACACACATGACAAAACAAAAGAGTCAAGGGGTAGTCGCGATAAGAAATTCATGTCATGACAACTAACTGAAGAAAACTGCAAAGAAAAATGTCGTGACAGAGGATATCAGGTCGCAACTCGATATTGCAAAAACAAGGCATAAGAATGTTGCGACAAGCTTCTAGAGGACACGACATACCTAACAAGTCGCAACAAGCTTCTGAGGTTGTGACCTGAACGGCGAGCTGGGCCATTAAAATTGGGGAAATCCACTTGGAGCCTTGGAATCAAGCCCAATAGCTGGATGTGTATAAATAGGCGTCATTGCGTTAGGGAGAAGGAGCTCTTCCGGAACCCACATCCTTGGAGGATTGAAGAAGACTCACTTGTATATTTTTAGAATAGATTAGTTAGAATCGTTTCGATTTTTTTTGGATCTGAACAAGAAATCTGTTTTAAATGGTGAAGCTGGATCAAATCGTTCTATTTCTTTTCCAATTACTGCCTGAAATTAATGAAATCTAGACAATTTCTCGAATTCAGTTCTTTCAGTTTATTATAGTTACAATGGACATTCTTGATCAATACTCCATTGTTGATTGTGATTCAGTTTTTGAGAAGCCTAGCTTCCATTGAATTGGACCTGTTGTTAGTTATAGTCTTTTCTACATAAATTAGGATGCACTTCCTAGATCGGGGATTTCATTTGATCGATGTTGTTCTGAATTGATTTTGCTTGTTCCTAATAGTAGTGTATTTCCATACCTTTCAAGGACTGTTTCATGCTTTGATTTCCAGGAGGCCCTCTAAGTGACATAGAGATGGAGATTCCTAAGAGCTTTGAACATTCAATTTGTGGGTATGCTAGACTACTATTGATGAGCTAAAGAGCTCTGAAAGTTCACTTCGATAAATTCCAATTCACTCATAGTTGAAGTTGAAGGGGATTATTTATCAATTTAAATAATCAAAGATTTCACCTTAATCTTATGGAAAAAGAAAAATCCATCAGATATAAAGGATGAGTCATCAACCATTTTGTAGAGGTTTTGCAATGACCCAGACTTGGGATGCAATAAATCTGCAGTCTTAAGAAATGGGTATGAAGTATTGAAAAAGAAAAATACCTAGATCTTATAAAGAGTGTTCTGAATACAAGTAACTGATTAGATCCTTATCTTTGAAAGAAGCAGGGACCCCTAATTAGTGAATTATGGAGAAATTCAAGTTGCATTTTTAGGCATCTTTGACAAATTAAGATCCAAAATCAGGATTGAGAAAACAATGGATTAGAATGCAAAAATTGGTTGTTTCACAGTAGTTCCATAGCAGTGTCCATTTCTAATAGAGAACTAATTCAGTCAAGTTATTTATTTGTTTTAATTCAAATTTTAGTTTAATTAGATAATTATTATATAGTATTATCTTATCTTTCAAATTCCAATTTTCAAACCATCACAAGGAGCGCAAATAGCGGGATCTCGAAAGTAGTTGGGGTAGTTGATTTCAAATTCTTGTTAATTCCTTCTAGGGAATGATATCTGACTTCATAGTCCATTTTTTACTACTTGTATGAACTCGTGCACTTGTAAGGAGCCACAGACTAAAACCCATTTATAATTCCAAAACATAAAATCAGTTTTATTCATTTTTAAGCAACTTCATTCCAATTTGACATAGTTGCAAGAAAAATGTAAGGCTCCTGTATATGTGTTAAATTAAGGTGTTTAGTCTCTATATAAAAAAAAGGCAAACAAGTTTTATGGCATCGTTGCCGGGGATTG
This sequence comes from Tetrastigma voinierianum, assembly GCA_016808115.1. NCBI lineage: Eukaryota > Viridiplantae > Streptophyta > Magnoliopsida > Vitales > Vitaceae > Tetrastigma > Tetrastigma voinierianum. The sequence continues at coordinate 968,795 of JAEQBH010000138.1, read as the reverse complement.
AAAGGATTTGAATAAATCAATATTCTGGCAAAATATAGAAATGCTAATTTGTACATTTTTCTTTGTTTCATAAAAGAAATTCACAAAACAAGCTGAAGAATACGTGATAAGCTACCGATCTTAGAGAGCTTAAAGGATATATGATTTTTAATACCTCTATTTCCACTAATCTCAATATGTTTCCATTTCGTGAAGTTATTACGCAATGTGAAGCCGTAATCAGATCTGTTTCCCTTTGATATTGAATTGGAAAGAACATTGAGGAACTTGGCCAAGGTCATGCGTAAAACACTCATGGCAGATGAAAGAATGGGTCAGACAGTGGAACAAGAAATAGCAGCAAAAAGGCCTCCGATGCAAGATACAATGGAGGATTTCTAGAGACCAGTTATCCAAGAAGAATATTCAACAGTTAGACAACCTGCTATAGAGGCTAAAATTTTTGAGCTAAAATCAGCACTGATCACCAAGGTGCAACAAAATCAATTTATAGGCCACCCTATTAAAGATCCTAATGAGCACATAAGCATATTCCTCAGGATGGCCAACACAGTTAAACTAAACGGTGTGAGACTAGAGGTGATCAAACTACATCTCTTTCCCTTTTCCTTAAGAGATTGCAATTAGATGGGAAAGAATCACAACATATGGCTCAGTTAATACATGGGAAGAATTGGTGGAGGCTTACCTAGGCAGATTTTTTCCCCCATAACTCACAACAGAAAGAAGAAGGGAGATCATTGTGTTCAAACAGGGGGAGGATTAAAATTTATATACTGCCTGGGAAAGGTACAAAAGGCTGTTAAAGAGGTGCCCTATGCATAGCATAGACCTAACGACCCAATGGATATTGTCTACCACTCCTTGAATGGTACCTCAAAGGGTATTATAGATGCAGCTTGTTGTGGGGCATTTAAGAGCATAAGTGAAGAGGAAGCAAAGTAGCTGATAGAAGACCTAGCCAAATACAACATGAAAGCTCCATCTGAATTTTCAGGAAGCAACAGCAGAGCAAAGGGGAGTGGGGCATTGAGCTCAATAAAATGATTGTTATGGAAGCAAAACTTGATGCAATAATGCACAAGTTGGGGAATCAAGAGAAAAGAATGCACTATGTTCATGAAATTGGAGCAGTGGGAAGAGATGGAATCAGAAGAAGTGATGAGGGACCAATTGAAGAGGATCCCTATCAAGTTGAGGAGGCCAATTATTTGATTGAACAGAGAAGCTACCATTTCAAGCCTAACCCCAACTTTCTCACACACTACACACCAACACTGAGGGGCCATGAGAACTTCTCATATGGTGGAGGAGCATCACAGGGCCCAAGACAGGGGCAAGGTTTTCAGCAAGGATATAATCCACCAAGGTTCCAACAGCAGCAATAGCAAGGACAGAACATAAATGAATATCAAGGTCAAAAGAGGGCTCAATCCTTTGAGGAACTTAGGAACAAGTTGCAGTTCATGGACAACAAAAGCCGGCTTAAAACCACCATGAACAAAAATTTGCTGAATTGGAAACTTTTAAATCTAACACACAAAATTTTCAAGCAAACACTAATGCTTCACTCAAGAATTTGGAAACACAGGTTGGGCAGTTGGCCTCAACCTTGCAGAACAAGAACAAGGATGCTTTCCCTGGTGACACCCAGAAGAATCCAAGGGACTGCATGGTAGTCTAGCTGAGGAGTGGCAAGGAATTGAGCAACATCAGAACATAAAAGAAAGAAAAGACTGAGCAAGAAGAAGATGAAGAAACTGGAAGAAAGAATAAGGAACAGCTTCGTGAGTCAACACGTAAACCGAGAATAAAGTGCAAACTGAAAGCAAATTTAGGGAAAATCGTGGAATGTGCGTAAAGAGAAGGTTCAAGTCTACACACCTGCAATTCCTTTCCCATAAAGACTTTAGAATGCAAAAAAGGAGGAACAATTTTCTAAATTCTTGGAGATATTCAAGAAGATAGAAATTAACATTCCCTTTGCAGAGGCAATAAACCAAATGCCAAACTATGCCAAATTCCTCAAGGATATACTGAGTAAAAAGAAGAAAATTGCTTATGAAGGAGTGGTGAGCCTAACTGCAACATGCAGTGCAGTTATTCAGAATAGCCTACCAACTAAGATGAAAGACCTTGGCAGTTTTACCATTCCCTGCACAATTGGGAAATATGAATTCAAGAAAGCTTTATGTGACTCAGGTGCTAGCATCAACTAGATGCCCTTATCGCTGGTATAAGAAGGAAGCTAGTGGGAACTTTGTAATGACCTGCACTCAAATAAACAAGTTTTTAAAACGCTTGACCAAGGTTTGACCAAGTTTGACTAACAATTAGTATGTGGGCCCAAGTTGACTTTTCATGTATTTAGTTAATATTGGGTTGACTTACACACTATTTCAGAGGCTCCTCGCTGACATAGTTCATAGGACGGGGTCAACGTCAAAACCGACTCTGTGTAGAAAGCTATGACTCGGGAGTTCAAGCAAAGAAGCAGGTTTAAAGGAACATTCAAACTCAGCCTAGGGTTTTGACCGAAAGCAACCCCAGGCTCTATATAAACCTAGTTTTATGTGCCAAATAGAACCCTAACTCCTAACACACCCATTTTGAGCTCCAAACCCCAGAGAAAAACTCCCCAAAACCATGAACACAAAATCGCCAGTCAAGCTTCACCATTTTAAACCAAACGGTTTGGCCGCGGGAGGCTAATAACTACCACCCACTTGCCGCGTCGCCAGCCGTGAGGAGGTGCGCCACCACCGCACGGTCATTGAAAAATTTCACGGCGAACCACCGGACGCGCCAGGATCTGCCCTCGGCGATCGCCACACACCAGCCGTGGGTCACCGGATTTTCCCATTTTTCGTCCATTCCAGGCCTACCCATACCTCAATCCCACCATTTTTTGACCCTCTGAACTCATTCCCGTGGTCCCTTTTCGCAGATTCCTCACCGTTTGAAAGATACGACGAAAACAAAGTTAGTTGACTGTTGGATCGAGTTTTCTGGCCACCACAGCAACCTTTGGACCAAGGTAAGGGTACTTATGTGTTCCTGGTCTCTTAGGCTTTCCGTTGATATAAAGTTTGTAAATTTTGGACATCGTTTGGTTAGTTTTCCATTTTTGGGTCATTTCTGCAATTACCGAAAAGGTTTGGACCAAATTGGGCACAATTGTCAAATTAGCAAAATTGAAGGATTAGTGAATTGGTTTATTTTTATGAGTTATTGGAAGGTTCTAATTTAGAAAGATTAGCCTCCTCCGTGAAAAGCCCCACTTGGGTACGGTCCAGGATATTGTATAATTGACCCACAAAATTCCAATTTAGATAGTCAGCCTGCACTATTCTAAGACATTTTGGGGCATCCCAATGTCCTCGGGTTTAGTTAATGGAGAGTCAAAATGTAGAATTGTTATTATATTAAGGTGCACTCACGCGAACTTAGAGACGTCCTCCTGTAAGAGTAGAACTGAGCATCCGTAGTCCTGTGAGTGATTTACATGTTTTAAATGTTTCGGGGGTATTATTATGATATAATTGTGGTTAATTATTATATATATAACTTATTTGAGATCGAATCTGGCCGTTATGCATAAATATAGAATATCTGCTTATATAAACAAGTTATCATTTAATGTGGGATTTTGTCAAGATTTTAAATATTTAAAATTTTTAATGAGTTCGCGGATAAATTCGTGGTATTTAACATTCAAGATTATGTTTCTAAACCATCGAAATACTATTAGATTTGGCATAAATGATTTAGATTTTTATTAACATCGTGAATTCTTCTATTGTGCCAGAAAGCACATCTGATTGTCCAGTCTACCCAAGGTTCAAGAATGCTGTGATGTTTATAAGTTCTATCTGGTAGTTTATTTAGTTCTCACGATCGCCGTTCCGAAGCCCACGTTTAGTTGTTATCTTCGTCCATCCAATGCGTTAGCGCTACATGATAACAAGCCATCCACAGATAGTTTATTAGTTGCCACGTGATATAGGGTTTACCCGGTTAGTTGCCATGTGATGTCTGCCATCTTCGGTTGCCTATATTAGCGTATTAATGCGATGTCTAGCTCCGCCCGGCGTTATTAGTTGCCACGTTGATATCCCAAGCTTACCCAAGGTTTATTTGTTGCCACGGGTGTCGTAAAGTGGTGTAAATTTCGACGTTTACTGCGGGGTATATGGTACGTACATGGTTAGTTTCTCGAGTAAGGTATAACCATTTCAATATTTATGGTTATTGTATTTTCATGATTATTTCTACGACATGATGGTTATATATATTTTATGCTCAATTTTTATGTTGTGAATAAATTGTGTTATAAGATTTCGAGCACGATGTCGGCAATTTTTGAGCATGGAATTCATATTGTTGACTTGGGTAAGTTTGGGCTTTGTAAATGATTTCAAATGAACCTTATAGTGTGCGTGGGATGAGGTCTTGAGAGAGAATTTTCGAAAAATAAAAACATTATTTTCCTTATAAATCATGCCACTCATCGAGGTTTGTTTATTATCTCACGCTTGTTTTAAATCAGTTCTCTAGGTCGGATATTAAAGTAGAGACCTACCTCGCGCCAGCTTCTACGTCACTCATTCTCGGTTGCGGTATTCCATCTTATCTATCGCGCTATTTTATTGGACTTATGTATTTTCATTGTACCCTAAGTTATGAAACACTCTTAAAGATATACGAAGTTTGGTATTGAACTCACTATGAGTCTTTATCATGTGTGTTGTGGATTTATGACCCTCTGATATGATCTGGTGGTTATGGATTTGTGGTTATTGGATCTTTTATATATATATTGAAGTATTATATTGTGCGGTGTTTACCTTCTTTGTGCAAGTTGGGGTTCAATGGACATTCCTAGGGTTGTACGATGGGAACTCACCTAGGCGGGACATGGGGAATCTTGGAGGATTTGCAGGTGAGTCCTGTCAAACACCTCTGTGACAGTACCTTGCAAATAAACATCGATTGATATACTGACGGAAGGAGTCCTTGAGGATGTCTTGGTCAAGTCTGAAATTCATTTCTGTTAGTTTTGTTGTCATGAAAATAGAAGAAGCCACACGGGTTCCTCTCATTGTTGGAAGACCCTTTGTATAAATTGGAGGCACATTCGATTGGTGTCAGAGAAGGTGGGCTAACCCGAGTGGAAATGAGTAATGCCTTCAACCTCAGCAAAGCTTGACGTAGTGGAAGTCTTTGATGAAAATTATATGGATGTGATAATGAATGCCCATTGGTTTCGTGAACTCTGATTGTAACATTGACATTCGATCAATGAAATGAGATGAATTTCAGTATCTTGAAGTGTTGATTGTAATTCTTGCATTCCAATTTCAATATATAGAAAGAGTCTTGAGTTTGAATGAACTTGATGAGGAATTCATGCATCAAGAATGGCCGAGCAAGAAACCCGGTGTCGAGAAGGTTGATATGGAAAGAATTGTAGTCATCTTAAATATCTTTCTTAGAACCGGAAAGACAAAACTGATGATTATATCACTCTGAGAAGCAATTACTTGGTCGGTGAAGATCTCAAGAGGTGTAATCTATCTTCTATTTGCATACTAAAATTCTGCTAGAATGATGAGACTTCAATTAGAGAGAACCAAAGGAAATGAATCATTAATGAAAGGCGTTATGGGAAAGGAAGAGTGAGGAAATGGTTAAATGCATACTTCATTTATCTGTGCTCCAGATAGCTCTTAGGTGAGCTTGATTCTTATGAGTTGGGAAGGGTGGATTCCTTTGTGTGTAGAATCTGAGAAATTTAATATTCCAGCCAGGAAAGATCATTTTCCCACAACTCATTGATCGGATGTTACAGACTGAGTTGGACATCCTCCCACTTCTGGCGCCCCCAGAGCAGGGGTGTCAGTTATTCTGGTCCAACTTTCTTTAATCTATCGTCTCATATCACAGATGCTGCACCTAAGTAAAATGGCTGCACTTGGGCCTACATCAACACTCATCAAACATATACTAGCTATATTCAATAGTTTATGAATTATAACATTGCCAGCCAACTATCTCACGCGTTAAGAGGTTATACGTTACTCTTATCTGAATGTATTAAAATACATAGTTACATGTGTATCAAGCATAAAGCATAGCCAGCTTTTCATTTAAAAATCAGACTCAAGATGGCTTATGAATCTCCTTGTACGGCAAATATATTCCTCGACAAGGGTGAGCTACTCATGATAGTGGAATCACCACACAAATAGGTCTCTCCACACTAAGACATATGCAATGCTCCAAAATAATACACTCAAGTAAATGCGTGATTCTGCTTGAATGTCTACATTCCCATTCCATGTCTTGAGTCCTCAGACTCACTAACACTTGCCTAATATGTACTGAGAAAATAATCATTTCAAAACAAAACTTGTTGTTCTTGAAATATACTACCGAAGTGTCGGTAAAAAAATATGAGACTACCCTCAGGCGAATTGGTTCTTTGAGCTTTCCGAAAGCAGTCATGGTCCTCATCAAAATGATGCAGTGGCCATCTCTTCTTGATTCTGGAAAAGTCAATCTGTGAAATTCTTCCGCCCAGCCATGTTAGTTTACAGAAAATTATGTCATGCTAACACAATCTCTGGGTTGCCGGTCATATGAAATGCAATGTCTTATTTCAAATCATTTTTTATGAATATATCGAAAATTATGCATATATTCTAAATTACATTCATATGTAATTAACATTATGGATCAATATCTTGAACTGGCTCATGGGCACATTGATATTCATCAAACATCACATAAAGTGCTCAGTGACAATTGCAAATCCTATCTCTAATAGCCTTACTTTTTAATTATATTCCATATAATTAAGCAAATCACCAATCATCTCAAGGCCTATATACACAATTATATTCCATATAATTTGTGACATCTATCTAACACATCAAAACATCATTAACTGTGGTCTGACAAGCTCAAGCCATTCTGTTTCAAAAATATTTCAATAAATTTGTAAAATAAACCTACTAAACAGCCCTTACTGATTCACAGTTTTGTCCGATAGGCTCAAAATTCCCAACAATTCGGTCCCAAGTTTGGGACGTCAAAAAAAAAAACCGTTCAAGGCCTCAAACCTTAGAAACATTACAAAACTATGCAAGTGCTTAATAATGGATAAGCCCTTACACCTCACGGAGTTTGTCAAAACTCCAACTTTAATTAATCCGCTCGTAGCTCTCATCGCATGATCAACTTTGCCTTCGGTCCGCGAAAATGCAGTTAGATTTTATTAATCGAAAAAACAAAGAAAGAAAAAAATAAAAAAAATTCTCTCATCGCTCCTCAGCCCTCTCTGCCAAAATGACATTTCTTCTTATTTATTTTTTATTTTATTTTATTATATTATTATTATTATTATTATTATTTTACAGTATCCTTTATATTGCCTCGTTCGGGTCCGTTTCTATCGAATTTGTATTTCTTTTTCGGTTCAATTATTTTAAATGAACTCTTTGAAGCCATTTTAGACTTTGGTTACCGTAAAAATCTCGTCTGAGTCATTGGCGTTTATCACCCAGAAATTCGTAAATAACAAATTATTGTCTCGGAATTGTGGCTTTTACAGGAGTCACTAGATTTCGCGAGAGAATTTACTTAATGTGATCCGTTTGACATCAAGATCTAGAGAATTTCGGTTTCAACTAAATTACCGTTTTCACTATACTAAGAAGAAAATTGAATTTTCTCGGGTTTACATTCCGAATTTAGTCGAAATTCACACATACGCATCTCACATATATGTCTTAAACTTCAGACAGGTGTGAATTATGATAACAGCCTCGAGGTCACAATCACGACAACTTGGAGTGGGTTTGTCAGCTCATCCATGGAAGAATGACATCAAAACGATATATCTGCCATATCTAACCAGCTCTCACCCTATATCATAGAGAAATTTTCCATACAATGGCATCGAGGCCTTAACTCTAAGCTGAACTCGAAAGAATTTTGGTCATATTTCTCTTCCACATTTTTCATCTCGAATGCCTTGTGTGTCCTCCATCTCTTTCTCTCTATAGTGTTTGTCCAGGCCATAGAGTCCATGTCTTCCATCGTGAGCCCTGATCTTACCCAGAATAGACGACTTAGTCCATTCTCAAATCTCTTGACCTTGGCCACATAGTCATCACAGCGTGCCAGCTACGAGTGAATCTAGCCATGTACTCCGTCACTTGTCATGGATTCCACTGCCTTGGCTCCAGACTCTTAGGCCTTGTGTCTGTGGGTGATGAAAATACTTGCTCATGAGCCATGGAACTCTGCCCCGAGTCTTTACTCTGAAATCCTAGAGGTCTTAACCTAGTCCCGCCGCACTGGACTCTCTCTGGGCTGGAGCAGCTGGCGATCTTAGTTGCGCCGGATATCCGCCTCAAACCATTTCTCGTCTGTAGGAACGATAGTACGCCTGCTGGATCCTCCTATAGCGTCGAGGATGGCGTGACACGAACACCTCGAAGTTGCCTGGGACCTCGCGACTACCATTTGCACTAGCACATGCAATAGTAATGCTTCATAACCCAAATGACCTCAACAAAAGGCTTCTTTGGTCAAATATTGCTAGTGCTTAGCTAACACCTGGTAGTGGGCGACCTCTGTGTCACCAAACCTGGAAGCTTTCCATCACACATGTCGAATGTGACAAACTTTATTTAATCCCGTTTCGGTCTAACTAGTAATGCACATGCCAATTACTACATGGAGCTTAACAACCATGACAGGCCCATTCATCACCTTTTCCTTAGTGGTGCTCTTGCTGACCACTCCTTTTATTGTTCAATAAATTTAACACTTTCAGGTTCATTTCATTTTCGAACCCTAGGTTATAGTTCCTAACCTTTAGCATTCCACTTCTTCCTATATACATTATACCATGCATATAATTTTCTAACAAATGTGATAACCCGCAATCACATTTCCCATATAAATATCTGAGTGTATAAAGTTTTCCACAAATGTAACACACAATCACAATGAAAACATGGAACACATGTCGAACACAAACACGAAACACACCATGCATGTAGTGGTCTAAACCCATCCCATAGACTCCTAGGTATTCGTTGTACCTAAACTCGATGCTGCTTCATGACACTGAATATCAATTTCACATAAAAGCAATGGCTAAAGCGTGTCCTCAAGCCTAGGTGGTAGCGTATGCACATGCTACGATACCATCTTTGTGGAAAATTTGGTGTCGGGGACTAAACTATGGATACTGAGCCAGGCTCCTAGGTAATCGTTTACCTAAGCTCGATGCCATCTTTGTCAAATTGGTATCGGGACTACATACTCTTCACACCTTGAGCTCCAAGGTAATCGTTTACCTAAAGCCCCCGATACCCAGTGTGAAAGTAGTGTCAGTTTTCAGCGCCGACAATCTAACCGAGGGCACTACTACTCTGGCCCACTCATCCTAGGCCATGCGGCGCGCTCACGGTGTCGTGCATGGCTCTGATGCCAAGTGTGGCCCCAGGCAAGGTGTCGGATTGACTACACAGTCAGCACAAGCGGAGGAAAATCTATACGTCTCGTATCACGAGGCTAGCGTGGTAAAGTAATGGCGGGCCCTGCATCAACCTCATCAAACATATACCTAACTATCTTAATGGTTCATGAGTTATAACATTCTCATCAAAAATAACCAACCAACTGTATCCACATAGTTTCAAGGTTATACATTCTCTTATGCAAATACATATTAAAATATATAATTCTAATACATATTATCCAAACATCAAAGCCCTGACTGGCACTGCTAAAATCGGCCTCTAAGATGAGCAGTCTCTCAGATGCTCATATTTTTGAAAAAATGTATTCCTCGTGGGTGAGCTATCATGATGGTGGAATCACTACTAAATGGTACTCTCCACCCTAAGTGCATATCTGATGCTCAAAAAATAAACACACTCCAAGTAAATCGTGATTCTACTTGAATGTCTATGCCCATTCCCATGTCTCGAGGTCCTCAGGCTAAGCTCACACTTTGCCTAAATATGTACAGAGAAAATAATCATTTCAAAGCAAAACTTGTTGTTCTTAGTATACTACAGTGTCGGTAAAAACATCAGACTACCCTCCGAGGCGATTAGTTTGTGAGCTCGAAGCTTATGGTCCTCATCCGAAATGATCGTGGCCATCTCTGACCAATTCTCTGGGAAAATCGTGCAGTAAGTCCTTTGCTTAGCCATGTTGTTTCGAGAAAATTCATGTCATGCACTAACACTAATCTCTAGGTTACCCGATTGCATATATAAAATCACATTATGCCATTTAGTATTTTTATACAATTTATCAATTATATATGTTCACAAATTACATTCACACCATATGTGATTATTTGCCCAGTTGATACTCCTTTGAAACTAAGCTCATACAGGCTATTCAATATTCATCAAACATCACCTAAATTAGCTCATTTGACAATTCACAAAATCTCATCTCCAATGGCCTACACACACAATTATATTCCATATAATTAAGCGATCACAATCTCATCTCCCGAGCTATGCTCTAATTATATTCCATATGGTGTGACATCATCCATACGTCAAACATGCGTTACTATTAATTCCTGTGACTTCAGGCCATTCATTTCAAAAACTTTTCAATGAAATTATAAAACCAAACACCCCCAGGCAAGCTACGATTCTGAATTTGTGGAAATGGGACTCCAATTCGACAGATTCGGTCCCAAGTTTTGGGACCGATCAACAACGATCCGATATGACGTGACATTGCAACACCAACAAATAACAAATGAATAAACCACAAATCACCGAGTTGTCAAACTCAACAATTGTCGTCGTAGCTCTCATCGCGTAGATCAACTTTGCCTTCAGTCCCAACGAAAACCTGCGGTCCGATTTTCGTAGATCTGAGAAAGAAACAAGAGAAAGAAAAAAAATAAAAAAAATTCTCTCATCACTCCCTCCCGACACCCTCTCTGCCAAAATGGCATTTTGCTTCCTTTTATTTGACTTTTATTTTATTATTCATTACCAAACAACTCTTATTATTATTATTATTTTGATACATAACATATTACACAGTTGGGTCCGTTTCTATCCTAAAATTTTTATTTCTTTTCAGTTCAATTATTTTAAATGAACTTTTCCACTCCATATTTCTGACTTCCGAGATTTTTCGTAAAATCTCGTCTGAAAGTCGTGTGATTCATCATCGAAATTACATTAAAATATTCCGATTATCTGTAATTTGGCGAAAGCTTTACGTGCGCTCATTCAGCGGCGAATTGCGGCGTATGGTCGTTTCGTCATCCAGATCTAGAAAATTTCCGGTTTCAATCGAAATTACTTGTTTTACCATTTTCGAGAAAAAATGAATTTTTCAGGTTTACATCTATTTTCTTGATGGATATGCGGATATAACCAAATTGCTGTCAGCCAGACGAGGAAAACCACTCACATATAGTGCTGTTGCTTTTTAGAAGAATGCCATTTGGGCTATGCAATGCTCCTACTACATTTCAAAGATGCATGATGTCTATGTTCTCAGATTTGGCAGAGGAAGTTATGGAGATATTCATGGATGACTTCACAATTTATGGATCCAGTTTTGAACATTGCCTACAAAATTTGGGGATAGTACCTCACAGGTGCCAAAACAAGAATTTAGCTTTGAATTGGGAAAAATGTCATTTTATGGTAACAAAAGGCATTGTCACAGGGCTATAATTTCTCACAATGAAGTGATGGACAACAAAATTTTCTGTTATAAAAAGACTCTTTTACCACCACAACGATCGAGGAATAAAGAAGTTTCTTGGGACATGCTGGTTTCTATAGAAGATTTATCAGAGACTTCTCAAAAATTGCAAGACCATTGTGTAGATTACTAGAAAAAGATGCCAAGTTTAATTTTGATGAGTCCTGCCAATCTTCATTTGAAGAGATTAGATCTAGATTAGTTGAGCTCTATCTGTGAAAGCAGACTAGACTAAATTTGAGATTATGTGTGATGCCAGTGATTATGCAATGGGGCTATCGCTAGGACAGAAGAAGAAAATTGATGAGATGTACTGGAGCCATATCATGACAAAAAAGGCAGCAGGTATTTCCAGAGAACTACTCAACTCTTGAGATATATTTGGCCATAATTTGCATGTGAAAAATTTGACCCTATATTGGGATCATAATATCATCCATACGATGGAAATGCTTGCAATTAAATATTTGATATGGCAAAAGAAAAGTAAGCGAGATTGATCCAAGTGGTATGCATTTGACTGCAAAAGTTTGAATCTAAGATAGAAGACGAAAGGTTGTGAAATATGTGATATTGATCACCAGTAATAATTGAAAAAGACCTATTTATCAGTGAAGAGAGACAAAATTATGAAATTTTCCATATGAAGTTATTCAACTACTGGTATCTTGACATTTGTCAATTTTCTAAACATGAGTTGTGCCACTAGAATTCAGCTACCAGCGAAAAATTTAAAGTTGATAGGTTTTATATGTAGGATGATCTAGGCGTGACAGGAGCTTATACTGATGTCAGGAGAGTGTATTTTGAAGAGTGATTGACAGAATCTTATATGATTGTCATGCATCCTATATAAGAGGAACCATTTGAGGAGACAAAACTGCCCATAAAATTCTCCAATGGAGTTTTATTGCTTCTATATTCAAAACCCCATTTGAGATTAGATGAAACTGTGATCAATGCGGAGAATAGGAAGTATCAACACAGACATGAAATACCTCTGCAAGTATCTTTTAATAGATGCGATTATTTTGATGTGTGGAGATAGATTTGTAGGACCAATTTCCATCTTAATTAGGGAATCTGTACATACTCCTAGTTGTGGATTATGTATCAAAATGGGTGGAAGCAACAGCTTGTCCTAAAAATGATGCTAATATAATTGTAGGGTTCTTATAGAGAAATATTTTGAAGCAGTTAGGGGCACAGAAAGCTGTCTATAGGTGATGGAGGAGCCATTTTGAGAAAATAGGGTGTTTGAAACTCATGAGTAGGTATGGGGAATCAAACACACTAATGAGTTTGACTTCCATCCTCGAACAAATAGACAGCTGAAATTTCAATAGGAGGGATCGAAAAATTCTTGAAAAGGCGCAAGCTCACGCATAGAGATTGGTCTCTAAAGCTTGATGATGTTGTGAATAATATATTTGCCTTATAAAACTCCATTGGAATGTCCCATACAGGGTTGTCTTTGGTAAGCCTTGTTCACTTTCCTCTTGGGTTGGAGTCTGAGGCTATATGGGCCATCAAAAAATTGAATTTTGATTTCAAGGCTGCTAAAGAGGAAAGATTGCTCTAATTGAATGAATTGGAAGAGTTGAGAAATGAAGCTTTTGATAATGCCAGGATTTACAAGGATAAGACAAATGATCAAAAGATTTTGAGGAGGGAATTTAAAGCAGGAGATCATGTCCTGTTATTTAACTCCGGACTATTGTTTCAGGAAATGAGATCAAATGGGTGATTCCACTATACGGTAGTGCTTGAGTACAACCTTTGGAAGCGTGACATTGAAAACTATGTGGAGAAGAATTCCAAAGTGAATGGTGAAGATTAAACATTACCTTGGAGAGGAATAATTTGAAGGCTGATTCTAAGTTCTAAGGTTAAAATTCTTTAGAAACAAGATAATCACGATAGTCAGTTAAGTTTCAGCGCTTGAGCCTTGTGGGAGGCAACCCACTGCAATAATTTTTTATATTTTATAGTCAATTAAATTGTTGGAAATGGTACTTTTGTTTTTTTTTTTTTAAGCTTTGTGCTTTTGCGGGTCAACAGGTATAAACAAAATAGATGCGAACATCTTGCTTATAGAATGAACCTGAACAAAAGGGTAATATGCTCTCTTATTAGTATTTATTTTAGAGAATGCATGATTAAAGTTTGAAATTGGAATTTTCAATTAATATTGAATATGATGTTACGATGAGTGGTTGTTGAATATTTGAATGATGAATATGAATTGTTTTGATTTAAATTGGATGTCTTGAAGTGATCTTGTTTGAATGTGAATTGTTTATGGAGACTTGGAAAATTTCGTGTCGCAACACGAGCCTTATTGTCAAAAACAAATTAAGGTTGCAACATGAATTCCTGGGTCGCAACAACATATGTGAACCTAAATGACTGGTGTAAGGCACAATGTCACGACAGTAGAAATTATGTCGCGACCAAGAATGATTGAAGAAAGAGAAAAGTTTGTCGTGACATCAATTTTATTTTTCAAGACCACTTTTGAGGTCGTGACAAACCTAAGTAGGTCACGACCAGGATTGTTTAAATCACAGTAATTGTAGGTTTTAAACGCTCGATGAAGGGCCAATATTAAATTGGAAATTTATTGTTAGCAATCGCTGTTGTACTCAGATTAATGTTGCAACATTCCATAAGACAATAATAACATCAGCCCATCCATCATAAAGTTGAAACCGACAGCGCTGCTCCAAAAATTCAATCTAGTCGCATACTCACCCAATTACCTATCTTCTTCTCTCTTCGAATACCAAAAACCCTAAACTAGCTTTCCTAAAAAGCTCAACCTAAATTCTCACCATGGCGTAAAACCGAACCCCGTTCAATCTTAATGAGATGATCAATGAGATAATGAATGAATACGCTTATGAGGAGGAAGAGGTTCACCTGGAATCTCAACCTGAGAAAGTCGCAAATGCAGAACTAGAAGCCCAACCTGAAGTAGAAGAACCAGCTGAGGAAGAAAGGGCAACAAAAGACAAGAGAAATATTGAGGTACGTAAGAAAACAAACAAAAGGCGTAAAAAGACTTCATCTCTCGCAGGCTCAAGCTTTTGGAACAATCAAATGGCCGACAAAGGCCTGGCACTCAACGAAAGGCTCGAAAGCCATTTCCCTTTGTAGAAATAATAGAAAAGAAGGGTTGGGAATTCTTCTGTGCACACAAGGCACCTGGTTTCTTTGTTCTATGCAAATATGGTAGGGATGAGGAAGGACTCAATATATGTTCAAGGAGTATAGGTTCCTTTCGGACATCAGAGAATTAATGAAGTTTTCAACCTAAAGAACCTGCTATTGGTTCGGAATTCAAGAAGTTAATAAGACTCAAACCATGAAAAAGAATAAATCTTCTAACTCGCTGATAGAGTGGGAGGCTTTTACAAAGAAGAACCCACACCATACGTAGGGTCTCTCACAGAGGAGGCAAGGTTTGTCTACTTCATAGCCTCTGTTATAATTCCAATTACATCCGTGTTTCGCCGTAGAATCTATAATTTTATATGCCTCTTTTGAAGTGGATAAAAATTACCGGGAAGTTTAATCAAGGCTCCATCCGAGGATACCAGAAACTCCAAGAAAATTCTAATTCTTCAAAAGCGGAATGGTAATTTCGGTCAAAATACGAAATTTTTCTAGATCTC
Organism: Tetrastigma voinierianum; assembly: GCA_016808115.1. Lineage (NCBI taxonomy): Eukaryota > Viridiplantae > Streptophyta > Magnoliopsida > Vitales > Vitaceae > Tetrastigma > Tetrastigma voinierianum. The sequence goes on along the minus strand of JAEQBH010000138.1, from coordinate 953,343 downwards.
GGATGATGAAAAGGACTTCACCGTTGGAATCGTCTCGCGAAATCTAGCTACCACGTCAAATTTCGTCGAATTCCGAGACAATAGAAATTTCACATTTTCCGAGGCACCGGTGCCTAAAAGCCAGTAAAATCCATTGTAAGAGACATGTGATGCGACAAAGTCACCTACTACATGTACCCATGTGACATGTTTCAAGGGATTAGTGAGATGATGGAGATGAATGGCTTAGATTAAGCCATGTGTCAAAAAATCAAAATGAAGGGACAAGGATGGAAATTTTGAAAAGTTTAAATGAATAAGACAAAAAGAAATAGTCTTCTTCTCCAATTTGAAGAACAAATCGTGCAGTGAGTGGCCAAACCAATTTTTAGAGAGAGAAAGAGTGACTTATCTCTAGATTTCCCGGCTTTCGGACCGTCGGTTCTCGACAGAGCAAGAAGCAAAGATGTTCTACGCGGCAGCGGCTATGCGCGTGGCAACCGATTTTATGAGTTCCGATAACCCAAGAGGTAGGATCTTTTCCTACTTGGTTTATTCTTCGTTAAGAGCCAGCTTTTATGGATAGGATTTGCTTCGAGGCTTGAAGGTCGTGTGTTATCTGGCCTCTGCACCTTTGAACCGAGCGTAAGAAATTTCTAGCAGGGGGCCGTGAGCCAAGGCTTCACCCGAGGGCTTCACTGTTCACGTGATTGGTTATGTGATTTTTGTGTCGTCGAGTGATTCAAAATGAATTGTTTGGATTGTTATTAGCCCATGTGAGCTCATTTTGGTGGTATTGATTGTGAATTGAATAACATGAATTGTGTGAATTAATTTTGTTAATATATACATGTAAAATATATTAGCATGAATATTTTGGAAATGGAATAATGCATTCCATATGCACCGGGCAATCTTGTGGACGGCAGGTGTGGAGGAAGTGACATGTGAAAGAAATCTTGAAAGAAAAAAATGAAAACGGCGGTGAAAGGACTTTCTGCCAAAGATTTTCTCAATTGCCTCGAGAGTAGTCCAATATTATTCCCTGAGTAAGGCACCATGACTGTTTCGGAAAAATTATCCAATAATTCGCCTCGAAAGGGTAGTCCAATATATTTACTGAAACTCGATAAGGTGTTTTCAAGAAAAACCTTGTTTTGAAAACTGGTAGCTAGCCTCGAATTGGCCAGTATGTGTGAGGGAGTTGGTGAGGACTCAAGACATGGGATTGGGCATTGAGACATTCAAGTAGGATCATGTATTTGCTTGAGGTGTTTTATTGCCATGACATGTGCACTTAGCGGAGAGTAACCCATGAGGAATTATCACTATCAGTACGTCGCCTGCCGAGGGATCACTATTTCGTACAGGAGGTATTGAGGACTAAAGGCCACTAGAGGCCGCATTTTAGAAGAAAGCCGATATGTGGCTTTGGTATTCATTTTGTATAACATGTATTAAACTTTAAATCTTGAATATATGTTCAATTAAGAGTGATTTATTAACTCGAACCATGTAATATACTGTTTGGATATATTTTGTGAGTATTGATGTTTGGGCCCAAGTGGCCATTTTTACTCGCACGTGGACCTAGTGTGGTCGTTGTAAAAGGTTGGGACAGGTTGTACTTTGGGTAGAGCTCCCCGTACAAAGGAGACTCTGCCCGATTTTCGTGAGTGGTGTTAGGTTACCCGACATCCAATTAGCATTCATGCAACAGCCACTGCACCTTAAAATGAGGCGTCACAGCCTGGTATCGAGCTTAGGTAAACGATTACCTAGGAGTCAAGTTTGATATCCATAGTGCTTAGTCCGACACCACTCTCACAAATTTGCATCGTGGAGGGCCGGCCGCCGGGTGTATCCCGAGACGTGCCGCGACACCTGGCCGAAAGCACGCTCCACGACAGCTCCGAAGGCGCGATACGGCCTAAGGGCCACGACACCCACAAGAGCCCCCGCATGGGCGACACGAAGACGATACGCTACGACACCTGGCCGAAGCCAACACCACGCCGGTGAGGGGGCCACGGCACGCACAAATAAGACGCCATCACACCCAAGACAAAATGAGCGCCACGACCGGCGGCGAGTTCGGGCCACGTGGGTGTACGACAGCAATTCGACGGGCTGGACTCGCACCGGCTCGAAATAACGTTTAGACATTGTCTTCATGAGCAATGTTCACGAGGTTTAAAAATAATAATAATAAAATAAAAATAAAATAAAATAATTTTTTTTTGTTAAATATGATTTAATATATGAACTTATTGTCTTGCATTACCTATGAATGCATGGACGTTGTGTATGAAATAAAATATTCTTTCAGTATGTGAATAGTGTCTCGGGGTTGTGTTTACACCTTAGAGATACTGCGTTGAAACTTAACTTGCCATTTGACATGTGTAGATGGCTAGTCAAGGGCGAGGACGAGGGTCATCTACACGGCACTCGTTGTAGCCACTCCATTTTGACCAAGAGTCTTGGCCGAGGCTATATGTCAGACCCCTTCCCGAATCTTCGACCCATTCAAGCATCCAATTGAGTCCCTGATGCCTTGCTATCACTCAATCACTCAAAATTATATCTTACTTAAGCGAGTTTCAAAATCAAGCAAGCCCATAAACATTTATATTTAACAAAATATATTAACAATGAAGGCTGTATCTAAGCCTTTTCAAAATGATTTTACAAAATAGTTGTTCAGAGTTCAAATTGTTTTTTACATAATATCAATATCCAAAAGAAAAAACATGAAAATGAATGCACATGTCGAAGCATATTCAAATTTCCTTTATGACTTGACGCTCCTCGAGTCAAAGCACTGATCACTATCTATCACTCGGGTATACGCATTGGTAAAACAATCGCTAAGCATTTTCATGTAGTGGTTCTCTAAATTCATTCCACCAGTTTGATTTAAATCAAATCATGCAATTTAACAATTCAAAACTTTCAAATCTTTATGGATGATCAATTGATTAGTGCCCAAAAAGTGCTATTTTGAGCCCTATTCAAGATAGGTTTTGAGTGCTTTTTGCGCATTAATCATATGAGTTGAGCCAACTGACATGTGCATATCCACTTAGTGCTACTGATTTGGTTTCGAGATTGTTTTTGGTAATTTTGCAGGTTCTTTCGAGCCTCAACCAATAATTTCGAGTTTGATGTCGAGTTTGTGCTAAATGCTGAGAATTCACGGTGATTTCATCAACCAAAAATGAAGAAATGTCAAGTGGAGTTGATGAAAAGAATACGAGAGAGCAAGCGAGAGCGTGAGCCAAAACGATTTTAAATGCATTGTAGAAAATTTACATAAGGATTACGAAATTTATGGCTCCTTAGCGGGTTGTAATCTAGCGAAATTTTTCGCTAATGCACAAATTTTAAGCTAAGCTAGCAAAATTTCTTTATCATATGAATTTAGCTATCATAGCGGATTGCGTGCATAGCGAAAATTTGAATTTCGCTATGCCTTGTATTTTCGCTATGATAGCGAAATTCATTGCATAGCGAAAATCATGCCCTTGTGTTTTTGATGTTTTTGATTCCAAACGACCTCGTTTTGATTAATTACCATTTTGTCCCTATTGTAATTACATATTTTAGGCATTTTTGGTATTTCACACAAATGGGTTGGTTATATAAGCCACCTTATGACTTTTGTAACCCTAACTTTAACTTTAACTTTTATTCAAGCTTTCCCGCAGCTTTGGTTTTAGGTTACATTTTGCTCTCTTCTCTCTCTTCTTTCTCTCATTTTCTTGGCTGCCAAACACACCTCTTGAGGATGACAACTCAAGGGATGCTTGGCTAAGCCTCATAGCCTTGAAGAGGAGGGTTACTAGCTTGGTTGGTGGTGGTTTGGCAGTGTCCTCATGTCTTTAATAATCCCAGTGCGCATTTATGGTTCGAACTTTCGAACTAGGGGTTTAATGCTATTTAATGTCTTTCCTTTGGTCAATACTTGTCATGCTTTAGGGTTCAGTGCATTCTTAATGGTAGATGAACTGACATTATTTAGATGTCATTTACAAGCCATTGAAATGAGGTTAAATGCTAGGTTTTCAAACTAATTGGAACATTGAATGCTCAGTATTTGATTGGACTCAAATAGGAGTGTTTTTAGGAGTTGGATTTAATAGCAAAACAAAGATCCGGTTTGGCCTTGACTATATGTCATTTGCCTAATGCGAGGAAATAACCGAGGACACCTTACTAACCCCATTTTATCAAACCGGTGACCCGAGCCTTGAGGTTACCATTTCACACTTCATTTTAAGCCATTTCAGTTACCCAGTGAACAACCAAACTCCCCTGTTTTTAACCAAATCCAAAAATCCAAATAAAAGTCTCACCATTTTAAAACATGATGCGAATCATTCGTGGGATGAAAACCCATCCCGTGTTCGATACTAGGCCGTATCTTTGCGGTAGGCACTTGGCTGCGGTGGTGGGAGAATATAAACAAATTTTGTTAATTGGGATCACCCGCCATGGCCGCAGAATCAAATGGCGCCGTTCTGCCGTGTGGTGCCAAAACTCACGGATGATGAGTTGATATGTACTTGTAATCCACATAACAAGTGTTGGTGACCTTTTAACCCTTTTTGAATTTCGTTTGTTAGAATTACAAGTTTTCTTTATTTAGCGATTCTTGCCTTGTATTTAATTTGCGGTCAGTTTTGTTTTATATATGACCCTTTTGCTTAGCTCCTCGTTAGTGTTCTTTGCTTTGTCTCATTTTGTATTCTGAGTGTTTATGCAGCCTTTGGGATAGAGGATATACGGTAGATTGCAAGAGTGAGTGCACCAGGTTGAGCAGAAATTTTGTGAAGTCGGTGTGCCACCCGATGACGAATGGATCCCCTGCACGAGGAGCGACCAAAGTCGTGAGCCTCCGGTGAATCTGACAGCATACGAGGATCAATGAGGACCACATGCACCCTCCTAGAGTTAGTGCTCCTTCTTGCATCATACCTCTGGCTGAAGATGTAGCGTGGGATACTGCTGGTACATATACCACTTCCATTTCTTGACATCAGGAAAGCAGAAAATCCATACTCACACATATGGGAATTTGAGGAAGTATGCATAACTTTGGAGGGGTATAACCGATATGGAATTGTTGAAGTTGAAGGCATTCTCGTTAACCCTCGAATGAAGCGAAATATGGCTCGATTCACTTTGAAGTAGAAACGATTAGAAGTGGTAGAATCTTCCATTGAATTTTAAAAAGAAATTTTTATTACCACTAAGACCAGCGGTTTGAAGAGGCAGTCTATACCTACTCGACTGTGACAATGAGAAGTTATCGGTATTGGGAGAGGTTCATGGAACCGTGATGCATGTCCACCATGGTTTTGATACATGGATGCTAGTGAATCATTTTTATGACGTTATGTCCCTAATAGCCAAACAATGCCCCAGAAACCATGTGTGGGGTGATTTTTCGAGCAAAAATCCGGATGAAGCCATGGATTTCTTGAATTATGTGGATTTGAAACTTCCGAGGCTTAGGATATGAACCCGATCAGGAAATTTGAAGAATGGCCGTCGACGAGTCAAAGGGGAGGCATTTATCACACTTCCCGAGAAGACAGAGAGATGAAAGATATCAGCCTTAGCAGGAAGGTGGAAGAGCTAGAAGGAAAAGTACATGAGTGTGGCGTGTGAAAATCACACTTTCAAGCTAACCATTGCATGTTACCGATCACTTTGGCCACCTAGAACCGCGTCCAATTGCTCTCGATAGAGATTTGATGTCGAGAGCATCACCATGCCATGGGCAATCTGAAAACCACAATGATACCTCATATAGAAATACATATAATCCCAGGTGGAGGAACCACCTAATCTCTCTTGAAACTTCAACCCCCTGCATATGTGCCTCACGGTGCCCGAACAACGGTTTGGTTCCTCACCTCGACCTGACCATCTTCATCCCTGTTGAGCAATTTATTTAAATTTGAGCAAGGTGGTAGGCAATTTAGGTAAGAAGCAAGGGGATCTGTGTCCTGATTATCCTGGTGATCGCGGAGAAAGTACAACGAACGAGAATAGATGGGCTTGAAACAACCTTAATCGAGAGAGATTGATAACCTACGGTACTCCATCACGGGATTAACAATTTCTTGGAGAGTCTGAGAAAGGAGATTCCTTCCCGAACACTGCCCAATCGAAGGGAGTTCATGAAATAGGTTCTTCCAGTGACTGAGGATCAGATGAAATGAGTATAATCACTGAGATGAGAAATTGAATAATAGTTATTTCACCGAGCGGAAGGGTTAATCAGTGTAATGGAGTGAATTCAGTGAGACACCTCCATTCGATACTAAAGTGTAAATCTAAATGGTGAAGTGGGGTCATAAAGCAGTGAGAGCAAATATTCATGCCCGACGCAGTGTGAGCCTGTTCTGTTCTTAGACTGTGATGCAGGGGTTGGTCATTGATGACCTTCTGGCTCATGAGTCGGTGCAATCGTAATCTGATCGATATCTGAGGACGGGATCCCCATGATATCGGTCGACATTGGTGGGACTTGCATAGACAAAAACCTTTGTTAGATTTGAGGCTGATGTAAACCCTCTTTTGCCATATTCGGTGTATAGCGGAGGTTCGTTTAGGAGGAAGCTTAAACTGCCTGACATCGCATACATCATTGAATTACATTCGATCGGTGAAGATTCTAAGGAATAGTTGAGGATGTGTTGGTAAAGGTGAATGAAATTCTACTACCCGGTGGATTTTGGCAGTGCTTGATCTGAGCGATAGCAAGTGGAGAAGCGATCATTGTCTTCAATTATCTTGGGAAGACCATTTTTGGCCCGCGCGTGCGATATCAATTCTTAGAAATGAGTCATGCGGCTCACATTTGGCAACGCTGACGTGGAGCTCAATATTTTTCACTTAAGTAACTAGCCTGAAGCTAGTGGAAGATGCTTGAAAGGAGCTGATGAAGTGCGCCCGATTGGTGAAATGCGAGGGAAACCAAAACCCCCAGTGCGAAGCGGAATTGGTAAACGAGGCAGACGGTTGATTGGGAGTTATGCATCAGTCGCCTCTGAGAGCCATTGGTGCCCCAAATCCACCCGGTGAGAAGAAAGTCGACAAGAAGGAACGGCGTGAAGGTACTGCGGCCACGGACCAACTGCTTGGGGTCGAGCTCTCCTTGACCCTCCATGAGTAAATTGGTGAAATTAAATTTGAGTAAATTCTCCTTCAGAGCAAACTACGACTCAAAATTTTTTATTTTTTTCTTAAAATTGGTCGATTTTCATATTATCTTTATTTTTAGTAACTTCCCGTTTAGTAACTTTCCTTTAGTAATCTTACCTTAATTTTATTTGTTTTATTCTTAGGTTTATTTTTAAATATTTTATTTTTGATTTTGTTTTTTTATTATTTAGTTAAATTGCCTAAATAAAGTTTTCTGAGATGGAATCGATTCGACGAGAATTTCGCTAAAAATGCGCGAATTGGGTTAATTGGCTCTTGGGCTTAAGAGACCCTTCGGTTGTCCAAGCTACTTTATAAAAAGGAGGGAACCATTCATCTTCATTCCCGGTCGATTAACCCCCAGAGCCTCTTGTCTTTTGTGGCCAGAGCCGGGTCACACGCCAGGCCTTTGCGTGCCTGCGTCGGTGCCGGAGCCACACTGTGCCGTTCGTGCCTTGCTCACCCGCCGTGTGGGTCCTGCGGCCGGCGTGCGTGTGGCCCTTGCTCTGAGTCGTCCATTGCCGGCCCAGATTCTTGTAAGCCGACCCGGCTGGGAGCCGCGGGTCGATCCCGTGCCACTCCCAGCGGAGTGCTGCTCCTGTGAGCCTGCTCTTGCCTGCGGTGCTCACAGACCACAGGACATGGTGGAGTACTAGGAATTGGTTCTCGCTATGGGCACATGGTCATATTCGGTACCTGAGATGGGACTGAACACTTTCGGGAGCCCGGCGCCCATTCTCTGACTTACTGCGATTGCATGACTACGGTAGCCCGACAGCCATACGAGGAGCCTCGGGATTGGGTGTCGGACTAGGATGGGACCTCGGGCCTTCCGTGCTCGGAGGCGGCCTTGAGGCCTTTGCCCTCCCGGGCGGGACCATTCGGGCCGGGGAGTCCTCCTAGATCTGGGCTGGGCGTCACCTCCCTCAACTGATGAGGGCTAATCGCCCCCGGCTTTCAGGCTTGAGGATTGGGCGTCCCGTGTTCACTTGGGTGACTAGATTCGCAGAATGGCAATTGGGGACTTCAAATGGGAGCCCTTTTCACGATGTACGGCCTTGACCCTGGGCCGCGGTTGGAGACTCCGTGAGGTGATCATATGGTATTCCACAACACCATTCGACAAGCGACGGTTCTATTATCCCGGGTGGTGCCGGTTTTACCACTCTATGACTTCGGGTGTCAGTCGTAGACTCGGTTCGGCATTGGCGATCGCAGTACTTTCATTGCGGACATTTCCAGGCCCTTTGGGCTGCAAGCGGGGAGCTAGCCAGTCTGGAGGATCTGAGATTGGTCCCAGCCATCCACGGAGGAGATGGTCATTGTCTCATTAGAATGCCGACGGGACAGAGTGATGCTCTTCCGTAGTAGAGCTTCCACCTGGTGCTTCTTGTGGACCGCCCGACCGGCATTCCCGGTTGTAACGCGTATGTTCGGTAGCGAGGGAGCCATACTCGAGGCCACATGCGGATCTCGGAGGATTACGGTTCGGTCCCTCTGAAACTTGTTATGACTTCTTTGTACGCTGAGGATGAAGGTCCATCGAAGGGCGGCTCGGCGAGAGGTATCTGTTGTTGATGTCGCGATTCTTGAGCCGGTTCTTAGAGCATTGGGTTAAGTGAAGGCCGCGTCATCGGCGGAGGATCACACGCCTCGGTCTGACATCTGGAGCCGATCTCTTTATATCTGCGTCTCTTTTGTTCTCAATGGCAAGACCGGGAGGAGGTAGCGGATGCGTGCAAGGACCGCGAGAGGGGAGGATCTGATTCTGAGTGGGGCCAGGGTGGGAGGGGGCTGGAGTTCAGTTGTCTCACCGCCCTCCACCTCATACCGCCCAGCCTAGCGACCTTGCAGGCCCTTCCTGCAAGCACGGCGATCCTCGGAGCATATCTCATGCTCCCGGTTCAAGAGACTTCTTTGGCTGTTATGGATCTTTGTTCTTGCTCCTTTACTAGACGTCGTTTAGGCCAGTGGATGACGGAAGACCCTTTATGGAAACACTGATCCGCCATGCTTCTTTGGATCATGAGTCACCTCGGTCTCCCGCCTGAGCCTACACAAACTACTAGGGACCAATCCACAGCAGCAGCCTCCTTGGACATGCTTTGCGACCGCGTGAAGTGACTTCATATCCTGAGCATCCACCACCACGAGGTGGGTGGTGCACTCCTTCTCTAACTTTCCTATCCCACCCGGTGAGAGCGTGTTTATACTTTGGTTGGGAGGAAAAGTTAGGGTTCAGAGTGTCTTCTATCATGTTTTTGTCTTGTTTTCCAGCTTTGTCAAGAAGACACTTGCCTACTCATTTGTATGGATTGTATAGATTAACATGTATTGGCAGTAGTAGGCAGTGATACTTTGTTATGATTAGCTATATTAAGCATGTAATATTAGCCATTTTGGTTATATCAAGCTTTATAGCATTATTTCTGATTTATTACACTTTTGCCAATCATTTTGTACCTACATTTATTGTTACACTCTTTGTCTTTAGTTGAAAAATTGAAGCCACATTATTAATTACCTTAATGATAGAACAATTCCATGCATGATTTAGTTTTGGTGGTGGGAAGTTCCGGCATATTCAACCTTGAACATTCCCCTAATTCACACACCACCCAGTTGTACCAATAGGTTGAGAAATATATACCTCTTTTCATGGCAAAGCAGAGCCTTAGATACAGTGACGACCATAATAGATTTGTGTTAGTGAATGAGACGATGTAGTCTTCGAATGAAAAGAAAAAGAAAAAAAGAAAAAGAATAAAAGTCGTGACACTTTGCCTTGAAACCCAAACACTGTCCGAGGGGTATATAAGGCGAAAGCGCTAAAGCCGTCACTTGCAGCATAGTGGTTGGGAATTAAGCCGACTTAGTGTTCGCTATACGGGTGGATGGGTGGAGTTTAGCGAGTTGTAGGTGCTTAATTCTGAAGTAATTCAGGAAGTGGGGGTGATGTGGGTTTGTGGTGGGTTGATCCTTTTGGCTTGATGCCCTAAACCTTAATTGGTTGGGAGTCATCGATTGGACCAGATTACGGACTTTGGTGAAGTCGAGTTTTTAGCATTACCTACCAGCCACAGTAAAGAAAGAAATAAAGTGTAACTAGTCTATTTAGGGTTGGTAGCAGTTTAAGGCCATAGATAACTAGGTTGGGGGAGGAATAGCTTTGCGACTTATTGACTCAGCGGTTACTTAGGAACAAATTAGATTTTGGTGGAAGTTGAGTTGGCTTCCTTGGAGCAGGTATTGCCTAAAAACTTTGTTCTTATATGGTATTTGTTCTCTCATGTAAGTTTTCGTACAGGGTGTAAATTGTTCATACTAAAGGTAAAGCTTATCTGTACACACACTTTTTGAACAATATACACTTTTTGTAAAAGCACATCAAGCATACCTTTATTGTTTTTAGCATTACTAAGGGACTAGCAACGTGTCGGTTGGGGGGTGTGATTAGTGCCCAAAAAGTGCTATTTTGAGCCTATTAGTGGGTTTTGAGTGCTTTGCATTAATCATATGAGTTGAGCTAAGCGGCATGTGCATATCACTTAGTGCTGCGATTTGGTTCGAGATTGTTTTGGTAATTTTGCAAGTTTTAGAGCCTCAACCAATAATTTCGGGTTTGATGTCGATTGGTGCTAAATCTTGGGGAGATTCCACGGTGATTTCATCAGCAAATGAAGAAATGTCAAGTGGAGTTGATGAAAAGTCGCAGAGAGCAAAGCGGAGCGGCATAGGAAGCTTTGATTTTTCGCTATGCATTGCAAAAATTTAAAAGTTGCGAAAATTTCGCAATCTATGCGAGAATTTTGGCAACCATAGCGAAATTTCGCTATCATAGAGTGCTGTGCATAAGCGAATTTGAATTTATTATGCCTTTACGTTCCGATATGATGGCAAATTCGCTATCGCAAATTCTCTATGATAAGCGAAATTCGCGCATGGCGAAAATCATGCTTTGTGTTTTGATGTTGATTCCCAAGCGACCTCGTTTTTGATTAATTACCATTTTGTCCTATTGTAATTACATATTTAGGCATTTTTTGGTATTTCACACAAATGGATTGGTTATATAACCACCTTATGACTTTTGTAACCCTAACTACCTTTGCTTTTGTTGAAGCTTTCATGACTTTGGTTTTTAGGTTACATTTTGCTCTTTTCTCTCTCTTCTTTCTCTCATTTCTTGTTTGCCGAATACACCTCTTAGGGGATGACAGCTCCAAGGGATGTAGTGAAGCCTCATAGCCTTGAAGAGGAGGGTTATAACTTGGTTGGTGGTGGTTTGGCGGTGTCCTCATGTCTTTAATAATCTGAGTCTTGTATTTATGGTTCCAAACTTTGAAACTAGGGTTTAATGCTATTTAATGTCTTTCCTTTGAGTCGTGTATGGCCTTTGGGTTGAGTGCATTAACATGCAGTAGATGCAACGACATTCTTTAGATGTCATTTATGACATTGAAATGAGGTTAAATACTGAGTTTCAAACTAATTGGAACATTGAATGCTTCGATGTTGATTAGGACTCAAATAGGAGAGTTTTTAGGGTTAGGTTTGTAGCTAAAAAAAATATCGGTTTGGCCTTAGTATATGTCATTTGCCTAATGCAAGAAATAACTTGAGGACACCTTAATAACTTCATTTTATCAAACCAGTGACGAGCCTTGAGGAATTTACCATTTCACACTTCATTTTTAAGCCATTGGAGTTACCGATGTTTCAATAACTCCCACCCAGTACCTTGAATCCAAAATCCAAATAAAGTCTCACCATTTTCAAACATGATGCGAATCATTCGTAGGATGAAAACCCGTGTGTTAAACCTGAACCGCTATTCTCACATTTAGCTTGACTACGACAGTAGGAGGAATATAGGAAACAAATTTTGTTGATTCCGGATAACTCTACCGTGGCACAAATCATCAATGTAAATACAATACCTGCTTGTTTTATATCTGATGATCATGGTTCGTGATCATCCAATACACTTTCATATTCGTATTTCATAATCTCAAATCAATTCAATTATGCTCACAAATTCAATTCGAGTTACGCAATTCAATTGATTCTATGTCGATTCGATTATGCTCATAAATTCAATTCGAGTTCGAAAATCAATTAGTTATGCCATAGCAATTTAACCTATGTCTTCGATATACGAGGATATGAGTCAAACCTGATCCGTGAGTGCAAGCCGATTATAAAAGCAGTTTTTATAACACGGTCACGGTCATTTGAAATTTCTGGCAGAGTTATTAAAAATCAAATAGTAGACATAGCAAATCTCTGATCTATTTGGCTGCGATCGGGTGACATCAATACAATCATTCGCGATCTTTTGCTATTTGACCCTATTGGTATACCAATCATCATATCTGAACCGCGGTTAACATTCTATTAAGGCGTTGAATCTTTTATATGAAATGCGATTACAATATATACATTTGTATAAATAGTTCACTTTCAATAGTCATGCAATTTTCATATGCAAACATTTTACAATCAATTCCTTCAAATTATTTAAAAAACATTCTATATGTTTTCTTATGCATTAGAAACGAGCCTTTGAATATTGAAGCGAATAGAAAAAATAGAACAAACATGTAGAAACTTGAAGCGAGGAATGAAATTGATGAAACGAGCCAAAAGCTTTGCACTTTGATTCAATTCTCGAATCTCAATCTTCAGTTTGACACTTCCTCCTCATGGCCCTGTTTCAAAACCATTAAAGAACAATATTATTCGTATTGTGCTTGTGGTTTGGTTCAGGATTGATTTTTGGAGTTTAATTTGAGTTCCAATTTCAACAATCTATATATATATATATATATATATATATATATATATATATATGGACTCTTGACTCGATGGGATTTCCATGAGTCGAACACCGATGGAGTTCGGGCCGAAAGAAGTTATGACCTTCGAAATTGGAGGTCATACGTAGTCCACCAGTGGCGACTGGTATTGTGACGACCTCGATAAGGACCATAACTTGGTCTGAGGTCGAATTGAAAATTCAAAAACGACATTATCTTGACTCAATGGGCTTTCCATAGGTCTAAAACGAAAACTAAACAAGGTCGGAAAAAGAATTTATGACCTTCCAAAGTTGGAGTCACCCATTAGTCACACCAGTAGTGACTGCGAATTGGCGAGGTGTGACTGTCAGGATCATATTACCTATATGAGCTCACCTCTTGTCCTCTAAATCATATGAATGGATTCTTGTTTCGATGGGCTTCAGTAGAGTCGAGAACCTCTCCCCCAAATGGAGGTCGGACCCGAAGAAGTTATGACCTTCCAGTTGGAGTCACACGTAGTCAAACCCAGCCAGAAATTTGACTTGACTTGGTAGAACAGACTTGACTGGCTGAGCTGACTGACACTGGCCAGGGCTGCCTTTGGTGAGGGTGCTGGTCAGGTGCCTTTGGACGAAGGTGCACTAGCTGAGGTGCACTGGCCGAGGTGCACTAGCTAAGGTGCACTAGGTGAGGTCACGGACCCAGGTACAACGCGAGATGTGTTGGCCTGGGGTGCTTCCCAGGGAAAAGGCGTAACTTGAGGCTGAGGAGATCCAATTGAGAATTAAGTCTAACATCAAGTTCATTGATGTGGTTACAATTACCGGGGGCCTTGCAATTCCTTTATTTATTACCCAATCGGTTCTGAGTCGGATAATGAATAGGATCGAAAATAGGGGAAATTTTCTTGGTTCAAATTGCAGCCGGACCTTTACATGAAAACATCTATAGGAGCCTTAGAGCTCTTCTCAACTCAACCCTAACGAGAAATGAGTTTGGGTTCCAAATGAGCCATACGAAGATAAGAGGGTTCCCGAACCATGTATATACTTTCTATACCCCGAAACTATACAAACCCATCTTATTGTACAAAAATCAATACTTTTCCATACACGGAACTTAACAAGTTCCATACACACATAGTTTGCATACTGCGATCTTCTTTTCCTTTCCTTCTTTCTTCTCTTCTCTTCTTAACTCTTCCCTTCTCTTCTCTCTTCTCTTTTCCCTTTTCCTTTTCTTATGGATCACCATGTCGTATTTTTTAAAAGGAGAAACTATAAGCTCTTTCCTACATGCCACGTACCCTTTCCTTGATTTTTTTCTTCTTTTCTTTATTGTTTTATATTTAGGTCCCTCCATTTCTCTATTATTCCTCATTTAATTCTCTATTATTTTCCACTTGCTCATTCTTCTCCCCAATTTCACTTAGACATATAAACTTATTTACAATTGACCATAGTCACCATTTACAATTTCCATATATTTCACTTGGGTTTATTTAGGATTCAATAAATTTCTCATTTTAGCATATAATCATTTTAATCAATATTCATATAACAATACCCGGAAAAATGCAAGTTGGCTCCGATTATACGAAAATATATAATAATTTTTATTATAAAAATTCTAGGGTATTTTTGGGGCGTTACAACTCACCCCCACTTAATAAAATTTCGTCCTCGAAATTTACCTTAATCAAACAGTTGCGGATACTGCTGCGGCATCGTTTCCTCACTTTCCCAAGTGGCTTCTTCGGTCTTGTGGTTCCTCCACAGCACTTTGACTAGCGGAATCTTCTTGTTCCATAATTCTTTCATTTCATGAGCCAAAATCTCTACTGGCTCTTCTTCATACATCAAATCTGGTCTTAGCTCAATTGTCTCCGAAGAGACTACATGTGACAGGTCTGATCGGTACCTTCGTAGCATGGACACATGAAACACATTATGGATCTTCTCCGAGTCAGGATGCTAATCTTATTGCCCTTGGACTGCTTTTGATTACTTCATAAGGGCGATAAATCTAGGGCTCGACTTGCCCTTTTAGAATCTCATCACCTTCTTCAGCGATACTCAAAACACTTTTCTCCGTTCTTGTATCGAATATCTTTTCTTTTCATGTCGGCATATGATTTATGTGTATTGGTGGCCACCTTCAATTTTCATATGCAAACATTTTACAATCAATTCCTTCAAATCATTTAAAACAATTCAATATGCTTTTCTTATGCATTTAGAACAAGCCTTTCAAATATTGAAACGAGAATAGAAAAAAAATAGAACAAACATGTAAAAACTTGAAACGAGGAATAGAAGTCAGTAGAACAAACCTAAAAAGCTTTGCACTTTGATTCCAATCCTTGGAATCTCATTCTCAGTTTGTCTTTTCCTCCTCGTCAGCCCCTATTCCAAAATGATTAAAGAACAATATTATTCGTGCATGCTAGTGGTTTTAGTTAGGATTGATTTTTGGAGTTTAATTTGAGTTCCAATTTCGACAAGCTATATATATATATATATATATATATATATATATATATATATATATATATATATATATATATATATATGGATTCTTGACTCAATGAGATTTCCATAGAGTTCAAGAACACCCGAAACGGAGTTCGGACGAAGAAGTTATGACCTTCCGAAGTTGGAGGTCACACGTAGTAACACCCCCAACGGGCGGGCGCGGACGTGGTGATGGCGCGGTGGGACGCGGCGATTAGCGCGGGTCGGTTCGGGTGTTGTCGTCGTCGTCGTCGTCGTCGTCGTCGACGACGACGTCGACGACGACGTCTCGTCGACGACGACGGAGGACGGGTTGATGGGACAGTGGACTTGGCGGGTTAGGGAACAACCTAAACTAAAGATCAGGCGAAGAAGTTATGACCTTAGAGAGTTGGAGGTCACACGTAGAGCACACCAGTAGGTGACTGGTAGCCAAGGTGTCCTGACCTGTCCGAGCTCAGATGACCTATATGAGCTCACCTTTTGTCCTCTACAGGCATATTAATGGATTATTTACTCAATGGGCTTTCCATAGAGTCTAAGAACACCAAAAACGGAGTTCGGACGAAGAAGTTATGACCTTCCGAAGTTGGAGGTCCTGCAGTAATCAAACCAGCCCGGCGACGACTTGGCGGCGACCGACACAGTAGGGTGCCTTGGCTGAGAGTGCACTGGTCAAGGTGCGCGGGAGTGCACTGGCTGAGTGCACAAACTGAGAGTGCCTTCCCGGACAAAGTGCACCGGCGAGAGTGCAGCCAGGAGTGCCTTTGGGCCCAGTGCTTGGCCAGGCGCAATCCATGGAAAAAAGGAGCCATAACCCAGGCTACATAGGTCGAATTGAGGGTGAGAGACTAACATCAAGTTTATTGGTATGGCTGCAATATATATCGGGAAGGACTCCTTTGCCAGAGATTCCCTTCTTACCAATCAGTTCTAGGTGGCTCAAGCATAGGATCAAAAAATAGGGGAAATTTTATTGGTTCAAATTGCAACAGGACAGTTCCCAGAAAACACATCTATAGGAACCTTAGAGCTCTTCTCAGCTCCAACCACAACAAGAAATGAGTTTGGGAGTTTTATACCCAAACCATGCAAGATAAGGGTTCCAAACCATGTATCATGCTACGTACTTGAAACTAGACAGACCAATCTTTATTATTTTTGTCGTGCTTTTCCTCTGACAACAAGTTCCATACACACATAGTTTACATACCTGCGATCTTCTTTTCCTTTCCTTCTTTCTTCTCTTCTCTTCTTCTTCTTCCATTTTCATCTCTTCTTAATCGTATTTTAAAAATGAGGAAACTTCCTCGCTCTTTCCTACATGCCACATGCCCTTTCCTTGATTTTTCTTCTTCTTTTTCTTTATTTCTTTTTTATATTTAGGTCCCTCCATTTCTCTATTATTCCTCATTTAAGTCTCCTATTATTTTCCCTTGCTCATTTATTTCTCCTAATTTCATTTAGACATATATTTATTTACAATGACCTCTTGAGTCCCATTTTACAATTTCCATATTTTTTCACTTTAGGTTTATTTAAGTTCAATAAATTTCCCATTTTAGCATAAAATCATTTAATAAATATTCATATAATAATACCCAGAAAAATACCCAAGTTGGCTTAATTATACCCGAAATATATAATAATTTTTATTATAAAAATTCTAGGAGTATTTTGAGATATACAACATGGAAGTATTATGAAGCTCTTGCTATTGCCTGAGGCTAGTCTGAGTGGGTAGCTAGGGAGGTCGAGTAACCTCCAGAGGTTCAAGGCACATCATCCTTGACATTCATAGGGAGGAGATCGGAGTGGTGTGAAACCATTGGTTCATGCGGGTTGAGAAGATGATAGAGGCTATGGAGATTACCTCGGCTCACGACCCCGGGATCGGACCATTTGCCGATAATTTGAGGCCAGACCTCTAGAGATCTAGAAGCGATGACTTGGGCAGAGTTCCATGATCTTTTCATGGGCAAATATTTTCCAAACACTACTCGTCACGCGAAGGCTCAAGAGTTCCTAGAGCTGAAGCAGGGAACTATGACCGTATTGGAGTATATGGCTAGATTCACGGAGCTAGCCCATTTTACTGATGACTACGTGGCCACGGACATGGTCAAGGTCAGGAGGTTCGAGAATGGGCTAAAGTTGTCCATTCGGGGCAGGATTGTAGGACTCCGCCTATAGGACATGGACTCCATGGTTGGGACGACCTTGACTATAGAGAGAGAGATCGAGAATGCTCGGAGCACTAAGGATGTTGGTGTTAGTAGCAAGAGGAAGGAGAGTCAGTCTTCTTCCAATTCGGGGAAAGACGGAGACTGGTTCACGTGGGTTCAGTGCGCGGTCATCAAGACTGAGGGCGGATCGGGGTTACCAGTCGAGTGGGCGAGATGGTGTTCACCATTACGCAGCCCTGACGCGGAGGATTGCCCCCCGAGACAGGGATCCCAGGGTTTCAAGGCAGTATGATCCCGATCGGCGGTAGGGCGGGGAGAGGATCTGATTCATTCCTCCATGGCCTAGTACGGGCTAGAGGAGCGATGCTCAGTTCGGGGAAGCTGCGGGCACCTCCCCATTACGGCGGAAGAGGCGGACTATAAGCGAGAGCGAGAGGGGACGAGGCCGGGTAAGGCGTCGGGGTTGGGGCATGTCGCCATCACACCCTTTAAGCTTAGTCAGCGGATCAGCTAGTCATACGAGGTGCGTTCTTGCTATCCTACTTTATGAAGCGAGTATTATTGATTCGGTGCATCGCATTCATTATCGGCCCCATCGGTTGTCTTAGAGTTAGGCTTAGAGATTGAGGCCTTTGAGGCCCTTGTATGTTCTCCCAAGGGATTAGAGAGCGAGGATAGGGATGATATGTCGTGGTTGCGAGTTAGAGATCTCAGGGATTCTACTCACAGTGGACCTGAGGGTCTTGGACATGTCAGAGTTCGACGTTATCCTTGGGATGGATTGGCTGACAGCTTACAAAGTCATCATCGATTGTGAGCGTATGAGGGTTACCGCCTACATGCAGGACAGTACTCGTGTTGTATTTCAGGGGGATAAGCATGATATTTTTCCCCCCAGCTGATTATGCGAGTCAGGTGTGGGACGGTTGGTGGGTTGGCTAAGCGAGCTATACAAGGGCCCAGTGAGGCCAGGGCAGATCTACCTCAGTAGTGCGAGTATGAGGATGTTTTCTTTGATGAGCTCTGGGATGCTCCACAAAGGGTTGTAGACTTGGTATTGAGTTACACCTGGTACTTGCCCATCTCTATGACTCCACGTGGGATGGCATTAGTTGAGTTGCGAGACTCGAGTCCGAATTCTGAGAGCTATTGGACGAGGGTTCATTAGACCAAGCTTGCCTTTACCATGGGGCCTACGGTTCTATTTGCGAAGAAGAAGGACAGAACCCTTCTCGTGCAGTGACTACAATTGATTGAAACGGAGTTCTGATCGAGTGGCGCATTCTTGAAGATTGATGGCTTTGTTTTAATCGGTTGAGAGGGCGCGAGTCTACTCCAAGATAGACACCATGCTGGTTACCATCGGTGAGGGTTAGGAGGCCGGTCATCCTAAGGCGGCGTTATGGAGCGCTGAGTTTGCAGTGATGCCCTTTGGATTGACGAATGCGCCAGCGGCATTCATGGACCTCATGCATAGGGTATTCCAACCTTATCTAGATCAGATTGTCATAGTCTTCATGGATGACATTTTGATCTAGTCCTAGTCAAAGTGGGAGCATGAGTATTACTTAAGGATTGTTTACGATTCTTTGAGAGATCATCGACCTCCTTGAAGTTCGATGGTCACGAGTTTTGGCTTGCGAGGTAAGATTTTTGGGACACGTGAGTGTAAACATCAAGGCGTGTCAGTGGACCCGGAGAGGTCGAGGCCGTGAGTTGGGAGGCGAAGTCGTCTTCGGGAGTACACATAGTTTCTTGGGATTGGTGGAGTGCCTGAGAGATTCATTGAGGATTTCTCTCGATTCGCGGCACCTATGGCCAGATTGACCGGAAGGAGGTCGAGTTTGATTGGGATGTGTAGTGGAGGAGGCATTCCGGGGAGTTGAAAGGAGGCTTACTATTGCTCCTATCTTGATAGTCGGGCGGGGGCGGGGGTACGAGTGTATTGTGATGCCTCGAGGTCGGGCTTGGGATGTGTTTGATGCGTGCAGGAGGGTGAAAACATGACCCATCGGTTGAAGAATCATAGAGCGGGGAATTACCCCACCGCAGAGCATGGGTTCATTCGTAGTAGTCTTCGCCTTGAAGATTTGGTGCCACTACTTGTAATAATTGAGAGTTCGAGGTGTACTCAAACCATAAAAGTCGAGAGTATATCTTCATGTAGCGGGACCTCGATATGAGCAGCGCGGGATGGATGGAGTTCACAGAGAGTTATGACTTCACTTTGCATTGCACCACCTCAGTAGGCAAATGTAGTGGTAATCTTTCAGTCAAAAGTCACGGGGGCATTGGCTAATATGGCTTCCACGGGAATGGCGGATCGCCGAGGCGTGGGACGGTTTGAGGCTGATGCATTGGCGGGATCGAGAGTGCGTTGGGGAGTTTAGTAGCTGCACCATCTCTGTGAGTAAGGTGATTGAGTCCCGAAATTTGGATGCGGAGATAGTGTCCATCGGGGCCCCAGGTACAGTCGGGTGCAGTGTGAGGGGCGGGCCAGTCCACGCGGATGAAGTAGTAGTCTTCGGTATAGAGGACGGGTAGTGGTTCCCAGTTGGCCAGGTTGAGAGAGGAGATTCTCGGGGAGTTTCAACGCTCTCGATTGCCCAGGTGCACATCCAGGTGGCACTAAGATGTACGGGATCGCCGTCGCCGACCTCTTTGAGTGGGATTAAGAGACACGTAGGGGCCTTTGTTCGGCGATGTCTCACGTGTCGAGGTTAAAAATTTGAGCAGGAAGCTGACGAGGGCTATGACCCGTTAGAGTGGTGAGTGGAGGTGACGCGTCCGCGATGGATTTTATAACCCACTTGCCACGGACACAGCAAGGACATGATGCGGTATGGGTGATAGTGGACCGGCTCACGAAGTCGACACATTTTCTAGCTGTATGGATGACCTTCACATTGGAGAGATTCTGCCGGTTGTATATCCGAGAGATCGTTCGGATACATGGAGTACCATATCCATAGTGTCGGATAGAGACCCAAGGTTTACGGTGCACTTTTGGAAGAGTTTCCAAAAATTTATGGGCTTCTGGCCCGACCATGAGTATAGCTTTCCACCTGAGAACGGATAGAATTGAGTCGAGAGATGACCATCACAGTTAGAGGACATGTTGCGAGCATGCATCTGGATCATAAGGGTGGTAAGGCTCTCACTTGCCGCAGTGGAGTCGCCTACAACAAGCGGTTCTCGGGCGAGTATCTGGATGACATATGGGGGCATTATGGGAAGCCGTACGGATCAGAGTATGTTGGTAGAGGTGGGAGAGGCTCCATCAACGATGTGATGCGATTAGAGACATACTCAGGAAGGTGCGGCGATGCGACAGACGTCTTCTCTCACGACTCAAAGTCGGAAGAAGAGCTATCGCCGTGTACGATGCCGACCCTTAGAGTTCGAGGTTGAATCACGTCTTCTTTGAAGGTTAAACAAGAGAGAATTGAGGTCGAGGTTCGGTAATGCGAGGAAGAACATTAGGGGTTTATTGGGGCCTTCGAGATACTCGAGAAGGTAGACACTATAGTGTACTAGTTGAGAAACTTTGCGAAACATGTCGAGTGTCCACCGGAGGCCATTTCGCGTCTCCATGCTCGGAGGTACACTCCAGATCGAATCATGTAGTGGATTGGGGAGAGATTGAGGTTGACCGCAGTTGGACCTTCGAGAGGACCGGTCTTCATATGGATGCCGATCTGGGTTTCGATGAGTGATCGTAGGTGGTGCAGCGCCGTGGGATCGCGATGGGACGAGTTCGTGAGTGCGATCCTCTGTTTTGGACGAGTTGTGGTTCAGTCGTTCGTCACCCGATATTGGTTTGCCGCGCAGTCTGTCCGCATGTTAAATGCAAATGCGCGATTGGGTGAATTCACGAATATCAAAAAACAAAAAATTATTTAGAAAAATAGCAAATAATTTAGACAAATCCCAGATTACGAAATCTGGATGATGACAGACTTTCACTAAATTAAGATAGTCCCCATGGAATCTAAAGCTACCACGTCGAATTTCTAGACAATCGGATTTGCGTTTTTCAAGGCAGGGTGTGGGTCTTGTAAAGCGGCTTGTAGAGACATGTGATGTGACAAAAGTCACCTACTACATGTACCCATGTGACACATGTTGCATGATTAGTGAGATGATGGAGATGAATGGCTTAGATTAAGTCATGTGTCAAAAATCAAAATGAAGGAACAAGGATGGAAATTTTGAAAATTTTAAATGAATAAGACAAAAAGAAATAGTCTTCTTCTCCAATTTGAAGAACAAATCGTGTGAAGTGGCTAAACCGGTTCGGAGAGAAGGTGACTTCTCTCTACATTTCCAGAAGCTTCGGACCCTCGGTTTAAACGGGCAAACACAAGTTGTTCTGTAGACACTTAGTTTTGTGAGGTTCAGACCAACTCAGAAGGTAGGTCTTTTTCACCTACTTGGTTTATTCTTTGGCTAAGAGCCATTATTATGGATGAGGATTTGTTGAGGCTGGAAGGCCGGTGTTATCGATCTGAAATCTTTGGGCGGGTGAAGAAATCCCTACTTGTGTGGCGTGGTAGTCTTGGGCCTGAGGGTTTCATTGTTCACGTGATTGGTTGAGTGGTTTTTGTGTTGTTGGGTGATTCAAAATGAATTGCTTGGATTGTTATTAGCCCATGTGAGGTAATTTTGGTGTTATTGATTGTGAATTGAATAACATGAATTGTGTGAATTAATTTTGTTAATATATACATGTAAAATATATTAGCATGAGTATTTTGGAAATGGCATAATGCATTCCATATGCACCAAGGGCATCTGAATGGTAGGGTGTGAGTGCATGACATGAAAGAAATTGAAAAAAAAAAAAATGAAAACGGTTGTGAAAGGAATTTCAATGAAGATTTTCCTAAGAATTGCCTTGGAGAGTGGTCGGCCAGTTAAATGCGGCGGACCCAGCCCATTTAGAAAAATTATCCATTGATTAAGCCTCGAGGAGGGTAGTGATATATTCTGAAACTTCGGTAGTGTGTTTTTTAAGAACAAAACCTTTGTTTTGAAAGCGTAGTTTCTCAATTTGGCTTAGGCATGTGTGAGGGAGTCAGTGAGGACTCGAGACATGGGATTGGGCGTTTAGACATTCTAGTAGGATCATGTATTTTTTTGAGTGTGTTTGGTTGCCATGACATGTGCACTTAGGTGGAGAGTAACCCATGTAGGAAATTATCACTACTGGGCATTGCTCATACGTCGAGGATCACTATTTCGGTGCAGGGCATACGCGGGAGGACGGCTCACTAGGGCCGCTTTGAAGAAAGCCGACATGTGGCTTTGGTATTCATTTTGTATAACATGTATTAAACTTTAAATCTTAATACAAGTTTGAATTAAGAGTGATTTATTAGCTTTTGAACCATGTAATATAGTTGGTTGGATATATTTTGTGAGTATTGATGCTCTGACCAGTGGCCATTTTACTCACACGTGGACTACAGATGATAGTCGTTGTAAAGGTTAGGACGAGGTTGTACTTTGGTAGAGCTCTGTGAAAGACTGCTAGATTTCCGTGAGTGGTGGTAGGTTACAGACATCCACAGTATTGTGAGTTGAGGTTTGTCACGAGACCGTAGTAAATCCATTACCATCTAAGCAAACCAAAGAGGTTATCCTTTAATCAACCATCGTAGACTATGCATCCTTGCTAGAGTGAAGGGATCATGGGAAGAAGAAGAGGTATGCCCTTAGGTTTCTCCTCTAACCCTGACTAGGGTAACTAAGGGGCCCAGAAATAAAAAGTAGAAGGGGATTGTAGAGGTAGAAGCAGAGCTAACGGGAGGAAATGATAACAGGGAAATCGAAAATTTGCTAGAACAAACTCCTCCAGCAGAAGAAGAAGAGATGCGCTATAGAATGAGCCCATTGAGTCATTCATACCCAGATATGAGAGAGAATTTCCACGGGCTTTGTAGAGTTCGGAAGGAATGGAATGATGAAATCCTGGTGATGCTAATATCAATGAAGAAAGAAATGGAAGAGAGAGAGAAGAAGTGGGAAAGACAACAACAAATTAGAGAAGAATACATGGAAGCTGATTTTAGAAGGAAAGAACAACAATGGGAACAAAACTTGAAACAGAGAGAAGAAGAATGGAAGGAAGAGATGAAAAGGAGGAAGGAGGAAATAATAGAAAGATGAAATCCACTTTGGAAGCCTTCTATAACAATCAATTCAAAAGAGATGCAGAATTGCATTAATTAGAGGAAAAACGAGTAAGAAGGCAATATGCTAAAGAAAATAGAAGCTTTCAAGTATCTTTATAAAGAGCAATTTAAGGAATTTGGGAGGTTAATGAAGGAAAAAGACAAGGAATTGGAGGACAGTGATGAAATAGGAGGAAAATCTAGCATGAGAGCTTGGATTTGATCAACACTAATTTGTCAAACATGCTGAGTTATATTTCTGAGTTGGAAAGCCTGATGAATACCAGTGGTCGGAGATAAAGATCGTTTGATCACTCTAGTGGAGTTCACAAACGATAAATGCACATCAACAAAGGAAGAACCCACTGACAAGAAAAGACCAGATATCACATTCCCAAAATTTCCTCCCTGTTTGGCAAGCTTTGACATTGATCCTCCCAATATCATACCTACCAAATCCTATAAGAGAAGAAAGTGAATTCTCACAATTTCTTTTCTTTTCCCCTTCTCTAACTTTATTCTATCTTCCCCATTAATAAAAGCCCAGTATAGTTCATTGAAAGTGTCTTATGATTTGTTCTTCTGATTTGATAACTTGGTTTTATTGCTCTCAATAATGTTGCAATTAGAACATGTATGTTGTTGAACTGCTTAATTGGGATTTGGTGATTGAATGAGTTTGAGAAAATGTTAATTGTTCTTGGATGCAGTGATCTGATTGAGTGAACTAGGTTGATTGTGTCTTTCTTGTCTGGAAGAAATGATTGTATTGAAGCTTTTAATGGTGAATGGCACAATAACTACTGATTAAATCCAAAGAATACTGTGAGAGAAAGGAGAGCAGGCTACATTGAACGAAAGTAAGAAGTTGCAGTTTTAGTTTAAATCAAGTTAAAATTACAAAATTAGGAAACAATGGAAAGAACATATGAGACTCTTGAATCTATGTTTGTAAATAGTTGAGTCAGTATAAATCCTGGAAAAACATCACACATGGTCTAGTAAGTCCTTAGAAAACTAAAAAATATTAGGGACATCTTCTGGGGTGATTCACAGTCAAAAGTACAAGGTCCTAGAACTTGTTAGATTATTGGTCAAGGCGAAATCCTAGGTAAAAACAACTGACAAGAAAGGATAGAGGCCCTCTTTGGAAGTTTGAACCTTTTTCAAGCCTACCCTCATTATATGCAGATGCATACACCTTAGTTCCAACCTTTAAGCCAAATATGCCTAACTTCTTCAAATAACAGCAATTAGAAACCTAAAATCCCTCCCTAAAACTAATCCTGTAGCAAAGAACCCCAAAGTACCGATTTCAAAACAAAGTTTTAATGTGTAGAAGGGAACAAGATTGGGGGAATATACTTCTTACAGACTGCATGGAAGTATTAGACAAAATCAATTGAAGGATTAGAGAGTGAGAAAAAAAAGTCAATTAAAAGGGAATAAGTTGTCTTGTGGCCTATCTCTCTTGAACAATTAAGTTCGTAGGGGTGTTTGAACACCTAGTACCCTAATGCAAACTAATATGAGAGTTGTTAACCCAAAGTTCTCTAAGAGTGATAGAAAGCCTTAAAAGACAAAACATTGCACTATTCATAAAACTTTGACCAGAGAAGAACAAAAAGGATTCCAGAAAAAGGAACTAAGCTGATAAACATGAAGGTGGCAATCCAAAGAGGCCACAAAATTTAAGATGATGCCTGGCTTGAGTTTTGGGAGTTATTAAAGTTCACGTTAGTAGGAAACAAAGGGATGAAAGAGGAAGGCTATTAAGCAGAAGTGAATAGTGGAATCTGGGTAATTTGAAGCCTAAATTTTCCAATTATCTACTTGATTACTCGAGCTATTCTGACCAAAAAGACCTCATTGATCTTGAAGGTTGAATTTGCTTACATTAGTGGAGATCAATATGAAAAACAAGCCTATGCGACTTTGACTAATCTTCCAAGGAGAATCCCAGAAGATTAACTAATCTAACAAGGAGAAAAGGAAAGAAGACCAACACATACGCACAAAACAGGATTGATTGACTGCGTTGTTTACAGTATTAAATTCATCAGTTTATTTATGATAGAGGTTGAAACCATTCCTTTTTCTTAGTTGAAAACTGAAGTTTGAAATAATACTACAACCTACTTCTTTCAAGTCAATTGGTGGGATCAAAAAAGATTGTAGTTAGAACAAAAAAATGTCCTTAAAAATAAAGTTCAATTGTTTGAGGACAAACAAAACATGCTTTCTTTGCTTGGGGACAAGTAAAATTTTAAGTTTAGGGGAATTTGATGAGTCAAAAACTCATTGATTTTTAATCCATTTTTTTTGATTAGTGTTACAAGGTAATTACTTATTTTTATGCAGGAATATGGAGATTTTACCAAATTTATATCTTGTAGATTTTTATAGAAGAAGCTGCAATTCCAGCAAGAATCCAGAAGAAATGGGATAAATGGCCGAGCAGCTAGGTCGCGACAGACAGTTAAGGTTGCGACAAGGAATTCATCAGTTCAGCAGCTTTTAAGTCACGACCTGATTGATAATGTTGCGACAACCCTGTAAGATAAAGGCTTTAAGCGTGTCACGACATCATAGTGATTAGTCGTGAGAGAAAAATTTAACACTGCATAAACGATGTCACGACAGAGAACCGAGGTCGCGACACTGAAAGAAGAAAACTTAGGTCATAACAGATAATTAAGGTCACGACGAGGAAAGGATGGATGGATGAGCTGACAAGGTCTCTATTAGAAAAATTGATGTTATGCCAAAAATGGATTGGGGCTGTCCCTGGTCGCACGACAAAGTTTCATGTCGCGACATTAAAATGAGTTGAGCAGATTCTTATCTTGTGACTAAGGTTTGCGAACAGCTGGAATGAGAACAAGGTAAAAAGAACACACTCTCGAGAGGTCGACACCTTTCTAGGTCGTGACGAAAAAGAAGGCCCGAATTAGTAAGCTGTTGTGACTAAAATAAGGTTGCGCAGATTGGTATGAGGAAGGTCTCGACATGATTTTGAAGCGCGACAAGAATTGCGATGAAAAGAAGCGACCTTGTATGACTGAATTCAGTCGCGATAGAAAATAAATAGATCGGCAGTTTGAGTCGCAACTTGCATGAAGGCAGAAAATAAGAAATGATGTCGCAACATGAAAGGGAGGCTGTGACCGAGATCGGAATTAGTGTGATAGAATTATTGTCGTGACTTGTGGAATTGTGAGGTAGGTAGCGCGAATTGATGGAAAGGCGGTCGGTCGCGACATGGGGTGAGGTCGTGACCTGACATTGGAACCCGAAGGTTGTCACCGACGAGGATCAAAGTGGCTAGCAACTTAGAAGCGGTGTTGCGACAACGAAGAGCTTAATTCGCAACACATGGTGTGGAAGAAAAAGCCTGGTCACGACATGAAATTGTGGTCACGACACATATACCTGGAAACAAGAAAATGCAGTCACGACAAAGATTAATCATACGCGACTAAAACATGGTCACGGCCCGCGGCAATTCCAAGTCAGCGGCGCAACATGATGATTCTTGAAGAATCTTGAGATCAAAGTAGACAATAGGATTTCCAAGTCACGACACACATGAAAAACAAAAGAGTCAAGGGGTAGTTGCGACAAGAAATTCGTAATATTGAAAACTAACTAAAAGCGCAAGAAAACGATAAGTGTGAGAGGATATCAAGTCGCGACTCAATATTGCAAAAACAAGGCATAAGAATGTTGCAACAAGCTTCTAGAGGACACGACAGACCTAACAAGTCGCGATAGGCTTCTGAGGTCAAGACCTGAACGGCGAGCTGGGCCATTAAAATTGGGGAAATCCACCTGGTGAAGGATTTTAAAGTTCAAAACAAAGTTTGCAGCATAAGATTTTGGGCCAGTAAATTTTGAAAATTAATAAAAACTTTTTTTACAATCCTATGGTACATGCATACTAATCAACAAACAATAAAGAAGAATTACCTCAATCAAATTAAGGAGATTTTAAGCAAGTAGGGTTGACAACTCCAAGATCCTTTATTTTATTTTATTTTCCTTTTTGTTTCCACGATCTTCAGTTGTTCATCTTAACACAAGTACGTGTGGTGTAGTTTAACAAAGGTTTGTTTTTAGAACTCTTAATATTCTCCTTTCATGAGATCAAGAGGGTTAGATGGAGCAAAAAAAAGTGAAACTCTTTCTCTCTTTTTTCTCTAATTTTAAATCACCCCTTGGCCTTTGAGGTTTGCCTCTTATTTATAATATGCCTTGAATTGATCTGACCACATTGGATCAAGTGGCATAATTAAATATTGAATTAAAATTAAGTGACCAAAAATAAATAAGTTAATTTCTCAAATTACTTGCTTGGGTTCATCCCATATAGTAATTACTATTAATTAATTAATTAACATTTAATTATCGATAACTAATTCGTAGTTGCTATGAAACAATTTCTTTTCTGACTACTCCCTACAAGAATTTCTTTATTAATTTAGTATGTATAGTGTTTTACGGAAATGACGGAACCTATGGACTTGTAATTCCAAGCTCAGTAATTTGATAATTAATTAAACTCTTTAATCAATTAATCCCAATTTATTAGTTCCGATATTCCATAAAAAATCTAAAAGAACTCTTACCAATCTCAGAATAATTTACGTAGTGATACTGGCTTGATCCGTTGATAGCAATCATTACATACAATTCCAATCCTCAAAATTGGTCCATCATTAGAATTTGGTGAAATTACCGTTTACCCCCTCTAGTGATATCTTTATCCTTAAGTTCCATTAATTCACTAGTGAACGATTGAATTTATAAACTGTTACATAAATTGAGTCTTTCAATGTTCAATTCCGAATTAACACTTAAGAGACAATTATCATTCTCGAAGGGTTTGGATTCCATATACGTAGGACATGTTCCCTCGATGGGCCTCCAAGACATAAGTATTGGGCTTTGTTTTGGGACAAGCAGTAACCTGAATCAAAGGCCTATTGGAAATAAGACATGAGTCCATGGCTACTCGGGTTAAGATCAATCGCAAATGATCATCTAGTGACCGCAGTTTAAACTCTTAATTGCTTGTTATATTATTTAGAAGTTTAATCCATGTCACAGTCTGCATCAATGTAATCGATTACATAAAACACTCCATTTAAAGTCCATACATGATAATCAGTCCAAGATGCGCATTCTTAATGTTCGGTGGGTAAATCTTGAAGTAGTAATATAGATCTCGAAGATCCACAGTTTGATTTACTACGGACAGTTTAGTTTATTATCTATAATCTTGATCATCTCATATATAAGCGTATATACTAGATTATAGTTACATTAATAAACTTGAGATTTAAATCTTAATAACTTATCTGACAACGTGTATAGAGAATCGAATAGAAAATTGTTTTCATGACTTGATCTAATTACATGCTTTTAGGGCACCATACTTGACAATCTCCCACTTGCCACTAAGTAGGTGAGACATGTCTCTTAAACCTAGTCCCTCTAAGTGACAGTGGGCACCTTCAATTAAAGTCTTGGTAAATGGATCCATAAGGTTACGTTGACCTTCTATCTTCATACTTGACTCTACGCCCTGTATACGATCATTATCGGATGATACTTCCCCTTTCTATATGCTTCCCTCTTGTGACTCATTGGGTTCTTTTTGGAGTTTGCCACGCTCCCTTTGTTATCCTGAGTATAAAACAAGTGGTTTTTCCATGTTTGGAACTACTTCGGTCGATGTAGAAATTTTTGAGCTAAATGGAGTTCTTTAGCTACTTCCTGGCCAGCTATTCGGCTTCCATGGTTTGAATCCATGATACTAGTTGACGTGCTTCTCGGACTCGGCTCCTGCCCAGTGAATATTGACCCGGATGCCGACTTGACTGTCTTTGTCGGATTGAAAATCGAGAATCAATATATCGATGAGTTGAGTCTCCACACGAGTACCTGAGCATATAATCTATCGTTCTCCTAAGATACTTGAGAATATGCTTCACTACTATCCAATGACCCATTCCAAGATTGGATTGGTAATGACTTACTATCCCTACTGCATAATAGATATCAGGCCTCGTACACAACATGGCATACATGAGGGTTTGCGTCTGAGTTGAGCATGAGATGAGTCTCATATCCTCTTCACTCTTGAGGTGTCTTAGGACCTTGCTCCTTGGAAAGGATAATTCCATGTCGAGTTCGTTAATAGACCTTTCTATTAGAATCTTGCATCGTAAGGCTAGCACCTTATCAATATAAGATGCTTGAGGTGATGCCAAAAGCTTGTTCTTATGATATCTTACAATTTGGATCCTAAGAATATGACATTATACAAATCTCTTTCATTTGAAATTGCTCGGCTAGCCATTTCTTTACATTCGATAATGTTTCTACATCACATTCCCGATGAGTTGAATATCGTCTACGTAAAAGAACCAAAGACCCCACTTCTTTTCTTTGATGTACTTGTATACACAATTTCATCAACATTTTAATAACATA
Source organism: Tetrastigma voinierianum (assembly GCA_016808115.1). Lineage (NCBI taxonomy): Eukaryota > Viridiplantae > Streptophyta > Magnoliopsida > Vitales > Vitaceae > Tetrastigma > Tetrastigma voinierianum. The sequence continues at coordinate 922,969 of JAEQBH010000138.1, read as the reverse complement.
CGTTTGATAGTTTCATCAAAACACAGATTCCAAGACCTTGAAGCTTGCTTCAGTCCATAAATGGACCTAAGCACCTTGCAAACTTTTTGTTGTTGGCCTTTAGCCACAAAACCTTTTGGTTACATCATGTAGATGCTTTCCTCAAGATAGCCATTCAGAATAGTCGTCTTGACATCCATTTGCCATATCTCATAATCGAGACAAGCGGTTATGGATAAAAGAATGTGAATAGACTTAAGCATAGCTACTGGCGAGAATGTTTCTTCATAGTCACTCCCTCCTTTTTGGGTATACCCTTTGCTACTAGTCTAGCTTTGAAAGTCTCCATTTTCCCATCTATGCCTCTTTTTCTTTTGAAGATCCATTTACATCCTATAGGCTGACATGCCAGGTGGATCTTTCTGAGAGTTCGACGAGTTAAAGTACATGGACTCAGCTTCCCAGGTCATAGCATCTTTCCATTTGCCGCATCGGAATCATCATGGCATCACGGTATGTCGATGGATCATCCCCAGTTAGTGGTGACACTAGAAGTGGCCTTCTCCTTCATATAGTGGGATGGTAGTCTCACTGCCACTCCAGCTGTAATCGGCGTGCCGGAGGATATTACGAATAGGAATAGTGGTCTCTTGACTTTGTTGTTCGTCAGTGGTTGATGGTGGTTTTATGCGTCGAAGCGTAGTTCTCAGAATTTACAACTGCTCTTTAGTTTGAAGTTTGTCATGTAGTCATCTTCGAGAAAAGTCGCATTTGTCGATACAAATACTTTCTTATCCAAAGGACTATAGAATAAACCTCCCTTTGTGCCTTTTAGATAGCCTACAAACATACACACTTCTATGCGGGGTTCCAACTTCCCGGTCTTTCCTTTCAGCATGTGTGCCGGACACCCCCATATGCGAAAGTGACGTAAATTAGGTTTATGTCCATTCCACAACTCTAAGGGTGTCTTTTGGATTGACTTAGATGGGCTTGCATTCAAAATGTAGGCCAGTAGTTTGTAGTGAATATCCCAAGGAAATGAGATTGGTAATGAGGAGTAGCTCATCGGTTGATCTAACCATATCTAGTAACGTCTGTTTCTCCTTCTGTGTGGTGTTCGGGTGCTATAGGTTATTAGCCCAAAATATACCCTAGCAATTTTCGACATGTTTAGGGTATTTTGTAAGCATAATTGGAATGTTTCGTGAGTTAAATGCGAAACATGGAAACAAAGGACGGGAAATTCTGAATTTAAGGATAAAATTGTAATTTCTCCAAAGAGGGACTTAAAAGTCATAAGTTAACAAGAATTGAGGCCAAAGTATAAATAATAGGAATTGTGGTGTAATTCCTAGCAAGATGGGGACCATAAGAGGAAATAACATAAGTTTGTTTACATAAATAAAAGGAGACCAAAATGGATTATTTTTTTGTCTCAGGCAAAGGCTTCACGTATGGAGCAAAAGGAAGGAGAGGAAGAGGAAAAGAAGAAAGAAGAAAGAGAGAGAGAGAGAGTAAAAGCAAATCAGGTATGGAAACTGAATTTAAGTATGGAAGTATGGATTTTAGCATGTTGGTACAAGAATTTCTTGAGTATGGATTGCTAGGGTTTCCATTGAACATTAAATTTGATTCCGTCTCTAGAGGTTTTGCTAGGCAAACATTAACTCTAGATTTAAGGAAGTTTGGTTGAAAGCCTAATTGATAATGAGTGGATATGGAATCCTTCACAATTCAGTTGTAGAATTGGGTGAATTTTGGTATGAATCCTAAAGATTCTTTGTAAATTAAAAGTGTTTTGTGGAGTTGTTGGGAGGGATTCCATGTTAGTTTTGATGAAGGATGCATTAGGAGTGATCTATGGATGAGAAGTGTATGAAAAGGGGAGAAAATACACATTAAGAATTTTTAAATTGAAGTGGACCGGTACACCTTGAGCACAATACCAGTACACTTTGGGTTCTGATCTCATTTTAGCCGGCGATGTCTTAGGTACACATTAGACGCAATACCCGGTCACCTTTGTTAGTTTCCCTATTTCAACTAGTTTTCGTATTTTAGCCATAACTTGCTCATTGCTTATTCGATTTGAGTGATTCAAGTTGCAGGTTAAAATAGACTTCAAGGAGAACCAAACCTATAGAAATAGGCATCGTCAAATTCTGACTCTAAGTGGTCCTAAAATTCACTCAAAGTGGGGCCATTATGCGAGTCGATTCTGCATCATATTTGATCATAGAGTAGATTCGAATTATTTTGAGCGTAACCGGAGTTAGGTGCTCCGATTTGGGTGATTCCAATTGAGATGAACCCTTAGCACCTTAGATTTAAAGAGTACAGAGCCAGTGTCAAATAGAATGAGGCCTTTGGAAAATGAATATTACCAAACTGCCCTCGGGTAAAATCGGTGCCAGGCTAGTTGGCGTGAAAATGCCATACTTGAGTTTGGATGATCGATTGGAATGATTCCAAATTTCTAAGTGAAATAAATTCATAGGGGACAGAAAACTTGAATGATGTGTGGATAGGCATCATACGTGCAAGTATCCAATGCCATATAGAATAGGCATGAAACACAATTTGAATGAAACTACAATGGCTAAATCGAACATGAACATGAACGCTGAAAGAAAAATGTAAATGAGCTGCAGAATGTGATAAAGGTAAAGCATAAGTTCTGAAAGATATATGATCATATGACTATCTAGGACCAAAGAATGAATGAGTGGACGTCCTCTTGGTGCTTCGGCACTCCTGTTGGTGCTACGGCACTCCTGCTGCGTGGTTAGCCATGTTTTGATTGGTGCTCAGAGCAACGCTCTTCTTTAGTCTTGTGGCACTCTTGTAAGCGTGTGAGCTGTCACGTCGGTCTTTCCGGCAGCTCTGTAGTCTTCTGACACTCTTGTTGCGTGGCGGGCACGTCTGAATGGGTGCTCAGGCACTCACGGTAGGTGCCTACGGCACTCCTGTTTTGTATTGTACCTTCGGGTACTTATTGTACTGCGTCCTACTCATTTCTTATGATTGATCCAGGTAGTCAGAGACGGACATATAATAGACCATGAATAAAATGAGTAAAGATGCGAATGTACCTCTAGTATGCATTACGTGGTACCTCACGGGTACTCCTGTATCTGATTAATCTCTGCAGTAGTACCCTCTGGTACTCACAGTACCGATAATAAGTATAAGTCTGTAGTACCTCTGAATTTTATCGTATAATGAATACGTGTAGTACTACTGGTACTTTTGTATACTAAGCTCTTGTAACTCCCTACGGGAGTCCGAATGAGTAATAAACACATTATAAGTATAAGTCTGAATAAGAATAAGCTCTGTAACTCCTACGGGAGTCCCGAATGATAATAAGCCTGTTATAACTATAAGTTCTGAATAAGAATAAGCTCTGTAACTCCTACGGGAGTCCCGAATGAACATACGTCTGATATAAGTATAAGTTCTGCATAAGAAGAAACTCTGTAACTCCTACGGGAGATCCGAATAAGTATAAGTCCAGTAGTACCTACGGGTACTCCCGTATCGGTAAAACAAGTATAAGTCAGGTATTTTAAGGTACTCTGTATCAAATGGAAATAAGTACGAGTTACGTAGTACCACGGGTACTCTCATGCTGATAAAATAAGTATATGTATACATTATGATGCAATACTGCTATGGACTAATGTCCATACGATGTATTGTATATGCATCGTGCGATCGACCTTGTATGTGATACGATTATGATTAGTTAGACTTATTGTACCTACGGGTACTAGCCATACGAGATAAGATCATTAAGATAATTATATGCTCAGTAAGACCAGTATAAGTTCCGTAAGACAAGTATAAGTTACGTAATACATGTATGAGATGCGAAATACATGTCTGAGTTAAATGCATGTGAGATCTGAAATACATGTATAAGTTCTGTAATACACGTATAAGATCCGAAATACAAGTATGTACTCCGAAATACCAGTATAAGTTTTGTAGTACTTACGAGTACTTCCGTATAAGGATAAGTTCCGCAATACCAGTATACGTTTCGTAATATCTTTGTAGTACCTACGGGTACTTTTATATCAGAATAAGCTCTGTGTAAGATCCGAAGTACAAGAATAAGATCCGAAATACAAGAATAAGTTCAGTAATACAAGTATAAGTTCCGTAAGACCAGGATATACTTAGTAGTACAGGTATGAATCTGAAGTACCGGTATAAGTTTTGTAGTACTTAAGTACTTCAGTATGAGAATAAGTTCCTCAATGGGCCTCGTTCCGTCATATCTCTGTGTGCACCTACGGGTAACCAGAAACGAGTGTAAACTCAGTAGTATAAGTATAAACTTTGTTGTACCTAAGGGTACCTACGTATAAGCATGAGTTAAATTCCTGAGGAGATTTGAGAGAGATGGGGTGAGTATTTGGATAAATTATCCGTCTGGCAGTTCAAGTATATGTCCTTTGGGAGACCTGAATAAGTATACGTCTGATACAAGCATAAGTATGTGTCCTACGGGATATTGGAATAAAAATAAAGTCGTCATGAGTATAAGATGCGAGTAAGTATAAAGATCGAATGTTATAAGCGTAAGTTAGAATAAGAATAAGTACGCTATAGATACTTAGATCAAGAGATGTTATAAGTATATATGCGAATAAGCATAAGTCTGTATAAGTATAAGTTCTGCATAAGAATCAGTTCTGTAACTCCTACGGGAGTCTCGAATGAACACAGATTACATTATAAGTATAACCTCGTGCGATTATACGAGAAATCAGATAAGTATAAGATCGCATAAGAATACGTTAACTCCCTACGAGATCTAGATGAACACAAGTACATTATAAGCATAAATTGCCCAGAAGTCCGAGGATATGAATGCATGAAATTTCGATATACATTTATGGTTATACACTTATTATAATTGTGTATATGCATGTGTATCGAGTATAAGTTAAGATATGTTTCCATTAAGCGTAAAAAACATACGGGTTTATCAGTGTAGAGTGAGAAGACATCACGAAGACATCCATACGACTAAGCTGACACACTTGTAAGGGTTCCTTTACATGTAGGTTAAGTGCTCACGAGTTGTAAATGTAAAAGTATAGTTTTTGTATTTGTAAATGGGACTCGGTAAATGTGTATAGATTTTGATGGACACCACTCCGGTGGTAGTTCTTTTGATATGTAAATGATATTTTAATTATGTTATAAGATGTGGGCCATACCCACAAGTACCATATCGGTTTTAAAAAAAAATCAGGTAAAGAGTCCCAGTATATGTTCTCGCACCCCGAACTCGGTTCGGATCCACCAATCGGGTCGGACCGGGAATCGGGGTGTGACAAGTTGGGATAGGATTCCATGCTCCAGCAAATGATCCTTAAACTCTATATCAAGGTATTCACCTCCTCGATCTGATCGAAGAGTTTTTAGTGATTTACCTAACTGCTTTTCAACTTCTGCCATGAATTCTTTAAACTTTCCAAAAGTCTCAAATTTCTTGTGCATTAGGTAAACATAACCGTATCTTGAATAATCATCAATGAAGGTGACGAAATATTCATAACCACCTCCAGCTTGTACACTTAGTGGACCGTAGACGTCGCTATGTACAAGTTGAAGAGGTTCTTTGGATCTCGCCCTTTCACGAAGGTCTGCTTATTCATTTTACTTTACAAACATGATTCGCAACGGGAAGAGTGCTGACATTTAGCTTTCTTAAGGACCATTCTTTGATAGCGGTTTATTACATTAATGTGGCCTAACTTTGAGATGCAGATACGTATTATCGCTGTGGGAAACTTTTTGGCGTTTATTAGATTTGGGATGTTCTACTGAACAATTAGATTATTTGTGATCGCTCGAGTTGGCCTTAAGGCGTCTGACCCATTTCCAAGTTTTGCATGACAAATATCTAAACCATTTTTGAAAAAACAATCTCATTATTAATAAAGAAATACTAAATAATTTGTTCATACGACATACAACATAAATCAAATTTCTCCTAAAACCAAGAATAAAAAAAATACATTGTTGAAAACAAAGAATTTATTCCTTAAATTTAAGCAGGCGACTCCCCTTGCTCTTGAGACGGCCTCCCCGCACTTGACTCTCATGGCGCGATCCTTTGTCGTGAGTTCCTCCCGAAGAACTAAGCATCTGCAAAGAAACAAACATGGTTAGTGGCTCCTGAATCAACTATCTAGGGTGACAAATCATCTTCCACTAAGCAGGCTTCTGAAACCAGTAAATCATATTTACCTTTCTTTTTGTCCTTCAATTCGGAGAGATGCTTGTTACAATTTCTCTTCCAGTGACCTTGACCTGATGAAACACTTTCCTTTAGCCTTCTTGTCCTTGGGGTTGTTCTTAACCACTTTACCTTTGGTTTCCTTTCTTGGGTTGTGCTCCGAGCCCACCTTGTGTGTTCTTCACTCTTTTTATTCTTGCTACCGGAAAAGGAAGATGGCTTATGTAATGACATTTTTCTTCGCCCTCTTTGGGCAAGTCTTACTTATGGCCTCAAAGTCATGGATCATTGGGAGCTAAGTCATGTTGTATGACATTCCTCTTATAGTTGGTAATGAAGCTGCTTGAGAAAGCCGATGTGAGGGACTCAGGATAATGCTAACTTGAGTACGCTCATCAATGGGTGGCCCATGTATCTCAAAGCCTCGTGCATCGGGTTGATCTCATCGTTCTAAAACATGTTCCTTGACTAAAACTCCTTTCTTCATCTTAAGCGTTCATGTAGCTACAGTGGCTTCATGGCGGCCAGCAATCAGGTGTTGCCCCGAACATGGCTGGAAGATTCTCACTCTCATATACGGTCTCATGTCCTCATGCTTCTTCCTAAGAACATAAATTTCATGCTAGCAAAGGATGTAGTGAGCTGTTGTTGGAATGAATCAGTATCATATCTTTCATTACAATACGAGAAGCATGAGTGCTCTGAGGACATTCTCAATGAGAAACCGAACTTTTAGTTCCTCTAAAGTAGCACAATATTAATGTTGACTTCCATTTAACGAAGTTATCACTACTTAGTTTTTCATTGTAATTAAGCGATAATGGGGTTGTTTGATGACATAGTGCTGAAATTAAATAGCAACAACTATGAAAATAACTATCACAATCTTTGGAAAAGTAAACATGATGCATAGATAAACAAGTAAAACACATAAAACCTTATACAATCACGATAAATTGATTCAACAATTAATATGGGTAGTAGGGTCCGTGTGCAATTTCAAATCAACTTTGAGACTATCTCAAATTAATAAGCAAAAATCAAAATATCTCATATTTTCTTTTACTTATTAACTACCATCAAAATTTGGTCAAGGTATGATGAACAGTTTAACCATACCCTTGTGAGTGTGTGACCCAGTAATTTTCGAATTGTGAAGCAACTCAAAATTTCATAAGTAAGTAGGACAATCCAAAATACTTCACTCAATCCTATCTCTAAGAAGTGACAGTAGTAATAAAGATGAAACCTAGTCAGGAGGAGGCGAAATCTAAGCGTCGCTAGGCCTATCTATATCTCACGGTGTTGCACTAATGGAACCGTAGAGTATATTGTCATATAACTTTCTCACTCCACTATTTTTGAAATAAGTGTTTTCTATTTATAAAACATCATATGTCTTATAATCCACAGCCAGAGTGTATATCTATATAATTAATTGCTAAGATGTGAAGTTGTAATCAAATTATAGTTCCAAATCCTATTGGTACTAAGTTAATTAGACAATTAATCCGTAGAATTAAGTGGGGCGAGCTATTAGGTAAAACTGAGTATATAAAATAGTTAGACTGGTCAGGTATATTAATCAATAAAATCTTTATTTTATTAGTGTTGGAAAAATGGGCTTTTCAGATGATCATGAAAACCTAGATTAAATTAATGTGAATTTTACCAAGTTTAGCTAATTAAAACATGCATTATTTATTGTTATTCATCGAGTTAGACGAATAAGCACGTAGGAACAGTCTCATTATCATGTTCGGAAAATGATATGTATGCAACATTAAAGTGGGCATTCATGTATGGCATGCTAAATGCATGGACATGCTATCAATCATATCAATAACAATAAAGAATAAAATAAATAAATAAAAGAAAGCGGGTCGAATTGTCTTGCGTATTTCTAAAATTCTGACCCTTATTAAATAAATAAATAAATAAATAAATTACAAAGTTGGGCCTGTGGTTATAACTCCTTATACTGCTTCAACTCTTTGTGCAAGCTCGATCCATGACTCTTGATTGATAACCAGAAACTTATTTTGGGTAAAATTCAATAACTCTTTATTGATGACCAATTGATTTTCTCCATGAGACCACTATAACATTTTAGGCCTTTTGAGGCAGGTCTGATCTGCTTGTGGTCCCGACAAGCCGCAAGACAGAAAATAAAGTAATGAAGAGCGAAAAGAATAGAAATGAAGTTGTTTCCCGTCGTCCAGTATCCCCAGACATCTTTGTATTTAGGCATAACTCTCTCGAATGTTCATATAAGGCGATTTTTTGGTATAGAAAATTTGAGAGGTGTGGCTACAATCCATCGATCACTTTCTAGATCTTGATTTGATCTTCTTGTGTGCATATTTTCTGAAAATAAATTCTGAAAAACTTATGCCCCATTATGAAACACACGAGATCTAAAAAAAAAAATCAACAAATCTTAACCCAGCTTATACAATTAACGACCCATTAAAAATTCATCCCGAACAAACATTAATGATATATAACAATTATACATCCACAAGTTATCAAATAATGAAATATCCCACATACATTAATATGCATATACACATGAAACCCATTTACGATACCAAATAAAGGTTTTGAAAGTTCAAAACAAAGTTTGCGTGAGCTTTGATACAATGAAACTTTAAAATTAATAAAAACTCATTTTACGATCCAATGGTACATGCATACTAATCAACAAACAATAAAAAAGAATTACCTCAATCAAATTAAGGAGATTTTTCTGGGAAGTAGGGTTGACAACTCAAGATCCTTTTATTTTTATTTTTTTTCCTTGTTTTCCACAATCTTCCAAGTCGTTCCTCTCCCCAAAGTGCATTAATAGTCACAGATTAACAAGGTTTGTTTTATAACTCTTGATATTCTCTCAACACATGAGATCAAGAGGGTTAGATGAGTAAAAATAGTGAAACTCTTTCTCTCTTTTTTTTTCTCTAATTTTTATCACCTTAGCAGCGTTTGCCTCTATTTCTAATATGCCTTGAGGTGATCATAATAGTGGATCCAAGTGGCATATTTAAATATTAATTAAAATTAATTCAAAATTAAGTGACCAAAATAAATAGAGGATTAATTTCTCAAAATTAACCGTTCATCCATATAGTAATTAACTATTAATTAATTAATTTCAATAATTAGTGTATTAGTAATTCTCAAATTAGCAGATTTCATCCATATAATAATTACTGTAATTAATTATTAACATTTAGTATCGATAATTATTATTAGTTGCTATGAAACAATTTCTTTTTCTGACTATACTTACTGAGGGATTTCTTTGTTAATTTTATTATGTATAGTGTTTTACAGAGGCGGCCCGGGAACCTATGGACTTGTAATTCCAAGCTCCAATAAATTTGATAATTAATTAAACTCTCTAATCAATTAATCTAATTTATTAGTTCCATTATTATTCCACTAAAAATCTAAAACTGAACTCTTGTAATTACAGAATAATTTACGTAGTGATACTCAAGCAGTCCATTGATATGATCATTACATGCAATTCAATCCTCCAAAATTGGTCCATCATTAGAGCTAGGTAGAGTACGTTTTACCCCTCTAGTAATATCTTTATCCTTAAGTTCCATTAATTCACTAGTGAATAGATAATTTATAAACCTGTTATAAATTGGCGCTGAACTATTCGATTACGGAGTGCTTGTAGGAACGGTGTCGGCTTCCCTTAATAAGGTTTTTTGATTACGTGCCACGGTAAGTGAAATTTGAATCACTTGTATTTATACCTAAGTTCCTCCTACGCCGTGGTCAAGCCTCTTTATGATATAGTAGTCTAGGGTCGAACACGGGGATGGGTTTTCATCCTAGGAATGATTTGCATAAGTGTAAAAGGTAAGGCTTTACATTTGGACTTTTGGATTTTTTGTTCAAAAGTGTGATGAGTTTGAAAAGCGATTAGCTGTAAAGCGAAATGATGTGAAAAGTTAACTTTGAAGATTTAGGTAACTAACTCGGTAACTTAGGGCAAACAAGTGTCCTCAGGTTTTATCATCTCAGAGGCTCGTAAAGACCATCTAATGAACCACAGTGCATCACAGCAGTAATAAGTATGCCTTTGTATCCTGAAGAGCATAGTAAGTATTGGCCAAATTAATAACATTCAATGCTATTCAACCATATTTTGAGAAGATAGGACCATAAACACGGTACACATGGCTTTTAATACAAGGGACAACTTTGCATATGCCCTTGCAAGCTAGCTTCCTTTCTCTTGAAAAGAAACCTTGGCATCTCTTGAGTTATCGTCGCCGAGAGGAGTGTTGGCAGCGAAAATAAAGGAAAGAGGAGAGAAGAGAGAAAAGCCAAAACCCTAACTAAACTACGAGACAAAATAAAAACTTACAAAAATTGCTTACCGATTTCTTTCTTTTAGATTACAAAATGGGAGGGAAACTATATAGGCCACTTGATGTAGTAGAAAATACCACAAAGCCTAACAATTTGGCTAATTTTAGGAACTGAGTAATACACAAAATTGAAGTCGGTTGCATTAATTACAAAAAAGCATGACAAGGCGGTGAATTCGCTAAGGCTCGAAAATTTCGCTAGACGGCCAAATTACAGCTAGGTAAGCGAAATCACGAATAAGCGAAATGCAAAATTTCGCAAATTTCATTAGGGCAGCTGCATCATTAGCTGTTAAATTCCGCTAGCTTATACAAATTTACGGAGTAGCGAAAATGCAAAATTTCTCGCTTAGAAATAAAGCAACACTTAAATTCCCGTGTCTACGTAAAATTGGTGGCTGCTTAAGATTGCGAAATTTTCGCTTAAGGTTGCGAATTTTCGCATCCTAATAAAATTTCGCAATCTTATTAAATTCCCGATTTGTCGACTCATCACCGCATTAAGCTCGCCCCCATCAAGATCGATTTCCATCACTTTGCCTTCATTCTTCTTTTGATTTTTTGGTTCCGTTTGATAAGCGACAATTGAGTTCCACCTCATGATTCATCATGGCGTCTCGATATTGAACTCCCAAAGTACGCAAAACCTGCAAAACAACCACAAAAACAACTCTAACCTGCAGATAAGTGATACTAAGAAGACTTGAACATCGAATTGGTATAAATGACATGATTATGCAAAATACCTTCAAAACCTATCTAATATAAAGGTTCAAAATAGCACTTTGGGTACTAATCACACTCTTAACCAAACGCTATAGTCCCTAGCACAAAAACTAAAAGGAGATATATGTGGATTTTCAAAAGTTTATGATTCAAAAAAGGTAAAAGGTGATATATAAATATCAGTTCTTAAATCGAAAAATATACCAAGTTTGAAAACCGACATGAAAGTGAGCCAAAACCATACAAGAACAAATTTTTTAGGTCAATATTGATTCCATGATTCTCAACTTGAATTTCCACCTAAGTCTAATGGTTCTTTATATAACCAAATTAAGCCAATAAATTGCAAAATTTGTCCCTTCCCCCCAACCTAGCACTGACATGGCCTTAAGCTGTTGAACAACCTAGATAAGGATAGTTACGCACTTCTTTCTTTATTCAACTATATTGTAGGTGCAATGTTTAAACTATTTAACTAAAGTCCGTGGTAATCCAGGTCCACCGATGACTCCTAACCAATTAAGGTTTAGCACGTCAAAAGGATCATCGATCATTAAACTTATACAGTTTCACCTCCGACTTTGAATGACTTCAAAAATCAAGCACCACAAATCATAGACTTCACTTATCCACCCATGTAACGTAACACTAAATCACGACTTTTAAACCAATTACAGCTTTTAGTACATCAGTCAAAGGCGCTTATACACCTCGCACGCGTTTGGGTTTCAAGGCAAAACTTCACGTACTTTATTTTTCTTTTTCTCTTTCTTTTTCTTTTTCTTTTTTGCTTTTTTCTTTCTTTTCCTTTTTGGAAACAAAATCGTCTTCAAGTGTGGGTAACACAACCTATCTTAGGTTGCCAACATGCTTAAGGCCTGGCCATGGTGCTTGGGGAAGGAAGTAAACAAATTAATGCTCATTGAAATAATCCGAGTGCAGCAGTAAACAGCATAAGGGAGAAATTTTCAAGTCGAGCATGCCGAACCCAATTAACCAAAAATTGATTCAAGCATGGAATTTGCCTTAAGACAAAGGTGATAAAACAATGATTCAATTTTCCACGATACAAGGCAATTCAATCGTCTAATCGTAGCACCAATCGCTCAATCAAAGAAAACGATTACATATGGTAAAGCACAAACATGGTATGCAAAATCTATATATATAGACTAAAGAGAGCTTTGATATAGCCAAAATGGCTACTGCATGAATACAAAGCTAAACATACAAAGTATCACCGCTACTATGGCTAATTACAAATCCTAATCAAAATTGGAAATGAGAAGCTCGGTAACTATACAAAATCATAAAAGAAACCTAACCACCTCACTGCTGTGGTGGTGGTGGGTCTGTAACTGCTGCTGCTGCAGCCAAAACATCCAAATAGGCTGCGTCTGTGGTGGGCTCCTCTCTCTGATCAGGAACATGAGGAAGGCCCAAGGTGTCATGATCCGGAGCATAGAGACACCGGGCCACCGATCCTGGGCTGCCTGTGTAGCTGCTAGTGAGCAGATGGCATCCATCACACCTGCAATCTCTCTAGAACTGGCGTGAACATACTCAGGTGAATGGTGTGCCGAATAGGATGGACCAGGTGTATCAGCTGCAGCCGCTGATGTGGCGTGGAGGAGGAGATGGTGACATCCGCGAGTCGACTCCTCGCATCTCGGCTCAGCGCATATCGCCTGGCGGAGTCCCGCCCACTGGATCCGGCACTCCCTCCCGGTCCCATTGCCGGAGGTGGAAAGATACGGCTATGGTCATCACCCGCTCCACTGATAGAACCAGAGGGCATATAATCCTCCTCTCAATCCTGGGCTCCTCTGGGAATCCCAAATGTTCTTAACCCGGCGTGAGTAGTCTCAGACGCGAACTGAAGACTCTCTCGTCGCACAGCCCTTCCGATGGACCTTCTCCTCAATGCATCATGAGGTCATCACCAATGCAGGGACTAAACTAAAGATTCCTTGAGATCCAGAAGAGCCTCCAAGATACCCTCCGCTGCATACGCCGCAGCCGGGAATAGACCGGTTCGGAATAAAATGGTCAATCTCCAAGAACATCCGAGGCGAGCTGCCTCCGAAAAGTAATCGGGTCCGGGCCTGTGGTGTCTCTGGCCAGTGATCGAACCATCTCGCTACTGAGTCGGGTGGGCCCAATCTCTATAACCTTCTCAGACGCTTCTGGGCCAGACACGCAGCCCAAGTCAAATATCGGACGCCCGAGCACCCGCGCATCATCAATAGAGATCCAAGCTCACGCGACCATCCGCCCTCGAGATGTCATAGAATGATAGAACAAGAAGACCACTGTAGATAATGCCGCCGAGTCACGGCAAAGATGAATAATCTCCAATCAATCTCATAGACTCTAAATCGATCAGCCCTCGCTGGACATCGAATGACTCCGATGAAAGTCCCTAACGTAGTGCAAAGATTCCCGAAATGGGGTGCCCTATGAACAATCCGCCTCGATCCTAGAGGCAGTGACAACCGGAAGCGATGATGTCGCTCCGGCAGCCATGCGATCGGTGATGGTCGCGGTCGAGAGGAAGATGACTCACGGGGCCCGATGTGCGTGGCCCTGGAGGGCCTGGGCCCCCACCTCCTCTGAGGTGTCGTATGATGGGGTCCAGGTCCCCACCGGTGTTCCTGGATAACGACGAAATCCCCCGAGGCTCCTCGTGCACCGCCTCTCTGACCGCGGATGGCATCGAGCCGGACCGAGTCAGCCCTCTCTCATCAATCTAACTACGCCGGCGGACCCACCCCGAGCACGAACCATATCTAAAATCCGAATAAAACACCGAAAAGGGCTCGACTCATCAAAAATGCAAATGGAGGCTCGCATCTCCGAACCCAGGCTCCACCGGAGGTGACCGAATCACCTGGAACAAGCAGATGAGCCAGTAGCTCACCGGGGTCGCACAAACCTATCGAAATAGCCAAATAAGGCCTGCAGAGACCAAATGCCGAGGTGGCAAAAATAGCTGAACCACTCAGCAAGAGGGTCCCGAATCGGGCAAGAGGTAGAGGCTCACCGAAGGCTCCCAGAGAGGTGGCTCAGTCATAAAGAATCCGGCCAGAACAAATAGTGGCTCAGGCGCCGTGGCCGATGCTAGCCAGAGTGGAGGCTCAGCCAGTGGATCTACCAGAGCTCCTACGGGGCCGAGACTCAGGCGCAGTAAAGGCAAGGACTGGCTATGGCGGTAAGGGGCCAAGACCGGCGCTCGCCTCGAACAGGCACAACTTCAAGCAAAGGATGTTGACGGTGGCAAGAGGGCTGGAGACCAGTGGCTTCGCCGGGAGGGCATGAATGTGAAGTGGAAAATGGACAAACCCCTCCCCCTGTGTTTAGATAGGCTTGTTTGTAAGTACCGAAGGGTCTCCTACACCATTTTTCGCTATTTTTAGCGAATTTGGCCTCACAGACTTCCCGAATTCAAAAATTGCTATATTAATTATGACTAATATATGAAATAAAAAAATTATTATAATAAAATTTACTATATATAAACTGTATAAAATTAATACTAAGGCCTATAGTGTAAAAAACAAAGTGCACAAAACGGAAATCGAGCAAATTAAAAATTTTCTAAAAATAACTAAAAATATTAAAATTGACTGGAATTAAAACAGGGCAAAAATTATGAATCGCAATTCGGTTTTTTGAAAACAACTAACTGTACCATTCTCAAAAATTACTCATGGGGTTTACACTGATCCTCAACTCCCGCAGAGTCCCGTTGACTTGCATTGTTTCGTGCCCATTTGTTAACCTGCTCGATGGTCAGCGGAATTGAGCAATTGGCTCGCAGCGGTGTCGGCGGTGCTAATCTCAATATCTCTTCATCTCCTCGGCTGATTACTCCTCGCAATTCCTAGACATCGCGTTTCCCCCGCATATCGAACATTTGAAACAACTTCATCGCTTATTTGATTTTCATGTTCTAGCAACTTTCGCTTGTTGTTCGGGACAAAGATGTTCAACTCCATAGTCATGTTACCAAAGGTAAGTCGTATGACTCCATTCCAATTTATTATCGCATCAATGTGGGATGTAAATGAAGGTCTTCCTAAGATGATCGAACATGATTGGGTTCACTTGCAATCGCTCGTTGTCGCTACCGCTGTACCCATCGGGTAAGAATTTGTCTATTTTCTACCAAGACATCCTCAACTATCCCCTGTGGATTTTAATCGATCTATCGGCCAATGATAGCAGGATGTTGGTAGGTTTATGCCCACTCTAAACCTAATCGCTTGTATACTCGAATACGCATTAGGTTCACACTGCTCCTAAATCAAGCAATGACTTGTCTATGCAATTCCCCACCAATATTGATCGAAATTGTGGGAGATCCTTGATCCTCAGATTCGATCGGGATTCTTACTGATTATGGCACTGACTTGTTCAGTAAGAAATGCCTTTTTCTCAATGCCTAATCCCTTCTTGATTGTGCAAAGATCTTTCAAAAATTTTGCATAAGCAGGGACTTGCTTGATTATGTCCAATAGAGGTATGTTAACCTTCACTTGCCTTAACATCTCTAAAATGCCCCGTCACGAGATGCCTTCTTCTACCTCTATGTCAGGAACGGAGGTGGTATGTGTATTTCATTGAATCTTCCTTTAGGCTTAATATGTTCACGCAATTCTCCTCCCCGATTGATCTTCAACAGGCTTTGGCATGGGTTGATCAACCTCTTTTCCACTTCTATAATTATAGCCTTAACCTCATCCATTCCCGAATTCATTTGATGATCCTACTCATGGATTCCCTGGGTTTGGCACTGCTTGGGAAGGGGAACCTTCTCTTCTCTTTAAAATTCTCTAGCAACTTGTTGATCTCTTGGGTGATGGAATATCAGAGGGCTATCAATTTTTGGTTTGGGATCGCTTCTCAAGCCCATCTATTCTCTTATTCAAAGGTACTTTCTACAAAGATCAATCCTTGTTCAAGTTGCACATTGATTCCGCTTCTCTTCCATTGTGCTGCCTACCACCTTGGCTCAAATTTAAAATGGCTTGTTCCACAGAGATGAGGATGGTGGTGGTTGTGGTTGAAATTGGGAACCAAACTGCTCAAAACTGGGGTACATATGTGGGGAGGGCTTCCGTGAAAGGTTAGGTGATTCCTCCAATCGAATTGTAGGTATTTCCATTCGAGGCATTGGGTTGTGGTGGTTTATATTGTCCTACAGTATTTGCACATTCTGACATCAAATCCTTCACTCAGAGGGGGCCATAGACACCGTTCTACCGGGATGCACAGGATTGAAATTAGTGCAAGGTTGGTGTGTGCGTGATTTTCAACATCGATGTACTCATGGAGCCTTTTTCCTTCAAGCTCCTCCACCTCCTAGCTAAGGTTGAAATCCTAGCTTTCATTTCTATATCCTCCGGCAAAGTGTATAAATCCTCATCTAGGGCTGGGTCAAGGCCTCATTGTTCGACATTTCCCTAGGGTTCGCTCATCCCAACCCTTAGAAGTTTCATCCACGTAATTTAAAAATCCATGGCTTCGCCAGATGCTTACTCGTAAAGTCTCCTCCACACATGGTTTCCAAAGCGCCATGGCAGAGACATACCACCATAGAAGTGGTTTACCAAAGATCCGCGTATCAAAAACCATGATGTGGGCATGCACTGATGGTCTCCATAAATCTCTCCCAACACTGATAAAACCTCTCACCATCCTGAGCTGCAAAGGTGTAAATTTGTCTTTTCAAATTATTAGTCTTATGAGCACTGAATAACTTCTTCAGGAATTCTGCCTGCAGCTCAGCCCAATTTCTAATGGTTCTAGGCCTCAGTGAGTTTAGCCAACTTGGCCTTGTCCCCTTAGGGTCAAGTGAAATGCTTTTAGCTTCAGCAAATCCATGTCCATCATACCTTCCTTAAAGGTAGTGCAAACCTCCTCAAAATCCTAATATGAGTGTGTATGATTTTCATTTTCCATACCATGATATGTGGGAGCAGGGGAATAACATAGCCTCACCGCTACTTCAGCAGAGGAATGATGCTGATGGGGCACTAACCTAGGAGGGTGGATGATCCTCATGGTTCTACAGCCTGATTCATCAGTTCAAGTCGACTGGTTGTTTTTCGTGCAAATGATCCATGTATCTGTGTACACGACTTCACCGACCGGGTCAGGTTGTGCACCGATTCTGCGCCTTCCACCTCCGTCCCAAAGATCAGATACACAACTTGTTATGACAACCGAGACACAACAAAGAGCACAAACCAACTTATAAAAAGGTTAGGGTTAGCTAAAATAAAACCGACCAAGATAAAAACAAAAACAATAAAGGTTAATGCAAAGTGATGAAACTTGCAAGCATTGCAACTCGGGTTAAGCAAAAAGAGCTAAAGATTTACTCTCTCACTTGTGGATGCTTGATCACAAGTACACTTCAACTTCTATCATTCGTAGTTTAAGTACCCATCCCGCATCGGCGCCCATTTGATCTCGTACACAAAGAGTCGAAATAATCAACAATATTTATATACCTGTTCCTCCCATCGCCAGAGTCGCTTTACCGCAAAGATAGTGGTTCAGGGTCGAACACTCCGGATGGGTTTTCATCCTAGGAATGATTTGCATAAGTGTAAAAAGGTAAGGCTTTCTATTTGGACTTTTTGATTTTTGTTTCAAAAAATAAAGGTGATGAGTTTGAAAATCGATTAATCGTAAAAAGACTGAAAATGAAGTGTGAAAAGTTAACTTTGAAGATTTAGGTCACTAACTCGGTAACTTAGGGCAAACAAGTGTCCTCTGGTTTTATCCTCGCGTTATGACAAGCAACCTATAGTCCAAGCCACAACCGGATCTATGTTTAACTAGCAAACCTCACCCTAAAATCAACTCCTATTTGAGTTAACATGCATAACATGCACTATCGCCTCTTTCAGCTTGAAACCCTAACATTAAATATCATCCGTAGGCTCAGAAGACTATCTAACGAACCACAAAGGCATCTAGCAATAAGTATGCACCGATCCTCCATGGTAAGTATTGGCCAAATTAATAACATTCAATGCTATTCAACCATATTTTGAGAAGATAGGCCATAAACACGGTAATTCAGAGCTTTTAATACAAGAGGACAACTCCGCATATGCCCCACCACCAAGCTAGCTTCCTTTCTCTTCAAAGAAAAGAGGCGCATGGGCATCCTCGAGTTATCATCCTCAAGAGGTGTTTGGTGCCAAGAAAATAAGGGAAAGAGGGAGAGAGAAGAGAGAAAAGCAAAACCTAACTAAACTACGAGACAAAAATAAAAACTTACCAAAATTGCTTCTCAATTTCTTTCTTTAGATTACAAAAATGGGAGGGGTACATACAGGCTACCCAATGTATGAAAATACCACAAAGCCTAACAATTTGGCTAATTTTAGGGACAAGAGAGCACATACACCAAAATTGAAGCTCCACAGATTAATTACAAAAAGCATGACAAGGCAAAGTGAATTTCGCTATGCTCAAAAAATTTCGCTTAGGCAAAATGAAAATTTCCCTAGTTAGAGAAAAATTTCATTAGCCAGCGAAATCGATCAAGAGAGATAGCTTAAAATGCAAAATTTCGCTTAGGGCAAAGGGTGATTTCACTAGGTGAAATTTCGCTAGCTTAGCGAAATTTATGTGAGTAGCGAATACAAAATTTCTCGTTTAGGAATAAAGGTTTAGCTTAAATTCCCGTGTCTAGCGGTAAATTGGTAATTTCGCTTAAGATTGCTAAATTTTCGCTAAGGTTGCGAATTTTCGCAATCCAAATAAATTTTCGCAATCTTAATGGGGCCTCGATTTATTATTCATCACTGCATTGCTTCCTGTCCTCTACTGCATCGATTTCCATCACTTTGCCTTCATTCTTTCTTTGATTTTTGGTCCGTTTGATGGCTGACAATTGAGTTCAATATTCATGATCACCATACAGTCTCGACATTGAACTCCCAGCACGCAAAACCTCGTAAAACAACCAAAATAACCTCTAACCGCATAAGTGATACTAAGAAGACTAACACTTCAATTGGAGTATAAATGACATGATTAGCCGCAAGAAAAGCACCTCAAACCTATCTAATATAGTTCCAAATAGCACTTTTTGGGTACTAATCGTTTTGGATTCCATATCTCAGAGGACATGTTCTGTACCACCTATCTCAATGCCTTCAAGACATAAGTATCGGGCCTGGTTTTAAGACAAAACCGTAATCTATAAATCAAAAGGCCCTGAATAAAATGTATGTGAGTCCATGGCTACTTAGATTAAGATCAATCTGCATATGATCATCTAGTGACACGGTTTAAACTTCACTGTAACGGCATATTATTTAAGAGTTTAATCCATGTCCGTCCCGCCCTGTGTAATCAGAGATTACATAAAAATACCTCCATTTTAATGCTACTACATCAATAATCTAACATCAAGATTACTACATTCTTAATGTTCATGGATCAGATTAGTAGTATTATAGATCAAAGATCCCTACTTTTGATTTACTACGACAAGCCAGCTTATTATCTATAATCTTGATCATCTCATATAACTCGTTATATACTAAGATTATAAGCATTAATAAATCCTGATTTTATGATATTTACTAAATTATACAACACATGTATAAAGATTCAAATATAGAAAATTGCTTATGAAGTGCATAAATTACATTCTTTTAGGGCACTATGCCCAACAATTCGAGCCTTGGAATAAGCCCAATAGCCGGAGGCGATAAATAGGCATCATTAAGGCCAAGAAGAAGGAGCTCTTCCAACCTGCATCCTCAGATTGGAAGGAGACTCACTTGTATATTTTTAGAATAGATTAGTTAGAATCGTTTTGATTTTTTTTTTTTTTTATCTAAACTTAAAGAATGTGTTTTTGTAAATGGTGAAGTCGGATCAAACGTTTCTATTTCTTTTCTCCACTATCGTTGAAATTAATGAAATCTAAACGATTTCTAGAATTCAGTTCTTTTAGTTTATTACAGTTACAGTGGACATTCTTGATCAATACTCCTTTGTTGATTGTGATTCAGTTTTTGAGAAGCGCAGCTTCTGCTGAATTGGACCTGTTGTTAGTTATAGTCTTTTCTACATAAATTAGACGGAATTTCCTGGATTGGGATTTATTTGATTGATGTTGTTCTTGAATTGATTTGTTCCCAATAGTAGTATCGCATACCTTTTCAAGGACTATTTCATACTTTGATTTCCAGGAGGCCCTCTGAGTGACACAGAGATAGAGATTCTTGAGTGCTTTGAACATTCAATTTGTGGGTATGCTAGACTACTATTGATGAACTAAAGAGCTCTGAAAGTTCACTTTGATAAATTTCCAATTCACTTATTGTTGAAGTTGAAGGGGATTATTTATCAATTTAAATAATTAAAGATTTCACCTTAATCTTATGGAAAGATCTTGATCCTGTGTTAGGTGAGATCTAATCATGGAAAGAGAAAAATCCATCATATCTAAATGATGAGTCATCAACCATTTTTTAGAGGTTTCAGAATGACCTGCATTTCGGGACGCAAGAAATCTGCAGTCTTAAGAAATGGGTATGAAGTATTGAAAAAGAAAAAATACCTAGGTCTTATAAAGAGTGTTCTAAATACAAGTAATTGATTAGATCCTTGTCTTTGAAAGAAGCAGGGACCCCTAATTAGTGAATTATGGAGAAATCGAAAAGTTGCATTTTTAGGCATCTTTGACAAATCCAAATCCAAAATCAAGATTGAGAAAATCAATGGATTAGAATGCAAAAATTGGTTGTTTCACAACAGTTCCATATTAGTGTCCATTTCTAGCAGAGAACTGTTTCAGTCCAGTTATTTATTTGTTTTAAATATTTTAGTTTAATTAGATAATTATTACATAGTATGATCTTGTCTTTAAAATTCCAGTTTTCAAACCATCACAAGGAGGTGCAAATAGTGTGGATCTCGAAAGAAGCTGCAGAAGCATTTCAAATTCTTGTCAATCCTTATAGGCTGAGGTCTCATCATAACAGATTTTACTACTTGTATGAATCAGGCACTTGCAAAGGTCATAGACTAAACCCATTTATAATTCCAAAACATAAAATCAGTTTTATTCATTTTTAAGCAATTCCATTCCAATTTGACATAGCTACCGGAAAATTGTAAGGCTCTTGTGTAAGTGTTAAATTGAGGGGTTTAGTCTATATATATAAAAAAAAGGCAAACACTTGTCTATGGGATTAAGCAATTTCCAGTCCTAAGAGATGGCTGAGAAGTACTAAGAAGGAAAAACAATCATATCTTAAAGATGATCAAGTCATACAAGTAGCTTTTTAGACCCATTGACCTAGTTTAGAAATATGGTCATCGAGAGAGTGAAATGTGTAGTGTCAGGAGGCATTCCAAGGCTACACTACCCTGCTCTTGAGCAATTCCAAAGTTTATGTCCATAACTATATTTTTCTTTAGGAACTTTGCAAATTGATAATCATGACACTAATTTCATTCCCAATGTTATTTCAGTCCAGTGAACTCTCTAATCCATGTATTTTAGATTTTCTTTACTTCTTTCGTCCATCTATCCTAGAAAATAGAGGTTCAAATAGTAAGGATCTTGAGTAATAAGGGTAGTTGATCTTTAGATTTTCCAATCAATCCTTGTGGGAATGATGTATGGACTTATAATCCACTTTATTACTTGTATGACCTGTGCACTTACAGTGATTTAAACCATAACCAATTTTAATTGAAAATTATTACACACACAGCAGAAATAGCCTTTATATACATGATCTTATCAAGTTTTAGCGCTATTGCCGGGGACTAAATAGTTCTCTAGTGGTAGTACCAGGAGTTTGGCACACACTGATCTCATTATATTTTTGGTCATCAACAAGTATTTGGCGTCCGGGGACTAAATAGTCTTTGGTAGCTATGTTGAAAGTTTGGTTGATCATCCTACATTGGTCACAAACAAGTTTTTGACGTCGTTGCAGGAGACTGAATTAGTCTTTGGCAACTCAGCTGATTACTTGGTCAAATATGGTCTTAACAAGTTTTTAGCATTGTTGTAGGGAACTGCATTTGTCTTTGGCAGATCAACTGATTACTTGGTCAAATATGGTCTCAACATAACTATTCTTCAAGAGGTATCATTGATGCAGCCTGTTGTGGTGAATTCAAGAGAAAGAGTGCTGAAGAGGCCAATCAGTTCATTGAAGATTTGGCTAAGAACAACTATAGAGCTCCATTTGAAGCTTCAAGGAGCAACGGTAGACTGAGAGGAGTAGTGATTGAACTCAATAAGATGACTACAATAGAATCAAAAGTAGACGCACTAATGAGCAGATTAGGTAATCAGGACAGAAGAGTTCATTCTGAAGTAGGAACTGTGGAAGAAGGTGAGCAGAAAAGTACTGATAAGGAACTAGCTCATGAGGGTCCCTATCAAGTAGAGGATGCTTAGTATGTCAATGGCAACAGGAGCTACAACTTCAAGCCAAACAATAATCTTCCAACCCACTACACACCAGTCTTAAGGAACCATGAAAACATGTCATATGGAAGTGGAATGCAAAGAGGAAACTAAGGCCGTTAATTTCAACAAAATTATGCTCCACATGGTTTCAAGGATGAAGAAGGGGCCATAAGAGTAGATAATAAAGGCCAGAGGAGGTCCTAGTCTTTTGAGGATTAGATGCTAAGCTTCATGGGTGAAAACAAAAGACTATTGAACATACATAAGCAGAAGGTTGCTGAGCTAGAAGCATTCTAGGCAAACACAAATGTTTCAAACACAATTAATGCACTCTAAAGAATCTTGATATCTACAAGGCAAATAAATAACTATGCAGAATCAATCTAGGGATTCTTTCCCTAATGACACCAAGAAAAATCCCAAGGACTTTATGGCTATAACACTTAGAAGTAGCAAAGAATTGTAGAAAAGAAAAGAAGATGAGATTAAGTTGAATGAGATTGAAGAGAAATCTGAAACTTGTAAGGAGAACAAGCTCAACATAACAGAACTGACAGAGGAAATTGAGAAATCAAAGATGCAGCAAGAGAAGCAAAATGAAGAGGGAAAACTAAAAAGGAATGAGGAAGTGCAAGCTTATAAACTTCATATTCCATTCCCTCAGTGGCTGCAGAAGTCTAAGTTGGATTATCAGTTCTCTAAATTATTGAACATGTTCAAGAAAATAGAGATCAACATTCATTTTACTAAGGCATTGGCTCAAATGCCTCATTATGCCAAGCTTATGAAGGACATCCTGAGCAAGAAAATGAAGTTTGGTGAAGAATGAGTGGTAAGCCTGTCGACAACTTGCAGTGTAGTGATCCAGAAGAACATGCCACTGAAGATGCAGGATCCAAGCAGCTTCACCATTCCCTGCACAGTTTAGAAGAGCTTTATGTGATTCAGGAGCAAGCATCAATCTGATGCCATTATTTATGGTGAAAAGACTCAGTTTGGGGGAGCTTACTCCTACAGCTATGACTCTACAGATGGCAAACCAAACTATGGCTCAGCTATAAGGTATATGATGAGTGCCTAAAACACTCATGTCATACCTGCATCTGTCTTATGGTTTTAGCTTAATTTTACAATTAAATACGCATTTCTATAGCTCGATACTTGATTCTCGCATTTTTTGTGAATAGTAGGTGGAACGGGCAATTTTTGAGATCATTTTATGCAGAGCGTGGGCGCGTAAGTTGGCAGCAACGTCGCTGACGCCCCAACGCCACAACGCTTCGTCAACGGTGAATGAAGTCAAGCGTGGAACGCCCCACCGCGACGCCCCAAGTTTTCGCACCATCGTCAGACTAAGTTTAGTGTTGATATTGACAACAAGGCAATTAGATATTACTCTGGAATTTATTTTATTTTATATTATTTTTTGTTTTACAAGTGCTAGTAATTTGGTCTTTCTATTTCGTGTGTGATTGCAACCATATTACAGTGGGTGGCAAACATCGGGTCGTCGACCATATCGCTTTGATCTCGAGCCGAGAGAACTCTTATACCAATTACGCCGAACCGAAAGAATAGCATGCAACGTAAATCTAGCAACCATGCACAATGAGGGAGCAAGATCTTAGCCTTGAGCAAAACGAGCTGACAAAAGGGGCCGTGAATGGGAATAATCTTAGGAATCACACCCAGCCTATACAAACGCATGATCCATTCATGCTGCTAGAAGAGTTTGCCCTACCGCCTACGCTTGTTCAAACGGCGGTCTCAATATCTACCTATTCAAAGTAAACAACTTCGAGTTAAAGTCAGTAACCTTATTGTGATGCTTCGGGAATATCCTGTCACCTTAGATTGCCCAATGGTAATCAATATGCATTTGACCAACTTCCTCGAAGTCTGTGACACGATCAAGTACAATGGGGTCATTGAAGAGGCACTCAGATTGAGATTGTTCCCACTCTCACTAGGTGATAGAGCCCAACATTGGTTGACAAGTCAACCACCGGACTCTATTACCTTCTATGGAATCACTAAAGGCTCCCACCGTTCTTCCCACTCCGTTAAAAACGGCATAACCGGTGTAAGATATCACTACTTCGACAACTAGAGGGAGAGAACCTCGCGTAGCGTGGATGGATTTCACGAACTGCTGAAGAAGTGTCCACATCACGATCAATTCGATGATGCAGTCCATCACTTCTATAATGGTCTCGAGGAATGCACCAGAATGTTGATTGATGCCTTGGTAGGAGGGGCGCTAATGAAGAAGACCACAGACCAAGCATATGAAATCTTGGAAGATGCTGCTACTAATACCAATCAGTGGCCTAGAGATAAGATTACACCAATGAAGGCCATAGGCGGCACAGATAACGAGGTTCTCAACAATCTAGTTACTCATGTCGCATAGCTTACTAAATAGCTGACTAGACAACAAGGTACCACTTAATGCCATACGCATCAACCCATAGAGTCAGGTGAATTTCATGGAGGACAAAGACAAAGAATGTAATATCCCGAAAAATACCCTGTAAGTTTTCTTGACTTGTTTAGTATATTATAAGCTAAATAGGAATTTCGAAATAAAACGATAGACCAGAATAAGAATTAAGGACAATTTGTAATCGTCCAAAAGTGGCTTAAAAGTCTTAAATCAAGAGACTAAGGGCCAAAGAAGAGATAATAGGAATTGTTGTGTAATTCCTAGAAGATTAGAGGCCAAAATACAAATGGCCAAGACATGGAGGGACCTGCAAATAGCAAGACTTAACCTAAAAATGGGTTTTGAGGGCCAAACAAGGCCTAATAGATTTTTTGATTTAAAGACCCACAATCGTCCTATCGGGTGGGGAGGAGAAAAACCGTGGAAAGAAGGAAGAAGAAGAAGAGGAAGAGGAAGAAGAGGGAGGAGCCAAGATCAAGCAAAGCCAAGCTCCAAAAAGGTATGGAACTACTAACTTCTGAAGTATGGATGTTTGACTTTGGTATGGAATATGACCTTTATCACGATTCTATGAGACATGCATTTACTTTCCATGCCTATATGATTAATAACTTGTCCCCAAACTTGGGTCATTAGGTTCTATCTAACCCAAAAATTATGGAAGGTAAGCTTGGTAAAAACCTCTAAATCCAATAAGAAAAGGAGAAATCCTCCGAGGGTGGATTCATGGTTAATGATAAGCAATCGAGTTAGTGGTTTGTAAATAAAACCCCACCAAAATCCTGGCTTAGCTTACGACGTGGTTAAGCACTATGGCTAGAATGGTTTGAAGAAATTCAGACAGTCTTTGAAATAAGAGAAGTTGCATCAATGATAAATTGAGTAGAAAAGAGATCAAGCAAGATTTAATTTGAAGTGGTCTTGAAGTGTTCATGAGGCATAGAGCATCAGTTGAAACATGGAAAATTGGGAGAAAAACACAATTGGGCATTTTGGAAAAGGTCATACCGGTACAATTTGAACTTGTACCGGTACACTCTGGTTCTGGTCGTTTTGGTCATCTTGTACCGTACATGTTAGATATGTACTGATATTAACCTGTTTGCTTTCCCAGTTTCGACCAGGTTCAGATTTTAGCCATAACTTCCTCATTTCTTATCCGATTGAGTGATTCACAAGTGGCTACATAAAATAGACTTCATGAAAACCAACTAGAAAGAGAAGGAATCTTCAAATTATGTACCATACCAAAAGTCACTTCAAAGTGGGCATGTGCAAGAAAAATCTGGAAATCAGCTTTGGACATAGAATCTGTTTGTCATGATGAATCTTGAGTTCCTGTTTCGA
Source organism: Tetrastigma voinierianum (assembly GCA_016808115.1). Lineage (NCBI taxonomy): Eukaryota > Viridiplantae > Streptophyta > Magnoliopsida > Vitales > Vitaceae > Tetrastigma > Tetrastigma voinierianum. The sequence goes on along the minus strand of JAEQBH010000138.1, from coordinate 896,345 downwards.
CCGCGATTCCAGCCAATAACCCTGTAACCTTAGATTTAAATTATTATAAGAACATAGGTCAAATATGAAGTTAAGAGACCCCAAAATTAGTAATACAAACTGTCACTAGAAACTGAGAAATGACTAGTTGGTATGAAATGCCATAACTTTAGTTTGATGATCCGATTGATCATTCCACTTCCAAGGAAGTAGATTCACAGGAATAAGAATATATGAAATGAGGTATTCCACATACATCATACTTCACAAGAATGGCCATGCCATATGTAAGAAAATAAACAAGGAAAAATGTAGAAAATGAAAAATGTAAAGATGTGTTCATGAAACATGAAAATGATTATGGAAAATGAAAATGAAAACGAACTGAAACATGATTGTGAACATGCAAGGCAATATGTCATGAACACATAATGTGGTTAAGTGATATATGATTATTATCACATATAACCAGAAAATGATAAATAAATTAATGAGTATATCGCAAATGAGGAATATGAATGAGTATAGGAATGAGTATACGCGAGTCAATACATGAATGAGTATTTCTTGCCATAAAATGAAAGATATCGTGGAATGAGGATATAAAACGGCATACGGAATGAGTATAAGGAAATGAGTACATAGATTGAGTATATCTGGAAAGTGATAATACGAAAAGTGATGAATTGAAATGCGATTATGATCGGTTATGAATGCTAATTAAAATATATATATATATATATATATATATATATATATATATATATATATATATATATATATTGATTTCAATGATTGTTATTCAAATGTCTCACACGTATGCATGTGCGTAATGTATTTGAACGATAAGTTAAATTAATGTGATAAAAGTAAAATTGATTTGAAATGTATCATTGATCGACCGACATGACGGGATTCACCAATCGAATTCACAAGAAGGTAACCGATTCGACACGCGAATCATTGTTAATGGACGACAACATGACAGATTCACTAATCGAATCGCCGCGAATGCCGACCCTATAGCCATATGTGAGACGCATATTAATTAAATGCTAAATCACATTGCTACTGAATGACAAATGCATGTGATTCAACAACTCCACCGCGAATGCCGAATTCTATAGCCAAATGTGAGACGGTGAATAATCGCGCGAGATCATATTTATATCAATGATAAAATACACAGATTCGCGAACCAATCCCGCAAGGCGAATGCTGTCAATTCTATAGTTAAAGTGAATCATCGTAATGCTTAAATCACATTGCCACTTAATACAAACGCATGTGATTCAAATAAGTGAATCGCAGAATGTCGAATTTATAGCCAAATGTGAGATGGTTATATCAACGTATGATCACGCTGTTATCATCGACAAAATGCGATAGATTCGGAAGAATCGACCGCTATGAATGTCAATTTATAGTTAAAGCGAATCATACCGGTGAATGCGAAATCACATTGCTATCATCGATAAACGCGTATGTGATTCAGCGCGAATCCGTCGCGAATGTGACTTCTATAGCCATATGTGAGACTGGTGAATAATCGAAAGTGTGAAATCACATTGCTATCGAATGAAAATGTAAGATTCCTCAAGTGAACTGGCCGTGAATGCCTTTCCACTTCTATAGCTATATGTGAAATCACCAACTGATGTTTAAAATGACATTAAAAAATTGTATTGTTTAAGTATCTTTTACATTTACACTATTATATAAAAGGCATCATTTTTTAAATGTTAAGGGTCTTGAAATTATAAATGCTTATGACGTTCAAAAGAAGTGCTTTCTGCGTAATTAAAAAGTCTAAAATGGAATAATAAACAAATGTTTTAAGATAATTGAAAATGCGAGTAACCGGCTCCACTTGATCCAACCGTCAAGTAGGGATTCGTCGCACACTTTTGAAAATGAAAATTTATAAAACGAAAACTAAAAGGATTTAACGGGCATCCTGCATCATTTAAATGTAATTTCTAAAGGGAGTTGATTAATGGCTTTGGTCGTGATTGTGATAAAGAGTCTAATATGTATTGGTATTAGTCTGATTTGAACCTGTATGAAATTGATATGATTTGATTTGTTCTGAATTGCTATTGTATACGTATAAGTTTACTTTGAATATGATTTGATCTATCATACATGTATGTAGTAGATATGAGTTGTAAATCCAGAAAATACATGACACAAAGAAAGTAATATGAACAAGATAATGATAAGGAATCAAAAGAATAAAATCTAAGGCGGCCGCGATATGAGACAGTTAAAGTCACGGCAAGAATAGGCTCGCTTATATGGCGGCGAAATGTAAAAGATAGGACGCAGCGAAGGCCGTTACTGGTCGTTACTGTCTATATGTTCCCACTAAGCGCGTAAAGTTTGTGCACGGCGTTCAATCCGTGTAGGTACTAAAGAGGAGATAAAGAGGACAGGACATTCCACACCAGCAGCAGGAGCTATCTCAGAGATAGGCGCTCACCAAAGACTTTTTCCAATCTCCTCGATGTTTGTATTAGATATGTACATGGCAAGTAATTGTATAAGTAATTAGGACTTAGCATATGTGTAGAGATTTTAATGGATACCACTCAAAGCAGTAACTTTGTATACGTGAACGACTTTGGTTATTACAAAATTATTTGTATACCCACATGTATAAGTTAGGCTCAAAAAAATAAATAAATAAGCATATAAAGAGTCCCAGCATATGGTTTTGCACTGAACGTTCGGATTCGCCAATTGGCCGAACCGATTGGGGCGTGATGTTAAGGGTATCGTATCTAGGTTTAGCTATGCTGAAAAGCCTAATGCCATGATTCTAGAGAGTATAAGGTAGAAAAGATAGAAAAGCATATGTATAGAAATGTGTTGGCCTTGTGTGGATGTCCTTGTATTTGTATAGATCGATCGTCTTCCGAATCCAGTTGAAGAAGCTATTGGAAGTGTTAACCCTAAGGAACAAGGGTTACCAGCTTCTAATCCTTAGGAATCATTCAGAAGTGAAAGTCACGCTCCAGCCGAGCTAAATGAAAAGAAAGTGTAAGAAATGTCGTATGTAAAAGATATGAAAAGAAAGGACTTGACATAGAACAGACAAAGTGCATAGTATGAATTATGACGCAAATTTATAAGGAGTGAGAATCAGAATATCCTAAAAATACCCTAGAAGTTTTCGGACTTGTTTAGGGTATATTATAAGCTAAATAGGAATTTTCGGGAAATAAAACGATAGACCGGAAATTTCAAGAATTAAGAACAATTTTGTAATTGGTCCAAAAAGGGGGCTTAAAAGTCATAAATTGAAGAGACTATGGGCCAAAGAAGAGATAATAGGAATTGTTGTGTAATTCCTAGAAGATTAGAGGCCAAAATACAAATGGCCAAGACATGGAGGACCTTTTGCAATAAGGAGACTTAACCCAAAATGGCTTTGAGGGCCAAACAAGGCCCATGATTTTTGATTTGGCGCACCAACAATCGGGTCTCATCGTGGGAGGAGAAACCGTGAAAGGGGCTGAAGAAGAAGAGGAAGAGGAAGAAGAGGGAGGAGCCAAGATCAAGCAAAGCCAAGCTCCCAAAAAGGTATGGAACTACTAACTTTGAGTATGGATGCTTGACTTTGGTATGGAAATATGACCTTTATCATGGATTCTATGAGATTATGTATGACTTTCCATGCTTGTATGATTAATAACTTGTCCCCAAACTTGGGGTTTGCTAGGGTTTCATCTTAACCCAAAATTATGGAAGGTAAGCTTGATACAAAAACTCTAAATCCACAAGAAAGTAAGAAATCCCCTCCCTTTGAGGGTGGATTCATGGTTAATGATAAGCAATTGAGTTAGGGTTTAGAATAAACCCTAACAAATCCTTGGGTTTAGCTTATGTATGGGTTAAGACCCATTTTAGAATGGTTTTTGAAGAAATTCATGATAGGTCTTTGAAATAAGAGAAGGATTGAATGATAAATTGAGTAGAAAGAGATCCTTGAAGATGAATTTGAAGTGGTCTTGAAGTGTTCATGAGCATAAAGTTGATTGGGGTTGAAACACATGGAAAAATGGGAGAAAAACACATTGGGCGTACTAGGGTTGTCATGTGCGGTACAATTTGCGAACTTGCCAGTACAATTTCAGTTCTGGTCGTTTTTAGCTGACTTATTGCGGTACATATTGGAGCATGTACGGTACAGCTGTTCTGCTTTCCCAGTTTCAACCAGTTTTTGTATTTTGGCCATAACTTCCTCATTTCTTATCCGATTTGAGTGATTCAAGTGGCTACGTAAAATAGACTTCAAGGAAAACCAAACTTAAAAAGAAGGCATTGTCAAATTCTGATCCTAAGTGGCCTAAAAAGTCACTCAAAGTGGGGCCATGTGCAAGAAAAATTCCTGCATCAGCTTTGGACATAGAGAAGTCCGGGTTGTTTCGGATGTAACTTGAGTTCCGGTGCTCCGAATTGGGTGATTCCAGTTGGAATAGAACCCTTAGCACCTTAGTTGTAAAGGATTATAAGAACATAGTGTCAAAATATGAAGTTAAGACCCCGGAAAAATTAGTAATACAAACTGTCACTAGAAAAATCGGTAAAATGACTAGTTGGCATGAAAATGCATAACTTTAGTTTGGATGATCCGATTGGATTGATTCCACTTCCTAAGTAAAGTAGATTCATATAGGAATAAGAATATATGAATGAGGTGTGATTCCACATACATCATACTTCACAAGAATACGAAGTGCCATATGTAATAGGCATGAAACAAGGAAAATGTAGAAAATGAAAAATGTAAAGATGTGTTCATGAAACATGAAAATGATTATGGAAAATGAAAATGAAAGCAGCGAGAAACATGATTGTGAACATGTGAGGCAATATGTCATGAACACATAATGAGGTTAAGTGATATATGATTATTATCACATATAACCAGAAAATGATAACAAATGAAGCGAGTATACGTAAATGAGAATATGAATGAGTATAGGAATGAGTATACGTGAGTGAATACATGAATGAGTATACATAAATGAGTATACGTGAATGAGGATATAAACGAGTATACGTGAATGAGTATATGAAATGAGTACATAGATTGAGTATATCTTTGAAAGGATAATACAAAAGCGATATTGGAATTGAAATGCGATTATGATCGGTTATGAATGCTAATTGTAAAATATATATATATATATATTGATTTGAATGATTGTTATTCGAAATGTCTGTCACACGTATGCATGTGTGCATGTATTTGAACGATAGCCGAGAATGCGCATAAAAAGTAAAATTGATTTGAAATGTATCATTGAATGACCGACATGTGGGATTCACCATTGAATTCGTCATGAAAGGTAGCCGTATTTGACTAATCTGCGAAATCACATTGCCTCTTGAATGGCCAGACAGAGCGGGACTCCTCCAAGCGAATACATCGTGAATGTCGAATTCTATAGCCATATGTGAGACGATAATAATTAAATGTGAAATCACATTCTTTCTTGAATAACAATGACGAGGTTCGACAAGCGAATGCATTAGTGAGATATCGAATTCTACGACCAAATGTGAGGCGACAATTGAATGCGAGGATCATGTGCTGCGAATGACAAAACGAGACATGATTCGACAAGCGAATCGTCATGAATCAATTCTATAGTTAAGTGAATCATGCGCGTAAAATCTGCGAAATCCCACATTGCTGCGAGATGACAAGCCAGGCGAGGATTCGACAAGTAGATGCATTTGTAGTGTGTCGAATTCTATAGCCAAATGTTAGATGATGGTGATATTGAATGTGAGATCACGTTGCTACGGAATGACAAGCGGGACGGGATTGACAGGCGAGATGCAGTCATGAATGTCAATTCTATAGTTAAAGTGAATCTATCTTGTAAATCGCGAGGGAAATCCCGACACTGCGGAATGACAAGCGGACGAGGATCGACAAGTGAATCACGTCGTGAATGTCGACTTCTATAGCCATATGTGAGAGCGGTAATGTCGAGTGTGAAATCCGCATTGCTGCGAATGACAAACGAGGCGAGGATTCCTCAGTGAATGCAATGCGACGAATGTCGACTTCTATAGCTATATGTGAAATCACCAACTGATAAGCGAAAAATGACATTAAAAATTGTATTGTTTAAGTATCTTTTACATTACACGGACATAGTAAAAAGGCATCATTTTGTAAATGTTAAGGGTCTTTTGAAATTATAAGTGTTTATGGGATTGCCCGAAAAGAAGTGCTTTCGCGTAATTAAAAAGTCTAAAATGGAATAACATAAACAAATGTTTTGGAAAGATAATTGAAAATGTCGAAGTAAACCGGGCTCCAGCTTGGATCCGCCAACCGGGTCAAGTAGGGGATTCGGGTCGCGACACTTTTGAAAATGAAAATTTATAAAACGAAAACTAAAAGGATTTAACGGGCATCCCAGATCACGAAATGTAATTTCTAAAGGGAGTTGATTAATGGCTTCGGCCGTGATAGTGATAAGAGTCTAATATGTATTAGTGATAGTCGATTTGAACTGTATAGAGTGATATGATTTGATTTGTTAAGATTGCTATTGTATACGATATAAGTTTACTTTGAATATGATTTGATCTATCATACATGTAGTAGATATGAGTTACAACCTGTAAAATTCATGACACGGAAAGAAGTAATATGAACAAGATAATGATAAGGAATGCAGAAAGAATAAAATCTACATGTATGATATGAGATGAGTTAGAGTCATAAGAATAGGCTTAGATTATGCATAAAGTAAATGTAAGATAGTGAGCGAGGAATTATTGTTATTGGTCGTTATTGTCTATATGTTTCCACTAAACGTAAAGATTAGCACGGGTGTTCAATCAGGTGTGATGCTGAAGAGGAGATAAAGGACGGGACATTCCACACCCGAGTGCGGGCCATCTCGGAGATAGGTGCTCACGGCGCACTTTAGCATTCTCCACGATGTTTGTATTAGATATGTACATGTATAAGTAATTGTATAAGTAATTGGGACTTAGCATATGTGTGAGATTTTAATGGATACCACTCCCGATGGTAACTTCTTTGTATATGTGAATGACTTTTGGTTGTACAAAAATTATTTGTATACCTGGTATAAGTTAAGCTACGAAAAATAAATAAATAAATAAAGAGTCCTAGTATGGTTTATACCCAGAAACCGGTTCGGATCCATGATTAGGTCGGACCGGGATTGGGGTGTGTGGCGGCATAGAATGCCGGTCGGGACACCGGACAATAGGCGGCCAATATGTGTCAGGTTTAATCGAGTCGGCAACGATACTTGAGGTCGGTATGGGGCGACAACTATCGAGAACCAAAATCGAGACGGGTGGCGAAATAATCGAGAATAGTCGAGCAGTCAGGTTATGGATGGAGGAACAATCAACAACATGCCACCGCCCAGTGAGAAGCGAACCACCTCGAGAAAAATGGACTTGGAACAAATTGCTAGCATAAATGCTCACCTCACATACTATCTTTATGAATGAGACAAAGGCGAATATGCAACACTAAGCCACCTAATTGAATAATCAAGCAGCACAGTTGAGAAATTTAGAGGTGCAGATGGGCCAAATGGCCAATCTATTGACAGAAAGGTAGCCAGGTTCCTTACCATGCAACTCATAAGTGAACCCAGAGGCAGAGGGGGTAGACATGTAAAAGCAATCATCTTGAGAAGTGGTAAGAGTTGGCGATACAAGAAACTGATGATAGAGGAGGTAGGCGAACCAGGAGTCATCCCGGTCAGTCGAGGAATGATAATACGAGAGAGGAAACAATCTGAGAAGCAGTCGTGGGGAGAAGAAGCGAAGTAAGGATAGTTCACAACCTATAGCCCAGGTGCGTATCCCCATCTAAGAAGCATAAAATTTGCAGGATAAGCGGAGTTCACTGGAGTTTATGGAAGTATTTAAGAAAGAAGCGCACATCTGATATTACGTTCAGCGTGCTGGAGCAAATGCTGAAGTTATGTAAAATTTATGAAGGACATCTTGTCCCGAGAAAGGCTGGAAGATTTGAAAGCAGATTAACCCTAGCAGGAATGTAGTGCTATCCTTCAAAGGGGAAGGCTGCTTCATGAATTTGAAAGACCCGAGGGCGAGTTTCACTATCCCTTGCACCATCGAAGCTATCTTTATTAGAGCTTTTTGTGTGATTTGGTTGCATGATATTAATCTCATGCCTATCATAATTAGGCGTTTGGGGTTAGGAGAAGCTCGCCTTCTAATCCACACTCCAGCTATGAGACAAGTCCTTAAAGCATCGAGAGGTGATAGAAGATGTCTTAGTGAGGTTGACAAGTTTATCTTCCCAGCAATTTGTTGTATTAGATATGGAAGAAGATAAGAAATACCCATAATCTTAGGTAGACCATTTCTTACTGGCGAGCAATGATTGACGTTCGGAGGAGAGAGTGAAGTGAGAGTGCGGGAAGATGAAGTGAGTTCAACGTGTTGAAGTTGTGAGACGACATTGAGTGATACATGCTTCATAGTGAAGGAGACCCATTAGGGGCTATAGTGTCTAGCCAAAGTTCTCTCATGATCCTTTGGGAGGCCCCAGCCTAGTACAGAGTGATTCAGAGAATCTGGGCGAAGAGGCAAAGGAGTATGTAAAATGGATGGATTCCTTCGAACCCAATAGAAGGAAATATTTTGAATCTCTAGGTGAAAATGCTAAAATGCCCGTGCCATTTGTTGAACAACCACCCAAGATGGAATAAAAGCCATTACTTAGCCATTTGAAGTATGCATATCTTGGGATGGACTCCACCTTACCATTTATTATTTCTGCGTCCCTAACAGCAATAGAGGAAGATAAGTTATTAAGGGTACTTAGAGATCACAAAAATGCGCTCGGATGGTCTCTGGCCGATTTAAAAGGGATTCGCCCTTCTATGTGCATGCATCATATTTTGTTGGAGGATGGTCACAAGCCTTCAGTAGAGGCACAGAGGAGATTGAATCCAACTATGAAAGAGGTAGTCCGCAAGGAGGTATTAAAGTGGCTGGATACCGGGGTCATTTATCCTATTTCCGACAGTGCATGGGTAAGTCCGGTACAAGTAGTACCTAAGAGGGAGGGAGCAGCCGAGTCACGAGCGAGAATAACACATTACTGCCTTCTAGAACAATCATCGGGTGGAGACTTTGTATTGATTATCGGAAACTGAATAAGGCCACTCGAAAATATCATTTCCCATTGCCGTTTCTGGATCAGATGTTAGATCAATTGGCCGGACACTAATACTATTGCTTTTTGGATGGATATTCCGGCTACAATCAAATTGCTATAGCCCTTGAAGATTAGGAGAAGACGACATTCAAATGTCCCTATGGGACATTCGCATTCAAGCGGATGCCCTTTGGGCTGTGCAATGCGCCAGGCACCTTCCAACGATGTATGATGGTCATATTCTCTGATATGGTTGAAAAGACAATCGAGGTCTTCATGGATGATTTTTCTATCTTGGGAAGCTCCTTTGACAATTGTCTGGAGAATTTAAGGTCGGTGTTGATCAAATGTGAGGAGACCAACCTTGTACTCAATTGGGAGAAGTGCCGCTTTATGTAGTACGGAGCGTAATCCTTGGGCATTAGATTTCAACCCAAGAGGAATGAGGTAGATAGAACAAAGATTGAAGCAATTGAAATTACCTCCATGTCTATAAAAAAGGAATAAGAAGCTTTTAGGCCTGCCATTTGGATTCTATAGACGCTTCATCAAAGACTTTTCTCAGATTGCAAAGCCGTTGTCGAATTTACTGGTCCAAGGGACACCATTTGAGTTTGATGCACAGTGTATGCGCGCATTTTCAGTCTTGAAAGATAAATTGATATCGGCGCCTATTGTAGTAGCACCAGATTGGGCCTTTCCATTTGAGCTAATGTGTGACACAAGTGACTATGTGATTGGGGCAGTGTTAGGGCGAAAAAGAAAAGACGGGTGATCTACTATGCTTGAACCATGAATGATGCCAATTTGGAACTAACTACCTACGAAAAGGAACTATTGGCCATTGTCTTTGCTTTTGACAAATTTAGGCCTTATTTGATTATTAATAGGTAGTAGTCCTGCTTGATCATTCCGCCATAAAATACTTGATGACTAAAAAAGACGCCAAGCCCAGATTAATCCGGTGGGTTCTCTTGTTGCAAGAATTCGATTTAGAGATTAAGGATAAGAAGGGAACGGAGAACCTAGTTGCAGATCATCTTTCACGGTTAGAAGGGGAAAGTGATAAGGCCCATGTAAGTAACTTCCTGATGGCTTGACTCTTAGCTATTGAATACAAAAGGCGGCGGTTCCATGGTTTTGTAGACTTCATTGAATTATTTGGTGTGAGTGATCCTCCATAATTTAGCTATCAACAGAAAAAGAGGTTTCTCCCACACTTGAAACACTACTATCGGGAGGAACCTATTCTATACAGGCATTATGCTGACCAAGTGATCAGGAGATGTGAGCTCGAAAATGAAATGAACAGTATTCTGAACGACTGCCACACTTTACCATGTGGGGAACATTTTGGTGGCGGCGAATGACGAATTAACAAATCGGGCTTCTCTTTGTACAAACATTCAGGATGCTCAGCCGGTTCGTATCCACATGCGACGAATGCCGGCGAATGGGGGCATTTCTAGAAAGGATGGGCAGCCATGCACACAATTACGGAAGTGGAGTTGTTTGGTTATGGGGATGGATTTCATGGGTCCATTTCCTCCCCTTCTTTTATGTTTGTACATCTTGTTGCGTGGGTACGTCTCTAAGTGGGTTGAAGTAATACCGTCCCTTTAACGATGCTAGGGTAGTGGCGGGTTTCTTAGTAGCCACTATTCTCATGGATTCTGACACTCCCAGAGCAGTGATTACGAGGATATGGGCTCATTCTGCAATAAGATGATTAATGAGTCTTTTTGGCATGGAGTGCGACATCGCACATCCCTCGCATACCACCCACAAACAAATGGGTAAGCAGAGGTATCGAATCGAGAAATCAAGTCCATTTTGGAGAAAACAGTCAACATCTCCAGGAAGGGCTGGGCGAAAAAGATTGAAGATGCACTGCAGGCGTGCGAGCGACATTCAAGACACCGTGGATTTATGTCGCCATTTCGGTGTTTATGGGAAAGCAACGCCACCTCCCGGTGGGTGGGCATCGAGCTTACTCGACAGCTTCGATGGCGAACATGGGCGGTACATTAGCGGAGAGAGCGGGATCTTCGACTTCCGATGAATTGGGCCAATTCATAGCGAAGCTTATGAGAATTCGCATTTATAAGGAAAAGACGAAAGCGACACGATAAACATATTGCGAAGGAAGGTCGAGGCGGGCAACGAGTCCTCTTGTTTAATTCTGACAAATACTGGGAAATTAAAGTCAAGATGGTCGGGACCATTTACGGTGACCAAAGTTTTTCCACATGGAGGGGCAAAAGTTACGCATCCAGAGAAAGGAACATTCAAAGTTAACACCCAACGGTTGAAGCCATATCTTGGGGGCGAGTTCCTTACGAATAAGCAGACCATTCCATTGAACACGTCAGAGGAAGTACAGTGAGCAATCATTTGAGCCCGAGTCTCGGGCACATTGAGATTCAGGGTCGTCGAGATAACAACATTAAACAAAGCGCTTCTTGGGAGGCAACCCAAGCTTTTCTTGAACTTTTTCTTTCCATAGTTTAATTTTTTTTGTTTTGTTTTAATTTTGGTTTGGTTTTCTGTCTACTTCCGTAATAGGGATTCTCTTTTGGCTGTCTGTTTTCAGGGCCCGAGACCGAAAGTAATGTGGAGGATCCGCTCGAGAAACTCAGTTCAGAAGTTAAAAGGGGTCACCAATTGCATTAGGGGGGTTTTCTCATACCTTAGAGACTTGTTGGAAATTTTGCATTTTGGCCTTCTCTGTAACTTCGAGACGTTGGCTTTCAACGTCGCGACGTTGGCATTTCCTTCCCCTGGAACGTCGTGACGTTAGATCTCAACGTCGCGATGTCATTTTTATCCTTCTCTAGAACGTCGCCACGTTGGATCCCAAAGTCGCGACGTTGGATTATAGCTTCTCTGGAACGTCGCAACGTTGAATCCAACGTCGCGACATTGGATTTAGACCCTCTCTGGAACATCGCGACGTTGGATCTCAACGTCGCGACGTTGGCTGCTCTACCTTCGGGAACGTCGCGACGTTGAGCCTGAACGTCGCACGTTGCCTGCCCCTGTTTATTTCCTAGAAGCCTCTCATTATTTGTGCCCTACCCTCACACACCCCTGCACACACTACCATTGTCGCCACACACCCCTACCGGAATCCGCACCTCCATTGTCGCTCCCTCCGACCTCCCTGTCGCCTTCCTCACTACCAGCCTTGGAGCACCCACATTGATGCCCTAACCTTGTCTCGAGCTTCCGCCCAGCCTTTCGGTGGCCCAGTTTAGTGCCCTTCCCCTGTCTTGGTCGATTCTTAAAGGGAGTTTGGAACTCCTTCGGGGTGCACCGGTTTTCCCCACTGTTAGGTCTGGTTCATGCCTGCGGGGCCATTAGGTGATCTAGCGGTCGTAGAAGTCGCCCTACAGGCCTCCTAGCCTATGTTCACATTATACAACCCAGGTGCTTGACCTATTGTCTAGGTCACCTAGGAGTTGCCTTCTCGGTACCATTCAACCCTATTGTGCCCCTTGGTGCTTAGCAGGTCTAGACCCATCCCTACACCGTGTCGGGTGGCGGCGAAATTGACCGCCTTCTTGGGGTCGGGTCGGTGAGGACAGGCTCCCGAACTCGACCTCACCAAGTTTGTCAATGAGGGTGCCTCCAATCGATTTGGTACCATATGTAAGAATAGGTCCTTTATAAAAGAAAAGGGTTTCCACCACCCCGATGATTTCTTTCGCAAGACCATTGCGACTAAGGGATGGCGGGCGCTATGCCAACCACCTCGTCCAGCTGCGACGAGTGTGGTGCGAAGTCGCCCGACCTCGCCTCCGTATCGTCAGGTCGGGTGCGTGGTGTGTTGGTAGACTTCAGCGCGGAGTCTATCAACCAATTCTATAATCTTGACCCAGTCCCCCCTGAGCCTTTTGATCGGCTCTATGAGAGGCCAGAATACCCCGAGGTCATCCGGGTCTTGACCAACGGGCGAGGCGAGTGGAAACTAAATAGTGAAGGGCACGCCGTGCACTTTAAGGCCAAGCATTTGGCCTATACTGCCAAGGTCTGGCATCACTTCATCACGTCGCGTCTCATTCCGACAACGAACGTGTGTGAAGTGACCGTCAAGCATGCCCTTCTCAACTACGCTATCATCCAAGACATACCCTTTGATGTTGGGCAGGTTATCGAGGATGCCATCCTCCATGTCGGAACGAAAAATGAGCACAGGGCGCCCGCTCTCATACTCACAGTTTTATGCAAGCGGCGGGGTGCCCTTAGAGGACAATGAGGCATGGCTACACCCCATTAAGGCTATATCGGTTAAGCGTGACAAACCGGGTGTACCACGACCTGAGGGGGACATACGACTCGGGCAATGAGCCCTCGGACGAGGATGAGCTCCTGAGTATCGGGCTCGTTTGGACTCGGGCGATCCCAGGGGTGGCTGTGGGCGGATCCTCCGGCTCACCCGCCCACCGCCCACCACAGCCCGGACCCTAGGGCGGCCCCATCCAATCCACCTGAGCCTGGGGACCGGTGCTCGCCCTCGCGACCGCTTTGATTATGCCGGGGCTGAGACCACCAGACCGCGAGTCCTCGTGCCCGGGATATGGAGGCCTCCCAAGGCGACATGCGTGCGGGTCTGGCCAGCCGGTATTCTCAGTCCGCGGTCCCTCCCGGGGCCTAGCTCTCCCAGCTCCTCGCACTCCACCAGCCACCGCCGCAGTGACACGGCCGATAACCAAGGAAGTTTCCTTCACCCTCTATTGTTCTTTTCTAGCCAGTGGGGACACTGGACATATCTGTTTTGGGGGGTGTGGGTGGTGATCGGGTTTTTTTATATTAGTATAGTCTTGTGTTGGGTCAGTTTCTTTTTGCGTTTCCTGTTTTATTTTAGGTCGGTTTGTGTAGTGTTTAGTTTATGTGTTTTTTTTTATGGTAGGTCATTTCTCTGTTTAGGTGTTTTTAGTCGCTGGGAGTCTCCAGTATTAGGTTATGTTGACGTTGAGAGTGTTTAGGTAATGTGTGCGTGATGCCATGCTTGAGAGTCGAGGATCACTTTTGACCGAGCCCACTATCATCATGGAAAACAGAGTATAACTCCAGAAAGGATTGTTAGGGTGTTAGATGCTCGGGAATTAGGTTGAATAGGTAGGGAGGCATGGTAGATGCCTCGGGATATTCGAAACTATTTCTCAACGAGCCTATCACACTCACACACAGATGACCTCTAGGGTATGCCTAGGTGCCGAGCCTGGCTACTAAGATTCAACGAACCCTGGGAATCTCTAAACACCAAAGTGATGGGACACCCTAAATAAAAGAGGATTGCCTTCGAGCCCCAAATGAAAAAAAAAAAGAGTTAAGAAACATAGGAATAGAATAAGTGGGATCTTTCCAGTCGAATCGAGACACGATCCGAGGGCGCTCAAGCAATGCCACTGAGCCAACTAGTCGAGTCATGGCTTCCTTTGCCCGTTACGAGGGGACCAGAAGATGGAAGTTTCCCGCGACTTAGGGCCCTTAGGTTTAGTTGAGAGTTCGGGGTGACGTTCGAGGGGAACTGAATGCCCGGTGCCCTTAACCAACTGGTGGGGAGTCACCAACTAATCCCCGCTACATGGACACTTAACATAAACTTACAGGCACTAGTTTTTTTCTTTTATGCGTAGGTATGTTAATGAAAGCAAATGGTGTGTTCCTATCCTTCCATAGTTAGATTCTCCCAACTAGGTGAGTGATTCGTGCCACGGTAGGGTGAGCGGAATCAACAAAATTTGTATCCGTAGTTCCTCCTACTGCCGTAGTCAAGCTACTGCAGCATAGCGGTCTAGGGTCGAACACAGGGATGGGTTTTCTTCGTACAAATGATTTTGAGTGAAATCAAAGCGGTGAATTAAATTTGGATTTTGGGTTTTGTGAAAGCTTAGTGTGGTAGTTTGAAAACTTAATGGCTGTAAAGACTGAAAGTTAAGTGGGTAGTTTGCAACTGAAAATAAAATCAAGAAAAATAAGAATTATTTAGGCCCATGATTTTTTGAATCTAGGCTAGCCCAAGAGCTCCGGGTTGAAAAACAACTCCTGTTGGAGTCAACCACGGGATGCGGTTATAGCCCCTTTTAGTTAAAACCTAACATTCCATTATCATTCTTTGAGGCTCGTAAAGACCATCTAAAAAATAACGATTGCATCTCACCCAGAGCACGAGTGATACAAGCATGGAGAGTATTGGCCAAAACAATAGCCTTAAATCATTGTTTAACCTGATTTAGAAGAACCAACATGTAAATATTGCCTCGGAGGCTAGTAAGGACCATCTCAGACCACGAGTGCATCTCTCTCACCAGAACCACTTTGGACTAAAGCATGGAAGTATTGGCGAGACAACATCCCATGTTATGCAACTAAGTTTTGAATATACTTGACCATAAATACACTACACCTGCAACATGAAAAGCGGGGGAACCACCAACAACCTAAAGATCTTGCCCCAGCTGACCTTTTACTTCAAGAAGGAAGTGGTTTTGCCGCTCGTCCCCTCGAGTTATGTCATCCTTGGGAGGTGTTTGTAATAGAAAGGGAGAGAGAAGAGGAGAGAGAAGAGAGAGAAAGAAAAAGCAAAAACTAAAAATAAAAAGACTTTGTACAAAAATAAAAACTTACAAATTATTCTCCCAGTAGTACTTGAATCGTTTCTTAGGTTACAAAACAAGAGGGGCTTATAGGCCTCCACAAGTATGTCACAAACCTAACAACTAGAGCTAAGTTAATGGACAAAAGAGTAATGCACCAAAAATTGAAGTCGGTTGCATTAATTACAGCATGTGAGGCATCGAAATTTATTTAGGCGGTGCGTTTCGCTAGCTTTAGCGAAATCAACGGGTTTCTCCTATGTTCACTACATTCCATTGGTCATTGTTCTATGCTTCTCATCAAATTTTCTTCTGCTTCATTTTCTTCCATTTTCTTCTCTTCTTTCCTTCTAGTCTACGATATATGATGTTGAGTTTGACTTAAATCTTTAGTGCTTGGATCGGCTCGACACTTTTGGCATGATTATCTCCACAGCGCAAAATTGCCACAAAATCGATCATTAGAATATTAGGAATAGTGTCGTAAATCGGGTTAATTAGCATGTTTAGTACACAAAAAGCACTCAAAACCTATAATAAATAGGGTTCAAAATTGCACTTTTTGGGCACTAATCAGTGAGTTGAACTCAAGTTTGGGGGTGTCGGAACCAAGATATACGCTAGAGGTCATTTATTGATACACACTTAGGATTCCTTGGGAAGAAATTATTGAATATCTCGGAGGTTGGCGGCTTGTCAAGCGCAGAGTTCAAAACGACTTCGTTCGAAAGTCGAACACCACTGCGAATCCTAAATTCGGCAAAAAGGCAAGAGTGTGAGTCGATTGTTTTGATCATGATGCATCGGCGTGTGCATCTGATCTAGTGTTAGGTTATAGTATGTAGGTTATGTGTCCGGTTTAGAGTCAGTTCTTGCTTGGGGACAAGCAAGAAGCTAAGTTTAGGGGTGTGATGAGTGCCTAAAACACTCATGTCATACCCGCGTCTGTCTTATGGTTTTAGCTTAATTTTACAGTTAAATACGCATTTCTATAGCTCGATACCTGATTCTTGCATTTTGTGTGAACAGCAGGTGGAACGGGGGATGTTTTTGAGATCATTTTGGAGGAGAGAGCAGAAGTGCAGAAAGTTGGCAGCAACGTCATGACGTTCCCACGTCACGACGTCAGGTCAATGAGAATGGAAGTCAACAAGCGGGAAACGTCACGACGTCTCAACGTCGTGACGTCAGCGTGATTTCTCCATCACAATCATTAAAAGCAAAAGGGACCAGAATTCGAGGGCATCGAAGAACGTACGAACGAGGGCACGGAAAGCAGAGCAGCAGCGACCCAGATCAGCAGAGAAGAGACCTACTTTTGTATTTTCTCCTTTTTCTGATAAAACTGCTGATGTTTTATAGATTGAATACTCGTGTAATTACTTCCAGTATGTTCTAGTTTCATATCTAGGGTGTTGTTGAACCACAGCGTGGAGTGCATGGATTAGAGATTTGTATTTTATATTATTGGAGTTGTTTATGACTTGTTCGTATCACACTCTATATCATAGTTTATTTACATGGTGATGTCGAGCGACATTGGCATGATTTTGTTGGGTATCAGAGATGAGATAGGGACGCGGGGATCTTAATAAACGACCCATGGTCAATTGATGAATAGAGATATCACGATTAGAGGGTGGCGATTAAGGTTCATTTTATTTAAAGCGTTTGGATGTCGGGTTAGGGTGAGATACACTCAGCCACGCTAGCAAGTAGACGGATACACCTCGAAAGGGTATCTAGTAAATACGATCACCAGATCATCAATAAGTCGTGAATAAACTGAATAGTAATTTCTCTAGGTAAGTAATCCATCAAAAGTGGCAGGGGGAGACAAAGCCCTAGTCTCCACAACACAGTAATTTACTAAGTTAAATTAGGTTAGTTAAGCTCACACATTAGTTGATTTGTCACTCAAAGCTTACGTCCAGATAATATTCAAAGGCTAAAATCGATGGATTAACGCGCACTTATCCCGTGGATCGATATCCGTGCCAAATTTCTTGTATTACTTGATACGACGCGTGCACTTGCGCACATAGGTGTACACATATATATACATCACGCTTTCGGCCTATCAGTATACTAATGAGTGTTCAAAACACTCTTGATATACCTGCATTTTATCATGTTTTTGGTCCATTTCATATAGTAATAAGAGTGGTTATCACTTTATATCGGATATTTGGCTTCTTGTGCACTACATGTGAATAAGGTGGCATTTGGAGGCTGTGTGGAGTCTTGAAGAGGGAGAATTGAGAAACCAGCTCCAACATAGTGACATCCCAACATCACGATGTCTCAACATCGCGATGTTGAGGCCAAGCGACGTGCTGGTCTACATCAGCCCAACGTCGTGACGTTGCGACGTCACGACGTCTTTAGGACTTAATCAGTGAGATTATGAGATATAGAGGAGGAAGATCGAGTTATGGGAACACGGAGGAGGACGGGAGAGAAGAGAGGACGACGCAAGCATGAATCGAGAGATCGTGTGCACCCCTGTATTTGTATTTCTTTTCTCAAACATTTAATGATTCAAGAATCTATGGTTGTAATGAATATCATTATATTCTAGATCTATTTCTAGGTTTTTGTTATACCCTTACTACATTCGTATCAATTAAGTATTAATTTCGTTCTATTCAGTATATTAATGGATTTATATCGACTTGCTCTATTTTTGTAATTTATTCACATGGTGGTGTTTGGCCAACATTGGCATGATCTTGTTGGGAATCTGAGATCGAGAGATAAAGACTCCCAGGGATATGGATAGAGTGACACTTGGTAAATTGGTGAGTAGAGATCTCCTGGTTCCAAGTGTAGCGATTAAGGTTTAAACATTTAAGTGTTTCAAAGTCTAGGGTTGAGGTAGAGATGCAATACACCCTATTGGCGAGATAGGCAAATATATCTCGACAGAGGATATCTTCTAGGCATGATCAACCCACTAGCGTGAATTCGTTAGTATACTGAATGAATAATTTATCTAGGTTACAGTCCATTGAGCGTGGCAAGGGGAGGCAAAACCCTAGTTTCCGTTAATTGATTCAACCAATATTTTAGTGTTAGTTTTTCTCTACGTCAGTCATAATTCACTAGAATTTTAGGTCTAGATAATAATCTAAAGCCAATTTCAGTATTCGACACACTTTTCCTTTTGGGAAAGACACTTGACGAGCCACTATACTACGTAACCTCAACGCGTATACTTGAGCTTACAGGCCTACATTTATACACTAATTTATACACCTATCCCAAGCCTGTCAAGTTTTTAGCGCCATTGCCGAGGAAAAGTTTTTTTGTTGATATTGACAATAGTGCAATTAGATATTACTTTGGATCATTTTTTTTTTCATTCATTCTATTTACTCAAGTGCTCGTAACTTAGTCTCTACTGCTTTTGTGTGTGGTTGCAATAAAGATTGATTTCTTTGTGCATGCGAAAGGCAGTGTCGAGGTGGTCCACTACGACGATCTTTAACGGGGAAAACGCAAATCGATTGTGCGAGAGCAAAAAGTAACCTGGCGGAAATCTAACAGTCATGCAGAACTAGGAAGAGAGAGATCTTGGCCAAGAGAGGAATGAGCTGCATGGGGGACAAAATGGAAATAATGGTAGGAACTATGCCCCCAAACCATTCATATAGCCAGATGACCCTTATATGCTACTTGAGGAGTTTGCTTTACCACCTACAGTTTGTTTCGGTCACGCTATACAAGAGCCACCCGTACAAGCGAACAACCGAGGAGTTGAAAGCAGGTAACCTTGTAGATGCTTGAAACATCCGGTTCCATAGAACATCCAGAGTGAGAATCCAAACACTCTTCTAACAAACTTCATTGAAGTATGCGACACGATCAAATACAATGGGGTAACAGAAGAAGTGTTTAGACTGAGATTGTTTCAGCTATCACTGGGTGATAAAGCTAAACATTGGTTGATGAGCCAACCACCAGATTCCATTACCTCATGGAATGATTTGGTGCAAAAGTTCCTGACCAAGTTCTTCCCTCTCTCAAAGATCGCATAGCTGGTGTAAGAGATTAACACTTTTAGATAGTTAGAGGGGGAGAAATTAGCTGAAGCCCGGGAGAGATTTCATGAACTGTTAAGAAGGTGTCCACAACACAGGCTGACTAGATGGATGTAAGTCTACACCTTTTACAACAATCTGAGTGATCCTACCATAACAGTTATAGATGCCTTAACAAGGGGTGCTCTAATAAAGAAGACTACAGACCAAGCATATGGAATCTAGGATATGCCTGATAGTAACTTGATAGTGAGGATGAGGTATCTGAGGAAGGTTGTGGGAGGCGCGGACACAGAGGTCCTTAGCAATTTGGTCAATCATGTTGTGCAACTCATAAAATAGCTATAGAGACAACAAGGTGCTGTAAATGCTATTCAGACCGACCCTTAAGAGATATGTGAATCCCGTGGATGACATAACAATATTACAAAATGGCAGTCGGGATAAATGATAGTAGAGTAGGCACAGTATGTGTCGAGATTTAATTAGCCGCAACAACAGGGTTAGTATGGAGGTAACACCTATCAAAATCAGAACCAGAACTAGGGCCAAGGTTGGCGTAATAACCAGAATAATTCAAATTATGGATGGAGGAATAATCGAAACGACATACCGCCCAAAGTGAAGCGAAACCACCATCAAGAAAAAGGGACTTAGAATAGCTTCATCCAAATGCTCACTTCCCATACACCCTTTATGAATGAAACAAAGGCAAATATGCAGAATCAGTCAACCCAATTGAATAATCGAGGCCACAGTTTAGAAACTTAGAGGTGCAAATGGGTCAAATGGTCACTCTGTTAGCGAGAGCGATGGGTTAACACCTTGAAGCAATTCAAAGGTAAACCCAAGAGGAGAAAGCAAAGAACATGTTAAGGCTATCACCTTAAGAAGTGGTAGAGACTTAGCAACATCGAAGCGACCACGTGGCGAAATTAGGCGGGAGGTAGAATAGGTTGCTTGAAAGATCGGATGCAAGGGAGCATCCCCCCCGAGAAGAAGTCGAGTAAAGAAATCGGATTAAAAGGAAAGAGTGAGGATAGTGGTAGGTGGATAGACCCACTACCTTTAGTTTTGTATCCTCGCGTTTGAAAAGAATAGAATTGAATGATAGTTTACCAAATTCATGGAAGTGTTTAGAAGCGCATGCTCGACATTCCATTTGAGATACGTTGGAGCAGGATGCTTATTCACGTCAGGTATGAAGATATACTATCAAGGAAAATAAGGTTATCATATTTTGAGACAGTGAACCTTACTGAGGAATGCAGTGCTATTCTTCAAAGGAAACTACCATAAAAGCTTAAGGACCCAAATAGTTTTACAATCCCATGCAAGATAGGGAACTCGATCTTTTAGAGAGCCCTATGTGACTTGGGAGCCAGTATTAACCTCATGCCTTTATCTATTTTCAAGCATGATAGAAAATATTATAGTAAAAGTAGACAAGTTTATCTTCCTAGCTAATTTCATAGTGTTGAACATGGAGGAAGACAGAGATATACCCATTATCTTGGATAGACCGTTTTTAGCAACTGGTAGGGCTATGATTGATGTGCAAAAGGGAGAACTGAAACTAAGAGTGCAAGATCATGAGGTTAGGTTCAGTGTATTTTATGTTGTACGGAATTCGGTAAAGAGTGATGCATGCTTTATGATAAAGGCAGTGGAGGCTATAGTGTCTAGCAACTGGCCCTTTGGAAACTAGCCTTATGCAAAATGATAAGGAAGAACTAAGTGAAAAGGCTGAAGAGTATGTGAAATGGATGGACTCCTTTCAGTCAAACATAAGAAAGTATTAAGAGCCTTTGGGAGAGAATAACCAGACTTCAGTGCCTTCAATTGAGCGACCACCACAATTGGAAAAAACACCACTACCTAGTCATTTGAGGTATGCTTATCTAGGGGAATCCTCAACCTTACTAGTAATCATACTAGCATCTTTGCAGTAGTAGAAGAAGAGAAGCTTTTGAGAGTACTTCGAGATCATAAAGATGCTATTGGATGGTCTGTAGTCGATTTGAAGGGGATCAGCCCCTCTATGTGTATGCACCGGATCTTATTAGAAAAATGGTCACAAACCTTCAGTGGAGGCTCAAAGAATACTCAATTCGACCATGAAGGAAGTGCTAAGGAAATAAGTATTGAAGTGGTTAGATGCAGGGGTAATCTACCCCATTTCAGATAGTTCATGGGTAAGTCCAATATAGGTCGTTCCTAAAAAAAGGAGGGACCACAGTGATAAAGACAGAGAATAACGCATTGCTTCCCTTTAGAATATATATGGGGTTGAGAATCTATATAGACTACCGAAAGTTGAATAAGGTAACTAGAAAATATCATTTCCTACTTCCGTTTATGGATTAGATGCTGGATAGGCAGGTGATGAGCTTAAAAGTCATCTATTTTTAGTCCATTTTTCTGTTCTATTTTCATCTAGAAATGAATAATTAATATACAGAAATATGAAGAAACTCACCAAATTGTTATTAGGGAAGAAGAAAGTGAAAAATACGACAATAAGTGGAAGAAAAGTGCGATTCGAGATAAAAATGAGGCGGAAATAAAGAAGCTAGGCGTTCATTGATGCGGTTTTGGGGTTGACCTGATCGAGTCGAGAAGTCAGTAACACTAAAGAGATGAAAGGAATTTGATGCAGTGCGACGGTAAGTACGGATCGGTGAAGGAGTGTCCAGGGGGCTAGAGAGCGGCGTCGCCGCGGCGATGCGAGGTGCAGCGACCATGAAACACCTTAAGCTATGAGAGGTTTGGGCGATGGGGCTGTAGGCATAAGTTGTTGTCAGCGTGAGATTGATGTCGCGGTATCGATGATGTCACGTGAGGCTGAAGTCACGGCGTGAACCATGAAATTTGCAAACCTGGTGATGTCGCGACATGAGATCGAAGTCGCGACACGGACACTGCTTTCGATTGAAGGGTGAAGTTTCATGAAGTGAGGTCCACGATACTTGGCTTCGAGTCGGCGACATCGAAGCAACGGTCGAAGGCCCCTCGAGACTTAAGTTGTTGTCAGCGACATGAGATCGAAGTAGCGACATTCGAGGAGCGACGGTCTGATGATCTGAGCCTTAAAGAGATGTCCACGACAAGATATTGATGCGTTAACGCGGGCAACTAGTTGAAGCCTCACGGTTCTTTTTAGATGATGTATGGCGAGAGATGCGATGTCGCGACATCGGCCTCGGTTGAAGGCGCGGATGATTTGGCGAATTAGCGACGAGATATCGGCGTCGCGACGCTCCGGGAAAAAACAGTGAAACACAGGCGTGAGAAGATGTCGCGACAAGATGGTGATGTGACCTCAAGAATGACTAAATCAAGGCTACATAGATTAAGGCGAAGTCGGCGTGGGATCGAGGTCGCGACCTCGATGATGTGCGACAAAGAGGCGGGTGCGACTTGAGCAGTGACTTGGGCTGGATACTCCAAAAATCCACAACGAGGCTACATTGGGGATTAGGGCCAAGCTGGAAAACCTATGCGTACATTCTCCCGGCTCATTCAAGCGACTTGGCGGCCTGACGAGAGATCTGGATGGCTGAAACTCATTTCTTTACTATTTTTTCTTTTCTTTTATTTTTCTTAATTTTCATTTAGTCGTTTTAGAATGAGATCATGCTCGTATTTTATTTTTTTAAGTATGTTTCTTTGAATCTTGGATGTTATCGTTTGAAGTGAAGTGAATCACGGGAATTCATTTAATTTTCAAATTACTACGAAATGTTTGAAGTTCGGACAAATTTGCAGGTCGATTGTTTCGTTTAATTACGATCATTCTTATGATCGAGAGGAATGATGTATCGTGTAATTCGATGGTGAGGAATCCAGAAACTTCCATTAAGTGAGCGTTATAGTGAAATTTATCTTTTACGCCAGTCTTTTCAGCGACTTGTTAATTTCGGGTTAATAAATTTATACAGTTTTGGGTTTATTTTTCTTGGGATCCCGAATATCGGAGTTTCTTATACGTTAAGGTTGCGTCATTGCTGATTTCAAAGGGAGGTCCTGGTGACACAGGGAAGACATTCACGAGGTAATGTACATTTCTTTGAAGGTATATTAACCTGCTATTAGGGATCCTTTGAGCTTTGTAAGTTCACTTAGATAAATCCTCTTCTCACTTGAAATCAAGAACGGGTTGAATGAGTTATCTATTTAAACAAGCAAAGAGTTCACCTCAATTCGGATGGTGAAGTGATCAGTGTTAGTGAGATCTAATCAAGGAAGGTTGATCTATTAATTTAGGAGAAGCCAATCTACGAGTTGTATATCCTTGCTTGACACATAACTTGAGTTAGGTTTCTGATCCATAAAATGGGTATGAAGTATTGCAAAGAAAAATACCAGATTAAAGTCCCTCATCTTTAAAGTAGTTATCTAATTCCCTGTATTCGAGATAATCGGGTCACTAAATTAGATAATGAAATGTGGAGTATGGAGAGATCGGTACCTTTACAAGCGCCTTAGACGATTTTGAAAGCGGAGTTAATCGAAATTTTATTAGGGTAACTCGGGAATTGATAGTTCACTATAGCTGTTTCACAATGTGTCTTACGAGGATAATGTTGATATTCATTTCTTTTATTAGAAATTGTTATTCTTTATTCTTATTCTTTTAGTATGTTGGGTAGTTCGAGTTATTTTCCTTTTGTTCGTTTAATTGTTCGGCACATAATGGGATCCTATTATCATTTTGTGGTCGAATAGTATGGAAATTGAGTAGTCGGGGTAGTTGATTTAAGAATTCTTGAGATCTCTGTGGGATCGATATACGGGCTCAAATCCATTTGTACTTAATCGAAAACCTGTGCACTTCACGAATATCGAGACTAAACCAAATTTTAAAAAAAATGATGATTTACTCTAAGAGATTGGTGGTTTATCGTGTTTTGTTTTGGTGTGTCGACAAGTTTTATGGCGGATTGCGAAGTGGATTAGATAATAGTCCTTGGTAATAGTGTCGAAATTTGTATGTGTTTCAGTCCGGTCAACAAGTTTTATGGCGCCGTTCTTGCAAGATCAAATTTAAATAAATCAATATTCGAGATGAAAGAAATACTAATTTGGACATTTTCAAAAGAAAAAGAACAAAAACCGACATTTCAAGCAGTGACTCTTGTAGCCACTGACCTTTAACAATCCATATTGAATATATTTTATGATTTGACTCATCCTATTAATGGGAGTATGTTTTGCTTTCAGAATAACTTTGATGCATAGGAAACAGAACACTGATCTGATTCCAGCTGACACGGAAATAGAAAGGACGCTCAGAAGCTTGAGAAAGACCAAGAAGCGACACTCAACCATGGCGGATGAAGACGGGATCAGAGTTGAAATACATATAGAAAAAGGCTAGAAGATCTCAATATGATACAATGGAGGATTTACGGAACTTGATTATACGGGAAGAATACTGATCGGGCGACTGCGGTAGATGCTAATAATTTTGAATTAAAAGCCCCGACCACGATTACAATGAGATCCAGCGACACCGGTTCTGGTCATCCCAGAAGATCAAAAAAGCGAGGCACTGGGAAGATTCCTCGGGATGGCAATCTTGTTAAATTTGAATGGGGTGAGACCCGAGAATCATAAAGCGCATCTATTCCCATTCTCTAAGAATCTGGCCAGTATGGTATGAATCTTTACCATATGGTTGTTGATACTTGGGAGGAATTAGTAGAACTACTTAGGTGGAATTCTTTCCCCCAGCCCTCACCACGAAAGAAGGAGGGAAATCGATTACGATTTCCAGCGGGGGAGAAGATGAAAGCCTGTATGTAGCATGGGAAAGATTCAAGCGGTTCTTGAAGATGTCGATGCATGGGATAGATCTGAAGACTCAGATGGACATTGCTGTCATACCATGAATGATATATCAAAGGGATCATTGATGCTTCATCTTTGTGGAGCATTCAAACGAAAAGTGAAGGGCAAGAGGTGATTGAAGTCGGCTAAATGTAACATAGAAAACTCTTAGGACTTTCAAGAGGAAGCGGCGGGGAGGGAAGGGGATCATGGAGCTGAGCAGATGACAGCCATGGAGGCCAAGTTGGATGCCATTGCCTGCACGAGGTTAGACAAGCGAAAGAAAAGACACACCTCTCATGAAATAGGAGCAATTGAAGGGAGTTAATGAAGGGAGTGCTGAAAGAGTATTAGCGAAGGACTTTATGATCTTTGAGGTTAATTATTTGGGTGAGCGAGGCTTACCATTTCAAACCAATCCTAACCTACGGCACATTATCACCCGGCACTGGGAACCATGAGGCTTTCGTATGGTGGAGAGGGGCTTCACCCAGAAGCTAAAGCGGGACGAGACCCTCGACAAAAGTATCGGCTGACCACAGGTTCAGCGTGGCCAGTGAGGAAATGAGCATAGAAAGCAGATATCGGGGTCGAGAGGAGGGCCCCATCTTTTGAGGAACAGATGCTGCAGTTTATAGGGGATAATAAAAAGGCACATTGAACCTCCACCGCATGAACAAAGTTTGGGAGAGTGGAAGCAGGCGCTACCAATTCTCAAATTTTAATTCTTACCGATGCATCCACTGAAGAACTGGAGACCTGAAGTAGAAGTAGCCCACCCCCAACATATGAGTCGGAGAAAGAAAGATACCTTCCCCAGTGATACAAGGAAGAACCCAATTGCATGGGTATGCGGGCGAGGGAGTGGGAAGGAGTTAGAAGAGGAAAGAAAAGATTGACAAAGTAAGCATGATCGGAAAATCCTTAGGAAGAGTTGGGAGACGGGAACAGGTCTTTTAATTCTAGGTGAAGTTGTTTCGGGAGAATTAAAATCAATTGGAGTGGAGCCTACGATTAATTTTATCAAGTACTACATTTGGGCTTGTGCTGCTGAAGTCGATGATGGGAAGAATTCGAGAGATCGATAGACCAGTTGTATCTCAGCGGGAAGAGGAAAGTGAAGAACTCAAGCGGTTCTTGAGAAAGAAGAAGAACCACAACAAACTGATCCGACTGGGACTCAAAAGCGGCTTGACTAATGGGAGGCAGCCCGGGATTTAAATTCTGAATTTAAATTTTGAATTATTTCTTTTCTTTTAGTTTCTGATAAATTAGGTCAGATTTGTTTTCTAGAAGGATAGATGTAATTTTTAGAAATAGATTGTAGTTTAATTAGAATTTTCTTGAATATTGCAGTGATTTTCTGAACGAGTTAAAGACATGAATAGCAAGGCAACTACAGGAGTAATCCCAGCAACTTGCGGAGGAGTCACGACATGAAAAGGAGTAACTTTCCCCATGGCAACTGCGTAGATATATTTGAATTAATTATTTAAATCTTTGCTTAAAATATGCACGAAGAGATGTCTACGGAGTTAGGAACAATAAGAGAATTCGAGTTTTGAAATCATTGAATAAAAGGCTTGGTGCGATATGAGGTTATCGCGACAAAGCATTTGTCTTACAAAACATTGATGTCATTGACCACGCTGGAAAGAACAATTAGTGAGTATGGAAAGGGAAATGCATCTTCAGCGTGATGAATTAAGTTGAAAAAAGAAGGATTGTCGCCACATCAAACAGATCTTTGAGAACCTTGTATTGTCGCGACATGTTAGGTAGGTCGCGACATTAAAGTGCGACATGTGCCAACCACTCACTTCAAAAAAAAAAGCCCTAAATTTAATGACCTAAAATGAGAAAGTTAAATGGAATTGTTGTGTACTATTCTGCATTTGATTGTTCAATGTTATGTTGCTTTGTGGTTGAATGATTAGGAAATCAAAGTAGGAAATAGTTCCATAATAAAAACTGCTGAGAGGACATTATCTTAATTGAATGAAGCCGGTTAAGTAGAATGGAAATTTGAAATGAGGAAAAATTGCGGGAATAAGGACAAAAAGCATCTAGTTTAATTGAAACACAAGGTGCAAATTACTTATATTTAAGCGATAAAGTCAGTTAGGAAGGTAATTTAGCGGATGGAGACGAAACATATTTTGGAGTTTGTGGTATGAACGACAAAGTCAGACCTGTTGAATGAGTGCTTAACTACTCATAAATAAAAATGGGTCAAGATACTCATATAGTTAGTCACGGTGATAAATCAGTTCTAGAATTTGTTAGATTATTGATTGAGACGAAATCTGGTGATTCGGTGCCAGATGATCACGAGCCCGTTGGATAGTTTGAGCCCCTTCTAGCCATCCTATTCATATCTTGATGCATATGCCGTAGTTCAGAATTAGACTAACAAGCCTATTTTTCAAAAATAGACCAATAGATTGACTCATCTTAAGACATCAATCGTGTTAAAGAACCTCGATTACCCGGGAATTCAAAGGAAAGAAATGAGTTTGGGGAGTTTATATTTGAGGAACTCAAGGAATGAAAAGAAAAGGCAAGAGACGAGAAAATGCGTGAAAAGGCTTCTAGAGATAGGAGTTTATCTTGTGGCTAACTCTTGTTTCAATTAAGTTCTTAGGGGTGTTTCAGCACTAGTACCTAATGTATCTGGGTATAGGAGTTCTGCTTGAGGATTCGCTAAGAGTGTTAGAAGCCTAAAAGTTAAAACATTGCACTATCCCTTAGTGGTAGCAAACTAGAGGAATTCCTCGGTGAAATTAAGAGTAAAATAGGAGATACGGTTACGGCTTGAAGAAATCAAAAGTATCCCGAACATGAAGTTTAGGGAGTTTACTGAAACTATAATAAGAAGGGGGTAGAGAAGAGAAAATGTTCGGGGGTGATCTTAACCTAAAAATTCCTTCCATCTACCCATTACCCAGGCCTCCACCAAATATAAGCCCAGACTGATTGATGGAAGAAATTTGAATTCACTACGTTAAAGTGGAGATCGATATGAAAAAACAAGCCTATGGAATTTGGAAGAAAGGAAAGCAATTAAAATTGTGAAGAACTTTAGGGAGTTAAATGACTCTGACCATAAATTGAGAAAGGAATTTAATTCATTGTCAACGGGATCGATGAGTATATTGTTTGTAAAACAATCCTGACATGATAGTTTACATAGCATAAAGAGTAGAGATTGACCTTGAAATTTGGACTTGAAGTTAAATGTACGAAAATTTTGCATACCTTGCATTGCAATTAAATTGAATGAAATTGAGAACAAAAAACGAAAATCATCATAAAAATTATTTTGTTTGAGGAATGAGCAATTCTTTCTCTTTTTCTTTGCTTGAGATGACAAAACTTTAAGATGAAATTTGATGAGCTTAAAAGTCATACATTTTTAGTCCATTTTACATTCTTATTTTCATCTAGAAATGAATAATTAATATCTGAATATGAAGAAACTCCTGCGGTGTTATTAGCAAGAAGAGAGAAGAAAGTAGAAAATCTGACAATAAGTGGAAGAAAAGTGCGGTCGAATGGCGAGCGAGAAATAAAAGAACTAGCTGATTCATTGATGCGGTTTTGGGGTTAATATGATCAAATTCGAGGTCGTGACGCAAAGAATGAAAGGAATTTGATGCGGTGCTTGACGATAAGTGACCAGGATCAGCGGTGAAGGGTAATCAGACTAAAAGAGAACGACGTCATAACGACGATGCGAGGTCGCGACCAGCGAAACACCTTTTAAGCTATGAGAGGTTTGGACTGATGAAGCTACCGGCACTTAAGTTGTTGTCGCGACGTGAGATTGATGTCGCGACATCCGATGTCCGCGACAAGAGGCTGAAGTCCACGACATCAAAGAACCATCAAGAGAAGGCGCAAGCCTGAGGCGTGTCGCGACATGAATCGATCGCGACGCGGACACACCTGCTCGGTTGAAGGGTGAAGTTCGTGAAGTGAGGTCAAACATGACTCGAAGTCGCGACATGTCGAAGCAACCTTGATCGAAGGCCACCGGAGACTTAAGTTGTTGTCGCGCGACATGGGGTCCCGAGTCAGCGACATCGAGCGACGGATCAATGATCACGAGCCTTAAAGATCATCGCGACGAGATATTGATGTCGCGACAACATGAGCAACTAGTTGAAACCT
The DNA here is from genome assembly GCA_016808115.1 of Tetrastigma voinierianum. Lineage (NCBI taxonomy): Eukaryota > Viridiplantae > Streptophyta > Magnoliopsida > Vitales > Vitaceae > Tetrastigma > Tetrastigma voinierianum. The sequence continues at coordinate 866,508 of JAEQBH010000138.1, read as the reverse complement.
ACGGTTCTTTTAGATGATGTCGCGACAAGAGATCGATGTCGCGACATCCGAAGACATCAGTTGAAGACTGCAGATGATTTGAGTTGAGGTCGCGACAAGATATCGACGTCGCGACTTCAGGAAAGAACAATTGAAACACGCGAGGCGGTGAAGATGCCGGCGACAAGATGGTGATGTCAGCGACGCCGAAATGACTAAATCGAGGCTACATAGAGTAAAATTTGAAGTCGCGCGGCGTGGGATCGAGGAGTCAGCGACCTCGATGATGTCACGACAAGAGAAGCGGGGTGTGACGAGCGGTGACTTGGGCACGGATTTTCGAAAAACCAGCGAGGTACATTGGGATTAGAGGGCCCATTTGGGAAAACCACATAAATCACATCTATCAGCTCATTCAAGCGACTTGGCGGCCCTGAGGCGAAGAGGTCTGGATAGGTGAAAGCTCATTTCTTTCTTTATTTTTTTTTTCTTTTATTTTTCTTAATTTTTTCATTTAATGGTTTGCAAGCGGATCTGTGCTCTCGTATTTTTATTTTTTTTCATTGTATTTCTGAATCTGGATGTTATAGTTTGAAATTTGAAGGCTGAATACGAGAATTCATTTAATTTTCAAATTACTACAGAAATGTTGAAGTTCGGACAAATTACGGAATTCGATTGTTTTCGGTTCAATTCTCAGTCATTCTTATGATCGGAGGAATCTTTGTCGTGTAATTCGATGGTGAGGAATCCCGGCTTCCATTAAGTGAGCGTTATAGTCGAATTTATCTTTACGTAGTCTTTTTCGACTTGTTAATTTCGGTTAATAAATTTACTTGGTTTTTGGGTTTATTTCTTGGGATCGAGATATGGAGTTTCTTATACCCGTTAAGATTTCTTGTCATTGCTGCGATTTGGAGGTCCTCACGAGTGACCTGGGGAAGACATTCACAGTAATGTACATTTCTTTGAAGGTATATTAACCTGTATTGGGATCTTTTGAGGCTTTAAGTTCACTTAGATAAATCCTGCTTCTCCCCACTTGAAATCAAGGTCGAGTTGAATGAGTTATCTATTTAACCAACCAAAGAAGTTAGCGCTCGGTCGGATAGTGAGGAGCCCGATCCGTGTTAAGTGAGATCTAATCGGAAAGGTTGATCTATTCTAATTTCGGAGAACTGTCCCGGAAGTTGTATATCCTTCTTTATTACCGATAACTTAGGAGCTAAGGTTTGATCCATAAAATGGAGTATGAAGTATTGCAAAAGAAAAATACCCAGATTAAGGAAGTCCCTCTTTAAAAGTAGTTATCTAATTCCCTGTATTCGAGATAATCGAGGTCATAAATTAGATAATGGAAATGTGAATTATGGAGATCAATTTGCACTGGCATATGGACAGATTTTGAAGCTGGAGTTAATCGAGAAATTTTGTAGGAGTAACTACGAGAATTGATAGTTCACTATAGCTGTTTCTATTAATGTATCTTAGGGATAAGCTGTTACGATGTTCATTTCTTTTGTAGAAATTCATTATTCTTTATTCTTATTCTTTTATGTATGTTGGGTAGTTTGGTTATTTTCCTTTTTGTTTCGTTTTAATTGTTCCGACACCTTAATCTTTGGATCCTAATATCATTTGTGGTCCAAATAGTATGGAAATTGAGTAGTCGAGGTAGTTGATTTAAAATTCTTAGAGATCTACGTAGGATCGATGTCTGGACTCAAATCCATTTATTACTTGTGACTGTGCACTTACGAGAATGTCGGACTAAAATAGTTTTAAAAAAATGATGGTTCTCCTGGGATTGGTGGTTTATCGTGGTTTGTTTTGGGTGTCAACAAGTTTTTATGAGCGCAGATTCTGCAGGATAGATAATAGTCCTTAGTATGGTATGAGAATTTGTACATGTGTTTTGGTCCGGTCAACAGCAGGATAGCAGGGCACGAGTATTACTATTTCTTGGACGGGTATTCGGGCTATAATCAGATCACTATATCCCTAGAGGACCAAGAGAAAATGACATTCATGTGCCCTTATGGTACATTCGCATTTAGGCGCATGCCATTTTGGATTATGTAACGCACTAGGCACATTTCAACGTTGCATGATGGCTATATTCTCAAACATGGTCGAGAAAACAATTGAGGTGTTCATGGATGATTTCTTAGTTTTGGGGAAGTCTTTTGACAATTGTCTTGAAAACCTGAGAAATGCGCTAATAAGATGTGAAGAAACTAACCTTGTGCTAAATTGGGAGAAGTGCCACTTCATGGTGAAGGAAGGCATTGTACTGAGGCACCGAATTTCAAAAAGAGGAATTGAGATAGATAAAGCCAAGATTTAAACAATAGAGAATCTACCTCACATCTTGATTAGAAAGGAATAGGGCTTCTAGGTCACGCAGGATTCTATAAGAGATTCATAAAGGATTTATCCAAAATAGCCAAGCCTCTGTAGAATCTGCTAGTTCAAGGAGCCCCTTTTGAATTTGATGATCAGTGTATGCAAGTGTTCTCATTTATGAAGGAGAAATTGGTTTCAACACCAATTGTAGTAGCGCCATACTAGGACCTTCCTTTTGAACTAATGTGTGATGCAAGCAACTACGCAATAAGGGTCGTGTTGGGTCAAAAGAGGGAAAGAACATTTCAGGTTATCTACTATGTGAGTCGAACTTTAAATGATGTGCAAATAAACTATGCAACAACTGAAAAAAAGCTTTTGGCAATTGTGTTTTCGTTTGAAAAGTTCCGATCGTACTTGATTAGTAATAAGGTAATAATGCAAACTGACCATTCTGCCATAAAGTATCTGATGACTAAGAAGGACGCGAAACCGAGACTGATAAGATGGGTGTTACCACTACAAGAGTTTGATCTGGAAATCAAAGATAAGAAATGGACTGAAAATCTAGTAGCAGACCATCTCTCACGGTTGGAAGGGTCTAGTAAAGAAGTTCGGATCAATGACGATTTTCCCGATGAACAGCTCTTGGAAATTGAAGATATAAAGCCAATGCCTTGGTTCACAGATTATGTGAATTACTTAGTGGCCAAAGTGATCCCATCAGAGTTTAGCTATTAACAGAAGAAGATATTCTTTGCACACTTGAAGCATTACTACATGGAGGAACCTATTATGTATAAGAATTGTGCCAATCAGGTAATAAGAAGATGCGTCCTAGAGAAGGAAATGGAGAGTCTCTTAAATCACTGTCACACTTTAGCATGTGAGGGGCACTTTGGGGGTCAGAAGACAACTGCAAAGGTACTTCAATCGGGATTCTACTGTCCTTGCTTGTTCAAGGATTCTCACCAGTTTATGTCTACCTATGATAAATGCCAAAGAATGGGGAGCATATCAAAACGGGATGAACCACCCTTGTAGACCATCTTAGACGTAAAGTTTTGTGATATATGGGGGATATAATTTATGGGTTTAGCAACCTATACATTCTTTTAGCAATGGACTACGTTTTCAAATGGGTGGAGGCTATACCTACACGCACTAATGACGCCAAAGTGGTAGCAAAGTTCCTTTACAATCACATATTCTGAGTTCGAACTCCGCCACGTTGATTACGGATAGAGTACTAATTAGGTACCCGCGGTAGGGTGGCGGAATCAACAAATTTGTTTTCCTAAGTTCCTCCCTCTTTGCCAGTAGTCGAAACTACTGCGACATGGCGATCTAGAGGTCGAACACGGGATGGGTTTTCATCTGAATGATTAGCATCCAGTGTTTGAAAATGGTGAGCTTTTGTTTGGATTTTTCGGTTTTGTTAAAAGCGATGGGGTTGTATGTTCCTTGACTAAGCTGTAATGGTTAAAGTGAAATGTGAAATAAGTAACTTTGAAGGCTTGGGTCCACTAGCTTGATAACATGGGGTATTGGTGTCCTCGATTCTTTCCTCGCATTAGGGCCAAATGACCTATAGTCGAGCCAAAAGCGGGATCTTTGTTTAAGCTATAAACCTAACCTAGAACCACTCCTATTTGAGTCAAACCAAGTACTAAGCATTCAAAGTCCCATTCAGTTTTAAAACCCTAGCATTTAACCTCATTTCAGTGGCTTGTAAATGGAATCTAAAGAATATTAGTGCATCTAGCATTAAGCATGCACCTTTGAACCACACAAAAGCATGAGTATTGACAAAGACAACATTAAATGGCATTACAAACCCTAGTTTGGAAGGTATGGAACCATAAATGCAGTACTGTATCATTTATAGCATGAAGGACAACCTGCGACCCAAAGGCGAAGCCCCAGCCCACCCACCTCTTTAGCATGAGGCTTGAAGCATCCCCTTGAGTTTGTCATCCTCGAGGGTGTGTTCCTAGCGACTTAGAAAATGAAAAGAAAGAAGAGAGAAGAGAGCAAGTGAGCCCTAAAATGAAAGTTGCGGGAAAAACTTTATAAAATGAAAAGTTGCTTCAAAGTTGCTTAGGGTTACAAGTTTATGAGTTTATATATTGACGAGGTGTGAGAACTACCCATTACCTAAAATATGAGTTACATAAGGGCTAAAATGGTAATACATCAAAACGTGGTCGTTTAGGATCAAATATATACAAAAATCACGGGTGAGATAGTTTCGCTATACGGGGGGGTTTCGCTGGCATAGCGAAATTTGGCTAGTCTAGCGAGAATTTAAACTAACAGCGAGTCACGAGAGATGGCGAGATTGAGAAATTTCGTATCGACGATGAATTTTGCTGGCTAAGTAAATTTCGCTAATACAAGCGAGTGTGAGATAGAGGTGAAATTTTAAATGAGCCGCGGTGGGTTTAAATGGGCTAGCGGGAATTTCCAGCTATGAAATTCATTAACTTCAGCGAAATTCTCGATTTAAATGAGGATTACGAAATTTTCGCTATGATTGCGAAATTTTAGCAATCCCGACGAAACACCGCAATCTTAGAAATCTTGGGATCGCTGTTTGCTCACTTTGCATACATGCATTCTCCTTCCTTCAAAATCCACTTCAAATTCCTTCATTTTTATGAAATTTGAAAACATCGTGATTCCTCGGCATTCGGCACGATATCTCGTCATACTTGAACTAAATGGCTAAAGGTACTCAAAGACACCTTAAAATCACCAAAAACAAGCTCGAAATGGCATCGGTCGAACTAGGTGGACTGCACACATCAATTGGCTTAATTGACATGATTAGTGCGCACAAAGCACTGAAAACCTATCTTGGATGGGGCTCGAAATAGCAGGCCATATCCACCCAACCGACAAGCGTTGCTAGTCCGCCGCGTCTTAAAACAAAAATGGGATGCATCTGTGATTTTGCAAAAAGTATATATATGGTTCAAAAGTGTATGCAGAGATAAACGTACCTTTAAAATGAACAATTTTACACCACAATTAGAAAGCGACAACTGAGAGAACATAAACCCTTATAAGAACGAGTTTTAGAGTGACGCCGGATCGAGGAACTCGACCTGAATTTCCACGAAAATCTAATGGTTCTAATGTAACGGGCTGAGCGATAAATTGCAAAATTATTCCCTCCCAACCTAGCTACGCATGACCTTAAAGCGCACAGAACAACCTAAATAGGATTAGCTACACTCTTATTCTTTATTTGGTCACATTGTAGGGTCTGATACTAAAACTCGACTTCACCAAAGTCGGGTGTAGCGAGGGTCCATAGATGACTCCCAATAATTAAGGTTTAGGGCATCAAGCGAAAAGGATCATGACCACAAACTCTGCGGAGTCACCCCGGACTCAGGAATGACGAGAGGTGAGGCACCCTCTGACACGCCTAAACTCTACCCATCCACCCGTATAACGAACACTAAGTGATGACTCCTGACCAACTAAGGTTTAGGGCATCGGGCTTAAAGGCTTCGCCGTATACCCCACCAGTTTGTATTCGGGTTTCAAAATGACGTCAAGCGGCTTTTATTTTATTTTCTTCTTTTCTTTTTCTTTTCTTTCTTTTCCTTTTTGGAAGACTACATTAGCCTTCATATAAGTCAGCTAACTTATTATGGGTCAAATCCCAGCAAGCTTCAAGTAGGCTTTGCAAAGTGAAAATTACATATAATTCACAGCTTCATTAGTGCAATCTGGTGTGCGGTGTGTGAATTGCTTCCAGGGAATGTTCAAGCTTTGAAAGCATACAAAATCTCTCAATTGACGAAAAACTAAATCATGTATGGAATTGTTCTAACATTAAGGTAACAACCAAGGTTCCAATTCTTCAATTAAGGCAATTCGATTGTTCGATTAAAGCGGTGATTGTCAGTGAAAAGTAGATACCTGAAAATAAAGACACAAAAAGTACTTTACTGGTGTAGTAAGCGCAAATAGTCTTTGTAAAAAGCACTGATATAACCAAAATGGCTAATACGAAATATAGCTAAACATACAAAAATATCACGCCTACTATTGGCTGTACATGAATCTAAACAAAATAGGTAGAGCGTTTGATAATGCTGAAAACTATACAAAAACATATGAGAAGACCTCCACACCTCTGCTTTTCCTCCAGTAGAGCATAGACATGTAATAGGGGATAGGAAAGTTAGAGATAGGAAGTGTGATACCTCAATCTCGTGGTGGTGGTGGATCAAATCTTGCTTCTTCTTGTGGCGAAACATGTCTAAGGATCTTTCTTCTTGGCTCATCTCTATGGTCGGGAACATGCGGGAGGCAAAGATGACTCATGATCTGGCTGGAGCATGGTATAGCACCTTGCTTGAAAGTGGTCTCGGCTCAAAGTCAGCCTACGATCCATGTCGATGCGTAGTGGAAGCTAATGAACATACGGCATCCATAACACCCTGCTATCTCACAGTGCCTGACATGGGCGTGCTTTCAGGGGAGTCTTTGTCTTTGTATGATGGTAGGGTCGACGGGAGCGTAGGCGGGCGGGGCGGAGGAGGGAGATGGAGATATACGGCCTTTGGACTCCTCTCCATCTCGACCTCAAGGGCATGCACATCTCTCCTCTGTGAGTCCTCTGCCTCCTCGTCCGTGCTTCCTCCACGGTCCATTTCTTTGGAGGAGAAAGAAATAGGCATCACCATGGCTCGCTCATGAGTCGGGACACAGGGCATACAGTCCTCCTCTCAATCAGGGGCTCCTCTGGAAGCCTAAGTGCTCGGGACATGGCTCGGTCATTATCGAAAATGAGGGTAGACTCTCTTGCTTGAGCGGGGCCTTCGATTGTACCTTATCTTCGAATGTAGTAATGCGGTCATCGCCGACTCGGAGGGGCCCGAACCCCGAACCCCTCGGGGATCCGTCTGAGCCTCGAGGATGGCCCCACAGGCGGACGTCGTCTTTGCTTGTGGGAAGAGGCGAATTAGGAAGATGATCAATAAGAAGCATCTTAGAGGCGGGCTATACCTCAGAGGAATAGTATGGGTCGCGTGGTGGTGTCTCGGCCAATTGCGGACCATCTCTCCCGAGTCGTGAGGCTGATCTCGATAACCTCAGGAATTGGCACACTTAGCAGTGGCGGGAGCCCGATGCGGCCGATATATCCGCCGCTCTGAGAACTCCCGGTCGATCATCGATATTGAATCGGAGCTCCAGTGGACTCGGCGCTCCCCGGGAGGTCATGGAATGGTAGAACTGTAGTACAGGATAGTAGAGCTACATCGTGGTGTCATGAGCGAAGTGAGTGTGCTACTCGTCCCGGTCGCATGGAGTCAGGAATGCGGGGTCATGTCGGTCGGAACGTCGTGTCGACTCCCATGAAAATCCACAGAGTGGAGCCACATTCCCGGGATAGGGTGCCGACGAATAAGGGCCTCGATCCTCGAAGTTTGGGGATAATCGGGCGATGAGCTCTCTCTGAGATGCTGCGACGGTGTTGTCTCGGGCCTAGATGAAGATGACTCCCAGGTCACGGAAGTACGGGCTAGCTTGGAGGAGTCGGGCCCTCTGGATCTCCCTCTGACCTTGGTGAAGGGGCCCCGGGGTCATCAGGTCTGATACCTCAGGAGATCTGAGGCTCCTCGGGGGGCCGCCTCGAAGGCCCAGCTGAGGCTGGGCTGGGCTGGAGCTGCTCCTCACAGCTCGGGAGTCTTTGTGAACGACTCGGGGCCTCGGCGGGACCCACCTGCGGTGCGGACCATGGGTAATGCGAGAGGGACTCGGAGCGGGCGGGGGGCGGTGCACAGGGGCTCGGCGTGTGGGCCTCTGAATGCTGTGAACCCCGGGACAAAGGCACGGGCGGTCGTGGCAGGACCGAGACCTCACAATTTGAGCTAAGGCACGGTGGGGACCTGAACAATTTGAACCCGGGGCTCGCGGCGGGAGCTAAAGAATCCAGCTGCAGTGGGAGCAGCTTCAGACTAGGGCCTTGGGAGGCGGCGGCGAGGGCGAGACTCCGGTGGCGGCGGCAATGGCTCGGGGTCGGGCACGGGCGCGCGTGTGGTAGGGGCGGCAGTGTGGGTGCAACTAGGCTCGGGGCCCTAGCGTGGCTTGGGTGGCTGGGCGGGCGCGGCTATTTGGAGGCTCGAGGCTGTTTGGGGCGAAGCCCGGGGCTCACGGACAACGTGGCTCAGTGGGAAGGAGAAAAGAAGATTGAGGCTTGGGTGGAATGCGCTCTTCTCCCTCCCCTTTTATAAAACCCAGTAAGCGTAGATGAGTCCTGAAATGAATTTCGCTCTTCTGACAAAATTCGTAAAATGCCTTGATAAAAAAATTATTTAATTAGACCAAATAAGAACAAAACAAAAAGAAAACAAAAATAATTTTTGATTTTAACAAAAACCTAAAAAATAAAAATAAAAATAAAAATAAAAATAATATTAAACCTAGGCTACTAAAAAAAAAGAAAGTTGCTAAATTGGGAAAAACTACTAAAAGGAAAGTCACTAAAAATAGAACTATTAAAATTTACCAAATTAAAATAAAGCAAGAATTATTGAGCTGCAATTTGGTTTAGAGAACACCAAACAAGCCCAAATTCATTGAGATTTACTCATGGAGGAATTCGGAGGATCTCACTCAGCCCTAGGGTGGTTTGTGCGCTGACCTTGATGCTTGATTTCCAGTATTGATTTGCTTCTCAGCGATTAAATTTGGTTGACCAGATTTCTACGCGCGGCGGCGATATGATTGACAAGCGCTTCACCTTGGTTGGCTATTTCTTACAATTCATGGACAGTTGGCTTCCCTGAACTCTGATCAACTGAGCAGACTTCATTGTTTCCTTCCACTTCACCTTCCAATGATTTGTGCTTGTGACTCAAGTGAAAGATATTCAGCTCCAATGTCATGTTGCCAAATGTGAGCTGCATGACTCCATTTCGGCAATACCGCGCAGGCGCCCTTCCTGTGATAATTGGCACATGATTGGGGGCTCCATTTACAATGGCTCGGTGTCAAGCACTACAAAGTCTACTGGGTAGTAGAATTTGTCTACCTTCACCAACACATCCTCAACTATTCCCTTAGGAATCTTTACCGATCGATCGGCCAATGATAGAGTGATGTTGGTAGGTTTAAGCTCTCCCAAACCTAACTGCTTATACACAAAGTATGGCAGTAGGTTTACACTGGCTCCTAAATCTAGCAGTGCTTTGTCTATGCAAGTCCCACCAATGTTGACTGAAATTGTGGGGGATCCTGATCCTCAGATTTGACTGCCTCGCTTTCGATTATGCAATCGACTCTGCTCAGTTAAAAATGCCTTTTTCTCAATGCCCAACCCCTTTTTGATTGTACAAAGATCCTTCAAAAATTTTGCATAGGCAGGGACTTGCTTGATGATGTCCAAAAGAGGTATGTTGACCTTCACCTGCCTTAGGACTTCTAGGATGTCCACCCTCGTCGGGATGCCTTCTTCGCTTCTGGGGCCCTCGGGGAAATCTGAGGGTGGCATGCAAGCGCTTCATTGAGTCCTCCTTCAGAAAATATGTCTGCCCACCTCTCCTTTTTGGTTTCAATCAAGTTTGGGCATTGGCTGATCAACCTCTTTTCCACCTCTTAGGTAATTATAGGCTTGACCTCATATCCATTCCCGAATTGCCGGATGAACCTATCTCATGCACTCCTCGATTGCAATGCTCGGGGAAGTGGAACCTTCTCTCCCATACCTCCGTAATATTGTTGATCTGTGATCGAATACCGCAAGTTGTCTATTTTCTGATTAAGATTGCTCTCAAGCCCATCTATTCTCTTGTTCAAGAAGTTTCTACAAAGATTTAACTTTGTTCCACCATGATTGGATCCCTTGCTTCTTCCATTAAAATCTTACCACCTTGCTCAAATTCAAGACGCTGCTCAACCGAGAAGTGGATGATGGTGGTCAGGGGTTGGAGATGAGGAACCAAATGTGGTTTGGGCACCTGGGGCACATAGGCAGGGGGATTAGGCTCTGTGGATAGTTAGGGAGATTTTCCAATTGGAATCAGAGGTATTACCATACTGGGCATTAGGGTCGTGGTCAGACAATTCCACAAGATTTGCATATTCTGACATCAAATCCTTCACTGATGGGGCAGTCGGATGATGTTCTCCTGGATTGGCAGTGGGTTGACAACTGGTGAATAGGTTGGCCTGTGCAGTGTTTTCAGTCACTGCCTGCACTTCATGGAGCCTCTTTCCTTCTAGCTCCTCCACCTTCCTAGTTAGGGTTGAGATTTTTGCTTTCATTTCCATGTCCTCTGAAAGTGTAAAAATTCCTCCCCTTCGTGTGCGAGGGCCTCATTTTCCACCTCTCTCGGTTTGGCCTATCCCAACCCTTGGAAGCTCAAATTATTACAACTCAAGAAATCCATGGCCTCATCCCCGGTTTTTTCTCGTAAAATCACCTCCACACATGGTTTCTAGCACCGCTTTTATGGTAGGGACATACCATTATAGAAATGATTCACTAACATCCGTATCGAACCCATGATGTGGACAAGCACTCAGATGGTATCCATGAATCTCTCCCCAAAGATTGCAGAATCTCTCATTGTCATAGGCCGAGTAAGTGTAGATCCGCCTCTTCAAACCGTTGGTCTTTGCAGTAAGACTGAAGAATCTTCAAAAATTCAACAAGATTCGCTCAACTTAATCGTTCCTGGGCCTCGTTGAATTGAGCCAAATCTTGGCTTTGTCCTTGAGTGTCAGTGAAATGCTTCAACTCTTGAGCAATCCATGTCGGGTTATACTCAAGGTAGTGCATACCTCCTCAAAATCCTTATATGCGAATATGGATTTTCATTCTCCATACCAGAAAAGTAGGAAGCAGGGCACTGGGCAGTATCTCACCGCCACACATCTTCGCCAGGAGGTATGATGCAGAAGCAAGCACTAACTCTAGAGGGTGTATATGGTCCCTCATTGACCGTAGTTGTTGGATTCACTGCACCCGCTGACTTTGTCGCTTCTTCGTGCAGGATCCATATTTCTACCGTGTACACCGATCACAACTTTGCTCAACCGGTACCGATCTTGCGCCACCCGAATTGTTCTATCCCACTGGTGCATACACACCTGTTACACCAGCCAGACACAACAAAGAACACAAGCAAATTTGGCCCAAAGGTCGCTTGTTAGTTAAAACAAAAACTGGAACAGAGAAACAAAATAAAGGCAAGAATCGCAAAGAGCGAAACTTGCGCCATGTGCGAATCGTAATTCAAAAAAGGGTCTAAAAGGTCACCGCCAACACTTGTAATGTGGATTACAAGTACACATCAACCTCAGTAATGAGTTTGGCACCATCCCCGCAACGGGCGCCACGGATTCAAAAGGCCACTGTGAGGGGTGAGCGGAATCAACAAAATTTGTTTTCATAAGTTCCTCTCTACCGTCAGAAATGCTACCTAAAGATACGTCTAGGTCGAACACGGGATGGAGCCATCCTACCTAATGATTAGCATCAGTGTTTGAAAATGGTCAGGCTTTTGTTTGGATTTTCGAATTTTTGTTAAAAACAGTGGGGGTTGTATGTTCACTAACTAATTGTAATGGTTTAAAGTGAAATGTGAAATGGTAACTTCAAGGTCAGTCACTAAATGATAACACGTGGGGGTATTAAGGTAACTCGGTTATTTCGCATTAGGGCAAATGACCTATAGTCAAAGCCAAAAATCTGATCTTGTTTAACTATAAAACCTAACCCTAGAACCACCCTATTTGAGTCAAACCAAGTACTAAGTGACCAAGTCCCATTCGCTTTTAAACCCTAGCATTTAACCTCATTTCAAAGGGCTCAGAATGGCATCTAAAGAATATCAGTGCATCTAGCATTAAGCATGCACTGAACCCTAAAGCATGGTAAGTATTGACCAAAGGAACAACATTAAATGGCATTAAACCCTAGTTTGGAAGGTATGGAACCATAAATGCAAGACTGTGATCATTTATAAAGATGAGGACAACTCGAACAACCCCAAAACTAAGCTAGCCACCCTCCTTCAAAGATATGAGGCTTAGCTAAGCATCCCTTGAGTTGTCATCCTCAAGGGGTGTGTTCGTACCTCTAGAAAAAATGAAAGAAAGAAGAGAGAGAAAAGAGCAAATGAAACCCTAAAATGAAAGCCGTGGAAACTTTTATAAATGAAAAGTCGCTTAAAGTCAGCTAGGTTACAAAGCTCAGGAGGTTTATTTAGTACAACCCAAAGTGTGAAAACTACCAAAATACCTAAAATATGAGATTACATAAGGGCTAAAATGGTAATACATCAAAACGTATCAAGTAGGATCAAATATACAAAAATCATTGTGGCGCACTACCATACGTGGGATTTCCTCGCTTGAAGATACGAAAAATTCCCGCTAGTTCAGTAAAATTTCGGGCTAGCCTAGCTTAGCTCTACGCAGATAGCTGAATCTGAGAAATTTCGCTTATCAATGCTGAATTTAGCTAGCAAAATTTCGCTAGCCTAGCTGGTAAATCGGTGAGATAGCCAAATTGCAAATTTTCGGCTAGCACAAAGAGATTTCTAGCTGTGCGAAATTTCTCTTAGCTAGGCTTAAATTTCGCCTAGCCCAGCTTGTGGCCTTCAATTTCGCTAGATTACTAAATTTCGGCTTAAGATTGCGAAATTTTCTAATCTCACGAAATTTTCAATCGCACGAAAAACTCGATCGCCTGCTTTGCCTAATGCATCTATGCATTCTCCTTCCTTCAAAATCCACTTCAAATTCCTTCATTTTTGATGGCTGAAAACATCGTGATTCCTCATCATTCGGCACGTATCTTTACGTCATACTTGAACTAAATGACCGTGGTACTCAAAGACCTGCAAAATCACCAAAAACAAGCTCGAAATGGCATCAGTGGAACTAAGTGGACCTGCACACATCAATTGGCTTAATTGACATGATTAGTGCGCAAAAAGCACTCAAAACCTATCTTGGATAAGGCTCAAAATAGCACTTTTTGGGCCCTAATCAGGTACTCACTTATGCAACAAGGTTGTAGATGGCATACTAGGAAAGTACGATGTTCGATATTGCACATCACTTGCATACCACCCACAGACTAATGGCTAAGCAGAGGTGTCAAACAAAGAAATAAAGTCCATCTTGGAGAAAACGGTCAATGGCTCGAAGAAAGACTGGGCGAAAAAGATAAATGACATGCTCTAATCCTATAGAACGGCATGTAAGACACCCCTGGGGATGTAACCATTCAAACTCGTGTATAGGAAAGTGTGCCATTTGCCCGTGGAATTGGAACACATAGCATATTCTACTAGGCAGTTGAATATGGACAGTAAGGTGGCCAATGAGAAACACATATTGCAGCTCAGTGAATTAGAAGAATTCCAAAATTAGGCTTACGAAAATGTTAGGATCTATAAAGAAAAGACAAAAGCCTACAATGAAAAACATATTGTAAGGAAAAAGTTTGAGTTGGGTCAATTAGTCCTCTTATTTAACTTAAGAGTCAAGCTTTCGAAATTAAAGTGAATTCAATTAAGGAGACCATTTGCAAGTGTCTCAATTTTCCATCTGAGAGAATTGGAAGTCATGCACCCGGAAGGAAACTTTAAAGTCGTGAAACCTTGATTGAAGCCATACTTTGGAGGTGACTTTCATACAAGCAAACAGGCCATCAATTTGAGCACACTGAAAACAGTGTCGTAAGGATTCCGAGCAAACCCACAGTCTCGGGGACATTGAGATTCAAGGAAGTCGAGCTAACGACATTAAACAAAGCGCTACTTGGGAGGCAACCCAGGCATTTTGAAGTTTTTCTTTCATTACAGAAGTCTTGATTGTTCTTAATTATTGTTTTTTGTTTTAATTTTTAGAAATCTCAATTCTCTTAGAGTGCGTTAACTATAACCTAATGGCATTGTTTGTTTGTTGTGTTTTCAAGCTCCGAGTTCGAAGAGGCTATAGAGGGATAGCTCGAGAGACCTATTCTAGGGTTGGAAAAGGGTTGGAACCTCATGAAGGGAGTTTTCCATAACTTACAAATTTTTTATCAGAAAATGACTTAAACCTCTCTGTAACATCACGACATTGCAACGTCGCAATGTCCTAACATCACAACATTGAGGAAAAAATGAAAAAACAACCCTCTGTAACATCGCGATGTTGGAAAAAATCATTTTGAGCAACTCTCGGGAATGTCGCAACATTGGCTTAAATGATTTTTTGTAACTCTCGGGAACTTCGCAACATTGCCCTTTTTTATGAACATGAATGCTCATATTTTCCATATTTTCGGATACCGACCCTATGCAACCCAAATTTCCTCTCAATGCTTTTGCAGATTCAACCGTAAAACCTCTTCCTAAGTTGATTTCCCATTCACCAGAGACCTAACAACACCTCTTGATCCGAAAACCCTAGATTTCTCCCGTTATTCAACATAATTCTAGAAAAAAGGCGATTTCTGGATTTCAAGTGAGTTGAGGTGAACAATTGGTTTTTCTGGGTTTCTTTAGAGTGGTTTTCATAGGAGGAAGGAGATCCGTGTGTGATTTGAGGTTGGAGAACCCTGAGTGTCGAGCCAAGAACAGTGTTTCAAATAGTGAGCACCAAGTGTTCGATAAATTGCCTAGGTAAAAAGTTTCAAGGTGTCTAACTACCAAAGGGTGATTTCAGAACATTGGAAGCTTAGGTGCTTGTTTGGTAGTAATTGGAGAAGCCTAGGACCCATAACCTCAAAACTCGAGTTCCTAAGTCCACCATGTCTTCGAAAAGGCAAAAACTAACCTCAAAGAAGAGTTGTATAATGGATGAGCAACAAGAGGACTTAGATAGGAATAAGTTTGTCAATGTGGCCACCGTTGAAAATTTTGGCCTCATTTCAAAGAACCGATCCTTCATCAAAGAGAAAGGATTTCACCACCCTAATGACTTCTTTTGCAGAACTATAGCGAATAAAGGGTAGAAGGCGCTTTGCTAACCCCCAAGGTCTGTTGCCACAATGGTGGTACGAATTCATGAATTTAGCTACAATGTACTTAAAGGTCCCGAGTGCGTGGGGTTTGGTGAATTAGTCTTGAAGTCTATCAATAGAGTATTATAACATGATGAGGTTAATTAGAGCATATGATAGGCTCCGCAGGCCCCAAACTATCTCGAAGTTCTTAGGATCTTTGATGCTTGAGCGAGGTGGATGGAAACTTAACAATGAAGGGCACGTAGTACGCAGAAACCATTTGGCTACATCCCCTAGTATGGCATCACTTCATCACATCCGAGTCTTATCCAGATGACAATGTGTGTGAAGTAATGACCAAGTACCTTGTGATTATGCGAAATTCGGGATATCCACTTTCGATGTGGACGGGTTATCGGGGATGCTATCCTCATAACAAAGATGTCGAAAATGAACCTCGGGCACCTTTTCTCATTGTAATTATTCGAAGTGGTGGTGCCTTCCCCCCAGGGACAATGAGTTGGATTCGCGATCAGAGGCGGGTAGTGGTTAAGAAAGACAAATCGGGTGTACCAAGGCCAAAAGATGTTTATGATTCCAAGAATGAACCCTCGGACGAGGAAGAGCTTAGCGCCTACGAATCTAGGTTTGGGATACGAGAGGATTCCTAAGGAGAGGCGGGACAGTCATCCACCCGACCCCCACCACCACCACCGCCATCATATGTAAAGGAGCCTTTCAGTCCTTCTCCTACGACCAAATCCATGACTTAACCACAATGTTTGATGCCTACTAGGATGAGACCCAAGAACATCAGGTCTCAATTAGCTAACAAATGGACGTGCTAAAGGCCGAGATGAACATCGTCCTGTGCAACTAGGCGATAATCCTGAGCAACCAAGAGTCAATCCAGCAGCAGCTCACCCAGATTCTCGCTTTTCACACGCCGCCACCACCACCCTAGTGATCCCTATGACACTGAGGACACTGTCCATTTTTGTTTAGGGGGTGTGGGTGGGTTGTTTGGTTATGTGTTTAGGTTGAGTGTGTTTTAGTTTTTATTTCTTTCAATTGTGTGTTTTTATACAATTTTTATGTGTTTGCGTGTTTTAGGTTGTTTTAGCATTATTGTGTGTTTTAGGTATTTTGTGTGAGTTGATGCCATAATTGTTAATGGAAGGTCATTTTGATCGCAATTTTTTTTCAAAAAAGACCGAGTAGAAAATAGAAAGGGACCCTTAGGTTGTTCAATGATCTAGAATGATATGCTAGAAAGGTTGGGTTGACTTAGTTTAGTCACCCTTTTTGTGTTTCAAGAAACCATTTCCCAAGTAGTCTATCGCACACACACATGTGATCTTCTAGTTATACCTAGGCCCCGGACCCTGTTTACTTAGGGGTTTCTAAACATCTAGGTGATAGGAAACCTTTGAAAAAGAGGATTGTCATCGAGCCCTAAATACAGATGAGCAAAATTCAAAAACAAAAGACAAAGCGAAAAAAAAAATAAAAAAAGACGTGTGTGAATATAATAAGTGGGATCGTCCAATCAAAATCTCGGGCACAATCCGAGGGGCCTTTCAAAGCCTAATGCCCTGAGCCAACTGGCCGAGAGCCATTGATTTCACTGCTCGCTACATGGGATAGAGGATGGATCCTTCCCACAATCTAGGGCCTTTAAGTTTGGTTGAGTGTTCGGGGTGAAGTTCGAAGGGAACTAAGTAACCGGTGCCCATAACAGTGGTGGGAGTCACCCGACAAATCCAGCTACATGGACACTCATTACAAAACTTATGGGCACTAGTTTTCTTTCATGATTCATTAGTTTAACGTGAATAAAAAGGGTGTGTTCCTATCCTTCCGTAGTTAGACTCTTCCAAATAAGTGGGTTGAATTTAAGTTTAGGGGTACTAGAACCTGGTTATATGTTGGAGATCATGACTCAACTGCACATAGATTTCTTAGGAAAGGTCATTAAGAACTTGTGGGGTTGAGTTGCTTGGTCAACCAGTCCTTACTTAGCTAAGTTCTTTAGAAAATTGAACAACCTTAAGGATCTTCCGATTTTAGAGAAAAAAGGCTAAAATTGCAAGTTTGGTTCATTTTGACCCTCACCTTTGGCATCATGTGCATCACACTCATGTCGTAGGCTTTTTGAGGTCTTATTTTCACGTATGTTTTGGTTTGAGTCTGTTTCTTACTTGGGGACAAGCAAGAAGCTAAGTTTGGGGGTGTGATGAGTTTCCAAAACACTCATGATATACCCGCGTTTTATTATGTTTTCGGTTCATTTCATGTAGTATTAAGTGTTGTTATCGCTCTATATTTGATATTCGGCTTCTTGTGCACTATAGGTGAATAAGCGACATTTGGAGGCTGTGTGTAGACTTGAAGAGGGAGAATTGAGAAACCAGCTCCAACGTCACAATGTCTCAACGTCAGGATGTCTCAACGTCGTGACGTTAAGGCTAAGCGGCTTGCTAGTCTTCATCAGCCCAACGTCGCGACATCTCAACAACGTCGCAATGTCTCTGGGACTTAATCAGTGAGATTATGAGATATAGAGGAGGAAGATCGAGTTTTGGGAACACGGAGGAGAAGAGAGGACGACTCAAGAGTGAATCAAGAAATCGTGTGCACCCCTGTATTTGCATTTCTTTTCTCGAACATTTAATGATTCAAGAATCTATGGTTGTAATGAATTTCATTATGTTCTAGATCTATTTCTAGGGTTTTGTTATACCCTTGCTACATTCGTATGGATTAAGTATTAATTTCGTTCTATTCAGTATATTAATGGTTTTATATCGACTTGCTCTATTTATGTAATTTATTCACATGGTGGTGTTTGGCCGACATTGGCATGTTCTTGCTAGGAATCTGAGATTGAGAGACAAAGACTCCCATGGATATGGGTAGAGCGACACTTGGTAAATTGGTGAGTATAGATCTCTCGGTTTGAAGTGTGGCAATTAGGGTTTAAACATTTAAGCGTTTCAGAGTCCAGGGTTGAGGCAGAGATGCAATACACCCTATTGGCGAGATAGGCGAATATACCTCAAGAGAAGATATCTTGAAGGCACGATCAAACCGCCAGTGTGAATATGTTAGTATACTAAATGAATCATTTATCTAGATTACAATCCACTGAGTGTGGCAGGGGGAGGCAAAACCCTAGTTTCTGTTAATTGATTCAACAAATATTTTAAAGTTATCTTTTCTCTACGTCAGTCGTAATTCACTAGAATGTTAGGACTAGATAATACTCTAAAGCCAATTTCAGCATTCGACACACTTCTCCTTGTGGGAACGACATTTGACAAGCCGCTATACTACATAACCTCGACACGTATACTTGCGGGTACGAGCCTATATTTTTACAATAATTTACACACCTATCCCGAGCCCATCATATACTAGAAGATGTACTGATCAATGTGGGAAAATTTATTTTCCCTGTGGACTTTGTTATTGTAGATATTGAAGAAGATAAACAACTTCCATTGTTGCTGGGTAGGCCATTTCTTCCCAGCACAGACGGCCTTGATTGATGTGAAGAGACCACTGCGGGAATTGGGTGAAGAGTACACTTCAACCTTAATCAGACCTTGAAACAGCCTGATTTTGAAAAAGTTGAATGTAAGAATGTTGAAAAAGAAGTTCCCAACAATTCTGAATTAATTGATGATTGTAAGAATCAAGATTCAATGAATGAAAATATGATGAATTTCCAATATATTGAAGGTCTTGATACTGAATATCTGAATGTCAGTTTTGAATTAAAAGAAACTGTATTAAGTTTGAATGAAGAAAATGCAAAAAAAACCAAGTAACGGTGAAGATAAGGCATAAGAAATAGAAAAAAGTTATGAGGGATTAGTTTTGAAGGAATTACCCAAACACCTTAAATATGCCTTCTTAGGAGCTGAAAGATCTAAGCCTATAATTATAGTAGCTGACTTGACATAAGAGAAATAGCATAAACTAATTAAAATTCTCAGAAAGAATAAGGAAGCAATAACCTAGTCAGTGGAAGACTTGAAAGGGATTAGTTTTTCAATTTGAACATAAAATCCTCTTAGAGGAAAATGCAAAAACATCAATTGAACATTAGAGAAGGTTGAATCCAGTTATGAAAGAAGCTCTTAGAACATAAATGCTTAAATGGCTGAATGCATGATTTATTTATGCAATCTCAGACAACCCCTGGGTGAGCCAAGTTCATGTGGTTCCCAAGAAGGGTGGATTCACAGTCATCAAAAATAAGAAGAATGAGCTAATTCCAACAATAACTGTGACAAGATGGAGGGTATGCATTAACTATAGGAAATTGAACACTACCATCAGAAATGATCACTATCCTTTGCCTTTTATTGATCAAATGCTGGACAAGTTGGCAGGACACTCTCATTTATGTTTTCTTGATGGATATTCTGAATATAATCAGATTGCCATAGCCCTTGAGGACCAAGAGAAGACTATCTTTACATGTCCTTATGGAACCTTTGCTTTTAGAGGATGGCATTTGGATTGTGTAATGTTCCTGCCACCTTTCAAAGGTGTATGATATCCATTTTCTTTGATTTAGTAGAGGAGGTTATGGAAATCTTCATGGATGACTGCTCAATTTATGGATCCGGTTTTGAGAATTGCCAAGAAAACTTAAAACTGTACTTCAGAGGTGCCGAGACAAAAACTTAGCTCTAAATTGGGAAACATGTCATTTTATGGTAGCTGAAGGTATTGTCTTGGGGCATAAAATTTCTACAGCTGGACTTGAAGTTGACCAAGCAAAGGTTTTATTATTGAAAGTTTGATGCCACCCACTATAGTGAAAGGGATTAGAAGTTTTTGGGACATCTTTGGATTTATAGAAGGTTTATAAAGGAGATCTCAAAAATTTCAAGACCATTATGCAGACTGCTTGAAAAGGATGCCAAATTTGAATTTGATGAAGCATGCAAATTTGCATTTGAAGAAATAAAATCCAGATTGGTTATAACTCCCATCATGGTAACACCAGAATGGAGCAAGGATTTTGAAATCATGTGTGATGCTAGTGATTATGCAATGGGTGCAGTGTTGGGACAAAGAACTAACAAGACCTTTAGAGCTATATATTATGCTAGCAAGACTCTCAATGAAGCACAAGAGAATTACTCAACTACTGAAAAAGATATGCTAGCAATGGTCTTTGCTTGTGATAAATATTAGGATCTCATGTCATAGTGCTTAACGATCATGCGTGTCAGTATCTCATGGAAAAGAAAGATCACCAGCTAGATCGGATAGGTCTTGTGCATGAATTCGATTTGGAGATCAAGGACAAGAAGGGCAGTGATAATGTGATAGCAGATCACTTATCAAGATTAGAAAAGCCTACTAAAGAAGAAAGAGGGACTGAAATAGAAGAAAATTTCCCTTATGAGCAGCTTTATCAGGTATTAGTTCAATTGCCTTTGGTATCTTTCTTGTGTGGATACCTAGCTTATGGAGTATGCACGGGAATTCAACTCTTAGGTAGAAAAAGAAAGTTTGGGGTGATGCGAGTCTATATATGGGATGACCCACTGCTATTTAGAAGAGGAGCATATCAGATTATCAAGAGATGTGTTCCAGAGGTAGAACAAGGTGAAATTTTAGATAAATGTCATGCATCACCATATGGAGGACACTTTGCAGATGATAAAACAACCCAAAAAATTCTCCAGTCAGGTTTTTATTGGCCAACCCTATTCAGAGACTATTCTGAATGGGTGAAGCATTGTGACAGATGTCAGAGAATGGGCAACATAAACAAAAGAAATGAAATGCCTCTACAAGGAATCTTGGTGGTGCAAATTTTGTATGTATAAGAGATAGACTTTATGGGACCCTTCCACCCTCATTTGGAAACCTGTACATTCTCCTTAATGTGGATTATGTATCCAAATGGGTAGAAGCTGTAGCTTGTCCCATAAATGAGGCCAACACAGTGGTGGGGTTTATTCAAAGAAACATCTTAAGCAAATATGGAGCCCCAAGGACAATCATTAGTGATGAGGGAAGCCATTTTTTAAACAACTTATTTACAAAACTCATGAGCAGATATGGAGTCAGACATGTTATGGGATTGGCTTATCACCCTCGATCAAAATAGGCAAGCAAAAATATCCAATAAGGGAGAGATAAAGAATATATTGGAGAATACGATGCCTGACGAGAAAAGACTAGTCAATAAAGCTAGATAATGCATTGTAGATTTACAAGGAAATTTACTCTGAAGTCTCTATTGGAATGTCCCAATACGAGTTATTGTTGGAAAGCCTAGCCATCTCCCTCTTGAGCTTGAATGTAAAGCTATGTGGGTTAAGGTGAAGTACTGATCTCGAGCTGCTTAAGGAGAAGAGATTCCTCACAATTGAATGAATTAGAAGAAGAGTGAGAAATGGCTTTGTAGCGTGTGAGGATTTACAAAGATAAGACCCAGAAATGGCAAGATCAAAAGATACTGAGGAAAGAATTTAAAATAGGAGAATCAATGCTTTTGTACAACTTAAGGCTTAGATTATTTCTTGGAAAGCTCAAATCAAGGTGGAGTAGTCCTTACACAGTGATATCAGTTACACCTTTTAGAGCAATTACATTGAAACCAAATTTAGGAAATGAGTTTAAGGTTAATGGCCAAAGATTGAAGCATTATTTGGGAGGCAGATTGAAAGAGGAACAATCCCAAATTTTAAGAGATTAAAGGAAGTTGCTAAAAAGAGAAACATATTGCAGCAAATGTCTAGCTAAAGACATAAAATTGAGCAGTTAATTAGGAGGCAAACCAAGCAAAAATATTTTTTTATTTTTCTTTCAATTTTTATCATATTGATTTTGTTTAAATTAGGGTGTTTTGACTAGTTTAACTAATAGAGTAGTTTTATTTTAGTTTTTTTTTAAAATTATTGTAAGTTAAAATTTTGGTTTAATTTCATGACAAAGGAGCTGATTATGGAATAGAAGTTATTGACAAAGAGCAATTTGGGTGCCATGAATGAACTTATACAATTTGAAGAGAAAGATTATGCTCTACAATTGTGAGAAGTACCCAATTAGCTTCTTTATTCAATTCTTATATTTTTGTATAATTGCATACAATGTTTGGTTAGAAATTATAAGTTGTGTTCATGCTTGAATTGAGATTAACATTTAAGTGTTAAAATTGTTTCTAAGCATGGTTGTGTGATTGAAATATATTGCTTTTTGTCTTGTATATAGATATAGTAAAAAGGGGCTCAAATCTGTAGTAAAATTGGAAGTTGTGATGAAAGTGTACATTTTGTCGCGACTCAACTTTCTTTTGTTAAGACAAATACCAGTCTGGCCCTCATCAGCTTAAGGCCAGTTTGTTGTGACAATATGTTTTATTGTCGTGACATTTTTATGTTGTGACATTTAAAACCTTTGTCATGACAAACATTCGCTTAAAAGGCTAAAAGTTTTGTTGCGACATTAGTTTGCCCGAAAAGATCTTTGTCACGACATTATTCTGGCTCTAATAGTTATTTTTGTGTCGTGACATAGAAATATTTGTCACGAAAATTATGTTCTATGACTAGTAATTTGAATGTCACGACACAAATGTCAAAGGTCGCGACCTAAATTTTAGGTTTTAAGGCTACTGTTTTATCGCAACATGAAATTTTGATGTTGCTACAAATTAATTGTCACAACATATTCCCAAACCTATAAAACATGACATCAACCGTTTTAGAACCCTGAGACAAATAAGAACATCTCTTTTCATCCCTCAACCCTTTGATGCCCTAGAGCCATCTTCTATCTTTCTTAAACCCTAAATCCAAACCAACCAGCAATCATGTCTGAACAACAGAGTTTGATTCCGAATATGAACAAAATTATGGAAGAATGTGATGGTGGTAAGGAAGAAATCACTCTAAAGCTTCAGACTGTAGCTATTTAAGAGGAGATGGGTGAAACAAGAACAGAAATAGAGCAACAACAAGAAGAAAGCAGAAAGAGGAAAAGAGATGCAAAGGAGTTAGAAACAAAGCAAGGGAAATATGTGGAAGTAAATGATTTTGTTTATGATAAAGCGCATGTTGTCATAGAACAAACATTGATGCATAAGGATTTCATCAGGGAAAGAGGTTTTAACATGCTCATATCACCATTTAGAGAGGTGATTGAGAATAGAGGTTGGAGTTTACTGTGCGAGCACAAACCAGTTGCGTTCGTTGCATTAGTGAGATAATTTTTTGCAAACTTGGTTGGAAAGAAAGAAAATGTGCTATGTCAGAGGAAAATGGATCTCCTTCAACAGGGAAGAGATCAACAAAACATACAATTTGAAATAGCAGGAGGATGGATCCAAGTTTAAGAAGATACTGAAGGATTCAAACCATCAAAAAATAGTAGAGTTGTTGACGGATGGGAAAGGTGAGTGGAATTCAACAAAGAAGAACTCTTATGAATCTATTGCAAGAGGATCACTGACTGAGGAAGAAAAAGTATGGTTTTATTTTCTCAGTTCAGTCCTACTACCTTCCAAACACCTCAGCACAATGCAAAAGGAAGAGACACTACTTCTGTATGCCATACTGAAGAGGTATAAAATGAATGTGGGAAAGATTATAAAGAAATCCATTCTAAACTACTATCGCGGCAATTATAGAGGCTTGATTCCACACCAAGCAACCATTACCAAACTGTGCATACTAGGAGGGGTGGAAGGAACCTGGGAAGAAGAAGAAAGGTGTCATAGGACTTCCCCTCTGACACTTACTGGAATAACTAAACCTGCAGTCGACAAGGGCAAGAAAAAGATGCAAGAAATTGAAGAAGAAGACAGAGATGGAAGGGAGAATGGTTAAGCCATTGTGGTGAGGTCAATGAAAGAAAGAGAAAAGAAGCAGAGGAGCTTGAGTCCAATATGGAATCTATCTCCAAATGTCAAAGAATACCATCAAAGACCAACTGAAAACTCAGGACAGCAAAGCAATAGTATAGAGGTGTTAGAAATACTAAAGAGAATTGATTAAGGTATGAGAGAAAGAGACAACCAACTAAAACTCCAACTGCAACTCGGAGATGAATATCTGGATGCAGAACTAAGAAAGAGAGACTAGTACTTGGAAGAGGTAATTAGACAAAGAGACTTGGAATGGGAAAAGGAGATAGAAGAAAGGGATGCAATGTGGAGAGAAAATAGATGCTGTTTTCTGGGAAAAGTCAAGGAAGCAAGAATTCAATCTATGCAAAATGTTGGAAGCTAGATATCGTAGCATGAAAACTGCTCTGGAGTCAAGAGATATAGGATGGTTGAATAGTTTGCAACATTACAAGGATAGCTTCAGGCTCACAACTTAGGAATTGATCAACAATAGGAGTACATTAGAATCAATAGGCATGAGGCAGTGTGAGCTTGTAAAGGGGAATGCTAAAATCTTAGATTGGGCCATGAAGAAAGTCTTCGGGCAGAAGAAGATGCCACTACCAAACCATCAAATTGATTATGCTTGCCTATACCACCGTGCTAAGGACGTGATAAACCCTTCCATACCATTTACCAACCCTAAGAAACCTAGAGAAATACCTTTTGTCCCTTTTAAAACAATACTCAAAGATGGAGACTTGTAGTGCAAATAAGGTATCCAATAAGAACCCCCAAGGAAATTGAAAAATATAAAAGGGAGCAAGCACAAAAGGCAAAGTCTCAAGAAAAATCTCCAAAAGAACCAAAGAAAAAATGAGTCTTTATTGTATATGATTGTTTTACATGAATACCTCTTGTAATTATCTGATGAATAAAATGCAAGTCTCTTTGGCAATTATGTGCAACTGTATCTTGTGTGAAAATTTGAGTACTATGAATAATGAGTATTGTGAGTTTGAATGTTTGGTTGGATTGGGATCTTGACTGTTGAGTTGCATGTGATTTTGTTGAAATAAATTGATCAATCAAATGAACTTTCAAATTGTACAATAGCACAACAACATTGTTTAGAACCAAACAAGAAATTGGTAGATGAATTTTGGGTAGGATGAGCTTAACTGAAAATTGGAAGTTGTGATGTTATTAATGAATAAGTTGGATTTCAAGACTCAAGAAGATTTAAAAAAATGATGGAACAAATAAGACTCATAGTTCTATTTTTGTAAACAGTTTTGTTCTTGTGAACCTTGAAAACATGCACATGGTCAAAAGTACCTCTACAACTAATTATGCTGAAATTAGGGACATCTTCTAAGTTCCATCACAGTTTTAGTCTCCCTAGGGTCCTAGAACTTGTTAGATTATTATTTAAGGCAAAATCCTAGGCAACACAACTAACAGGAAATTATGTAAGTCATCCTTGGAAGTTTGAACCTTTCAAAGCTTACCCCTATAATATGCATATGCATATGCATATACCCTAGTTCCTTATTTGAGCCTAATTGCCAATTTCATCATCAAAGCCATATAACAAAACCTTAACCCTTCCTTAAAGCTAATCCTTCGGTAAATAACCCTAAGTTTGTTGAGTGTAGAATGGGTACAAAAGGACAAGAGGACAAAGTGAAGTATTTTTTGAGAGAAGAAGGATGAGAATTGAGATGTGAAAAATTTGGTCAGTGGATTTGAAGATGTACCAAGAAGGTTCTATGAAGATTGAGGAAGCTGAAAAACTTATCTAGGAAGTGGAATGAGTTTTGTCTTGTAGCCTTCACTCCCTTAAAGAAATTAAGTTCTTAAAGGGGTGGCTAACATAGTACCCTGTAATCATCACAGCTGGTATGGGAGTTGCTAACCCAAAGCTCTCTATGGGTAGTAGAAAGATTAAGAAGGAAAAATATAGCATCATTCCATAAACCTTGATAGGAAATGAAAACTAAAAAGCTTCTAATATGATGAACTGAATGTGAATTTTGAAAGTGGAGCAACAAAAAGCCAAAATGGAGAGTATGCATAAAGATGCACCCAATTAAGTTTGGGGGTGCTTTTAAAAAAATGTGTTGAATAGAAAATAAATAATGACCAGTATGAAGGAAAAATGTTGAGAAAGTACATACAACTTGGGTAAACTTGAGCTTAAAATGACTAGTTAACTACCCAATGCCCAAGCCAAACATTACAAGCCTAAAAGACCTATTTGATCTTGAAGGTTGTGTTTACCTACATTAGTGGAGATTAATATGACCAACAAGCTTATGGGACCTTAGAAAAATTAGGGAGTAGTTTATTATCTGAATAGTACCTCAGAAGATTAACTAATTTGCTAGATTGAAAAAGGGGGAAGACCATCACACACTCACTAATCAGGGTAAATAATTGAATTGGTTACACTATATTAATTATTTGTTTGTTTAGTGAACTTAATTGAAAATCTTCTTCATTCTAGATTTAAAAATTATTCAAAAGTAATATTACAACTATCCTTTTTTTAAACTGATTTGTGGATTTAAAGGAAAAAGATGCATTGCAGAACAAAAATGGCCTGAGAGTGGTGCGAGGGACAAGCAAAAGTATCTTTTATTTTCTTATAGACAAGCAAAACTTTAAGTTTTGGGGAGTTTGATAAGTCTAAAACTCATATATTTTTAAGTACATTTTTCTTGCATTTTTTCGAGTTTAAGGTCTTATTTAATGAAGAATTATGGAATCTTCACCCAGATTTGTGTTTTGCAAGGTTTTAATGCAAAAGAACCAAAAACTAGTAAGAAAAGCAGCAAAAATGGCTAAGGCAGAAAATGAAAAATGTCACGACATTTCTGAATTATGTCGTGACAAAAGTTCAAGACAACCAAGAGAAGTTTGTCGCAATAATCAAATCTATGTCTCAACAAAGAGCATGCAAGTTGCCTAAAAGCACAGTTGCAAAATGTCGCGACAATTCACAACTATATCGCGACATATAATGTGAAGAAGGTAGAGAAGGTTGTCATGACATTCTAAATCTATGTGGCAACCCAGTTAAGGCAGAAGAACAAAAAGAATATCTCGACAAAGGAAAAGGAAACTGGCAACATAACATTGTCGTGACATCCAAAATTATATCACAACAAAGAATGCAAGGAAGTACTTGAAAGATTGTCACGACATAAAAAAGGCTAGAAGTATGTCGCGACAGTTATACCTTTAGTTGCGACAAAAGCTGGCAAGAGTTCAAGAACAATTGCTACGACAAAGTTTGCAATGTCGGGACTAACCATCCAAAGACTAACAATGCAAGGCATGAAAATTATGTCACGACATCAGAAACGTATGTTGCAACAATTACAAGATGAAGTCAGTTGAACTTTGTTACAACATTTCTAAGTATGTCGTGACACAATTTGAGGTGAGGTCAAAGAACATTGCCATGACAATTATGGAGAAGAGACTTGAGACATATACTAAAAGTTTATCACGACAATCACTAAAGAGAATGCTAGTCAGTATTGTTGTTGCAACAAACTCACAACAAAAAATAGAAACATAAAAGCTACATGGATGTCGCGATATTTCTCAACTTTGTCGCAACAATGAAGTATCAAAGGCCAAAAGCTACATAGATAAAGCCAATGTTGCAACAAGGCCATGATAGAGCCTGAAGACACACAAGTAAGCGGAAATGACACGACATAGAATAACTTTGTCACAACAAAGACATCAACTGGGCTTGCATTGAAATCTACAATTTCAACCTAGAAATATGGCCTAATAATTATGAGCCCTGTTAATAGAAAAAGCTAGAGCAGCAAATAATATCTTCGGATCAAGAGATTTTTAGTAGCTTTCCACCAGCTTTTAGCTTTTTGGAAGAGCTGAAGTCTCTTTGTATATATTCTTTTTCTTTTTCTTTTTCTTTTCCTTTATTTTAGGAGTAGAGCTAGATCTGAGATGAAAATTTGAGTTGGATCAATTGTAAATCAAGCTTCATTTCTGTCTGAACTTGAGTGAAATCTATAAATTTTCTAATTCATTTTTATTCAACTTTAATCACAGTTTCAATGAATTTTCCTGATCAACTAGTCATTATCACTTGTGATTTAGACATGGAAGGCTTAGCTCTCTAGAAAAGGATTTGGTGTTTAATTGTTATTTTGCAGTAATTAAATTGTATGTTTTGGGTATGGAAATTGGATTGATCTAATTGGTACTGCACTTGTAATGAGTTGTTCTATATGTCAATGCTTTATACCCAGAAAAAGCTGTATCTATACTCTCATTTCCAAGATCTCTCTTAGTGACACAGAGATGGACTACCTAGAAGCAAAGAGCAATGACTCGAGGGTAAATTGCATTGATATTTTGGGAACTAATGTACTTTAAGTATCACTCTAATACATCATAGGTGATGTTCTAACAACTTACTTTAAGGTTCCCTTCTGGGTGACAATAGAAGTGTGCTCCCCAGGAATAAGGACCACTTAATGAGATATCAGTTTAATCCTTAAAGGTTTCATCTCAATCCAATAGAATGATATTAATCTTGTGTTAGCTGAGATTATAATCAAGGATAAATATAATTGTATTGAATTGATGGTTGAGATACCAATTAAAATGAAGGCTTGTGTTACCCTGTCTATGGGGGCAAGTAGTCTTCAGTCTCAAGAGATGGCTATGAAGTACTGGTTTAGAAAAAACAACTAAATCTTGAGGATGATCAAATCCTAAAAGTAACTATTTAGAACCATTGACCTTATTTAGGAATATGGGAAGCTAAATAGTGAAATGTGTAGTGTCATAAGGCATTCCAAGCCTACACTACTTTGCTCTTGGACAAATAAAAAATCTACCTCCTAATAATTGTTTCATCCTACGTCATGTTTGAACTGGACCACGCCCCTCTATTATCCTCATCTCCCTCAATCTGTCCCACTATACTGATGCTCCTCCTTTTAACCTACTAGCAACAAATTTAACCTTCCTATCATCAAGCAACTTGGTATAGTCAAAGAATCTACCTACTTTAGGCAACCAATCCAAAAACCCCTTGATTAGACCATATTATGATGAGTGTGTGTGTGCTAAATTTCTATCAGTCCTCGGCAGCGGCGCTAAAAACTTGTTAAGACCAAAATATGTAAAGGTTGTTTTCTATTGTGTATGTAATAATTTTCAATTAAAATAAGTTTTGGTCTAAATCTCTACAAGTGCACAAGTCATACAAGTAATAAGGTGGACTATAAGTCCGGATATCATTCCCACAAGGATTGATTAGAAAATCTAAAGATCATCTACCCCAACTACTCAAGTTCCTCACTATTTGAACCTCTATTTTCCAAAATAGATTTTAACTTTCTAAAATAACTTGGATGAAAGAAGTAAAGAAATTCTAAAATACATGGATTAGAGAGTTCATTTGACTGAAATAACACTGGGAATGAAATCAGTGTTGTGATTATTAATTTGCAAAGTTCTTAAAGAAAATACAATTATGGACATGAACTCTAGAATTGCCCAAGAGTAGGGTAGTATAGCCTTGGAATGCCTCCTGACACTACACATTTCACTCTCTAGCTGACCATATTCCTAAACCAAGTCAATGGGTCTAAAGAGCTACTTGTAGGATTTGATCCTCTTTTCCTTCTCAGTCCTTCACAGCCATCTCTTAGAACTGGAAACTGCTTGCCCCCATAGAAAGGATAATACAAGCCCTCTCCAAAACAATTGGTACCTCAGCCATCACATCAGCCATCAATTTGACTAAAATGCTCTCTCTTCTTGATTAGAATCTTAATGCAACACGATTGGAGTTTATTTCACTTTAATTGAGGTGAAACCTCTAAAGATTAAATCGACAGATCAAGAGGCAGATCGTGCATGCCCGGAACAATACCGCTATCACCTAAGAGGGAACCTTGAAGTTAGAGGTTAGATCTTCACCAGTGATGTATCAAAGTGATCTTTAGAATTTATTAGTTCAATGACTATCAATATAATATACCCCTAAGTGACTGCTCTTTACTCTCAGGTCATCCATCCTGTGTCACCTGTAGGACTGCGGAAATCGTGAGCATAGATAAGAAGTTCTTTCTAGGCAATGAACATTGATACTCTAAACAAAATTTCATTGTAAGAGCAATACCAATTAAATTATTATAGTTTTCATTCCTAAAACAGCATTAAAATACTTTAAACAATAATCAAAACAGCAAACTCTTCCCAGAGGGAGCTTAGCCTTCCATATCTGGATCATCAATAACAATGACTAGTTGATCAAACAAATTCATTGAAATTTCAATCAAAACTTAAATAAAACAGATTCCAGAAAAATTTCCAGATTTCATTAAAGTTTAGACATAAGTAAAGCATTGATTTACAATCAATCCAGCTTAGAATCAGCTCATATCTACTACTCTAATCCTAAAAGAAAGGAAAATAAATCTATAAATAAAACTAAAATGTAAAGAAAATAAAAAGAAAATTATATACAATGAGACTTTAGCTCTTTCAAAAAGCACTACACTGGATGAAAGTGGCTCAAAGTTGCTCAAACCTTCCAAGGAATTCCTATTTATAGGCTCGTTTCTTGGGCCCTAAAAACGAGGCGAGTATCACGGCTTTCGAAAAGGCCAAGAAAAATTCTACCATAGTGCTAATGTCGTAGCGATGTCGCAACATTGAAGCTGCTATGTCGTAGCTCAATTCTAGTGTCGCGACATCAAAACCCATGTACAATTTGCATTCCGGCGACTACCAATGTCGCGGGTGATGTTGAACATCGCCGCGGCGTCGTGGATCAACCGTGTCACAACATTGCCTTAATATTACTGAACTCTAATGTCGCGACATTACCATCCGGGTCGCGGATATCAGTTAACTTCTTTCCTTTCAACTGTTGTCACAACATTGAGTTGATGTTCTGAGTCTCGCTGCCAATGTCGCGACATTGGTTAGCCTTTTCTAGATGTTACAACATTGAGTTGTGATATCGCAACATTGGCTGTCTGATATTGCTTTACTGTTAAATCTGTATTCTAATGTCGCGACATTGATCACCTGATGTCGCGACATTGAGTTGATGTCACGGCGATGTCATAGCAATGTCGCAAAATTGATCCGTTAAGTTTCAACCTTGGCTGCTTTTATCTAATGTTGTGACATCATAGCTGTGATGTCGCGACATTGAATGTTGATGTCTCTAGTGTTTAAGTCATTTTGTATGTCGCGACATGGCTGCTGTGATGTCATGACATTGAATGTTGATGTCGCTTTATTCCTGAGGTTGTGTTTCATGTTACCATCGAAGCCGTGATGTCGCCGACATCAATTTTTAGCTCTTGGCGTACCATGTGTATGTCAAGAACCAATGTCGCGGGTGGATGTCGCAACATTGCGTTTTTCCGCTTCTACTCCACTTCGTACCGATGTTGCAACATTTGAAATCTGATGTCCTGACATTTAGTCGATGTCACGGCGATGTTGCAACATTGAAGTAAATGGCCTGACACTCTCCACACAATGTCGTGACATTGATCACCTGGTGTCGTGACATTGAGTTGATGTTGCGGCGATGTCGTGTCAGTGCTTTTTTGTTGCACAGTGATGATTTTTGCTTTTTTCTGCTAATTTATGCTTTTTTTCCTTAAATTCCTACATAACATAAATCTAGGTGAATACTTGATTCGCGCTACTATAGGTGAGTTTTAATCAACAAAATTTGTATCCAGAATCTTCCCCACGCTGTAGTCAAGCTACTCGCAAGATACGTCTGTGCCGAACACAGGATGGGTTTTCTTCATACAAATGATTTAGTGAAATCCATCCAACAAGTCCTACCACAACATGAAAAACACAGTGGAAGTGGATGGTTTGCAACTGAAAATAAAATGAAGAAAAATAAGAAAAAGAACTCTCACAGTGGGCTACTGAGTTTAAGATCCTAGGCTAAATCGAGAGGTCCCCGGTTAATTTCTCGTTATGACATGCAACCGATACCCACTAAGATAATCGATCGGTTTAACTAGCAACCTCACCCATGAAACAACTCCTATTTGAGTCAATACAGTAGTATGCGCTATGGCCTTTTACTCGCTTGAACCCTCTAACATTCACAGCATCTCGAGGTCAGAAGACCATCTAAAAGAACCATGCAAGATTTCTCTCACCGAATATGGCACTGGTCCCAAAGCATGGCAGAGTATCAAGCAAATCAATGACATTAAATACTATGCAACCCCCACTCGAGAAACCCTAACATATAAATATTTGGCTTCAGAGGCTCGAAGACCATCTAAAGAACCACGGTACTTCTCCTCATCAATATGCACTGGTCCTAAAGCATGAGAGTATTGGCCAAAATAACATTCAATGCTATGCAACCCTCGCCTTGAAACCCTAACCCCTTAACCTACCCCTGGCTCAGAAGGGCAACTACTTGATATTAGGTGCATCTAAAGCTAAGAATACACTAAACCCTAAAAGCTTGCCAAGTATTGGCCAAGGAAAGTAAATCAAAAAGCTAAAAACCTAGAGTTGAAAATTTAGTGGACTAAAGACAAAACCTCGGCCGCATGAAAAGGTGGGAACCACCAAGAACTTTAAGATCTCACCTCAAAGAGTCTTTTACTTCAAGAAGGAAGTGGTTTTAGCGCTCATCTCCAAGTTGTTATCCTTGGAGGGTGCTGGCAACCAAGAAAGGGAGAGAAAGAGGAGAGAGAAGAGAGAAAACTGGAAAGAAAATAAAAGCTGCTCGAGATATTTACTGAAAGATTAAAGTTAGGGTTACAAACTTATAAGGTGGCTTATATAGCCAACCCAAATGTGTGAAAATACAAGAAAGCCTAACATTTTGGCTAAATTCAAGGGCAAGGAGTAATACACCAAAAATGAAGTCGGTTGCGCCATCATAAAAGCATGACAAGGATTTCGCTTAATGCTAAAAAATTTCGCTAGTTAGCGAAACCACCAAGAGATAGCGAAATCATGAATTTTCGCTAGGCAGTGGCAATTTCTCTAGATAGCGAAATTTCGCTAGCTTAGCGAAATTCTTGTGAGTAGCTAAAATGCATAATTTCGCTAGGAATAGGATGATTAGCTAGCTAGCGAATTCACAAGAGATAATAATTGTAGCCTGCTGTCCATAAATGATTCTTTGCTGTCATAAAAGTCCTGTGTTTTTCCGTTACTCTGCTCCATTAATATAATTGCTTCCCACTGCTTTCTTCTCATTTTCTTCCCTCGCTTCATTTTTCTTCTATTTTCTTTCTCTTCTTTCCTTCTAGTCTCTCGGGATCTATGATGTTGAGTTTGACTTAATTCTTCATATTTGACACCGACTCAACAATGTTGGCGTGATTAGCTCGCAAAATCGCAAAATTTGCCACAAATGATCATTAGAATAATAGGGACCTTAATATGTAAATTGGTTAATTACACACTAGTAATAATAAAGCGCTAAAAAACCTATTAAAAATAGGGTTCAAAATAGCACTTTTTGGGCACTAATCAATACTTCATGATTTTACATTAAATTGAACTTTTAAGCCTTAAAAATAGATGAGTTTTAGATTCGTCAAACTCCCCCAAATTTAAGGTTTTCCTTGTCCTTAAGCAAAGAAAATAGTATTTGTTTGTCCTCAAACAATAAAATTTGATTTTTAAAGACATTTTTCATTTCAATCAAATCAGCAATTTGGCCTCAGTAGCATTTCAGTTGTGATATCAATTCTAATTAAGCTTCCTTTTCAGGATTCTTATTTTTATTCAATTTAGATCATTCAATATAGCATATAATTCATAGTTAGTAAACAGTTACAGTTCTTAACCCAATGAGTGTTTGTTGGTCTTCCCTTTATGACTAATTTTCAGATTAGGTAGCCTTATGAGACTCACTATGCAAAATGGTATTCTCTTTAGAGTGACTTAGGTCTCATAGGCTTGTTGGTCATATCATTCTTCACTAATGTAGGCATAACACAACCCT
Organism: Tetrastigma voinierianum; assembly: GCA_016808115.1. Taxonomy (NCBI): domain Eukaryota; kingdom Viridiplantae; phylum Streptophyta; class Magnoliopsida; order Vitales; family Vitaceae; genus Tetrastigma; species Tetrastigma voinierianum. The sequence goes on along the minus strand of JAEQBH010000138.1, from coordinate 832,332 downwards.
CAAGACAGGTCTTCAGTTTGTAATGTGGCTAGGTACTGGGTAGATAATTGTATATTTTAGGTTCAATTTCACCTGAACTGCCTACATTTTCTTAGTATCTGTATTCTAATTGCTCATCCTTTCATTTCTAATCAAAACTTTTTCAAAAGCACCCCCAAACTTGATTTGGTGCATCTTTCTTCATATTTCCCACTGTGGCTTTTTCTTTCTCCACTTTTTGTTTCAATTTCAATTTATCAGTTCAAAAGCTATTTTTCTATCATGTTGTTCAAGGTTTGGAATGGTGCAATGTGTTGCCTTCTTAAGCTTTCTACTACGCCTTAACAAGCTTTAGGTCAGAAACTCTCATACCAATTGGCATTAGGGTACTAGGTGTAGAACACCCCTAAGGACTTAATTGCTCAAGGGAAGCAGGCTACAAGGCAAAACTCACTCCTCCTTGAAACTACGCATATTTGTTTAGCTTCTCAGTTTCTTTTGTGCACCTCTTTTGTACATCTTTTTCTTCCCCATCCTTAGTTCTCATTCTTTTCTATTTTTTTCAAAATTTTACGCCCCTAAACTTGTCCTTTAGTTTTTTTTTTTTTTTTTGCTGCACTTACTTTGCAGTTTTAAGCAAACTCAAGGTTCTTTGCTGCAAGTTCAAATTTTAAGGAAAGGTTAAGGTTTTTCATTGTGGCTTTGATGACGAAAATGGAATTTAGGCTCAAATAATGTACTAAGGTATATGCATATAAGCATATCAAAGGGTAGGCTTTGAAAGGCACAAACTATCCAAGGATCGCCTGAATCATTTCCTGCTGATTATAATGCCTAGGATTTCGCCTTGAATAATAATATAACAAGTTATAGACTTATGAGATCATCTACATGTCTCCAACAGAAGCTCCACCAGTTACAAATCATTTTCAAGGTAATTATGACTAATGTGTCGGGCCTAGCCATTTCCCCGAATCAGATTATTCAATCAACTAGAATTAAAAGCCTTATTAACATTGATTTCAATTTCAGTTTTTAGAATTTAAAAATTCAGTTTATTTACCCTTGACATCACAACTTAAAATTTGTTCCACTCATTCAGCCCAATTCCATTTTCAAGTTCCAGATTTTTTTTCTGTTTTCAAAGCTTCACTACTGATATTTTAAACCTTTAATCTTTTCATCTCAACAATCATGCATTTAGTACAGCTGAATTCTCAATTATTAATCAAAGCAAGACACAAACTCAAAATTTATTATTTTGTATTATTTGCAAGAATATAAACTAAAGAGAGAATGGGAAGAAAAAGAAGAAAAGACATAATTTGCACCCATAATTCAGAAGCTGCTTTTCATTTATAAATTCATTTACAGAGAATTGAATTACAATGATTGAATTTCAAGATAGAGAAAGAGAGAGAGAGAGGGAGGGAGGGGGGAGGGAGGGAGAAGGAAAGGGAGATAGTTCATATCTTCTTTCTATGTTGCCTAGAGGGTTTTAGGTTTACTGGTTCATATTGATAACCAGCATGAGATGGAGAAGGATTAAGGGTTGTGGTTTTACAGTTATTCTATCTTCTCCTTTGTTGAGGAATATCACTCTTGCATTATAGCATTTGTCCTAATCAACTCATTCTGTTAAAACCCAATAGAATTCAGGGCTCCCTCAAACTCACCCTAGGCATTGTACATCTTGAGCAAGTTGGCATTAACTATATCCAAGCTTTATGTCAATAGCTTCTCCCTAAAGTTCATGGTAGCTTCAAGTTTTTCATCTCTTTTTTGGATGGTTGCCTTGATCTTCTTTTGTTGCTCCTTGTGCAAATACCCAAAGGCATCTGCTTTTTAGAGCAGATTTTTCTCCTTTACTTTTTCTCTTACCTTCAAGATCTTCAACAACTCCTGGTCCCTCTTTGGTTGCTCATTAATGAATGCATTCTCTCTCTCTCTCTGAATTCAGCCCTTAGGGCTCTATCTCTCTCAGCCATCCCCTCCCTCCATTCATTATCCCTTTGCTGGAGGGCTGCTATTAGATCATTTTCTCTCTTCTTCAATTCCTCATCCTGGTGGTTGTCCCTTCACCTTAGCTACTCCCTTAGCTGCTTATCACTTCCTCTCATTTCATCCCTCATCTCTTTTATTAAAGTTAGCAGCTCAAAATTGTTGTTATCTTTCTCTTCAGCTCTTCTTCGAGTTGGTGCTGCTTCTTCAGCTGCAGGGGAGAGCAATGGTAACTCTAAATGGCTTCAACCCCCCCTCCCTTCTTAACTATCACTCTTTCTTCATGCCCAATCGTAGGATCGCTCCCGGATACTCTTACTGCCTCTACTTTTGCCTTTTCTTTCTTCTCTCTCTTCATCCTCTACTGGAGGGCTCCAATAAGAAATAAAGGAGAGGCCTTTAGGCTTTTCTCTTCTTTTTCATTGAATGTGACACCCCCCTTGATGCACAGTAAAGTGATTAAGGTAGGGTGGGGGATGTTTCCAGAAAATTTATCATTAACATAGTCAAGGATGGATTGTTCAATGATCCTCCATGTTGTAACCCTTGACCAGTGCATACAAGAGTAGTGCATGGTCTTGTCTCACAGTTGGGACATGTTTTTAAGGTTTTAAGATAGAATTGACGAAGTAGAACCATGCATTCTGTTTACCTCGCTTGAACCCTTGCCTATGTAAAGGGGGATGGTCTTGGTTCTTTGCCACAACCCTTGACCATTTGTGAGCTCTCGGGCGATTTCTTCAAATTTTGGGCTCTTCTGGAGCTTCTCATATGTTGTGCAATCTCTCACTATTGCTCTCAGTCACAAGAGTCGAGAGATGGCCCTTTCCCCAAAAGGGACCCATCTCCCCCTGACGTAGCATGTCAGGGTTTTCCTTTCGCCAAGGTTGGCGTAAAATTATTTCACAAGGGCCCTTCTACTCGGCTCCATGTGCCTGCTCATAGTTTCCTAACCTTTGCTCTTGACTTCATTCTTGAAGGGCTCTATAAGCTCTTTGAAGCCTCTCTCTTCCATAAACCCCTTCTTCACCAAATGTTTCTTGAAAGCTTTTGCTCCCTTGTCAGAGTAGAAGGTTCTGGCCTCTCCAGCTTCTGTCTCAACCTCGATTTCCTCAGTTTCTTCCCTCACCTCTTCCGTAGGAGCAGTCTCCTGGTTCTCTTGCTCGACTCTCTCTCTTAGAACCTCCTCAACGATGTTTCCTACGACTTCATCTAGAGTGGGAAAGTTGGGATTCTACATTTCTTAGTTGCTTTTGGGTGGAAAGGAATGAGGTGTCAGAGATTTTGAGAAGCTTAGGGTTAGAAAGATTTCAAGATTTGGTTTGGATGTTCAATTATCACTAAGTGTTCCTTTAAATAGGTGGGATGCCCTAAATGCGATGTTGCGACATTGAGTGTCGATGTCGCGAAATTGACAAAGAATTTTTAAGTGACCCACCTTGATGCAACAACATTGAAAATGGCATGTCGTGACATTGAAAATGCTATGTCGCGACATTGCTCAAGATTTCTAATTGACTCAACTCGATGTTGCGACATTGGAATTGTAATTTTGTGACATTGGCTTGTCACGACATTGGGGAACTTTTTAGAGCCGATGTTGCGACATTGAGAAGGCGTTCTCCTCTTTTAGAATTTTTGCTTGTTTTCCTCCTCTTATTCATTTCTGCATATTCAGTTCATGCTTGTGGATATAAATTTATCAAGAATGAAGTATCTCAATTCAAGCATGGACAATAAAGACAACTTCTCTATTCAATGCACTTTAAAATTCAGCAAATATTCTTTGTACTACAACAATTTTCATTCAACAAAGGACATTAAAGCTACTATGCAATTTCTAGATCAGAAAAATGACACTCCCCCAAACTTAGTATGTGCATTATTTTCAAAGAATAAGTCAGGGAAATAGACTCCCCTTTGTAGTAAACTCTGCATCATGGAGTTTGGGTTGAAGTGCTTTCCATTGAACTTCATATCTCTTCGTAGCTTATTGTTCGGGACTTATAATTACTTACATAAGTTGCAAATGAACTCTAAATTGTTCACTCTACCAACTAAACTATTCAAAACACACTGAATGAAACAAAATCAAACTGTAAAGTAATAAAAATTGTTTGGGTTGCCTTCCAAGTAGCTGCTCAATTTTCTGTCTTTGGCTACACGTTGTTGCTATGTGTTCTCTTTTCAGAAATTCTTTTGATCTCTTCAAATCTAGGATTGTTCTTCATTTATAAGTTCTCCAAGGTAATGTTTCAACCTTTGACCATTCAATTTGAACTCATCTCCAGAAATTGGTTTTCAGTGTTACTGCTCCAAAAGGGGTAACTGCAACCACTCCATCTTGACTTGAGTTTTCCTGGAAAAAGTTTTAGCCTTGAATTGTACAATAGGACAAGCTCTCCTACTCTAAAATCTTTCCTCATAATCTTCTAATCATGCCACTTCTTGATCTTATTTTTATAGATCCTGGCATTACCATAAGCTTCATTTCTCAGCTCTTCCAGTTCATTCATTTGGAGTAATCTCTTCTCTTTAAAGAGCCTTTGAAATCATACACCTTCGACTACCCATAGCTTTAGGCCCAAGATCAGAGAGACATGACAAGGTTTTCCAAATACAATTTTGTATGGGGATATTTCAATAGGAGATTTATAAGCAGTTCTGTAAGCCCACAATGCATCATCTAGTTTTACTGACCGGTCTTTCCTGCTTGTGTTGATTGTCTTCTCCAATATATTATTTATCTCCCTATTTGCTCATTAGTTTTGCAAAGAACTTGTTTGCAAAGTGGCTTCCCTTTTATCACTAATGATTGTTCTTGGGGCTCCATATCTGCTCAAGATATTTCTTTGAATAAACCCCACCACTGTGTTGGCATCATTTCTTGGACAAGCTATCGCTTCCACCCATTTGGATACATAATCCACAGTAAGGAGAATGTACGGATTTCCAAATGAGGGTGAGAAAGGTCCCATGAAGTCTATTCCCCATACATCAAAAATCTGCACCACCAGAATTCATTGCAGAGGCATCTCATTTCTTTTGTTTATGTTGCACATTCTCTAACATTTGTCACAATGTTTTTCCATTCAAAACAGTCTCTGAATAAGTAGGCAAGTAAAAAAACCTGATTAGAGAATTTTCTGGTCTATTATGTCTCCTGCAAAGTGTCCTCCATATGGTGATGCATGGCATTTATCCAAAATTTCACCTTGTTCAGCTTCTAGTACACATCTTCTTATGATCTGATATGCCCCTCTTTTAAACAACAGTGAGTCATCCCATATATAAACTCTAGCATTAGTTCTCAATTTTCTTTTCTCCTGGTAGCTACATTCTGGTGGCATGATTCCACAAGCTAAGTAATTAACAATATCAACATACTAGGGTATTTGGACTAACACCTAAAAAAGTTGCTCATCAGGGAAATTTTCTTCTATTTAAGTCCCTCTTTCCTCTTCAATAGGCTTTTCTAATCTTGACAAGTGATCTGCTATCACATTGTCACTCCCCTTCCTGTCCTTAATTTCCAAATCAAATTCTTGCAACAATAATTCCCACCTGATCAGTCTTGGTTTGGCATTTTTCTTTGCCATCAGATATTTGATTGTTGTATGACCAGTGTGTATGATGATGTGGGACCCCAATATATATGGTCTAAATTTTTCACAAGCAAAAACCATTGCTAGCATCCCATTTTTTGTAGTTGAGTAGTTTTCTTGTGCTTCATTAAAGGTTTTGCTGGAATAGTATATGGCTCTGAAAATTTTCTCTATTCTTTGCACCAACACTGCTCCCATTGCATAGTCACTAGCATCACACATGATTTCAAAATCTTTGTTCCAGTATGGTGTTGCCATGATGGGAGCTATAACCGATCTGGATTTTATTTCTTCAAATGCAGACCTGTAAGAATCATCAAATTCAAATTTGGCATCCTTTTCCAACAGTCTGTATAATAGTCTTGAAATTTTTGAGAAGTCTTTTATAAATCTTCTATAAAATCCAGCATGTCCTAAAAAAATTATAATCCCTTTGGCTGTAGTACGTGGAATTAGAGTTTCAATCACAGAAACCTTTGCTTGATCAACTTCTAGTCCAACAGCAGAAATTTTATGCCCCAAGACAATACCTTATGTTACCATGAAATGACATTTTTCCTAATTCATAGCTAAATTATTGTCTTTGCATCTCTGAAGCATAGTTTCTAAATTTTTCAAGCAGCTCTCAAAACTAGATCCATAAACTGAGAAGTCATCCATGATGATTTCCATAGCCTCCTCCACCAAATCTGAGAAAATAGACATCATACACCTTTAAGAGGTGGCAGGAGCATTACATAGTTCAAATGGCATCCTTCTAAAAGAAAAGGTGTCATAAGGACAAGTAAAGGTAGTCTTTTCCTGATCCTTAGTGGCTATGGAAATCTAATTATAACCAAAATATCCATCAAGAAAACATAAATAAGGGTGTCTTGCGAACCTGTCCAGCATTTGATCAATAAAAGGCAAAGTATAATGATCCTTTCCAGTGGCAGTATTCAACTTTCTGTAATCTATGCAGACACTCCATCCTGTCATAGTTCTTATTTGAATCAATTCATTCTTCACATTTCTAATGACTATTGTCACATTCGATTCCCTTGGCCCGACCATCATGGATCCGAATCCTATTTGGATGCGAGACCATATATCGACTTTTTTTTTTTTTTTTAAAGCCAAACTTGTACCTGTGGGTATGGCCCACATCTTATAACAGAATCCAAATATCATATACATATCAAAGAACTACCACCGGAGTGGTGTCCATCAAAATCTATATACATATATTGAGTCCCATTCACTTATACAAAACTACACTTTTACACCATAAATCGTGAGCGCAAAGACTCATAATGAAGTGGGAACTCCCTTACTACAGGCCGCTCAAAGAAGATGGAAAGTCTCTCAGATGTCTTCTCCCGTACCTACACGGATTAAAAACCTCGTGCTAAGCTTACACTTAGTGGGGAAAACATATGTCTTATGCATATACACATTTAACATAAACAATAATGTATAATATAAATTTCTGCATGCATTTATATTATGAACTTATACGAGCATTCTTCTTATAATGTGCTTATGTTTACCAAGACTCCCGAGGAGTTACGTAACTTATACTTATTTAGAACTTATACTTTCTTACCAGACTTATGTTTATTCAACTCCCGTAGGAGTTGGGCGTAATCCTATCCTTATCTTAACTTATACTTATAAATGCATCTATGTTTATTCAAGACTTTCGTAGGGCTAGTAACTTATACTTATTCCCGTAACTTACATTTTTCAATTACTTGTGTGTTTGTCCAGACTCCTCGTGAGGAGTTATTAACTTATCCTTGTCTCGTAACTTCATACTTATAAATGTACTTATATTTATTCAAGACTCAAGTAGGAGTTGGCTGTAACTCTATACTTATTCGTAACTTATACTTCAATGCATTTATGTTTATTCAGGACTCCCGTAGGAGTTATAGAACTTATTCTTATAATACGGAGTTTACCCTTGCTCGAGGTACCAGAGGTATCGCCGTAAAATTACGAACTTATACCGAGCACAAGTAACTTATTCTTATACGGAAGTACTGTAAGTACTACAAAACTTATAATCGGCTCCACGGAACTTATACTCGTATCGGAGCACATATCGTATTTCGGATCTTATACGTATTAACAACTTATACATGTATTTCGGATTTTATACATGTATTACGGAACTTATACATGTCTTGCGGAACTTATACCAGTCTTATGGAACTTATACCGTATTTCGAGCACATACTTACTTGTATTTTGATCTAATACGTGTGTATTACGTAATCCTATACTGGTTTTACTCGAATCCTATACTAGTCTTACGTAACTCGATGTCTTCTCGGGATCTTATACATGTCTTATAGAGCCGTATACTTATCTTACGGATCTTTTCTCGTATGGCTGGGTACCCATAGTATGATAAGCTCCGAACAGATCAAAATCATATCACATGCAAGGTCGATCGTAATTTATGCAAGATAAGATTTCGTATATGGACATTAGTCCACAGCGCATACGGATCACAACAGATACATATACCTGATTCATATATTCGAATATATCCAATAACAAAGAGATTATCGGGTTAAATCATAACCATATCTCGAGTTACACTTGCCTCTGAGGTACCCGGAGGTACTACTGATCTATCCTTCTATTACGTAACTTAACTTACTTTATCGACATGAGTACCTACTACGTAACTTATATCATGTTATCGATAAGAGTACCCGTGGGTACTACAAACTTATACTTATTTTATCGACGCGAGAGTAGTCTGGGTGGGTACTACAACTTTCTATCGACATGAGCACCAGAGGCATCACGTAACTTAATCGTGACATGCATAACTTAATCACAGAGTACCTGTGAGGTACTACGTAACTTAATCAAATACAGAGTACCAGAGGTACTACGTAATCCTCGATCGTAGACAGGAGTACCGTAGGTACTACATAACTTATTCGCATACGTATACCCGTGAGGTACTACAGATCGTAGCAATACACCTTTGTTTACTCTTATTCATTATTCAAAGTTATTATCATATAATCATGAATACCTGTATCGTTGCTAATAAAAGTGTAAGACACGCATAAGGCATCCGAAGATACTATACAAGATTTAAGTGTCAGAAGACAAAGGTAGATTTCCAGAGTACTTAAATGTGAGTGCCAGAGCACTAATCTAGATGGGGAGTGTCATAGCACTCATCAGACAAGAGTGTCGTGAGCACTAAACAGGACAGGGAGTGCCGTAGCACTTAATCAGAGTACCGAAGTACTAATCAGAGGCCTGAGCACCAATCAGAGTATCAAGTACTAACTGGGAGGCCGGAAAGTACTCAATCGTGAGTGCCGGAGCACAAATCGGGAGTACCGGGCAATTAATCAGGAGTGCCGTAGCACTAATCAGGAGTACCGAAGTACTAATCAGACTCCGCCTGAGCACTAATCAGAGTACCGGGTACTAATCGTGATGTGGAGCGCTATGTCATTTTATAACCGGGTCTTAAGTAGTTTTACAATTATACGGGTTCAAGAACTTACCTGGCCTTATAATAGGCATTCTTAGCCACATTATGTGTTCATGACAGATGGTATTTCATGCTCATGATCACGTGTCGGGCCGCTTCTCATATTCCATATCAGATTTATGCTCTATGAACACAAATTTATGCATTTTGCATTTCCTATATTTTTTTATATTACTATTACATATGGCATTTCATATACTTGTATAGTATAATGCCTATGTATTCACACATCATTCATGTATTCTAGTCCCTCTATGAATCTATTTTACTTAGAAATTGGAATCATTCCAACGGATCATCCAAACTCAAGTTATGGCATTTTCTGTGCCAACTAGTCATTTTACCTATTTTAATGTAGGACAACTTTGCACATTCATTTTCCAATGCCTTGTCTCCATTTGAAACTGGTTCTTTGTACTCCTTAAGGTGCTAAGGGTTCTCCTCCAACTGAATCACCCAACGTGAAAGCACCAAGATACGTCCAAACAACTCGAACTACTCTATGATCAAACTGATGCAGGAATTGGCTTGCACATGGCCCCACTTTGAGTGAATTTTTGGGCCACTTAGAGTCAGAATTAGAAGGTAGCTATTTCTATATGTTTGGTTCTCCTTGAAGTCTATTTTAAGTATCCACTTGAATCACTCAAATCAAATAAGAAATGAGCAAGTTATGGCTAAAATACAAAAAACTGGCCTAGCTGTGAAAAGTATTATCAGGTGTACCTAAGACATGTTCAATATGTACCTATTACGTCGCCCAAAATGACCAGAACATAACATGTACCGGTACATGTTCAAGGTGTACCGGTACATGTCACCGGTGATGCGCCCAGAATGTGTGTTTTTCTCACATTTTTCCATACTTTGCTACCCAATTCAACTCTATACTTCAAACACACATCAAAACCATTCCATATTTCTCTTGTAACCTCTTTTCTACTCAATTTCTCTTTCAATACTTATCTTATTTCAAAAACATATCATGAATTACTCTCAATAATTATCCTAATATGGGTCATAACCCATACAATAAATCAAACCTGAAGATTAGTTAGGGTTGTTCTAAACCCTAACTCAATTGCTTTCAAATTAACCATGAATCCAACCCAAAAGGGAGGATTCCACACTTATCTTGTTCCATATGGGGTTTTACCAACCCTAAATTCAAGAAATCCAAGGTTAGAATGAATTCTAACAAAACCCTAGATTTGAAGACAAGTCATTAACCATACAAAACCTTAGAATTCCATACAAAAGTCATAGAATCCATACAATTCCATACTCAAGATTAGTTTCATACCTTAGCTTGATCTCCTCCTTCTCTTCTTCTTTCTTCTTCTTCCTCTTTCCTCTTCTCTTCTTTCCTCCTTCAATGCTTTTGTTCTCTCCATCTCAAAATGAGACCAATTTTGGTCTTTAAATCATGGATTTGTTAAGGCCATGTTTGGCCTTTAAATAAAACCCATTTTTGGGTTAATTTTCTTTATTTGCCTTTTTAGTCCTCCACTTCTCTTATTTTTGCAACTTAGCTTATGTTATTTCCACTTTGGCCTCAAATCTTGTAAACTTATAACTTTTAAGCCCCTTTTTGGACAAATTACGAATTTATCCTTAAGTCTTGTAAATTTTTGTGTCTTCATTTCCATGTTTCGCATTTAACTCACGAAACATTCAAATTACGCTTACAAAATACCCTAAACATGTCGAAAACTGCTAGGGTATATTTCGGGATGTTACAACTATGAATCCACCCTTCTTGGGAACCACATGAACTGGGCTCACCCAAGTGTTATCTGAGATTGCATAAATGAATCTTGCATTCATCTATTTCAATACTTTTCTCGAAAGTAATTTCTTTCATAACCGATTCAAATTTCTTCCGATGTTCTATCATGTTTTTGCATTTTCCTCCAAGAGGAATTTATGCATGCATATAGAAGGACTGATTCCTTTCAAATCTTCTACTGACCAGGCTATGGCTTCTTTATACATTCTAAGAATTTTAATCAGTTTCTACTCTTTCTCTACTGTCAAGTCAACTGCTATAATTACAAGTTGTGCTCTTTCAGCTCCTAAGAAGGCATATTTGTGATAAGCCTTGCAATTCCTTCCACTAACGCTTCGTAACTTTTTTTTTCTACTTCGTCCCTTTTTCTTCACTATCGCTATAATGTTCTTTAGGTAAGTGCTGTTTCTTTTAATTCAAAATTGGAATTCATAAATTCAACTTCAAGATCCTTAATATACTAGAAATTCATCTCATTCATTGAATTCCGAATCTTACAATCATATTTCAGTTCAGAATTGATGGGAACTACTTGTTCTACAATCTTACATTCAGCATTATCCAAGTTAGGCTATTTTAAGCACTGATTCAAATTGAAGTGTACTTTTTCATCTCCCACCCCGGGAGTGAACTCTCCTTTCTTGACATCAATCAAATTTTGCTCAGTGGCAGAAAGTCTACACAGCGATAATTAGGACTTGTTTATCTTCTTCAATGTCGATCACAACAAAGTCCATAGGGAAAATAAATTTTCCCACCTTGATCGGTACATCTTCAAGGATTCCCTCTGGCTGAGCCATAGTTCTATCTGCCATCTTTAGAGTCATGGCTATAGGAGTAAGCTCCCTTAAACTAAGTCTCTTCACTATAGATAATGGCATCAAGTTGATGCTTTGCCGAGGAAATCACACAATCTTTCCTAAATTACTTCAGTACCCTGGGTGGGGAATGAATCACAGTTGTTTTGGATACTACATCTTCAATGGAAAATTCTTCTGGATCACTACACTACAAGTGGTTGATAGGCTCACCACTCCTTCTTCATCAAGCTTCCTCTTCTTGCTCAGGATGTCCTTCATGAATTTGGCATAATGAGGCATTTAAGCCAATGCCTTAGCAAAAGGAATGTTGACTTCTATTTTCTTGAACATATTCAAGAATTTAGCAAACTCCTCATCCATCTTAGTGTGAGAGGGCTTGCGCCCCCGTACCAACTCGACCCGTAGGCCGAACCAGATTTGGGACGAGGTCCTCTCTTTTACGATCCAAATACAATTCCTTTTCTCAATAAAACACATTTCAAATACTCATCTGTAAAGGATAATTATCCTTATGAAAATATATGCGTATTAATCACGTTAACTTAAAGGGGGCCCATCTTTTGTTCTCAATACACATTTTCATTCAATACATTTAGGCATTATAAGCCATTTTAAATATAAAAAACATTTACAAACATTTATCGAGTTTAATTTCCCTGACATAGTTTTATCTAGCATCAAGCGATCATGGGGTTTCATGTATGCATGGTCGGAGCTTTACTTTTACTCCGTACGGCTTTTGACGATGACTCAGCGCTTGCACGGTCTTTGCTTTTGAACCTGTTCACTCGGTACCTACGCGATGATAAAAACAATGCGTAACATTTCATGTAATGATTCTATACAGTTCTCTCTTCGTTTCATTTTAACACAAATCATCGACTTTTCTAAAAGCAATGCTTTTTGAACCTTATTGAATGTATGTCATTGAACATTCCAAACATTTTCATATGCAATAACTCATTCAAACCGTCATGCATTTCACAAATATTCATATCATTTTGCCCTTATGAATTTGGCAATGTTTTCAATGCGTAGGATAACGAGAATCACCGGCCTTAGTCCCGTTGAAATTTGCGGGTGATTCGTTAACCTGAAGGTGGTCCGGAATCAACAAAATTTATAAACCTATTTCCTCCTACTACCATAACAATGCTACTGTAGTATAGTGGCTCTAGGGTCGAACACAGGGATGGGTTTTCTTCGCACAAATGACTTGCAGTTAAGGCCAAAATGGTGAATTCAATTTGGATTTTGGGGTTTGATAAAAACAATGAGGAATGTCATTTGACCAGAAAATGAGAAACAAGTTAAAATGTAAAATAGAACTCCTTGAAGTGTTAGGTCACTACGGTTAGATTCCTAGGGCAAATGAGGGTTTCCAGGGTTCTTTCCTCGCGTTGGGGAGGATGACCTAGAGTCATTTCCCGAACCGGATCTTCATTTAGCTATAAAACCTAACCCTTAATAACTATCCTTTAAAAAAATGGTAATCACTGAGCATCAATGGTCTCGGCAGTGAAAAACAATTGACCTTAACTCACCTTCCAATGATTAATAGATGGTAACTAATGAATCTCAGAGGATATAGCAATAAGCATCCATTGAACCCTAAAAGATTACCAATCTGAGTCATTCAAAAGGTGGGTAAGGAGGATTTAAACCTAAGTTTAAAACACAAAGCGCAGTGAGTACCTGTGCGAAAACCATGAAAACCTCCAATTGCCTTAGGATACTGCACCCAAGAGCCTTCTTCTTCAAGGAGGAAGGGTTTCTAGCCACTCATCCTCCGAGTTGTCATCCTCGAAGAGTGTTTGGTTAGTGAGAAAGGGAGAGAAAGTGAAAGAAAATAAGAAAGAGTGGGAACTGCTGAAAGGTTCCCACCAAAAAATTTTATTAATAAGCAAAAGGTCTCCCAATTACAGTGTTTTCTTGGGCTTATATACTGCCCCAAAACAATACAAATTACCAAAATGAACAAAAGTTGTTAACTATTATAGGGACAAAATGGGAAGAAATCAAAAGAGAAACAAAAGTCAAAAGGTGCGGGAAAGGTGAACAGTGGTAGGGGCATTGCAATTTTCGCAGTGTTGCAAAAATTTCGCAACCTACGAAATTTTGTAGGTTGCAAAAATTTCGCAGCCCTGCTCCTTTTCTTCTGTTTTCTACTTCTCCTTTCTTCTGGTTTCTAAACTATAGCTCTGAGTTCATCTTGGCTTCTTCATGATTGAGCTGACTCAAAAACTTTGGCATGATAAGCTTGCAAAAACTACAAAATTTGCCACAAAATGCGATTAGTAGTCTTGCTAGGTCCTTAACATGCCAATTGGGTTAATTAAGGTGATTACTACACAAAAAGTGTTCAAAACCTGTATTAATAAAGGTGTAAAATATCACTTTTTGGGTATTAATCACACCCTCAACCGACACATTGCTAGTCCCTTATTAATGAAAGAAGAAGAAAGCAAATAAAGGCAAGATGAGCTATAAATATATCTACACAATAACCAACCTAACACCTTCCACAAAAACCTAAGTGTTTGATTTGATTAGGTTTCAAAAATAAACTGTCAAACTATTCTCCCCCTCCCCCCCCAACTAAGCTCTTGTCTAAACCTAGTAGACTAACCAACCTAAATAGATCAGGACCCACTTTTATTCCATAACTCCCTTTCTTTCTTTTTTTTTTTTTTTTTTTGTAGGGGTGCAATGCGGAAATTGTGAACTCACAAGTGTACATGCGGGGGTCCCTGGAGTGAATCCCAACTAAAGTGGGTTTAGGGCATCAAGTCATAAGGATCTTGACCACTAACTCTTAGGGTTTCACACCCAGAACTCTTAATGAGTTCAAAACTCCAGCACCTACAATTTGCTAAGTTCTACCCATCCACCCATGTAATGAGCACAAAGTTGGTGACTCCCAACCAGTTGGTTTAGGGCACCAGGCTTTAAAGACTTTCGCCATATACCCCTCGGACAGTGCTTGGGTTTCAAGGCAAAGCGTCACAAATTTTCTTTTCTTTTCTTTTTCATTTTCTTTTTCTTTTCTTTTCTTTCTTTCTTTCTTTCTTTTTTTTGAAAGACTCGTTGGTCTTTTTATTCAAGGGGTCCCGACCTATTAAAGGTGGTCAAAGTACTAAATTTGGACTTTTGCGGGGCTTCAGAGGCAAAGCGGAGTTTTTAGCCTATAAATGAAATCTAATGTGCACAGTGTGTGGTTAGTTTAATGTGGAAGAAAAAAGGTTGAACACCATAAGAATTTCAACATGTTATCAATTCAACTAAGCATAACATCATTCTAACATCAACAACATTGGAACAAAATTTCAATTTCTCATACCGTAAGCTAGGCATTACAACAAAAAAAAGTTTTACAAAATCGGCCCAGAAAGCATGAACTAGAAACTAAAAAAACATACGATATATTGTAAAAAAAACTAGCAAGTCATTCAACTAAACAAAATAGACTTGCTCAAAACATAAATCAACACTTCCTTCCTTAACTCTCCCCCCAACCAAATTCAACATTGTCCTCAATGTGGCTATGGAATGGAAATTTAAGAGAGGAAGTGATACCTCCTTGATGAAATGTACCCATTTTTGGATAGGAGACTTCGCAAGCTTTCCACTAAGACCTTATTCACTCCATTTGGGCTACAAATGAACAAGTTGGAAGAAGAAAATAGAAGAAAAAAGTAACCGGTTGGAGCATTTTGAAAATTATGCCTTTATCATAATTTCAAAAGTGTTCCTACACTCTCTAAGCTTTCCAATGATACCAAAATTACCCAAAACGAAGTTTGGATGAAAAAGTTATGGCCAAAACAAAATGGGGCTGCAAAAAAAAGGAAGCTGCGGGTTGCGGTGCTGAGTCGCGAAGCGAGTACTACAACCTACGAATTTTTCGCGGGTTGCGAATTGTAATCCACCATTAAATTTTTTCTTTTTTTTTTTTTTGGAAAACAAATTACATTTTAGACTATTTTGCCACATATATATATATATATATAATAAAAATAAAACAAAATAAAGGAAAAAGAGTCTGAGGCACTACAATGTGGTTGCGAAATTTCGCAACCTGTGGTGTTCTGCGAAATTTCTTGACTCTTTCCTGCAAACTATGGACCTCCTCTGCTGCAAAAATTTGACACAAACTGCAAAAATAAACACAGGAAAAATTAAAAAAAAATTGCAGAAAAATGAAAATTCAACTAAAAACAAAGATTAACTTAAAATTAGAGATAACCTAAAGAGAAAAATAAAATAAAATAACACAAAAAAAAAAATCAAAACAAAAAGTGGGGCGGAGTCTGACCCGATTTCTCAAGCATGATCTATTGGAGCTGGTGGTGGATGTGATGCCAAGGTCCAGGTGCTCCAAATCTTAACCAAGATGGTTTTGGTATTGGCCATCCGTTGTGCCATGCAATATAAGCAGCTGCCAATGTCTTTGATGTAGTGGCGAAAGTTTGAACATAAACCACTAACTTCATGAAGTTTTGTGCAGGCAGTGCAGATGGGATGGCCTCAGCTTTATGTGTTTCAGGTGTTGAATGTGTTGCAGGTGTAGGCAAGATGTGCACTGGGTCAAGAGAGGGCAGGTGTAAATTGTGCTTTTGGGGCTCTTCCACTGCTTCCTTTCCATTGCCTTCCTTAGTCAGCAATGAGGATATTGCTTCTTTCTTTTCCCATGGACAAGCGGCACCAAGTATGCGAGGATTCAAATAGCCCTTGGTTCTTCAGCAAGAATTCTCTATTAGCCCTTCTTGTAGCTGCCGTTGACAATGCTCCTCCACCATGGTGTCAATCAGGCACTCTTCCTCTGGATTCTCTTTCTCTAGATAAACATGTTCTTTGATTGGCAAACTGCGAAATTGATTTCTCTAGGGTTTGTCAGTTCACGATCAATTTCACTTTGAAGTCCCATCAATTCTCTTGTCCACATTGTTTTCCACAATGTATCAGATTTTCTAAAACTAATTGAGCATTGATTGTCTTCTTCTTCCTGAGTCACCTACGATTTGCTAAGGTTCGAGATGGCATTTCAGGCGGAAGGTTGATTGTGGTGGTTGAGGCTGAGATGAAGAAGCATACTGTGAAGGTGCAGGAGGTGCATATTGTGGAGGTTTTGGTCCCCATGAGAGATTTAGGTGGTTCCCCCAACTAGGGTTGTAAGCATTTTCATATGGTGCATTTGTTGGAGGTACAATGCATGAGGGCGCACTCATCCGTGGAGGGTTTCTATAGTCTCTCATGGACCTATATGCATTAGGGCTTCTCTCCACTGGATACTAACTATGCTGCTCTTCATGTAGGGGTTCCATTTGATCACAATTCAAGCCCACTAGAACATGCACTCTGCAGCAAGAATAGGGCAAGCATAAGACAATAGAGAAACAATCCTTTTTTTTTCTTTTTTCTTTTTAAATAGTGAAATGAAAATAAAAGAAACTAACAATAATATAACAAAAAAATGATAAAAGAAAATTCCTGCAACAACTTGTGATGAGATCCTGAAGTGTTCATTGAATTCATCATTTACTAAGGCACCATCCGACAACGACGCCATTTGATTAAGTTGGCACGAGGTGATGGGAATCAACAAATTTATAAACTGTTCCTCTACTTTGCAATAGCGTTGCTTTCACGGCGGTATAGTGGCTCTAGGGTCGAATACAGGGATGGGTTTTCTTTGCACAAATGACTTGCAGTTAAGGCCAAAATGGTGAATTCAATTTGGATTTTGGGGTTTGATAAAAACAATGAGGGGTAATGTTTGGAAACTGAAAATGAAACAAGTTAAAATGTAAAATAGAACTCCTTGAAGTGTTAGGTCACTAGGGTTGGATTCCTAGGGCAATTGAGGGTTTCCAGGGTCCTTTCCTCGCGTTGGAGGATGTGACATAGTCATTTCCCAAGCCCAGATCTTTAATTTAGCTATAAAACCTAACCCTTAATAACTATCCTTTACAAAATGGTAATCACTGAGCATCAATGGTCTCAACAGTGAAAAACAATTCTCCTTAACTCACCTTCCAATGATTAATAGATGGTAACTAATGAATCTCAATTGATCTAGTAATAAGCATCCACTGAACCTTAAAAGATTACCAAATACAAGTCATTCAAGGTGAATTTAAGGGATTTAAACCTAGAGTTCAAAGGAAACCTGTGTCGGTGATACCTGTATTAAAACCGTGAAAACCTCTAGTTGCCTTAAAATGCACCAGCCGTGCTTCTTCTTCAAGGAGGAAGGTTTCTAACCACTCATCCTCAGAGTTGTCATCCTCGGAGGTGTTTGGTTAGTGAAAGGGAGAAAGTGAAGAAAATAAGAAAGACGGGGCTTCTTTGAAAGGTTCAGCCAGAAATTTTATTAATGAAGCAAAAAGGTCTCTGTTACAATGTTTTGCTTGAGCTTATATACCTTTGAACAATACAAATTACAATGAACAGCAGGTGCTATTACGGGGACAAAATGGGAAGAAATAAAGGAACAAAAGTCAAAGCAGGAAAGAGTTGAGCAGTGGCAGGGCATTGCAATTTGTGAATTACAGAAAATTAGCAACCCTCACAAGGAAATTTTAAGTGCTCTTTTCTTCTTTTGCTTTATCTTTCTTCTAGTTTCTAAACTACAACTAAAGTTCATCTTGGCTTCTTCATGGTGAAGTATTTCATTTTTAACATAGTTAACATAAAAACTACAAGAATTTACCACAAAATGGTTATTAGTCTTGCTAGAGTGTAACATACCAATTGGGTTAATTAGAGGCGATTACTAGCAAAAGTGCTCTGAAACTATATTAATAAGGGTGTAAATAGCACTTTTTGGGTAGTAATCCAACAGAGCAGTATAAAAGTTTTATAAGCATGATCTGATCCGTTGGACTCTTGACTAATTATTAAAAATCTATTTTTGCCAGACCTCAAGTACTATCGTGGGCTCACAGATCGGGTGACACTACATTAAGTTAAGTTCACGTACCTAGTTTGACCCTTATTGGTATACCAATTTATCCTTAACTCGAATATGAAGGATAACATTCTATTAAGGGAATTAAAAGCAGTCATATAAATTTACAATAGGGTATATACATTTATACTCAAATAGCACATTTCAATACTCATGCAACTTTTCATGGCAATCATTTCATAATCAATTTTTGCCGAATCGCTTAAAATGTCCAGTATACGGTTTATTGAAAATCATTTCAATAATTGGAGTAATTTTGATACTTGAAATAAGAAGAAGAATAGAGAGCGGACCAAAGGTCATCTCCATGTTCTATCTCGGAATCTCGACTTCAATTAAGAGTTTCTGTGTACTTAATCCATCACAGTAGAAAACAATATCAATTGTTTTCTTTAGTTTAGTTATGGTTGTTTTCACCAGAACTTTGTAAAGCATTATTGTTTCCTCTATCTGATCTATTTTATTCATAAATTGGAATCATCAATTCGAGCAGATCTCTAGATGTGTCTGGCAATAGGAAATTCTTATTTTCAACACAGAACCAAAATTTGCCCAAAAATAGAGCTACCTTTAGACGAATTTCTGAGTCTAATGGGGTCCAAATTTGAATACACTTATTTCAGGAAAATTTGTTCTCCTAGAAATTTAGTTTACCTAGAAATTTGAATAACTCAATTTGGATTAGTGAAACTCAACTTATGGCCTAAATACCATAACTGTTCCGAAACACCAAAACTGTATCAAAACTGAACCGGAATTGACCCGAAAACATAGCCTCACTTTGACAAATTTTCTGGAATTAGTAGATTTAAATTTGGATATAGTTATCAAGGATCTGTGTTCCTTCTAGAGAAGTCTAGTTTACGAAAAATTTGAATGCTCAATTTGGATGAGTGATGACGAGATATGTGAGAAAGCAAAAACATGGGTTTTGGAAAAATTTTACAGCATCTCCCCTAAAAACCCAACATTTCCTTTATACAAAAATTCCTCAATTAAGGACCACAATCAATTCAAACAATCATATAACAACTTAGAACAACCCCTAAAGCTGAAATAAATCAATCAACATCATTTTTATCTGAGCTGGGGTTCTTTACAACCAAACACAACATTAAGGAGAAGTTAGGGTTAGTCTCTTTTTATAAATCTCTTTTTTTTTCTCTTTTTCTTCCTTCTTCTTCTTGATCCTTAAACTCCTTATTTCATGGGCAAATCACCCTCATCTCCCTTTTCTCTCAGCGGGATTTGCCTAGCTTTTCAAGCAGTAAATGCCCTAAATGAGATACTCATTATAAAGACCAATTTGGTCTTAACACTCTAAACCTTTATAACGCTATGTTTGGCTTACACATTAATTCATTTTTTTTTCCCATTTTTTGCATTTTAAAGCTTCATTTCATCAAATTTTCATAATGGCTTATACACTTCTTCATTTATGACTTTTGGGTCCTTATTTTGACATTTTTACCAAATTAACCTTGTCCCTTATATAATTTCCAGGTTTTATCATTTTTTTTTTGTTTTTAGCAATTTAAATGCCAGAAAAATACAATTTAATTTATTCTATACCCAAAACATGTTATAAAACTGTTAGGGTATTTTCAGGGCGTTACACTTAGACTTCTGCATCCTCTGATGGAATGGAATAGTAGGCTAGTAGGCTCTTACTTCCTCTTTCTTTTTCAGTTTTCCCTCCCCATTTTGCTGCTCTTTTTGCACATCTGATTTCTCACTTTCAACTGTTATTTTTGCACTATTTAGCTTGCTGTCTCTGCCAGTTTCTTCTTGCTCTTCTTTCTCAATTCGTTTCCTCTTATCTTCTTCTCTGTTTTCCAATTCTCTGTCACTCCTGATAGTAATTGGCATACAGTCTTTGGGATTCCTTTTGGTTTCACTAGGGAATGAATCCCTAAATTGATTCTGCATATTCAAGGCCAGTTGCCCTACCCGAATCTCCAGAGAGGTTTCCCAACAAACCTCATGGGTCATTCCCTTTCCATATGGGTATGATATTGTTCACTTTAGGTCTAAGTCTTCACAATTTTGCTTTTGAGCTTCTCTCCTAGAAGGCCTCATGCAAATTGAATGTTATAAAACATTGTGGGCTTTGAGCACACACCCAACACTATTATATAAGGATGAACAAATTTAAAAATATATAAATTTTTGAATAATTTATACTATATTTGATTTTCGTTTTTCTAGAAATTAAATATTAAAAAAACATTTTTCTTAGATTTTTTTTTTCTCTTCCTACTATTTCTTGGGTTATAATATGTTCAGTAGGGGGCAAATGCCCCCATGACATTGTTAATTGCACTGTAGTTAAAGTGAAAAATCGTTGAAATAATTGTTCCTTCTTACTTACATCACCCCACCATAACCAAAATTTTCAATTATACCCCACTGTCACATTTTCCTGATCGCCAGTACCTTAAAAGATCCTCTGCATGTATTTGTAATTTGACGATGCCAAGCATGAGAGCCACGTGTCACAGTGCATGAACCCCCACACTAAACCACGTCTACCAACAGTGCTACACGTTTCACAACTTCATACTACGTGTCCTGTTTCCATTGTCATCCCCCCATTCCGGATGAAGCACGTACATATCTCACATAAGCTTTCCCAAATGCCAAAGTGGAATAATTGCTATTGCCAATCTATGGGATATTGTTTGTTACATCTCGTTTTTTAAGGAGCGGTGAAGTTGCTTCTTAAGCTTAATGTTTTATATGACAAGAAGAGTGACGGTTTTCCAGGGTTGAAGAAAGTTGGTTTTTTTACTTATTCCACCTCAAATTCCATCATTTTCTCGATTTGCCGCTTCTGGCGTGATGGGGTTGAGAAGAGTGAAAGAGAGAGAGACAGTAGATGGAGAGTGCTATTCCTATCCATTCGATTAGATCGCAGCGGATTCTCCCCCGCTTTGTTCCCCTATAAATATCACCCATAACATCTTCATTTCTCCACAACGCCTTCATCTTCTTCGGATTCGTTTTCATTTCTGAGGATTAGAGAAGCCATGTCTAATACAGCTGGTCAGGTCATTAAATGCAAGGGTAAACAAGCATCAACTCGACTGCCTTCTATTGTTGTTTCTATTCTGGGTTTGTCATCTGATTTAGTTTACGTTTTTTAGGCTCAGTTTGTTTACAGCTTTTGAAAACTATTTTTTTTTTTTTTTTTTTGAAAAAATATGGAGAAAAAACACAGACAACATGTTTTGTTTGGGATTGTTTGGATTCCATTTTTTTTTCCAAATACAGAAATCTCTAAATTTAGAGAACAAGAAAACACTAAATTGAGATAGAAAGAAAGGTTTTTACATAACATCAAAACACCATTCTCTGGTTTTCAAAACCTGTTCTCAGAAACAGTTTTTAAAAACAAGACCAACCAGGGCCTTAGTTTAGTTTTTGGGCATTTGGGTTTTGTCCGCATGCGGGGCATGGTGTTTGAAATCCAACACTTGTGCTTTTCATAATCCCTATGTATCCTTCTTTTGTGGGTATTTTTTCATAGTTTTCTTCCCAAATTGGGGATTTTTTTTGTGGGTTCAAATTCTACCTATGGGATTGTAGCTGCGATTGCTTGGGAGGCAGGGAAGCCGCTGGTGATTGAAGAAGTGGAGGTGGCTCCACCACAGGCCAATGAAGTTCGTATCAAGATCCTTTTCACCTCTCTCTGCCATACTGATGTCTACTTCTGGGAGGCCAAGGTAACATAATTGATGATTCTCCTCCTTCATCTTCTGCTATTCCATAAAAAGCAAATAGGTCTCGTCAATTGAAACAGATATCTCCACATTGCAGGGGCAAGAACCAATATTTCCTCGGATATACGGCCATGAAGCTGCAGGGTATGTATCCGAATCTCAACAGCCGCTCTTATTAGCTTCAAAAGAAATGAGAGTACTTATAGTTGTATTTGATCTTTCTTGTTATTAGATTGATTGAGAGCGTGGGGGAGGGCGTAACGGACTACAAACCAGGAGACACTGTCCTGCCGGTGTTCACCGGAGAGTGCAAGGAGTGCCGGCACTGTAAATCAGAAGAGAGCAACATGTGCGATCTCCTCAGGATAAACACCGACAGGACTGTTATGCTGAGTGATGGCAAGTCAAGATTCACCGCTAGGGGAAAGCCCATCTACCATTTTCTTGGGACATCCACTTTCAGTGAATATACTGTTGCCCATGTTGGCAGTGTGGCCAAGATCAATCCTGATGCCCCACTTGAAAAAGTTTGTGTTCTTAGCTGTGGAATATCTACAGGTTTGGAACAGAGAATTTCCAGCTTTTTTGGTCATAATGGAGGATGATGATGATTGTAGTGTTATTCATTTGGGGTTTTGTTCTTGAAGGTTTTGGTGCTGCCATCAATGTTGCAAAGCCTAAAAAGGGCTCAACTGTTGCTGTTTTTGGATTGGGGGCTGTAGGCCTTGCTGTGAGTTTTTCCTTTGTTTTGTTTGATCTGAAAAACAAAATCGATTCTGTGATTGTGGCTTCATTTTTTTTCTTTCTTTTGTTGTAATTATTAGGCTGCTGAAGGGGCTAGGATTTCTGGCGCATCAAGGATCATTGGTGTTGATTTGAATGCCAGTAGATTTGAAGAAGGTAAATGAGGCAGATACAAATATGTGGGTATCTATATGCATATTTTTACAATGATTGATGATGACTCAAATTCTTGTCGTTCAACAGCCAAGAAGTTTGGTGTGACTGAGTTCGTGAACCCTAAAGATCACAACAAACCTGTTCAAGAGGTTGGTATTCGAGACATATTTCAATTTCTACTTTGATGTCTAATGGATTTTCCGTAAAAATTTAATGGAGCGAGAGGCGCAAATGCTATTAAGATTTTCCTGGAAAATTCTCCGTATCTGTTTTTGACGGGGAGATTGTTTATGGATTATGCTCAACAGGTGATAGCTGAAATGACGGATGGAGGTGTTGACCGGAGCATAGAGTGCACTGGAAGCATTATGGCCATGATCTCTGCATTTGAATGTGTTCATGATGTACTTATAATTCTTCTACTCATCATGATCATTTACCAAATTAAGATACAGTAATCATAAAAACTGAGATTTAAGATGCTTCAATCTTCTCAGGGTTGGGGTCTTGCTGTTCTTGTTGGTGTTCCAAGCAAAGACGATTCATTCAGAACTCACCCCATGAATCTACTGAACGAGAGGACTCTCAAGGGCACCTTTTTTGGCAACTTCAAACCCCGAACCGACCTCCCCCGTGTCGTCGATAAATACGTGAATAAGGTAAAACCTTAAACCTCTTCAGTCTTCACCACACAGCTCCTGGTTGTTTGGAAAACGTGAAAATCTAGGAAAATCAAATATAGGAGCAATAAGAGGTAGCTTACTGTGGGGTGGGTAAATGATGCAGGAGCTGGACCTGCAACTGGAGAAATTCATTACCCATGAAGTCTCTTTCTCTGATATCAACAAAGCATTTGATTACATGCTGAAAGGGGAAGGCCTCCGATGCATCATCCGGATGTGAGAGCCCAGAACCACCTTCTAGCTGTCAGCCGACTCTGTGTTACTGTTAGATAGTGTGTGAATAAGAGAGGATTGAGTTCGAGCGATTGCATTTTAATGCATGAGATTTTGGCTGTCTTCGTTGGTGTAGCCTCGTATATATTAGACACTTCATGTCCTGCTAAGGCTGATTAAAAAAAATAATTCTACTTTTTTTTTAAATTCCGGGTATCCTTACTATGTTAATACATTTTTAAAAAAAATAAATTAAAATTTTGAAAATAAGTGGAATCTGTGATTCACATGAAGTCATTGCTTTGCAGTTATTTATAATTTACTGTATGTGGATTTTTCTTTAGTTTTCTTGATAGAGAAATGTGCTGTGGGATAACATGACAATCGCATTATCAATCCATGTTAAGTAGCTTAATTATTATTATTATTTTTCGTCGCTTATTATCTTTATGTTCTCGCTTATTATCTTTATGCATTAAGATAGTAAGATAGAGGAGATGCTATGTATCTATATTGTATATTTTTGTTAATTCAATTATGAGGTGTATATATATAGTTTTTAGATGTATTAACTAATTGCCATTGAGGTATGACTTAAATTGGTAAAGAGGGATGGGATCAAGTTCGTATTACTTTTTGACTCAAAGTGAAAAAGGGCAAAGTTAGTATTAGTGTATTACTCAAAGTGTTAAAGGGAAGGGAATCAAGTTAGTATTAGTTTTTAACTCAAAGTGGTGAAGGGATGGGAGTTTAAGTTAGTATTAGTTTTTAACTCAAAGAGGTAAAGGGATGGGAATCTAAAGTGAGTATTAGTTTTTAACTAAGTGGTAAAGGGATGAGAATCTAAGTTAGTATTAGTTTCAAAACCTTGTAAGAACAAGTACTTTGTAATATGAATAGTAAGAATATGTACACATAGAAAGTGATGTAAACAAAGTAGTTATTGTAATCGATTTCCAAATTGTGTATTTTATCGAAGTAAAATACACAAGGTTTTTGGGAAAGATTATCAAATGCAATTGTTCTAAAAATGAGTGTTCCCTTTTTGTGTGCCAAAAATAGGTTCAACAAACAATTGAGTCAATAACAAAGCCAACCAAACAACAATAAATCAACCATAATGAGGCAACAATTTTTACGTAGAAAACTCTCAAATAAAAAGAGTAAAAAACCATGGGACTCGTAGGCCACTTAAACTTCTACTATTTCAACAATGATAATAGGCAACACGTTTCCTTCTCTTAACAAGAAATTTAGAGCTCACAAATAAAACACGATCAAGAATATTTGTTCTGGAACACTAAACCAACAAACATCATCTCAAGGATGGATATATTAGGAGAAAATATGAAAAATCTCACTAAATGCTGGAACGGCTAAATGGGGTATCACAGGGAGAGCTAATCAAAGATCGAAAACTGGCTTAGGATTAAAGATCACCTCGCAAGGAGTCACACGCCGAATTTGAGCCAAACCGACATTGTCTGGGTCATCTTGTAAAATAATCAAAACCGTAACCCCCTTCTTCCTCCTCTTCAAAACCCTTTTCCTGCTTCTCATTTTTTCGTCGCACCCAAACCACACAGTAGCTCTCCTTTTTGTATTTTGCTTTTATTTTCTTTTTTTTTATTCAAACAATGGGCTTTACCCATTGGTCCAGCCCACACAAAGGGGCGGACCCAACAAATCTCCCCCTCCGCCTCATGTCGTGGGCTCAACCAAGCCCGCTCTTTGCCTACAAACTTCTAACATCTCCTTAGGTAAACACTTAGTCAACATGTCTGATCCATTCTCGCTGGTATGTATTTTCTCCAAATACAATTGCTTTGACTCAAGCACATCACGAATCCAGTGATATTTAACATCAATATGTGATGAGAATCAAAGTACAAAGGATCCGTGATGCAGGAGCTCTTACGACATACATTAAGAATTCAATCTTCATTCTGGAAAATTCAGATTCGGGAGGTTGTGAAACCTTGGAGACACCTAATAAATCTCTATTTCCAAGTGTTCTCCAAGTCAAAGTAGAAGTTCCTTTATTTAATTTAGAAAGTATGTTTTTCTAATCAAATAGGAGTTATTTCTTTTTAGAAAAGATTTGCTTCGTGATTTATGATGATTTTGGCCGCTATTTTGTAGCTAGTTTATTCCCCGATTTGTCATATTTCGGAGTTGGATTTGTCAGGAGATTGAGATGATTAGTTCCGATTTGTCGATTTGTTCCAGATTTGTTGTTAATTCTATTACCAGACCTTGTCCTAGAATTATATAGTTTCCTTTTTCTCCTCCATGGATGTTTCTTTTAGTATGTAAAGCTTAGGTGCATGTTAGTTTCCTTTCTAGTTTTTAAGTAAAATATCTTACTTTCCTTGTGGAAAATATTTAGTTTTCTTTTCTTTCGTATTTTTAGGCCTATTTAAAGGCTTG
Source organism: Tetrastigma voinierianum (assembly GCA_016808115.1). Taxonomy (NCBI): domain Eukaryota; kingdom Viridiplantae; phylum Streptophyta; class Magnoliopsida; order Vitales; family Vitaceae; genus Tetrastigma; species Tetrastigma voinierianum. Next base: position 805,708 of record JAEQBH010000138.1, on the reverse strand, counting down.
TTATCCCTACATTCTTCACACATGACAATAAAAATTGAGTTTATTTTTTTCGTTCTCTCAAGAACTTTTGAACTTATCCGATTTTTCCATGGTTCATCCTATCGACTTATCAATCAACATTTCCATAGTCGATTGCGGGCGTCTTCATCTTATATATAGACTTATCAATCGGATTCCCATCACCGATTGCGGCAGCCCCCATATACCAAGGTTGCTCTTGCTTCCTTATAAGCAACAGTCATGCAACACTTATCCATCCAAGCCGAATACTAGGCGCTTCTTCCGAGCTAATCTTGACATTTGTCTCTCACAAGCACCTGGTTCATATCAATATGTTTCTATCTTCAATGGAACGCCGACCTCGAGAGGTGAAATTTATCACTCCGGGCTATCATCAGAAACAACATACTTCGCTGTTTCAACTCCTAATTCTCTAAGAATTTTCATCCAATGTTCTTTACAACCCTCGCACAAGAACGCACTAAATTTTCGCGGATAATGCAACACATTTCTATAGTTTGGATTACCAAGAGACAGCTCCCCCTGCAAAAGTCATCATGAACCCTAAAATGGACTTCCTGGAATCAACATCACCTGCCATGTCTGAATCTATGTATCCATCTAGCATAGGCTCACCACTATCAAAACACAAGCACACCTTGGAAGTGCCTCTCAGATATCTCAGTATCCATTACACTGCTTCCCAGTGCTCCTTCCCAAGATTAGTAAGAAACCGGCTAACAACTCCAACTGCATGAGCGATGTCCGCCTAGCATGCACTATAGCATACATTAAAACTACCAACAAAGAAATGCCAGAAGGAACTTTGCTCATTTCTTTCATATCTTTCTCACTTGTAGGACATTGCTTCAAGCTAAGCTTTAAGTGGCCTGTAAGTGGAGCACAAACTGTCTTAGCCTTGGTCATGTTAAATCTTTCAAGAACCTTCTCAATGTAGCTTTCTTGAGATCACCAAAGCTTCTTATTCTTCCTATCACGGGAGATCTTCATACCAAGTATATAATAACTAATCCTAAGTCTTTCTATGCAAAGACTTGTTAAGCTCTTCCCTTTCACTCACAATCTTGCTAGAATCATGACCAATTATCAACATGTCGTCAACATACAGGAGAAGGATAATAAAATCATCATCAGAGAACTTTCTAATGAATACATGATGATCAGATGAAGTTCTGTTGTACCCATGACTCATCATGAAAGAGTCAAACTTCTTATACCACTGCCTCGGTGCTTGCTTGAGTCCATACAAGTTCTTCTTTAACTTGCACACAAAATTTTCTTTTCCTTTTACTTCAAACCTTCAAAGTCACGCAGATGTAGATTTCTTCTTCCAAATCGCCATGAAGAAATGCAGTTTTCACATCAAGTTGCTCAACTTCTAAATTCAAGCGAGCAGCAAGACCAAGGGCAACACGAATAGAGGACATCTTTACCACTGGAGAGAATATTTCTTCAAAATCAATGCCTTTCTTCTGATTGAACCCCTTCACAACCAACGTGCCTGTACCCGAAGCAGAGTCATTGTTTTCAGCCAATCTATACACATTTGTTTCTCGAGAGCTTTCTTTCCTTGTGTAACTTCACTCAAGTCATAGGCGCGGTTCTCAAGTAAGGATCTCTACTTTTCTCGCAGGCTTAACCCACTCTTTCTTACTCTCATGTAAAATAGCTTCTTGGTAAGTTTCCGCTCTTCACACAAGAAGCATCACATACTCATTAGAGGATATCTTGTAGAAGGTTGATGCCCTTTGGTATATCTTCCTAATGGTGGTTCATATGGTAGTAGAAGTTCTCCATCAACTTTATCAGTTTACTCGACATCATCAACTATAGGATCATCTTCATTTTCAATTACACCATCACCTTCCTCAGAATCCCTCCTCATGATTAGCATACACCGAGGGGTGGAACAACCGGATCAATTCTAATCGAATTTCAGTAAAAGAACTAAATTTTCTCAACCTTGTCACCATCATCAACAAGTTGATCTTCAAGAAACACAACACCCTCGCTTCCGACAATCTCTCCTACCCAACGGATCCCATACAAATTTATACCTGGGGCCTCCCATGACCATACCCCAAGAAAATACACTTCTTACTTCTTGACATCAAGTTTTGACCTCTCATCTTTTAGGATATGAACAAATTTTTTACAACTAAACACTCTCAAATTATCATATGAAACATCTTTCCCTGTCCACGCTCTTTCAAGTACATCACCTTTTAAAGGAACTGATGGAGAAAGGTTTATCAAGTCAATTGATGTTCTCATAGCCTCTCCCCAAAAGGACTTAGGCAGCTTAGAATGAGAAAGCATACACCTAATCCTTTCTTCAATGGTTCTGTTTATTCTCTTAGCTACACCATTTTGTTGAGGAGTTTTAGGTACAATCATTTCAAGTCGAATGCCATGAAGTTTGCAATAATTTTCAAATGGACCCCTGTATTCACTATCATTATTTGCTTTGACAGCCTTTAACTTTTTTCCTGTTTCTCTTTCTAATCTGGCATGGAGTTCTTTAAAGGCATCTTGCACTTGGTCTTTTGTTTTCAAAGCAAAACCCCAAAATTTTCTAGAGTGATCATCAATGAATGTCACAAAATAAAGTGCACCACTACCGTCTAGCTCAGATAGTACAAACATCAAGATGAATTAACCAATAACAATTAACCTTTTAGATGGTGGATATGTGTGAAATGCAACTTCTATGTGCTTCTTCCAACTAAACAATGATCACAAGTTTTAAGAGGTATACTATAAATTTAAAATTGCTTAGCAAAGTTTGTCCTCACCGATGTGACCTCAAGCCTCCTATGCCAAAGTTCAATGCTTACATCCCGCTGAGCCGCATTGATCTCTCCTTTATGTAGCTTAGCTTCCATGACATAGAGGGTGTTCTGTTTCTTTCCCCTTGCCACTACTAAAGAGCCTTTGGTGAGCTTCCATTTACTTTCACCAAAGGAATTTGTGAATCCCTCATCATCAAGTCTACCTGTGGATATCAAGTTGAGACGAATATCTGGAACATGTCTAACATCCTTGAGTACTAGTTTATTTCCAATACTAGTCTCTAAGCAAACATCTCCAATACCCACAATCTTGGATACACCATCAAGTTTCATTCTAACATTACTAAAATCACTGGGGCTAGAGGGAAGTGAAAAATCACTATGAGAAGTAACATGGAATGAGGCGTCAGAATCAATTACCCAGATGTTATCTTAGGTTGCAAGACTGACACACGTCATCAGTCACAATCATAATATCACCTTCAGCAGCAATTGCATTAGCCTCTTTATTTTCCTTCTTCACATCATACTGTTCCTCTTTCCAAATCCTGCACTCTTTCCTCATGTCGCCAACCTTGTTGCAGTGATAACATTTAATATATTTTCTGGATTTGGATCTTCCTCTAAAACCATGGGAATTTCTACTTTGACTTCCCCCACACCTTTCTGGTTTTTCTTGTCTTTCCTGTTTTTCATGAACAAGTACTCTAGAAGAAGATTCACCTTTATCTTTCCTTCTAGCCTCTTCATTTAGCAAGCTATCTTTAACACTCTCCATGGTTAGAATCTCATTTGGAGTGGAATTACTAATCGTTAAGCAATCACGTCTCCCAACCATCGTAAGGAGCTAAGAAGTAATGATGCTTGCATTTCATCAATAATGTTCATTTTCATGGTAACCAACTTGTTCACACAATACCCTAAAAGAGCCATATGCTCAACCATGTTGTTCCCATCCTCAGGACTTCAAGTTGACAAGTCTCTAATCAAAGTAGTTTTATTTCCTGATATTTTCCTGAAAAATGTTTTCGTTTTTTCTTTTTCCCAAACAATACGCCTTGTTTCATCATAAATGTGTTCATGTAAAGTTGGATCCATCCACCTTCTCATATAAGCAATGGCTTTTCTATGTTCCACATCCCAATCATCATCAAGTGTGTCTGGTGGTTTTTCTTTTAATCGAATGGGCTTACATAAATCTTTACAATAAGGCAAATCTTCCATCATACGTTTCCAAGTGCAATAATTCATCGAATTTAATTTTATCATGTCGTCATCCATTTTTGTACACAAGAAAAACTCCAAACAATCAAGCTCTGATACCACTTTGTTAGGAAAGACTACCAAATGCAATTGTTCTAAAAATGACATTTCCCTCTTTATGTGCCAAAAATAGGTTCAACAAACAATTGAGCCAACAACAAAGCCAACCAAACAACAATAAATCAACCACAATGAGGCAACAATTTTTACGTGGAAAACCCTAAAATAAAAAGGGTAAAAAACCACAGGACCCGTAGGCCACTTAAACTTCCACTATTTCAACAATGACAATAATGGGTTACACCAAGTTCTTCTCTAACAAGAAATTTAGAGGCTCACAACAAACACACATCAAGAATATCATTCTTGGAACACCAAACCAACAAACATCATCTCAAGGATGGATAAAATAAGAGAAAAGAGGAAAAATCTCACCATATGGTGGAATGGCCAAATGGGTATTATGGAGAGCTAATCAAAGATCAAAACCACTAGGATTGAAGATCACCTCAGTAAAGGAAATACCACGCCAAATCTCCAATAAAACCGACATCGCTTCGCCTTTTCATCTTGTAAAATAATCAAAACCCTAACCCCTTTCTTCCTCCTTCTCAAAACCCTTTTCCCCTCATTTTTCTCTCACTTTGTTTGGCTGCTACCCGAACCACACAGCAGCTCTCCTTTTTTTATTTTGCTTTTATTTTCTTTTTCTTTTTTTTTATTCAAACAATGGGCTTTGCCCATTGGTCCAGCCCACACAAAGGGGCGGACCCAACACAAGGTATCTAGATACTATATATACAAAGTTGTGTCTGTGAGAGTCCAACTTTCCTAGGTGAGTCATTTTTTACTATTTTTTATCCATGTGTGGACTCGCATTTTTATGTACGTTTTCATTCGATAGTGAGACTCGCTTTTTATTGAGAAAAAAAAAAAGATTTTTTTAAAAAGAAAATTATAGTCGCCACTTATTTTTTGTTTATTTTTTTTAAGGGAAAACAAAATAAGAAATAAAATCCTTGTATGACTCCTTATTTAGGAAAAAACATGTCTGTAAAAAACCAAGTCCAAATCCGGAGGTCAGGTTATCTATCGGGAAGGTACAGTAGTGAGTTGTAGCACCCTTCTAAGTCCATATAAAAACGGTCTTTATTAAACAAGTTTAGAAAATTGTGTCAATTAATTAATTAGTTATGGATACCAAGAAAAAGAATCACAATTTAATACATAAAAAACAAATTTTAACTTATAAAAATTGTTAACTTATAAAAGAGAGATCCAATTTTATTTTAAAAGATAATTATTTGTATTTATTTTATAAAAAAAATGTATTAAACAAATCAATACCTCCAAAGCGATCTCAATCACTCGACACCACTTACTTAGTGCATGTCTCCGTGCACAAGCACTAAGGCCCCCCTCTTGTCGACATCTCTCATCCTTGCGAATTTCCTAGCCGTAAGGTAGGAACTCTCCGTCTAAGTTCCCCATGCCTCAAGGCATCTCTATCCGTATGTTCAACAACATGCCCCCGTCGCTACCAACTGGGGCTACAGGAAGGCACTATCTCGACACTAATCCCATTTCCGTCCCTCCCGCAGGAACCTGTGGTCCTTTCATGCGCTGTGTCGACCAGTTTCGGCCCGCCCGACTCACCGGGAAAGCGGCTCGGGCCCACCACCTGGCGTGGTAGGCCAACACCCCCTTCATAGTCCCTGACTACGGACAAGCTCAACTCGCTCCTCTAAGCATCTCTGTCTTGTCTCCTAAGGCGGTCCTGCTCACATACCCCTGCACTCTCTCTGAAGCACTGAAACCACTCATTGCGCACATCTGCCGACTTCACTGTCCTCACAGACTCTCATCACGCACACCCCCAATCAACACATTTTCTTCACGGCGCACTCTCTCCATTGTCCGGCTCGGTCAAACCGCACAAGTGTGTAACAAACTCTCCCCCACTCAAATCTTGCACGCCCTCATGCAAGGTCTTCCACAAGCGCTACCAAGTCTTCGTTTTCACTTACTCCGGTCATCCACTAAGGCTTCTACCGATCTACTAAGCCTAGGGACGCTCGTGCTGAGATCCGAACGTAGCAACCATGCTATGCTCCACTCTAAAGCATCCCGAAAGTAATGCGTCCTTTTCGCATATACTTCCACTATCCTAGTAACACTCCTTTTTGCTATACTAGGCAGCAATGCCCTTACACAACAGATCTAGAAAAATCTTCTTCACCAGGCTTCTCTGCTTGCTCAACGATACCGCCCCACGCACCCCTGTGCAAGGCTCTTCACTGTGTCACCTCTTTGACCGTTTCCTCACAATAGCTAACTCGATCCATGTCTTCAACTAATACTCCACTGGTCACGGACGTCTAAAACTCCAATAGACTTGGTCTTACCAACCCCGCTCAGCTAAGGCCCCCGAGAATAATACGCCACCTCTTGCGCTTATTCTCACCTTCTAGCGTGCTTCCTCTGCCAATGTTCAGCAACGACATGCTAAGATCTAGAGATACACCCACACTCTTGGGTCCTCCTTATTGTAGTAGCTCCACCCTCCTGGGTGCCTTACCATCTTATACATACTGGAGCTGTACACCTCTTTAACAACCAAATTTCGAACATTCTATATCACGACATGTTCACCACTTCTCGTGGTCCCCCGTTGATCTCCCCTCTCTCTCGCAAAGATTCTACACCACACTAAGATCATAACTACTAGCCATCAACAAGTTTTCTTCAGAGAGACATCCTCTAACCTACGCCTCTCATGTGAAGCTCTGATGGTCTTGTTCTCATAGAGGGGGAAGGCATGTCCTTCTCCCCACTCAAGCCCAGGCCAATCCCAACTTCTATCTCAATTTCCTCCATTCCTCTTGAAGGACTTTAGAGCTTCTCCGCTCTCTTCAAGACTGTATAATTTTCTCCCAGGCTCCTCCTGAAATCCATTGTGCAGTCTATCATTTCAAAAGCTGACAGTAAGCCACCCCTCGCATGACTCTACTCAACTTCAGTTGTGCCTACCCTGTAGGCTATCTTCAAAGTTCAACAACTTGTCCATCTCAAACATGTTGATATCCACTATTAAAATGGTGAACTCTTTCATTTGTTCTCTTATAGAACCCCCTCGCGATTCTTCAAAGACTCACATATGCCATTCCGGCAAAATCTACAATAGGGATTAACTCATCCATCCCATCTTTTTAAGGATTCCTCCTACTATATCGACATGAAATTCAAAGCCTGTTCTTCATCATTGTTTGTCTCGATTCTCTATCAAAGCATAACATTCCCTTTAACTACAGGGTGTCGATCACCTCTCGATCCGCTGCCACCATGTGCTTTAGGAACTCACTCAACACTCAGATCCAAGTCCCTCCAAGACATCTCTGCTATTTCTTCTGGAGTAGTTCATACCTCCCCTCTAAAGGTTCTACATCCTAATAGCTTTCAATCCTTCTAACTTGACCTTCCAATGCTTTTAGAAGTGAAACTGCCTTTGATAATCACCCCAAACAAACATACTAATACGAACACCAACTCACGGCACTCCTTTTGCTCACCACTCACTTCTCCTGCCTCTCTAGGTCTACTGATGAGCTTAAAAGTCATCTATTTTTAGTCCATTTTTCTGTTCTATTTTCATCTAGAAATGAATAATTAATATACAGAAATATGAAGAAACTCACCAAATTGTTATTAGCAGGAAGAGAGAAAGAAAGAAAAATACAAAGAATAAGTGGAAGAAAAGTGCAATGAATGGCAGAGCGTGAATGAAAAGAATCGGCTGATTCATTGATGCAAATGGTTGACATACCAAATTTCGAGGTCGTGGACACACCAAAAGAATTAAAGGAATTGATGCAGAGCACGTAAAGTACGTGTGTCGCCACTGAAGGGTAATCAGGAGCTAAGAGAACGACGTCGCGACAGCATTCTGAGGTCGCGACAACAATTGATGTCGGATTTAGATGAGAGGTCGCACAACGTAAAACACCTTTTTAAGCTATGAGAGGCTGACCGATGAAGCACGGAATCCTTAAGTCGATGTCGCGACGTTGATTGATGTCGCGACATTGATGATGTCATCATTAAGAGGCCAAGTCACGATATCAAAAGACCGCTTGAAATCGCAAAGACGGACAATATGTCGCTGACAAGAGATTGATGTCGGCATCGTGAACCATCGATGAAAGCCGGCTGGAAATGAGTCGATGTCAATGATAAGAGGCCAAGTCACAACATCAAAGCCATCAAGTGAAGACTGCAAGCCGGAAGCTGATGTCGCGACATAAGATCGAAGTCGCGACATAGGACTCCGCCGCTTGAAGGTTGAAGTTTCAAAGTGAGGTCGCGCGACAAGATATCATGTCGTACATCGTGAACGATTTAGATCAAAGCCGCAGAGAGTAGCGATGTCGCTGACATCAATTCGATGTCATACAAATGTGGAGCGACCATTGAAGCTACGCTTAAGACGATGTCGCGATAGAGATGGATGTCGCGACATCCGAAGATCGCGAAGACTGCAGATGACTCGGTACGAGGTCACGACAAGATACACATGGCATCGTGAGAGGTGAATCGGTGACCACCTAAGATCGCTGAGAAGATGTCACGACAAGATATAGAGGTCGCGACATCATGAATGACCAAATCAAGGTAACATGAGTGTTGATGTCGCGACGTTGATTGATGTCGACATCGATGATGTCACGACAAGAAACCGTCGCGACTAACAAAGGACTGGGCCCGGTTACTCTAAAATCCACAGCGCCAGCTTCATCGGGATTAGGCCCAATTGAGGAACCCTATAAATACGCCAGCCTATCCAACTCATTCGCAGCCATGCCATGCACGAGAGGTCCGATAACTCGAAAGCCTATTTTCTTTATTTTTCTTTTTATTTTCTTTTTATTTTTTCTTTATTTTTCATTTTCGCCATTTTAGAATGCATTGTTTCGTATTTTCTTTTCTTTTCTTTTCGCTGTTTTGTTTGATCTAATGTTATCGCGGTCAAGCCGAATGCCAAAATCAATTTCTTTCGTTACTACCCGAACGTATGAATTTTTGTATACCGAAATTGATTATTCCAGCCTATTTGCAAATATTCTTATGGATCGCAGGAATGTCAGACGCGCGGATTCGTAATCGAGGGAATCAAATTCTTCCATTATGAACATGATAGTCGACTTATCTTTCCCGTAGATTGTTTACAGCAGCCTTGTTAATTTCGCCACGAATTTATTCGCTGTGGTTTTATTGTCCTGATCCAATACTCGCTCTTATACCCGCTAAGATTTCCGCGCTATCGCTTCCGATTTCAAGGAGGTCCTCTGAGCGACACGTGGAAGACATTCCCGAGAGTACACATTTCTTTTCAAGGTATACTAACTCGCTATTAGGGATCTTTTTGAGCTTTGTGCCCACGGATAAATCCTCTTCTCACTTGAAATCAAGAACGAAAGTTGAATGAGTTATCTATTTAAAACAAGCAAAGAGTTCAATTCAATCTCTGGAGCAGTGAGACTAATCCCGTGTTAGCCGCTAATCAAGGAAAAGGTCAGACCTATTCTAATTTCGAGGAGGAGCAATCCGGAAGTTGTATATCCCGCTTGACCGACCAACTTGGGGAGCTAAGGTTTACACCATAAAATGGGTATGAAGTATTGAAAAAGAAAAATATCCAGATAATAAGTCCTTTAAAAGTAGTTATCTAATTCCCCTCGTATTCGAGAGAATCAGTCATAAATTAGATAATGAAATGGAGGTGGAGAGATCCAAACGCACTACAACGCCTGGATGTATTTTGAAACCGGAATTAATCAAGAAATTTTATCGAGTAATTCATGTGAATCGAGAATTCACTATCATCAAGCTTACGATGCCCTTCCGAGATAACTATTCAAGATTCGGCTTTATGTAAATTCTTTATTCTTTAATCTTTTATTTTCCAAAAGATGTTGATAGTTCAGCGACTTCTCTTGTTCGCTTAATTTTCCAAAGACCTAATGCCGGATCCTACTATCATTTTGTGGTCCAAATAGTATGGAAATCGAAGTAGTCGGTAGTCGGGATGGTAAATTTTGAGATCTCCGTGATCGACATTGACTTAAATCCATTTATTACTTGTCTAATTGCACTTCATAATATCGCATCAAAACCAACTTTGAAAAAATGATTTAATAAGAGATTGGTGGTTTATATAGTATAATGTTAATAAGTTTTATGGCGCGTTGCTCAGATTAGACAATAGTCCTTTGGTAATAATCGTCATAATCTTGCATGCATAATTCACGATAAATGTGCAACACGTTTTGGTCTTAACAAGTTTTATGGCGCCGTTGCCGGGGATTAGACAATAGTCCTTTGGTAATAACGTCATAATCTTGCATACATAACTAATGCATAAATGTGCAACACGTTTTGGTCTTAACAAGTACGAAACAAGTGTTTGGGTGAAACTTCGATTACTATGTCACCTCTGATTTATAGGTCACCTCCATTATTCAATCTTTCAAGGAACTCTTTCCCCTACCCACACACTCCTACGAGCATCCCAGCTTTATCTCCTTTATCAAGCTAGGTCTCACGTGCAACCCTGCACCATAGGACCCCATACTTGGTTCCCATTTACATATCCGTCGACCAATCTTGTCATGAAGGCAATGCATAACTAATTTAGAAAGGAAATTAAACTTATAATTATATTAAAATTTATTATTATTCTTATTAGGGAAGATATCTTATTGAAAATTTGTTTACAAATATTTTATTTATAAAAAATTAGACAATTTTATTTAAAACAAATGAAACTTTGAAGGACCTTGATTAAAGACAACATTTTGAATTTTTATTAAAACAAATTTTAGATTCTTTATGAAAAAAAACAACTTTTTAGCTTTCTTTTATTAGAGAAATTTTTTAAAAAAAAAAAACATATTATGAACTTGTTTTATTAACCCAAAATTATTGAATTATTTTTTTATTAACACAAATTATAAAGCTATATGTTTAATTTTGTATACAACCAATTAATGTACATAAGAATGAATTTACAAGAATATATATAAAAATAAAATTAAATATCAATGAGGGAGGAAAAATGTGATCAAAATGTCCTACTTGTAATTTATAGTATTCTCGAGTCTTTGTTGAAATCCGGTCTTCCGCTTATCATTAATCCATACTCGATCTACAAAAGCATCAGGAGTGGACTCATGTAAAACAAAATAAGTCCAAAAGAGAAAAGACATCAAAGTAGTAGAAAAACAAACGATGGTAATTAAGTCATAATAATTTTTCAAGTCTAATAATAATAAGCTCAAAAGCAATATATAAACTTATCAAATTAATTTCATTCATGTTAATGGACCTTAAATTAATAAATAAATTCCCAAGCAAATATTCAATATGTGATTAACCTAAGTTTATAATCTTAAAGTAATACCAATATGTAAGTCCAATTTAATAATCCTACCAACACAAATTTCATACTAATTAATAAGTCCAATTTAATATTTAATGTCCCAAAATACAATAGGCACAACATGCAAAATCTAGGTCTATTGAACTATCTCATAATTCTAACTTAATTCAATATGCAAATCTAATATCTAGTCATTCTATACTAAATAAAAGTAAGTCCCCAAAATAACTTTGTATCAATTACCAACTCCAACTTAGGATATATTCAAGTGATGCAAAATCTATATTTTTCATAATTCAAGACCAATTTGACACATGAGAACCTAAAATTACATCCAAAATATCATAACTTTATAATTAACAACATAAAAGTATACCCAAAATATTTTAAGTTAAAAATGTTAGAACACAAAAATATGATTGAACCCAAATATCCTAAATTAATCCCAAATATAATAAAGTTAAAGAATACAAAATTCAAACTTATATCAAACAAACTTCACTAACCCCAAAATTTCATACCATCATGACCAAAATCTCCCATCAAAGTCCATAAAAGGAAACTCTATCGCACAAATATATACACATGTGAACTTTATGCCAATTAAGATGAAAGTTGTTAATTTTTAGGAGATTTAAAAAGAGAGAAGCAATGGAAGTCTAATGAAAAAAAAAGAGCAAAAAAAAAACACAAAAGTATTTGGCTTATGGGAAAGTTACAGTAAAAAGAGAGAATGCAGAAATAAGTGAGAAATAAGATGTGGGTCGCCACAATGGAGGATATCCATGGCATCACCGTCTCAGCTTCAAGAACGGTGAGGAGTGGTGGTGAACAAAAAAGGAAGAAAGAAAAATAAAGGGCAAAAAAGAAGAAGGAAAGAAACGGAAAATTTGAGTTTTTCTTTTGATGTTTACCTTATATTTGCTTGAGTTTGGAAGAAAATAAAGAGAAAATGAAGCCTGTGTCCCAATAGATTTGAAAGGAGAAGGAAGAAAAAATTATTGTTATGTATTTTTAGTTCGGATGAATAGTGATGGTTAGGATGGGAATATAGCATTTTTAGGATTTTTTTTTTTTTTTTTAGACATTATTCTGGATATTGTTCAATGATAGAACTTATTTTTATTGGAATTATTTTATTTTGGGATTATATGAACAGTAGCGCTTTTATTGGAGTATTAACCTCTAAAATTGAGAAAAATGATGATTTAGGATGCTTCTTATTTATCCTAAACATTAATTTGATAACGACCATTTAGTTTAAAAAAATGTTTGTCTTTGAGCCTTTTAGTTTTAAAGTGTGAAATATCCGTCATGCCATTAAAAACAAGTTTGGGAGAGTAACATAAAGTCCCAATGATTATGTTTTTCGTTAAAATGGCATATACAATACATAAAATAAAAATAGAATAATCATATTTTATTTGCTTAATTTTGTTGATTTTGACTATTTATTATTTGTTTGATATATAGTTTTTATTGTTTAAAATAAAAAGTAATAATTTGTGTATAAAATATAAGGACTTTTATATATAAAGTATTATTTTTTAAGAGAATATTAAAATATTATTGAAAATGTAAAAGTCCAACAAAAAATAAGATTGGAGAGAAAATGTAGAGTCTATAGACATCCCAAAACGAGATCCGCGATCATTCAAAGTAGAAACTGAAACCTAAACTAGGTCATCAATTGTGTTTAATTTCAAACCACCTTGAATAATAAATAAATAAAATTAATTTTTATAAAAACAAAAAATCATCCCCTTCTGCTAACAAATATATAAGCATTTACAAATAATTATAAGATTAAGAATATAAATATAAATAATTATAATAATAAATGTGATACCCTAAAATCTGAGGAGTCCGTTGATCATCCATCAATTCGCGAAATGTTTGTGAATATCGTGTAAGTCGATACTACACCGTTGTATCTCATTTACTGGGATCCAAAATTTAACAAAATCGGACAAAGCCTCCTTTGTATAGGGAGCTCTACCCAAAACTCAATATGTGCAATATACAATAACATGACCCTTCCGAGGCCCCATATAATATAATGACCGCACCGGGTCCATTTATGAGTACAAAATTGACCACTTCAAGTCCATTTATCCATATTCATACAAAACATGCAAGGCTATTTTAAAAATAGTCCATATGAGTTTAATTACAACTCTCTTACATAAAAGTACATGTCAAAACTAGTTTGTTCCAAAAATTTTACAAAATGAGTTATAAAAGTCATAAGTCGGTTTTCTTCACCCTTGCGACCCCGAATGAGAACTATCCACCAGCGTATATCCCGCACCTGAAATGTTTTCCCGTATAGGGTGAGCCACGCCTAGTAGAGTAATTCCTACAAAGGCTACTCTCACCTAAGTGCACATGCAATGTTCACATTCAACAATTCATTTTCACATCAACATTCCAAGTAAGAATATGCAAATTCCAAGTTGTAATTCTACATGTCATGCTATGAAATGAGATGAAACTCACTCGTTCATCATACCCCGAGTCTTCACCAACTCCCACCACACAATGCAATGTCAATGTGTAATAAAATCCGTCATTGATGAATTACATCCAATGATCACTTTGAAATAAAAGTCATGTGTTTATAAACCAAAACTTGTTGGATGTTACACCTCGAATGACTAGTTCATAAACAAAACCATATGTCTTTTTGGGTAGCAGATTTTGGAATCACACCGCCGACTCAGCAAGCCTATCTACACTTTTTGGACTTTCACCTTCGGGAGTGTATGAACCAGTAACTGAGTCTCTCACCTAAGGGAGTGCCTAGCCCTTCTTGCTATACCCGACACAAGTTTTCCATGTCATGCGATCATGCAACTCTGTTGAACTTGGTCCAACGATACCGAGCTACTTATCAATTACCAAATGTGGTGTTTGATTTCAACCATACACTCACACCCATGAAATGCAATGTACCCGTGCATATGCAATGTAATGTACCATTGCATGTCAATGTCATGTCTCATATGTAGTGAATGTCAAATGGACAACTTAAATCACACATTTCATCATGTATCATGGACAATCATATCATATGCAGAAAATCTCCAAATAAACAATCATCCTAATGTCAATATATTAATACACATATATCAACATTTTATCTAACAACAACAAACTGCTATGCCATTACATAATCAAGCAATAACACTCTTAATTCTCAAGGTCAATTGTAACATATAATCTACCCACAAAACAACCCACATAAAGTCCCTAGACAAACCATAAAACAGCCCCTTAAACAGCTCCCAAACAATCCCTTAAACAGGCCATAAAATTGGCCACAAAACAATCCCATATCAACCCTTAAACATACCATAAAACAGTTCCAAACAGCCCCTTAAACAGCTCTCAAACAATCTCTTAAACAGACCATAAAACCAGCCATAAACAGCCCCAAACAACCCCTTATACAACTCCTAAACAATCTCATAAATAGGTCATAAAACCGGCCATAAAAATGGCCCAAAAAAAGTCCCAGATCAGCCCCTAAACAGGCAATAAAACAATCCCAAATAGCCCCTTAAATAACTCTCAAACAGTCCTTTAAACAGGCCATAAAACCGGCCACAAACAGGCTAGAAAACGACCATAAAACCGTCCAAACAGTCCCTTAAACAAATCCTAAACAACCCCTAGAATATCCACGTAACAGCCCCCTTAAAATCAGCCCAAAAAGTAGAAGTAAAACCAAAGTAGGAAGAACCATACCTCTTAGAGTGTAGTAGAAAAGGTAGGAAGATTCAAGAACGTCTCCTAAGCCCAAAACCTTTGATTTCCCTAAATCTTCTCCTTTTGATCTTAAGTGAAATCCCTCGTTCTTGGTACGTATGCGTAGCCCTCATCGAGGGGATGAATTTTAGTTCGTGGCTCGACGGATTCAGAGAGATGAAACTCTGAAGATCGCCGAAAGAAGATTTGGGTTTTTTTTTTCTTTCTCTCCCTCTCTCTCCCACGTTCAAACCAGAAAAAAAAATTAAATTTTTTCTCAAAACATCTTATTTTTAACCCTATCCATAATTTCAAAGACTTGGCTCACGTCGCGCCACATGTCCACAACTTGTTTGGGTCCGTTTTTGTCCCGAAACGACTAATTCCGTCACAGTTTAAGTTCAAATTATTTTATATGAATTTTATTTAAATTTGTTTTCCAACTTTCAAAATTTTCTTAAACATTTCGATTTTGGGGTCACCCGTCACCTCAAAAAACATGAAAAATCTAACTATCTCTTAATCCGACTTAAATTCACTTCAGAATTAGATTTCAGAAGACGAATCCAATGACGACGCCCATTTCACATCCGAGATTTGGGGAATTTTCACGTTACAACCCGTACCGTAATGACAATTTATCATTTTGCCATTTTTCGAAAAAATTTCAAATTTACCCAGGTTTTACAATAAATTAATCACATATCAATATTTACAAATAAATAAACACTTTCTTTTAGCCAAAATCTGAAACCCTTGGCTTTTCCAAACTAACCAACAAGTCATCATAAAGAGAAACAATCCTATGAATTATCTATCTGACCATGAACTCACTATATGTTGAGTAGCAAAGACTCAATTGAGTTTGCTTTGATTCTTTATTTTAAAAATTTTCAAGTTTATTATAAAAAAGAAAAAGAAAACGGATACTAATACCCTGAGACAATAAATAATGTTTTGCTTTTAAACTAGTTATTACCATGATTTTGGAATAGAGAAGGATGGGAAGCAAGCCTAATATTCTTGGCTTAGAGCATCTCCGATAATAGATCTCTATTTTCAACTCCAAATTGATATCTTCTCTATATTTAGAGATGGTGGGCCCACATTTTAGAAACTCAACTCCAACAAGCAATCTCTATTTTCAATTACAAATCATTATTCATTCTTCAAACATTCATTTTTTTTTTAAATAAAAATATTTTAAAAATATGATATATGAAATACTTTTATTTTTATTTAAGTATAAATATAAAATCATATTAAATAAATATAATTATAATAAATAAAAATAGATAAAAAACCTAAAAATGTTTTTTAAACTAATAAATTATATTATAAAGCATAATATTACATTATAAAATAAAACAACATTAAAAAAGCTATATGATGAAATTACATTAAAATTATAACCAAATGATAAAAATAAAATATAAAAACTAATACGAAGGTAAATCACCTCTATAATTTCCACCATCATACTCATTAAAATGACTAAAATTATCATCATTAGGACTACTTGATCCACTTGCTTGGGATTTGATAGTCATTTTTTCAAAAGGTTTAGCAACAATGTTTCTTGTAGTTAATGTATTGGTTTAAGTAAATGATGTGTAAAACATCATATGATGTAATTTCTATGTTCTTTTTTTGAATTTGAAGTTGTATTTTTATTTTTAAGAAATTATTGCATTAATTAATTAAAATCTTAATGTTTTATTATCTAATTCCAATCAACATTAATCTTCATTTTCAATATAAATGAAAATAATAAAAATATATTAGTCCATATGTATAGTTCAAATTTAGAATCGTCAAATTTAAAAGCAAGCATAATATAAAGATATGTATCCCATGTTTGAGTGTCCTGAGGAACATACTCCTATTACATTGTAACAAAGTGTTTAGGTGTAAAAAAAAATTAAAAAAATAAATAAAAATGTATTATATCATTGTCAAAAATAATTTTAATAAAAAATTAAATTATTTTAAATTTATTGATTTTAAGAAAAAGTTATAAATTATTAAAATAAATTAATACTAAATGAGTATATATTAAACATCATTTTACTATATTGTATGAAAATAATTCAAAATTAATAAAATAATAAATAATAAAAATAAATATATCTTGAAATGTTGTAAAAATATTATTAAAATATGGATTAATTACATAATTTGTGTGTGAACTTTTCAATTTTTTCAATTTCGGTGCTTGAACTTCTTTCTTTTTTTTTCAATTACATGTGTCAAGTTTTAATTTGTTTCTAATATGGTGTTTTCGGCCGATTTAGGCTTACTTGGACTTCACTCAACAAAAATCGCTCAATGTGTGATGACATATATATATATATATATATATATATATATATATATATATATATATATATATATATATAATTACTAAAATGTAACCTATATACACTTGTTTGAATTAATTACCAATAAGCCCGAACTTAACTTTGATATTCTGAGACTTGAGATTCTCAAACTTGGAGATTTCTTGTAACACTCCAAATCCCGAGGGTCTTTTTTTTTCTTTTATATATATATATATATTTTCCATAGGCAACCTACAACAAGCTATATAATAACCTCATTCACGCATACTCACATGTTACTCAATTATCAAGCAAGATAATACACGCATTCTCTCATTCAAAAACTCCAAAGAATTAGTGCACTTTAGTGCAATGATCAACTCTTCAGAAGCTATGGCAATTCAAATGTCATCCATGTGATATGGTTAGATTCTAGACTCATAGAGCTTTCCATAGAGTCCAAGAATGACGGCAAACTGACCCTGCATAAAGAAGCTATGGTCAGTCCGGGGGTTTGAGTCGGCCGAGCTCATTCCCCGTCGAGCCTGGCCGTAAGAGCCCAGCCAAAGCAGGAGGTCAGCTCCGACCACACGGCTCATCCCTGCTGAGCTCGGCCACACACAGCTCATCCCTGCTGGAGCCCGGCCACACGCCCTCATCCCACCGAGCCCGGCCACACACGCCTCATCCCACTGAGCCCCGCCGCGTAAGAGGTCGCCCATCCCAAGAGAGCTCGGCCGTAAGAGGCCGCCCACCTCCAAGAGGTCAGCTCGCCGAAGAGCTCAACTCGCCCAAAGAGGTCACCAGCCGAAGAGCCTGGGCCTCTACCCAAAAGAGGTCAGCTCAGCCACAACTCATCCTCTCAGACCCTTCTGAGTAAAAAGGCCATAACTGGGTTGTGAGGTCCCACTGGGTGATTCAAAGCCTACGCTGCTTACTGATGGCTACACATACCAAAAGGAAACAAGGTCAAATTCCCTTTACTTCCCAACAAAAAATCAGTCTTAAAGTTCAGATAATACATAGGATCGAAACATAGAGACTTCCTATGGTTCAGACACAACCAAACATCCCCTCAAGGCAAGACACAGCCCTTACCAAATTGTATTAAACATATAATCTGAGTTTAATTACAGTTTATTTACATCACAAGTACAAATTTTGACAACAGCCTACGAAACAAAAACCTGGTTTCTACCCAGATATTTTACAAAAGAACAGAATAAGCCATCTTAAATCTTCCTCAACTAAGACCTCAATAGTGCCTTCTCTCGTGTACCCTGGTGACCGAAAATATTTTTCCCACAACTGGTGAACTATGCCCGCAGAGAAAGCTCTACAAATACTCCCCACCTAAGTGCACATGCAATGACATAATCTACAAATCGATGTTCACACACATTCATATAAAATATGTATATCTCTATATGAATGTTCATCATGCCCAGCCCTCATCGACTCATACATGCAATTTGTCATGTATGAACTAGTTTCCAAAACAAAAAGTTTTTTGTTTTTGAAACCCACTGTTAACCCTCTGATATCGATAACCTCCGAATATTTGCACTTGACAACCCTCCGAATAGTAAACCATTGGACAACCTCCGAGTATCGAACCACTGGACCATCTCCGAGAACCCCTTTATTGACAACCCTCCGATTGAGTCTACTGGACAAACCTCCGATATAATTTATTAGATAACCCTCCGAATCATCAAGTATCGGACAACCCTTCCTCATCACTCCATTTTATTCATGCACTCACACCCGATTCACGCGATGACCCTGCACATGCAATGATAATGCTCAATGCATAATATCTCATGTTACATGCACAGATCCACATGCAACACTCATAATATATGCTTCACACTACATCACGCTAATATATAACAAGCATGCATATATTAACATCATTTTCTCACACACCGCATGTTATTCAAATAAGCAATAATACACAAAAACTGGATTTAATCTCCAAAACTTAGAAAACAAAGAGGTACATAACACAACTCAAGATCATCCCGCTCAACCCAAACCATAAAGACAACAATCAAGCCTGAACCTGTAGTTCAAACTGGCTACGCACCCGTAAACCGATCCTAACTAACAACATTTCTATCGAAATTATTCTTTAAACCAACCCACTACCTGGCTAACCTCATGACCATTTCATGGCTCTAAACAAAGACTAAATCCGGGCCAGAGAGAACCTCCCTACCTCTCGGGCGCATCCGTCTCACCGTTGCAACTTTGTTTGTTAATCGTAGAACCGCCGGTCTCTTCCTTTCTGTCTTTCTCTCTTTCTTTTTCTTTTTCTTTTTTCTCTTTTCTTCTCCCCTTTCCCAACAAATAGCTTTAGGTGGAGAATACTTACCTAGGTGTAGAACACCTCTTCCTTCTCTCCTCATGACACATAGCATTCCACATGTCATTCATGCCCACTCCTCCCACCATTAATTATCCTCTCATGCAAGATAGAAGTGTGACACTTGGCTTCCACCCAAGTGCCAAGTGTCCTCTTCTCAGCTGCCACATGGCATGCATCTTCATGCCACGTGTCACCCTCTCATTCGCACGTTTGTCTCGAAATACGTGCAATTCCGACCTTCTTAGAATTCGACGAAATTTGACTATGTACTTAGATTTCGCGAGACGAACTCAACGGTATGTCCCGCGTCGTCATCTGAGATCTAGGGAAATTTCCAGGTTTGCAACCCGTGTCTATCGTTTTACTTTATCCGGGGTCTCACATTTCTTCTTAACAATAGCCTTGGCGAAGACGACTACCATGGACGCTCTTCTAATACTATGAGCATCAGCAAGATAAAACCTGAAATAAATATCTTTGCACATGCCTTTGAATTGAGAGGTAATTTTCATCCGACAAATTTTTTTTCTTTCCTTTGAAACTTTTGTATTCTCTTCTTTATTTCATTTGCTTTTGTTTTATAAATATTTTATTTACAGCAAATGTAAATAATTTTCTATGTGTTCTTTATGTGATTTCTTGTATGATTTTCATTAGGGAACATTGTTTGATTTTTTTTTCTTTTTTTGATAAAACTAGGAGTAAACTAGGGGTAACCCGAGGCCTATACAAAAGAGAGGAAAGGCCAAAAATAAACTGCCCCCATAAAAAAACTAGCTCCTAGCAGTATCCATGTACAAGCACAAAAGAGATCTAACTACAACAATATCCACCTTTGGAGATAACCCAACCCAGGAACATAAGGATTTAAAAATTGATAACTTTAATATATATTTTTCGTGATCTCGCTTTGGGTTTAGCTGTTTGATTTGGGGTTTAGGCAATTGTTTTGGGTTTCTCTGGATTTGAGGCCGTTTTTGGGTTGTATATCGTTTTGAATATTGTGTCTTGATTCTTGACCTTTATTCCATAGGCTTTGTTTATGAGCACTGGATTTTAATCTGTTAGTTCTTTAGGATTATGGGTAATTGTTAATTGATTTAGATCTTGGGTGGTGCTAATATTTTAATTGGATTTTAGGTTTTGGTAATTTAATCTTTTGATTTAACAATTTGATTTGATTTTGAGCTTTGATTATATTAATTAAGGCCTTGTTGACATGGGTTTGGGTTTGTCTTTTTTAATATAGTATTCGCACATGTCCTTTTGGTTTAAGTTTTAATGTTTTCTTTTGGTATGACAATAAATTAATTTGGGGTCAAGTTTGTCTGTACTTGAACAAGATTAAGTACTACTTAGTAAATCAACACAATAATTCTTAATAACTTTTTAAATTAATTTAAATCACAAAATAAATTAAATAAATTTGCTAAAAATAACTTAATAGTATAACTTAAGGTTAAAACCAATTTTAAGTAATAACTAAATCAATGATTATGTGCTTTTATTCATCGTGTTTTGTAGTTCTTTTTTCTGTTGTGATCATTACATTTGTATGTATTTTTTTTGTTGTTTATTGTTTTATATAATTTTGAGAATATATTTGCAAAATCCTAAGCAAAAGGAAGTGATTTATTTATTTATTTATTTCAGTGTGGAAAATGGCAAGCATGTGCTAGATATTTGTTATGGTGGCATTTTCATTATTGGCCATGGTCCAATGAGTTATGTGGGGGGTTATAAGTTTACTATAGAAGTAGACTTCAACACATTCCTACCTAGTGATTTACAAAAGCATCTACACAATATAGTGAGAAATATCTTAGTAGAACATGTCCGCTTTAGGAAGCATAAAAAAAATTTGGCACATGGGTTAATGTTGTTTTTTGAGGAGACATATGCTATTTTTCTAGAAATACTCAAAAAAGAGAAAATAATTGAAATATATTTAGAGCATAATGTTGAAGAAGAGACAGAAAGTGATATTGAAAATATTATCACTAGCCAAGAGAATGAGCAAGAAAAATATTATACTTCAAGAAGTGATGAAAATGAAGATTTTATAGTTGATTGTCAGTTAAAATCTGATGAGGATGATGAGGAGTTGCAGTTTGCAAGGCAAGCTATAATGAATTCTAGGAAGAAAGAAAAGATCTTTTGATGTGAATAATTCTCAATATGTTAATGAATGTGAAGCTAATAATCAAATTGAAAGTGTTGGTCAAGGTAGATTTGCTTCAAGATTATATTCTCATTTGCCAAAAGAAAATGAAGGTGGAATTGACAACTTAGATGAATGTATAGAAAGTGATGATTCTACTTGGAGTTATGCAAGTACCAATGGCTTTGATGATGACCACACTATAAATAGAAAGAGCATATTTCTTGCTTATGATCTAAAAGCAGAAAAGGCTGCATTTTGTTTGGGTATGACATTTTGAGGGATGACTCAGTTCAAAGAAGTTGTAACAAGGTATTCAATACAAGAACAAAGAGCTGTCAAATTTGTAAGAAATACAAAGGGGGGAACTCAAGTTCATTGTGCAAGGAAGAATTAATTTTTATGGACAATTTATGCGTCAAGAGACAATGCTACAAAACATTTTCAAGTAAAGACATTTGTGAATGAGTATAACTGCCTAGTTACTTGCAAAAATAAAAGGGTGACAGCTAAATGGTTGGCGGCTAACTATTTGCACAAGTATAAGTGCATTCATGCAATGACATTACTGGATTTACAGAGTTTAATAAATACTGGCTTGAAGGTTGACATGATTTTAACACAAATTAGAAGGGTAAAGTTATTAATTGTTGAGAAATTGCAAGGAGATTTAGAAGAGTAAAATGAGACACTTTGAGACTACTGTTGACCAATTTTCCAACACAGCTACCAAAGACTAACTAAAGTCCCCGGCAACGGCACTAAAAACTCGTTGACCAATTTTTCGACACAGCTATCAAAGACTAACTAAAGTCCTCGACAACGGCGTCAAAAACTTGTTGACCAATTTTCCGACACGACTACCAAAGACTAACTAAAGTCCTCGGCAACGACGCCAAAAACTTGTTGAACCAAATGATGTATTATATATGAAAATTTGGCCAAGGAAGTGAATGTGGTGAATACACAAAAAACTGATTTTAAAAAAAGTAAGCGTACTCAAAAACTGAAATGAAAAGTATTACCAACACTCATTCCCTTTCCGCAAGTGCACGAGTCATACGAGTAATAAAGTGGACTCTAGAAGTTAGGATATCATACTGTTAAGACCAACATATATGATGATGAGTGTGTTATGTGTGCCAAATTTTTGACATTGTTACCAAGAACTAAATCAGTCCCCGGCAACGGCGCCAAAAACTTGTTAAGACCGAAGATATAGAATATGTGTCTGCCTTATATAAAAAGACTTCATTTGAAAATTTGTTTTGGTCTTAGATCACTACAAGTGCACGGGTCGTACAAGTAATAAAAGTGGATTTAAGTCCAGATATTGTTCCCACAAGGATTAATGAAAAATCTAAAAATCAACTACCTCATCTACTCAAGATCCTCACAATTTGAACTCCAAAGTTTTGAAATTATTTGTCTTAGACTAAGGAGCGAGACTAATTAAAATTCTATAACTATATATATAGAACTCAAAATAATTTGGATTAAAAAGTTTACCAGGTAAAGTGAACACTAGGAAATAGTTCAATGTACAATTATCAATATCTGCATAATTCTATAACATGGTTCAGCCACCAGTTTGAAATCTGAACTTGTTAAAGATGCAAGGTAGTATAGTTTGGATTTCTCCACACACTATACATCTCACTAATTAGATATTCATGTTCATTTCAGACACATGAATCTAATCAGTTACTTGTAAAATATAATCCTCTTTCTAAGATCTGTGTATTTTTCCTTCTCGGTACTTCACACACAAATCTTAGGACTTAAGTATTCTTGCCCCTATAGACAGGATAATGCAAGCCTTTCCCAATTTAATTGGCATCTCATCCATCGAATCTGATAAAATTCTCTATCTCCTTGATTAGATATCTTCTAACACGGGATCAAGATCATTTCATCAGAAAAAGGAGAAACCTCTAATCAACTAAATTGATATATCATACAACTAATCCTCACACCTTGAGTAAGTCAGTGATTTATCCAAGTAGTCCTTTAGAGTTCATTAGTTCCTTAATACTAGTCTAACATACCCCCAAGTAACTGCTCCATACTCTTAGGATTTCCATCTTTGTGTCACTCAAAGGGCCTCTTGAACTTATAAGATACAACTCTATCCGGGTACACGCTTACTAATATTCCGAACACTATCAGACAACACTAATTAAATAAATTCAACATTTCTTAATCAATCACATGTTTCTTCAAATTGTGCAGGAAACAATAATTAACATCGATCAATTCCTAAATAGGAGCCCAGTCTTTCAAAACTGGATCGCAAGTAACACTAACTAACTAATCAGATAAATTCATTGAGATTGCAAACCAATTGAAATAAATGAACTCCAAAAAAATTTCAAATTCCATTCAAATCAAACAATAATGAAAACTAAAATTGTACAGTGAATCCAGCTCAAAACTTCTCTCTAGTTCACTTCTCAATCCCAAGAATAACTAACTAAAATGCTAAACTAAAAACTAAATTGATGAAAAGAAAAATAATATACAAAAGAGTTTCCAGCTACCCAGAAGTTCTAGGTTCGACGAAAGCTGCGCACAGTGCCCTAGATTCTTCTATTTATTGATTTTTAAATGATGGGCCGCACTTCAAGGCTGAAATTATGGATCCCCAAAAATCTAGCTCAGTTGGTTGCTTTGTCGCGACATTGAAAATTAGGTCACGACATAGTTGTCATCATTGTTCTCTAGCTTTTGTCGTGGCTTGCAGTTTTCTGTTGCGACATAATTTTGTGCCTTTTTTTTTAATTATTTTGCAATAGACTTTGATAATGTCGCGACATAGTTATGTTGAAGCAGTCTTGTAATTGTCACGACATGAGTGTCTTGTGTTGTGAAATTTCTTGGATGCCTTTGCAGCTTTAATATTCGAATAATATGTCACGATAGAACTTCTCTCCCTTCAGCTTTGTTTTATGTCACGACATAAATTACTTCTTTTGTTCATACTATGTCGCGATAGTCTTCTGTTCTCTTCTTCTTTGTCACGACATAAATTACTGTGTTGCGACATTATTTCTGTGGTTATTCTCAACCTTTGTCGCAACAGAATTTCTCACAATTGCATGTTGTTGTTGTCGCGACATAAAACCTCTATGTCGCAACATATTCTTATTGTCTTGCATTGTTGAATCTGAACTCTATGTCGTGACAGACTTTGAAAATGTTGCGACATATTTCCTTCCTTGATCTTTGTCACTAGCTGAATTGTTTGTTGCAATATTGAAGTCTTTGTCGTGACAAAGTTGTCTTGACTTGTCTCATTGCTCTTCCATTTTCTATCGCGACATAATTTTCTTTTGTCGCGACAGAAATCTTTCACTCTGCAACTCTTTATGTCGCAACATAAATTTGATTGTTGAAACAAAGCTCTATTGTCATTTACCTAATCATTGTCGCGACAGAACAAAATAATATTGCAACATTCTTCTTCAACAACTTCTCAATCAATGTCGCGACATAATTTTCCATTGTCTTGAGAAAGTTTCAAATGTCACATTCTTTCACTGTATCGAGTTTAATTTTCCATTCTTGTCATGACATAGCATTGCTTGTTGCGACATAGCTTTTATTGGTTCTATTGAGATTATGTCAAGTTCAAATTCATAAGTGATATTTCGTTTCCTTTAGCCAATTTTTCTCGCTTCTGCTGTAATTGTTTTCATGATTCAAAACCCGCAAACACAAAGTCGGGACATTCCAGTTTAGCATTCAAATGAATCACAAACTTCTTAAAAATATGCCGTAAAAATGGATTAAAATAGATGAGTTTAGGACTCATCATTCCCCTAAACTTAAGGTTTTGCTTATCCCCAAGCAAAGAAAAGGAAATTTTGTTTGTCCTCAAACAATTTAGCTTTTATTTTTAAGGACATTTTACTGTTTTACCCAAGACATCTTTTCTCTTGAATCCACAATTTGGCAAGAAAAATAAGTTAGTCGTAAAATTATTTTTAAACATGTTTCCAATCTAGAACCAGGAAGATTTCAATTAAGTTCACTAAACAACCAAATAATTTCTATGGTGTAAACAATTCAATTATTCAACCCTGATTTGTGAGTGTGTGATAGTCTTCTCTCTTCTTCCTTGACAGATTAGTTAATCTTCTGGGATAATATTCAGATAAAATACTTCTCCTTTATTCTTTTAAGTCACATATGCTTGTTTGACATATTAATCTCCACTAATGTAGGAGTGGACCCTACCCGATCCACGGGTCAGCGCAACTCACTATTAATAGAAAGATTAGATTGATTTTCGAGCTTTGGAAAGTCCGTCCCTAGTGAGGAACGGTTTTGCTTTAGAGTCGCCACTTACTTTTAATTTTATTTTATAAAGGGGAAAAATAATTAAGAACAAAAAAACCCCAATGAAAAAAGCGGTCTACGAAAACTAGATTCTGGGTCCGAGGATCAGGTTACCTATCGGGAAGGTACCTCATATGAGGTAGCACCCCTCTAGGCCAGGAACTCAATCTCTACTAGTAAATTGGGTATGTGGGATCATATGGGTCAAAGATCAATCGATCACTCAGGCTAAACAGATGACCCAAATCACACCAACCTACTAAGTATCTAACATGCATAAACACTCAACCAAACAAAAGAATGGGTGCTGCACCGTGGTTCTAGCTGCTACCGCATAAGAGGTCAGTCAACAAGCTCAAATGCACCACAAACATCAAAGTCCAAACACCATGTACTCATATAAATGCAAATACCAAAGCCCAAGCACGTACCTGTGGTTCCTAGCCATGCACTGCAGATATGGTTATTTAATAAGCACAAGCACACAGCATGCATCCATGATCAAGTAACCAAAGTTCGTGTTCAAAATGGAAGTGAATGGAAAATGAAGGGATTCAGATGTTTGTTTCTTTCCACACTCTCCAAATGACAATTCACTCAACCGCGAATCACTCAATTCACAATCAAACTCACTCTAACCCTAAGTGTCCTAACTCCAGCTGATTCTAATCTGCTAGGCTCACTTTAGATTCCAAATATGGCCCAAAAATGCATTAGTGCAAACAGGCTTGAGCCTCAAGGGATTTGGGCTTGAAAAGTGCTAAAATAGGGGGGATGCCCATAAGCTGTCCTGCACAACCAGTCCAACTGGTTCTCAACCGGTCCAACCGATTGAGACAAATTCTCAAATTTCACCAAAATATGCAATTATGAATAAGGAATCTAACAAAATAAATTATGCATGATTCTGAGCTCGTATGAGTGAGAATCAACTGAAACAAGCCAAGATGCCCTAACTGCTATCCCTGGAAAAAAAAAACCTAATGAATTGGCTTATCTAGTTCCCTAACCAGCTAATCCAGTTGAGAAAAAATCTCAAATTTTTTCATAACATTCCTCAAAAGTAAGGAACCCAAAAAAAGCAACGGTGTATGATTCTGACTCCGAATGAGTGAGAACCGATCCAAACAAGGCAAAGTGCCCTAACTGCTGTTCCATAAAACATAACCTAATGAACCGGCTGATCCGATTTCTCAACTAGTTGAGCCGATTGAGAGCAGTTCTCAAAATTTGTCAAAACTTTCCTCACATAGTAACAAATCCCACAAAACAAAGGGTGTACAGTTCTAACTCTGAACGAGTGAGAATTGACACAAAAGATGCTGAGTGCCCTAACTACTATTCCGGAAAACATAACTTAATGAACCGACTGATCCAGTTTCCCAAATGGTTCAGACGGTTGAGAGCAGTTCTCAAAATTTGTCAAAATCTTCCTCATAAAGTCAAAAATCCAACAAAACAAACGGAGTACAATTCGGACTCCGAATGACTAAGAACTAACACAAACGATGCCTAGTGCTCTAAAACGAGGCTGCAAACATCAAAGGCAAAGACAAGCGTGCAAAGAAAAAATGTGGGAGAAGCATACAATGCCACACCCACAGGATTCACTGGGCTACCCCCCGCCCGCCCCCCCCATTTTCCTCTTCAAAAAACCGTGCATCCACTCCTTCAAATCTATAGGAAATCATCTTCAAAATGAGAGAGACCGCACCCACCCGGATATAGAGTCTCTTTCTTTTTCTTTCTTTCTCCTCTCTTCTTTTCCTTCAATTTTTTTCTTCTCCTTCACGTTTTTTTATCTTCTTTTTTATTTCTTTTCTCTTTGAACTCACTCCATTATGTGCACCTTCAATCCCGGGAACTCCCCCAATCAGTCTCGGACTTCCCCAGCTCCATAAACACTCATCTATTCCCAAGGTCCATAGTCACATCGACTTCTCTTCCCAACCACCAAGTATCCAAGCCACCCAAGGTGGGTTGCAAGAAACCCATAACATGGCCCAAAATTGGACCCAACCCATGCCTAGGACTGATCTAGGGCTTATGGGCCCGAACCAAGTAGGATTTGGGCCCCAAAATCAACAAAAACAATGCTCCACGCAAGCTAACTTGACGAACCGACTGTAAAGTTCCCAACTGGTCAATCTGATTGAGAAAAAATCTGAAATTTTGATAGAATGTTCCTTGAAGAGTATGAATGAAAAAAGAAACAAGGTATGATTTCAGTTCGACGCAGGAGATAGCGACCAAAACAAGCTCGGGTGCTTCGAATTTGAACCTGCTCGAATAATGAACTTCAACCGAAATTCGTTGTACTGATTTAGCCGGTTTCCAACCGGTCGATTTGGTTGATAACAAATTCTCAATTTTTTCAAAGAATTCTTCAATGAGTAGGGAATCCAACAAAAGAAACGGTGCATGATTTTGAGTTCGGATGAGGGAAATATGATAGAAACAAGCCTAAGTGCTCCGAATTCGACATACTCCAATAAACTTCAATTGAGTTAAAACCTTGGGGGGCCCCACTTGCTTCCTATGGCACGATGCCAATAACTAAAAAAAAGAAGCCATGATGACACTCCGAAGTGAACTACATACGCACTCAATGGACCATATACAAGCCCACTCGAGGCTCGAAGACCGACTAACCCTAAAATGGCCCTAATGGTGCTATATGAGAGCGATGGGTGAGTGTGGCACCCATAGGATAAATGCAAGTGTTGAGGGACAAAATTAAGGGTCTACAAATATGCCCCTCTTAAGTAGAGTGAATGAACGAGTGAATCGTGGGTGCGAAGTACAAGCGATGAAAGAGTGAAATGAACTCCAGTGAAGAACCCAGATGACCAACATTTTCGTCCCCTTACCCAATACCAAAGGCTAACGGAACTGAGTCGCCACGACTGAAGGACTAAGAGAAACCCAAGCATGATGCCTGGGAAAATGAGTAATCGGGACATGATGCCGGAAAAGATAAGAGAAAGCCGAACGCGATGCCGAAAAAGATAAGCGATGCTCGGACACAATGTCGAGGAAGATGAGGAAACTGCATACAATGCCAAAAGATAATGAAAGCCTGGGCCACGTCAAAATATAAGTGGGATGCTCGCATTACGATAAATGAAAATATAATGAAAGCAGAACGCGATGCCGAAAAAGATAAGCGATGCTCAGACACGATGCCAAGGAAGATGAGGAAAAAGCCGGACGCGATGCCGAAAAAGATAAGCGATCTCGGACACGATGCCGAGGAAGATGAGGAAAATCCAGACACAATGCCAAAAAAAAGATAATGAAATCCAGACGCGATGCCAAAAAAGATAAGCAATGCTCGAACACAATGCCAAAAAAGATAATGAAAGACGGACGCTCGGACACGATGCCAAAAAAGATAAACGATGCTCGGACACGATGCCGAGGAAGATGAGGAAAATCCAGACATGATGCCGAAAAAGATAATAAAATTCGGGCATGATGCTGGAGAACCCGAAATAAAAAAGGATCGAATCCAGGCACGATGTCGGAGAACCCGAAACAAAAGAAAGGGATCGAATCTGGGCACGATGCCGGAGAACACGAAACAAAAGGAAGGGATCGAATCTGGGCGCAATGCTAGAGAACTCGAATCAAAACAAAGGGATCAAATCCGGGCGAGATGTCGAAGAACCCGAAACAAAAGGAAGGGATCGAATCCAAGCGCGAATCCAAAGAACCCGAAACAAAAAATAGGGATCAAATCCGAGCGCGATGTCGGAGAACCCGAAACAAAGCAAAGGGATCGAATCTAGCACGATGCCGGAGAACCTAAATCAAACCAAAGAGATCAAATAAGAGCGCGATGTCGGAGAACCTGAAACAAAATAAAGGGATCGAATTCGGGCGCGATGCTAGAGAATTTGAAACAAAAGGAAGGGATCGAATTTGGGCGCGATGCTAGAGAACCCGAATCAAAACAAAGGGATCGAACGTGTCCAAAGGTGCAAAGAAAGGGCTATGCCCTAGTCTAAGGCATCAACACCATGTCAGAAACCCACCACTGCACATGTGCCGTGTCACAAGCTTCAGCCATAAACATTCATTCCCGAGGAAAGTCTCTCACTAATCCATAACATCCAATATCCACCAACAATCGATAGGGTATGCCCGTATATAAGATCCAAGGTCAAATATCTCGGCGAAAACCCTAAAATATATCATCACTAAAAACCCAATTGCCCGTGAGCGAACAGACAATGAATGTGAGAATGCCCCAAAGATGTACATCCGGGTCAATGAATACCGTGAATCTAATCCCCAGTCAGCTCTCAAAAGCGCTCTATTTTATGAAGAAACCAAGCTGAATACGGGGATTACTCAAACTCTGATGCCCAAAACATCTTTACGCGAAACAAACTACCTGTGTACATGTGTAAGAGCCAAAACCAGCATGAAAGGATGGGGGTATGCCCCAGTGTGAACTTGTCAAAGCATCGCTTGGGGCTCCATCACCGCCCCACCCCTTCATCATCTATCTGATCATGGATCCGAGGCAAGCAACCTAATGGACAGTAATATAAAATCTCGGAGTATTCCCCAAGAACAGAGACCTATCGACATTTCGTACTCAATCAATAGACGGAACCTGTCCATATAAAATGTGTCGAAGCAAACACAAGATCTCATGGCCTCAAGGTGGTCTTACGACTCGGACCGTAATGTAGGCCAAGGGTGAAAGGTGAATGAAATGATAAACAGTCTAAAAATCCACATACGCTAAACCTTATGCGCAATGCTAAATGTCGGAGAATCATGTGAGCAAAGCAACTCGACCAGCACATAAGTGAATAATGCCATGCAACAGGTGATGTACACCAAAAGACACGTCGTTCATGAAGCGAGACGACAATTGATGAGGATAGAAGAAAATGAAAAGGGATGTAGAAGAAAGTAGGGAAACAAGGTGGGATACAAGTGTAGCAATGTGTGATAATGACAAACCACTCATCCCGAGGATGCCAAATCGAGGCAAGTCACCATAAGATGGGAATGGTGATATGGATAATGACCCAGGGGACCTAGTGCAAAGGAAACCCAAACCTCACTCCCAATGTGTCTCCCGGATCCATGGAGAAAAGGAGCCCCCAACTCAGGTCTATAAAAGGTATGTATGCAAGGCTGAATGAAACAAAAAGACCATAATAAACCGCGTGAGGCTCAAAGGGCTAGCAATAGGATATCTACTAAAGTGATGGCCACCCATCCTCTGACCATGATCTCACGCATAAAACTTCTTCAACTAATCCACGTTGACTGGCTTCGTGAACTGGTTTCCGTCTAGGTCCGTGCCAGTCAAGCCTCCTCTGGTCAAACTCGAACAACATACGGCTCCACTCCAAGCCTGGGCGAAACTTGCCTGTGGTCACCGATCAATCCCTAGACTTTCAAGACTAGGTCGCCTTTTTGAAACCTCCTAGGCTTGACCCTTTTTCTGAATGCACGGGTCATCTTCCTTGATAGGCCGTAACATGATCCGCTACCTCAATCTCCCTCTCATCCAAAAGACCGATCATAACGACCGGGGTCCACTCTAAGACGGATATCTACTACTCTAGTGCTATTCTCAAAGATCTCATCTCAATCTCAACAAGTAGCACTGCCTCCATACCATACACCAAAAAATACGAGGTAGCTTCCATAGAGGTACGAAAAGATGTACGATAAGCCCACAACGCGAAAGGGAACTTCTTTGACCAATCCCGAGAAGTCTCGACCATCTTTCTCAAAATCCTCTTGATATTCTTATTCACTACCAACTCGCCCATTAGTCTATGGCCAGATGAAGACCCATCCGTGGATGCTAAATTCAATACTCCTGAATCAACGTGTCCACCTCGCCCCTGAAATGCACCCCTCTATCAGAAATCAGCTCGTGAGGGACCCCATATCGACAGATAATGTGAGATCTGATGAATTTGGCCACCCTGGCCATTGTCAATCTAACATAGGAAGCAACTTCCACCCACTTGGTGAAATAGTCAATGGCAACTAAAATGTACTCCTACCCATTGGAAGACTTGGGCGAGATCTTCCCAATAATATCAATACCCCATACTGAAAATGGCTAAGTGATACGAGTGTACGAAAACTCATAAGGCGGCATGTATCAAGTCTCCGTCCATCCGACACTCGCATATCTCTACAACTGAAACAATCCGCTCCATGGTCAACCAAAAGTAGCTGGGCCCTCATGGATTTTACGTGTTAGCATATGACCTCCCATGTGTGGGCCGTAGACTCGTACATGAACCTCTCTCATCACCTGATCTACAAGAGGTACGCCTATTACATAATAACAATATGCCATCTAAGATCTCCTATACAGATCCCATAAACAACAACTGGGTCGCTAAATGTCTCAATGTTTCCTTTTATCCTTAGCCGAGGTCGACTCTAGGTAAGCACCATGAGCAAACCGATAACATCGTGGTACCAAGGTAGCCTGCCGATCCTCAATATCTCCACTAAACACAATAAGCTGTTTGCACCTATCTCGATCAACAATATCACAAATACTCCCGCTAGAAACTCAATTACATAAGCCAAGGTGGCTAACGCATCAACAAACTGATTCTCTGCTCTGAGCAGATGTATATATCTCAACTCATCAAACCTATCAACTAACAAATCCAAGTAAGCATGGTAGGGCTTCATCTTCTCATCTCGAGTCCTCCAAATACCCCGAGTCTGCTGAATAACCAAGTTAGAATCCCCGTGGATCTCTAACTGTCTAACTCTAAGATCAAGTGCAGTCTCTAGGCCTGTAATGCAAGCCTCATATTCAACTATATTATTCGTCAACCGATGATGATCAGAGAATGTCAACCAGATTGATATGGGAATATGATCACCCTAAGGTGATATTAATAAGACACCAATGCCAAACCCTGACTGATTGGTAGCACCATCAAAGTACAACCGCCATCCTTGATATTGGTCATAGAAACAAACTACTCATCAAGGAAATCATCATCAATCATCACATTCATCATTGTGCAGTTAACTTATGATCTCGCAAATAACGCTTTCCCTTTATTGATTTCTGTGTGACATACTGAATATCAAACTCTGTCAGAAGTACTAACCATCTCATGAGCCTACCGATCAGAACATGCCTATCAAATAGATACCTCAACGGATCCAATCGTGAGACCAAAAGTATGGAATAATTAAGCATAATGTCTCACTTTAGTGGCCCAAACGACGCCAAACAAAGGCGCTAATCATACGTATCTCGTGACCATTCTATTATTCTCTTACTAAGATAATAGATGGCTCGCTCCTTCCCTAAATCATCGAGCTGAGCTAGCATGCATCCTAAGGCCATGTCTGAAACTGACAAATACAGAAGCAAAGGGTGCCCTGGTATAGGAGGCACTAAAACTGGAGGAGAAATGAGACACTCCTTAATCTTCTCAAAAGCACGCTGGCAATCATCATTCCAAACTATAGGCCGGTTCTTCCTCAAAAGAAGGAAGATAGGCTCACATGTCTGTCAGTTTAGCAATGAAACGACTGATATACTATCATCTACCTAGAAAGCCTCTTATCTCTCTCTCAATCCTCAGGGAAGGCATGTCAAGTATGGCTCTGATCTTTTCAGGATCAACCTCTATACCTCGCTCACTAACAATGTGTCCCAGCAATTTCTCATAAGTTACCCCAAAGGTGCACTTCTTGGGGTTTAACCTCACCAAACGCTCTCATCTCTAAAGAACCTCTATAAGGTCAAAGTAAGGATTCGCCTGCCCCTGTGACTTCACTATCATGTCGTCCACATATACCTCAACATCTGTGTGCATCATGTCATGGAACAAAGTAGTTGCAGCTCTCTAATAAGTGGCTCTTGCATTCTTCAACCCAAATGGCATAACCCGGTAGCAGTAAGTACCCCACTTAGTAATGAAAGAAGTCTTCTCCATATCCTCTAAAGCCATCATAATCTAATTATACTCAGAAAATCCATTCATGAAAGACAACATCGAATGTCCTGTAGTGTTGTCAACCAACATATCAATGTGGGAGTGGAATACATCCTTCGATCGGAATAATCAGATCATGAAAGTCTACACAAACTCTAACCTTGCCATCCTTTTTGGGAACAGGGACAACATTAGCCAACCACTCAGGAGACTCAACCATCGACAAGAAGCCAACACTAAGTTGCTTCTAAATTTCTTCCTTAACCTCCATCAAGGGTGTAGTCTCCTCAATTTCTGCTTAACTGGCCTAGCATATGGTAGAATGGGCAGGTGATGTTGCACTATAGAAGAGTCAAGGCCTGGCATGTCCTCATATGACAATGCAAATACATCCAAGTATGACCTGAGCAGATCAATCAATCTACTCCTCTCATCAGGAGATAGGGAAGAGCTAACCTAATCTCCCTGTACTGATCTGGTGTCCCAAAATCTATCAACTCGTATACCGCATCGGGTGTAACTTTCCCCGCCCTCTCGTGATCAAAATCACACTCTTATCGCCACCCAAAGGTCATCTGCGGTCTCCCATATCATCAACATCATATATATGTGCCGCCGGGTGCCGGTGGTGTAATCAAAGGAAAAAATGTCAAGGACATAGGCAAATACTCAAAATTACTCATGTCATTATTGACATCGAGCATCATCAAAGTGTGACAAACCCGGACATAGTGTCAAAAGAAAGAGATGGGTCCACAAAGTCGGACGCTCCCTCAATAGAAACAATTTTATGAATAATATCAGTAGCAACAAGTCCATCATCATCATCTATCTCTAGCATAGAAATCCCAAACATATCAAAAACAAAGCGGGGCCCAAGTAGGGCTGCATCCAAAATGCGGCCAGTGCCGATCATGTCCATTGCATTAGCGCAGGCATCATAAAGTGTCACATCCTTAAAATCAATAGCATAAACTCTAAACATGTCAAAAGAAGAATGGGGCTCGTGTGGAGCTACATTGAGGATACGGCCTATGCCAATCATGTCTATCTCGTCTATGTAAGTATCATGAAGAGTCACTCCATCAGTATCATCCCCCAAATCCATAGATAGGTCATAATCAAGGACCTCATCGGGGAAACACATAGAGAACACACTAGCTCGACCCGGTGATGGAGGTGCACCAGCGGAACCAAGTGCCCCGCAGTCTCGTAACTAAACACATCTCGTCCCAAGGCCCGTCTGATGCCTGATCCCATTTGTCTCAAAGCATGACGCACTTTCGTGCGGGTGCATGCTTTGATCCTCTAATAAAGTAGTCAGCTAACTTAAAGGTATACTGGTAGAGGGGATAATCGAATGGAACCCTAGATAGGCGAGCCCTCATCCTGTCCTGACCCAACCGCGCCATGTGACGTGCATCGTCCTTTCTAGGAGTGTAACCTAACCCATAAGGTATGTCATGATCAACTGTAAAAGTAAACTCGCTCGGCCCCTATTAGCGGCGACCCAACCCCAAGCCAAGCATATAGGACATTTTCTTTCTCTTTCTCACTAGCCAAACACCCTCTGAGGATGATTTCTCAAAGGATGAGTGGCTAAAACCCCTTCCTCCTTAAAGTAGAGGGCCACTAGGTGAAGGATCCTAAGGCAAACTAAGGGTTTCCATGTTTTTCATGCAGGTATTCACCGCGCCACTGCCTTCCCTTCAAATTTAGGCTTGATCCCTTTGAATCACCTTTGAACGGTTAATATTTGGTAAGCTTTCAGGGCTCATTGGATGCTTAATGCTGTGATCCAAAGGATGTTCATATTACTTCTTCAATATGAACCATTGGAAGGTGAGTCAAGGAGACATTTGTTTTCACTAACTGAGAGCATTAATGGGCAGTGAATGCCATTTTCAAAGATATGTAACGAGGGTCAGTTTTTATAGGAGATAAACTATATGTTATCCTCTCTAATGCGAGGTAAAGACCCGGAAACCCCCTCATTTGCCTAAAGAACCTAAGCCTAGTGTCCTGATACTTCAAGGGACCTCTTTCCACATTTTAATCTATTTTATTTTTAGTGATAACCATTAAAACCAACCCCTTTTTTATCACAACCCCAATATCCAAAGTATAATCACCAGTGTAAACCTCAAGATAGTCATTTCAATTAAGAAAACTATCCTTATGGATCGATCCTAAAGCCAAGTATACTATAAGAGCAATGCTAATGTAGTATAAGGTATTAGTTATACCTTGTTGATTTGCATTGTCCCATGAGCTATGAATTAATGGCACCATTGCCAAGGATGGTGCCAAAGTTCAAATGACAATGTGTTGAACACTTGTGATCCTCATCACAAGCTCTGGTGAATTTCTTTTCTATTATTATTCTTTCTAGCAGTTTACTGCTAGGTTACTCAATTTCATTTCACTGTTTATATATATTTTATTCCTTTTAGCTAACATTAACCCTTTTTGGTAGAATTGTTTTTGTTTCTTTTTGGTGTTGTCCTGTGTTTTCATGTAGGAGTTTATGTTCCAGTGGTTTAGGAATTTAAAAGGCAGATTAGTTAAAATTAGTATTCCACAGGAATCATATTCTGAATTGGGCCTGAATTTAAACACAATGGAACCTCCACCTGAAGAACAACAGAGTCAGCAGGGGATTGAGAGGAACCTCAATGCATATAGATCCATGAGAGACACATACACCCTCCTCAGATGACTGCACCCTTCTACATAGTGCCTCCAACTGAGAAAATGGTTATAAAGCCTTACCTTGTTACTTCTTCCCACTTTTCATGGCATGGAGAGTGAGAACCCTTAATCGCACATGAGGGAGTTTGAGAAGGTCTGCAACACCTTCAAGGAAGACTACCACTGTGGATTTATTGAGGCTTAAGCTTTTTCCTTTCACATTAAAGGATAAAGCCAGAATTTGGCTCAACTCCCTAAGGCCAAGGAGCATTCAAAACTGGACTAAGATGTAGGCTGAATTTTTGAAGAAATTCTTCTCCACTCACAAAACAAACAGTTTGAAGAGGCAGATTTCCATTTTCTCAGCCAATGAGAATGAAAAATTCTATGCATGTTGGGAGAGATATATCACTCAATGCTTGTCCTCACCACGGGTTTGACAGTTATTAGCCGCCGGTCGCCTATTTTTATGATGGAATTTCTCCGCCTACAGAAGAATTGCTAGAGACTGTGTGAAGGAGATTTCTTGAGCAAACATCCAGAGGAAGCTTTAGATTTCCTGGGTTATGTAGCTAGAGCTTCAAAAGGTTGGGATGAGCCTAACCCAAGGGAGATGGAAAGAATGAGACCTCAGCCCAGTACAAGGGGTGGCATGTACTCTCTTCCAGAGGACATGAACATGAAAGACAAAGTTTCAACCTTAGCTAGAAGGTTGGAAGAACTGGAAATGAGAAACCCGTATGAGGTGCAAGCAATGACTGAGATTCCTATGCCAAACAAGCCATGCTTCATTTTTCAGTCTACTGAGCATTTGGGAGAACAATGTCCAACTATTCCAACAATGAGGGAGATGTTAGTGGAATAAGCAAATGTTGTTTGTCAATTCAAACCATCAACTAATGCACCATATGGCAACACTTACAACCCTAGCTGGAGGAAGTCACCTAAATCTCTCCTGGAGACCAAAACCTCCACAGTATGTCCCGCTCCTCCACACTATGCTTCAACTTCTCAGACATCACAACCACAGTTAACTTCTCCAGTTGAGCAAGCCATTCTAAATTTGAGCAAGGTGGTAGGTAACTTCAGGAAGAGCAGTAAAGTGCGGAATGTACAAGCAACTCGAGGGTTGACACTGTGGAAAGCACTTTGAACAAGAGAATATATGGGTTCTAGAATGAAATTGCCCAGAAAATTGACAACCTACATTATTCTATCTCTAGGATGACCAATCAACATCAAGTGCAAGAAAAAAGGAAGTTCCCCTCACAAAATCAGCAAAACCCTAGGGGAGTTCATGAGATAGCTAACTCGAGTGAAACTGCTCCTAAAATGGATGAAGTAAAAGCAGTTATCACTTTGAGAAGTGGTAAAAAAGTTGAGCAACCAATGCCTAAACCACTTGATGAAGCTAAAGAAGGGCAAGATGAGGAGCCGGAAAAGATAGTGATCAAGGAAGACGTGATGAAGAAGAGCATGCCTCCACCATTTCCTTAAGCACTTAGAGGCAAAAAGAGGGTGAACAACCCAACTGAAATTCTTGAACTGCTGAGGCAAGTGAAAGTCAACATTCCCCTTTTAGACATGATTAAGTGCCCAACTCTATGCTAAGTTTCTAAAAAGTTCTATGCACTCAGAAGAGAGGACTGAATGTGGATAAGAAAGCCCTTTTTACTGAACAAGTTAGTGCCATCATACAGTGCAAGACTCCAATAAAGTACAAAGATCCAGGGTGTCCTACCATATTAGTGAACATCGAGGAATTTAAAGCGGAGAAGGCATTAGATTTGGGCCAAGTTAACTTGTTACCTTTACCCTACTCAGTCTATAGTTAGTTGGGGCGAGAATTGAAACTCCACCACCATCACCTTGTCTTTTAGCAAGATGTGTCAATAAAAATTCCCAAGGGCAATGTTGAAGATGTTTTGGTGCAGGTGGACAAATTCTACTACCCAGTGGACTTTGTTGTTCTTGATACTGAGCCAGTAGCTGTGGGAGCCAATTATGTGTCCATTATATTCGGGAGACCATTTTTAGCTACCTCAAATGCAATCATCAACTGTCAAAATGGGGTTATGCAACTCACTTTTGGCAATATGACACAAGAGCTCAACATTTTTCACCTAAGCAAAAAACATGTTCACCCCGAGGAAGAAAACCTAGAAGAGGTGTGTTTGATTGACACCATTGTGGAAGAATAGTGTGAGCCTTGCAGTGAAGCATAAAAGTATAATTGAGGTATGAATTGACAGAGCTTCCTAAAAAATTGGATAAACCCTCATATTTATGTGCTGCTTTTTGTCCTTGGAAAAAGAATGAAGAAATCCTCCCTTTGTTAACTGAGAAAGACAAAGAGAAAGAAGAAAATGAAGATCCCCTAAAGCTAGATCTTAAACCTCTCCCCACATAATTGAAATATGCATACTTAGAGGAGGGCGACCAATGCCCCATGGTCATTTCTTCATCCCTAAACGCCTCACAGGAAGACAAGTTGCTTGGAATCCTCAAGAAGTACAAACAAGCCATTGGATGGCAAATCTCATATTTAAAGGGAATTAGCCCTTTGGTTTGCACTCATCACATCTACATGGAGGAGGAAACCAAACCGGTGCGACAACCACATAAACAATTGAATCCCCACATGCAAGAGGTAGTACGCACCGGGGGTCTAAAACAACAGCCTGGTGATTATTCACCCCATTCCCGTATACCCTCGGGTGAGCCCTACCAGGCTCGGCGACCCCAAAAGCCTGGGGGTGATTATTACGTAACGAGAAGGAGAAGATATGCCTACACGCCTTACCATAGGTCAGAGTGGCATGTACAAATTACGTGAGGACTAAATGTACTGATATGAAGGACTTATTT
The DNA here is from genome assembly GCA_016808115.1 of Tetrastigma voinierianum. Lineage (NCBI taxonomy): Eukaryota > Viridiplantae > Streptophyta > Magnoliopsida > Vitales > Vitaceae > Tetrastigma > Tetrastigma voinierianum. The sequence goes on along the minus strand of JAEQBH010000138.1, from coordinate 765,733 downwards.
TCCCTTGCCTTCCCTCATTGACGAACTCTCAGAGAGAGTTTCAGCAATCATTTATTATTTTCACTGGCTATTCCGGATATGTTCAAATCGAAATAGCTGTGGAGGACCAGGAAATGACCACCTTCACTTGCCCCTTTGGAACTTATGCCTATAGACGAATTCCTTTTGGCCTCTGCAATGCACCTACGACTTTCCAAAGGTGTATGCTCAATATTTTCAGTGATATGATGGAACGCATTATGGAAGTGTACATGGATGACATCACCATATATGGGGGTACTTTTGAGGAGTGCCTGGCCAACCTTAAGACTGTTCTAAACAGATGCATTGAGAAAAACTTGGTGCTTAACTGGGAGAAGTGCCATTTTATGGTAAATCAAGGGATTGTCCTTGGACATGTCACTCCACCAAAGGCATTGAGGTTGATAAAACCAAGGTTGAGCTTATTTCTAAGCTACCACCTCCCACAAATGTCAAAGGAGGCAATTCTCGCCATGCAGTGTTTCATAGAGGTTCATTAAAGATTTTTCAAAATTGCAAAACCCCTTCCGTGAGTCAAAGGGTCAAGGATACTAAATTTTTTTGGACGGAAGGCGACGAAGAGCTTTGTGGCTTCAAATCACACCTGACTAATGCACCTATAGTGAGCACCCGACCGGGCAACTTCTCAAGTGATGTGCGATGCAAGTGATTTTTCCATCAAAGTACTGGCAGAGAAGCACGGAAAAACCCCACGTGGTTTAAATATGCGAGCAAGACTCGAACGGCTAATGTTGTTACACAACCATAGAAAAGGGGCTGCTAGCAGTAGTCTATGCCTTAGACAAATTCATAGCATACTTGCCTCATGCATTGTTATTTTTACAGACCACTCTGCTTTGAAGTACCTATTAACTAAACAAGATGTTAAGGCAAGGCTTATCAGGTGGGTTCTCCTGCTCCAGGAATTTAATCTCCAAATCAAAGACAAGAAGGGGGTGGAGAATGTAAAGTGCGCGTATCACCCTCCAGATTGACCATAGCTCATGACTCCCACAGTCCTCCCATTAATGATGAATTCCCTAAGGAGTCTCCGTTGCTTGTAGAGAATGCCCCCTGGTGTGCTCATATTGCTAATTATTTAGCATTAGAGGAAATCCTAGTTGATTGGAAAGCACAGGACAACAAATAGTTCTTCGCCAAAATTCATTCCTATTATTAAGAGGAACCATTTTTGTTCAAATACTGTGCAGATCAAATCATCATAAGGTGTGTGCCTGAAGAGGAACAACAAGGGATTCTCAGCCACTGCCATGAAAATGCATGTGGAGGTCATTTTGCTTCACAAAAGATAGCTATGAAGATCCCGCAACTGCTTTACCGCCATCCTTCAAAGATGCTCATGCCATGTGCCGAATCCTATGATTGATGCCAAAGACTCGGATCGAACCCAATTTTCGTGGGTGTATATTCGATGTTTGTGTGGCATTGACTTCATGGGGGGGGCTTCCCTACATCTTTCTCAAGTTATTCATACATTGGTGGGGTGATCATGTGTCCAAGTGGGTCGAGGCAACTAATGTAAACAAATGATCACAAGGTGGTGCTAAAATTTTTAAAGGAGAATGTCTTCTCCAGATTTGGAGTCCCCAAGGCTATAATCAGTGTGGAGGTACCCATTTCTGCAACAAATCCTTTGAAACCCTCCTAGCTAAATATAGGGTGAAACATAAAGTGGTCACTCCTTACTATCCTCGTACTAATGGAGAGGTTGAGCTAGCTAACAGGAAGATTAAGACCATCTTGATGAAGGTGGTGAATTTAAACAGAAAAGATTGGTCTATCAGGCTGCTAGACTCACTATGGGCATATAGAACAACTTTCAAGACCTTTCGTGGGATGTCCCCATATCGGCTAGTCTATGGAAAAGCATGCCATCTTCCTATGGAAATTGAATACAAGGCATGTAAGGGTACTAAAAAGTTCAATGTGATTTCAAGAGCGCCAACAAAGAGGTTTCGACCTTGTTCAATAGGAGGAACTAAGGAATGATGCTTACCTCAACTCTAAAATTGTTAAAGAAAGATCCAAGAAATGGCATGACCAAATGGTGGCTCAAAAACATTTCCAAAAAGGAGATAAAGTCCTGCTTTATGATTCCAAACTTCATATCTTTCTGAGAAAACTAAAGTCTAGGTGGATTGGTCCTTTCACCATTCATCAAGTTTATTCCAATGGAGCAGTGGAACTTCTCAGCTCAAATGAGAGCCAAACTTTCAAAATGAATGGCCACCGCCTCAAGCCGTATGTACCCCTTGGACTAAACAAGGAGGGAGCTCACCCTCCTTAAGCCTCAAACACCTAAAGAACGGGCAGGACCAAGTCTCCTAGATTGCTGTATTCATTTCTTTTGTTTGATATTTTATTTTACTTTTTCGCTTTTATTCCCAAAATTCTCTTTCCTTCCTTAATTTAATCTTAATCATTTTTTTTATTTTTCTACTTTTTATTTAAACTCTTTCATGTGTTTGTTTTTGCAGGTTGTGTTAATTCTTCGCAGGAGGTCCAAAGAGCTCATAAGTGAAAACGCAGCAGCTCTCGTGAATCCCGCAAAATTTCACTTCTCGTAGAGAGCGAAAATTCTCGCAACAATTTTCACCGGGCCACAGTAAGATTAAATTATTTCACAGATTTTGCTGCAAGGGCTGCAGCACCCCAACCCTCAACTCCTCATTTTCGCACGCAGATTCCAACCATTTCCTGCTATAATTTTAGCCTTCCAGCTCCTAAGCCTCTGCATTTGCACTTTCTTCCATTCATTGCTCCCCTTATTCACATTCCATCCCACACCATTTTTTATCCTCCACCTCTACAAACCCTTCACATTCCATCCCCTATAAATAGAAGGCTGTCTCAAAAAACCCGAACCCTCCCTTCTTCTACGAAAATCAAATCCCTGGTGCAAACCTCTACTCCCTCTCCTAAACCTCATCCATCTAGTCTCCAAGAATCGATGCAGAAGACAACCTAAGGAGGCCACAGTTCTTCGTCTCAACACCATGCGAGGCCCTCTCCTCCCCGCCTGTGCACACTGCCACACCATGCCGGTCCCTACCGATCCCATTTGAGCCTATCGTGAACCTCCCAGTTCACGCTTCCTCGGCTTCTCCCATAGATGCCCTCGCTCCCACAAAGACGAGGTATGAGCGGGCAAGGACCGCTCCATGTCCGCATATCCTCCTCACCCACGCTCAATGCGCAGGCCACCTCCACCTAAGAGGGCCAGGACCTCTAGCCCCGGAGAGTCTTCACAATACCGCAGGTATCTCTATAGTCTCCACCACCTCCGGGACCCTCAGCCAACATTCCACTGTCACCTAGCTCTATCCTCTCTACTATCAAGAGGTCACTATTCCCTTATGCCCCCATAGCAAGCAACACTGACTACATCAACAAGGACTTCCACAACAAACATTTTTATGACATTCCAGCTTTTACCGATCTGTCGGAGATTCAAAATTCTACAGCCTATCTCAACGCTACCTTCTCTAAATTACTTACACTCCAACGCCGATTTTTCATTCAGATAGCTGGATCTACTCTTACTTAGGATCTAAGATCTCTGAGGTGAGCGCCACCCCAATTTCCTATTCACTTCACTATTGATGTCACGTGGCATCCTGAGCAAATTCGATATCACTACCGCTTCAGCCTTCTAGTGGCCCCGGCCAATCCACTATAGGTAAAGGGCCCCATCCTTCGCCCTAGAAATAGTCCATCCTTCCGTAGATATCAATCGGGTCTATTCGTTTCTAGATGCAGCTTCCAGCAGGGATGCTTTTTATGGACCACGTGTTGCAGTCCAATCTATTTCCTCTTCAGCATGTTGTCCAGAGGCGAGGCGCCATCCTAGAGGCCATATATCGCATTTCAGAGGGCTTTTGGTTTAGCCCCCTAGAGCTTATTATGACATATCTCTTTCACTTCAAGGAGAAAATACACAAAAAGCACCTCACAGTGAGACCATTCCCCGTTGTTTCCGAAGGCCTCTCATGTATTGACACCTAGGTTTTCCGGGATCGTCCCATTATAGCGCTGCATCTAGTTTGCAGGGCAATACATTTAATCGTTGAGAAGTGGCAAGCCGGTGCCTCGAGGCCCCTCCTCTTCCCGCATATCCTCCTGCTGAGGCAGATCCTTAAATAGATCCCCCACAAGTCCAGCCTCTCAATGTACCCGCGAGGTTCCCACATCACAATGTCGCACTCTTGCCTCCGATCCACCACCAAGCAGCGACACCCTTCACCTCCAGCCCCATTCGCCTAACCGCCCTGCTCATTTTCACTAATGGCATCTATCCACATCACTGCTCAGGATTTTCTTGCCATCATGGCCATTGTCCACAATTTCACAGCTTACACTGGCTAACTTTCACGGCCGCATTGTGCCGCCATGGTCGGGAGTGGATGGTTTGCACCGAAGCCGTCCTTACTCAAAATACTGCCATCCTTGCTTAAGTTCAGCAACACCTAGGCTTGCCAATTTATCCCTCTCACCCAAAGAAGAACAGCCATATAGGATCACAAGCCCCACCACTCAAGAGCTTCAGCAGGTCACCCAAGAAAGAGCCTGCACACCAGTCCAAATCCCATCATCACTTCAAATCCGCTCTACTCACCGCTTCATCCTTCCGCTCCTACTCCGTCACAGGATGAGGATGAGGTTCCGCCCTCCACGACCACTTGAGAAGGCATCACCTCTCAAGCTCCGCTCCATACCCCATCGAGGACTATGTCAAACCCGCTGGGGGAGTTAATGAAGGAAGTGTTGTGTTATATGTTTACAAGTCTCAGCTTTATTTAGTTGAAATGGCTTGTTAGTTTTTTTAATAGTATAGCACATGTTTTAGTGAATGCTTTCACTTTCTCATTTTTAGTAAAAAAATTTTAATTCTCAACTTACAATGAGATAAATTGAAGCCTTGTCCCAATGCTTTTGATGTTAGAATGGTGCTTTTGAGCGATGAACTGTTGAAACTCTTTCTGCCTTTCAAATCCTACTTCTTCCACTTTGAACTAACACACACTGTACATTAGGTTTCACTATAAGCTGAAAATGGCCTTACCCCTAATCCTTACAAAAGTCCTACCTAAGACCTTAACCACTCTTAATAGGCTTCCAAAGACTAATGACTCTCAAAAAAAAGAAAGAAAGAAAAAGAAAAGAAAAGAAAAATTTGTGACACGGCCTTTGAAACTCCAGCACGGTCCGTGGGGTATATGCAAAGCTCCTGCTAAAGCTCGATGCTCCTAACCACTAGGCCGAGTCACCGATTTTGAGCGCTGCTACACGAGTGGATAGGTGGAGTTTAGAAATTTGTAGGTGCTAGAGTTTAGAGCTTATTAAAAGTCCGAGGTAAAACCTGAAGAGTTAATGGTTGAGAAATCCTGCGACTTCGGATGCCCTAACCCATTCAGGTCAGGAGTCATCGGTGGACCCCCGTTACATGGACAATTATGAATTTGATTCCCTCATCATTGCACCCCTACAACACAAAAAGAGTGGTGAAATAAAAGTGGATCCTGATCTATTAAGGTTAGTTAGTCTGCTAGGTATAGAAAAGAGCTAGGTCGTGGAGAGAACAAATTTGCTGCATCATTTTTCAAAACTAATCAAGCACAATTAGGTTTCGTAAAGGTTTCTCAAGTTGGTTCTCGTGGAATTGATATTAATCGCTTTGATACTTCCTGAATTTGCATACATACACTCTTCCCGAGATACTGTAGGATTTTGTGACTCTCGCTTAAAGTCAAGCATTATCCCCATTTCTTTAAAACCATTTTTTCAGTGGATATAGTTCATCTCGCTTTGATCGTTTCTTCTTCTTTCATCACATGACTAGCAACTATGCTGGTCAAGAGCGATTACTACCCAAATAGTATCGTTCCATACCTTAATCCGGCTCGAGCACTTTTTGCATAAGACCACCAAATTGACCTAATCGCACATTTAGACTCCAGCAATGCTTCCGTCAAATTTTATAGCAATTTTGTAGTTTTCACAGGCTATATATATTGAAGATGTGGATTCGCCTGAAAAGAAAGAAATCACTCAGAACTCAGAGCTGCAAATCATAAGCAAAACAGAGAAAGTGCGAAAGCTTCTGCTAATTCAAGTAAAGAGTTGTAAAATTTCGCAACCCCTTACAAATTTCACACTGCGAATTTTCAAGATGCTCTTACTTTTGTATTTCTTTTTTATTTCTTCCCAAATTATCCCCATGTGATAGTGTTTAGTTTATACAATTTGGTAATTTGTATTGTTTTGGTGGTATATGATACCTAAAAAAACACTTTGTAAAGGACTTTTTACTATTGAGTTTTGCAGGCTCTTTGCTTCCTTCTCAAACAAGCCCTATTTTTCCTCATTTCTCATATTTTCTTTTCTATTTCACTAGCCAAACACCGAGGATGATTTAAGATGAGTGGCTAAAACCCTCCTCCTTGAAGTGGCCACTAGGTGAAGGATCCTAAGGCAAAACCTCTAAGGGTTTCCATGTTTTTCACGCAAGTATCTATCATTGTCATCGTTCTTCCTTCAACTTCAGTTTTGATCCTTCGAATCACCTTTGAATTGTTAATATTCGTGTAAGCCTTGTGGCTCATCGGGATGCTTTTAATGCTAGATCCAAAGTTGATGTTCGTTAGTTATCATTTATGAGCCAATGTAAGTGCGAGTCAAGCAGACGCTTTTGTTTTCACTAACCGAGAGCATTAATAAAGTAAAGTGAATTCCATTTTCAAAGATATAACGAGGGTCGCTTATAGCTAAATGAAGATCATCCTGGGCTTGAGATAACTATATGTTATCTTCCCAATGCAAGGTCGTAAATAACTTAAAACCCTTCATTTGCCCAAAGACCTAAGCCTCAGGTCCTCGTACTATGGACCCTCTTTCACATTCTAATCTATTTTATTGCTGACAACTAATAAAACCAACCTTTTATCACAACCCCAATATCCAAACTCCACAATCACTAGTGTAAACCCGCATTAGTCATTTCTTACTAAGAAAACTCATCCCTATGATCATCCAAATGCCATACTGATAGTAGCAATGTTACGATATATGAGGTATTAGGTTATAAACTTATGATTTGTAATACTCACAAATGGAATCAGTGCGTCCTGGTGAATGTACTGATTCCAAATAAAATCCATCTCAAATACAACTTCATTATCCTGAAAAATTAACAAGATCATTAAATAAAATTTCAAACAAAATTAAAATTAAACTTCAAACACACAAAATTTAACAAAATCAAGTTAACTATAAGAATTAAAAGTTGCTTGGGTTGTCTCTTAAGAAGCTGCTCAGTTTAATGTTTTTAGCTAGACAATTGCTACAAATTGTTTTCCTTTCATCAAAATTATCCCCTCTCTTTAAAATATGGAAATACTCTTCATTGATGTTCCCTCCAAGATAATGCTTCAATCTCTGACCATTCACTTTAAACTCACTTCCAGAATCATTTTTCAGTGTCACTGTTCCAAAGGTACTCATACTCACCGTAAGGACTAATTCCATCTCGACTTAGTTCCTGAAAACAAACAGCCCCCGAATTGTATATTTAGGACTTGTTCTCTCGCTTTGAATTTCCTCCCTCGTAGAATTTTCCCGATCATGCTACTTCTTTGTCTTATCTTTGTAGATTCCGCCACACTATAAGCTTCATTCCTCAACTCTCTCCGCTTATTCATTTAGAGTAATCTCTTTTCTTTCGGGCAACTCGGTAAAATCATAATTCGCCGATGGCCCATATAGCTTGAGTATTCAAGTTCTAGAGGGAGATGACAAGTGTTTTCAAATACAATTATGTAATGGGACATTCCCATTGGGAGTTTTGTGCTGGGCTTCTATAAAGCCCACAATGCATCATCTAAGTTAACTATGCATCAATCTGGCTGAGTTCACTGCTTTTTCTTTCTGTAATTTTCTTTATCTGATTCTGCCTTGCTCATTTAACCCAGGTGATAAGCCAATCTCATTACATGTCTAATTCCATATTATCTCATGAGTTTTTCAAATAACTTGTTTTCAAAATGACTTCCCTCATCACTAATGATTGTTCGGTGCTGCTCCAAATCACTAAAATATTTTCAATAAACTCAACCACTGCGGCTGCATCATTTCAGGACAAGCTAATATTTCCACCCATTTGATATACATAATCTGCCGGGCCAAGAATAAGTAAAGATTTAAAATGAGACGGAAAGCGTCCCATGAAGTCTATCCCCATACATAAAAAAATTACATCAATGTGATCCCCTCGTTAGTATCCTATTTTTATAGCTTTATGTTAACATTCTCCACATCATCACAACACACCCATCAAACGCCGCTGAATGAAAAGTAGCTCCATCAGAAAATTCCTGACTGAGAACTCTAATGTTTATTCAAATCTCCACAAACCCTCCATACAGATAATGACATTTGGACTGCACCACCAAGTTCAGATTTTCTATACACATCTCCCACATGACTACTCCGCTCTAAAAAGCAATTCGTCATTCCAACATGGTAATCAATGATTATGCTCTCAACTCCTCTGCCTAAGTGGCCTAAATCCCTGGCGACCCGCGGCCGGGCACCTCACAGATCAAGATGAGAGCCAGGTGCCCCTGGCCCAACAAAATGTGAATGTCATCAAAGCCCCCACACCACTTTCCCTCGTGAAAGCTCCTTTCCCAAATCTGCATGCAAGCGATCACCATCACATCAGCCAACACCTTCTCTGCCTCAGATTCAATCAACATCCTGGGTGGAAACACACCATCCCATCGCTTCCTCGTCGGCTATCCTTCTCGTCAATTAGATATTAATACTTAAGAAGATGATCACTGTATTGCAACACGGAAGCCAATATGGGTGCTGAATCTTTTCACAAGAAACACACTACTGCCAAGATCCCTTTCTCATGCTCGAGCAATTCTCAGAAAAAACCTCATCATATCAGGAGGTCTCCAAACACTTCGCCTTCATCTGGCCACGCCTCCCAAGGCAAGGCACACACCCACGGCATCATTGCCAGCTCTCAACTCCGGTCTCAAATGGTGCCACTACGACTGAGTCAAATCAATCTCTATTCCGTTTCTCAACCCAAATCCTATTGACCACAAAACAAATTTCAGATCTTTCCAGCCAGTCAGCATAATGTCTGGGTACCGAGGTGTCCCAAGAATCTCATAAAACCCAAGAGGCACATGAGAAACTTCTTATCTCTACCTGTCAAGAGTCAGCTGCATACAATCTCAGCCAACAACTCTTACCCCACCGCAGGTGTGTCTATGCCCCAAGATAAGATTCCTCCACATTACAAACACACATTTTCCCACCAGCTAGATTTTTATTCAAACCTCCCAAGTATTTGCTTTCAAATTTTCAAACATTTCTCAAAACTAGACCGCTGACTGGTAAAGTCATCCATTATATACTCACAACCCTTCCACTAAGTTCCAGCACAGTAAGATCATACACCTTGAAAGTGGTGATATTTGAGTGATATCCAAAAACGGCAATCCTTCAAAAGCAAAATAAGTAAGACATGTGAATAGTTCCTCTCCATCCCATGGTCATCAACCAAAGTTATGATCCAGTAATGTCCACTGTTAATAAGAACGCATTGTTCCTCCGCTAAGAATCCCGGTCCAACATTTCGTCACCAAAAGCGGGATGATAATGACCCGCTTCTCAGCAAAGAGATTCAGTTTTCCGTAGTTCATGACACACACCTCCATCCCCGTCACAAAGCCCCTGAGAATCCACCCATTATTCTACTTCGACATAATAAAGCACCCTTCTTAGGAACCATGAACTCAAGGCTCACCCGCTACCGGGTTCGAGACAGATATATAAAAGCCTCATTCACCATTTCAAGATTTTATGATAACTTCTTTCATTACTAGATTCGCCTCTTCGATGTTCACTTGAAGTCTTTTGCACTATCTTCCAAAAGGATCTCAGGTGGCCAGATAAGGACTCAATTTTCTCAAATTCCTATACTGCTTATCAGCTTCCTCAGATTTTCTAAGAATCTCCTAATAGTTTTTCGTTTTTCAAGTCACCAATGTCGCTGAAATCACAATACGCTTGGCTTTTCTGCTCTGAAGAAAGCATACTTCAAAATGTTCAGGTACTTCCAATGTTAACCCTTCTAAAGTTGTCTCTCAAGCCACTTGCCTTTTCTTCATCGCTTGATTTTTCTCTGCACCAAGCTTATCAATACTAGTACTTACCTCTTTGATTCAAAATTGGAGTTCATAAATTAACATCAAGAACATCAAGATACCGGAAATTCATCTCATTTTCATTCATCAACTCGAATCTTACAATCATTTATCAATCCGTAACTCGATGGGAACTTCTTTTGTTTCGTAATCTTACAATCAATATTATCAAATTCGGTCAAGCTTCAAACTATGATTGAGATCAAGTGCACCGCCTCATCTCCAACCTCAGAGTAAGCTTTCCTCCTTTCTCTTCCACATCTATCAAAGTTGCTCTTATAGCACCCGGAAAAGGCCTTCTAAAGAGCAAAGGACTTGTTTATCTTCTTCAATATCAACAACTGCAAAGTCCACTGGAAAAATGGACTTCTCCACTTTGATAAGCACATCCTCAAGAATGCCCTCAGTCGGGCTGTTTCGCTCATCACAGGTCATGGCTAAATGGAGTAAGCCCCCAAACTTGGTACTCGACTTACTTCAATGGGCAAGGCACCAAGTCGATAGTCGGCTCGAATCGTGTTAATAAAGAAGCTTTCCTATTTCTCACTCCCTATGGTGCTGAAATGTTAAGCCAGTTGATCCTACATTTCATCGTAAAAGACCTAGATAATCACTGCCAAAGTTGCTACGCTCACTACTCCTTCTTCAAGAATTTTCTTTTCTCGCTTCAATATATCCTTCATAAATTTAGCATAAGAAGGTATCTGAGTCAGACTCTGAAAAGGATATTCACTTCATTTTCTTTAAATAGTTCAATCTAGAATTCCTCTTCAAATTCTAACTTTTCTAATTAACTCGAGCCCTACTCTCGATCTGACTGTGGTGAGGTCCGAACCGAAACCCCGACGCCCATTTAACTCTTATTTACATTTTATTTTCGTTTTCTTTCAAAAGTGTCGACCGAATCCCGAGCTCACCTCAAGGGCGATCCAAACCGAGCCCGCTTATCACGCCAATTATCTTATCAAAACATTCGTGGTTATTTCTCTGTATTTTTGATTTGCACTTAAGCATTTTCAAATGGTAGCCCACGAACATTGGTATTTCATATAATACACTACTAAAGTGAAGGTATCTTATGCCCTTTCAAAATAATATACAAACAAAACATTTCTTTGAGTTCGACCATTTGTTCATGTGCACATTCCCTATGTTCAAAAGAGAAATGATATGCGCATTATGTGGTATGTACTTCATATTCCGTGAATCATTTCTTATGACTCGTGCTTCACGATCTTGTCTCTCTCCTTCCCCGACTCACTAAACCTCGCGCGATAGATAAAACTATACGCTGCAAGTTACTTTCATGCCTTAGTGGTTCTATACTACTTGGCTTCAATATTCAATTTTAACATGGCATTACATTTAACATTAAACCATGCCTATTATATCAACATATACTCACATGCTGTTATTCATTCTTGCATGCTTTCATTTTACACCATTTATCCTACCACAACATGTACTCAAGGCATCACTCAATTCATACACTAATTCTATGTAGATTTAAGCGATACACAAAAATCCCATTTACACTGCCAGATGTTGGTTATTTCCACTTCGACTATTCAAATCACCTTTCCGATCGATTCCTCGCTTGATGAATCCTACCTTATTATCATTTCTCCCAGAATATGTGCTCTAAGACATTTAACAATCTTGCCTCGCATCACTTACATGTCGCTTAGCATCACACACGTGAGACAATTAAAATGCCATACGCCATCATGACGATCGTCACCGGTGCATCCCGCCATTACATTTCTTCATCGTTTATACACCATCATGACGATGTCATCGTATCCCCGCCATGGGACATTTGATTACCCCTGGTGCGCCTTCGTGATTTGATGCCAATTGGTGCATCCTGTCAGCTATTTCTATTCTAGATATCAATTCAATTCAAGACGCCAAGCATTAACTCCATTCGCTTACAATTCGATTTATAGTTCACATTCATTCTACAAAATATCACATTTCAATTCCATATCTACTGCATCATCTTTCAAAGATATACTAATCTATGTACTCATTTCATATAATTATTCACATACCATTTCATATACTCATTCATGTACTCATTTCATCTTTACTTTTTGGTAAACTACCAAAATACTTGAAAATAAGAATAGAGTCGAGAACAAACCAATTATCGATTCCTTCTTTCTTTCGATACCATCCTGTGGACAAAGTTGTGGTCTTTACTCACACCTAGTCAAATACGACCCTTCACTCTAAAGGGTTAAACAAATAATCATATTGTAAATGAATACTCGCTCAAGGAGCTTATTTCGCCAGGCGAAGAGGTACCTGCATACTATCTCACTTAGTCTCATTCCATTCAACCCCCATTAATCACGTTTTTTCTTAGGGGTTCCTAAACACCTATGGTGCAATACGACTTAATCTGCAAAACACGCAAAACAAGCGTCTTCAGTTGGTAACGGTACCACTTTGATCAGATCGGTGACTACCCTCACCGCTGGTACCATCACCAAATACTTGAGTGGTAACGGCACCACTGGCCATCGCATCACGGCACCTGCATCTTCACTTTAGCACGGCATCACTCCACGGCTTTTGCCTTAAATGCCTGGATTTCAGCATTCGATGCAAGGTCGACCGTGATTCATGATCCAGGTTTATGTAAGCCAAAATATGGGCTCGGTAGTTTTCGTCAAAATAGGTTATGGACTAATTTTTGAGATTTTCTAAGTTAAGAAAGGTGGAATTTATGGTATATAAGGGAAAAAGGGGTATTTAGAAGGTTTTAGTAGTATGGAACAAGATTTGAAACAATATACGAAATTTTATATTAAAGTTTAGAGAAAGATGAGATGGTGAGGGATAAGAGAGCTCAGACAAGAGTGATTACTTACTGTAAATTGAAACGATCCACACAAGATAGATGATCGAGTGAAGGCGCCACAATCAACTAATGGATCTAAGTCGATCGATAAGCCTGGACAAAGACTTCGCCACCAAGGAATCCACCTAGGTATGAGAAGCCACTTAACTCGCCCCTATGCTGAATCCACCCAAGAGATAAGAGAACAAATATATAACCTTAAAAAGAGTAACTTAAAATATTATTAAACTTGAACTGATTTTTTTAAAAGACGAATATGGGGGGTATATATAGTCTCATACTTTCTAAATCAAATAAAAGCAATCCTCTACTTAACTAGAAAAGAAACTTAAATTACATAAAGTAACTCTTAAAGCAAACTTTCAAAATAAACAAAGAACTTCTCTAAAATAACAAATAAAAGAAACTTTCTAAAATAAATAAAGAAACTCTCTAAAATAAATAAAACAAACTTTCTAAAAAATAAATAACCAAATCTTCCTAAAAGGGATAAAACAAAATTGAGCAAATCTCATAGCAAATCTTCTAAAATCAATATGGCACCCACATCGTGGGTTTGTTCAAGTCCCGACCACGTTTTTTGGCTCCTCCAAGGCCCAAAACGAGGTCCAAAAAGGAGTTTTCACACGTATTCAACGCGCCTCGACCCCAATCCAATTCTTCACAATTAGTGGCTGAATCTCCCAACGTCGCTGCGATGTGTCTCTCAGATCACATTTTCACACATTTTTCTTCCACAATCCTCCACCGGTCCATATCAAAAATCCACCATGGAATCCACCCAAAACAACTTCCAAATGTGTCAGGAATCAATAAAACTCTTTTCCTCAAGTTAGACTTTCACTCAAAATCCAAATCAAAAAAACGGTTAGTTTTGATTTTTCTCTTACCTTATTCTTCAAATCTCCTCTTTGTAGGCCGTTGACTCTTTAAAAGCAAGAAATAAAGTTAAGAAAACCCAACTAAAACCATCCTTCTTGAAACCCTAGCTTTTTCTCCCCCATTTTCTCCTCTCCTTCCTCTCAAAACGAGTTTCACTAATATGAGCATCTAAGACCAAGTTTGGGTCTTTTAAATCCCTTTTAAGTGTAAGGCCATGCTCTCGTCTACACCCATTTCTCATTTTTCATTTTCCTGACTCCCAAGTCACTCTATTCCCTTATAAGGCCTCGGTTGCCACCCAATAAATCCAATTTTCCATTTTAGTCTCCTATTATACACTTCGTCATTCATTTTATCATTGTTAAATTCACTTACATTTATTCTTTATAACAATCGACCCTTGTGTGTCTCATTTATACCTTTTTTCCAGCATTTTTGCCCTTTTCACTGGGTTTATTTCCTGCTCACTCACCCTGCCAGCTTTTAGTATGGTAATATTAAATCATATGCCTACACTTTCAATTTACATTTCACAATTTATCACTTATCAATCTTTCCTCGAAAAACCTTAAGTTTGACTCAATTCATACCCTAATATATAATAAAAAATTATTATAAAAAATTCTTTAGTATTTTCGGGGGCGTTACATCCAACCTTTCGAGGGAATGGAACTCGAGGTTTTTAAGCTGAATCCTTCCTTCTTTCTGATCTCCCTCTTCAACTTATTATTGCTTTGTCAGGTATTTTGTTGTTCTTCTTCGCAATCTCCGAATCGACTACTTCTCAATTCTCCTCCAATTTATGTATGGTTTTCTTCCCTCACTTTCTTTCTTCTCATTCCTTCTTTCCAGCCACACTCCTTAGGGTCACTACCATACAATCTCTAGGATTCTTCTTAGTGTCACTTGGGAAGACATCCTTTAACTGGTTATGCATCGCTAGAGCTACGCTTTATCATGGTTCCTAGATTTTTCAAAAGGCATTTCAGAGCTCGCTTAAAACATACCAGGTTTTCGTCGAATACCGCTACCTTAGCAAACTCGTTTCATGCATATTTGGGCAAATTGCTTTTCTCCCATAAAGCTAATCATCTGATCTTCAAAGGACTGAGACTTCTCTGGCCCTGATTCTCAACTCTCTAACTATTTTGTTGTCATGTCCTCGGGAAACCACACTATGTCAAGTACCGACACTTTCATAGTCTCTATCCTCACGTAAGAAGTAGTCCATACAAGAAATTCCTCATGGTTTTTCAAGGTCGGTGTGTGAGTCAAGTAAGTCGATTTTTTGGCTTAAAGTTGTGGCTCTATTAAGATCGAGAAATCAGGCTCCTCAACTTTGATAAGGACCCTCACGGGCTACTTTTTCTTCAAAGACTACTTTTCGTCATTTCTTTCAATCGTTCCCACTTCACGCGGTTATGCATTCTTCTTTATCGTTTCCATCTTGTTCATCAATGCATCAAGCCATTATAAGTGCCATTTTGTTAAGCCCATTCCTCCTTTTACCATTGCCATTCCCGGGTTTCATAAAGCTCTCCATAATCGATTCGGCAAGATCTTCAATCAACCGTACCTCCCTCGTGACTATTTTGAATTCTCCGCCAAGCATGCTACATCAATTATGCCCTTGGAGGTGTAGTTCATATACGATAAAAGAAGGCCTCATAAGTACGTAGTTAGGATCACCGCATGTATCAGCATCTCTTCTAAATAACTGAATCTTTTCCCATGCAAAGGTGTAGACCTCCATCCCTCTCCCCGTTTAAACACTGAAGTGATTTCCTCTTCTTTCTGTAAAGTGCTTAGGGCTGGAGGGGAAGAATTTGCTCAAGTAAGCTCCACCGCTCTTTCCTATCTTATTCACGATCCATATGGCAATGATTCAAACTAAGTAGTTGCCACATCTCTCAGTGAAAAAGGGAAGAGTTGTAACTTGATCACTTCAGTTCAACCCTATCCAACTTCACTTCATGTTGTCATCCTAGAAATCTTCTCATATGCTCATCGATCTCACCAGATTCCCGTTGTATCGTACGCTACACCATTATAATCAAAGTCGGTTTTTAAATTTCAAAATTATCAGTCTTTATAGCTGGTTGCTCTACAAATGTGAGTATTCATCTTGAATAATAAGCCCCAAAAAATCCCCTCTATAGTCATTTTCTCTATATTCCTTTCTACTTCACTCTTTCTTTGGAATAGGCTTCCATCCTTTTCTCTTCCGTCACCATAGCTGTTGATTTAGCACTCTTTTTACTTTCTCATATTTCTTTTTGCTCTTTCCAACAAACCAGCGCACTGGTTTTCTATGCATGTAAAATCTTCCCGAAAATGGTACTCGTCACGCATCAAATCAAACTGCGGAAAACAATTATATTCAATTTGCTCATAAAATTTTCAATACTAATCACCATCGTAATTAAAACTATTTTTGTAATTTTTCTGAAATTTTGATAAAACATAGAAAAATGTCCAAATTATAAATTCTCCCTTTGGTTGGAATATTAGTATTTAAATTCTCCGTTCAATCCCCGGTAGCGACACCAAAAACTTGTTAAGACAAACATATATGATGATAAGTGTGTTATGTGTGCCAAATTTCTGACATTGTTACCAAGAACTAAATCATTCCCTTGCCAAC
Organism: Tetrastigma voinierianum; assembly: GCA_016808115.1. Lineage (NCBI taxonomy): Eukaryota > Viridiplantae > Streptophyta > Magnoliopsida > Vitales > Vitaceae > Tetrastigma > Tetrastigma voinierianum. The sequence continues at coordinate 749,073 of JAEQBH010000138.1, read as the reverse complement.
GACAAAAAACTTTGCGGCGATCAAGATATAGAATATGTGTCCCGCTTTATATAAAGGCTTCATTTGAAAATTCTGTTTTGGTCTGATCACTTCAAGTGCATAGTCGCATAAGTATTAAAAGTGGATTTAAGTCCGTATATCGCCCTACGAGAGGGATCGATGAAAATCTAAAATCAACTACCCCATCTACTCAAGATCCTCATTATTTGAACTCCAAAGTTTAGAAATGATTTGTCTTAAACTAAGGAAAGTGAGACTAAGTAAAATTCTATGACTATATATATAGAACTCAAAATAATTTGGATTAAAAGCTTATATGTAAAGGAATATCGAAATACTAACGTATAATTATCAATTTCTACATCATTCTTATAACATGGTTCAACCACACCTGTAAACTGGAATCCTGTTAAAAGATGCAAGGTAGTATAGTTTGATCTCCACACACTATACATCTCAATTAATTGGGGATATTCATGTTCCTTTCTCTGTACACATGAATCTAATCGCTACTAGAATATAACTCTCTTCTAAGATCTCTGAATACTCGATCAAGACTATTTCATCAAAAAGAGGAAAAACCTCTTATCAACTAAATTGATAAATCATCCAACTAATCCTCACATCATGAGTAAGTCAGTGATTTATCGAAGTAGTCCTTCAAAGTTCATTATTTCCTTAATATTAGTCTAACATACCCCCAAGTAACTGCTTCATACTCTCAGGATTCTCCATCTCTATGTCACTCAGAGGGTCTCTTGGAAATTAGAGCAACATACAGTCCTCATCTGGGTACACGCTACTAATATTTTTGAACAATTAATTATTGCACAACACCAATTAAATAAATTCAAGATTTCTAACTATGTTGTTCTTTCAAATTTTGCAGGAAACAATAATTAACATCGATCAATTCCCAAATGGAGCTTTACTTCTTTTCAAACTATGATCAAGTAATGTGCTGACTAACTAATCAAGTACATTCACTGAGATTGCAAGCGAATTGAAATAAATGAACTCCATAAAATTTCCAAATTTCCAAATTTCATTCAAATCAAACAGTAATGAAAACTAAAATTGTACAGAGAACCTAACTCGAAACTTCTCTCTAGTACACTACTCAATCCCAAGAATAACTAACTAAAATGCTAAACTAAAAACTAAATTGACGACAAGAAAACTAATATACAAAGGAGTTTCCACTTCACCAGGTTCCAGTTCAAGTATAGGGTTACTAAAGGCTCAGATGCTTCTATTTATAGATTTTTAAATGATGGGCCCCACTTCGAGGCTGAAATTGTTGATCCCCAAAAATCTGGCCCAGTCGGTTGGTTTGTTGCGACATTGAAAATTAAGTCGCGACATAGTTGTCATCTTTGTTCTCAAGCTTTAGTATTTCTCCGCTTTCTATCGCATAATTTCAGGTATCTTTTCTTCGACCATGTCGCGATGCACTTTGACAATGTCGCGGACATAATTATGCCAAGCAATTCAGAATTGTCACGACATGAGGCGCTCCTGGTGATCGCGAATTTTCGATGCCTTCGTGATCTTGAATATTCGAATAGTATGTCACGACATAAAAGTTCTTTGTCACGATAGAACTTCTCTCCCTTTAGCTTTGTTTTATGTCAGAACATAATTTTGATTTGTCGAGACATAAATTACTTCTTTTGTTCATACTATGTCATATAATCTTCTGGTTTTCTTCTTCTTTGTAGTTAAGGTTAAAATTATCAGTGGTCATACATTATTTCGTGGTTCTTCTTCTCTCAACCTTGTCACAACAATATTCTCTTTTGTCGTGATAGAATTCCTCACAAGCAAATATGTTTGTTATTGCGGCGATATAAAACTCGTGTCGCAACATATTTCCTCTCTCGTTATCTTGCGACTCGTTGAATCGAACTCCCCTATTTCGCGACATATTTCCTTCCCTTAATCTTTGTCGCTACCGAACTATTTGTCACAACATTATCAAGTCTTTGGCTTACCACAAACTTATTCTGACTGCTCATCAAGCTTCCCTTTTATGGTTATGTGTGCGTTTTTCGACATAATCTTTGGTCTTCACAAAAATCTTCACTGCGAACCTTTATGTCTCAACATAAATTTGATTGTTGAGACGAAACTCTATTGCCATTTGCCTGATCATTGTCATGACAGAGCAAAATAATATTGCGACATTCTTCTTCAACAACTTCTCAATCAATGTCATGACAAAGTTCCATCTTTTGATTACCATTATGTCATAACATTTATTTCTATGTCGCAACATTTACCATTCAATCTTTCTCATTTTGTGTCGCGACAAAGTTGTGAAATGTCGCGACATTCTTCACTTCTAGCTTGAGTTCAACTTTCATTCTTTGTTGCGACATACATTGCTGCCGCACATAGCATTGCTTGTCATGACATAGTAACATTACTTAAGTCGGGACATAGCTTCGCTTAGTTCGCATTCTGGACATGTCATGACATTCTAAAATTATGTCGTGACATTTCTGCCTTAGCCAATTTTTCTGCTTTCTTTATCGGAATTGTTTTCAGACTAAAACCCTGGCAGAAACACAAAGCTTGGGTGAATATTCCAATTCAAGATTCAAATTAATCATAACTTCTAAAAAAGCTAAAATGATTAAAATCGATGAGTTTAGGACTCATCACGTACCCACGAGGATTGGAGGTTCTCTCTAATTAAAATTTGAGCACCCCGATTACAAGGGTTCTTCACTATTTAAGCGACCAAATAGGATGTGGAATAAAATCAATTTAACTAAAATAAAAACTTATTTAAAACTAATCCTAAAATCTACCAAACAAACAACTACTTAATTGTAAAATGTATGAAAAAAGACACTAGGGATGGTGATAATCATTTAACAATCAATTTGCATTTCCTTGAAAGCGCAACATTTATGAGTCAATGTCAATTCGTCTGGAAGAGCAATGTAAGATAACCTGATTCTCCACACATTATACATTTCACTAATTAGAGAACCACGCTCATTGGCGTATACATGGATTAATCAAGCATTTGTATGATATAATCCTCTCTATAAGAATTGGGTATTTTTCATTTTCGCATTTCACAATTTTTCTTAGATCAAGATCATTCATTTCCATGTGACAAGAGAGAGATAATGCAAGCCTTCCAATGTAATTAGTATTTCACCATCAAATCTAATAAAGACTTCCAATTAGATTTATGCTGTAAACTGATTAAGTCTATTCTATCATATTATGCAAACCCAACATTAAACCCTGATACATATCATCTAATTAACCCTCACACCATGAGTAAATTAGTGATCTATCAAAGTAATCTTTCGTGAGTTCATTAGTTCTCATAATATTACCAACATACCCCCTCAAGTTGCTACTTTTACTCTAGGAATCTTTTATCTCTCGTTTACCCGTAGGGCCTCCAGGAAATCGGAGCAAGATACATCCATTTTTTAGGTATAAGCTACTAATATTCAAAATAAATGCCATTATACGAATGCAAAGATCAATTATATAAAAATTACCAAACCCATTATCAAACTAAAATTCCAAATCTAAATGTCTAATAATTATCCTCACCCCCTAGTAAAGTTTTAATATTCCACATCGGATTCCAATCATCACCAATCAAACAACAAGTAAGAAAATGAAGAAAGAAATCAAAAATAAGAGGAGTGAGAGAGCAAATCGTGATTTGAGTTTCAAAATTTGTCTCAACAATAATGAAATCTGAATCTCTGATGTACATCACCGAAATCTCTTCAATAAAAATAAAAATATGCTCTAAACTACTCTAAGATCTACTAAAAATCAAAACCCTGTTTCAAATTGAAAAATGGTTAAAGAATAATTTTTGAGAGAGAAACCCCAAGAGAGGTTTCCTCCCACCTCCTCTCCTCCAAAAAAATGAATAAGTATATCATCCCCTAGTAAAACGGGCTCAAAACAGTCAAAATATCACCCTCGGGCTTTCTTGGCTTTTCCAAAGACTCGAGTCGCGACATCGCATTTTGAAAGCAGTGACACGCATTCTCGAGTCGCAACGCCGCGATTCGCATGTCGAAAGAATAATGTCAATAACATAATAAAACTTTGTCACGACAAAGTTTGTCTAAAGCTTTGTTGCAACAAAGTTTGTCTTTAGCTTTGTCACAACAAATTTGTCTTCACTTATCGCGACATAATACGGGCTTTGTCACAAAGCTTCTGGCGTCATCGGCTTTGTCGACATAACCGGAATGTCGCGACATGGCCATGTCAAGAACCTATTTTTCTCTTTCTCCCTCCAACTCATGTTTCATAACTTCTCCATTTCCTAATCTGACTTGGCATGCCACACAATATTTGAAAAGCTTTTCGACCTTAGCCAATTTCAATATCGAGACTGAGCACCCACATATCACCCCGCATTGGCAAATCAAAATGAAAAGATGGGGAAGAAAGTTAAAAATGAATTGGATAGTGAAAAAAACTACCAGTGAAACATATTTTCATGGACAATTGAGGAAAAAAAAAGTATATGGCTAACATACACCATATGTCAATCTAAGAAATAATGGAATCTGTATTGGAAGGAAAATTGATAATATCTTTAATCTAAGCACTCAAGGTTCAAGATTGTGAGTGTAACAAGAGAGATTGGGGTGGATCCACATGTTGAAATCCCAACAGACAGAGATTAGCGACTATTATATGCTCATGCAAAAAACTCTTCACTATGAGCACATGTCCGCATCCCAAAAAGAAATGTGCCAGAAGTAGAGAAATTAGTCATTTGATATCATCAAATAAAACCACAACTGTAAATTAGCTATAGAAGACGAAGCCCTATGGTTCTTTCATCTAATTTAAAACAAATTGAAAAGTAGAATCAGCAGAGCAACGCGACCTTGTATTTTTGTAGAATCGTGAAACGCCGATCTTCAGCCGGGATGTAATCATCTTCACCCATCTCAAGCAAAGAGCAACACATTTTGATATCCAAACAAATAACATAACAAACAAACTCTTATCCGTCGGAATCCCTCCATCTCCGTCTCCTCCTTCACCAATATGGGCGATTCCCCAATGGCCTCGAAACCGTATAGCCACGCAGGTAAACATAAAACAAAAACTCGTATAAGGCCGTCTTCCACTTAACGCAAAGAACAGCAATATAGCGCCTCATCCATAAACTCGGAGATGCAGTATTGAATATCTTCAGCAAAGTCCAATGCAAGAGATGCAATGTAATCTTCTCAAGCAAGTGGATGAGCCCTAGCTATGGGGAGGGGTGTGCAGCTGATTTCAAGATCTAAAAGATGAGATAGTGAGGCCTGCTAACGTGCGCCATGGGCGTTAAAGCTGTGGACCACCACCCCCACTACTACTTCTGATGAAAAACATAGGCTTGAATGACTGACTACTACTTCTGACGTATGATATGAGTATGGGCTATGTCCATGCCTATGCCTAACTATATAAATTTACATAATAATCATTAATACGTTGCCTACTTCTCTAGATAATTATGATTTATATATGGAGAAATGGTATAGTTGTTACTTGTTAGTCCATGATTTCAGAATAGTTTTTGGTTTCGGAATATTATTAAAAATATCTATATATAAATTGTATAATCTCCTAAAACATCTTACATTAGTTAGGGCTCATCCACGGAATCACCCACCGACATATCCCCCCAACTCCTTTCATTCCTTCCTTCTGACGTCCCTTCCCCCTGCCATCATCATCATCCTCACCCTTGTTGCTGCTACAGATTCAATCCTCTATTCCTATTGCCCTCTCCCCCACATCTTCTTCATCACTCCCTATCGCTTTCCTCTTTCATTTTCTCTCTCAAATTCATTCTTTGAAGAAATTGAATTGGACATTTTGAAATGAAGAGAGATTCTTCCGACGATGAGGAGGATCGGCTTAACCTGATCGAAGAAAACGAGAGAAAGCAACTCCGTCATCGATCCGGTTTCCATATCAAGGATTTCAAGTCTAGACTTCCCGCTCATCGTTTCTCCTTCAATAAGAGGTACCTCTTCGCCATCTTCCCCCCTCTTCATCCTCCTCATTTATTTTACCACAGATGGTTTCTTGTCTTGTCTGGCATCTCTGTTTGCTATCTTTTGTAAAAAAATGGATGAGAAAGTTTGATAAGGGACATGGCATGGATGAGAGAGTGCAGCCGTAAGGAGGTATGTGTCCTTGGTAATGTGCAATTCTAGCCCTTCCCTAACTCAGCCCAAGGTCTATTATAGTTTGTGGTCAGATTTAAGGCCTCTTAATTAAGCTCTTTTTGTTCTTCTCTGTCTATAAAATACTGAGCTTCTCTCTTTTTTAATAAGAGATTAGTTTTTTTTTTTCTCATCTTTCAATATAGAAAAACCAGAAAAAAACGCCATTACTTAATCTTAAATTAATTTTTACTTCTCATACATTTAAACCAAAAATAAAAATTTTTATTTTTTTTTAAAGAATGTTTTAAACGATAGGTTTATTTCACAAAACATCATAAACTGATTTTTTATTTTTTTTTTTTAATAGTTTTGTTTCTGGAAACGGTTGTCATCAGGCTTTATAATTAGGCCTTTTAAAAAACAATTGCCACAATGCAGTATAAAGTTCTGGCTCATTGGCTGAATCTCAAAACATTTGGGCCCAATACTAATATCGCCTAGGCTTGGTTTGACTTTAAGCCCAATCCGGCTCAAATACTAGTCTAAGCCTGTTATTCGAAATTGCAAGCTTTGTATTTGTTGAGTCTCTTCTCTCTCTGTGGAACCATACTACATTTCCTCCAATTCCACTCTTGATTTCTCTTCAAGGCAGGATCTTTTTTCCTCTCCCGATTTTAAAGCTACTCTGCTGAAGCAGATTTCGTTGAATTTATTCAGCAAGTTCTCTTGTCCTCTCTTCCGTATGGGAACCTTCTGAGTTGGTAATTTCCGCGAGTAAGGGCGGTGGTGGTTTGATTCACAAGACTTATGATTCATGACAGTAGCTGAGAACCAATTGAAAATCGATTGGGTATATGCTTAACATTAGTCGCGGTCAGCACTATACGTGCCTATTGGGTCACAATATAGCAGCCATCTATTGATTTCCCCGGCTAAAAGGTTGGCCAGAAATCCCTTCAGCTGCATAAATTAGATGGCCTTGTCTAAATGTACATTTTTAGTCATGAAATTTTTTGACCCCTAATAAAAATGCGTTACTATATCCCAGTTTTCTTGTAGGGATAGACCAGGATTGTTCTCGTTTTTGGTATCTCTCCCTCATAAGTTGGTCAATATTGAACTCCTCGAAAGTTCTTGATCGCTTCACAAGAGGAAAATGAAAATGAAGTGAGAAATACAAAATAAGTCAAAAGGTCAGGGAAAATCAACAGAAGGAATATTTTTTGCACATTGAGCAAGGTTAGTCATTCAACTATAATCCACGGAACATTGTTTTAGAAAATAAAATAATTCCTTCATAAAATACAAATGAAAGAACATATCAAGTGAACAATCATTGCAGCCAATCATTTCCTTGCATAATTACAGTCAAATACTGATGTAGAATTACTGAACAAAACATTCTTTATGATTTAACATGGCTGAGCAAGCTTTCATATTAAGCAACAAGATGCTTATTATTAGGTTTCAAAATGCCAAACAAACGAAAGTTGTTGGGAAACCAGTAAGGAAGAGAGAATTGAAACAAGTTGTTGGGCTACCCATACAAGATTTGCTCTTATGTATAGATTGCATTGATTTGGCTATCGGACACGGGCTCAAATAGTTGAGGAGGTGGCACATGTAAGGGAGAAGACGAAGGGGTGAGGGATACCCACAAATACATTTTTTTGATGAATACAAAAACGAAAGTCAATAGAGGACAGGTAAATTACATGGAAAAGAGATGCACAGAAATTTACACACAGAGACACAGAAGAATTTCAGTTCAATTTCTTTTTATTTATTCAAACAAAGAGATGGGAGGAAGCAACAAGAACCCAAGAGAGGATAAGATAGACAAGACTTAATGAAAAAACACAAAACCAAAAACAAACAAAAAAGGAAAAAAAAAATAGAGAATGAACTTACATGTTCATTATGTTGAATTGGTGGGCCCAGTGACAACAAATCTAGTGCAGCACTTGCTTCTAATTGCCTCTTGCTCGCATAACTCCCTTTGCGTTGAGGAACTTCACCTCCATATTCTGACCAAAGAGACATGGCAAAATAATAAAAGTTAATTGTAAGGTAAACCAACATTTATTAATAACAAATCAAACGACATACCACAACCTGTGCAGTTATCAGAATTTAGCTTCATAAATTCCTTCTATCCTGACTACTTTATTGCCAACATCATTTTCAACTTCTTGGAGAATATCAGTAAGTTCATCTTCTTTTTCTTTATTTACCATAACTTGAGGTACTAGAATTTCCATAGGATGACTATATGCAGTAACAGGAAATCTTTCTTGCATAACTGGTGTTGACACAATTGTGATGGCTCGAGGTTGTAGTCATTACTCAACTGAAGTTCTCTTGCTTTTGCCAAAGGCAAGGATGTCGGTTGACAAATATTTGGTAATCAAAGATGGGGTAGTCCTTATCAGCATTAAGAAATGGGCCTTCCTTCACCATATAAGGCTCTTCAAATTGCTTTATCAAGAACCAATGATACTCTATAAGGCTTTCTATATCTTCTTCCTGGTTTCAATGATCAAAGCACATGACATATGAGAAGTGAGGTACCTTGGGAATGACCTCAATACGTAAAATGGATAAAGGACAATGAAAACTGAACCAAAAAAAAAAAAAAGATACCTCAATTCCAAGCCACCAGGCAACATGAGCAACAGGAAGACCTTGGTTATTCTATAGGCCAAATTGTAGAGAAGTAAGAGCATGTGTTTGTAACTGAAACAAACAACATAATATATGAGACATGCAACACCTAAACATTTGTGACTTCACGAGCATGTTAGATGTATAGAACCAGTTTGTGGACAGACTTGAGGCTGTCAGATGTTCACCACTCATTTCAGCTGAGCTTGTGGCCAGATCTAATTGCATCACATTTCTTACACAAGATTAATAAATTTCTGAATGGCTTTACCTCATCCCCTATCTTAAATTTCGTTTTCAAAATACCACTGACCCAATCAACTTTACCTAAATTAATCACCAAACTTACCTTGCAGATTGAGCTCTAGACTAATGAATTATGAGCATAAATCATTTATTAAACTCCTAAATAACAGCTTAAGCAAAGCCACAGGGAGCAAACAATAACATATTAATAATGAATTTGGGTGTTGGGGCTTTGGTGAAGTTCAGCACCCAATCAATTAAACAACAAACTTTAACACCCTAAAAGGTCTAGGATTGGATACTTTCCAGTAATTTCATTCACCATGTTTGTACTGTCCTAGTTGACCTTGATTACAATCCCCTAGTTTAAGTCAGCAGGCTGAGAAGATCCATGAGAGAGAGTTTTGTTCCTTCTGAAAGTTGACAGGCAACTTGTCCAAAAGTACTGAAGCAGTTCCTTATTCCATCAGTGCAAGGCTCCTTTCCCAGTCCAGAAGCAAACTGAGCTAAAGAGGCAACAATATTTTATTTACTCACCATCAAGCCAACAGCATACCATTATGTTGATTCAAAACTGGTGGCCCAAAAGATGAAAAATCAGTAAGACTCTTTCCCTGCCAAGTACAAAATAAAATTGTAATTAACCCACCAATGTTAATAGGAATGGAATTCAATGAGGAAACATATTAGGAGCAAAAGGTGCACGACCACCATTTCCTTATAAGTTAATTACAATACCAATTTGCTGCTACAACAAAATAACATGCTCATTAATATTTTCAATCTAATGTTCTGCCAATAAAGAAATATTATTCCTCAAAAGTGGAAGCCAAAAAGAAAAACAAAATGCTAACCCACAAAGTTCGATGCCTGAACATAAGCATGAGAAGCCGACTGATATATATATCTGCTTTAAAAGGTTAAAAGCATCCAACTAAGAAGTATTAGCATCCTATCAAAATAAGTCCAAGTGAAAGTATCATTTTTTTTTCTTCTTACCCACCTTAAACCCAAGTTGAGATAAAAGCAAGAAGAAGAAAATCAAAGGTGGAAAAATGTCAAAGGAAAAACAGAGAAAAAAAACAAAGAGAACTTAAAAATAACACAAACATATCAGGGGAAAATAATCAGCACTGGGAAAAATAATTGAATTTTGCAAAATTTTCACCTCTAAATTTCGCTGTTGTAGTAGTATATGCTATATATATATATATATATATATATATATATATATAATAAATTTCTCAAACAACACTGCTATCTTCCACCATGCTAGCCACATGACATTTCTGGTTTAAGTAGCAAGAATGACAATAAATTTACATCAAAATCCCAAACAATTTCTAAGAAAACCAAATCCTAGAATGACACTAAAGTTAGATGGAAATCTCAAAATTCTAGACATTAACCAAACATTATAATATGGATTTTACATCCATTAATTTTCAGGGGTCCTTTCCAAAAGATGCTAGCAAAAGACATTGTAACAAAAGAATTAATTTGCCACCCACATACCTTTGCAAGCACATGAGTTAACCAGGATGCTAGTGCTCCAGCATATAGATCGATCAGGACAAATGCAGCCTTTTCCTGCAGAAGAATTAGATGATAACAGTTTTAATTATTTATTTTTTCATGTGTAGGAATTAGATAACATGTTTAGATCCTAAACGTATAACATGATACATTGGCAGTTATACTCCCCAGTACCAATCACTTCAACTCATTTCCATTTCCACAAAATGATATAGTTGTGCTTGAAGACAGTACTGTGTACAAAGAAGATGCAGCGGGAGGTGAAGTAGAAACAACTGACTTGTAATCACATTTATCCTTAGGTCACTGGTTCGAATCTGGTAGGTCGGATGATTCTTTTTACAAGCTTTTATCATCATTTATTTTAATTATAATCACATTTAATGTACTCAACTTTACCTCAGTTGGACATTAGTATTTTCTATATTTAAGTATGCAAACAGAATAAGATCAAATAATGGACATATAATTTTTTTGTTGGTTGTCCATTCTAAATATTTGAAGCCAAATCTATTCATCACATTCTTAGCATAAAACAATGAGAGAGAGCTAAGAGATGCACTGGATGTTCAAACTTTGAACTACAACATACTCACACATCCATTTTCATATTCTTTTACTGTTATTTTTTTCTCTGCCATGGATGCTTAATTTATTACATAAATCAAAATCAACAGGAAATTAAAACAAATAAAACAGAGTAACCCTAGAATTCTAAAGTTAGAGAAAATTTAACCAGAGCAGCTACAATGGGGATTTTATAGAGATTAGAGAATCAAATTAAAGGAACTAAAAAGAAAAATTATCGATCATTGATAATGTTTGAATATCAACATATCCATCTCTTTACGATGTTGATGTGTTCTTCGGAGATGAAATTTCAAAAATCAAAGAAGTTGGTTGCATAACTTTCTAGGGCTACTAAAAAGGATGCAACAAAGAGAAGGGATGAAGAGAAATGAAAAAATCAGAGGAACTTTGTTTTACTTGAATGTTGTTGATTTAGAGTCTAGGGCTACATGAGAAAATAGAAGACAATATGTAGATCATCTGTAACTTGAACCAAAAACTGTAAATCTAGCAGCCTTTTCCCTTCTTCTCTGTTTAATCTTTGAAACATGATTTGAAAAACTAGTCAAGAGGATAATAAAACATGATGAGATTGATGAAGAGAAATGAAAAAATCAGAGGAACTTTGTTTTACTTGAATGTTGTTGATTTAGAGTCTAGGGCTACATGAGAAAATAGAAGACAATATGTAGATCATCTGTAACTTGAACCAAAAACTGTAAATCTAGCAGCCTTTTCCCTTCTTCTCTGTTTGATCTTTGAAACATGATTTGAAAAACTAGTCAAGAGGATAATAAAACATGATGAGATTGATGAAGATAAGAGATTCTGAGCTGTATCTTTAGACAAAGAGGAAGAGAACGGCTACAGTTTCCCGAAGTTCTCCAATCTACGCCGTGAAGTTTTAGGCATTTTAAGGATTTTGAGGATTTATGGGGCAATAACAAGTTAGTGTTTAAGAATGGTGGGTTTCTAGAGGGAGACGAGCAGATGGAGTGTTAGGATTAACTGCTCGTGTACATGAAGCTAAGAGCATCTCCAATGCGGTAGCCCCATTCGTGCCTAAAAGCTTATAAATTAACCTCAAATAAGATTTCTAATTCCTGTAAATAACTAATCGTTTTTTATCACTCCAAATCCATAGCCTAATCAGATTCATTTTAATATTTTATTATACTTTAATATAAAATATATTATAATTTTATTTATTAAATACGTTTTTATTTTACTCTCAAAACGTAATCATTTAAATTTTCCTATAAAATCAATATAAAAATTTAAAATCTCAAATCAACTGCCAATTTTTAAAATATCTAAATTTGGAAATTTTAAAATTTCAAAATTTGAAATTTTAAAAGTTGAAATTTAAAAATTTTCAAATTTTCAAATTTTCAAAATTCCAAATTTTCAAATTTTCAAAATTCCAAATTTTTAAATTTTCAAATTTTCAAATTTTCAAATTTTCAAAATTTTAAAACTCAAAATTCTCATAACTTTAAAATCTTCTATAAATATGATAATTGTCTTCACAATTTCATTCATCCAAACTCGATCGTTTCCATAACCTAAATTCTACTAATGCATTCGATATTTTGTAAGATATCCTCCATTTCACGTAAGACTTACGACGACCCGATACGCTACCAAACCAAAAGAGGCAATAGTCAAGGAGCAAAAGAAGAAATAAGCACGCACCTGCTCTGTGCCACAGGATCATTCGCCGTGGTCTAGGGGTCACGCACGAAGACTCGAACAAGATTATTTCGCTCCGACCATGATATGATTTTTCGAATGAGATACGACGGGCCGTCTTTCCTTCACCGCTGAATCCGTGGTTTAACAATACGATCCATATTTCGCTCAAACAATGCATGCTATCTGAATCTGGACCGTCTTCCCTCCAAAAGGTAATACCGTCAGACTTTACTTATTAACACCGCCAGATTCCGTAGATGAACACGCAAGTGATCGGAGGTTACACCGCAATAGCCTTGTACGCTTCATAAAGTTAGCTATCACGTGTTCGCGATGAGTGCACTGAGCCACCGAACAACAAGACATCGTCGATCGCTAGAGATCGCGCGAACAACCGGCTTTCCCCGCACGTCGCAAAGACGGATCGTATGCATCGCATGCAGTTAATCGGGTCCGACCGCATGGCAAGGTATGTACACCGGGCCATTGCCATGAACTCACACTCAGGCCGCGGGCTTCTCAAGATCTTTCGATACGACGCCTTCGCTTCCCGCATCCTTTTAATGACATCAATGTTTTAACGATCGGGATTCACGAATATTGACTAAGGTCGCGGCTCCTATTAATTATAGAATTAATGGTCACGACTAAGGCAACGGATATTATCTAGTCGATGGTATTTATCCCAATCGTCAACGCTAGAAATACCACGCCCACAGTTATCAAGACGATGACGCTTTTTCAACCCGAATCGCCAGCGGTCATCGCTACGACTCGTCGTTATACGGGATGTGAAAGGCCTGGTCTGATTGCGCAGGATCGCAGACGCCGATTCATGTGCTCGACGGCTAATTCCTCCGCAGTTAACAAAGAAAAGTGTGTCGCCAGGGCTACGCCCAGAACAAGCTCACATGCCTAAGCGGCTTTCTGGCAGGAAAGAGAGATCGCTAGAGGGCGAATGCGCTGTGGCTACGAATATGCGTCTAAGAGGCGACTCTTCACCACGCGCCCTCAGATGAGCACACAGATATTATTCCACTCGAGGGTAAGAAGGATTCTTTCCATCGGATTAGGGATATTTATCATTTCCTTTATCTGATTTGTGAAAGTTATATATCGTGCTAATCGTTTATTTAATCATCCTACTTCCCCTATCACGGTATTCGATCGGATTCATAGAACTGAGGGACGAGCTCGTCGAAGTGAATAGCTGAGTAGAGCTCAGCTCCATGTGAATCGAGGGGAGTGAGCCCTGTGAGTGAATGTACGAGTGTAGCTCGTCTGCTGAATCAGCAAGAGCTCTGCCAGTGACTGTCAAGGGTGAGTCAGCCCATGTGAACCGAGGGAAGGAGCTCCCCAGAGGAATAGTCGAGCAGAGCCTCGTCCGTGTGAACCGAGGGAAGAGCCGCTGGGCGGAATTGTTAAGCAGAGCTCGGCCCTGGGCGTGAATTAAGGGAAAGAGCTCGTTAAAGAGAATTGTCGAGAGCCGCCGTGACTGGTCAAGAGCTCGCTCCATAATAGAGCCTTCGATGAAGCCGTCAGAGGAGCTCGTCAGTGGGGACCGTCAAGAGCCTCGCCTATGGGGCCACAGAGCTCGTCAAGGTAGCCGTCAAGAGCTCGCCGTGAACCGTCAGAAGCAGCCGTCCATGTAAATAATGGGGAGTTCTGTCGGGCAGGCCGCTGGGAAGAAACGTAGAAGACCGCTAAGAGCTCTCGGCCCATGTAAATAATAGGAGCTCGCTGGCAGAGCCGGCTGGGAAGAGCTCGGGCCAGGGACTGCCAAGAGCTCGTCCCATATAAATAATGGGAGGCTCACAAGTGTAGCCGTTGAGGAGCTCGCCGCATCACAAGAGCTCCATGTAAATGGGGCCAGAGCTCGCCAAGTGTAGCCGCTGGGAAGAGCTCGCCAGAAGATCGTCAGAAGAGCTCGCCCGCAGAGATAATAGAGTTTCGCTAAGCACCGCCGTAAGAGCTTCGCCGCAGTAGCTATTAGAAAAGCTCACAATTTAGCCAGTGGGCTCGCCCAATATGAGTCAGAGGGGATGAGCCTGGCAATATGAAGTAGTAGCGCGGAGCCCGCCCGTCCCGAGCGCCAAGGGCTCGCCAATGTAAATATAGGGAGGAGCCCGCCCGTTCAAGTCCAGCGAAAGTGGCCTGCCAATGGGGAGGCGAGCTCGCCCATCCGAGCCGAGGATGAGCCCCTGGCCAATATGAATTTGCAAGAAGGAGCCCGTCTGGTCTCTCGAGTGCAGCCGCGCCGCCAATGGGCTGAGCAGGGAGGGAGCCCGCTCGCTCAAGTCCGGAAGTAGCGGCTCAATGTAAAATAGTGGGTGGGCTCGCCCATCTCGAGCTGAGGGACGAGCCTCGCCAATACGATCAGCATGGTTCGCTCCCGGTCCACGCAGCAGCGGCCTGCCAATGTGGGCCACAGTGTGAGGGTTTCCCCGTCCCGTCTGGAGTGCAAAGCAAGCGGCCTGCCAATGTAAATAGTAGGAGGGAGCCCGCCCGCTTGAAGTCCAGCCAAGGGCTCGCCATCGGGCAGTGTGGGCTCGTCCATCTCGAGCCGAGGGACAGCCCGCCAATATGAATTGTAAGAAGGAGCCCGCTCGTCTGAGCGCACAAGGGCTCGCCAATAACATAGGAGGGTTCCGCCTCACAGCCCGTCAAGGGCTCGCCAATGTAGTCAGGGCTCGGGCCCATCCGAAAGTCGGTGGACGAGCCTCGCCGTCATGAATTACCTGCCCCGCTACCGCGGGCTCGTGGCATTCCACCGAAAGCGGGCGCATGCGTACCGAGCTGACGATCAGCCGGCTCGACGTAGCTCGGAATGGCAATCGAGCTTCGAGGGCGTTTATAAACAAGTGGCGACCGGAGCCAAGTATGCCAGAGTCGAAAGTAATGGCTATGTAGCTGAGCGCGACCGAGCCGAGGGCGACAGAGCCCGAGTGGCGTATCGAGCCGAGTGGGGCCAGAAATTCGAGTGGCGATCGGTCGAGTGGCGTAATGTGAACCGCGAGTGGCGACCGAGCCGAGTGGCGTCAGGGCCTGCGGGCGGCAGCCGAGTGGCGTCAGTAGCTCGAAAGGCGATGTGTACCGAAAGTGGCGATCGAGCGTAGGGCAACATGTAGCCGTGTGGCGATCGAGCCGAAAGTGGCGATTGAGTCGAGTGGCGTCAGAAATTTGCGCGATCGAGCGTAGTGGCATCAGAATGAAAGGGCGATGTACCGAAAGGGCTTCAGACCGAGCGGCGGTCGTGAACCCGAGTACATTGAGCCGAAAGTGGCGATGTACCAGCGGCGATGTAGCCGAAAGGGCGCATCGAGCCGAAAGGGTGATGGTGCCGAAAGTGGTACCGGTCGAAAGGGTATCAGAAATTCGAGTGGCGGACACAGCCGAAGGGCGCCAGAAGCCGAGCGGCGCGGCGGCCCGAGCGGCGCCAGGAACGAGTGGCGATGTACCGAGGGCGCCAGGGGCCCGAGCGCGAAGTGTGCTCGAAAGCGGGCGTATTGAGCCGAGGGCGATGTGGCCGAGTGGCGATGTAACCAGTGGCGTTTCGTAGTTTAAGGTGTGTGCCGGCGGCGTACCAGCTGAAAGCGGCATGAAGCCGAGCGGCGACAGCTGAGCAAGCATGGCTCGAGCGACGATTGAGCGAGCGGGCGGGTCGCCGAGCGTATTTGCCGCTTGTGTTCGAAGCCGGAGCACACGCAAACGGAAACGCAAAGTTTATGAGGAACGGTTGGCTTCGCACGGCGCTAATCGGAGCGATGCTCTTTTTCAACCGAATCACGGAAGCGCCATGGGGTCGCGCTGGACTCGTTGCTCAGGGCCGGGATGCAGCGCCTGATCGCTGATTGGCGTGGATCGCACGCTCGATCTACAGCCCTGACGAAGACTCCTCCGCAAGAAACGAAGAAAATCTGGCCTACGTGCTACGCCCGTACCGTCTACGCCTGCCGGCTTCTTTTCTCGGTAAGAGTAGATCGCTTGCAGTGGCGAATGCGCTGCATATGAGTATGCGTCTAAGAGTGCGTACCTCACCACAATGGGGGCGGCCCCAGACGAAAGTGTATAATATTCCCAATTGAGTAGTAGCGATTCTTTCCCCCCATCTGACGTGATATTTATCGCTTTATCTGATTTTTTTAGAAAGAGATATCAAGGAATACTTATTTAGAATTATCCTACTTCCCCTTTATCGTGAGATTTGATCGATTCATAATGTCATATTATTGAGAAATTATCCTCGTTTCCCTTTATCAGAGATTTATTTGGATCTACAGATAATATATTGTCGAGGAATTATCCTACTTTCCTTATTGGCGAGATTTAGTCTGATTTGAAGGATGTGAGCCTTCCCAATTATCCATATCATCTACTTTCATGAGCGGACCTGGCTTTCGCGGCCGACGCCAGTGGGGCCTGGGTGTTTTATGTGGCTCGCTCCTTTCGCCAGCCTTTCCAGCGGAGCGGGCCCCGTGCGCCTATTTTTAAACCCCATCGAAGAGAAAACATTATGTCGGCAAAGACAAGAGTCTATAAGAAAAGATGAACCCGCACTGGGCGTTTGCCCCGCTTTGCAATCAGACGCAATTCAAAGACGCTGGGATGAAGAAACACTTGCTTATATTATGGAAAAGCATGCATAATAATGTGCATAATATGATTATCGAGGATGAAGGAGCCACCAATGATAATGATTTCATGGAAGTGGTGAAAATCCAATAGTTCGCGATTCACGCAGATACACCCGAGTTCGTAGGATTTCATTCAAACTCATCGATTGAGCAATGCAAGTCATTCCCACCATACCGATCTTATTGAACATTATAACTATGATAAGTACAAATCACGATATGATGCTAGACGAATTTTCGCAAAATTCAATAAACTAGTAATTTTGTATTATATGTGAGTAGAAAAGTCAGTGATAATAATAGTAGAAATAATAGTAGAAATCAATCACTATAAATTAAAGTTCTTCTCATGGTCTCCAACTCAGATTCTCCTGCAATACCAAGCAGCTATTCGATCCATGTTACTGTGTCACTTGCATTATTTGCAATGCTAAACAGCTTTTCCCTCAAGTCTTCGCTCCTTTCTCGATCATTAATTAACCTGCTTCCGCTTGTCGAAAGCAATTGTTCTAGCATGTTGAGCTCAATGCCTTCCCATCGCCCGCCGCATGTGCGGTACTATCCTCTCCTCATGCCATCGCCTAGCTTGTTACTTGAGCCTCCGCAGAGTCGCCAATGAGAATGCTTTTATCTTTACCTTTGTTTCTGCCCTCTCCCAGCCGGTCTATCAGAGACCGCAATTCGCTCATCCCTTAAAACTGATTAGGTCGATGGAGAAGACGCATAGACTCATACTTATATGTTTTCGCTTTTGTCGGATATGTGACGTTCCATTTTCGCCTCCGACTTCAATATTTCAGAAGAATGCCATACCGAAATGCCATTTCCCCAACCAATGAAGTGTATGCTCGTGCTTCAACAAGCTAAAAATTCTATAAATGAATTAACGACGTGATAAAAATTAACATTTAAAATAGTAATTATATATAAAATACGAACCTTACTCCTTCCATTTTCTGTCATTCACTTTTGTTGTCTTTCTTTCTCTACTGACCCAGAACCAAATCTTAATTCCCCGCACACCTCAGATAATATCGCACCGATTTTTCAAAGAGCTGAGAACGCCTATGTGATTTCCTCCATTACTCACAAAGTACCAAAATTCTTTCCAAATGACCCCGATTGTTGTTCATTCCCGCCACGTATCTCTTTGTCAGGTTGAGCCACCCCCGACACAAGAGATTATCTTCCTCACGAGTGAAATTCTTTGCTCAGGCTTTCGTGCCAGGTGCAAATAACATTTTCATTTGTATTTGCGCCAAAGACGCCTAGATTATCGTCACCTCTACTATTTACTTGTCATCGCCACATTAATAAATTATGAACTGGAACATCTACTCATAATCCATTCACAAAGAGAAAAACCAAACTGAGAAGTTAATTAAAATGATTTGTAGGCAATAAATAAATTAATTTATATCAAGAAACATTTTATTTGGTAAATTTTTATTTTAAATTATTCACAAAAAATATGATTTATGGTTTTTTTCATTTATTAATAATATTTATTTTATATATTAATTTTTTAAAATAATTATAAGTTAATAAAATATTTTGTAGGGTTAATAAAACAAATTAATCCATATCAAATAAAAATGTTTTTTAATTTGTATTTTAAAGCATTTAATAAAAAAACATAGAGATTTATCAAAGTTTTTTTTTTTCAATTCAAATACTTAAACGAGTCACGGCCAAAATCAAAAAATCGTGTCAGCAGCGGTTGATTCCATTACCCAAAGATCAGTCTGAGAAGGAGCGGGGTGGAGGATGTGTTTGAGGAGATGGGAGAGGACCGCCAGAATGGGATGGGGGAGGAGACAGAGGGAGGAGAAAGAGGGAGGAACCAATGACGACTATGGGCCGCTACCACGACGTGAGCCAAGATAAGCATCTGGGCCAGACGACACACGACCTGAATCTTATTGCAGATGTCCTCTGGAGGAGGCACCCTTCTGCTCTTCCCTTCTTCTTCTTCCCTCAACTGTGTACGAAATATTTTGGCTTGCCGCCATTGGCAAAAATATTTATCCGGTCGGTCGTACTGCTCCCGCTCCAACTGGGCTGCACGATTCCGAATTATGTGACCGCCAAACTCTGATCAAAATTTGAACCCTCAAATTCTCGGTTCCATTTCACGACCGTGAATTAATCCTCACAGACTTACGTCATTCGTTGAGACCACTTTCGACTTGCTATAGATTCGCGATCGTTATACCGACGGTCGAGATGCTCTAAGAGAGATATTTGTTATGGGAAATGGAGAGGATGGATCAAGCCACAATAATCAACTGTGCCGGATCCTCGCCATGACGTGAAGGAATGATGCAGACGCCAGAAAAATTAGTTGTTTTAAACTAATTTGACGTGATCGAGAGAGAAGGTGAGAACCAGATAAATAGGTATACACCACGTGACAGATAGTGGAAAGAGGCACCTTACAACAAAAGTGTGTGATAAACCCAGAATTTCATTTCTTTGGGCAGTAGAAAATATGCATCATTTAAATCAAACAAGATGATAAATAAATTTTAAGAATCCCAATCTCTACAGAAAAAATATATATTATCAAGAAACATTTTGTGTTCCTTGATAGTCCCTATCACTTGATCATAAAACGCTTGAAACAAAAGTTGTTAAATATAGAATTTGAGCCTTCATCTTTTGATCATAAAACCATGAAAAAAAAATTCATAAACTGAGATTTGGGAATAAAGGACTCAAGAATCAAAAACTTAAGACTTCAATCCATGCTGAAGAAAATTGAAAGATAAAATCATTCTTTATTATTTTTTAGAATTTCTTATATAGATTTTAATTTTCTTTAAGTTTAGATCAAGTTAAAAAAGTTAAATTTATATTACACTCGCTTTCTTAAAAAATGAAATATGATGTCGTATATAATTTTTTTGGGTAGGAGAATTAAATGGTAAAAGTAGGAGACCACATTAAGAAAAATCAAAACAAAAAATTATATAAATGAGAGAATTCTTTAGAGATGAAGTCTTGTGTTATATGTAGAAAAAGTAGTCGTGAAAAAAGTCAAAATGATATCTTGAATGATTTTTAATTTAAAAGCAAGTGAAAAGATGCTGGAAATGTAAAAAACTAAAGTTTTCATGAATAATATATATGTGTATATATATATAAGAGAGGTGAGATATATATATATATATATATATATATAATTTATTAGACCTAAAAAACCTTTATGCAACAAAGTCTTGAAAACCTGTGGTATAAAACTAAGAAATCATTCATTACTGACGTCAAAATAATAACAATGTTACATATTCAAGATTTATTTTAGAAAAAAAAAAAAAGAAACAAAGATTTGAGGATAATTTTTTAAAGAAAACAATATTAAAACAATACAAATATGAATCTAGTGCTAAATTTTTATAAATATATGTATTTTGATAAAGATTTATGATATATATTTTTGGACAAACAAATAATATCTTTATTAAAAATTGAGAAATTTATTTAAATACAAATATGATTTAGAGTACTTATTGAGCAATTATAGGAAATAAGATCCGTTTAATAACTCACATAAACACAAATAACTCAGCAGTTACTCAGATGAAGATCGTGTAATACTATAATTTATAAATATTATTATTATTTATTTATAGTAAAAAGATCTAGCTCATCAGAGAGCATAAAAATAAACATCAAACAAATAAATTATTAACTGAAATAATACGAAATATAAAATTCAACCACCTAATTCAAACAAGCAAGATTCAAAACATAATATATTTCCACGCGAACAAAAATCATGCTGATGGTGATCAAACTTTATAACCACAAAATTTTAGAGAAAATATTTACATTAACTTCATTATTAGTGGATTAAAAATTCAAAAAATAATAATATCATTATTAAAGGAATATAAAATTATAAGTTTCAGAATAAATAAGTAAATGATTGTTAGTTTCTTCCTTATTATTTTAGATAAATATTTAATGGATGTGAGTTCTTCTGATTACTTCTTTTCAAAGTTTCGCATCTTTGAGGTAAGAGATATTAATTATCTTTTAAAAAGAATTGTTTGTTTAGCTTCATTTTAAATGATGGAAATTTTAATCAATTATATAATTCTCAGTTTGGCGTAAAAGCTTTTAATACTTTTTATTTATTTTATCATCCATGAATCAAATCAAAGAATATATTTATCAGATTCAGATTCATTATTATTAAAAATGTCGGTGATAATGACGTTGCACTTCCGGAAACTTTGAGTCTTAAACATTTGACTTATTAGTCTTGGTCATAATATAATAATAGTTGATAATTATTCTACTCGTCAACTTTAAAAATACTGACATTTACACTTCGCTTATCAACGCACTTTATTCGAACCCCAACCTTGTGGGTTTCTTGAAGCTTTAGAGTGTTATTGGGGGCGATTCGAAGAAATTGCCGGCTCCGTCCACCTTTAAAAGAACACACTCGCGACTCACCATCCCATTTGAAAGTCACATACTGCCAAGCACCATCTCGATATTTCACGACAGACAAAATACATTCAAATGTATTTTATTTCTACTGATACGAAGCCGTTGAATTTAAATTATACTTAAAATTTTTGATCACATTTGATGATATGAGCGATTTCAAATGGATTTGAGAATGTTTTGAAGGAAATTTTTTTTAATGTTCCAACTTATTTTTTAATCAAAAGTTTTGAGTAAAATCATCTCTTATTTTTTATATGATTGAAAACTTTTTGATCAATGAAAATGTATTAGTATTTCTTATTGAGCTAAAGTTACATCCCGTTCGTTGACATATTTTAGTCTTTTAAGTTTTCGCGATGAGTGATGGCTAAGTTGGGGATACGTCATCATTAGGATTTGATTATAACTTTATGTTGGATCATGTTAGTACTTTTATTCAAATATTGTTATAGTTTGAACAATTTTATATGATATTTATAATTGAAATTTTGATATTTAGAAATAGTTTTTTGTAGGTATGAAATTTTGAATTTGGAGAATTGATGAATTTAGAAAGTTGCGCATTTACTTTGAACATGTGTTTGGTAATTGGACCAAAATCCGAGTTCTGAGGAAGGTTAGTCATTCCGCCCGAGCCTTGGTGAGCAAGGTGGTGTGATTGTATGCCCAGATTGGGTTTCGAGTGACAAAGTGTATAGTAGCGATCCTAATATTAACGCGTCTTTTGATTTGTTTATGGTAGCAGTTTTCAATGTTTTAAAAATCAAACTAAATATTGAAACATAAAAGTTATAGGTTCACGGTTCATTGATCAGATCGGTGGTTAAACCGTGATGGAAATCGATGATGTCATAAATAGATAATTTATATATTATTAAAATTAAAAATAATTAGAAAATTGGTAAATTTTTATAAAAATTTTTATAGCATCTCTTCTATTTCTTAAGTATTTCTTCTATAAAGTTTTTTACCTGTATAAATAACAAGATATCATATTTTAATATAATATAAGAAGTTAATTTCCATAATGTAAATCAATATAATATTTATCATAACCTTACTATTCTAATGAGTAGTAAAGTATCAATGACAATGAATTATTAACATCATTCGTAATAGAAATGTTAATCACAATGTTTACATGGTTACTCAAAATATGAAATGACAACATTAAGAATTTTTCATATTATAAGTTCATGCAAAAAAATACTCATAAAAAAAAAAGTTCATGCATAAAAATATACATGTCTTCATTCATTTTGGAAATTAAGATGTGAAAAGTCAAATTATGTATATGAAAAATTAAAGTTCTCCAAATCAAATCGTTTTAACTTAAAAAAACAACAATAAAAGTGGGAGCGAACCGTCCGGTTCGCTAAGAACTGGTCGGTTCAACTGGTTCACTGGTTTGACTACCGGTTCGAACGATTATCATCTGGTTAAATTAACAAACGGTTTTTTACATTGAATCATACCGATTTTATAACCGATCGACGATCAGATCGGCCGATAAGTCCGATTTTCAAAACATTGTTGTCCAAAGCTATACTATGGTCATGGGAATAATACTTCCTTGACCAAATATAAGACACGATTTTTTACAACCCTTGCCAAAAGTTTGCAGCTATTTCATCATTTTTGTGTAGTGTGCTTTAAAAGACATATTCCATGCATCCAGGTCTAGGTATTTTGGGCCTCTTGAGGGTTACCCCAATTATAAATGCAACATTTTCAAGTGAGAAATAGTGGGGCTTGTGTATAAATGCAACATTTTCAAGTGAGAGAGAGTGGGCTTAGGTCATGTTGGACCTTATGAGGGGAGTTGAATTCAATTTATACATTATGTTGTAGTAAAACTGTTCTTACAAGATTACAACTTGAATCTTTCATATTCCTTTCCCTATATTATTTACAATTCTTTTATAATAACATGATAATATGAATTAATTTAATTGGATTAAAAATCTAAAACCTATTTAAGAATTACTAAATATTAAATTTAAAATACAAATACTAATAAAGTTGTAGAGGTGAAATGAGGTTCAACTTTTTGGTGCCATGTAAATAAGTGCACTTGTATTGACTTATGCATAGGAGAAGCCAAGGCAATACGTTGTCGTTTGAAGGGAGAAGAAGCAACAAGGGTTGGAGTGAAGTAATGAAATTGGGAGTTGAAGAAGAGGGGAAAAAATGCAACCAACCAAATGTCCAATTGACTTATTAGCATAGAAGAGAGGTGTCACTGATCTGTATTTCAAAACCACGTTAGCAATGTGTGACTCCATTCTTTTATATATATATATATGTGTATTTCTTTTAATATCATTTATTAGGTCTAAAACAAGCTGTTTTTACTTTTATTACCACTTCAAACTTCAAAGTCCAAACGCACCCTCAGAACCAGCACCGGTTTCCAAACCCACAGAATTAGATTCTCCCTCTCAAAACCACAGCTTCACCCCCTGGTTTTGTCAATACCACAGCATGCTAATTACACAAATATCCTTAATCATGCATTTTTTAATTCATTTTGATTTCCTAAATTACCCTCATGCCTATTTTATCAAAATTCATTCATATGTTTTTCTTTTTCTTTTTTCTTTTCAATAAGACGTCACTACTTCTATTCGACTGTCTGATTACGGCTTGGCGGGCATGAATTATTATTAAGTTAAAAAACATAAAATCAAATACAGAAGACGATTTCATGAGGACTATCTGGTCAATTTGTTCCGGGGGCTCGAATTGTAGAAGTCTTTTTACAAAATGGCATCACTGTAATAAAAGCATAAAAAGGGGCAAAT
This sequence comes from Tetrastigma voinierianum, assembly GCA_016808115.1. Taxonomy (NCBI): domain Eukaryota; kingdom Viridiplantae; phylum Streptophyta; class Magnoliopsida; order Vitales; family Vitaceae; genus Tetrastigma; species Tetrastigma voinierianum. Next base: position 724,284 of record JAEQBH010000138.1, on the reverse strand, counting down.
CTTTTGCTCCACGTTTTACATATCCAACGTTCTTCCCTCTGCTCCTGAGAGAACAGCCTCCTTGACAGAGAGTAACCATGCAAGCTCTAATCGCCGTCCCAACCCAAAGCCTTCCCGGCACTCCACGTGGGCGGAATCTCACCCGCCGCCTTCGACCTCTCAGGTCATCTCTCACATTCCGGCAACCAACCGTCTCCGCCGTGGCAGCTCCGGCGCGCCCACAGGTCACGCACTCAATGCCACCGGAAAAGGTAGAAGTGTTCAAGTCATTGGAAGGGTGGGCGTCCGAGTCGGTCCTACCGCTTCTGAAGCCCGTGGAGGAGTTGTGGCAGCCGCAGGACTTCCTTCCGGACCCCGCGCTGCCGTTCGACGCGTTTTCCGAGCAGGTGAGGAAGCTCCGTGATCGGACGGCGGAGCTTCCCGACGAGTACTTCGTGGTGCTGGTCGGAGATATGATAACTGAAGATGCTTTGCCGACGTATCAGACGATGATCAATACCCTTGATGGGGTGAGAGATGAGACGGGGGCGAGTGCCAACCCCTGGGCAATGTGGACCCGGTCGTGGACGGCGGAGGAGAATCGCCATGGAGATCTGCTGAGAACCTACCTCTATCTTTCCGGTCGGGTAGATATGCTTATGATCGAGAAGACGGTGCAGTACCTGATCAGCGCAGGAATGGTGAGTCTGAAATCCAGTGATCTAGAAAATATTTTCCTGGAAGCCAAACAAACATTTTTGAAGGATTTAACCGAACTAGGAGGCAAATGAAATGGATTTGTTTTTCAAAAATTCAAAATCGAATGGAATCCATTATTTGAATGATTTTAGTCTTTTTTTTTAGAAGCAATGGTGGAATCATTTTTGTAGTAATTAATGATGATATAAGTAGATTTACACGTTTGTGGTGGTTGAAAATTTGCAGGATCCAGGAACGGAAAACAACCCATACTTGGGATTCGTCTACACTTCCTTCCAAGAGCGAGCCACTTTCGTATCCCACGGCAACACAGCGCGCCTGGCCAAGGACGGTGGCGATCCAATCCTCGCCCGGATCTGCGGCACCATCGCTGCCGACGAGAAGCGCCACGAAAATGCCTACTCCAGAATCGTCGAGAAGCTTCTAGAAGTGGATCCAACAGGGGCCATGCTGGCCATCGCCGACATGATGCGCAAGAAGATCACCATGCCCGCGCACCTCATGTACGACGGCCGCGACCCCCGCCTCTTTGAACATTTCTCCGCTGTGGCTCAGCGCATGGGCGTCTACACGGCCGATGACTACGCAGATATACTGGAGTTCCTGATCGGACGGTGGAGGCTGGAGAAGCTGGAAGGATTGACGGGGGAGGGGAGGCTTGCACAGGACTTCGTGTGTGGGTTAGCGCCAAGGATCAGGAAGCTACAGGAGCGAGCCGATGAGCGAGCGAGGAAGATGGGTCCGCAAAGCGCAAGCTTCAGCTGGATCTTCAATAAAGAGGTGGCTTTGTAGAATTGTAGTTGAGTTGGAGGCTTGAAAATGGTGAAGACGGAGGGTCGGTTGGTCTGCTTTAGAGCAACTCTAATGGGAGTTGCCAAAAAGGCCAACGCCATTCGCAACCCCGAATGCTTTTGAAGACCCACACGCCCGTCCATCGGTAGTGCCATTAAAACGCGTCATTTTAATAATTCAACGTTTTTTATTAAAAAATATAATTAAATTGTGCCCAAATATTTAATCAATATACCAAGTTGGTATGAACAAGAACCACCAACCGCTATTTTGCAACCCTCCATTCTATTCTCCAAAGCCGCAACATGCCACCCCAAAACCCCTGACAAGATTTCGCCACCTCTTATACCACACTCCATCGGAAATTAATTATCTTGCCTGGCGCGCCATTTCGGCCAAGCATGGACATTTCTCGACAAGAACTCCCATTGTAGCCATTTCCATTTTCTCAAGGGTTTTGGCACTTTTGGACTTTTCTTATACAACCCCTACATATAATGTTACACAAAACTTTCATTAGTTTCAAATTTTGATTACTGCGCAAGTCTCTGGTTCTTTTGTCTTCTTCGTCTTTGGCTACATTCAAATTTAGTGGAAGATAATCAGTGTCAGAATCACATATAGCATATAGGGTATTTATAATTATACCATCTAGTAAACACATAAACTAAAAAAGTTATAAAATCTTTTTCTCTTTTACTTTATTTTTTGGAAAGGGACATTCAATAGAATATCCTGCATGGCATTCTATTAAAAGATGAATCATTATAATTTCTAATTCAATTATATAACTTTCATATTACAAATATCCTTTTTTTAGTTATACGTGAATCATTATTTTATTTGTTTTGCAATTTAAAATATTTTGAATCCAAGAAAATTTAAAAACCTCCTTTATTAGTAATAATTTTTTCTTCATTATGATAATTTATCATTGTTTTTAACATATATTCCATTTCCAGGCATCCATTATTTGGATGTTTACTTTTATAAAGTATTTAAATAATTTCATTAGAGCATTTTCTTACCCGTCTTTGAGATAGTAATATAACATTTACCAAAATTCAATTTAATCTTGTATTGACTCCATTGTAAATATTATGCGTAAATGGTAAAATTTATTTCTTTCAGTTACAAAGAATTCATGCCATCTTTCTATTACATAAGGGGTATTTTATACTATTGGGCCATGCTACATGTCGCTTTTCCATTCGTGTTATATTCATAGCGGTAGTGAGATCAGGATGATGGGTTACGATTTAATAATGTAACGATAGATTACAGTTTGCTAATGCGATGACATGTGTCCTATATAAAAATTAAATATGGTAATAATATAAATAAAAAATAAAAGTAAATATAAATTCCAACAAATACATGATTCATCATACTTTATGACATTTCTCAAATATGAAAACAGAAAAAATGTAAAATATTGTTACAATTTACCATAAGAATATATTTATTTCAATTTTCATGACAAACTATCATAATCAAGTTATCAAATTAAAATAAATATAAAATATGTAACACCAAACAAAAATTTCAATATATTCATTAATCAATGATCATTATCATAACATGTTTTAAAAAAAAAATTTATATAAACTAAGAAATATAATGTTAACAACTTAACATGAAGCTTTAATAACAAATCACAGTTTATTTTTAATAATAAATTTAATGTTAAATACAATCTATTATCGTTAATAATAAGCTTAAAATGAAAAATACATAAATATATAATAAACTAAGAAACATAATGTTAACAAAACTTGAATTTAATAACAAATCACAATTGATTTTTAATAATAAATTTAATGTTAAATATAATCTATTATTATTAATAATAAGCTTAAAATGAAAAACACATAAATTTATTATTTATTCATATGAAATTTAAAAATATAAAAACTCACAAAATTTTCCTCTCTTTTTTTCCTTTTTTTTTTCTTCATCTCTTTCGTATTTTAGGGTTTTTTTTTCATATTCTCTCAATTCACTGTAGGATATATATAAGTTTAAGTGATGGATGAAAGATGACTATAATTGTGACACCCCTAAATCCGGGGTCTCGTTGACAACTTATCAACCTACGAAATTCCTGTGAATTTCGGATGACCCGATACCACACATTTATCGGGATCCATGTTTTCACAAAAAAATCGGACAAAGTCTCCTTTATTCGGGAAACTCTACTTAACATACAACTTGTATAACAGTATAAGCATACCCCATCCTAGGTCTCAATAGAAGTAGTATTGATCCCACAGGGTCCATATGTCCATATCCCCAATATACATCCCTTTATCGGGATCCATTCATTCACATTTAAATCTAAAATATGAAAATAAAACGTTTAATTACAGTTCGTAAGAATTCGATCGCATACCCGACTATTTATACAATAGTCCAAAAAGAATTTAATTACAATTCTTTTATACAAAATACTTTTCAAAAAAGTAATATCAAGGCCACACATCGGCCTCCTTTATAATCACGGCTTCGTCAAAGCGCCGTCTCCCTGTACACCCCTAATACCTGAAAGGGGTTCCTACGACGAAGTGAGCAACGTCCATTAGAAAAAATTTCCTACAAGGGGAGCCTAAACGCACATGCAATGGCATACATAAAACATAAAATCATATTCCATATAAATAATGCAATCTTATATTGAATGTTCCATTTTATGCAAGAGATGAGACTCCTTATGCCCAAAACTCGAGTCCCGACCGACTCCCTCACACATGCCTATGTCAAGTGTGACAATCGTCACTGGTAATACCAATGACACACATATACCGAGCCCTTACTGGTTCACCAGTACCCAATGCAAGTGCCAATGGGCAACTAATTCCGAGTCAATCCCGATTCCTATCACACAACTCGAAGTCTATGTGATAACCATGATCGTGTGTCTTCTTTGGGTAACAGAACTTTTTGGCTTACGTCGCGAGTCTCTTACACCCATACAGAACTTTTCGGATCACACCGCGGGTCTCTTACACCCATGTTCCAGGCTTTTTACCTGAGGGGATTAATGACCCTCTTCTTTCTCCGCCTAACATACATTAATTATATTTCAATTTATGATTTGAACCATGAGTCATTTATTGGATGTCGTCCAAAGTACGAGCTCACTACCCATTCATCAACAATGATGATGGATGACCATACCCATGCTCACACACCCAATATGTTGATGTTCCTATGCACATGAAATGCAGATATGCCATTTCATGCTATGTCATGCTACATGCATAATAAGAGCTACATACATTTATAAATTTTGGAGAATTATATTTCCTACATATAATTTCCATTCACCACAATTTCCATGTTAATACATCACGCAAACACATATTAACATGATTTTTTTTCACACAACAGCATGTTATTTTTTTTTTTCCAACAATAACACACAAAATGACCCAAATCTCGGACCCACATAAAACAGGGCATCTCTTGGTCCCTTCATGGTTCGTCATCGAATTACTGTGATACCAAAACACACCATAAAACCCAAAGACATTAGTCCCGAGATTAAAACCAAACTCGAACCTGATATAAGACCACACCCTGAAAAGTCCTTGCAAGGGAACCAGCCCTGACTGTCCGAAAAACAGTCTGGTAAATTCTAAGTTAGGACTCCTTGAAAACAAATCCCAAAATCTCACCCGAACTATAAAAAACCAGTCCCAAAAATTCCTACACTTAGTCCAAAAAATCTGGGACTGAACTTTACAACCTTTCACGTCTAAGAAAACCTCAAGCCATTAAATGACCTTTACGCTAAAAATAACCCAAGTAGAAAAATTCCCTACCTCATGGAATTTGACGAAACTCCATGATTTTGGTACCCACGCCGTAGCTCAATGCTGAATCGACTCGCTGGCTCGACGTGAGTTCCACAAACTGGTCAGAACTTAAAGAGAAGCTAAAAATAATAATAATAATAATAATTTTCCTCTCTTTCTCCTCTTTCTCCCACGTTCACCTGTCCGTCTCCTCCTTTCCTTTATTTTTTTTACTTTGCTTTTCTTTTTATCCTTTTTTTATTTTATTATTTTTATACATGGCATAATGTTCATCTCTCATCCAAATCTCTTTCTACCCTGAAACAATTTATTTATTTTTAGTTCAATTTAGTTTAAATGAACTTAGCCTCGTCATTTCCCTACTCCAAAATTTTCGTGAAACCTCATCCCTGTAGTCACTAACAACTTATCACCCGTAAAACCCGTGTATAACACCCCATCGCCCTGCATCACCCGACGAACTCTTCTGGTCACTAGATTTCAATTGCACTACCAACTACAAGCAGTCCGTTTTGTCATCTGAAATCTAGAGAATTTTCTAGGCTTCCTTGAACAATTTAGGCAATTTATTATTATTAATATCATTTTGCCATTTTTGAAAATTTCTAATTTTCTCGGGTTTTACATTTTTCCCCCCTCAACAGAATTTTGTCCCCGAAATTTATACATACTAGCACACACACAAGTGCCATGCATATGCGTGAGGTCATTCTGGGGCCCAATATTAGACTTCTAATATTAGACAATACACCTTCATCCTCAAATAGGAAAAGATAGGTGACTCTCATCGTGTCCTCTCATTACCAAATTACATCCTGCACTCCTCGGTGTTTGTCACAACATTTTCAATTCTCCGCCTCACGGCCCCAAAGTCGCAAACCCGATCCCGCTATCCAAGATACGCACGATCCCTCTCCTCTGCTGTCTCATATGTATCAACAATAATCCCTCCCCAATCCATTACATGAGTTGGATCTGGAGTATACTTGCCAAGCATGGATATTTGGAACACCTCATGGACACCTTATAAACTCGGTGGTAGTGCCAATCGATATGCAACTGTGCCCACCCTCTTGAGTACCTCGAAGGGTCCAATATACCTCGGCGCTAGCTTCCCTTGCTTGCCGAATCTGACCACTCCTCTCTTAGGCATCACATTCAAGAAGACGTGATCACCCACCTCAAACTCTAGAGGTTAACGCTGTCTGACAGGACCCGACCCGAAAACCCTTCCAAGATTCCCCGGGTGGTCCTGCCTAGTGGAGTTCCCACCTGCATAATCCCTAGGAGTGTCCAACGGGATCCCAACTTTTAAGAAAGAAGTAACACACGCATTAATATAATACCTCAATATATATATATATATATATATATATATATATATAAAAGTTCCACAATCAAGCCAAAATCCACAACCGACCCATCTTACTATAGGTTACAACCACAAACACACATGATAAGGACTCATATGAGTTCAATACTAAGATCAGAGCATTCTAAGAGTGTTTGCGAATTTAGGGGTATAACGAAAATACATAGGTCTAATAAAACAAAGATAGAAAGATAAGATAAAATACTGAGAATCGCCGTGAAGACGAGCGACGAAGCCGGGCGCTACGCGAGGTAGATCTCACGATCGCTCTTGACCTAGAGAATCCGATTAAAACAATAAAACGGAGATAATAAAATCTCGCGAGTGACATAATTTATATATGGAAAATAATGTTTTTATTTTAAAAATTTTCTCTCAAGACCTCACGTTCACTCCTTATAAGGTTCCCCGTTTCGGGAATCGCTTTCACAAAACCCAAATTATACCTTAGTCAACAATGTGAAATTTATGCTCAAAAATTTAACCAAACTCATTATCAAGAACCTTATAACCTGAATTTATTCACAACATAAAAATGGAGCATAAAGTATATATAACCATCATGTCGTAAAAATAATCATGAAAATACAATAACCATAAACATTGAGATGGTTGAGCCTTTACTCGTAACCAATAATGTACCGTGCCATATCCATAGTAAACCGTCGCAACCCAACCCTACCACACCGTGGCAACCAATAAAACCTTGCAACCCGACATCACGCGGGCAACTAATAACCTTTGGGTGAACCCGATTATAACGTGGCAACTAATAAACCTCGTAGACCCGACATCACGTGGTAACCAATAAACCTTCGTGTAAACCGACATCACGTGGTATCCATCTAACCTTCGGGTGAACCCGACATCACGTGGCAACTAATAAACCTTCGGGTAAACCTGACATCATGTGGTAACTAATAAACCTTCAGGTCAACCCGATTAGAATCATTGTAACATTTTCAACAATACCGCATTTATAATCATTTCACAAAGTCTCACAAATCCATTTCTTAAATCAATAACTTTTCAAAATGGTTTAAAACCTCAATACATGTACCAAAGTGTTTAAATACCACAAATTTATCCACATGAACTCGCAAAATCTCCAAATATTTAAAATGTTGACAAAATCCACATGAAATGATAACTTGTTTATATAAAAAAACCGATAATTATATTTACGCATAATCAACCGTTCGACCAAATAAGTTATATATAATAATTAACCACAATTATATATCATAATAATACCCCAAAGCATTTAAACATGTAAAACCACTCACGCACAGCCGCATGCTCATCCCGCCTCCGCAGAACTCCGGCTTAGTGTGAGCGCCTGTAATATAATAAAAATACCATTTAGGCTCCATTAACTAAACCAAAGACATTGGGACGCCCCAAATGTCTTTGAATAATCTTTAGAACTGTGAAACTATCTAAATTGGACCCCGACATGTCCAATTATACAGTGTGCCCCATGCACCCGCACTCCAAAATTGGGGGCTTTTTACCCGAGGTTAATTTTTCTAAATCAACCTTCCAATAACTCATAAAAATGTCCAATTACACTAATCCAACTTCAATTCTTGCCTAATTTGACCATAATCGTATCCAATATCGATCCAAACCTTTCTGCAATTACCCGATATGACCCAAGTAAAAATGAAAATCCAACTTCAAACGACATTCAAATTTACAAAATTTATATCAACTGAAAAGCCCAAGAGACCAAGAACATAGAAGCATTTCTCCCTTACCTTGTCCAAAGGTCGCCGCGGGTGGCCGAAAAACTCGATCCAACAAATGGCCAACTTTGTTTTCGCTGCTTTTCAAACTGAGGAATATGGGAAAGGGACCACCGAATGAGTTCGTGAGGGTCCAAAATGGTGGAAGCGGAGGTACTGGCCTACCGGGAATGGTCGAAAACACCAAAACCGACGACCGCAGTCGGCTGCCGCCGTCGGCTCGATCCGAGCCTCCCGAGGCAAATCAAGGTCGGAAATTTTACCGCAAGATCGCCTCGCCGTGCTCCTCCTCCCTGGCCAGCGCGTGTGCAAGGGTGGTGGCCGATGACGCCTCCCACGACCAAAACCCATTTGGTATACAAATGGGTCAAAACGACCTAGTTCGGTGTTCAAGGTTTTGGGGAGTTTTCTCTAGGGCTTTGGAGCTCAAAATGAGTGTGTTGGGGCTAGGGTTCTCTTTGGCACGCAAAACTATGTTTATATAGGGCCTAGGCCTTTCAGTAAAACTCGAAGACAACTTTGGACACCGATAAAAATGGCCGTCAAGCCAACTCCCTAAGGCCATAACTTTTTATCCGTGAAGTCGATTTTTGACGCTCAATCCGCCTATGAACACGCATTGACGCAGGCCTAATAAATGGTATCTTAATAAACCCAAAATTATCCATCCTTGAAAAAGTCAACTTGGGCCCACATACTAATTGTTGGTCAAACTTGGTCAAACGTTTTAAAAACTTGTATTATTTGGTACGGGTTGTTACACTGTCTGTCGGTGTAGCTCTTCTGCCGACTTTGAGCCATAAGAAGACACTTTTGTATCAAACCCACCTTTTCCGAGGTGTTTCTAATCATATTCGGACTAGTGATGGAACTCTCTCCCACCTCTGTCCAACAAATCGGGGTTCGACATGGCCTCCCATATAAAGCCTCATAGGGTGTCATCTCGTATGCTTCGCCCCGATAATCATTGGCTGTAGGCTAATTCCACTCAAGGGTGCGGTTCCTCCCAACCTACCCTTAAGATTCAGGACGCATGCTCGCAACATGACCTCTAAACCTCTATGGTCCTCTCCGACTGACCATCGGTCCGTGGATAAAAAAAAAACTATGCTCATCATCCACTACGTCCCCATGGCCTTCTGGAAACTCTTCCCAAAGTATGCAGTAATCTGGGATCCCTGTTCGATACGATAAAGAATGGCACTCCATGTAACCGTACAATCTCACATATACAATGCATTTAATTCCTCCAGCAGGAAGGAAGGTCATCCGACCACTAGAAAAAGTGTGTCGACTTAGCGAGCCTGCCTCTTCTAACCCATACGACATCATGCTCAATGGGTGGTTCTGCTGCAAGTGGGTCACAAAATCCATTGTGACAGCATGCTCCCACTTCCACCTCACGACCCAAAAGCTGGAGTAGCCCCGCCGGCTTCCGTGCTCGCCTTTTTACTTTGCTAACACGTGAGACAGGCCGAACAAAACTCCCCAACGTATCACTTCATTATGTTCAATAATATCAGTAATGAAGATCACTTCGGCACACCTTCGTACAATTCGGATGCATAGCGACCGAGCAAAGTGGAACTCTTGAAGGATCTCTTCTTTCATATCGGTCAACTGGGGAACCACGACCCATCCCCTATAATCAAGATCAATTATCCGCGCGACGCCGCCTCACCCTTCGCTATCGTAGACTGACCGCACTCCGCCCTTTGATAATATCTCTATGTCCCGCCCCATGATTCCCGATCACCCTACTCAGTAGGGATGACATAGCTACCAAACTCCCTAGTGCTCCTTGAGCCTGATCACTGTACTGTAGCCTAAACTGTCCTATAGTATTGAGCATCTACCACTCCCGGGAAGGTACACTAGCCAGTACTCTCCGTGACTTCCGACTGAGAGCATTAACCACTACATTTGCCTTACTAGGATGGTAATGCAAAGTGAAGTCATAATCTTCTAGATACTCCATCACTCTGCGTTGCCTCATGTTGAGGTCCCGTTGTGTGAAGATATACCTCAGACTCTTGTGGTGGGAAAATACCTCAAACTGCTCACCATACAGATAGTGGCACCAAATCTTTAAGGCAAAGACCGTGGGCACCAACTCCAGATCATGTGTAGGGTAATTCTGCTCATGATTCTTTAGCTGTCTGGAACCATAAGTCACAACTCTCCCGACTGTCAAGACACATCCCGCCGTCCCTAGAGCATTCCGACCATCACAGGAGCCGTAGTAAGCCTCCTCACCCTTGGAATGCCTTCTCACTCAGGTCATTCCACTTGAATTTTGACCCATTTCCTAGTAAACAGAACCAGAGCGCTCCAAGGTGAAGTGCTCGGTCTAATAAAACTATTTTCCAACAATTCTTGCAGTTGGACCTTGAGTTCCTGCAACTCAACCGGTGTCATCCTATGAGGAGTCATAGAAATGGGTGACGTACAAGGGTGTAACTCAAGATAAAGTTCACATCCCTGTGTGGAGGTAATCCTGGTAGCTCATCTAGAAAGACATCCTCATACTCGCAAACCACCAAAAGTAGACTCAAATCCCGTCTCCCCCCATCTTGTTGGGTAAGGCTTGCTAGCCAACCCACTCTATCTGGAGTCATGCACGGTATGGGGTAAAGCATCATGCTTCTCCCTCTGAAACGTAACACGATAACGTCCTGTGTGTAGGCGGTAACCCACCTACGATCGCAATCAGTGACGACTTTATGGGCTATCAACCAGTCCATCCTAAGGATGACATCGAACTCCGATATGTCCATGACCCCAGTCCACACAAAGGAGTAGAATCCCCCCGAGATCTCCTGACTCATAATCCCAACATATCTGATCGACACTCACCCTAGTTCCTAGGGGAGAATTCACATACAACGGCTTTTCCAAGGTTTCAACCTCTAAGCCTAAACTTTTCTCACATTATGCAATAATAAACATGAATACGATGCACCCGAATTTAAACAACACTCTTATCAAGAAGCGTGAGAGTCGAAATGTACCCTGTATATCATAATATCCGCGAAGCCTCGGGCCTTGCATACCACCGTAGACATGCCTCGGGGTCCCTAAAGTACCGCTGAAGTCTCGCCCCGACCCCGACCCCTCGACTCCATGCCCCGGCCCATGTGGCCCGTCCCGCGGGAACAATAGGTGCTTGTGCAAAGACCTCGGGATCGACATTGGTTCTCGCCCATGCCGGGTAAGGAGAAACAACCGCGCCCTGGTACGCGTCCCACCGACGACAGTGGCCGTGGTGTTCATAACTCCAAGATCCTCGCTCCGCGGTAATCCAAAGCCATACATGCTGGGGCCGATGGCGTGAATAATAACATGTCATCCGTTTCGACCGGGTTAGAAGCCTTAGCTCAACCTTGGCCTTGATAGCCGCGCCCGCCCTGGAAACCCTCGCGGATACAAGTCTTCTTCTTTCCCGAACCAGAAGCAAGATCGATTCTCCTTCCTTTCGAGCACTAGCACCGCGATCCGGATGCCCGTGCATCCTCTATCTCTCTATGGTAATATACGTCCTCACCATAAAGTCCATATCAAGAGAAATCTACACCTTCGCTCGGATGGACAACTCGTGCCAACCCCGAATTTCCACCTTGGCCATATCGTGGCCACATAGTCATCCCCCGAAACGTGCCAACACAAAGGAACTTGGCTACATATCTGCTGCATCAGCCATGTTTCCTTACTTCCTAACCTGGCGAACTCCCGAGTTTTACTGGTCTAGCTAATGTCGAGAAAACCTTACCCACAAAAAGCTCTCTGAACTCTCCCCATGTCATCGTCTCAGGATCCCTCAAGACTCTAACCCAATCCCACCATATATGGGACTCACCTTCTAACTAAAATGTGGCTAGCTCTATCTCGTAGTACTGAGGTAATCCCCTTTTGCCTCCAAAAAATCCTCTCAACCCATCTGAATCCACCATCGCTATCACCCTGATCCTCCCTAAGTGAATGTTGAAGGATGATGTGCTATAAACCGTTGGAGGTTACTTGGCCCCCGCCCCTTTAACTCCGCACCAGCTCGAGAAATGGCAAAGCAGCCGGGCAAAGACTCCAGCGACCGCTACAAAGGCCCGGTCAAAGCCGTGTACGGCTCTGGCCGTCGCCCATAGACTCCACTTACGCTCGCGCTCAACTTGCCATCTACACAAGTTAAGATAGCAGTTTGAGATTCTCTCTTTTCTTTTATCACATTAGTGGTGCATAATGCTAAACACTAATAAATAACCATTCCTACGTAATCATGCTTATTCGTTTTCCGAACTCCTAAGGTTACATTTGCTAACCCTAGTGTTCCATATACAATCTACCATGTATATTATTCACACAAATCACCACACATATCACATAACATGGTAAGCATAAAACACGCAACACACAACAATGTGCTTATCTGTAAATTCAGCCCACACCCTCTGGGTGACTGTGTACCTGGGGACTCTCGATAATCTAGTCAATTTTGGGTGCGTTATCGCACTATACTTCTGTGGATACCCACATTCAAGCTCTCTAGGTAAATCGCTACCTAAGTTCGATACCAAACTCCGTGACACCCCTAAACCAGTCTGACAACCCAATCAATGCCGAATTCCTCGTGGGATTTCTGCGACCCATACCACACATTTATCGAGATCCATATTTTCACAAAAAAATCGAACAGAGTCTCCTTTGTTCGGGAAGCTCTACCCAACATACAACCTATATAACAGTATAAGCATACCCCATCTAGGGTCTCAACAGAAGTAGTATTGACCCCACATGGTTCATCTGTCCATATTCCCAATATACATCCCTTTACTGGGATCCATTCATTCACATTTAAATCTAAAATATGAAAATAAAACGCTTAATTACAGTCCGTAAGAGTCTGATCACATACCCGACTATTTATACAATAGTCCAAAAGAATTTAATTACAATTTTTATACAAAAATACTTTTTACAAAGTAATATCAAGGCCACACATCACCTCCTTCATAATCACGACTGTCAGCACCGCTCTCCTCAGATAAATTCTCGGTATTCAAAAGGGAAGTTCACGATCAGAGTGGGGAATGTCCGCAGAAAATTTTTCCTACAAGGGCTACCCTCCTAAATGCACATGTAATGGCACATAAACATCAAATCATATTCCATATAAATACGTAAAATTTTATATGAAATGTTCCGTTGTTATGCATGAGATGGAGACTCCTTATACCCACAACTCCAGTCCCGACCGACTCCTCACACACACGCTTATGCCATGTAACAACCGGCCACTCGGTAGCAAATACCAATGACACACATATACCAGCCCCCACGGCCTCACCGCTCCCAATGCAAGTGCCAATGGACAACCACCTCGAGTCAATCTCGACTCTTATCACACAACCTCGGTTCTATGTGATAACCATGACCGTGTGTCTTCTTTGGGCAATAGAACTTTTCGGCTTACGCCGCGGGTCTCTTACACCCATACAAAAACTTTTCTATCACATCTGCTGCCCTTTTACACCCATGTTCAGCCTTTTCACCCGAGGGGATTAATCTACTCTTTTGTCCGCCTCAACACACATTAATTATATTTCAATTTATGATTTGAACCATGAGTCATTTATTGGACGTCGTCCAAAGTACAAGCTCACTACCCAATCATCAACACTGATGATGGATGACCATACCCATGCATACACACCTAATATGCTGATGTCCCTGTGCATATGAAATGCAAATATGTCATTTCATGCTATGTCATGCTACATCCATAATAAGAGCTACATGCAACATTTATAAATTTCGGATAATTATATATCCTACATATAATTTTCATTCATCACCATTTCCATATAATTTTCATTCATCACCATTTCCATGTTAATACATCATGCAAACACATATTAACATGATTTTTTTTTCACACAACAGCATGTTATTTATTTATTTCAACAATAACACACAAAATGGCCCAAATCTCGGACCCACATAAAACAGGGCACCTTTTGGTCCCTTCATGGTTCGTCACCGAATTACCGTGATATCAAAACATACCACAAAACCCAAAGACATCAGTCTCGGGATTAAAACCAAACGTGAACCTAGTCCGAGATCGCCGAAAAACAACCCGAAAATTCCGGGCCCGAACTGCCTAAAAAACAATCCCAAAATTTCTAAAATTCCTACACTCGCCCAAAAAAATTCCCGTGGGGACTAAAATTTCCTACAACCTCTTACCACCTCTTAAGAAAATCTCAAGCTAATACTCTGTAAACGACCTTTGTAGCTAAAAATAACCCAAGTAGGAAAATTTCTTACTTTATAGAGTTTGACAAAACTCCATGATTTTGGCAAAATTCATGCATGTTTCACGAGTGGATCGACTTTTTACCTCATGTTTCGATCGAAAAACCTACGATCCGATTTCTAAGAGATCTTAAAGAGTAGTTTAAAAAAAAAAAAAAAAATCCTCTCTATTCTTTCTCCCACGCTCACCCGTTCGTCTCCTCTTTTCCTCTTTTATTTTTTTGACTTTGCTTTTTCTTTTTTCTTTTTTATCATTTCGTTTTTTCTTTTTTCTTTTTTATTTTTTATTTTTATTTTTATACATGACACAATGTTCATCTCTCATTCGGGTCTATTTCTACCCCAAAGCAATTTATTTCTTTTCAATTCAATTTAGTTTAAATTAACTTATCTGAAGACATTTCCTGACTTCCAAGATTTTCGTAAAAATCTCGTCCCTAGAGTCATTGACAGCTTATCCCCAAAAAATCGTAAAAAAATTCTAATTATCTCAGAATTTGACGAAATTTTTCTGGGTCACTAGATTTCACGAGACGAATTTAACGGCGTAGTCCATTTTGTCATTCGAGATCTAGAGAATTTTCTAGGCTTCCCTGAACCATTTAGGTAATTTATTATTATTAATATATTTTGTTATTTTTGAAAATTTCTAATTTTTTCGGGTTTTACAATAATTATGGATTTTTTTAGTTACAATTTTATTTATATTATGATTCTATATAGATTTCTAAGATGGAAGGTTTACTTTGTGGTTAATAGTTAAAACTTTATTCTTAAGATTTGGGTCAAGGCTTTAGGCCTTGTTTGTTTAGGTAAACAGTTTAATTAAACACTTATTTTATAAGAGCTTATTAGATGAGAGCTTATGTCATAAGTACTTTATTGAATAAGTTATTTGTGTTTAAATACATATTTTAAAAAATGTTTATGCATCATTTTAAGGTGTTTGGATGCATTACTAGTCAAACACTTATAATAGCTAAAATTACTGAAAAGATCATTATAAACACTTATAAAATGAAGTGTTTGGATAAATAATTACTTGCCATAAGTAATGTTTTTAAAAATTAAAAACTAAAAGAACTAAAGAACTTATATATATATATATATATATATATATATATATAAGAGAGTATATATATATATATATATATATATATATATTATTGGAAACTATGATAATAAATTAAAATAAAGTAAAGATTCACTATATATTGAAAACATTTACCATTCACCTATAATTTCTAGTATAAAAAATAACTAATGAACCATACTCTCCTTTTCAATTTTGTTTCATATGCATCAAAGATATTATAAAAACTAAAATATTATATGTTTTTTTTTCTTCATTAAAATATTTAATTTGGATGCTTTTTATAAATTGGAATGTGGTGTAACATGTACTCATAGTTATTTAAGGCGCAAGATGCACGAATGCGCAAAAGCCTTTTGAGGCCTTGAGGTGGAATGCACACTTGAGGTAGACCTTTTTAAGTGATGCGCACCCTACATTATATAAATAAAAATTATATATTTCACTAAATATTGTCTATAGTTTTAATTTAATCATAAAATACAATAAAGGAAAAAACATCAAACATAAAAATCAAACATCACTAGTGTTTCCCATCATTACAAACATTTTCGAAACAAAATAATAAGCAAAAATAACTACCACCATTAGTGCTTTCCATCATCACAAAAATTCTAAATTCCAAAACAAAATAAACACTCATGGATCTGCATCAAATACTAAATAAAGAAAATCATCATCAATATCAATATTCTCATTATCAATAGATTTTTTTTCTATTTTTAATTATATGTCAAAATTTATTTTCATATTTTTTAATAATTTTTTCCTATTTTTACATAGACTTTCAGAAGTTTTTTTTTACATTTTTTAGAAATTTTTACATTATTTTTTCAAAAAATTTACCCATTTTAAAATAATTTATCATAATTTATTTCATTATTTTTCAATATACATTTGGAACTTGGGTAACACGAAATGATGGGGAGGACCTCGGTGTTGGAAAGCAAGGACAAACAGTGATATTTCCATATCGTCCAAGGCGCAGAGTGTAATCTCTGGAATTCTCTGAGTCACTAGACCGTCGGATCATGCATCAACCTATGCCAACCTGCAAAACAGAAAACTAAGAAAGCGGTGGGGGAGGGTCTCCTCCGTCACCTCTCCGACGCGCTGCTAGGATTTCTCGGCCCTCTTCTAAGGATCGAGTTTTCAACCTTTGTTTTTCTGTACCTTATTCTCGTCGTGGACCTCTTTTATCGTGAGGAAGGAGTATCCACTCAGGCAAGTGGATGATTTCCTTCCAACCGGAAGGAGAAGGTGGCGATATCTCACTCAAACAGGGACGGACCAATTCTTCCTTTTAGGCGGGAGAGAGGAGAGAACGTGGGGCGGATATCTCGCGAGGGAGACTAATTCTTCCTTTTGCTTTAAGAAAGTGGGTGTATTTCTCGACGCAGACCTCAAGGGGGTTTGCCTGTCTCAGGTTCATGGCAAGGCATGGGATGATGCCTTCTCCCTCCGGGGGAGCTTATTCATCAACCTTTGTTAGATAAAGTCTCTTGGGAAAATGGCATCCGTAGAGTGCCAACTCCTTCTTCGGCTATAGGAGGGCATCCGGATCTGGGCTCCTAAGTTAGGCTTGCGGGCTGGATAAGATGGACCGAATCACGGCAAATCCGCCGAAGGCCTCGCTTAGCTGAGGGCTGTGGTCAAGGGCCCACTACAATGCCCCTTTTTCCACCGGGAGGCGACGTCCCCTCTTTTGAAAAAATATGACACTTCATCATCATATCACGGGAACAGTGAGGGCAATCAATGTCATCAATTCCCCCAATGTGAATTTTCTAACTTTTTTGAAAATGCATTAAATGTCATACGGTTGCTCGAGTTGATCCTGAGCTAAAGGATGCTATAAAAGGCTAGAGCGTGACGAGGTTCATCGCCCACCGGTTATCCAATGCCTTCTCCAAAGCATAGGAAAAAGGATATTCAACATTGGCCGAATTCTAATCGTGCGGATTTCTACCTGAAGGATGATTGTGTTCGACTATTTAAGCGTGCTTTCCAAGTGTGAATTAGACCAAGGATTGCATGGTTTGAGCGGAGTCGGAATTATTCATGGTTTGGTTGGCCCTTGGGTGGTTTTGAAACTAGAATGGAATCCTCTGCATCCAGGGACCTCCCCTGCCAAATAAGCGGGGCTTTTCTCCCTTCTTGAGCCCCCTTTCCATATTTCCTCTTCTTTTTTTTTTAGTAGCGATTTTGTGCCATAGCTCTTCTGCTCGTCTTCGACTCCCTACTATCGGCTTCTTCTTGGCCCCTGCGCTAGTATCGATTCGTACAAACTATATGTAAGACCCGAGAAAATTCAATTTTTTCAAAAAGGGCAAAACCGTAATTTCGATAAAAATCCAAAATTTATTTTCTAGATCTTAGACGATGAAACGGATTTCACCGTTGGAATCGTCTCTCGAAATCTAGCTAACACGCCGGTTTTGTCAAATTCGAGACGTTTCGAATTTGCACGCTTTTCTGCGCGCCGAGTGACCAAAATGAAAACGATATTTCTGACGTGACAAAAGTCACATATAACATGTACTCATGTGCCATAAGTTGCATGAGTAGAGAATGATGGAAACATTGCCAGATAAATAAAATGCTCAGGCATCCAAAGCTGTACATAGACATCATTTTAATAATGATGAAAAACAAAACAGACATGTTTTCTCAATTAAAAGGAAATGCAAGCAAAGTGGGTTGACAAAGAGAAATGAAAAATGGCAGTTTTAGGAGGAGAGAGAGAGACTTCTCTCTGGGTTTCTGGGCGATCCGACCGTCAGAATTTGTCGGGACAAGAAGGAAAGTCGTTCTACGTAGTGAGGCCTACGCGTGGGCTTCGGTTTTGAGGAGTTTCGACAAACTCCATGAGGTAGGGGTTTCATCCTACTTGAGTTTTACTCTTGATTTAAGTGCTATATAATGTTTGAGTTGATTGAGGCCGTGGAGTTGGCTGGATCGTCCCAAAACTGGGACCGAATTGTCGGAATTTTCTTGAAATACAAGTACCGTGATGGTTCACGGACGCCAGCATGTTTGCGATAATTTATTGAATAAATTATGCTTTTGTGTGTATAGGGCCGGAAATGGCCATGGAATTTGAGTTCATAAAGTGGAACCGACGTTGGGTAGTGGCCGTGAACAGTAACCCGAGGGTTTTACTGTTCATGTGAATAGTGACACGAATTAATTTTATGAGAAAATGTATTTGGTTGAGTAATTCAAATCGAATTGCTCGTATTTGTTAATTAGCCCAAGTGAGCTAATTTTTGGTGTAATGGATTGAGAAATTGTTTAAGATAATGGTTTGAGTTGTATAGGAAATGAATGCAAGCTACTACAATTTTTTAAATGTGTTAAGAAAATGACATGATTATATAAAATACACTGTGTTTGTGCCATTGAGATGATATTGCGAATTGCTCAAGCGAGCTACTTTGGGGTGATGATTGATGCTATTGAATTACATGTGATGTAATCAGATTTGAGAATATATATATATATATATATATATATATATATATATATATATATATATATATATAAGTATATATATATATATATATATATATATATATATATATTTGATATATATTGGTATATGAATTGTGTTGAAATGACATATTGCATTTCATATGCACCGGGGTAACCTAGAAGTTAGGTGTGAGTGCATGATACATGAAAATTTAAAGAAAAACGAAAATGGTTGCGAAGTAAATTCTCACATTAAATTTCCGAAGAACGGGTTGGGAGACTGGCCCAATAAATCACTAATGAGGACTATAATCAAGCTTTTGTTGCTCCTCCAACACATTCGACTCGGAGGATAGTCCCATCTTTTTACCGAATCTCGATGGTATATTTTCAAGAACAACAGGTTTTGTTTTGAAAATGATTATTTTTCTCATACATGGCTTAGGCAAGTGTGAGGGAGTCGGTGAAGACTCGAGACATGGGGATGACATGTAGACATTCAAGTAGGGATCACAAACATTTACTAAGTGTGTGTTTACATAGGAACACGCATATGCACTTGAAAGGAGTAACCCATTTGTGGTGATTCCACTATCGGGCGATACCACCTTGTTTAGGATATTATTTTCTGTGCATGCGAGCGCTGGCGAGACTACCATCCTAGAGTGTCGCTTAGAAGAAAGCCGGGTTGTGGCTTTGATGGTTTTATTATCTATACATGTATTAGAATTGTTGTAATTTTAATATATGTTTGTATAAGAGTAATTTCTTAACTCATGAACTATTGAAATATAGTTGGGATATTTATTTTGTGAGTATTGATGCAGGGGCCCAAGTGGCCATTTTACTCATGGATATGTCATATTGAACTGTTTGGGACAGATTTTGTAGTTGGCAGAGTCTCCCATACAGTGAGACTCGCCTCGACATTTTCGTGGAATAATCGGTTACCCTAAGATCCAATGAGTATTCCGGCTGCCGTGATCGTTGTCAACGGGACCCCGGCTCGGGGGCGTCACATGTGCCACTAATGGCGATCGCTAGTTGTTACTTGTAAGGATATGAATGTAATGATGAATGTCGTTTGGTGCAATCAATAAAATCGTACTTTCTTTGACATTTATGTACTATGATGCTCTATTTTGGCAATCTTTATTTTCTGCTTAGTAAAGTGTGGGCGGTTTTGTCAGCCATCGGCCAGATACTTGAAGGATCTCGCTAATGAAAGGTTCGCCTAACAGGCCCGGACAACAGATGGGCCCACTATCCTAGCCCGTATTCCCCAATTGTGCCCTAGGAGTCGGATCGTCATCAGGAAATGACATGACTGAAGGGGTAATGGACAGGCGTCACATTTAATGCGTTAATAGGCCTAGGAGGTTGGTATATAGGGGTCATTATTAGACTTTTCCTTTTCCCTTGCCTATCATCTTTGAGTTAGCATCCCCCTCAACAGTTTGGCAACTTCTGTGTATACACTGTTGTGATTTTGCGTTTGATTGCAAACAACTTTTTTGCCGTCGTCTATTTTCACTTTTTACGTAATTTCTCATTTCTCGACTAATGTAGAATCTTTCCTCATCTACTCTTCCCACGTGGAGAGTCCTGGGTGGTGAGGGTAGGTTTAGGGCTTGTTAGACCCGGGCGATTTTCGCCCAGGTTTAGCGATTTTGCCTTTCTACCCGTTCGGTGTACGACTTAAAATGATATCATCTCTTCTCCCTCTCTAACTGCTCAGAGCATGACGAGGCGAGGAAGGAACATCCACCAGTCAGGCATGTCGTAGACGAGGGCCTGTGCGGGGGACGTGTTCTACAAGTCATATCGTCTCGTCCCTGATAGTGGAGGAATTGAGATCATATTGCAAAGTCCCTGAGAACATTGACTTGAAGTTAATGGATGAGCCGGACGAGTTCACTCTGGGTGGGGAACACAATGCCGTGTTTTTTACTCGAGCAATCAGGCCGTGCTTAGTTCTTCTGCCCGCCCTTGTTAAATGGCTTTTATTTCACTGTGGCGCCGCACCCGTCCATCCCAATGTCATCCGGTATCCTCATCGGCGCAATGTTCTAAACTCTTTATATCAGCGTCTCGACCTTCATTTGTCGATCGCTTGCCTACCAAGCTGATATTACGTAGAAGGCTGTTGTCCTTCGATACCGGACTCCTCGACCGCAGCTAGTGAATGGATGCCCCCCGATTCTCCTAAAACTGAGGCAAAGGGGGTCTTAGTGAGGAGCCCTAGACGACCCGAGCCCCTTCTTATCTAACGCTTTATATTAACCTGGCCACTGCTTCCCGTGTGTGTGTGCGTGACTAGGCATTGGGCCAAATTTAGATTCATACATATGACTTTACGCGCGACTAATTGTGGATTACTGATGCAGGGAAAAAATTGAGAGGCAAGTTGGTGCATTGGGTAGAGAAGGCGAGCCTTGAGAAGATTCGTAGACTGTTGGAGGTTTTCGAACAAGAGGGCCATTGTGAGGTTCTTCTGACTTTGAAGAATCTTGCTGACATGAGAAGGAGCTCCTGGCATTCCCGCGCCCCCGATCATTCCTCTGGCCACGCCATCGAGATTGTGGGCGGAGGAACACTGGGCACATCAGTTGCTAGATTTGCTCGTGGGTCGTACGCCATTAACCGAGGATCCAGAGGCCGAGACATTGAGCCAGGAACAAGCGTTACGGGCCTCGTTCATCTCCTCGATGTCCACTAGCGAGGGTTTAAGCTCTGCCCTACCCGTACCCGGTCCAGAGGAGGGAAGTGTTTGCCTAGCGGGGCTTTCCTTGCCAAGAACGAGGATTGATTATGCCCCTCGAGTATTGACGATAAAGAAGAAAAGGACCACCCAAGGAAAGAGTGCTCGCGGGGCCCGGGTGGAAGATTTTATACCTTGGGTTCGTTCTGAGCCCATTCGACCTTCTCTCTTAGAGGAAGAAGATGAGGAAGAGATGACGGGATTGTTATATCGTTATGCCGCGTAAAAGAAATGGAGGAGGAAGCTTCAGCGGAGTCGAAGGGACCTGAGGGTCGGGTCAGTCTCCTGATAGGGTTCGTAGATTCAAACAATCGTGATCCCGGCTTCCCCCGAAATGGGGTCTAACGATCAACCGGGCTCGGAAACATTACTTGTGAAGAGCCAAGGGAGGAAGCTCCAATTCGTCCTGCTTTGCAAGTGGTTCATCCATCCGAACGGATGGAAAGCCGCCTGGGTGCCGCTGGGCTCTCGCTGATAGGGCGCAAGAGGTCGTTGCCGCCCGACCGACATCGATCAACTCTTATCTCGCTTCTCACCGACCCGGCCCAAATGGGATGGAAGAAGTAATGGGCTCCCGACCTACTCGATATCAAGTCCATCCTCCATCGTTGAGGCCTTTTCAATCTCCAGGTGCAGTCTGGCAAATGATCGCCTCTACGACGTACCCGAGGATGCTATAAGCACCCGTGAGGGCCCGGGAAGCAAGACAAGGTGAGGAGTATTCGATTACTGTTCCCGTTGGCACTACAAAGGAGGATATTTATCAAATCGCCGGTGACCTAATGCGCATTCGCGAACCGAACTCGCCTCATTTACGTAGATGGTAAAGTAGTAAAGCTTATATAAAAAAAACTTTGAAGTTGTTATTGCGCCGTTTGACTAATCACGCTTTTTTTTCTCGCATGTGGTTACTACCATTCGTAACATGTCCCTCCTCCATCGCGAATCTCACTACTCCGACGAGGGATGCCAGCCGCTGTAGACTATATGCTCGAGTCCGGCCGCCCGAGAGAACTTAGGATGCCTCTGAAAGAGGCCCGGGCCGACCATCCGGCATTTGAGTTGGAGGTCGCCGATAGGGGCGGCCCGAGGAACCGAGAGGGATGTCCGGTACCAGACAGGATGAAAAGCGGTCGGGAGATCGAGGCAACAGGAGCGCTCTCAGCGCAGTTGAGCTGGGACCGCTCCTAGTCCAAAGTGCTCTGACAATCTCAGAAGGCGGCTGGCTTAAGGCGAAGTCTAAACTTGGCTCTGTTCAACAGACCTTGGTGGCTACTAAGGAGGCCTGCCGGAGGGTAGAGGAAGAGAACGATCGCCTAACGGATGAGCGATTGTCTCTACTTGTGGAGCTGGGGACCACCAAGGATGACTTCGCGGCTTTTCGGGAGAGGAGTTTTGCCGAGAGGTCGGCATTGGAGGCAGAGTTTGATGCGAGCAGCGACGTGATTTTTAACTATGGTTATGGCGATGTGCCTTTACGCACGATATCTGCGGGAGCAAACCTAAAATCCCTCCTAGGATGCAGGATACCTCTACTCCTCTGACCCCGGAATTTTTCGTGAATCCTTGATGCCCTCCGGGCTCTTCATTTGCCTTGTCCATTGTCACGGTCCGTCGAGATCGCAAGAAGCTTTGAAGACAAGGGCCTCCCTGGGTGCCGAGGAGGTGCTGACATACCACCAAGCCCCCCGCCGGGCCGTGAGGCTACCGAGGGTTGGGGACCAAATGTATTTTCGTGATGACACCTCTTCGCTTTCGTGTTTAGACATTTTATTTTTTGTTTTTTGGATATAAAGTACTTCTTTCTGGCTTAACTGGGTTATATAGAGCTATAAATGCCCTAGTCAGATAGAATATCTTATCTCGCGGTCCCAAGCTGGGACGTTAGGCCGAGAGTTGAGTGATATCTTTCTGGACACTGCTGCGAATTAGATAGTAGATTATTAAATCGAGCCGAAAAGGGCATTTTACACGTCGTCCGGGTTTGCTAGGCAAATATTATTTGTATCGGGCCGGATGGGTCATTTTTCTGTGTCATCTGGACTTTGGGCACAATCGTTAGATTTATTCCTTCGGGCCGTACAGTCATGTTAATGCGCCTATTCGAATTTGAGTCGAATGATTCGCGCCACACAATAGGGTGTCTCTAATCAACAATATTTATAAACCTGGGCTTCCTTCCTACCGTCAGAGCAAAGCTACTACAAAGATAGTGGATCTAGGGTCGAACATGGGGATGTGGGTTTTCTTCGTGAGAGAAGAGTTGCAAGGCATTGAAATGGTGTTTCCTTTTGATTTTAGGATCATGTGGTGAAAGCAAGTAGGGTGAATGGTGGTTGAAAACTGGAAAATAATTTGAAATAAAAAGAAAAAGAGAACTCCTCAAGTCTCAGCCACCGGGCTTAGGTTCTAAGTTAACCCGACATGTCCTTTGGTCTTTTCTCTCGTCTGAGGATGACATATAGTCATTTCCCGAGCCGGATCTTCATTTAGCTTTAAAACCTAAACTCTAAAAGTTTTCCTCTTAAAAAATGGCATTTAATGAGCATAAATGCTCCTAAACGGTGAGAACACACCTCCTAAACCTACCCTTCAGTAACTAATAAGAGACAACTAATCGGGGCACGATCTAGTGGATAAGTATCCATTGAACCCTCAAAAGCTTGCCAAATACATGTTGGGAGTAGAGAGCATGCCTACAGAGATTTAACCTAAGGTGAGAAGCAGGAACGCAAATACCCTTAAATGCATACATGAAAAGCATGAGAACATGCAGCTTGCCTCAAAACTAACACCTAGTGGCCTTCCCCTTCAAGGATGAGGGGGTTTTAGCCGAGCATCCCTTGATTTGTCATCATCAAGGGGTGTTTGGCTAGTGAGAAAATGCAAGAAAGTGAAGGAAAGGGAGAGAAAATCACAAACCAGCCGAGGGAGAGGAAGCTTCGTGCCCAATTTTATTGATTGATTGATGGATCGAAAAAGATCTTTGAAATAGACAGTCTGGACCGAGCTTATATAGGTGCTCAAGGAAATTACAACAATGTTCCGGCGGAACCAGTACCATATCAAGGGCAATTTTGTACAAAGCCAAACAAAAAGCGGGTCAAAAGCAATTAACAAAGCAGGGTGGAGCGTTGTTGCGAAATTTGAACTCGCGAAATTCATAGGATGCGACCCGCAACCCTGCAAACTTTTCACTGAATTTTCCTTCTCTTCAGCATTTTGTGCTCCAATTTTCCTCTAGTTCGATCATGCATCTTCGAATTCGGCTCAGGTCCGTCGTGTTTGAATCAGATTGAAGATACGGGTATTTCGACTCGCAAACCACAAAATAGCCATAAATGTGATTAGTAGCAGTCGGACCTCAATGTATCAATTGCTATGTTTAAAGCGATTAGTACACAAAAGTGTCAAAACCCCGCAATAAAACGTGGCTCAAAATAAAGACTATTCGGGGTACTCAATCACCCCCAACTCGACACATTGCTGGGGTCCCTTAGCAATGATAAAAGAAGGAAGATCATGCGTGCTAAGTGTGCAAAAGGATTGTCTGTCTAAAAAGTGTGCGTATAAGTAAGGCCTACCTTCAATATGAAAATCGCACTCTGCATGTCCTACTGGGAGAATAAATTCCATATAAGAACAAGTTTCAGAGCAGTGTCCATTCCAAGGAAATCAGCCTGAACTTCCACCAAAATCTAAGTGTTTTTAGGTGATCAATTTTTACCAATAAGCTGCTAAGCTACTCTCCCGCCAACCAAGCTACTGCTAATGCCTTAGACTACTGACTAACCTGAATAGTCGATCCTTAATTTTATTTCACACCCTTTTGTATCAGAAGCAATGTTGAGAACTCCTCGACTTCACCAAAGTCCGTGCGGTATGGATCCACCCATGATTCCCTAAATCAACTAAGGTTTAGGCATCAAGTCAAAAGGATCTTTCAACCGCCACTAACTCTATAGGGTTCAATTCTTGCATCCAAATGATTTCGAAAAATCCAGCACTCCACAACTCGCTAAACTCACCCATCCACCCATGTAGCGAGCACCAAGCTCTGTGGTGGCTCCTCCCAAACCAATGTGTTTAGGGCACTAGGGCTTTAAAGGTTTTCGCCATATACTTCTGACCATGCCTCCTGCCTCAAGGCAAAGCACCTCGACATTTCTATTCTCTTTTCTTTTTCTTGGTCTTTTCTTTATCTGAAGACACATCACCCTTCATTCACGTGGGAAACCTTAACCTATTATAGGGGTGGTGGTTTGAAGGCGCCGGTTTTGGGTGTGCAGGGTATGCAAAATCAAATTTATTGACAAAACCTGACGTTGCACCGTGGCGTTAGGGGCAGCGTGGATGAAAAAGGTCAATACTTCGGGGATACTTCAACTTAACCATCTACTTAATCATGCATGGAACTTTTCTAGCATCGATGGTATACACAAAGGCTTCAACTTTTCAAACTTACGGAAAGCGTGCGGCAACCAATAATAAAAAAATAGGGGCAAAAATGATTTGCAAAAGTGCAGAAAAATGGAGTTGTATTATATATATAAAGGTGTATTTCACAAAATTTTCAGCTTTTGTAAAATGAAGTAAACAAGAAGCCCCAAACATACAAACGGGCTTTCATTGAAAGGTGTCGTACAAGAAGAATTAAATCACCAAGAAGAAACTCCCCTACCTTCCAAACACTAACTCTCCCCCTAACCAAGTATGCCATTGTCCGCAATGGGGTATAGGTAAGAAAGTTAGCGGAGGAAGTGGTACCTCCCGCGTGGTCATGAAGAATCGCCCTCGCTCCGCATTGTGTGCTAAGGTGTCGCTGAGGAAATGCCTCGATGCCGGCCGCACGCCGCACATCCAAGGGATCCGTAGGGGCTGGTAGCGGAGGAAAGGATCTCACGGAGGGTAGCAGAGGCCTCGCAGGACATAAGGCACGCGCGGGAGCTCCATGTGACTCGGGTCAGAGGATGGCGTCGACACACGGGCTGGGTGACAGCCCATTCCGGGAGCCATGGCACTCAAGCAGTCATCCCATTCCGAGGGAAAGTGCTGGGAGGCTACAAATGAAGCCGTAGTGGTGGAGAATGTGTGGACTGCCTCCATGATGGTCGAAAAGTCCCCGTGAGATGGTAATGTATCGCCGAGGTGTGTCAAACTGTGCTATGTCTCAACTGAAAGGCGGCATGGGGCCGAGGGCTTCGAAGGATAGAGGGCACTGAGCCAGAGGTCCTGAGTCGGCAGGCAGCCTGAGGGACCCATGGAGTGAACCGGAGTGGAGCTAGAGCCGAGGCCCTCAAGCAGGCGCCCCGCCATAGGGGACAGTCCCCCTGCTGGGATCATCACAATTACCTGCCCTACCGGGGTCCCTAGGGAAGATGAAAGGCACCACAGCCACACACGCTCCAACAAGCCTGTTTGGGAACTGATGCTTCTAGCACCCGGTGATAGAGTTTGAAATAGGGGGAGAGAGACATCTGGCGCCTGCAACTCCCGCGGTGGACCCCGTCCTCGAAGTGCAATGCATCATAATCGCCTCCGTCTGACCGAACTGTAAGCCTCGAAATACGATATAAGGCCTCCAAAATAGCTTATCTCCTCTTAATGATAAAGGCCGAGTCTTAGAACAGATTATGCCCCAAAATGGTCTACCAAAAGCATACGTAAAAGAGGTGCCGTATCAATATAGTCCCACCAAGAGTATCCATGGAAAGGTAGCCTAACATCTCCCCCGGGTCGAGGGATGGGGCCACCATCTATAGTCAGTCAGCGCTGGGCTGGGTGAACCACCGGCAGATGAGCAAATGTGATGCCCGGGAGGTGTCCAAAATATCCCCGGCTCTGGGCTCGATGGAAAATGCAGCGCATGGGTCGGGTCTTCAGCCCGCACGCCACCGTGTGATAAACTCGATGATCACCTTGATTAGTACCCAAAAGTGCTGGGCTTTTGAGTCCTATTTAAGATAGGTTTTTAGTGCTTTTTGCGTACTAATCATATGAATTTCAAGCCACTGACATGCGCAGTCCGCTGAAGTACTCATTGATTTTGTCAAGTTTGTTTTTGGTAATTTTTCGCAGCCAGGAGTCTCAACCATCATTTCAAGTCGGGTTTTCACCGTGCCTTATTTTTACGCCATGTTCATAATGGTTCTCGGTGATTTTACATCGTCGAGCTGAAGAAATGTCAAGTGGAATCGGGGAATCGAGGCCGAATCGATTTAGGAGGGATTTGCTTTCGCTTATGAATTGCGAAAATTTTCGCAGTGATTGCGAAAATGGGCAACCATAGCGAAAAATTTTCGCAACCGCCAAACTTCACTATACGCTCGCTATCATATAATTTTTTTCGCTTATCGAGTATGGTGGTGCAAGCCCGCTATCATAGCTTAAACACTGCGCATAAATAAATTCTGAATTTTCGCATGCCTGTATTTTCGCAATGATAGCGAAATTACTATGCATAGCTTAAATTTGTCCCCTTTGTGTTTTTGTTCAAACGACCTCGTTTTGTGTGTAATTCCTATTTTGTCCCTATTGTAATCTTATATTTAAAGTATTTTTGGTATTTCATACATCTGTATGGCTATATAAGCCACCTTATAATTTTTTGTAACCCTAAATTTTTGAATATTCTACACTGTGAATACTTAGCCTTTTCATTTGAAGCTTACGCTTTCTCTTTCTCTCTCCCTCTTTCTCTCATTTGGCCGCTAAACACCACCTTTGAGGATGACAACCTCAAGGATGCTCGCTGCCTCAAAACCTTGAAGATGAGGGCTGCTAGGGTTGGAGCACGGTGGCTCACAGTGGTCCTCGCTTAAACGAAGGTGCATCAGCAGCTATTGTTCCAAACTTTCCAAGTTAGGGTTTCACGTTATTTAATGCGTCTTTTCCTTCTACCAATACTTGTCATGCTTAGGGTTCAGCATTCTTAATGGTAGATGTACTCGACATTCTTAGATGTCATTTACGAGCCACCGAAATGAGGTTAAATGCTATGTTTTCAAACTGGCCGGAACATTAAATGCTAGCATGTGTTACCAAATAAAGAGGTGTTTTAAGGGTTAGTTTTTAAAGCTAAACAAAGATCCGTTTTGGCTATGACTATATGTCATTTGCCCCAATGCGAGGAAATAATTCGAGGACCTTTATAACCCCATTTTATCGTTTCAATGTAATTCAAGCCTTCAAGGTCACCATTTCACACTTTTTAGTTCAAACCGCTTTCGAAGTACTCCATCAACAAACCAATTTCCCACACTTTTTAATCAAAAACTAAAAATCCAAATGAAAGCCTCACCATTTTGAACCATGACACAAATCATTTTCGTGGGATGAAAAACCCATCCCCGTGTTCGACCCTAGATCGCTTATGTCGGCAGTGAGTTTAATTACAAGCAAAGAGAGGAAAAATAAAGAAACAAATTTTGTCGACCGATCACTCCTACCGTGGCATCGAATCAAACGGCGCCATTGCCGGATGGTGCCAAACTACGAATGATGAGTTGATATGAACTTCTGTAATCCACATTACAAGTGTTGGCACCTTTTAACTTTTTGAATTTCGTTGTAAGAATTTCAAGTTTTCTATACTGCCAGCCTCGGGCTTCGAGTCGCTTTTAATGTTACGCCGCTTATTTAGCTAATACTGATCCTTTTTGGCAAGCCTCTTTGTTTCTCTTTGTTTTGTCTCATTTTGTGTTACAGGTGTTTATGCAAAGACTGGATAGAGGGATATCGTGTAGATCGCAAAGAGCTTAGTGCACCGCCTGAGCAAGGCCGTGAAATCAATGTGCACAAGGACAAATGGATCCTCTACCCGAGGAACGCTAAAGTCGCAAGGCACCCGCTGGAATCCAACAACATATCAGATCAATGAGGACCACATACACCTCCTGTGAGTGAGCGCTCCTCTCAGATTATACCACCTCACAAGAGGTGGGCAAAGGAGACCTTATTCGTGCCCCTACTTCCCACATTTCATGGTATGGAGAATGAAAATCCATGGCTCACACATTCGGGATTTTGAGGAAGTGTGCATAACTTTTAGAGGGTATTACCGATATGGAATTGTCAAGTTTCAAGGCATTCCCGTAACTCCTAAGGACAAAGCCAAAATATGGCACAATTCACCGAGGCCGAGAACGACAGAAATTACCGATTCAAGCTGAATTTTTGAAGAAATTCTTCGCACAACCAAGACCAACGCTTGAAGAGGCGCATCTACACTTACTCCTGCCTATGACAATGAGAAATTTTATCGTTGTCGGGAGGTTCACGGAGACCATCAATGCATGCCCACACCATGGTTTTGATACGTGGATGCAATGAATCATTTTTATGATGGTATGTCTCCCGCCATGAAGCAAATCAAGTAGAAACCATGTGTGGAGGTGACTGAGCAAAAATCCGTGACGAAGCCGCGACTTCTAATTATGTGGCCGAAACTTCCAAGGCTTGGGATGAACCGAATCCGAGGGAAGCTGAAAGAATGAAGCCGTCGACCCACCAAAGTGGGAAAGTACTTGCAGCACTTTCCGAAGACACGGAGATGAAAGAAAGATATCCACCTAACTAGAAGGTGGAAGAGCTAGAAGGAAAAAGGCTACACGAGGTGCAAAGAAGGATTCAAAAATCCTGCACAGGCCAACCCATGCATAAATTACCAATCCACTAGCCACACAGAAGAACACTGTCCAAATGCTCCGTCAGTGAGAGATTTGATGTCAGAGCATGCCAATGTCGTGGGCCAATACAAGCCACAAACCAATGCCCCATATGGTAATACATATAATTCCACCGAAGAATGACCCACACTTCCCGGAAACCAAATCCCCTCGCTGGTGTGCCTCCCGTGCCAAACAACAATTTGGTTCTCATCTCAACCACATCCATCACCATCCTCTTCTCCCGCCGAACAAGCCATACAATTCTTGAGCAAGGCGGTAAAGTAATTTCGCTGAGGAGCAAAAGGGAATCAATGTTAATCGCCCAAAGTGAATTGATATACATCGTGGAAAGTACCTCGAACAAGAGGATAGAT
The DNA here is from genome assembly GCA_016808115.1 of Tetrastigma voinierianum. Taxonomy (NCBI): domain Eukaryota; kingdom Viridiplantae; phylum Streptophyta; class Magnoliopsida; order Vitales; family Vitaceae; genus Tetrastigma; species Tetrastigma voinierianum. The sequence continues at coordinate 693,175 of JAEQBH010000138.1, read as the reverse complement.
GGCTTCTGAAAGCAACCTTAATCGGCGATTACTAACCTACGCACTCCATCACCAGATTAACACTTAACGAGGTACAAGAGAAAGGAAGATTCCTCGGGTCCCAAACACCGCCAAACTAAAAAGGAGTCCATGAAATAGGTTCTTCCAGCAACTCAAGGATGGATGAAGTAAAGGCCATCATTACTCTGAGGAGTGGGAAAGAAATTAAGCAACCAGTGCCCATAACTACTGAAGAAACAGTGAAAGAGAAGGAAGTGGAGCCTGAGAGAATAATAATCAGTGAAGATTCAGTGAAGAAAAATATGACCCCTCCATTTCCTCAAGCACTAAGAAGCAAGAAAAAAATCCCAAACCAAGCTGAAATTTAGAGGTGCTAAGGCAAGTGAAGCAAATATCCCAATCGTCACATGAGATTAAGCAGTCCCCACATATGCACTAAGGACTCGTACGCAAGAGAGGCGTGCATGGAAAGAAAGCCTTCCTAATGTATCAAGTCGGGCACATCATTCGTAGCAAGACCCCAAAGTGAAATATAAGGACCTGTGATCCCCACACAATATCGTAAGAACTGCTGGGAGGGACTTGCATAGACAAAGCAATCGCTGACTTTCAAATGTGTAAAAAATAACAACCTACCGCCATTCGCTATATAAGAAGTTAGGCTCAGAGAGCTTGGCTCACCAACATCACTGTCATCGGGTCGATCGATCGAAAATTCCTAAGGGACAAGTAGAGGATGTATTGGTAAAGCGTCCCAAATTCACCCAATGGACTCTCAGAGTGCTTCGATATCGAACCAATAGCATGCATTCAATCATGTGCCAATTATCCTGGGAAGACCATTTTTGGCCACTTCCAATGCGATCATCAACTACCGGAATGGAGTCATGCAGCTCACATTTGGCAACATGACATTGGAGCTCAATATTTTTCACTTGAGTAACAAGCACAAGCTAACAGAAGGTAACATGCAAGGATCTGAGGAAGTCTCGCCTCACCGTCCAAGTGCAATGCGGGAGTCCCTCCCGTGCCCCCCGCATCCGCCGCACCCGAGCCCCCCGTCGTGAGCCATACCTCGCCCGCTGACCGGCTCCCGCTACCCTCTCGCGCCCTCGCTTCCACCTTAGCCGCGGCGCCGTCGCCCAAAGGATCGCTGCCCCCGAGACTCGCACGTTGGCGCCGGCTGTTCTCACCCGCGTCAAGCAGTCCACAATACCCACCCGCCAAAGCCACCACCGGCCGCCCGAGCCCACCGCCGCCGCCGGCCCTGGTCCACCACACCGGCAAGGCCGCAGCCCCGTCGCCGCTTCCTGGGCCGTGCCCCCGCATTTCACGAAGACCGTTTCCGCCCTACCACGGATCGACTACGTACATGGTCTCGCACCATGGAGGTCATCGCACAGCCCAAAGGGTTAGGTTCAAGACCCAGATGGAGGATGCGCACACTTTTCGTGGCCGCAGATGCCCATTCTGGCCGGACTCCACCCGCAGCTACAATGTTCTACATTGGCCCCAAGTACCATACCCGCGAGCCTCGTGCATTCCGAGATATCGTGACCAGACGGACCCTGCCCCTTCTCCAAAGGCCCTCGAGATGACGCAGAGGGCTCCGGCTCTCCAAGCTCCCGATATCGTGCCCGGAGTCTTCGAGATCTCGCCCCGAAGCCGCTCTCTCCTCCCGCGACATGAGGGTTCATCACCCTAGTTATCACCAGCCTCGAGGATCAGGCGCCCCATGTTCACCAGCGATCTAATTCCGGGGAACGTGGACCTGCGGGCCAGGGACTTTCATGGGGAGCCCTATTACTATATACCGTTGACCATCGACCAAAGATTTCCCGCAGGAGCCCTGATGAGGCCGGGACAGGGCGCACTCATTGCTTCCATTCATGACGCCGCGATAGCGATTATCCCCGGTCAGGCTCGAAGTTCTACCATACTATGACATCCCCGGAGTGCCGTCGAGTCCGCTGAGTCCGATTCAGCATCGACCTACCGCCCAGAGTACCTGAAGCCACGACATTACAGCCGCCTCGGGGCCCCGCTAGCATCACGCTAATTCGCAGTGGTATAGGACTGGGTCCCACCATCGCAGAGAGATGGTCCGCTACTCCGGCTCGGGAGATACTACAACGGATCCCATACTGCAGCAGCCTTCCTCCACAGATGCTCCTAGTGGACCACCTGCTCCGGACCAGTCTATTCCCATTGCCAAAGATATGTACATCAGCATGGGAGCTATACCGAGGCTCTTACGTGATCTCGCAGGGATTCCGGTTTAGTCCCTCCTTCGGACGGGCCATGACTTCCGCCGTGATTCAGGAGAAGGTCCACCGCAAGGGCCTGGCTCGAGCTGAGAGCTTACCGTTATTGATGCCGAGGTTACTGAGCCAGGTCCTGGAGCATATGGGGTTCCCTAAGGAGCCACGCATCGAGCAGAGGATCACTTGCACTCAGGTCCTATCCATGGAGCGATCATTATATATGCCGATCTCCTTTTTATCCTCCTCCAACTAGAGGGAGGCAACAGAGACGTGGGCGCAGGACCCATCGAGGGAGAGGATCCTCGTTTGAGATGGAGGCTGAGGTGGGAGAGGAGCCCACCTGCATTCATCTCCTCCATCTCCACCTCTATCGCCCCCACCGCAGACACCGTCGGCCCTTCCCATACTTCGCAAATGCTTCCGCAGCATGTCCATGTCGTCTCACGCGAGCTACCGCCATTATGGATGCCGGCCGCACTTGCTACTACACAGCGCTATTAGACCGCAGATGGCCCGAAATGAGTCACTATCGCGCAGAATCACGCCATGCCGGATTATGAGCCACCTCACCGCCAGCCTACACAAATTTCCACTCGAGACCGTAGCCATGCGCTGGTACTTCTCCGATACGCAAGAAGAACATATAGCCTTCAGATCCACTGCAGCATCTCCTCCACCACGAAAGTGAGGTCGCACCCCCTTTCTTAGCTTCCGATCCTACCAATGAGACTTGTTTATACTTTGGTTAGGGGAAAAGTTAAAGTTGGGAGTGTCTTCTATCATATTTTGTATTGTTTTTAGCTTTATCAACTGCCTACTCATTTTGTATAGGATTGTATAGGATACATGTATTAGACGATAGTAGGCAGTGATACTTTTGTGTGTTTAGCTATTTTAAGCATGTATTAACCACTTTGGTTATATCAAAAGCTTTATAGCATTTTTTTTTACATTTTTCTACACTTTTGCAAATCAATTTTTGTGCCTATCTCTATGTGTTTCTACTCTTGCCTTCGGTTGAAAAATTGAAGCACTGTGCGCAACCTTAATGCTAGAACAATTTCATGCATGATTTAGTTTTTGGTCGACAGTTCCGAAGCAGTATTCAACCTGTATATCCACCTTTAACTAATTCACACACCGCACATCGGCTTTTTATCATCAGTCGAAGCAAGCTATATACCTCCTTTCATTTTGCAAAACCGACCTTGGATATGTTGACGACCCATAATAGGTTTGTGTTACCCACAAAAGAAGGCCAATGTAGTCTTCCAAATGAAAAAGAAAAGAAAAAGAAAAAAGAAAAAGAAAGAAGAAAAAGAGATATGAATGCTTCGCTGCATATCGCCTCTGAAACCCACCCACTGTCCGAAATATACGGCGAAAAGCCTTAAAAGCCCTAAGGCCCCAAACCTTGCCGGGCTGGGAGTCACCTACTGCTCTGCTACATCGGTGGGATGGGTAGAGTTTAGCAAGTTGTAGGTGCTTAATTCTTGAAGTCATTTGTAGTCCAGGGTGAAGCCCGAAGAGTTTCAGGGTCGTGGGCCGATCATTTCGTCACGCCCTAAACCTTAATCAAGTCGAGTCACTTCCAGGTGGACCCTCGTTACACCCGACTTTAGTAAAGTCGTAGTTTTCGCATTGCAACTTACAATACAACGGTGTATAAAATAAGAGTTTATCTCGAGTCTACTTAGGTTGGTCAACGCTTAAGGTCCTAGCAAAGAGCTCGGGTTTGGGGGAGTGTGGAATAGCTGCGTACCTATCGGTTCAAACCGGTTACCTTAAGAACACTTAGGATTATGGTGATGCTTAAATGACTCTTTTTGGGATTGATGTTACCCTCAAACTGGTCCTATATGGAAATTGTTCTCTCATGTTGGTATTTGTACGTAGTCTTAAATTGTTCATATCAAGGAAAGGCCTACTTTTGTACACACACTTTTGACAAAGATACACTTTTCGCAAAGCACAAAGATGCATACCTGATTGTTTTTAGTATTGCAAGGACCAGCAACGGTCGGGTTGGGGTGTGATTAGTACCCAAAAAAGTGCTACTTTGAGTCCTATTTAAGATAGGTTTTGAGTGCTTTTTGCATACTAATCATATGAATTGCCACTGACATGCGCAGTCCGCTTAGTACTTCATCGATTTTGTTTCGAGTTTGTTTTGCAATTTTGCAGGTTTTTGCGGAGCTCTCAGCCATCATTTCAAGCTCGCTTCAAATTGCGCCGATTTTTACGCCATGTTCATACTTAATTTCTGATTTCATCAAGCCGAGCTGGAAGAAATGTCAAGTGGAATCAAGAATTGAGGCCGAATCGATGTGAGGATGTAGGAGTTTTCGTTACGACTGCGAAAATTTCCGCAAAGGATTGCGAAAATTCAAGAACCATGGCGAAAAATTTCGCTAACTCGAAATTTTGCTATACGCTTTTTCACTGCGATAGCGGTACCCGGCTATCATAGCTTTAAAATTCGCTATCATAGCGAAAGTTACTGTGCATAGCGAAATTTGAATTTTTGCTATGCCTTGTATTTCAATGATAGCGAAATTTACTATGCATAGCGAAATTTGTCTCCTCTATGTTTTTGTTCCAAATCCACCTCGTTTTTGTGTAATTCCCATTTTGTCCCTATTGTAATCTTATATTTTAGGTATTTTTGGTATTTCATACATCTTGTATGCATATATGTTTTCACCTTATACTTTTGTAACCCTAACTTTTAACATTCTACACCTGTAATACGCAACTTTCTTTTCATTTAGGTTTACGCTTTCTCTCTCTTTCTCTCTCCTTTCTCATTTTCGTCGCCAAACACCACCTTTGAGGATGACAACTCAAGGGATGTTTGGCTAAGCCTCAAAACCTTGAAGAGGAGGGTTGCTAGGTTGGTTAATGGTGGTCCTCAGTTTTTAAATGAAGCAGGTACTGCAGTTATTGTTCCAAACTTTCCAAGCTAAGGTTTAATGCTATTTAATGTCTTTCCTTTGGTCAATAACTCAACATGTGCTTTTTAGTGGTTCGCATTCTACTGGTAGATGCACCGACATCTACAGTCATTTACAGCCACCGAAATGAGGTTAAATGCTATGTTTTCAAACTCATTGAACATTAAATGCTGGGCATGTGTGTTAGCTCAAATAGAGTGTTTTAAGGGTTAGTTTTTAAAGCTAAACAAAGATCCGGTTTTGGCTATGACTATATGTCATTTGCCCTAATGCGAGGAAATACCCGAGGACACCTTTATAACCCCATTTTATCAAGCTAGTGACCCAAGCCTTCAAGGTCACCATTTCACACTTTAGTTCAAACCGTTTCAGTTACCCAGTGAACAACCACCTCTACACTTTTAATCAAAATCCAAAATCCAAATGAAAACCTCACCATTTCAACCATGACACAAATCATTTCAGGGGATGAAAAACCCATCCCCAGCCCGACCTAGACCGCTTATGCCATAAGCTTACCACGGCAGAGAAATGAGAGGTCAGGTACCCACTGAGCTCCCATCATCTTTGTTCCAGTATGTGCACAATTCATACTCCAGTCATAACAACTAAAAAAGTGCTGCCAACCCATGGTATCTCTCGTGCCGAGGAGCATGGAGTCTCGTGAGCTCCCGGTCCAACAATTAAGATAAAATTCAAGTTGACTTTTTCAACGATGAATACCTTGTGGTTGACTAAGATACCACCTCGTAGCCCCGTTTGATACGAGTTCATGACGGTCAACGCCAAAATCCGACTTACTTAATAAAAAAGCTATGGCCCCGAGAAGTTCAAACAAAGAGTATTTTAACAAATGTCCAAGTCGGGCCCCTGGGTTTTTACTCCCTAAAACCACCCCTAGGCTCTTATATATAAACCTAGTTTTGCTTGTCAAATAGAACCCTAGCCCCAAAACACTCATTTTCAGCTTCAAAACCCTAGAAAAAATTCCCCAAGACCCGTGGACCCGAATTAGGTCGTTTCGACCCGTTTTTAGGCTAATCGGGTTTTAGCCGTGGGAGACATTTATGGCCACCTTCTTGATGCACGCGCCACCCAGGTAGGAGAGCCACCACCAGGAGACCTGGTCGCGGAAATTCACTACGAACCGCCGTCGGTCGGTACCTGACGCCACCGACCACACGCGGCGGCCACCTCATCGCCGGATTTCCTCCATTTTTTCGGCCATTCCAAGCCGACCCATACCTCCCATTTTTGGACCCTCTGAACTCATTCGTCTTTTGCAGATTCCTCACCGCTTGAAAGATACAATGGGAAGTTTGGCCCACTTGCTGATCTCGCTTCCGGCCACCACCGATCTTTTGAACCAAGGTAAGGTACTTCGTGTTCCTGGCCCTCGTGGGCTTTCCGCTGATATAAAGTTTGTAAATTTCGACGCCGCTTTTGTTAGTTTTCCATTTTTGGGGTCATTTAGGTAATTACCGAAAGGGCCGGACTCGAAATTGGGCACCAATTGGTCAAATTAGGCAAAATTGAAGATGGATTAGCAAATTGGATATTTTTATGATTTATCGAGGGTTCAATTTCGAAAAATTGGGCCTTCCGCAAAAAGCAAGCCCCAATTCGTGACGTGTCCGTAGGGCACACCGTATAATCGGGACTCTGCCTGAGTCCAAATTTAGATAGTTTCATAGTTCTAAAATTATTCTAAGACATTTGGGGCATCCCAATGTCTTTGGTTTAGTTATTCAGCCTAAGTGGTATTTTTATTATAACATACACTCACGCCGGTTCTTATGATCAGCGAGTTATAGCTATGACCGAAAGATCTTATACACTGAAATGCTACATGATGCGGTTTCCAACGCTGCAGATTAAGTATGATATATAATTGTGGTTAATTATTTTATATATATATATATTATTTGATCGAATGGTTGGTTATATATAAATATAATTATCTATTTTTATATAAACAAGTTATCATTTCATGTGAATTTTGTCAACATTTTAAATATTTGGACATTTTACTGAGTTCATGGATAAATTTGTGGTATTTAAATATTTTTGTACATGGATTGAGGTTTTAAACTACTTTGAAAATTTATTGATTTAAGAAATTGATTTTGAGATTTTTATGATTTTAAGCATGTTAAATATTGTTAAAGTTTTATGTGCTTAAAATTGGTTATGGTGAATATTTTCATTGTGGTATTTCTCGATTTTGGCATGAATTGATGAATTGAAATTCATCAATATATTTGATTGAGTTGTTGAAATTAAATTTATAAACTCTTAATTTATAATACGCATCGTTGAAAAGTATAATGCCAGTAGCGATACCGTAACGAATCTGCACCAAATAATACAAGTTTTTAACACATTCGACCAGCCACAAGCCACCAAGTCGACTTCTTTTCAAGCACGAATAATTTTATGACTAAGACACCATTTCGTAGACCTCGTTGATACGAGTTCATAGACGGGTTGAACGTCAAAATCCGACTTACGGATAAAAAATTATGGCCCTGGGGAGTTCAAACAGCAGTATTTTATCAATGTCCAAGGTCGCCCCCGCTTTGATCCGAAAAACGACCCTAGGCCTTTATATATAAACCTAGTTTGCGCGGCCAAATAGAACCCAGCCCTAAACACTCATTTTTCAACTCTAAACTCCTAGGAAAAACTCCCAAGACCCGTGAACCCCCGAATCCCGGGCCGTGGTAACTGCCAAGCCACAATCGGGTTTTGGCCGTGGGAGACGATTCCGGCCACCACCCTTGCACACACGCCGGCCAGGGAGGAGGAGCACGGCGAGGCGACCTTGCCGGCCAAATTTCATTGCCACCGCCGGCCGGATCTGCCCGACGTCGGCGAACGGCTAGCTGCCGCCACCGTGGTCGGTTTTCTTTCGCCCGCCATTCCAGCCGACTCCATCACCTCCTCTTCCCCATTTCGGGACCCTCTAAACTCATTCTCGTGGTCCGATTTCACCGTTTGAAAGATACGAACAAAGGAAGCTCGCCGACCTGGGCTGATCACGCTTTCGCGAACCATAGAAACTTTTGGGATCAAGGTAAGTGGTACGGCCGGTGTTCCTAGTCTCGGCTTCCGTTGATATAAAGTTTGTAAATTTTGGACGTCGTTAGTTTTCCATTTTGGGTCATTTAGTGGTAATTAACAAAGGGTTTGTAATCGAAATTGGGCACCAATTGGTCGAAATTAGGCAAAATTGAAGATGGATTAGTGGAAATTGATATTTTTATGATTTATCGAGGTTCACTTCAAAATTAAATTTCTCCGTAAAAAGCCCCAATTTCAGTACCTAGTCTATAAGGCACATCAGGACAATCGACCCGTCTGGAGTCCAATTTCAGATAGTTTCATCGCTCTAAAACTATTCTAAGACATTTCCCAATGTCTTTGCTTGGGCTTATTTGTTCTCAAATGATATTTTTATTATATTACGTGCACTCACGCTTAAGCTGAGACATCCTCGTAGGGAGCATGACTGAGCATTTGTAGTCGTAGCGGTTTATATGTTTTGAATGCTTTCGGGGTATTATTATGATATATAATTGTGGTTAATTATTATATATATATATATATATATATATATATATATATATATATATATATATATATATATATATATATATATATTATTCGATCGAATTATTTAAGCATTTATAAATATAATTATCTCTGCTTTACTTAAACAAGTTATTATTTCTTATGATTTTAATAACATTTTAAATATTTGGAAATTTTACCAGTTCATGGGACAAATCTTTGTGGTATTTAAACATTTTAGTACATGGATTGAGGTTTTAAACCAATTTGAAAATTTATTGATTTAAGAAATGGATTTTAAGATTTTGTAAAATAATTATAATACGGTATCATTGGAAAGGTATATGTGAGTAAGGATACTGTGTTGGTTGTTATAAGTTGATGTATCATATAAGCACTGCATTCGGACCGTATTTATATTTACATAAAGCAGAATCGTGGCTTCATTAATTTATTGCCGCGATACGGCTTTCATCCAATCCAAGTTATATATTATTCCACGCGCCGTGAGGTCGGGTTTACCCGACGCTTTATTACCGCTACTCTGCTGCGGAGAGGTTTGGTTCCTAATCCAACGTTATATATTATTTCCACGGCATGTTGCGCCAAGCCATCTCGACATATTATTATCATTATTACCACGACACTCCATCGATGTCGAGGGTCGTGGAGGTGGGGCATCCCAGGTTTATGATGGGTATATGGTACGATAAATTGTCGATTTAGTTAGTCATAACCATTTCAATATTTACGTGCTATCAGATTTTGATTGGCTTACCACATGCGATATTCATATATTTTATACTTAAATTTTTATATTGCAGAATACAAAAAGTTATAATTTTCTTAATAATAATTTCGTTAAATTTTGCTGTTTTAATATCATATCACACTGGGGTATAAGCTCGGCCGTTAAACGATTCTAAATCTTAACCCGCAAGAAATGACGCCAGTCTTGGAGAAGGAATGCTTCTCAAAAATAAAAACATTATTTTTATAACCATGTCACCTCACCGGCATTTATTATCTCACGTTTTATCGCTTTAAATTCATTCTCTAGGGTCCAAAGTTAGAAATTCATAGAGACTTCACCTCGCGCCACTACTACATCACTCTTTCTACAAATGCAAACAATGCAATCCCTGATATAGAAGCTCGCCGCCTCCTCCGATGCTTAAAGCTTAGAACAGAGCCGCCACATCTTCCTTTCAATAGAGTATTTTCACATACCTTTCTATTGCGATTCCTTCCCTATTTATTAAGAAAGAGAATGATCCACTTTTTACAGCACATTGGTTTTCAAATTGAAGGATGAGGGCTCACTCGCTGTCAACCATTTTTCCTTTGATAGCTGTCATCCGAACCTCCACTTCGCAAGCATCGTCTGACATCCCAAGGATAGCCACGCATACTCGGCCTCCCCGCGGAGCATAATGCTCAGCTCCACTATGATCGCCCGAGGGGCCATCGGCCTACCATCTCTCAGACCAGAATCACAAAAAGAGGACAGCCCAAGCATCAAATTCCGAGGCCTCATGGCTAAGCACCTTGATACCTCGACAAACCGTGCCGTGCGCCATATTCAAACTGAAAGGGCCCTCACGCGCATAATTTCGCCCCGCGTTTACCGGTCCTTTGGTGCTCTTTGATCCGTCCTGAAATTTCTCCCGAACGTGGATGCTGGGCCAAATCCATAGTACCCACAAATAATGCGTTGGCGTTCTTCTTGGACGATAAGGTTGAAGGAAGGGGATCTATCATAAGAATTTGTCCACAGATTCCGGCATAGGATTCATTTAAACCCATAAGAAAATGCATCACTGCTTCCTATTGTTGATAATCCATCCAGGCTTTCATACCCCCGCAATTGCAATTCGGAATCGGTTGGAAGTTCTTCAGTTCGTCCTACAAAATCTTAAGACGCGTTTAATAAGTATTGAGGTCGAGGGGTCCTTGTGAGAGAGCATTAAGGAGCTGTTTGATTTAGAAGATCCAAGGCGTATTATTATGTTGAAATCTCTTATAGATGTCATTCCACGCGGCCAGAGCAGTTTCGAGATAGAGGAGGTTGTCTCCAATCTCCCATGAAATGACCATACTATTACATCGGGACCAAGTACCTGCTGATGGGTCATTTGGAGATGGTTGAACAATAGAACCGTCGACGAATCCGAGTTTGTGTTTGTCGTTGAGTGCCATGGACATTGCACGACTCCAGGTATTGAAATTGGGCCAGTGAGGATGTGTGAGACCAGGACAAGACCAGGGTGGTCACCACTGTGAAGAAAAAAGGGGCTATCAGCGCCATTGATGGAAGAGGAGGAGACTAGTGGCGTTGTGGCCGTGGAAAAAGTTGATTCTGAAGAAGCTATTTTGCCCTCCTTGAGTATTACAAAACAGAGACGGAGACAGAAATGAAAAAGGGGAAGAAATCTTGCCTCCATTGCCATAATTTTCATGTACAGAAAAGAAACAAATATATATATATATATATATATGCCTTTACAAACTCAGCAACTCAGCAATGCTCCAATATTACAAACTTATCCTAAAAGGTTCTTTTACCAACTAATAATAAAATAATAAAACAGAGTAATTATGCTAATAGGGGAGAATCCCACCAAACTAGCAAAATCTCCCTCCAAATGACAGTTTGGCCTGCAGAGGATGAGACTTGGAAGTTTGTCTCAAAACTCTCAGGAGACATTACCGGTGGATCTGACCCAAAAACTCAGCTTGAACGTGGAAATCACAAGACCCAAAACCCATCCAAATCCCTCAAACAAGGCTCTGATTTTTTCCCCGGAAAAGGCATTTCGAGTCTTTCAAAGTGGTCTCACCTTATAAGAAGCTACCTCTCTCAAGGAGCCTCAAGAGAGGCCCTTCTTGCATATTCTGGTTTCCGCAGGAAAGGAGTATACCTTCTGGGTCTGGCCCCTTTGGTTCTCAAGGCTTGTGCTGCTCTTTCCACAGTTAAGCACGGAAAAGCTTTGCATGCTGAGTCAGTCAAGAATGGGGTAGACTTTGATGTAATGATTGGAACTTCCTTGGTTTGTATGTATGCAAAATGTGGGGATGTTGTTGATTCCCGTAAAGTGTTTGATTATATGCCAGAAAGGAATGTGGTGACATGGAATGCGATGATATGCGGGTACTTGAAGAATAGAGATGGCAAGTCCGCGGTGTTATTATTTGAGAAGATGTCGATACGAACTGCAGTGACATGGATTGAAATGATTGATGGGTTTGCAAAGAGTGGGGATACGGGGACTGCTAGGCATTTCTTTGATGATGTTCCTTCTGAGTTGAGGAATGTGGTGACTTGGACTGTGATGGTTGATGGGTATGCTAGCAATGGGGAGATGGAGGCGGCAAGGGAAGTTTTTGAGGGGATGCCTGAAAGGAATTTCTTTGCTTGGTCATCTATGATTTCTGGGTACTGCAAGAAGGGTAATGTTCGGGAGGCAAGGGCCATTTTTGATCGAATTCCAGTGAGGAATCTAGTGAATTGGAATTCATTAATTTCTGGGTATGCACAAAATGGGTTTTCTGAGGAAGCCTTGGAAGCATTTGGAAAAATGCAAGCTGAAGGGTTTGAGCCAGATGAGGTCACGATAGCCAGTGTTTTATCTGCTTGTTCTCAGCTGGGTCTGTTGGATGCTGGTAAGAAAGTTCATCACATGATCAATCGAAAGGGCATAAAGCTAAATCAGTTTGTTCTTAATGGACTGGTGGACATGTATGCAAAATGTGGAGATTTAGCTAATGCAAGATTAATCTTTGAAGGGATGCCTCATAGGAACTGTGCCTGTTGGAATTCCATGATCTCAGGTTTTGCCGTTCATGGACAAAGTAGGGAGGCTCTAGAGTTTTTTGGCAGAATGGAGGACTCCCATGACAGGCCAGATGAGATAACTTTGCTCTCGGTGCTCTCAGCATGTGCACATGGGGGATTTGTGAGTGCAGGTTTAGAAATTTTCTCTAGGATGGAAAAATATGGCTTGATCACGGGCATCAAACATTATGGTTGTTTGATTGACCTTTTGGGGCGTGCAGGTAGGATAAAAGAGGCTTATGATTTGATCAAGAGAATGCCGATGAAACCAAATGATGCAGTTTGGGGTGCCCTTCTTGGAGCTTGCCGGGTCCATTTGGACATGGAGATGGCAGACCGGGTGGTGGAAGAGATTGCCAAAGTAGATCCTAACATTAGCTCTGGATTTGATTCACAGTATGTGCTGCTGTCTAATATTTATGCTGCTTCAGATAGATGGGAGAAAGCTGAAAAGATGAGGATGAAAATGGTGAACAAAGGGTTTCAAAAGACACCAGGGTGCAGTTCAATTATGCTAGGCAACACCAACGAGTAAATCATGCCCGTGGTTCATTACCCATCAGCTATGAAGCGAAGTCAAAAGCATCTCGCTAAATCCAGTAAGCAGACTTACACACTTTAAGAAGTAAGTAAAATATATGTAATTTCAGTATACCACTTTCATCATGAGTAGCATGAATTTGATTGCTAGTTTATTTATATTCATATATTAAACCCAAATCCTACAGTTCAAGCTTGTGTGAGTAAATTTCCATTGCTCAACACGATATCTAGGCCTTGCCTGACATATACTTCTCCGAGTCAGCCCACCTCTTTACAATTTATTCCTCATTTGTTGATTTGTTAGTCCATACTTTTATCTCTATTTCCGGCTTATTTAACTCTTCACGTACGCGCATTGCGGACCGGCTGTAATGTGGAATGAGGACGTTAGTGCGTTATTACTTTTTTATATTTATATTAAACTCAAATCATACAAGCTTTGAGCTTTTATTACATGGATTGGAAGGGCATTGCCCCCAATTCACAAGAAGAAGAGGAAATGTTTGTCCTTCATGTCAGGGCAACATGCCTCCAGGCCATTATGTGTCTTTCAGAGGAGTGATGGGCAATAGGTGGTTGCTTGAAACAGTTTTAGAAAATCAATCACAAAGGAACTGAACCATGGAAATCTGGATCAAGCAGAAAGTTGAAGGTTGGCCCTCAATATCGAGGTATATTAATAAAACCACTGCTGTGCAACTTGTATAATAGCTTCTTACTAGATTCAAGGTGAACCAAAACTATGCAGTTCAAAAATGAATTCGCTTTTTCTATGCAAGCATTTTTTTTTTTTTTTTTGTGGTAAATTTCATTATAGGAGAAGGATATTATTATATATATGCTCCCCTAATCCATAGAAATATCTCTACTAAACAACAAGGAAAGAGTCAGCTATCTTTTTTAAATCCTTGTAGTGCCTCTTCCATTGAAGACCTGCAAAAATAAGTAACTTATAATTAGTTATAGCTTGTTTTGCAAGACAAAAACTTCATTTATGGCTAACAATTTCTTGTTTTTTTGACATGAAGCATGAGAGATGACAAAGGAAATCTATACCACTTGCAGTTACACTGAACAAGTAAAGGCGATTTCCTGCTGCAGTTGCTGTGATAAAAACATGAGGTGGCTCCAATTCGAACCGGTAATATGTTCTTCCTGAGTGCTCCACTACTTCTGTGCTCAAAACTTTTCCTTCTACATTCTCTCCAATCACTTCTGGTCCAAATGCATTGATCACTTTCTCTGGAGGTCCTATTTTTTCAACTGTAGCATCATCCCCAAGATCTATACATCATAGCAACACCATGAAAAGAAACCAACGTCATCATGGAAAACTACTTCTTGAGAACTGCATTTCATTTCAAGATTCCTGTCTACTTGTCAAGTTCTTAAATACAAAATCTGTCAGAAACTTACTGTCTGAGAATCTGAGAACTGGAGCAACAATGACAAATAAACGCCCTTCCTTTGGATTGGCAAACCTCAAATCAATCTCTGTCCCACCTAGATCTGCAATTGATACAGGAACCTGTGACATGAATCAGGAATCTTATTTGGTGAAATTGTGGTAGAGGTAGATGCCCAGGATGAAGTAGGAAAATGAATCAATATAGTGGTCAAGTCTATAATCCCACTGAAAGCAGATTCTTACCTCTTCCCAACCAGGAGGGACTGAAAAGACATAAGGAATAATAGGACTCCATCCGACACCATGCCCTCCAGATTTCTCATCCGGTCTCCGGTATGTCCTCCAACCTGTCTGAGCACATATTCACTAATCAAGGTGACAGTTCACTTTACAACAGAGAGCTCAGCTCTTAAGTGATCCAGTTGCTTCAGCTTGTTAATTGAAGTTTCAAGAAAGGGATTCTGCACATAGTTTTGGCTGAATGTGGCCAAACTCCTTAGAGTACATGAAGATGAACAAGGGGAAAAAGATATAAAATTGGTTATCGTGTTTACTGAAGCTGATCTTACAACCTCCTGAGGTGGCATATGATGAGATTTTTTCATATGGCAGAACAACAGTTGTAGAGGGGAGAAGAAACCAGAGATGTTTTTGTTTTTGTTTTTTTGTTTAGCTTGGTTCTCTTCTTGAATTATAAATAGAATCGGTGGATAGTTCTCTGTGGCAATTGTAAATAGAATCAGTGGCATGTGAATATACACTGAAATAAGTTTTCTCAATGCAGACTCTCAAGTTAGTGTGTTTGAGTTAGGGGTGTAACAAGTCAAACTACTCATGAACCGCTCGAACTCAACTCGGAATTAATCGAGTCGAACTTAAGTAGCTTGTCAAGTCATGTTCATATCACAATATCCGACTCGAGATGCTCGAGAGCTTAATTGAATTTTAGTATTTTATTAATCGAGTTAAACTCGAGTCAATTTTGGGTCGAGTTCGAATATTCGAACGTCTAAAAAACTCAATCGAGTTATGAGTCAAGATCAAGCTTCGAGTTATTTGATTGAGTCAAGCTTGGCTCTGCATTGACTCAACTAGATTACACCCCTAGTTTGGAGTAGAATGTTAGGAGAAAAGAGTTTATTCTCTTCTGTGATTATTGTTTAATTCTGCTTTCCTTCTCAGTTCTGCAACCATGACAAGGTCCAAAATGCAGTGGCAAAGATGGAAAGAAACAGAGCAGACTATGGGAAGCTACAAAACCAACCTTGTTCATCTGGCTCAGATAGACCAGGTACCCTTCCAGCCAGGAGGCCTTGTTTCACAACTGCCAATCCCTCCTTTGGAATACCCAAAACTGCAGTCGAGATCAATGAGACCCCAGAAACAATAGCTGATCTTCTCTTCAATAACCCCGAGAATTTCTCAGTTTCCTCGTCAACAGAATCATTCCGTCTTCTATCTACGGCAGCTTTTGCTACCGATAAACCCTTATCCAGTGAAGATTGACGAAGAAAACGATGAGAATGAATGATATGCTGATGATTTCTCCAGGAAAAGCTGCAGCTAGTGAATATGGATGTTCCCATTTTCTCTCTACTCAAAAATAAGAGAACGAGAACAGGGAAAAGGAAAAAAAAAAAAAACTGGAAGAGAAATGAGAGGAGGGGTTGTTGTGATAAGAAATTCAAACAAGTGAACTGAGTTATATGCTCTTGTTCAGTAAATTCAATAAATTTTCTTTGGGTGGAGAACAATGGAGAAGAACTTCAGGTGCTCGGATTTCTGAAGAGATCCATTTATTCCCTTTTTCTTTTTTTTCCTTTTTTTTTTTTGTGGACGTGGGTATCACTGCTTTATATTTTCTTGATTCGCTGATCTGATCCTTGAAGCTACACCAACCACCAATTACGAGGGCCTTCTTATCTTCCCACTCTGTTATTTTAGACATGCTGAGGATCTTTTTTATTTATGAAAAAAAATTATATAGAAGATAATAAAACTGACAATGGGAAAAAATATTCTTTATTTTATCGTGTCTAAAAATAATGACAAACATTTAATAGAAAATTTAAAAATCAAAGGAATTTTTTTTTTTTCAAACTTTGACCCCAATTTTATTGTATTTTATTTTTGTATTCAACAATTTTAAAACCCTCAAAAAGAAGTTAAGTATGATATTTTATTGTTCAAATAAAAAAAAATAAAAGTGGCTATTTTTTATAATTTTCTTGGTTTTAGGGTGTCTTGGCAATAATGGTTATACATATATAGATTGCAAGTTACAATCAGCCAAGATGCTTCCAGTTCTGAGGAATCAAAAAACCAATCCAAAGGAGAGTTGATACTTTGAGGGAAATTGATCGATGGAGAGTATATATACTCTGAATGAAGTAACGACTAAGATGAAGTGCAGAAAATAAAAATAAAAAGACATGGAATTCTGGAAACACGAACAACAAAAATAAGAAACGAAAATAGTGGAATCATAGGAGGGAGGGACTCGTACATTATTCATCGTGGCTAATATACCTCTATTCTGGTGTATGCATTACAGCCACGACAATAGACCAGTCAATGCAGACGAAATTCTCAACAAGTTCAGGGCAACCCTGAGGATTGGAAGGAAGAAATTTTGATTGAATTTAAAAAAAAAATTATGGCACCCATTTTAAGGAGGATTTTGGGCATCATCCATGTACAGGGAACAAACAATACAGAGCAGTAAGGATCATCTTCTGGGCATAATTAAGGCAAAGGCATAGGAGGTTTCCAGTTAGAGAATTGTTCCAAGTTTCTATTTATCATAGATCCATTGTGCAGCCAGAATGTTTCTGTTGACTGGTGGAATGCTCTCACTTTTCTCTGAAGTTCCCACATGATTCCGCGCATCGCTGAACATGGCTCTGATTCTGAAGCATAAACCCACCAACACCTCATCTCTCGTCCTCGCGATATCATCTCCTCTATCGCTTTATCTAGTAAAGTAAAGCAAAGCAAAGCAAAAGCTGTGAGCTATGATCCTTTACATTTTCCTAGGATGTACAAAAATGAGCTGCCAAGATCTAACCTGGTATTGATTCTAGATACTCCAGAAGTTGGGGTCCAATTCGAGTGGATGGCCATTTGATTGATACTTGGGTGTAGTCAATGACATTCTGGAAAGGTAATTCTAATTGATCTGATAAAATCACTGGGACACACTCCTGTTCCACAAACAAAATGGTTATTTTGATTAGCAAGCACATCCTGTCAACATATGTATATGTGTGCATCTAAAAAGAAGGAAACAGAGGGAGGGAAAGATACCACAAAAAAGGACTCATAGAAACGAAGAGTCCATGATGATTCCCCACGAGGGGCGAGGCAGAATTTGGCATTGCGAAGGTGATTAAAATACTCTATCCTGCCTAATTTGTCAGGGCCACTGAACTGCAGCTCTGGAGATTCCAACTGTTTATAAAATCAATGTGCATAGTTTCTGGAGGCAGTATCATTTCATTCAAAAAGAACATAAATCAAAAGCAGATGATGTGCAATAACCAAAGGAGGTTTTGAAGTGATGGAATAGCATGCAGGCATATCATGCATCAACAAAAAAAATCCAGAACCGAGAAACAACATAGTTGTTTCAGAGTTGAATTCAAGTATTGCTTAGGATCATCCGAAAATCAGCGACAGATTGCAACAAAATGTAATAATCTGGTAAATAGGTTTCATGTGTATTCTAAACAAAAATAATAATAATATTTTTTTTTTTTTTTTCTTTTTTTGATGGATAAAAACATCATGTATTAATCACAAAACGCCAGCCATTCAAGACACCGAGTGGGCTACAAAAGTGGAACGCAACCCAAAAGAGTGACCAAAAATAGGAGAAACCCCACCAAGCCCAAAAATCATCTATGTGCCCCATCCATGTTAGAAAATCCACAACCCCGTCTCTCTGTCCCCACTAGACACATTAGACCAGACTTAAATTACTAAATGAAAGAATCTTTAATTTATACGCAAATGGGGCGCCTCATTATCAAAGGTCACTCTATTTCTTCTCTTCATACCACACTATCCAAAAGAGGTAAATAGGAGCTGCCCTCGACATTTTCTTGCGCTTCTTGCCCACTTTAGTTCCTTGCCAAGCAAGTAGGACCTGCCAAACTAAGAAAGGAAAGACCCACCCAAACCCAATGATAGCCAAAATAAGCTCCCAGAGCATTCTGGCCTTCGGGCAGTGAACAAGAAGATGATTTAGGGTTTCCTCCTCCTCCTCACAAAGGTAGCATCTATTGGCTAAAGGTCTTCCTTTCTTTTTGAGTTGATCCAGAGTCACCACCTTTCCCTAAGACGCCTTCCAAGCAAAAAAGCCCACCTTTAAGGGTTCCAAACTGATAAAGCAAGAAAAGACCTCAGCTAGGCGGCAGTGCGGTTCAAAGCCTCATACAATAGCTTAACTGAATAAAAACCGGAATTACCCCCTTTTAAGACCAGTCTGTCTTCCCTATTTCAGTCCACTCAACAAGGTTGAATCATAAGCAGAAAATTCTCCACCTCTATCAATTCTCAATCATTAAAAGGCCTACTAAAACGAGTGGTCCATCCGCCTTCATTCGATATGTCCTAGACCTCCCTAATCAAAGCTTCCTTTCGGACCGCCAAGCTAAACAAAGTCAAGAACACTCTGCACAAAGCCTCCTCTCCAACCCAAACATCCTTCCAGAAACTGACCCTACTACCATCACCAATCACAAATTTGGCATTTAAAAGGACAACCTCCCAATCTTTCCTAATTTCTTTCCACAAACCTGTCCCAAAACTATTCCTGAACTCCCCTAAACACCATCCCCCCTACATTTCCCCAAACTTTCTTTTGATAGCCTCCCTTCATAGAGAATTCCTTTCATTTGCGAAACGCCAACCACTTCCTAACAAGCATGAGCAATGTGTAACCCCAACCCCTAAGTCGCTAACCTCTTTATCTACGCACCGCGCCCAATTCACTAAATGGAGGCTTCTTCTCCGGTTCCCCCAATCCCAGAAAGTCCCTTCTTACTCTTTTTCCCAACCTGCACACTAGACTCGGGATCTGGAAAATAGACATGAAGTAGATAGGAAGGTTTGACAGGGTGCTTCGGATAAGTGTAACTCTTCCCCATTTGGAGATATATTGACACTTCAAAGTGGCCAATCTCCTCCTAAACCTTTCCTCAATAGGATCTCAAATCAAGACTAACTTGTGCGGGACCCCCAAGGGGAGGCCCAAATATGTGGTAGAAAGCAAACCGACTTTGCAACCCAGCTCCGCCATCAAACCCTCAACATTCTCCCTCCCTCCTATAGAGAAAATCTCACTTTTGCCCAAATTGATTTTCAACCCCGAAAGGGCTCAAACCACATCAAGATCCACCCGCAAAGCTTCAAAATTAGATTATCTTTACAAAAACAGCGTAGTATCATCACTCCAAGATAGAGTGCAGTATTGTGCTCCAGCCTCCTCCTCCCCTACACCTCCGATCTTGCAGCCAGACAAGAAGTTCCTTTCCACAGCCTTGTTTATCAAACGGCTTAAAATATCCATTCCCAAGACAAAGAGATACAGGGATAGGGGGTCCCCCCCTATCAAAGACCCCTCGCGCTTTGGAAAAAACTGGTGGAAACCCCATTGATTAGGATTGAGAATGAAGCTGTAAACATGCACAAGGAAATCCAAGACAACCGTCTTTGGCCAAAACCCTTCTCCTCATTACCTCAAGCACAAACTCCCAATTTTAATGGTCATAAGCCTTTTCAATGTCCAACTTACAGACCACCCCGTCATCATTCCTTCTCAGCATGGAGTCCACAGCCTCATTCGCAATTAAGGCAGCATCAAGGATTTGCCTTCCTTCCACGAAAGCATTTTGGGAGGGGGAAACCACTTTGTCGATAACCCTTTCTCACCTCATTAGCCAGACCTCGCAAGCACCTCATACAACCTCCCAGCGCATCAATGGCTTGTGAATCTTTAATATCCTCTACATTTCATTTTTTGGGTATCTCACCAAGAAGGTAGCATTTAAGCTTTCTCACAAACTTTTTCTTCTCATAGAACTCCTTGAAGAAATCCATCACTTCATCCTTAACAAACTCCCAACTAAAAGACCAGAAGGCGATAGGGAAACCATATGGCCTAGTGGCCTTCCTCACCATCGAGGCCCCGAAATGGTCAGAATGACTCTCTTCTAAAACCTAACTTCCAAATTGCCAGCATCCTCAATTCCTAGAGCCTCCAAGGGGATATTAGGGAAAGCAGATCATCCCCCATTCAATAATAGGGGCAGTCTTTAAACATGCTCACAATCCCTTTCTCGAATGGCATATCATCCTGTGGAACAAATGTCGCACTTTAATTTTGTTTACGATTTCTCCGCGCAGTCGCCATTTTAGCGGAAGAACTCGCTGCTCTATCCCCCTTAAGCCTCACAACTCTCTGACTTGTCTCCGTGAAACCTCCCCTACCAAAGACCACCTTGTAGTCATCCCTAGCTGCTTCTTCCCTCATTCCCAAGGAAAGCTCCCTTCTCTAGGTTATCCCAACAACCCACTCTGTGTAAGGCCTCAACCTTTCTAGTTCCCACATTGCCAAAAACCTCCTTATTCCACCCCTTCAGCTTGCCTTTTAATCCCTTCAAATTTTCAGCCAGGATGAAACTTGTAGAACCTTTAAAGCTTAACCCTTGCCACCACCCTTTAAGGAGATCTTTAAAACCTTCAAATTTCAGCCACATAGTTTCAAACCGGAAAGGGGAGGGGCTTGATCTGATACCTCCTCCATCTAAGAGAATAGGGAAGTGGCCCAATACCGGTCTAGGGAGAGTACTATGGGTCACCCCACTGAAATAACTTTCCCAATCCCCTAAAACTAAGAACCTATCAATCCTAGACATCACCCAACCATTACTGCCTCCACTCCAAGTAAAAGGACCTCCTTGTAGAGGCATGTCCCTCACCCCCAAGTCATTAAGAACAACAATGAAACGGTGCATAGCCTGAGTAACTCTTCCACCCTTATTGCTTTCACTGGGTGAGATGGTAACATTAAAGTGACCCCTAATACACCACGGTTCTAACCATAAGCCTCTCATCGACCCCAGTTCCTCCCACAGGTATTCCTTTAAATTGACCAACACTGGACCATAAACACTAGTGAAGAACCGACTGGAAAATCGCCCCTCCACATTTCTGAATGCCAAACAAGAGACGATAGCGCCACCGCCTCAATGACCTCCAAGTTTTTCTTTATCCCAAACAAACAGATGCTCTCCAGCTAGGGAACCCCAATGCATCGACCGTGCATCTCTAGTCTATGCATCCCAACCTGTACTTCTGAGCCATCCTAAGGGCTGCTATTCAACTTTTGTTTCCTCGTGATACAACCAGTATCCACCAAATAATCCCTCGATGAACTAGTCCCGTTTAGTAGGTAGAAAATTGCTTTTCTCTATTCAAACTTTTCGAACAAGAAAACACGTTTACATTTAATCGTACAAAAACAAAATTTGAAAAACAAAGAAAATGAATTCACTATTTTCAACATTTTATATACGAATCGAAACTCCGTTATAAAATAAAGCTCTTGTTTTCGAATTAAATCGAAAAACACCGACCAATCGTGATAAAAACCCAAAACACTTTGATTGTGGCTATTTTCATTTTTCTTCCCTTTCTGCCTTCTACTTTGATTTTCTTCTCATCGTGCTCACGAAAAACACCCGATTTTTAGTCAGTAACCCTGATGCTTTCTTCTTAAACACATTCATTGTTCATTAACTCATATTTTCAAGAAAATGGTTTCACAAAACTGATTTTCTTAATATTTTATTTTCAACCAAATTCAAGTACTTAAACGTATTTTCAAAACGAAAAACCAAAGATTAGAATACATTGAAAATTTTCATATATTTCAATTCTTGGATAAAGTTGCACCGTGAACTAAACGCCTTTGTAATAACTTTTCTCTTTTCAAGATTATTCACCCCTCTAACATTCCGTATCAAAATTCCTTACCCACCTAACTTTAGCAAGATTCCCCCGTCTCTCGACAGACTTTTCTCCCACTTCTTTGCCCACCATATTTTATCGTGCACTCCAACTTCTTTAGCTCACATTCACACTTAGACACTGACGTTTGTCCCATTTTCGGTCCTTTATTCTAGTTATCCAACATCTGCCGCATAAGGTCAATAATCTGAGGCTCAAAACCCATAGTCAAGAATCCCATAAATTCGCTGAATTTTACCAACATACTATCCTCCCAACTTTCATAACCTTCCACTACTAAAGGAGTAGACTCTACTATCCCCTCCTCCTGCCCAAAACCCACCATCAGTCCTTCTTGACCGGTTCCCCCCTCTACTTCATTCTCCGCCACAATTGCCAAAGGCGGTACACCCTCCTCCTCATCTCCTAGGACGTGTGAATGCCCCAGGCCTCAAGAGCCCCCCTTGAAAAAGGGGCTGACCGAAAACAAAGAGAGAAGAAGAATTAACAACTGTAGGTGTTGAAGTCTCAAACATGTTTAATAAATCTAGATCAACCAAATGAGCCTCAAGTATCGAGGTCTCCAAAGATAATTGGGAAGACTCGCTCACTACCGCTTTCTCCCCTTCCTTCTCAAAGTCAGCGGTCGCTTCTCCCTCCACCACAACGTCAAGCTCTTTAAGAGTGGCAACCTCAATTTGAACCCTTAGGGCTTGATAGGGGTTAGTTTGAGTCCCTCCCTCCTTCAGGATTGTCGACAAACCCTTCATAACAAAGGCTTAGGCCAAGATTGGACCCAAAACCCTTCTTACCCTTTAAAAACGGCCTCAAGGTAAATGGATCTCCCTCTAGGTTATGAAGCGGGCCCAAAACTCTGTTTAGCCTTTGAGGCCCAAAACCACCCTTCTGCCTAAAAGACCCACCCACCACCCGACCCAAATGTGGGTTTGAGTGGTTCGCCCACCCGTCCCTTCTACCCACCACCTGGCCCGCCTGCTAACTCGAAGACTGACCCGAGGACCGCCTTTGGGTTTGGATTGACATGACTTGATGCTATCCCTTGCTGCAATTGCAGGCGGTTGCGTCGCGCATCCTCCTAGGCTCACTCTCTCCCCAGCACGTGTTTTTCCATCATCATCCTTGCAGAAGCTAGGGGTTTCTCCTTTGCTCTGAGCTTGATACAGTCCTCAAAGATGGAGAAAACTCCCACCATTAACTGGTCCTAACCTTGCCCTCGCCTTACCATCATCTCAACTGCTTCTGGGTTCGAACTTCCCAACTTTACAAGAACTCCTTACCCAACACGGCCGAGCATGTCCGTGTGCCTTCATTCATCAAGCAGAGTTCCGTCAATGTCATCTCATGGTCTTTCCTGCATTCCATCCAATGATCAGGTCCCACTACTCTCACCCAAGATTTCTCCTCTCGAAGCCCCATTATATACTACAACTCCAGGGCCTTCTCCTAGGTTTCATGAACCGATGGCCTAAAATGTCTTCGCCCAAACATCAACACGCGATCCACCTCCTTTTTACTCTCAAGATCAAAAAGCCAAAGGCCCCTTCCCAAATTACCACGGAAAAAGGATCTTTGATGTTCCACTGTGAGATAGCCCAACTTCTCACAAAGTCGACCTCCTGATTCAAGAAGGACCCTTACCCTGCACCCACCCAACTGTAGACGTTGATCCAACCGGTCCAAATTCCTTTCCCGGACTTCTTTCGACTTTGACACAGTACACCTCTCCCAAAGGTGTTCACTGGAACCTGTGAAGGATCGCCTGGGGTGTCGACTCAACAGCCTGGGGTAGTGATCCCTGTATGATTAGATCCCTCCGCCTCCTCCTCCTGCCCTTCTCAGCCCTCCCCCAGCCCCACTGATTATCTTACCCCTAACTGGCGCAATTTTTCAGCCAAGATCCTCCAACCCCTAGCTACGCCTTTTCCTTCCGGAAACATTAGATTATAGCTTTTTCCCCCCAGATCCCTCACCAAACAACGGATAAAACTACTTGCTTGGTTTGAACCTTTTTCCATTTTGTACTGCCTTCCCTCCTCTTCCCAAATGTTTCCCCAAACTGGTACACTAGACGCCCTGACACAAGCTTCTAAACCCATTAATAGATGGGATAAGCTACGCCCCCCGAATCTGATCCAAGAAGTAACACCCTTTCTTCTCAACCGTATGCATCCCTTCCAGCCTTTGACACTCACCTCAATATCAAAGGATTTGGCTTCAAGGGCAAACCAGGCCTTACCTCCCCTTTGCCGAGGGAGGAGCATGACTATGACAATAATAATCATAATAAATAAAAATCCCAAGGTATGAGATGCAAAGAATAGTTCAACAATTGATAGAAAAACTCTCGCCAATTGGATGGCATAGTAACACCCTCACAAATAGAATAACAGTTTGGCATTAAGAATCACAATAAATAGATAAATAAAAATCTAGTTACTTGTCCTGTAGAAACATTGTCCACTCACATTTCAGATCCAGTAAAATTTACAACTTGATAAACCTGACTCCAAATTGAAGCCAGAAAAATTAATTTGGCAAGAAGAAATTTAACCAAATTGTATTATTTTGTTTGGAAAAACCACAAGGTAACAGAAGAGTAGAGATACCTTATCAGGGTATTGCTTCGCAAGCTCTATTAATTGAAGACGACCAACCTTTCTCTGTGCTCGGCCTAAGAAGTTTGCCAAGAATTTCCTCTTAGAAAGAGGCAAAGGCTGTACAAGGGTAGCTCCATTTCCAGTCATCTCATCAGCAACATTTCCGGGAATGATGATATCTTTCCAAGTATTAAAGGCACTTATGTTTTTTTTGTCAGTACGGTCCCCCTGCAGCAACACAAACAATATTTTCAAGTTAGATATAAGAGTCCTCAATTTCTAATTTAGAACCAGCAAAGAACAGCTACTAAAAGAAATACACTACTAGCTATAAATAAAAAATAAAAAAAAAATCCACTACTGAACAAAGTTGATAGTGACACAATATACCACAACCACCATAACTTTGAAGATTTATTACCAGATCACACTCCTTTTAGTAAAAAAAATCATAGAATCCAACAAGATGCTGGAACTCTGCCAACCTATAACTCAGAACACTAAAGAAGACCATCAACAGTCTCAACCTAGGAAATTTCAGGATTGTTTGGTGTGGATCATGTCTATGACTCATCATTATCATATAACTCATGAAAATCTGGGTACCTTTTTTTTGGACGGAAAAAGACTACGAAACACAAATCTTACATAAATGATTGGCAA
Source organism: Tetrastigma voinierianum (assembly GCA_016808115.1). Classification (NCBI taxonomy): domain Eukaryota; kingdom Viridiplantae; phylum Streptophyta; class Magnoliopsida; order Vitales; family Vitaceae; genus Tetrastigma; species Tetrastigma voinierianum. The sequence continues at coordinate 667,304 of JAEQBH010000138.1, read as the reverse complement.
CCACCAAATTGGAATTGGGATTTCCAGTCCATAAGTTCTAAAATCAGAAGCTCTCATTGAACATATTTGCATGGTCTTTCCAAGTGATACCAAGAACCAAGTCTGTTTAAAACACAGGTTGGAAGAATAATGAAACTAATGCACCAAAGAAAAACCCAGAAATTTATATCCTTTAACAATAAAAGTCCAGCTAAAAACACAGGCACTCATGAAACACACTTTACACCCAAACTCACTTTGCATCTGCATTACAAGCCTTAGAAATAATTGAAAATATGGATTTTCATCAGATAGTGGGAAGAAGCACTGCCTTATGCGTTCCCAGATCTCTTTACCACAATCCAACTTTAAATTTGTTAAACGACCAACTCTCCTAAAAGCTCAAGCTTGTAGGATTTGAGTTTAATATGAATATCATGCTTCAACACCCTCCCTCACGTGCATGTGGCCCCATACCCGACGTGGAGAGTCAGAGTCCTTTTTGGACTTTCAAATCAACAAATGGGGATCAACTATTCAAATTTGCAAGGAGAGGGTTCGAACCCAGGACCTCCTACCAAACCAAGCTCTGATACCATGTTAAAGGACCAACTCTCCTAAAAGCTCAAGCTTGTAGGATTTGAGTTTAATATGAATATCATGCTTCAACAAAATTGTAACATTTGACAAAAGAAAAATGCTTTTGATATGAACATTAAGATAACATGTGGGCCTGTAATATAGTTTGATTAGAGGACTTCCAGATCAACTTCAAGAGAAGGGATGTGAAACACCTTATAGGAAAACATAATGAAAATTAATTCTTATATCCCTATAGGAATCTAGTCATAGGTAGAAATTCAGTCCTTTGGCCCACAAGGAATGATCCAAAGAGCAAAAGGGTAACTCCAAAAGAGAGGGCAAGAAATTAAGTATGTGGCCAAATTAGCTTGATACCTCAGGAGTAAGGACTATTGAGCGGTTTAAGTATGTTGCCCAAGATTTAAACAAGTGAGGCCCAGCACCACTGCAATTGAGCAAGTATTCATCAATAATAATGATAGTAGTAGGATTACCAAAAAAAAAAAGTATCATAATGTATCAACATCCAAATACGTATGCACAAACATAGAACTTCACTTAAAACGTAAAGATAATAATTATTGACCTTCAGCCTCTATGGATAATGTGATCTCTTACCAAATTATATAGTTAACTAAATTCACCAAGTAACCATTGCTAGTGTTAGAGTGTAGTCTTGTCCTCAAACCTTGACTAAACTTGGTAATACATAGAAAAAACCTATTTTCAGTAAGAAAATTTTGTGATTTCAGAAAAATGCCATTGCTGTCCAAAGTGGAGTGGGTTCTTTTTTCCCCAAACATAGCTTATCTTGAAATATAAACATGAAACTAATCTTTTTTATCAGAAGCAGGCTTTAAGACACAAACAAATTAAATTATGACAAATGCTTCAATTTACAAGGCACCAATACATGACTACCAAAAGCAGTCACCAGCCAACCACTGGTATAGCTGCCAAGAACCCATCTCTACAGTAAATCTAACTCGCACCAGTACGGCAACACCTATGGTTGTTGCAATTTCTGCTTCCATCACTAAGGGCCAGCACCTTGCAAACAACACCACTAACAAATAGTTTTAGCATCTACACACACCAACACTACTCACATTGAACATTGCTCAATCAGTGGATGCATCCCTAACTTATTCATATGTTTCTCCCTAACAAGACAGACAAGATTTTTGTACCATCATAAAGCATCCTTTTCTATAACTAACTGTACAGCTCTCCCTATCAAAGAGTTATTTAGTGAGAAGATAAATTTTATTTTTTGTAATTCAGTCTCTGATCATGCAAATCATACTATTCTCAACATGCTGGCAAAGCTATGTGATAGCAGAGAATTGCAATGAGTCATTATCTGTTCAATCTATCTCTAAACTACCATACTCATGAGTGTATGAAAGGTAGAAGAAGAGTCAACTCATAATTAATATAGCTAGATAGCTTCAGGCTTTTCCATAATCTAATACACAACATAAACACTGTGAAAATCTTTAGATTCAATATTTTGCTCCAATTCTAAGGTACACAAGCATTTCTCCTAATCCTTTGTTAAACAAAAAATAAATAAATAAATAAGCAGTTATACCTTGGGAAAACAAATATGTGGTTGCGGCCACCAGATAGCCTGAAATATGACATTTGACTTAAGACCTGAAAGACAGTAATAGTACAACCAGAAAACTTTCTTAACTCATCTCAACATACTTGCATCAATTGACAATCACGCAAGAAAACAAAAATAGCAAGCAACAGGCATATGCAAGAGTCAAAAGCTAAGCATAAGAAAATGGAGTTTTACCTTCACATACATTTGATCGATCTCTTTGTCATTCAGACCTCCCTTCATCCGAACACATTTAACATAAGTTGGCACAAAAAATAGATCTGCTTCCTCTTTCCTTCTTGTTCGAAATCTCGATTTCAATAGAAGTCTGTGTATTTTAACCTACAATTGATGGATAAAAAAATATTACTACTGATTAATAGAAAACCTCGAAGAGGGCAACCTGTAGGGTACTTAGTGTGAATAGCCAAGCTCATCAGATATTGCACACGCCCAACCATCCAATAGAGAACCTTGGGCGAGGTCTCACAACAAAGCACAATGCGCATAGTGGGTGCATACGGGAAAATGAGCTTTTGAGTTTCAACCTGCTTTCCTTATTGGTCCAATTTTTATCACGTTATAAAAATCGCCATGGCAACCGCGTGGAGAACATTCAACCTGATTTTTATCACAACAAGATACTTCGTTCGCGTCATATCAACAGCTTCATCCCATACAGTCTACCAACCTTCACTACCGAAATCGCTCTTAACTTCATGCATCCACCAGTTGGGAATTGCTGTGTACCCACCACTGGGGTTTAGCGTTTGAAAGTTCAACTTAGGATCTAAGGTTCTACATTCATTTTCTTCCCCAAAACATATGAAAAACTCAGCTCAGCATGACGAGCTAAAACCAAACAGTTGGATTAGGGTCAGTTGAGTAGAATTCACATTCCAATTGTCCTAAACTTAAATTTTTCCTGCCAGAGCTTTTTCTTCCTCGTTGTACGTTTTTTTTCCAGAAATCAAGTAGGGCATCAACTAAACCACAAGAACTTAGTTTTCTCTCAAATTCAAAAATAAAAACTCCATTTCCTCCACAATCAAATGCGAAACCGCAACTGAACAAGAAAATACCTGAGTCCCCCACTGGCCTGCAACGCAAGCCTCCGCGGGGATCGAACCGTCTCTCCCATACAACAATGACTTCAAGCCGTCGATCTCATCCTCCTCGTAGACGTAGATCTTGAGGGAGAGCTGAGACCCATACCCGCGGTCGGGCCACGATAGGAATTCACCACCATTGACGCGCAGGGCAGTCCGAGAAGCGGGAAGCTGAGAAGCAGATGTTTGGGAGGCGCAGGGAGAGGACTGATAGAGGAGCCTTGTGATGAAGAAGGTGACTATGGTGATGGCTAGGGCAGCAATCTGGTGGGTGCGGGTGCAGAGGCTATAGTGATTGTGCGATGTGAAGGTTCTGTGCTTGTTGCTGGGGCTTCCCATGGCGAGTATCCGTCGATCCCAGGAACAGTTGGATCGGCTGTGGTTTTCAAAGTCCGGGGAGAGTGGAGACCAAAACGACGTCGTTCGAGTATATATATATTTCATCTCAACATTTTTGTTATAATATAATAAACTCCTCCTCAAATATTTGGGATCTCTCCTTTTCCTGCCTTTAAAATATTGAACGTTTTACCACATAAGCATAATAAACATATGTATTAGTTTATGAAAAAAATAAAATGAAAACAATTATTTTTTTTATATCTATTCAATTTACAATATTACAATAATATATTATCATGTATGTTTAAAACCTGGTTCATTCTTTATGTTCGTTCAATCTTTAATCATTGAGTCATATCTTATTCACAAAATGAAAAGACTTTTAAGTGCATAATAGATTGTGCAAATGGAATAAAAGAGAAGAAGAGACAGGAACTATAGAAAGAGAAAGGAGGTATAGGCAGCAAGCAGTGATCGAGAAAAAAAATCCAAAGCATTCGATGGAGCCACCAAATGGCTTCTGATTGGCTTTAAATTTCAAGGGCTAAGTTTTGGAGCTAACATGTGCTCTTTGTTGGATGTTTTGTTGAGATTGTTTGAATTTTTTTATTTATTTGAATTACAGTTAGTAATTTGCCACTTTCAAGCGCGCATTAAAAATTGAGAAAATTGTAAGCTGTTTAAAAAAGCTCTAAATTTTTAATGGAAATGCCTTTGAAGAATTGGATCGTAATATTCTAACTTTTTTTTTCAAAAACTTGTCAATAGACCAAAGTATGTGTTCAACCAAATCTCCAACACAAATCATCAGCACTACAAGATTTAAAGAACAACGCTCAAAAACTTACAGCAACCAATTTAATCGTATGGATTTAGCATTACCACCGAGCACTTCTACCCTAACCCTCGATGCAACGACACCAAAAACTGTTACCTTAGACACAAAAAATATGTTGTTTGCCTTGTATTACGTTCTCGGCTCGGTACCATGTTTTTGGTCTGCAGATCAACGCAAGTACACATGCAAGTTATACGGCACAAAAAATGGATTTAAGTTCAAATATCATTCCCACGAGGATTTGTGAAAAATCTAAATATCAATTACCTCATTTACTCAAGATCCTTATTATTTTAATTTCAAAGTTTAAATATGATTTGATTAAATTAAAGGAAAAAGTAAACTTAGTTTCTAATATTCTATTTATAAGTGTACAAAATTCAAAAAACAAATGGAATTGAAAAAAGTTTATCGAAAAACAAAGTTAACATCAGCCAGATTAGTGTACATTTATCACTCCCTCAAAGACTACCCCATGGTCAGGTTCGCCACACTCAAATCCGAACTGTCAAAAAAGATATCAAAGTAGCATACTTTGGGACTCCTCCGCTACACCATACATTTCACCGTTAAAGATCAAATGCTCCTTCTAGATGTATACTTAAAGCTTAATCTGCTACTTATGTATCATAATCCTCTTTCTCAAGAATTTGAAAGATTTTTCCAGCATTTCACACTCCAAAGTCTTAGGATTGAAGAATTATTGTCCTTATAGACAGAATAATGCAAGCTTCCTCCAATCTAATTGGTATCTCATTATTCGAATTTGATAAAATTCTCTACCTCCTTGATTAGATCTCTGTTAACACAGGATCAAGATCTTTTCATCATAAAGAGGAGAAACCTCTTATCATCTAAATTGATACATCATCTAACTCATCCTCACATCATAAGTAAATTAGTGATATATTGAAATAGTCTTTCAAAGTTCGCTTGGGTTCCTACTAATATTAGTCTAACATATCCCCAAGTAATCGGCTTCATGCTCTCGTGTGAATTCCATCTCTAGTGCTCACTCCAGGCTCTCCCGTGGAAATCAAAGCAAGATGCATTATTTTCTTCGATACACGCTAATAATATTCTGCAATGCTAAATTAAAAATGATTCAATAAATAAATTCAAGATTTCCAACCATAACGTTCTTTCAAATTTCGCAGAAAACAATAATTAACATCGATTGATTCCCAGATGGAGCTTAGTATTTCAAAATTGGATTACAAAATGCAGTGATTAATTTATCAGGAAAATTCAATGAAATTGCAATCGAACTGAAATAAATGAACTACAGAAAATTTCCAAATTCCATTGAAATCAGATAGTGATAAAAAACTAACCTTTACAATGAACCCCAAACAAACCCAACTAGATCACTACTCACCTGAAAATTAACTAAAAAGCTAAACTACACCCAAATTGAATTAAAAGAAAATAAAAAGAAAATTACTATACAAAGGAGTCTTCAACTACCCGTGGTTTCCCCATGTTCCCATCGCAAATTGGCACACATGATCTGTGGCCGCCTCCTTACCGCTCAGCCGCAGTGAGTTACGCCGATATACGACAACGACTCCTAGAGTTTGAGGCGTGGATCATATCTTCTTTGAAGGTGCATGCCTAAGAGAGGAGTTATCGATCTCGAAAACGAGGAAGTTGTAGCCGAGGTACCTGCACTCTCGAGGTACCGAGCTGTGCTTGCCATGCATCTGCTAGCGCGTCGCCGAGCTCGCTTCAGCGCTCATGAGGTATTTACCGCCTTTACGCCCTAAGACACCCAGCGTATCCAACCTCATATAGCGGATTGGGGCGAGCTTGTTGTCGATGATGTGACCTTCGAGGAGGGACCGCTAATCATGGATAGCCACGAAGCGGGTTTGCGTGGCAAGACCGTGAGGCTTGTAAAAGGCATTGTGGCAGCGAGGAGTCGAGGGTGACGTATGGGAAGCCTTGAGACACCATGCGAGTCCAACTATCCTTCTTGTTCGGCCAGGAAGGTGCATTTTCGATCATTGTTATTTTAAATAAGCTGTTGCATGTCGTGTGTTTGAATGTGTATGTATGCGAAAATTTCGGGACGAGAATTATTTTTAAGGGAGAATTAAACAGTAGAATTTTAAATTTGAATTTTGAGATAAAGGGGTAAACTATAGTTTACGGAATAATCGAGAGAAAGTTGGGATTTTTCTAGATCTCGGATAGGCGAAGCGGATTGCACCATTGGAATCGTGCTCACCAAATGCAGTTCACGATCGAATTTCGTTGAATTAAGATAGTCGGAATTTATTCACGTGTTCGAAGCGGGTGTCAAGACACATGGCGAGCCATGTGGATGACTATGTGATGCATGGCAAAGGCATGCATGTGTGACATGGCAAGCCATGTGTGACACATGGCATGCCATGTGTCATCATGTAACCTTGCAGATCCTATAAATAAGGGTTCAAGTCGGTTTGTGGAGGCTTCGGCTTAACCGGTCAGTGGGGCGGCAAGGAGAAAGGAGGAGGAAGGGAAAAGAGAAGGAGGAAAAAGAAAAGAAAAGGAAAGAGAAAGAAAGAGAGAGGAAAAAGGAAAAAAAAGGAAGAAGGGGAAAGGAAGAGGAAAAGGAGGAGTGTGGGCGCGGTGAGCGGACCGGACGGCGAGGAGCGATTTGCGCTACGAGAGTGGGTTTCCTCTGCTCTGGACATTTTATGCTTGGGGCCGTGTAATGGCTTACGGGTTTCGTTCGATTTTCGGGCGAATTTGTATGTTGTGTGGTTTGTTGGTGGTTGTGTGATGGTCAAAGACCGGTTTCTGGGACTGGGTGTCGAAGCGAGAACATTGTGTTTCGGGACGTGAAATCCCGACGAGAATGCGAGAAGCGGGGTGTGTAATTTCCGCACCCTTGTGGGTAATTAGTGTCAACTTTGGACGACCATAACTTTCTCGTCCGAACTCCGATTTGCATGTTCTTGGACTCTACGGAAAGCTCGTTGAGTCTAGAATTTAATAAGATAAAGTTATCAACCAAAATGTAGGCTGAACATTTGGCTAGGTCACGGATAGTTAGAGAATGAATAGTTGGTTTCGGACTTATGTTTCGAGCCGGTTTTGGCGAATCGCTGGACTGCATGTGGCTGGGGATAAAGGAATCACGTGTTGGATGTTTTGTGTGGTATTTACAAAAAAACTAGACTTTCTGAACTAAGTCATATTATTTCTGGGCCAAGCATGGGCGGTTATGGGGACAGCTGAATGTGTTATCGCCATAAATTGAATAATGCTGAATATGTGAAATTATGTGACCTTGTGTATTATAAGGATGAAATAATTATATGCATTGGGTTGTATAGTGACATATTATGTCTCGACGGAATATGAATTATGGCATTACTTACCTAAATGTGGATTTGGTACTAATACATGCTTGAATGATGTGTTGACAGGACTGTTTGAATGATTGAAAGATGTAGTGCATGCTTATGTGATGTCTTGATTTGAATATGTGGAATATTAACATGACTACATGTATGTTAAATATATGAAATGTTTGTGCATTAGACATAGTGTTCATAGCACACCATAGTATCACAGGTGTAAAATGTCCATGTAAGAGGTCTTCATACATTGGTCATGGGTTTGGTGATGCACAAGTGCATTACATTGGTGTCGCAGTAACCCACCATTACATGAGAGTGTGTACATGGGGCGATTTCAGCGCTACGTTTAGTGTTGAATCGTGTGGGCTTGAATGGGACCCGAAGTCGGTGGGTTCTGATGTTAAAGCGAAAATGGAAAATGAAATGTGTCGGGGCGTAGCAAGTGGGGATAGATACCCCATAGAATTTTAGCACGAAAACACAGTTAAAACAGTATCCACCGGTGAAAGCGCAAATATTGGAGGTGTAAGAGACCGCGGTGAGACGAGTTAATTTTAAGACAAACAGTGCATCAAATATCCACATAAGCCTCTGGGTTGTGAAGATGGGAGTCGGGGTGACTCGGTATTGATTTCCCCATTAGCACTTATTAGGTGGTGGGTGGGGTGACGGACATGGGTATGTATGGTGTGGTCTCATACATGCATGTAGATTTTCCATGATAGGGCCCGACATGTATGGGCAATTTAACTGGTTGTTAGTTTAAGCGTGAAATGATCATTTGCATGTGCACCTCGGTGGGGAATAACCCTTGGCCAGGATTTGTCTCTCTCTTGGGCGTTAGCTCACCAATCGTGGGACACCTTTGAGTACCTTTGCGAGCAGTATAAACGATGACCATCCATGGTCGGGATTATGAGCGGGGCGGATGTGGGCTTGATTCTTGTTTTATGTATATATTATAACGAACTAGTTTTAATATATGTTTTATATTAAGAGTGATGTAATAACTCTTGGATCTATAAAAATGTATAGTCTTATGCTTAGGTAGCAGACAGTATGGATGATGGGCCATATTGGGTCTTTTCTTTCAAGTATAGGTCTCATGAGTATGAATACGAGTTTGTTGAGGTGGCCAGTGGTCAGCAGGGCCAAAATGGGTTTTGGGGTGTCACAGTGCCCTAGGTGCTTCTATTTATAAATTTTCAAATGATGGGCCACACTTCGAGGCTGAAATTGTGGATTCCCAAAAATTGGCCTAATAGGTGACTTTGTCGCGACATTGAAAAATTATGTTGCGACATTGTTGCCCTCTTTGTTCTCTAGCCTTGTTGGGGCCGGCGATTGTGCGTTGCGATGTTGCGTGCTTGTTTTGTTAGTTATGTGCGGCATGCTTTGAAGTGTCATAGAGTTCTCTGAATATAACATGGTGTGCATGACGCGAGTGTCTGAGTGTGCGGCATGCTTTGGTGCCTTGGCGAGATACCGAATGGTATGCGACGCAAAAGCTTTGTTTTGATAAAGTTTCCTTACTACTCTTGATTGTGTCGCGATATACAGAATTTCTTTATGTATGGTTTCCGCTCTTCATATTTGTTTTATGTTACGACATAAATTACTCTTTTTGCTCATGCGTATTCCTGTGATCTTAATTTCTTTAATGACCTTCTCTTGCTAACATGTGTGTAACCATGGCTTCCCTTTGTCGCGACAAATATTTTTTGCCTTTGGCTCTTCATTTATGTTCACGACCTGCAAATGCGTAATATGATATTCTTTAAATAGTTCTTCTCAACCTTTGTCATGACAATAATTTCCCCATGTCACCGAAAGGTTTCTTTCAAGGTAGGTATGTTGTTATTATTGCGACATAAACTTTTTAATATAACATATCAAATTGTAACACTTGAAATATACCTGCGGGTTTTTCGAGCATGTTTATGTGTGTATTTGTAAGCCTAATTTGAATGTTTCGTAGAGTTAAATGAGAAACATGAACGAGAACACGAAAATTTACAAAAATTAAGGACAAAATTGTAGGTGTCTAAAGAGACACTAAAGATAGATTGATGAGTTTGAGACGAGTGAAATAAGGATTTTATTTATAAATAGAATGAGTTATGGGCTTAAAAGCAAATAAGCAGAAACTTAACCCGAATGGAGTTTTTGGAGACCAAACAAGGCCTTAGCAAACATGGGATTTTAAAGACCAAAAATTGGTCTCATTTGGAAGGAAAATGACGGAAGGAAGGAGAAGAGAAGGGAAGAGAGAAGAAGAAGAGAAGAAGAAGAGGAGGAAGGAATTGAATCAAGCAGGTATAGAACTTTTTGGATTTTGTATGGATCACATGGAATTGTAAGGCTTTATATGATTAAATGCTTGTCTCAATCTAGGGTTTTGATTGGTGCATCTTAACCTTAGATTTCTTGTGAAATTAAGGTTGGTAAAACCCACGAACAAGATAGTGAGAATCCTTTTTTTTCAGTTGAATTCGTAGTTTAGAGGTGTGTAATGAAGTTGGGGTTTAGAACAAGCCTAACAACTCTCTATGTTGGATCATGTATGGGATGTGACCATAAATAGAGAATTGTTTCAGAAGGATTTCATGATATGTTTTTTGAAATAAGCTAAGTATTGAAAAGATGAATTAATTAGAAAAAGAAGGTTACAAAAGCGATATGGAATGATTTGATGTGTGTAGAGGATATAGGAATTGATCCATGGATGAAAGTGCATGAAAAAGAGGGAGAAAAGACACATTACAGGCATTTAGAGTGATGTGCAGTACACTTTAGACATGTTAGGTACACTTTGTTCTGGTCATTTTGGCCAATGTGTACCGTTACCACATTAGGGGTGTACCAGTACACCACACATTACCTCTTCTGATACGACTAGTTTTTCGTATTTTGGCCATAGCATAATTTCTTGCAGATTTGAGTGATTCAATTAGTGAATTAAAAACTAGACTTCAGAAAATGACAATCTAATCAGACATCTAAATTCTGATTCTAGTGGCCAAAAAATTCACTCAAAAGTGGGACTATGTACAAGCCCATTTCACATCGGTTGATCATAGAGTGATGCACGAGTTGTTTAGACATGTAACTTAAGTTTGATGCTCAATTGGGTGATTCGATTGGAATAGAACCATAACACCTTAGATTTAAGGGGGTACAAAGAATGAGTGTCAAATTATAGAGTTAGACCCGGAAAAGTGAGTATCTCAAACTATCTCAGGTGCGTCGGTAAAATATTAGTTGTGAAAATGCCATAACCAGATTTAGGTGTCCGTTTGATTGATTCAATTCTAAGAAAAATAGATTCATTGAGGGACAGAATATATGAATGATGTGTGGATAGGCATCATATGGTACAAGTATACAAATACCATATCGGATAGGCATGAAACACAATGACGCAGAGCACGAAAGCTTGGCCCGAAACATGAACATGAACATGAAAGAAAAATATCTGACATAGATAACAAATAAAGATGGCTTATAAGTTCTGAAAGATATATGATCATATGACTACCTAGGACCAAATAATGAATGAGTGGACGTCTGTTGTAGTGCTGGCCTCTGGTTAGTGCCAGCACTCCTGAGTATTTAAACACTCTGTTGGTGCTTGGCACTCGTTGTGCTACGACACTCTGTTGCGTAGGCAACCACGTTTTTGTCGGTGCTTTGGCACTCACGCAGTGCTACGGCACTCTGTTGCGTGGGCGGGCCGCGTCTGTGTGAGTGCTATAACACTGATCTTTGTATCGTGCCTTCGGGTTGCTTGTTATGCTAACGTCGTACTCATTTCTTATGATTAGTCCCATTAGTGGATAGACATATGATAGAACCAGATAAGAATAAGAGTAAAAATCTGGAATGTGCCTGCGTATGCATCACGTAGTACCTACGAGGTACTCGTAATAGGAAGTGATACGGCCAGTACCACGGATCTCTACATGCTGATAAAAAATAAAATGTGTATTTGTTATGATCTGTACTTACGAAAGACTAATGTCCATATCTGTAGAAGTCTGATCTGACGTACCTATGGGTACCTTCGCACAAGAATAAGATCCGTAAGACAATGCCAAGTTCGTGAGACCGGTATAAGCTCAAGTCAAGATCAAATTATATGCTCTGTAAGACATGTATAAGATGCGAAATACGTATGCAGGATTGCATGTACGTTATAGCTCGTGAATAATTGTATGCTACGTAGGGCATGTGCTAAGATACGAAATAAATATCGGTTCGATGGCTTCACCGTATCGAGATCGAAATACAAGTATGTGCTCGAAATACCGGTATAAGTTAAAGTAAAGCCATTATAGGATTAAGTAAGACAAGTATATACTCTGTAGTTATGTATAAGATGCGAATACATGTATAAGATTTGATTTATGTATAAGTTATGTGTCTTATACAATCGAAATACATTTATATTAACCATGAGTAAGACCGGGATACAGCCGTGAGTACGAGTATGAATGCGAGTACCGAGTATAGTTTTGTAGTACTTACAAATACTTAGGTATAAGAATAGGATTACGTAACTCCCTCTGAGTCTGAATAAACATAAGTCCGTTATAAGTATAAGATCTGAATAAGTATAAGTTCTGTAACTCCTACGGGAGTCCTGAAGAAACATAAGTCTGTTATAAGTATAAGTTCTGTAACTCCTACGGGAGTCCCGACTGAAAATAAGTCTATTATAAGTATAAGTCCTGCATAAGAATAAGTTCTATAACTCCTACGGGAGTCCCGAATAAACATAAGCCTGTTATGAGCTGATTAGATCATGTAGTACCTACGGGTATCTCCGTGTAAGCTCCGGATATGGATAAACTCCGTAGTACCTACGGGTACTCCCGTATGAGTATAGGTATACGTTAAACTAGGGCTTGTTGGAATATGATACCAACACAAGTTGGTATCAGAGCAGACATTGATCAAGTAGTACTTAAGGGTACTCCCGTATAAGATTAAGTTCCGCAAATCTAGTATACGTTCCGTAATCTCTGTGATACCTTCGGGTACCTCCGAACAAGTGTAAACTCCGTAGAATAAGTATAAGTTCTGTAAACTCCTTCTGGAGATCTGAGATAGATATAAATACATACACAGATTAAGTACCTCTTTGTATAAGCATGGTTAACGTATCTCTGAGGAATCGAAATAAGTATAAACAGAGATAGAATACATATGTATAAGCTCGGTCTGACATAAATGAATAGTATAATATCTCTAAATAAGGAGCAAATTACTATAAGTATAAAAATCTAGTACTATAAGTATAAAACTAGGATAAGAATAAGTTTACCATGGTATAGATCCAATAAGGATAAGTATGCCATAAGTGTAATTCCTGAGCAAGTATAAGATTGTTATAAGTATAAGTTCGATCTTAGTTTATAAGGAATGCGAATAAGTATAAATATGTGTCCCTACGGAGATAAGTATAAATATGTATCCTATGGGAGATATCGAGCATTACATTAAAAGTCACAGTGCAAGTAGACAGAATTATGTTGATGACACGAATAGGAACCCCACCTGAAATCCCGAGAAAGTCATGGTTCATGTAAAAGAGATGAATTGGATGCCTTGCCATTGTATATGTCTAAGTTGCTCTGAATATGATCTGACCTGTTATACAATTGGATTATATGAATTCATGAAGATTTTGATATCTGTTTCTGTTATATGTTTATCATGATTCGATTGTCATGTGCATCGGTGTAAGTTATAGATATGTTTCCTTTAAGCGTAAAGCTCTTACTGGGTTCTAATCGTGTAGGTACGGAGAGAAGATGTCGGCAAACATCCCAGCATCTGAATTTGGGCCAACACACTTGTAAGGGGTTCACTACATGTGGAGTTCGGAGTGCTGCGATTTGTAAATGTAAAAGTAAAGTTTTGTAATTGTAAATGGGACTCAGTTATATGTGTCTAGATTTTGATGGACACCACTCCGGTGGTAGTTCTTTGATTTGTATATAATATTTGGATTCTGTTATAAGATGTGGAAGCCCTTACCCACGAGTACAATTAGTTTAAAAAAAAAAAAAAATCGGGTAAAGAGGGGTAAGATATATAATTCCTACCAAATCCCAGACGGTTCGGATCGCATGTCGGGTGGACCACGGGATTCGAGAGCGTGACCTGTTGCCTTGTAATGCGACTCTAATTTTATGTCACAACATACTGAAAATGTTAGACATATTGTGTGATTTTGTCATTCGTTAATCTCACATTTATGCATAACATAAAAAATCTTTGTCACGACTAACTTGTCTTGAATTGTCTCATTGCTCTGCTATTTTCTATCGTGGCATAGTTTTCTTTGTTAGCGACATTCTTTCTTCCCTTTTCAGCTCTTTATGTCGCGACATAGGTTTGATTGTCGTGACAAAACTCTACTACCATTTGCTTGATCTTTGTTGCGACAAGGTAAAATAATATCGCAACATTCTTCTTTCAAATATTTCTCAAACAATGTCGCGATATAAAAATCCATTGTTGCGACAAAGTTTTGTCTTCTGATTACCATTATGTCGCAACATTCAATTCCTTGTTGCAACATTTATCATTCAATCTCTCTCATTTTGTGTCATGACAAAGTTGTGAAATGTCGCGACATTCTTCACTTCTAACTTGAGTTCAGCTTTATCTTTGTTATGACATGTATTTGTTGGTTCCCTTGAAATTATGTAGCGACATTATGAAATTATGTCGCGAAATCTCTGTCTTAACCAATTTTTCTGCTTTTCTTACTGAAATTGTTTATTTTTCATTCAAATCCTACAAAACATAAAGTTGGTGTTTATTCTATAATTATGCATTAAAATGAATCGTAAATCTCTAAAAATGGTCAAAAAAATGGGCTAAAAAATAGATGAGTTTAGGACTCATTAGTCGACCTCATTCTAAAAAGTGATAAAAATCCAGATCTAACAATCAAAAACTCGAGTTTATATAAGCTTGAGCTTACTGTAACTCTCCCCAAAATTGTGTCTCTAAATTTATTGTGATGCTAGAATGTTGTAATGTTAGAAATTATTTTTTAGTGTTATTTATTTATTTATTTTTTAGTTGAGCTGAAATGATAAATTGGGAATTTTAGATATTTGTGGGTGTGGAAAAATGATAATGGTATATCGCAATGTTGGAGATTGTTTTGTTAAATATCGCAAATTTATTTAGGAGAATTTGTTTTTTACTTTTTCATAGTGCTAGCACTCAAGGACCCAGATTGTTGTTATTTATTTATTTTTTGGCACTGTATTTATGAATTTTTTGGAATTTTCTTCAAACAGAAAACCAAAATATTAGCTTTTCCATTTAGAAAAAGCCATATTTTACAAAAAAAAAAAAAAAAAAAAATCTTCTTAAAATATTCTAAAATCTTTAAAATCCACACAAAATATTTTAAAAGAACATTGAGGATATATTAAATAAACAATATGACTTTATCAATTTATTTTTTAAATTATTATATATTTTATTTTAATTATGTAAAATAGATAAATATAATAATTATTTTTTTAACAATGATAATAATAAATTTTTTATCATAATAATTTTTTTATTTTTTTATTAAAATGTTAAGATATTATACATATATTATACCTAAATATTTTTCATTTATCAAGTTAAACAATTGCTTTCATATAATTAAGATATTAATTTTAAACATATAAAAAACAAACAACAATACTTAATAGAAATACATTGATATTAAAAAAAAGCAAGCAACTTAATACTTAATACTAGTGGCTTTATTGACATTCGGTAAAAAAAACCTTACCCTTAGTTAAAAGTTTAAAAATGTAATGTGAATTATTTGATAATTTTAGATAAAAGTTGATGTAGTAAAAAAATATAATTGGGGATGTTGTGAATGTGACACCTAACTTGGGCACTTGTGTTGAAATGGTGTTACAAATGCGGAACTATAAAACCTGTTAACTATTTAATTCTAAACAATTATCTTGAAAATATATTTAAAATATTTCATATACATACACCATAGTGGTATTCTGATTATCCTATACATATATTATGAGTCCATTCATGTACTTTTAGGTTCACATTGTCTCAAATCTTTGTTTACTTGAATACGATTCAAACCCTACCTCGGTAGTTCACTATGATTGTGCAGCCTATTGTATCTTGAATATCACGAACGATCACTACCAGATACCTACACGGATAAACACAGGTGCTAAACTATAACAGTAAGAATTCATAAATGTAGATGACCGCATAGTTCGTCCCATGTACTTGTAACATTTTATTCATAATACATGTTACTTCTCCTTATGTTATAATTAAATACATGTTGCATTCACACTCATTTTCATGTTTCACGCATTGTATAACATTCAAAAATTTCATCAATAACATGTCATGTCATATTCCATGAATCTGAGGAAAGAAGCGTATGTATAGAAGGTATATCATACATCTGAGAAACCCAGTGATCTATAAAGTGTCTTGTATTGTATGACCTAAGCGGGACCAACATGATCAAACGGGATCCTGTCATCAACCACAAATGAGATCCCTCACAATACATAAATTGTTAGTTCTTAACATTGTTATAATATAGGGCGTGTACATCTGTCCCTTTCACCGTCCTCATGAACAATTAGTTTTATTATGTTTCTTAACAATCTTTTAGGTATTAGAAGAATATATCTCATATGCGAATAACTACGTATCATGTATACTTATAAGATATTCATTATCCAAATAATCTCTTATAAACATTTAGCGACTTTGCACTTTTTCATATAACAAAATTATCGTGTATTCTTTTTGGCTTTCTATATATATTATCAGTCAGCTTGCACATGATGCATTATTTCATATAACAATACATTTCTGCTTTATACAATTTCAATTTCATAACCAATTACCTTGAACAATTGGCTTGGCTCCCAGAATCCATTTTCGACTCTAAATTGCTGACCCTTTAAGCGAAAGTTGATAGAAAGTGATCTTCTAACTCAATATACCCCTATGTCTTAAGTTTCTTATGGTTCAAAAATGATGTCATTTGGACTTTTAATTTGGGAGATATGGTCTAAACATTCCGAACTTCTCCTGGATAGTTTCCAGGAACAAAATCTGGAATTGTGTCCTATATTTGAAAATTTTAAAGATGATAAAGAAATAATTGATACCATTTCTTCATGAAAGTTGTTCTCCCAGATGTCTAGTTTGTACAGAAATTTGAATCACATTGTTTGGAACAGTATAACTCAAGTTATTATTTAAACAACCATAATTACTCCAGTTTAGGGGACTGTTCTGAGATAGATTTTAGGGGCAGAATTGTTCCCTGACTTTGACGAATTTTCTTGGTCCAATGGGGTTCAAATTTAGATACACTTATTTCAGGGAGATTTGTTCTCCTAGAAGTCTATTTCTATGACTTCGAATAGAATGGCGTCTGCTGAGTTACAGGAGCTCAAGGTCCAATTGCAAGAATTGTTGGACAAAGGTTTTATTAGACCGAGCACTTCACCTTGAGGTGCTCCGGTACTTTTTTCCAAGAACGTGATATGAGCATTTCGAGTTCACAGTGATGCCGTTCAGATTAACGAATGCCCCATCGACATTCATGAATCTTATGCATAGGGTATTCCAACCTACCTAGATCAGTTCGTTGTGGTTTTTGTGGATGACATCTTGATCTACTCTAGTATGAGGAGGATCATGAGGGTCACTTGAGGATTGTTCTCCAGACCTTGAGAGAACATCGGTTGTATGCCAAATTCAGCAAGTGTGAATTTTGAAACTACTTAGGTAATTCTTAGGGTATCGCCTTGGGAATTGTCAATGAGACCCGAAGAAGGTTAAGAAACGATTATGAGTTAGGAGAAGGCGAAATTAGAGTTTTGAGATGCAGGTTTCTTGGTTAATGAGGAGTATTATGAGATTCATTGAGGACTTCTCCCGAGTTGCAATTATGACGAGATTGACTTGGAAGGAGGTCAAGTTTGAGTGGAATGACTTGTGTGAGAGGGCATTCCAAGAATTGAAAATGAGGCTTACTTCCGCTCTTATTTTGATAGTCTTGGAAAGGGGACAGAGGTACACAGTGTATTATGACACCTCCAAGGACGGACTAGGATATGTTTTGATGTATTCCGGGAGGGTGGTGTCAGGTTCTCTTTGATTAAGAAACGCGGCGGGTTCATCCCTTATTATGGGATTAGCAGCCATTGTCTTTGTCTTGGAATTCTTGGGGCCATGTTATCTGATGGCGGTTCGAGGTGTTTCGGGACCCTGAGAGTCGAGGTATTTCTGTGATGGGACCTCAACATGAGGCAACGCAGGTGGATGGAGTATTTGGAGGATTATGACTTCACTTTTCATTACCATCCCGATAAGGCAAATGTGGTGGTTGATGTACTCAGTCGGAAGTCACGGGGAGTGTTGGCTAGTATAGCTTCTCAGGAGTGGCAAATGCTCGAGACTGTGGGATAGTTCAGATTGCAATATAGTGATTAGGCTTAAGGTACCTTAGAGAGTTTAGTGGATCGCTTTCCCTAATGAGCAGAGTGATTGAGTTTCAGGTACAGGACACATAAATACCGTCCATTAGGGACCAGGTACAGATAGGTATAAATGACGAAGGTTGGGCCATGCACACAGATGGTAGTATTTGGTATAGGGGACAGGTTATGGTTCCCCAGTCAAAAGATTTAAAAGAGGATATCCTCAGGGAGTTCCCGCTATCATTTCTTTTGCCATCCGGTGTACGAAGATGTATCATGATCACGTTGCGGTGTGTGAAGTGGGATGATACGTTAGAGATTTCGTTTGTGACGTCTCGATGTCGGTAGGTAAGTGACAGGAGGCCAGCAAACCTCCGGTAGCAGGTGGCTAAGTGGAAGTGGGAGCACATCACGATGAACTTTATGACTCACTTGCAATGGACATTGTGAGGGCACGATGCGGTGTGGGTGATAGTGGACGGTTTGTCATTCGGCACACTTTTATTTGTAGTGGATGACCTTCACTGCGAAGGAATTCTACGGGTTATCTGTCTGAGGAAGATTGTCGGTTACATGAATTACCGGTATCTATTGTATCTGTCCCGGGATCCCGAGTTTCTGACTCATTTTGTGGTTCCTAACGAGCCATAGGAACACGGTTGATGATGAGTACTACTTTTCATCGCCGGACGACGGTGTCGAGAGGGCGTCGGACTTTAGAGGACATGCTGGGCATGCGTCACAATCTCAGGTAGCGGGAAGAAGCATTATCAGCGAGTGGAATTTGCTTACAACAATAGTTATCGGGTGAGCATATAGATGGAACCCTATGAGGCATTATATGGGAGGCCATGTCGATCTCCAGTTTGTTGGACGGAGTGGGAGAGAGAACCACCACGGGTCCGGAATTGATTAGAGACACCTTTGAGAAGGTGGGTTTGATACGGAAAAGTCTTCTCAGGGCTCAGATTTGGTAGAAGAGCTACACCGACAGACAGCGACGACCTTTGGAGTTTAAGGCGGGTGATCATACTTCTTAGGTGATGCGAGGATGGTTGGGTTGACAGACGGGAAAGTATCATAGGGAGTATATTAGCCCTTTGGGAGTACTCAGGGAGGGTGAGAAACGGGTTTGCATCTTAGGTTGGCTTTCTTGTAAGTTTATTGAGTGTTCATGCGATTCCATGTCTCCGGTAGCGGAAGTACACCCAAATCAGGCTCATGCGGGGTGGGTTGGGGAGGCTTTTGGTTGGCCAACGGATGGAACAACCGGGAAGGGTAGTGCGTATCATGGATAGTCGAGATCGGGTTTTGGGAAGAAAGACCGTGAGGCTAGTGAAGGTGTTATGGCAGCATCGAGGAGTGGATGAGGTAACATGGGAACGCGAAGACACTATGCTTGCCAACTATCCCTTCTTGTTCGAGGAAGAAGGTATGTTTTTAGTCATTGATATTAAATGATTGTTGCATATGCATGTGATTGTATATGCTGTGTATGGGAATTTTGGGACGAAATTATTTTAAGGGGGGGAGAGTATAAAACTAGAGAAAAATCAAATTTTTCTGAAAAAGTGCAAAACAATAATTTGCTGCTATGTTACATGTTGAAAACTTGGAAATTTTCTAGATCTTGAATGACGAAACGGACCTCATCGTTGGATTCGTCTTGTGAAATCTAGTTATTTAAACGAATTTCGTTGAATTCCGAGGTAGTAAGATTTTTATGAATTTCGGGATGACGGGTGTCTAGTGACTCCCATGGACGAGATTTTACGAAACTCTCGGAAGTTAGGAAATAACTTGAGTTCAGTTCATAGAAAATAATGTGGACTTTAACTGAGAAGAAATAAATCGCTTCGGCAATCGGACCGGACGGATGGACCGTGTGTGACGTGGGCCGGCATACTTAACAAGGTTAAGTTGGAGCAAAAGAATTAAGCAAAGAGACCATTTTTCCTGGTTTGATCGAGAGAGTGAGAGAAGAGAGAAAGAGGAGAGCCAAGAGCTTCCTTCTAAGATCTACAAAGTTCCGTCGGTTGTTCATCGGGCTAAGAACGAAAGTTTATCGCATCAACAAGGGCTACGCGTGGGTAACAAAAACGGGGGATTTCGTCGAGGATCTAAACAAGGAGTTTAGGAAATCAAAGGTTTCGGGTTTAGGAAATGTCCACGAGGCTTCTTAGGGATTCTTCTACACTTCAAGAGGTAGGGAATTCTTCCTACTTTGTTTATTTTCCATTTTTTGGCTGAAAAATGGTCAAATGTTCGAGTTCCTGCTGGGCATCCCTCGCCTAGTCAAGGCAAGGATGCAGGAAGGAGTCTTCGCCTGGGCGAGAGGTGGTGTTATGAGCGAGAGTGTTCCTTCGCGAGCCAAGGACAAGAAATAGGGACTGCCGAAGTGCGCCTGGCGGGTTCTTGCCTAGGCAAACCACTTCGCCTAAGTGAAGGTAGGCTACGACAGCGAGCTGTGATTGTGGGCATAATATTCCAGCGACTTGTTGCGAGTCGCGAACACTGACCCCTGCCTAGAGCGAGGATGAAGGAGCGCAAGGCTATACAGGACCTCTTTGCTTGTTTTTTGGACATTAGTGGAGCTAGTCTTATAGCGGATCAGAAATATCATATACAAAGATACAAAATAAAACTACCATCGTAGTGGTATTTACAGTGTCAATACATACAGTTCTGAGTCCCATTTACATATACATATGCAAAAGCGGACATTTGATTTACTTTATAATCAAAGCGAAATCTCTTTGTGATGAACTCCTACTAGTTTTGTTGTGGCTAGTAGTATCTGCGGAAGGTGTGGACGTCCTCCTACTGTACCTACGGATAAAACCGTGCTAAGCAATCAGCAGTGGGAAACATATGACTTATATGTATACACATGCACTAATACTCATTTATAATAAGCATATAATAGTAACAGATATATAGTAGCAAATATCAGAAATTTTCATGAATTCATATAACAAACTTATATACATACTTGTACTTATAGCAGACTTATACTTGTTCAGATCTCCCGTAGGATTTACAGAGCTTATACTCATACGGAGGTACCCGTAGGTACTACAGAGCTTATACTTGTACTACAGAGCTTATACTTGTCTGAGGAGGTCGATAGGTACATTGAAGCCAGATGATGTGCATTCTTTACTCTTTATTGATTATCACAGGACTCTTATCGTATAGCTGTTTGACTATCTGAACCCACGATGACAAGAAATGAATAGGACACAACACAATAAGTACCCGAAGTGCGATCTGGATATTGAGTTAGTAACCTGAAGCAGAGGGTGTAGAAGTCTTGACGAGTGTCATTACTAATTAGAAGTACAAAATGCAATGTGTAAAACACAGTCTAGGAAGTGCGTTAAACTAATCGAGAGAAATCTGAGAAGTGCTCGTGCCAGCATGTGAGAGGTGTCATGTCATTCAATATCGATCTGGGAAGATCCTGCAATTATATGTGTTCGGGAACTTACTATCTTATCATAAGGGCATTAAGTTTGCCAATTTCACTTAGCCGAGGTAGGGAGGTACGGTCTAATTTTTCCTTTACCTTACAAACATGAATGGACCTTTTCATACACTTATAGGGTCCTCATTAGTCCAATAGACAAGTCCTCGGAATAACGGAATAGCAAAACATGACAAAAACACATGTATGTGAATAGTGCTACGTTGCAGGGTAGGCCTTCGTCGCGGCGTAGCTTTGCTACGCCTCGGTGTACCCGAGGCTTGTCCAAACCTCCCTCTCGGCCTCGCCGCGGTGTGGATATGCCACGCCTTGGCGTGGACTTACGCTACTGCGTGGGATCCCTACTCCGCGGTGTATGACCCCGAAATTGCCAGATTTGTTGATTTTGTCCTTTTTCCAGAAATCCAACCAAAATCAAATAAAAAATCATATACTCTCTAGAAAAACATCTCCCAAGTGTGTTCTAACCTAACCAAAAGCAAATATAAAAGTTGATGTGGGTTTCCAAGCCCCGAACTAAAATAGTTGTAAGTTAGGTTAACTTCCTAACAACTTGGTATCCATATCATAAACCAAGAATCCATACTCAAAGGGAGGATTTCATACTCATCTTATACAAACTAGGGTTTTACCAACCCTGCTTTCAACGAATCTAGGGTTAAGATGAATTCCTAACTAAACCCTAGAAATGGAACAAACTAATATCCATATAAAAGTAAAAAAATCCATACTAATCCATACAAAACCATACAATCCATACAATCCATACAATCCACACAATCCATACCTTTCTTGGCTTTCTTTCTCTTTTTTTTCTTCTTCTTCTTCTCCCTCTCTCTACATTTTTTTGCTCTCCAAATCTCCCCAAAATGAGAGACCCTAATTAGTATTATCCCAATTTGGTCTAATTTTACTTTAATTACAATTTGGTCCTCAAACTTCATTCTATTTGCACCACATCTTATGCCATTTCTATAATAGCATATCATCTTCTTATATTATGACTTTTGTGTCCCGTTTTGACAAATTACAAATTTACCCTTGCTTATTTTCGGGTTTCTCAGTTTTCACGTTTTGAATTTAAATTACGAAAAATTCAAATTATACCTACAAAATACCCTAAACATGCTGAAAACGACTAGGGTATATTTCGAGGTGTTACAGGTTTCGTGGCCTGGTTTGTGATTGTTGTGGCTTGCTTCGGGGCCATTGTATGACTTGTTTGAGAGTGTAATTGTTTGACTAAGAGTGACATGTTTAGATGTCAATATGTGTGGTCTAATGTATTGAATTATGATGAGTTTATAGGTGCAAATGGCCATTACATGGCTTGATTGTGTGTGTGTCATTACTTGAACATAGAATGACATGATGTATGTTGATGTTGATATATGCGTGCATGATATGTTGAGCTGAATAAATGATGCTACTGATCATGTGCAGGTGATGATTGGCTCATGTGCGGTGAAGTGGTGTGGATGTGTTATCCATGGCAGCATTCATTATACATGTAGTATGATATAACGTCTGATGTAGCGTTACGTGTATATGAGCAGGGAGCGTCGCGTTGAATGGGTGTGAGTGCGCTGGTTGAAAAATTAACACTCGTTTGGTGTTTGATTGGGTAGGCTCCAGTCAAAGTGGGACAAGTCACTTGATTACGGTTGAATATTGTAAAACTTGTGTCGAGTAATGGCAAGTAAGGATAGACACCTCAGTGAAAAGACGCACGCTAATTGTTGTTGGGTTTAATTCCAGCGATGAAAAAGTGTCTGGGTGTGCTAAACTGGAAATTGTGACACCAAGTCGCTACCACAAAAAGACACATGAGTTTTGTATACAAATGATCATTGAGGTGTAACATCCAAAAAGCTTTTAGTTTGAAAACAAATGAATTTGTTTTGTAAAATGATCATTGGATGTAATCCATAAATAATAGATTTTATCACGCATGGGCCTCGACATTGTGTGATAGGAGTCAGTAAAGACATGATGAGAGTCGGTAAGGACTTGGGGCATGGTACATGATTGAGTCTCATGTCATTTCATGACATGACATGTAGGATTCCATAGTAGAAATTGCATGTTTTTACTTGGAATGTGAATATGTGGAATATGACCATTCTTGTCTATCTTAGGACTAGGAGTAATACTTATAGGAAATATTCTCTACTGGGCGTGGCTCACCCTTTATAGGGAAACATTTTATGTGCAGGGTGTACATCGGTGGACGACGATAATTCGAGGCCATAATTGTGAAGAAGGCCAACATGTGGCTTTGATAAATCTTTTTGAAAAACTTTGGAACAATCTAGTTCTGGTATGTAATAATGGTAAGAAAGTCATGATTGAACTCTTACGGATTGTTTTAAGTGTAATATTCGCATATTTTTAATTTAAAAATGATGAATGGATCTCGGTGAATGGGACGCATCGAGGTGGTATCGAATCACTCGATATCCACAGGTATTTGTTACCAGTTTGATATCAAGGTTTAGGTATACGATTATCTAAGGTAGTATTTCTGCAGGTTGATAGTTGGTCAACGAGACCCCCGGGTTTTTGAGTGTCACAAAAAATATCCAAATGCTGTCATATTTCCAAAGTTTTAAGAAGAAGAGTTAGTTTTGCAAATTCTCAAGTATTTTGTCCCTAATGCAAGTTACATAAAGTTAGGGTTTGAAAGCGTTCTCTCTCTCTGTCGGTTTGAAGTTTTTGCCATTTGCCTCCTAGGGGCGGCTACTCGCCCCCCTCATTTTCTCTCCTTCTCTCGATTCCTCCCCAGATCCTTTTCTTTCAGGAGTTCTCGTGACACCTCCATATTCTCTTTTTATTATGGGATGCGGCTTTTTTGATAAGGTCTTCTCTAGATCAGGTTTCAATGGACAGATCCAGCCGACTTGTTGCGGTGTGTTTTCATCGTCGACTTGTTGCGGTGTGTTTTCGTTGCCGATGTGTTGCGGCGTTCTTGGTTGTGAAATGTTGGTTTTATGGGTTGTTTAGAATCCCCAATTACAAGCGGGTTTCGATCAGCAGAAGCATCTTATCAATCCTTTGTTCGTCCCGGTATCTGCGAATCTTGGTCCCATGTATTGATAACTGGGTTATCATTATGTGGTAGTGGCGCATGTTGCGATGAAGCGTTTGTTATCTTTCGCCAAAGATGCTGCGTCGTCTTGTCAAAGGAGTTTTAACATTTATTAACTTTGTGTTACATCATTTTTCTGCTAATGTATTCATAGCATGAATCAATGAATTATATCCTTTAAAAAAATATATATATTTTGTCCCTTTTAACCAAATATTTTTTTTTATTTGGTTATAACTTGGCACGACATCACGTGCGAACAAAAGTGCATTTGTCTAGCAGGCAGATATAAGAGTAATGGGCAGTTGAATTTTCGGTTAGATCAAATCGGAGATGCGAGGTGGTTCAAACAGGAATCCGTCACCCTTGAATCGGGCGGTCAACTCCGTTTTCTCCTTCATTCGTTATGCCGAGTTTGAGATCCTCTTCGTCCTCTTTTTCGTCATAGCTTTCATCATCTTCAAAGATCTGGTGCGTCTTTCTATTCTTAGGGTTTTTCGTTTTAATCAGATTCAAATTTGCCTTCTTTTTAATATAGAAATGTTGCTAACGAGCTCCATCGAGTGTAGATCCGATTTCATCGTTGATTTGATTCTGTGTTTAACTGTTCTTTTTCTCAATCCTGTATTATCGATCAAATATTGAGAGTATAATGGGAAGCGTGCCTATTTGTATGTAATTTGGTGGTTCAAAGTTATAAGGAAAGTTCTTTTGGATGAAAATTGTCTATGAAATTTAAAATTTGAGTTGGAACCCATTTACGTAATTTTGGGGCAATAAGAATTTGGTGTTTGAATCTTTCCTGGGTTTGGACGGGAAGTTGGATTGGAGCTTGGATTTTTGGGTACTGAATTAGCTCTTACCTTAGAGCTATTTGCGGCTAATATAGTAGGATGAAGGGGACTTTGTTTGGTTACTTGGTAGTAGAAGAATTGGGTGTGCAGCCTTGTGTTGGAAAAAAGGCAGCATGGACATCTAGCAAACTAAGAGGGCAAGAGATGAGGCCTTGCCCTCAAAACCATTGTGAATGGCAAAAAGGCAACAGTATCTGGGAGAGCAAAGGAGGAAATCTTTGCTGTTTAAGTATGTTATGCCTTTCTTGACAAGGCAGTGTATTTCTAATGACAGGATAATAGATTCAGTGGAAGATAATTAAAGCACACAGATCTTGCAATGTGGATTAGCCTCATAAGAATATTTAAGCCTACAGTTTTCCATGAAAATCATGACATTTATCAATAATTTCCATAACAATAGGTGAATATGTTAACATCTAGGCCACGTTATTGTCCACCACTAAAATTACCAACATGAACATGAGAATCAGATATCCTCCTTGAAAGGATCCTCTCAACCTGCTAACATACCGAAACTGCTGAGGAGAATGA
Organism: Tetrastigma voinierianum; assembly: GCA_016808115.1. Classification (NCBI taxonomy): domain Eukaryota; kingdom Viridiplantae; phylum Streptophyta; class Magnoliopsida; order Vitales; family Vitaceae; genus Tetrastigma; species Tetrastigma voinierianum. The sequence goes on along the minus strand of JAEQBH010000138.1, from coordinate 641,012 downwards.
AGATTCAGTGGCTGCAAGACATAGATGGGAAGATATTATTATGAGATAAAATGTTGTATGGGTCCTTCCTTCCACATATAGGGGACTCTTTAAGTGGGCATGATTTTTTTGTGGGGAAAAATGCTCATGTTGGGTGATGGACAGATTCTCATATGACATGTAGGTTCAAGTCACATTCTGATCTATAGAATGCATTTCGTGAATTGCATCCTTGATCTCCTTTAGATGTTATAGAACACGTTGGCAAATAGAATCAAAACAGTACTATCTAAAGTGATCTTAAGGGCCCAAAATGCATTTTTTGAAGGTAGGTAGATCTTAGATGTAGCCTTAGTGGCTAACTAGACTATTGATTCAATTGTTAGAACTAAGAGCAGTGCCATGCTTTGCAAGTTGGATTTAGAGAAGGCATATGATCATGTGGATTGGTCCTTTCTATGCGTTGTTTTGGCCAAGCTAGGTTTTGGAGAAAGATGGATTATGTGGTGTACCTCCACTGCTAGTTTTTCTGTGTTGGTTAATGAGTCTCTCCATGGTTTTTTCCTTAGCTCAAGGGGTCTCATGCAAGGTGACCCTCTCTCACCTTATCTATTTGTAATTATCATGAAATCTTTCAATCGGATGTTAGAGAGATCGGTGGATGAGGGCTTCTTGTTGACTTGCAATGTGGGGGGAAAGAGTTGGAGAGCAAGCCAAGGTGACCCATCTTTTGTTTGTTGAAGACACCTTAATTTTTTGCCAGGGTTATCAAGACTACATTACCTCCTATTGTTGGCCCTTGATGTGGTTTGAAGCTCTTTTAGGTTTGAGAATTAATTTGGAAAAGAATGAGCTCATCCTCATAGAGAGAGTGGACGATGTGGAGGCACTGGCTTCTAAGCTTGGTTGCAAGGTGGACAGTCTTCCTTCTACCTACTTAGGCTTCCCAATTACAAGTCATTGGGAGCCTGGGATGACGTAGAGGAATGAATTAGAAAGAGAGTAGCTATGTGGAAGAGACAATATATTTCTAAAGATGAGAGTCATGTTGATTGGAAGTACATTATCAAGCATGTTGATTTACTTATTGTCCTTATTTTACCTGCCAAGGACAATGCAGTTGAGATGCGATCAAATTCGGAGAAGATTCTTGTGGGAAGGTGGAAACTTGGACAAGAAGCCTCACTTAGTTGAGTAGACGACAATATGCTTGGAATAAAGAAGTGGGAGATTGGGAGTGAAGAACTTAGGGAGTCTCAATAAGGTTCTTCTTTCCAAGTGGAGTTGGCTCTTTCCAGCTAAGAGAGGGCCACAATGGAATGAGGTAATTAGGGGAAAGTATGGGGAGCAAGAAGGAGGAAGGTATTCTAGTGAAGGTTTTTTTTTTGGGTGGGTGGGGGTTGTTGTTGGAGATAGGGTATGGTTTGGGAGTGTGGAAGGCTATTTGGAGGTGGTGACCACTTTTCAGTTGTAGATTATCCTTTGTGGTTGGAAATGGACATAGAGTGAAATTTTGGAGTGACCTTGAGGAGGGAGAAGATTGGAACCCTTTATTCACTAGACTATTCAATGATTGGGAAGTGGAGGATGCAAAGAGGTTACGGTTTAAGGTTACATGGGTTGTTTTGTCTTATGAGTTTGAGGACAGATTGTGCTGGATGATGACAAAAGATGGGGTCTTCTCAATTAAGTTGATCTATAAGGCTTTGCAGTTGGCCCTTAATGTGTCCTTCCCTTAACAAATTGTATGGAGGTATTGTGTACAACCAAAGGTTAGCTTCTGCACTTGGGAAGCGGATAGAGCAAGGTCTTAACACTTGATTAGCTTCAAAAAAGGGTGCTACCTTTATCTTGAGTATGAAGAGTCAATGGATCACCTTCATCTCTATTGTGCAAAGATGAGATTGTTGTGGGAGTTACTTTTCTCTATGTTTGGCATTACAAGTGTGTTTTCTGGTTTGCTGAGGGACACACTTTTGAGTTGGAGGGGTTTTTTTGTTTGGCAAAATACAGAAGAAGGTTTGGCAAGTGAGGTCATCATGTTTGTTCTAAATGGTGTGGAAGGACAAGAATGGGATTGCTTTTAGGGATGAGTTGTTGTCCATACAGAAACTCAACTATTTTTCCTTCGTTGGTCAGAGTCTAGATTGTCTATATTGGGTGGTCTTTCGACTTTAGTTGAATTCATTGATTGGGTGAGGGGTAAGTGAGGTAGGGGCTGTTTTCTATATAGCTCCAGTGTTTTTTCTGCAGTATCGAGGGGGTGAATGCTCTACTTCCTTGTATTCTATAGTCTTGTGACTTTTATGCCTTTTAGTAATATATTTCCTTTGCACTTATTTAAAAAATATAGTAAAGGTATAATATTTTATTGGAAAGGGCTGGAACAGGGCACAAGGAGAGGAGGTAGAAGATGGTTGCCTTTCTTCTTCTTCTTCCATTCTAACTTGTTGGCTCCAAAAGAAGCTTTTTTCTTATACTTGGGAAGACTTGGAGCATTGGGATCCTTGTTTATTAGAGGACAGGGTAGCATTTTTAGGGGCCATGATTTTGTAAATCCTACAAAAATTCAAGACTTAAGAAATCAAGTACTGTATTATTTTCTCCTCTAATTTATTCAATTTCTCAAGGGTACTTAAAATAGCTTGCCATCTTGCAAGAGCTCGCATAGAAGCTCTATTTTTGATAACTTTTTGCAAAACTACTTTTGCTGATTTGCAATCAACTCTTACAAAAATATTTTGATTGAAAAGACATCTTGGAACTTTGAAATGCATGAAACAATGTTTAAAATCACTTTCTTGATGATACTATGAGTTGGGCTTTATTTCAGGTTTTGAAGTCTAATCAATCTTTCTTGGTTATCATCTTTCTGTTTAAAGAATCGCACCTACATCTGAATCAGTATGCTATGAAAAACAAGGACATCCATAAAGATCATACCCTAGGAATTTAATACTTTGTTTGAAGGTCTGAGACCTGTACATTACTGGAAAATATGTGGCCTTGAAAGGTGCTAAATGATCCGATGGATCATAATAAAGGGATAACATTTTATTGGAAAGGATTGGAATAGGGCTGCAAAGAGAGGGGATAGAAAAAGATGGTTGCCTTGATTCTTCTTCTTTCATTTCAACTTTTTGGCTGCAAAGGAGTTATTTGGGTTTTGAAACTTGGGAAGACTTAAGAGGATTAAGGTTCTTGTTGTTTATTGGAGGACTTAGAGGACTGGGTGGCTTTTTGGGGGCCATGATTTCATGAATCCTGCAAAAATTCACGAGCTAGGAAATCAATAAATCATGGATTCAGTTGTTTTCTCCTCTAATTTATTCAATTTGAAAGTCACAGTTACTTAAAATATAGCTTGTCATCTTGCAAAAATGTGCTTAGAACCTATATTTTTAACATTTTTTGCAAAACTACTTTACTGATTTGCAATCAACTTTCTCAAAGAGTTCTTGATTTAAAAGATCATCTTGGAACTTTGAAATGCATAAAACAATTTTTTAAAATTTCTTTTCTGATGGTACTATAATTGAGTTAGGCTTTATTCCTGGCTTGTGAAGTAAACCTAATCAATCTCTCTTGGTTACGATCTCTCCATTTAAGAATCCCACCATAACCTACTTCTGAAGTAGTATGCAATGATAACCAGAGAAATCCATAGAGATTATGATACCATAGGGATTTAATACCTTGTCTGACACTATTAGAAAATATGTGGCCTTAAAAGGTGATGAATGATCCAAAGGATCATAAAGAGATAATATTTTGGAGAGGGCTGGAATAGGGCTGTAAGGGGAGGGGATTAAAGAAGATGGTTGCCTTGCTTCTTCTTTTTTCAACTTGTTGGCTCCAGAGTTTTTTGGGTCCTGAAACCTTGGAAGACTTAGAGGATGGTTGCCTTAAAAGGTGATGAATGATCCAAAGGATCATGAAACTTGTTGGCTCGCGCGCTTAGAATCTATATTTTTCACATCTTTTTGCAAAACTACTTTTGCTGATTTTCCATCAACTTTTACTAAAACTTATTTAAAAGAACATCAAGGAAAATATGTAACTCAGTAATCTCTTAATATATATATCTATATAATGTATGCATGTAACGACAAAAGTGAAGTTCAAGAAGTTGACTGCATTGAAGCAATTATTGGCTATGGTAGCTGAAGTTCCACTAGTTCTGTGAAGGCAATGGAATCATTAGTGCAAGGAGAAGGATTATTAACTTAGAGATTGTAGCGGAGAGAATATGGAGGACAGCTTTGGCTTGCTTTTGAGTTGGTAGTCATGCTTCCTGCCATCACTAGCTAGACCTTTTTGTGGGCATGGGTGCTTTGAAGCATAAGGTGTTACATAAGTGTTTAAGAGGTATGCCATCCAATAGCAGTAGACTGACTCCATGGGAGATGTGACTCCATGACTATTATCTATTGCTTTGTGGAGGAAGTATTTTGAGTGATAATAAAGGACTTGATGGAGGGATCTTCTGCTCATCAACAGAGCTTCTCTTGCTTCTGCTCATTGTAATATCCAGCCCCAAGGAAACAGGGAATGAACTATTTGGTATTGTAATCATTTTTGTATCTGCTCTTCTTGCTGATTTATGTAGCAAATTAAATGTCTAGCAGGGAGCAGCACAAGATGTATCACGTGTTTTCTTTAACTTCAAAAGTTGCCAAGGCAATTGGTTGTTATTAAGGTATGGTGGTGCTTTCTAGAGCCTGATGAAGGACTAGCCTTGCAGAACAAATTCTAGGAGGCTTCACCTAGTGTCTGTGCCTTTTCTGGACCATGTGAAGGGAAAGAAATGGCAGAGCCTTTAATGGTACTGAATATTTTTTTTATCAAGATATCAAAATGTTTTTCTATATACTTCTGCAAATTGGGTTAGGGTGGCACAGAGAGGTCCTTATTTTATCTTTGATTCATTTCATCAATTGGCTTTATGTAAAACAAGGTTGATGGTGTGTGCAGCCTTGGTTTCCTAGTTTTTTGTCCTTTGTATATTTCTAGTGTACGGTTTCGCCTCTTTCTAGGCTTCTTAATGCGTTCTCTTATTATCTATTAAAAACAAAATTAAAAAGCACTCACAATGAAAGCTCTGCTACAATTGATATCTTCCCAACAACCAAATTTTTGGTCTTGAAAGTATCCTCTAGAAACTTTCTTATTAAATTTGATTAAGCCTGATTTGATTCACTCATTCACATGTGATGAAAATCAATTGTATGACTGGATTCTTATTTGGTGGATGGTACCATGTAATGCAATTTGAAGGGCTGTATTAGTGAACTTGTTTTTCCTTTAATGTTTTTTTTCTGTCAAAATTCTAACGATTGAATGAAGTGATTGCAGACATCGAGGCCTGAGTACAATCAGATTCTTGTAAAGAAACCTGGTGGACCTGATTGGTGGCCTTACTAGTAGAAGCTTTCATGGAGATTCGGAGGAGAATATGTGTTAAAGATCGGATCAGGATATTCGAGTACGAGTAGTACACTACTTCTTCACATAGGTAATCCGAAGTAGATGATAATGCGAATATGCAGTCAGGAATTTGAGTGCTTGTTCTGGTTCATTCGAAAACAATGAACGAAGATTTCTTTCTGTTACTTATAAGTCATCATCATGTTTTTGTTCTGAGACCCATCACAAGTAATTTCTTGCTTTGAAAATTCGTAGTTTTTATTTGTTTTTTGGCCATTTGATACTGAAAAAAAAAAAGTTAAGACGGAGGAACTTGATAGCCTGTTCTGATTTTATAAGAACTCAGCGTTCTTTTTCTTTTTTCTTTTTTCTTTTTAAATTACATTTAATCATTTAAAGTTTAAATTAGTTAAATTGAAAATCATTTAAAAACCTTCTGAATCCATCTATAAATGGAAATTTGATTAATTATCAATGTTTTTAAAATGGGATCGGATCAGTTGGTTGGACCGTGAACCAATTATAAAACCAGTTCACTTCAAGGGAAGAAATCGTCTGTGAATCAATGGTTAAATAAGTCGAATCAACAGCTGAATAGGCTAACGGCAGTCGAATTGGACCATCAACTTTTCATTTTTATTTATTTTTGTTTAAAAAGTCGAAATAAGGTCATTTTGTAGCATTAAATGACATTATTTAATCTTGGAATATAACCTAGTTTTTAAATATTATTATTAAGGTATTAATTTATTTATTAGCTCACAGTAATAAAATATTAAATCATTAAAGGCTCAAATTTTTTAAAAAAAGTTATCATCAATATTTTGCAAGATGTAAATTATAATGAAATGATATTATTATCTAGTAAAAAAAAAATAATATATGATCTCGTTAGAAATATTACCATGCATATCATGTTTTCTAATTATAAAAATATTTTAAATTTTTAACGCTTGAAAGAAATTTAATTGGCATTTTACAATCTGAATTTACAAATTTTATGTGAAACAAGCGTTCAGATTAGAATCAAACTTATGGAAACTAATCCGTGCTCTGCTTGTTATTAACAAGAAAGAAGGAGAGCTATTTGGGAAACCTATATATTAGGTTATCCATTTGAAAATAAAGGTAAAAAATGTAGATATATATATGAAGAATGTGAAATACATTGTTGAAAACATGTTAAAGATAGATACTTGGTTTTTAGGTAGAGATAGTACCTCAATCATTTGAAGTACAAGCTTAATTAAATATAGATACTAAATTAAATCATTGGTTAAAATACTATCGCTAGCTAGCTACGTAAAAGTCAATTACTTTTTCCTAACGTAACGTGTTAGGGTGAAACCATATATTATTCGTAGTGTTTTTGTCTTGATTTTCAAATCCATGCCCACAAGGCCACAAATACATACTTTTCCCCTATTATTTATTACTGATTAAGATGCAACGTGAAACAAGGGAGGGACTGAATTTCAATTAACAGCGGAGCAAATCCGTCTGATCTCCCCTTGGGAGGCCGTCTTCACCCCAATGTTTCCCATCTTCACCATCGCCTGTGCAAAATCCTGGTCAAACGCAGAACTCCCCCTAGACCCAATATAGGAGTCCACCACCTCCTTGGTCGATCCGTCATCGTAAAGCCTAGCATCGCTCCCTATCACCGCCAACCCATCCCTGATATTTTTCAATATCTGAACATCGAAAGTATCTTCCGTCACCGGATCAAGCGGTAACCGGACATTGATGTCTCCCTGGAACGGGCACTTGGCCTTTAGTTTCGGGAGGAAGTGAGGGCTGATCGCAGGATCCGCGCCGCCGCCTCTGGTGAAGTTGTAGAGTCTTGTCTTTATGAAGAAGCATGCAGTAGTTCCAATGGTATGCGCAGCTGGTCAAAAAAAAAATCAAAGAAAATGGTAACAAAGGATTCAATTTTGGGGGAGGGAGATGTCTCCCGGAGATGTGTAATATATATCTATACCACTGAGAAGGACAAGGTCTTTGTTTGAAAGACCCTTTTGTCTGAACTTCGATTTGAGGAGCTGAATGGAGTCATCGACATCTGGGAGATTGGCAGCCCGAGATATATCCGAGACCCGGCCGTCTCTCCGGCCGGTGGGGACCTGATAAAACGGCCCATTACTCTGCATCACATGAAACACAGCTCTGGATAAACTAAATATGCTAATTGAGGAATTAATTAATTAATTAATTCACACAACATATTTATACCAAGAACACAGCATCTCTAGCGGCTAAAGCTACTATGTCTGAGCAAGAAACAACTCCTCTGCAAACCCTTTCGACATTCGCCTTGGCTTTTTGGATCACATCGAAACCGCCAAGACCTTGGTTACCAGTTGCCAATCTCTCGCCTTTGTCCCCGTTATCGATCAGGATCGACCCGTCGCAGCCCTATAAATCAAAATCAATCCAACAAGTATGCAACCTATAAATAAAATCAAAATCAAAATCAAAATCAATTCCGACAAGTATTTTGTACAGATTATTACCTAAAAGGTAGTACTTGCGATTTATTAAGATAGTACCTACATAATTATTTTCTATTAAACAAAATATTTTGTATTATTTGTATATTCTTTATAATTATTTTCCAAATCAATGGACTGAAACCGCATTAATAAAAAGGGAGATAGATCATAGATGATGAGTTCATCACCTCAACCATGCAGTCATGGAATTGCAGCCTAAGCAAGAGTGCAGGAGTCCTGGGGTTGGAAAGTGTAGCTTCTCTGACAACAGATCTGACAATGGATTCCGCTCGGGGACATGATGAAGAGTAGAAGCCAACTCTGAGCTGGCCTTCTGAAAACCCTATTAGATGATTAATACAACAAAAACTCAGAAGGAACAAAATTATTAGACCAGAATTTGAACTGTAAACGGGCATTTGGAAAGGTGAGAACTCCATGGCCGCAGATCGTAGGGAAAGAAATCAAGAGGGAAGAAATGGAAATGGAGTAGAAAGTGAAGGCTGATGATATATATATATATATATATATATATATATATATATATCAACTTTTACGTCCAATGTGTCCGAAAACTGCATGTCCTGATTTTTTCAATATCCTCCCTCCACCCTCTTGTTTTTTGGCTTTTATGCGTAATTCTTGCTTGCTTTTTATTCTTCCTCCTTTCTTAATACCATTCTTTATTATCTTTTTTTATCCCTTTGGAAAGCAGTGCTACAAAAATTGATATAAATTTAGGAGTTGTTTTGCCGTCCGAACAAACGCCAACATGAATCACATCATCCTCCATCTAGCTTTTAAAGTGAGAAGAAAATTTCTCTATTACCTCTCTGGTTTAAAAGATCTAGGGTATGTTTGGTTATAGATTTTGAAAACTGTTTTTTATTCTGTAAAATAAGGAGAATAGAAAATACACTAATATATAATATAAAAAAAAACACACAAAAAAGAATAAGAAAACACAAAAAATATAAAATATAGAAAACACTAATTTCAAATAAGAATAAGAATTATTCTCAAGAATAGTTTTTAAAAATAGGAACCAAATATAGTCATAATATTTCCAATACGATGAGCTAGTTGCTTAAGACACTAATTAAAATGAGTACCCTCCTATCATTTTTAATTTTCATAATTTTCTTCAGAACCAAACGGTTACTGTGCGGGGACTTTTGTGTGGTTTTAGGAGCCAAAGGCTTAATGGGGCAATGGTTTGGCGGTAGAAACAACCAAAAAAAAATTGAAACGGAACGTTGACGTTTGATGGGCAAGAGAAAACAAAACCGATGTAATTTCAACTTAAGTGGTAAAGACACTGAAATGCACATGCCATGCCAAGTAGGGAATCAAATTGAATTATTGGGTCTGACACAACAGTTTTATGTTCCTTACCATTCAAAACATTTTTCTTATTCACATAACATATTTAACAAAAAAACTTACAAAAAAATTATTTTTAAAACTTCTACATTGGTTATTTGGTAAATCAACTTAATGACTTAAAATCACTTAATAACTTAATTTAAATCATTAAAGGGACATTTGTTTTTTCAGCTTTTTTGCCTAAACCAATTTGTTTCAGACTTAATACAGTCTTTTTTTTTTTTTTTTTTTTACTTTTTCTAGATAAATTTGTGAAATTTTTAGTTGAATAGAAAAAAGTGAAAATTAAATACTTTTTCTATATGCTTTATCTATTTAGAAAAAAAAATAAATCATATTTTTAATTTCTTAAAACAAGAGCTAATGCAGAGCCTTCTTTTGGAAATTTGATTCGATCAAGTGGAAAACTTACTTGGAGGTCAGAAATTCCTGAGGCATGGGATTTGGAGTCTTAATACAAGATTTGAGCCATATTTTAAAATATTTGCTTTTTAGTAGCCTTATTTAAATTGGGAAGCTTTTAAGTTCTCCTAACAAATTGTAAGCCTTTTATTCAAATTAGAGTCTTGTTTTCCAAACTAAAGAGGAAATGCTTATTCGATGCAAAACCATGAGCCTATATATACCCCATTAATATAGTCTTTGGCAATGAGTTCAAGTTTAATAATATTTTTGGGATTTTTAAGTAGCTTTTGCTTCATTCACATCTCTCTGACATGAGTCATATCACATCCCTTAGCGATTCCTGTGGCGCAAGATATTTTCACTATTTATCTTTGAGTGGATCTTTCTAATATTTAGTTTATGATTTCTATCCCAGGCCACCTTCAGGCGACGTACATATCTCTTGTACTATTATCTCGTGGATTCCTCGTGATGAAGTTCGCGCTTATCCCCGAGATGGATTCTGGTATCTAAGTAAGTATCTATCTTCATACAACCTCAACTCTTCCTATCATCTTTTTTGTTTAACTTTCCATAACCCATTTTTCAACATCAATCCAAAAAAATTCCAAATCTAGTTCTATACTTCTAAAACCTTTCCAAATATTTTGTTTCACTTTAAAAACAATAAAAACCATCATCCATAACATCGATAAACCCAAAATTCGGCCCATGTACCCCAAATTACCTTAAAAACCTAAAAATTCAACACAATTTCAAAACAAGGTCAAGCTGGCATCAAACCAAACCCGAACCTTTCCAAACCTAAATTCCTTCATTCTAAGCCTTATTTTCATCTTAAATAAACCTCAAATAAGCCTTATAGCCTTTGAGACCAGACTTGTCCCTTACCCATCAAAGTTCTACCCCATAACCCTAACTTACCTAAATCGTTAGTCATCCATCATAGTCCCATCCTTACATCAAGAGCATAAAAAAATCATACTCAATAATAGGGGTGACAATTCGTGTTTGCGAATCATATCAATAACATGTAATCTATTTTATTTACCAACTCGAACACAAAACGAATATTAAATAGGTCAAAAATAACGTATTCAAACACAACTCAATTAGTAATTCGGTAACATGACATGACACGTATAACTTATTTAATAATTTGGTAATTTAAAATAATATAAATTATAATCAATTCATCAATATTTAACACAAGCAACATATTAATTAACATTGTAATTAAACGAGTCAAATTCGAGTTATGTGGATTGACACAAGTATAACTCGTTTATTAAATGAGTTATGTAGGTCAATACAAATGTGACCCAAACACGATTATATTCAATCTAAATCGACAAAATACTTGTCGAGTTCGTGTGTAAAACCCAAGAAAAATTCAATTTTTCTGAAAAAGGGTAAAACGGTAATTTTGTTTGAAAACCGGAAATTCTCTAGATCTTGATGACTTAAACGGATCAGCACTGCTAAATTTATTCGCAAAATTTAAAGGGACTCCGCAAGTTTCACGAATTTTGAGACAAGTCGAATATTTTACAATTTTCGCTGATAAAGCTCACGATTTTCAAGTGACGCAGATTTTTAAGGAAAATCTCATAAGTCGTGAATTGGCTGGGCTGGGTTCATTTAAAATAAAGTTTAACCGAAGAAATAAAATTTTCTGAAGAAACAGATCCAAATACAACAGTATGAATCAAATATCCAAGATAATAATAATAATAATAATAATAATAATAATATAATATTATAATAATAATAAAATGGAAAAATCAATAAAAAGGGCAGAGAGGTGTCGGGTGGAGAGAAAGAGGGCGTAGGAGATATTTTATTTTATTTTATTATTTCTTTTATTTGTTTCTTTCTCAGATCTACGAAAATCGGATCGCAGTTTCGTCAAAATACGCAGCTTGATCTACGCGACGAGAGTTAATGCAAGGACACCAAAATCTGAGTTTCATCAAATCACCTATAAGTATAGTGAATTTTCTACTTGTGTTATTTTCTAGCCCAAAGGCTATTTAATGGTTCGAATTGGCTTAGAGTAATGCAAAGACCCAGAATTTTAGTCTTCAAATTTTGGACTGAAAGTATAGAATTTTTTTAGGAATTTTCGACTATTTTTGACAATTGCTGAATTTCTGACTGCTTTACGTCAGTTGACTGCAGGACCTGCTTTTAGACAAATATGACACTTTCTGAATATTTCAAATTCCGATCAGGTTTGAGGTTTGGTTTTGCTCCCGGATTGATGTCTCGGTTTTATGGCGCAGGTTTTGAGATCACAATATTCACACGAACCGCAGGGAACAAGAGGTGCCTGTTTATGGGTCCAAGATTCAAATAATTTTGTGCGTATGGTCGAAAGTGGGATTCAAAATGAATTGCTCGTTTCGCGACCAAATTACGTGAGCTAATTTTTGTGTAATTGATTGTGAATTTGCATAAACATGTTTTATGTGATTTACCTATGTTAATATATATATGCATGTGAAATATATTAGCATGAATGTGTTGAATGATATTTATGCATTCCATATGCACTAGGTAACCTAGAAATTGTGTGTGTGAGTGCATAGTCGTAGGATCGATCAGGTTAGGTGTTTGATGGTGTGTCGAGTACACACAGGATCAACACCGTAGGTGTCGATCAAGGCTTCACTAATAAGACAACGCCCAAATGAGTCGCATCGGTTAAGAAAATGGAAATGGCTCATCAGACTTCATATGCAATCGGGGCACCCTAACAATATGAGGAGTGTAATGAGGTGGTTTTTTAAGAGAATTGTCTGAGGGTTCGACCAACAATACATTTATCTGAGTGTGTCCACTACAACATCGGAAGTTGTTCATATAATATCAATCGTCTGAGTCTGCCCAATTAATATACATCGGATGTCCATATAATATCAATCACTCCGAGTCCGCCCAATCGACATACACCTGGAGGTCATTCCACAAAATGGGATATCTGAGTCCCCGTCCAATATTTATATCGGAGGGTTGTCCACTGCTAAAAACAAATACCTTGCTTTAAATTGGCTTATCTGGCCATAATGCATACTGAGGAGTCGTGAGAACTCGAGGCGTACGGGTGTAAGAGAGAACCGCGACATCATAGTTCTATGGCCAGAGAGACCACAGATCACCCGAAAAGTTATGTTGCCTAAAGAAGACACTCCGGGTCATGTTTATCACATAGACTTCTGTCAGGTGATAGAGTTTGATCGACTTAGGATTTGTTGCCCATCGACACTTGTATCAGTAATGGAGCTCTGGGTGAGAGCTCGATACTCAGGGTCATTGAGGCCACCAAAGGATGTCGGTCACGTACCATGCATACGTGAGACAGCCGTGAGTGACTGGGATATTACTCTAATGATACATTGAGCGATGGAGCGGCGAGAGTTCTGCACATGGGGCATGGTGAGTCGAGTCTCATTCATGGCATGCAGATATCTGTAGACAGTATGTTGCACTTGGGATGTGTGTTTGATTATGCGATCATCGCATGTGCACTTAGCGAGTGCTCTCAGAGAGATTATCACCACTCCGCTTTGCTCAATCCCATCGTGGAACCCCCTTCAGTAATGTGTCAAAAGTGTATTCGCTTACTCCGCATTCAGACCGCACATACGAATAGTGCCGACTTGTGGCTCGATTTTGGCAACATGTATTAGAATGTGGTAATTTTAATATGTATTTGTATTAATAGTAATGAAATAACTTTTGAACTATTGGAATATAGTTGGGTATATTTTCTTGATGAGGTATGCAAATCTGCTGCCATTTTTACTAGTATGAGTCTCGATACGAGACAAATGTGTATTCCAGGTTAACTAGTATCAATCTGGACACCTGGTTCGGGGACGTCACATCGTGTCGTGCCAAATTTTGTCAGGCCTACTCAATGATGTAATTAAAACTCTCATAATTCATTCTCATGTTAATTAAATAAAAGCATGTGTATTTAAAAATTTTTATTTAAAAAATTTATTCTTAAATTTAGATAAAAATTAAATGTTTGATTTCTTTTTCTTTTTTCTTTTTTATTATTGGTTGATAGAATGATTATTTTTATTTAAAAATGAGTATTCTTATAATTTGGATAAAATGTTTTCATAGGTAATATATGAATTTAACTTGTTAATAATGATGATTTTTTTGTAGTATTTTATTTTAAAAAATAAATTTGTTATGGTGATTTTTGAATTTTACACAAACATACAAAATACAAGCATGCTGGCATGCCAAAAAATTAAAATGTTTCCAAACTAAAATGACTCGTAAGATCAAACTTTTAATCAGACTATTTAGGCCCCTGGTTATCTTGATAGTTCCCCATACTCAAAGTTGAAAATATCGTACAAATGGAAATATTGTAGGAATTAACTGTTGAAGAAAATGTTATATTTCCCTTGGAAGGAATGAAATAACATGGTACTGAAAATAGACAGACTTGAATGAAACTTGGAAATATAATGCTGGAATTGCTGAAGTAAACATTGGATTTCACTGTGAAAATAATACTATGCTGAAAAATTGATAGAAACTTGAATAGAACTTGAAAATAAAATGTTGGAATTGCTAAACAAATATTGGATTTCACTATGAATGAATGAAATAACGTTGTGTTGGAAAATTGACATAACTTGGCTAAAACTAGGAAATAAAATGTTGAAACCGATAAAGCTGATTGAAAATCTACGTTTTGCTGAAATAGATTGACATTGAGTCGATCGATCGGTTGATTGATTGTTTTTATAGACGTTTTGACTTGTTGTCTAAGTCTCCATTTTCAATAATTGCTTCTCGCATACATTGTAGGCCTAAGGTCATATTATATGTATTAAAGCCCCAAAAGATTTTCTTGGGCCTATTTCTAACCATGAGACTCATAATTCAACTTTCGGCCCATGGTGTGAGTAAGAAGGAGCCATGTCGCGCCCTTGAGCCCCACTCGACTGTGAACCGAATCCGGAGACTCAGACCGCATGAAATTATTTATCAAAATACATTTCATATAAACATACATATATATGAATATATGAAATCATTACTAATACATTCATTAATATGAGAAATATACATTATGTCATTTCAAGATGGCCCATATCTATTATTTAGTACAACATATTGATACAAAATGACATTCCATGTTTTTCCAAAACATTTACAAAATATTACTGGAGTTCACCCCCTTGCTATCCATGAAGACTTAAACATATTTGATTTCCACAAAAATAATCACATGATATCACGAAATGAAGTGGTATGCATGAAACGGAGTATTCTCGTATACTCTGAACTGTATGACTCTATGCTCGAAGGTCTTCAGTTTTGCCACAATCTACACGGTACCTACGCGTGAGAAATCAACGCGCTAAGTGTGAAACCTCGAGAAAATCCTAATTTTTTGAAAAAGGGCAAAATGGTAATTTCAGTTAAAATCCGGAATTTTTCTAAACCTCGGATGAAGAAACGGACTTCTATTGAATCGCTCACAAATCTAGCTACCATCACTCCCGGTGATACTCAATTTTTGCGTTTTTCGAGGCACGAAAGTATGCAAGGACACTCGCACATTTGAGCGTTTCTTTTCTAAGAGGTGCCACGTGTCGTATGCAGAATGAAATAAACATTTAGCCTCGCAGGGCCATATAGGTGACATGTGGGCATCATGTCACGAGGAATCCAATTATTATGATAAGCTTGATATAAGAAATCCAAGAAGCCAATGAGAATGGACATGTGGCAAGTGAGATGACATCCCACTTGACCACTATCTTCTCCCAACCTATTTGGGAAGAAGGAAAAAGAGAGTGAGACCGAGAGAGGAAAGGAAGGAAAGGTTTTAGAGAGAGAAAGTCTACCTTTTCTCTAGATTTTCCGGTGATCGGTCCGGCAAATTCCAACGAGGCAAGAATCAAGGTTGGTTTACGCTGCAAGGCCTACGCGTGGGTACCGGTATTGTAGAGTTTCGAAAACTCCAAGAGGTAGGGGTCTTCTCCTACTTGGATATTCCTTGTTTAAAAGGTCATGAAAATGGTTTTGGGTGTTGTGAGGTCGGAAATGGCCATGGATTTCGGTTCCAAAGAAGTGGAACCGATGTCGGATTTAGGGGTTTGCCCATGGAAAGCCCACATAACAAGGACTTTTAAAAGTTCTGGACGATGGTCGACCGAAAATCGTCCATGTGTTTTGTCAGATGTGTTATTGCTTAAATTGAATGACTTGAAATGTGTATAGGAAATGATATGTTAATGGCTTAATTGGATGTGTTAACATGAATGTTTGAATTATATGAAATATAATCGTGTGAGCCATTGGAATCGGATATAATGACCGTATCATCAGATCTATGTGCACTGCAAGTGACATCGCTGATTCGTGTGGGTGCATCTGGTGATGGTTGTTCACCACTCGTGAACGGGTTGAGTTTGTATTTGGGACTACGTCCAATAAAGACTCATAGTTCAAATTATGAAATGAGAAATAATTAATGTGTCATGCCTCGAACTAAAGCGTAGAGGACCGTGGGTATTATCCGAAAGGTCCCAGACGCGTGAGAGACCCGAATGGTGTAAAAGACCAAGGTGTAAAAGACCTAAATGGGTGTAAAAGACCAAGGTACTATCCAAAAGGTTTCAGATGGGTGAGACCCGAATCGGGTGTAAAAGCCCTCAAGATATCCGAAAAGTTATGTCGCTTCAAGATGGGAAACACACGGCAAGCCATCACTGTAATCTAGAGTCGAGAGTGATAGTGAGTCTGGTTACCTGGATGGGTCACCCATCACAACCGCATCGGGTGTCAGAGTCGACAAAGGTCCCAGATAGTGTCGGCATTACCAATGACGATTGCCACACTGCATAGCCGTGGGTGTGAGGAGCTCTTGAAGACTGTGGTAAGGGCATGGAAACATTTCACGTATGATGTAAATCATTCCATGTAATGCATCGCGAATTATATGGAATGGATTTGTGATGTGCCATCATATGCATTTTAGGTGGGGAGTAGCCCTCGTAGAGAATTCAAATACCGGGTATTGCTTACCCGGGCCGTGATCCCCATCGTGTACTTCGCCGACGACGCTCCCTAGAGTGCCTGACGAAGCGGGCCTGATCACTGATTCAAGTTTTCAGGTATATATTAGAACCGATTAGTTTTAACAGTGTTTTGTATTAAAAGTGATGTAATAACTTGAATCTATAGAAATTTATAGTTTTGAAATTGTATGGATGAGTATGGACGAGGGCCTATTGGTCATTTTATTTCATGTAATGGGTTCCCATGATATGTGGAGACACAGTTTCTCGCAGCCGACGGTGGTCAACCCGACCCCCCCGGGAGCTAAGGCACTCAAGCATTTTCATGCTTAGCGGTTCTACGCCGGCTCTCATGCCAAACAATCAACACAACATATATATGTACATATAAAATAATATTCTGGCTTACATGTATTTATTATTACTGGCCAACTACATTCAACATATTTCCAAACAAATATTTTAGCATGCTACTCCAAGCCATGTGATAAATGCAATATTTATATATATAACATTTTATACTAGTTTAACATCCATTCATTTTAATTTCACATATAAAAACACGATAATTCACATCTTCATGCTCGTGATATACTAGTATTTCGTTACAACACAATTACACGTTTATTAATAATTTTCCCTTAAAAAAAAAAAAAAAAAAACGGCGGTCGACCGCCAAATAGCGATACGGTTTACCACCGCCCGGCCGTTGCCGCTTTGGCCACTTGGCCAATACCCGCACGCGCCGCAGGCTACTTACCGTTATGGCGCTAAGTATTTTTAGCGCATCGGCACGCCTCGCCAGGAGCATTTATCGTACGCTTGCGTCATATTACTCATGTATTGCTACATTTATCCTTATTGGTATAACAAGCCATCCCTAACTTGAATATGACGACTAACATTCTATTAAGGGCATTATTAATTAGTCAAAGTTGCTAGATTATATTCACAAGAATTCCACAATAACGCAAGTTTACAACCAATATGCCTACTTTACCACTATGTTAACTATCCGATTAACCCATTTTAAAAACCAATTTATTCTAAGTCAATAATTATGCAGACAAAAGTTACACATAATCTCATAAAAATACTATATTGCATTTGGCCATAATCCAATCACTTTTTCTTCATTTTAACTCACTTAACACGAGTTTTACGCACTATTTCAATTACACCAAACCTTTAACTGATTTGGAAACATAATTTAAACACATACATGCAAAGTATTTTGCACTCAAACCGACCATACACACCAATACACATTCGACTACACATGATTCATGCATTAACATACATTGCCTTTCCCTTTTTCATGTTAATCCACTTGAGATCAATTAACCAACACCCAAACCAATTTATTTATGGTTCAAACCAGAAGCACACATGCAGATTTTATATCAACACTTCAGGTTTGATGACAAAATAAACACAACACCAAAACAAGAAGAGAAATGTGAAGAACAAACCAAAAGAGTTGTCGATTCTTGTCTCCTATTCTTTGAATCTCGATTTTTGCTCAGGTTTTATTATCACTAGCCCCTAATCCATCACAAATATGTCACAATCAGAGAACAAACAAAGGAAAAATCAGTCATGCATGCTAGGGTTTCTAGTTAGGGTTGATTTCTACCCAATACACCTTCACATGCAAAATTTTCTGGGAACAAATGAGCCATATTTTACCCAAACTTCGTTCAACAAAATAATATTTCTATGAGTCTATTTTTAGTAAAAACTGGAATCATCTCATTTGGATCATTACAACTTAACTTATGGCTAAAACACCAAAACTGTACCAAAATAGAGGATAACCCAATAGCTTACCCGTATTTTCACTTAAGTCTCAAAAACAGGGGAATTAGGGTCAGGTTGGCTTCTTAGTAGCTTCTATAATTTTGTAGTTTTACCTCTTAGGGTTCTTTTCCAACTAAAATCACTCAATTTGGATGACTAATGGCCAAGTTATGGTCAAAACAAAAACAAGACACAACCGAGAAATTTTCCTATTTCTAGACTCTATTTTGGTCCATCTCGGAAACACCAACATAGCTTCTCTTTCTGGACTGTTTTAGGTCTCTATTTCTTTTATAAATTTTCAGCCATGATTCTTATGCACCATCTCAAATTGGAATAATCCAATTTGGATTCAAGAGGCCAAGTTATGGCAAAAACAAAACATACTAAAAAAAAACTTTGACAACAATTCTCAAAACCTATACATCTCTTTTTACACTTCTTGGTCTTTAAGATCCCACAAGCCAAACAAAAACAATCCAAAGCAATACAACTCCAATTCAAGAACAAATTACCCAAAGATGGAAGAGTTAGGTTCTCCCTAAGCATAAAAATGAAAAAGAGTTAGAACTTTCCTAACAATAAAAAGGGAGAATCCATACCTTGCTTTCTTCTTAAAACCTTCTAATCACTTCCTTTTTCTTCTATTTTCTTGCAAAACTTTGAACTAATAGAGAACAATCACCAACAAATGGCTCCTTCTCAAGAACCCATAACCTTAGCTCTCTCTCTCTTTTCCAAAACGTGAAAATACTCATTCTAAGACCAATTTTTGGTCTTATCCTCTCATCCATTACAAGGCCTCGTTTGGCTATCTCATTTTGAATTTCTTTTCTTATTTTTTCATTTTAGTCCTTCTACTTATTCTAATTATGTGAAACCCCGAGAAAATCTAATTTTCTGAAAAAGGGCAAAATGGTACTTCGGCCAAAACTGAATTTTTCTAAATCCTGATGACAAAACAGACTTCACCGCTGGGAACTGGCCTCACGAAATCTAGCTACCACGCCGAATTTCACGACCCGAGACGCTTGGAATTTCACGCTTTTGAGGCACCTGTGTGGTGCCAGAAACGGGCTCAGAGACATGTGATGTGGTGAAAGTTACCTACTACATGTACCCATGTGACACATGTTGCATGAGTAGAGAGAGGATGAGATGGATGGCTTAGATTAAGTCATGTCAAAATAAAAAGGACATCAGGAAACCACACGGAAATGTTATGAATAAGATTAAAAATAGCAAATAGTTGTCTTCTCCACAAACACAAAGAAAACGTGCAGTATTGGAATCTGATGCAAAGTTGTTTTGAAGTTTTAGAGAGAGAGAGAGTCTATTTTCTCTGTGATTTTCTCTATTGCTCGGACCGTCGGGGTTCCGACTCACAGCAGGCTGAAGTCGATCTTACGCGGCGCAGGGCTACATGTGGACACCGATTCGGGTGGAATCTCGACAACTCTAAGAGGTAGGACCCTACTCACAGGTTATTCTTGGTTAAGAGCCATGAACTACAATAGATGCTTTGCTATACTGATTAAATTCGTAGGTTTGGTCATCTCTTCAAAACATTTGAACTGAGCGAGAAAACTCATTAGCCACGTCGTGGAACAAGTACAACCCGAGGGTTTCACCGCTCACGTTGAATAGGGACGGATTTTTGGTGAATTTTTATGTTGTCGAAAGATTCAAAATGAATTGCTTGATTGGTAAATTAACCCATGTGAGCTAATTCTTATGTTATTGATTGAGAATTTGTCACGCCGGCCTCTACAACCACCCAACTATGATCCGAATGGGGTTCAAAGTAGACTATAAATCGGACTTTTACTTACTTTTCAGACATTGTGGCCTAAGTCTTATAACATAATCAAAATATCACATAAAATACAAATAAACTACCACCGGGCAATGGTGTTACAATGCCATATACATACAAGCATGGAATGTCCCATTTACATATACAAAACTATGCATTACATTTACATGATCGAAAGTAATCTGAATCCCACAGTTGATGAACCCTACTGCAAATGGCTCGACCTGAATGCGAAGATCACCTGCCTCCTTCTTCTGTACCTACACGGATTAAAAACCCATGTTAAGCTTTACGCTTAGTGGAAAACATATGTAATATGCATATACACAGTTATAGTACGCTTATAACAATACCAGATATCAGAATTTGTATGCATTCATATACGGAACTTATACAATTACTTATACTTCTAACAAACTTATGCTTATTCCTGATCTCCTCTTTCATATGACTCATAGTACTTCCTGTACTTTTCATAGCAACTTTATGCTTGTTCGCATCTCCCCGTAGGAGTTGGCTGCAGAGTTTATCCTTATTCGTATACCCAGAGGGTACTACAGATCAAAAACGATACACATTTGTTTACTCTCTTATTCCTTATTCGCTATTATCATATAATCCATGTGAATACCTAGACCCGCATTTTAATAAATGAGGTGATAGACAACACAATAAGTATCCGAAGATACTATATGGCTCTGGCGCCGTAGCACAAAGCGTGAGGTATCGGCACGTCAGAGTGTCGAGCACTAATCGAGTGCCGGGCACCGGAACAGGAGTGCCGTGAGCATCAATCAGAGTACCGGCACTTCAAATTAACGTGCCCGCCCACGTAAATGTAAGTGCCGTGAGCACTAACAGAGTGCCAAAGCACTAATCGTAGACGCGGCTCCTCGCCCACGCCGAGACAAGTGCCGTGTCATTTAATACCTGGTCTTAGGCATTCCTACGATTATATGTATTCAGAAACTTCCTATCTTATTATTGGGGCATGAACTTTGCCCCCCCCATCGAACTAGCCGAGGCGGCGAGGTACGGTACATTTTTCACTCACTTCTCTCTTATCTTAACCTCAGACCATTTATGAGTTCTAATACTCCCAGATGAATTATGTTTTTTAATTATAAAAATACTAAAAACAGGTTACTAAGAACTAGTGGCAATAAAGACCACTGCTCTGCACAGACGAATCGGTTCGAGGGCTATGACGGTGATCAGCTGCGGTACTGGCGGCCTCGATTTGCCACGCATTGCTGGTACTCTGCACTCACCCCAGCGGTACGGCACTCGGGTCTCTCCGATTCTCATTCGTAAATGGTAGAATTCATCATTTTTCATGCACTTTTCTTCCATAATTCTCTTATATTCCATCCTTCATCTAAAACCAACATGGAATCCCTCCAAACAACTCCATAAACATTGTTAATTAGCCAAAGAATCCAAGGATTCATACCAAAGTTCTCCAAACTTTACAAAACCATTCAATTAGGAAGGATTCTTTATCTAATTGATATCAACTAGGGATTTTCAACCCAACTTCCCTTAAATCTAGAGTTAGGATGTATTCCTAACAAAACCCTAGAAAAGGGAACAAAACTAATCTCCAAAGAAAACCCTAGCAATCCATACCCAAGTAGTTTTTGTACAAAATCATGCTAGAATCCATACAAGACTTTAGAATCATACTCAAATTCCATAGATCCACAATTCTTGATTTCTCTCTTTCTTTCCTCTTCTTCTCCTTCCTATTCTCGTAAGCCTCTTGTTTAGAGACCAAAAATGAGTTATTTTTGGTCTCCCTCCCTTATTTATAATTAAAGTTTCTCTTATTTGCCTTTTAGTCCTCCCTCTTTTATTAATTACACTAAAATTCCTATTATTTATACTTCCTTTGGGCCTATAGTTTTATCAATTCATGTCTGATGCTCTCTTTGACAAATTACAATTTTTTGCTGATGCTTTGAAACATTTGAATGATGCACTTCATTTTTCACTTTTAATTTGTTTAAAAATTAATTTATGCCTGCAAAGACCCTAAACATGTTGAAAACAATCCAGGTGATATTCTCATGCTACAATTCTCCCCCCTAAAAATAAATTTCGCTCGAAATTACCAATTGAAGAGTCGAGGTACCGGTACTCATCAAGTTGATTCCGGCCCCATCTCGCTCTTCATACCGCAAGGATGTTACAAGCAAAGACTTTGCCAGAGGGGACTTACTTATTTCAGACTGTCGGCTTCACGATCTAGAATAGCTTTCTCACTCTTCTTCAATCAAAGTTGAAATCTTCTCGCATTTGTATATCTTGAATCGGGTAATATGTATGAGGTCAGAATGATATCTATGAAGCATAGACATGGAATAGCATCATGTAATTTGACTAACTCCGCAGGAGTGCAAACGATACGCTACTGGTCCAACTCTTTCTAAAATCTCATAAGGGCCAATGAATTCGACTCCGCTTCCTTTCTTCCAAAGTCAAGTATCTTTTTCCACGAGATACTTTTAAAAACACTTTGTCTCCGAATTTCCATACTTATATCCTTTCTCTTCAAATTAGCATAGGACCTTTGTCTATCACACAAAGCAATATTAATATCTCTCCCAACTTTTCTTCCTGTCTTTACTAATTCAGACCAATAATCTTATGCTCGCTCATCTCCTGGCCCAACACATAGGAGTTCTACATCGGTCTCCATACAAAGCTTCGCACGGGGCCATACCAATATTGATTGATAATCCATTGCTATGTGCAAATTCCATGAGTGGAATGTACCTATCCCAACTTCTCGGAAATCTAATACATTGTACTCGGCACATCTTCTATCATCTCGAATCACTCTTCGATCGCCCATCTATTCAGGATGGAAAGCGTTACAACATTCAATCTCTGCATCAAAGCTTGTAGAATCCTTTCCTTTAACCTTGACGTGAAACCGTGGATCGCATTCGACACTAACATAAGGGAATGCCATGTATCCGAAATTTCATTCACATAAAAGGTCCGTTAAACAATCCATGGAGTACTAAGTTTGATTAGGAAAACGAAAGTGATCAATAATTTGTCCACAATTACCCAACCGCATCATGTTTCATAGGAAAACCGATACGAAATCCATAGTCATGTTATCCCACTTCCATTGGGGAATAGGAAGGGGATACAATAAACTTGATGATACTGTGTTCAAATTTCTTTACTGTCGACACGCTGATACTCAATCACATACTTTAAATGTCCTTTTTCATCCCTTGTTACCAAGAGGTCAAGCTTACATCCTGGAACATTTTATTACTTCCAGGATGCATAGTGAAAACAGTATTGTGGCTTTCATATAATATCTTCTTTTTCAAATCCATATCATTTGGTACACATAATCTGTTATTGTACAATAAACCTCCACTTCCATCTATGGCAAAATCAGTCTTGTCTCCAGTACTGACCAACTGAGCCATTTCTCTTAACTTGACATCATTTTTCTGAGCATCCACTACCATTTGCTTCAAATCCGGTATCACACTCAATTGAGCCAACAAGGCTCCATCGGGTGTAACTCTCTAATCATAATCTTTCAACGTTAAAGCATAAATCATTTTCCTACTCAAGGCATCCGCCACTACATTTGCTTTCCCGGGGTGGTAATCAATTATACAATCATAATCTTTAAACAATTCTAACCATCGACAAGCACTTCAAGTTCAAATATTTTGAAGTTAGCAACATTTCGACTCTTATGATCGCGAAAATTCTACATTTTCTCCATAAATAATGTCACCAAATTTTCAAAGCAAACACTACGATGCTAACCCAAAGTTCAGTAAAGCCTCATAATCCGGCCATATTCACATGTGAGGGCTCGACCTATACTTCCTTAACATTGAAACATGGAAAACTGCATGGATCTTTTCCAACTCCGAGGTAAGGCTGAACTGATATGCCACTAGACCCACTTTCCTCGATCACTTCCATACTCTACCCAATGAACCTAAGCCCCCAACTCGCCCCTTTCGCCCCAAATCTCATTATGATTTTCTTCCAAGGAAAACTTTCAAGAACACTTTCACCGATCTCATATTGATGTCCTTTCTTTTCGCCTACAGAAGACTTTGTCTATTCGCAACTACCTTAATCTTCTTCTCCGATCATTTTCTACCTTCCTCCTCGTCTCTCGGATCAAATCTGGGTTGATCACTTCTTCTCACTTCTTAGCTCTATCCAACACAAGTGGGGTCCTATGACATTTCTTCCGTAAAGAGCCTCAGAAGGCGCCATTCCAATACCGACCTAAGCTATTGTTATGCACAAATTCAACTAGAGGAATATGTCTATTCCAACTACCCTCATAGTCGATCACACAACTTCTTAGCATATCCTCTAAAACTTGAATAACTCTCTTAGATTGTTCATCCGTCTGCCGATGGAAAGCCGTGCTAAAATTTAGTCAAGTGCCTAAAGCCTCTTGCAATTTTCACCAAAATCTCGAAGTGAACCTCGGATCTCTATCTAAAATGATAGACACTAGAATAACATGTAATTGAACTATTTACTCTATGTAGAGCTCTGCCAACTTATCAAGTGAATAATCAGTTCTTACTGGTAGGAAGTGAGCTGACTTTGTCAATCAGTCTACCGACTTAAACTGAATCATGCTTCCTCCCTGTAAATGGTAACCCGACCATAAAATCCATTGTGATTCGATCCCATTTCCACTTGGGTATTCTAATAGGCTGCAACAAACCCGAAACCTCCTTCACCTTCTGACACATCGTACATTTGGTCACAAAATCCGAAACATCTTTCTTCATTCCAGACCACCAATATGAAGTCTTCAAATCTTGATACATTTTGCGGTTACAGATGTATAGCAAGATCCACAAAGTAGCTCTTTCAAGAATGTATTTCTTCAACACATTATCATTGGGTACACAAACTTGATCTCTATAATACAAGAATCCATCCTCATTCATTGAAAGCTCAGTTTCTTTCCCCATTCTATTCTGACTTACAATGGTAGAAATTTTCTCATCACTATTTTGTGCCGCTTGCACTTGATTTAACAGATTCGGTCTTGCCATTAATTTCGCCACTATTGCACCGTCATCTAATTATGACAAATGAGATTTTAAGCTTCAGAAGGTTT
The DNA here is from genome assembly GCA_016808115.1 of Tetrastigma voinierianum. Lineage (NCBI taxonomy): Eukaryota > Viridiplantae > Streptophyta > Magnoliopsida > Vitales > Vitaceae > Tetrastigma > Tetrastigma voinierianum. The sequence continues at coordinate 615,506 of JAEQBH010000138.1, read as the reverse complement.
GCACTGACTTTCTACTCGTGAAATGTCACACTACATTAGCTTTCCCGGTGGTAATCGGCGACATACTATAATCTGATAATTCTACATCTGATCCACGCATGTCCGTTATCCTATCAGGAAAATACTTGAGGACTGAGACGGTGGTAGATGGTGATTGTAGATATCATGCCAATGCAAACAATAATAACGGCGACCAACAATATCAAATCAATGCAGTAGGGTAATTTTTCATGCGCTTCAACTCCGCTTCTCAAGCATAAGCTACCACTTTACCTTCTTGCATAAGGACACATCTGAGTCCATTTAACGAAGCATCACTGATGATCACATATTCTTTACCGAAGGTCAGCTGATTAAGAACCTGAGCCTCGGTTAAGAATGCTTTCAACATTTTAGAACTAGCTTGACACTTTTCACTCCACTCAAATCTCACATTCTTCTAGAGCAATCTCGACATCGGGGTCATAGTCATCAAAAACCCCTTAACAAACGTTTTGTAGTAACTAGCCAAACCTAAGAAGCTACGAACTTCCGTGACACTTCTCAGTGATTTCCATTCAAGAATCACCCATCTTCCTTGGATCCTCCCTAATTCTTTCTTCCGATACAATGTGTCCAAGAAAAGACACTTCTCTCAACCAAAATTCACACTTAATTTTGCATACAACTGTTCCTTCCTCAAGGTTTCTAACACTACCTGAAGGTGCGTATCATGATCTTCCTAATCCTTTGAATACATAAGGATGTCATCTATAAACACCACGACAAACCGATCTAAAAACGGTTGGAAAACACGGTTCAATAAATCCATGAAAGCTGCTGGTGCATTTGTCAACCCAAACGACATTACAAGGAATTCATAATGTCCATACCGCGTTTTAAATGTCGTCTTTTGCACATCTGCATCCTTAATCCTTAATTGATGATACCCAGATTGCATGTCAATTTTCGAAAAGACACCCGCACCTTTCAATTGGTCGAACAAGTCATCAATCTTGGGAAATAGGTACTTGTTCTTCACTGTCATCTTGTTCAATTGTCTATAATCTACACATAACTGAAGTGTACCATCTTTCTTCTTAACAAAGAGCATTGGAGCTCCCCATGGGGATACACTCGGACGAATAAATCGCTTCTAATAACTCTTGCAACTGAAGCTTCAATTCTTTTAACTCCACCGGAGCCATTCTATACGGTGTAATGGATGCCAGAGCGGCACCTGGAACAACGTTAATTGCGAACTTAATTTCCCTCTGTGGAGGCAACCCTGGAAACTCCTCCGGAAACACATCTGGATAACCACAAACTATAGGAATGTTTAAAGAACTAGGCTTCGCCTTCTCTGTATCAACCACATATGCCAAATAAAGCCTACACGCTAATCCATCGCTTTAGCAAAGGGGTCATGGATATCACATTAGAGAGGTGGTTCGACCTCTCGCCGATGAAAGTTACTTCCTCACCACTTGGTGTCCTCAAGGTCACCCGCTTCATTCTACAATCAACCACCACTGAATGATAACTCGATCAAGTCTCCCGAAAACTCATACTCTCGTATTCTGATGGGACAACCCCTATAGACTTCATTCACAACGACACTATGCCTGAGCGGGTTTGTCACCAAGATATCATACTTGCCACTTCTTGGTATACTACCTAAGCTAGAATGGAAGTAAAAGCATAAGAATGGGTTGACTCGGGTCTATAAGTGTACGTACTGCAGTATTAAAGATATTGAAATTACCAACCATCACATCCCGGCATCTATCTTTAATAGCCTTCATTGCATATGCCCAGTCGAGCATGGAATCCGCCGCCTAAGGGTCGTGGTTAACGTTTCTGACCATTCTGTGATGCAACACTCTTATTGTCCTTGTTTCCCTTCTGCACTGCTGAAACTGTCACCCTAGTTTGGGGTGCTGTGAAAGAATGGGCTCTGGGACAATCTTTTACCTTATGCTAATTTGATCCGAAAACAAGACAAGCACATGTTAATCTTCAACAATCTCCCTTATGTCTCCTTCCACAATGTGTGCAATAAGGAGGAGCTGGTCCTTTGGACGAGCCTCCTGGGGCACTAGTGACTAATGGTGCTGCAAAAGTGGGCCTTACTACTATTAGCTCGAGCCGCCTACGGCGGCAGCCGACCAGAACCCTGTGGACCTTTAAATTTCTTATTCTGGTGTTGATAAGAACTTCACTACTTGGGGTTTTTCTTACACTGCCTCCTTTCCTTCATGTCATGCTTTTCTTTCTTTACCCTTTCAACATTTAATGCACAAGCTACTATCTTAGAGTAATCATCAGGTCTAACTCGTGATGAGGCCCCGAATATATCATTTAGCCTATCCCTCAAACATACGACACTTTCAGGATGCCCAAAACCCGGGGTCCGCTGATCTAATTCAACTCAAGGAAAATCCAGTGGATGTCGGGTGACCCGACATCACACCACTGTGTGTGACGCCCTTAATCCCGAGGGTCTAATTTTTTTATTTTTTTTGGCTACTGATCAACTCTGTCATGACAGAGCAGCATGGGTGGTATGTCGCGACAGAGTCTCTCCATCGCGATACCCCTCACAGCCTACCCGCGTGCTCTCGCTTCTTATGCAGCGCCCGTCGCGGCGCGCGTTCTACATCGCCGCGCCGCAGCTTGTGCCGGGCCGCCCGCTGCGCTTGCGCTCGCCATCAGATCGCTTCGCAGTCGCACGCTATCACGCCGCCGCCATGCGTGCCGGTGTCGCTTGCCCGACCTTGCCGCGGCCAACCTCGTTGCGGACACCACGCCACGCCCCGGCTGGGAGGTCGCACTCGTCGCTGGCAGAGAATTCCTTCGGTCGCGATCGGGACTCTTCCCTCCATGGCCAAACTTTGTCATGACATTAAACACTGTCGCGATAGAGAAGGACTCTGTCGTGACCTAGGCCTTCCGGTCTACTCGTGGGCCGTGTCGCGACACAAACGACCCACTGGCCAGGCGCGCATGCACGCATCCCCGCCAAGGCTGCACGCCCCACGTGACGTTTACTCCGTGCCATGTCATGTGCATTGGCCCGAGGGCCCCGCCTCGATCAGACTTTATCGCGATGCAGAACCGTAATCTTTTTGTCGCGGATAGAGGATTCTTTGTCGTGACAGAGGACCAGAAATGGGTAGTAGCCCATTCCTTCTTACCCTATGCACTTCCAATTTTCTTCCATACATCTTATCAATTACTATTGCTTCTATACAACTTGTACTAATAGTATAATGTCCGGGAAAATATCAACACCCCACTAAACCAGTCCAAAACTAAGTTTTTTTTTATTTTATTATAGTACTGATTATTTACATAACAAAACTAGATATTATCCCAGAATATTACAAATAAATGAATTGGCCATAACCCAGCCTTTCCACGGTAAATCCTCAGATGTGCTCATCTCCGGATGTACCTCCAGTACCTAAAATATATTTCCCCATGACGGGGTGAGCAATGCCCAGTAGAGAAATTTTCCTACGAGGGCTACTCCCCACCTAAAATGCACATGCAATGGCATATGCACAACAAAACACATTTCATAAAGAAATGTAGTCCTATATGGAATATTTCATGATATGCATGAGATGTGACTCCTCATGCCCACAACCCGAGTCTTGACCGACTCCCTCACACATGCAACTTCAAGTGTGAAAAACCAGTCATTGGTGTTTCACCCAATGACTTGACTCATTGGACCAATCTCCAATATTCATTTGAATTTCATTAAATTCCGCGGTGCTTATTTTGTGGGCTGCGATTTTCGGTTCTCACCAAGTAAACATCGCAGCCTTCCAACATTTTTATTTGCATCTTCACCGTCGGTGATCATGTCTAACCGCGAATGGATTTGGGTCTTTCACCCTGGGGGAGGGATCTACCCCATCTTGCTATGCCCAACACCCGTGATCTATTGTTATTATTGTTTTACCCAACCGTGAGTCTTGATTTTGGACGTTGTCCCATTTATGAGCTCACCACACATTCACCAAGAATGGTGAATCAACCATCACGATGCACCCATACTCGACTCGACGCGATGTTATTGTGCAAATGGAATGCAAGTATGCCATATTAAGTTACATGCATAATTTCCAATTTATGGAAAATAATTTTCATTCATCACATCAACATATCAAAGGCATATATCAATATAAATTTTCACACACTACAAGTTATTCAACTACGAAGCAATGACATGAAAAAGATCCTTGATTTGGAACTTCAATTCAACAAGGCATCATCCAGCCTCAATGTTCTAAACACACAACAAAAATAAAAATCATTTATTTATTTATTTTTTTTGAAACGCTTATACCGCCGCGCCTGTGCCCCCCGTCATGCGCGCTATAAGGCCGGTCGCGTCGCTACGGCCGATGCGTGTCAGGTGCTCCCATTGCCGCGCGGCCAGCCAAGATCAGGCGCATCGCCTGGCCGTAATTCACCCCGGCCTCAATCGCACCTAGAAAACCAGGTCGCGCCCACCCGCCCAAGACCCAAAATCGATTTTCGTACAGCTTCAAGATCGCTCATCTTGGCTCGAACATTTCCTACATTCAATCCCAAAATTTTGTGACTAAAACATCGTGCACCCTCACGACTCCCCTGGCGAACCATGTCATTAGATGACTTTTAGGCTAAAAATAAACCGAGTAGGAAAACCCCCTACCTCTTAGAGTTTGTCGAAACTCCCCGATTTCGGTACCCACACGTACTTACTGTAGGATCGACTCTCATTCTCAGCTTCAAGGAAGCTTACTATTGATCTCAGGAAATTTAGAGAGAAGGTGGAGTTTCTCTCTCTCCTCCTTCTTCTTCTCTCTTTTCTCCCCTTTCTTTCCCTTCCTTTTACCTCTCCCTACCAGTTTGGTCAAACTTGCTCAAGTGGGATGTCCTCTCTTACCATGTGTCACCCTCTCATTGGCTCTCTTGGATTCCCCTTATCATCTTATCCATAACTTTGGATTACCATCCTCTTAGGTGGTGACACATGGACACCCCTTAGACTATTTGACTTTTCCTCTCCATTTGACACATGGCTTAATGTGAGCCATCCAACATGTGCCAAGTGTCACTCGTTACTCTCGGTGTCTCGAAAAACGTGAAATTTTGACTGTCTCGAAATTCGATGGGGTAGCTAGATTTCGCGAGACGATTCCAACGGTGAAGTCCTTTTCGTCATCTGAGATCTAGGAAAATTTTGGATTTTCAATCGAAATTACTGTTTTACCATTTTTCAGAAAAAATTGAATTGTCTCGGGTTTTACACTTTTCTTTCTCTGTAACTAACATCTTTGGAACATACTTGCTCAACTGGGTGAATTCCCTCTGATACTCTGTCATACTCATTTGCCTTTGCTTCAAATTGTTGAATTCTCTTATCATACTGCTAAGGTAGATTCGACCCACGTATTGCTCTCTAAATTCTACTTTAAAAAACTCCCATGTGATATTTTCTGGTGGTGCAGTTCTGGTCATGGACACCCACCACTGGTAAGCATCATCTTGAAGAAGTGAGGTTGCACACTCTAAATTTTCCTCTAGTGTGCAGTGCATTTGTCGAAGCATCCTCTCTATTCTTTCGGCCAATTTTCCGCAGTGGAAGGCTCATCATCTTTCTTTCCAAGGAACTCTGTGGGTCGGTATTTTGCCATTCTCTCTATTACTGCCTGTTGAGGAACAACTTGGACTGGTTGCGCTGCTCTTTAAAATGCTTGAGCTATTTGTTGGAGGATATTGACAGCACCTCTTGTGGCTTGTCCTTGTTCATGTATTGATGGAGAATGGGATGCTTGCCCACCATCCACACTAGCAATGCTATTTGGGCGACTCCTCAAGTCACCTCTGACCCTATTGGGGCCTGAACTTTCCATGCTTAACCTATTAAGATTGACAAGATCCACATCAAAGTTACGTCATCCTTTATATGCAAATGCAATGCATGTCACACATAATTCAAACTCAATTATAGAATCACCTAAACCATTAATCTGATACCAAAATAATTGTTGCGCCCCCGAGCCCGACTCGATGGTGAACCGGATCCGGAGACGCGGACCACATGAAATAATTTGTCAAAACACATTTCATATAAACATACATATATATGAAGATATGATATCATTACTAATACATTCATTAATATGAGAAATATACATCATATCATTTCAAGATGGCCCATATCTATTCTTTAGTATAACATATTGATATAAAATGGAATTCCATGCCTTTCCAAAACATTTACAAAATATTACTAGAGTTCACCCCCTTGCTATCCATGAAGACTCAAACATCATTGATTTCCACAAAAATAATCACATGATATCATGAAATGAAGTGGTATGCATGAAATGGAGTATTTCAGATAATCTAAACCGTCTCGACGCTGACTCTATGCTCACTGTCTTGGGCCTGCCACTATTTACACTCGCACTCCGCACGTGAGAAATCACGCGCTAAGCATTCCCATGCTTAGTGGTTCTACGTTTCTATTCTCACAACAATCAACACAAAGATCTTTTATGTACATATTATCGGGCTATTCGCTACATGCATATATTACTCGTCACAACTACATTCAGCATATTTTTCCAAACAACATCTCAGTATACTATTGCATGTGATGAATGCAATATTTATATATATAACATTTTATACTAGTTTAACATTCATTCATTTTATCTCGCATATAAAAACACGATAATTCACATATTTAATGCTCACATATACTAGTATTTTCGTCACAACACAATTCACACGTTTATTAATAATTTGCCATTAAAATGAATCTAACCGAAATTTAAGATGCAAAGGATAACGGAATCACCGACACGGTCTCATTTGGCTGCTGGCTGGTTTAACACTTTTAATATCTTAGTACTGTCCCGCTAGGCTACGGACTGGTTAATTTTACATTATATTTTTATGCGCACTACCGATACTGTCCCGCTGGGCTATGGATCAGTATGTCACTATAAAACATATCATTCGCAGTATTGCTACATTTATCTTTATTGGTATACCAATCTATCCCTAACTCGAATATGATGGCTAACATTATCTTAAGTGGCATTATCACTCACTACAAGAAAGTTGCTAGATTATATTCATAAGAATTCCACAATAATGCAAGTTTACAACCAATATGCCTACTTTACCACTATGTTAACTATCTGATTAACCCATTTTAAAAACCAATTTATTCCAAGTCAAAAATTCTGCACGCAAAAGTTACACATAATCTCCTAGAAACACTATCTTGCATTTGGCCATAATCCAATCACTTTTTCTTCATTTTAACTCACTTAACACACGAGTTTTACTTACTATTTCAATTACACCAAATCTTTAACAGATTTGGAAATATAATTTAAACACATACATGCAGTAATTTTGCACCAAAACCCACCATACTACAACAATACACATTCAATCACATGATCTCCTGCACACATACACCGCCTTCCTTTTCTTCTGATGTTAATCCACTGAGATTTAATTAACCAACACCCAAACCTACTAATTTATTTCTATGGTTCAAAACTACATACATGGATTTTACATCAACACTTCAGGTTTGATGACAAAATAAACACAACACCGAAACAAGAAGAGAAATGTCAAGAACAGACCAAAAGAGTTGTTGATTCTTGTCTCCTATTCTTTGAATCCCAATTTTTGCTTAGGTTTTATCATCACCAGCCCCTAATCCATCACAAATATGTCACAATTAGAGAACAAACAAAGAAAAATCAGTCGTGCATGCTAGGGTTTCGTTAGGTCGATTTCACTAAATACACCTTCACTTCAGAACTTTTATGGGAAAATGATGCCATATTTTTACCCAAAATTCCTTCAAGAAAATAATGTCTCTAAGTCTGCTTTCAGTGAAATTGAACTGGGTCCCATTTTGGACTTACATAACTTAACTTATGGCCAAAACATCAAAACTGTACCAAAATAAAGGATAACCCATTAACTTTACCTCGTATTCACTGGCCTCAAAAACAGAGATTTGTAGTGTTAGGTTTGCTTCTTGGTACCTTCTATAATTTTGTAGTTTTACCTCTTAGGGTTCTTTTTCAACTAGAATCACTCAATTTGGATGACTAATGGCCAAGTTATGTCAAAAAAAAAAAACATGACATAACCTGTAAATTTTCCTGTTTCTAGACTCTGTTTTGGTCCATCTCAAAAATACCAACATAGCTGCTCTTTTTGGACTGCTTTAGGTCTCTATTTCTTTTAGAAATATCAGCCATGACTCTATAACATCTCAAATTGGAATCATCCAATTTTGAGATCAAGAGGCTGTTATGGCTAAAATAAAAAACACGGGTTTTAGAAAAAAAAAAACTTTGACAGCAATTCCCTTCAAACCTATACATCTCTTTTTACACTTGGTCTTTAAGACCCCACAAGCCAAACAAAACAACTAAAGCAATACAAATTCAATCCAAGAACAATTACCTAAATATGGAAGAGTTGCCCCTCCTTGGCACAAATCCAAATGGGGAAAGCTGTGGACTTTCCTAAACAATCAAAAGGGAGAATCCATACCTTGCTTTCTTCTTAAAACCTTCCAATCACTTCCTTTTTCTTCTCTTTTCTTTAAAAACTTTGAACAAATGGAGAACAATCACCAACAATGGCTCTTCTCAAGAACACATAACCCTAGCTCTCTCTCCCTTTTCCGAAACGTGAAAAATACCCATTCTAAGACCAATTTTTGGTCTTATCCTCTCATCCGTTACAAGGTCTTGTTTGGCTATCTCATTTTGACTTTCTTTTCTCATTTTTTCATTTGAGTCCTTCTACTTATTCTAATTACACTTCACTTATCAATATTTCTATCACTTAAAACCAATAACATAACAAATAGAATGATAAGAAAAAAAGAAAAAAGAAAAAAATGGCATAAAATACTATAAAGTAAAATAATAAAACAAGTAGGCTATTTTTGGGACGTTACAAGCCAAGTCGGATTAAATGAAAAGGCAACCATTGACTCCCCAAGAAAAGGTTCCCGCCATCATCAAGTTTATGTTAGAACTAAGCCTAGAGAAGCAAACTAGAGTTTTAATTAAGTTAGATCATTGAACTTATATTGGCTAATTATAAGCCCAAGCATGTAAGTGGATAAATGACCCACTAAATCCTTTATAAATATAACATTATATTAGGTTTAGGGAGATAGACTAATTTCAAAGGGAAAGATAATTTCTTTGTGTCCCAGATCTGAAAGCAAAAGGGCATTGGATTATTCTTGGAGCCCACACTCTGTGGTTAAGACTTGCAAATCGGTTATTTCCTAAAAGATTCACAGATCAGTTCCATTCCGGTTAGTATGTATTTTATTTTTGCTTTTTTTCATATGAAATCATAGATTTTGGGAGGTGTCCTGTGATTCTAACATCTCTGCAGTATCGAGCTTGGTTTCCTAGATTTTAGGATCTGGAATTCCTATATTTCCTTACAAGACATTAAAAAGAAAATTATTATTTTTTATTTGATCTACATTCCGATTTTCTTTCAGAATTAAAAAAAAAAAAAAAAACTATCTACTTTTGTTTTAAAGTCCGCTCCTTTGTTTATTTTTTCGTGCAAGCATCAATGCAATTATGAAATATATGTTTGGCTATTACATCTAAGTGTTTCCTATGGTTTTTGATATATTTAATTACTTGCTTGGTACACGGATAATGCATGCCTAGTGCTTGATTTCTAGCAATTTTTTTTTTTTTTGAAACAAGCAAATATATTTTTGTAGTTATAAAATTCCATGTCACGCTTGGACATGATTGGAAGAGACATTGACCAAGCATATTACATTTAATAAGAATTGCAGTAGATTGGAAATTTTAGTCCTTTATTCATTGTAGGATGAGTATTATTTTGGAAAGTGAGAAAAGGATCTTAACATATTTTTGTTTTCCTATAAAAACCCATTATTCCAAAATTCTGTATATCCTAGATAAATAATTTTACTTTTTTGGATTATTATTATTTTTCATGAGTTTCTATAGTGAGAAAAATCCTAGATAAATTAATTTAATTAATTTTGAGATGAAGAATTAAATTATATTTTAATTTATCTTTTAATAGATAAATGTTAAATAGATAATAATTTAATTTATTATGAGGAATTAAATTATTTTTAACAATATTTATAAATTTTAAATAGATAAATAATTTAATTTATTATTAGGAATTAAGTTATATTTTAACAAGATTTATATTATAATAGATAAATGTTAAATAGATAAATAATTTAATTTATTATGAGGAATTAAATTATTTTTAATAAGATTTATAAATGTTAAATAGATAAATAATTTAATTTATTATTAGGAACTAAATTATATTTTTACAAGATTTATCTTATAATAGATAAATGTTAAATATATAAATAATTTAATTTATTATGAGGAATTAAATTATTACAAGATTTATTGTGACGCCCCTAAACCCGGGAGTCTGTTGACAATCCGTCAACTTGCGGAATAAATATAGCCATTGAGTGTCTCAATGTCACAAAGTGAGTGTCTCTCTACAACATGAGTAGAAATGGCCACGTCGGGCCCATACATCCATACTCTCCAAAATATAACCAACTATATTACAATAGTTTAAAGAGTTAATACACTTCTATACAAACATGCATCGATCATAATGTTTTGTACATGTTTTACAAAAATATATAACCAAAGCCACATGTCGGCTTTCTTCTCAAAAGCGGCCTTTAGTGAGCGCCATCTTCCGAATACTCCCTGCACTTGAAAGGATCCACCACTGTGCTTTAGCAAGGCTAAGAAGGTAATTTTCCTACTTCAGTTACCCATACCTAAATGTTAATGCAATGGCATACCAAACATCTCAAGTAAAAACATACAAGTCCCTACTCAAAATGCCCATGTTATTGACGATAATGCGATACACCCTTTCCCACTTCTCGAGCCCTCACTGACTCTTCACGTACGCCTAAACGGCAGCCATGGAAATAAAAACATTGTTTTTTAAAACAAAAGGTTTTATTCCTTTAAAACATAATACCACTTCGATAAAATTTATCGATGTCCTCCGCTTTAATTGTCGAATAACTCTCCGAAATAGTCATGGGATATCATTCGATATGAATTGTTGGACAACTCTCCAAGGAAATTCTTTGGAAAATCTTCTCGTGAAATTCATTTGACAACCATGATTTTCGTGTCATGCACTCATGCCATTACAGGTTACCCTAAATTACGCATATGAAATGCAATATGTCATTTCACAATAATTCATGTTAATATATCAGCGTGCATATATTAGCGAAATTCCTACAAGCGACATATTATTCATTCCACAGCCAATATAGAGAAAATTATAGCTCATCGGTAATAAACAAGCCGTGATCCATCTTGCAGAGCGTCAACATCCTGCAAACAACACCTGAGAAGTCATGTGGCTAATCACTTCCCGATTCCGGATCGGCAGGTAAGGCGGGTCGACCGGTTTCGAGGTGCGAAACCGCTATCTTGAGACTCTTTACTTTTTTTTTGAGCTTAACTTATACGTGGGTATACAAATAATTTGTAACCAAAAGTCATTCACATATACAAAGTCCGATTACTTATCACAATTCTTATACATGTGTACATATCTATCTGAACATCGAGATTGCGGGCTTGGTCTTGGTGAGCACTAGCATCTGCAGATGGGCCACGTGCCATTGGTGTGGGAGAATGTCTGTCCTCTTTATCTCTCCTCTTCGGTACCTACACGGATTGAACACCGTGTAAGCTTTGCAGCAGGTAAGGAACATGTGAGCGATGCGACCAATAACCAAAAATCATACGTCACTATCTTTTACATTTACTTTTACTTATGCATATGAGGCTTTGTTCTTATGTGACAACTCATCTCATATGTGCCATACTTAGATTTTATTCTTTTGATTCCTTATCATTATCTTGTTCATATTACTTCCCTTTTACATGTCATGTCTTTTACAGGTTGTAACTTCATTATCTACTACATGTATGATAGATCAAATCATATTCAAAGTAAGCTTATACGTATACAATGTCCGATTCAGAGCAGGATCAAAGTCGTATTAAATTCATAAAGTCAAATCAAACTAATACTGGCCCCATAGTAGACTCTTATCATTATCACGGTAGAAGCCATTAATCAACTCCTTTAGAAATTATTTTCATGATGCGGGATGCCGTTTAATTCCTTTAGTTATCACGTTTTATTAAATTTTCATTTTCAAAAGGTGACGAGATACAAACTTAATGGTTGGCGGATCGAAGCTAGGAAACACGATTTACTCAGCGTTTTCAATCGAAACATTTGTTCGTTTTATTAAAATTTTATTTTCAAAAAGTGTCGCGACAGAATCCCAGACCGGCCGGTTAGCGAGATCAGTGGGCAGGTTTACTCGACATTTTTCAATTATCTTTCCAAAACATGTTGTTTATGTTATTACATTTTAAACCTTTTTAATTAAGCGAAAGCACTGGCACCGGGCAATCCATAACACTTACAAATTCAAAAGACCCGTAACATTCACATTTAACAAAATGCATTTACAAAACAATTGCTATACAATATCGGTGTAATGTAAAATACTTATACAATCACTTTTAAATACCATCATTTCTCTTTTAGTTTGTGATTCCACATGCAGTATAAGTCAAACATCATGGCAGTTCGATTGTTGAATCTTCATCTGTTGTCATTCGGTAGCGGTGTGATTTCCGTTGAGAATGATTACCGCCTTGACTATAGGTGACATTCATGTGAGATTCGGTTGCTGGAATCCACAATACGTTTGTCGTGTTAGCAATGTGATCGAACATTTCAATATCACCGTCTCACATATGGCTATAGAATTCTGACGATACGGCGAATCGGTTATTGAGATCATATGCGTTTGTCATTCAATGGCAATGTGATTCGTATTTAATAAACTGTCTCCGTCTTCTGCTTGAATTAGACAATTCACGTGATTGGTTGTTGAATCATATGACACAATCGCTCTGGTAGCAAATGTTTAGCATTTAATATACTGGCGTCTCACGTGTATTCATAAATTCGACATTCCGGCCAGTTGATTTGTTGAATCACACATCTGTTTGTCATTCATTAACAATGTGATTTCGCATTTAATATCCACAATCCATATGGCTATAGAAGTTCGGCCAGTCAAAGTAGTTCCGGTTTATTGAATCTTTGTCACGTTTATCATTCGTGCTGTATGTGATTCCGCATTGCAGTATGATTCATGACTATAAATTGGCATTACATGGTCAGTTCTTTTTGAATCATCCCATTTAATCGATCGATGGCAATGTGATCATTCAACAATTACGGTTACCTTCAGCGGTCGATTGTTGGGTACTCTAGTCATGTGGTCATTAAATAAAACATTTCGTCAGGTTTAACATGCGATATTTCTCTTATGGTTCATATACATGCATACGTGTGACAAACATTTGAATAACAATAGTTTAAATCATGTATATATTATATATATATATACTATATTTCAAAATATCATTTCTGATCCATGATCATTTCCATTTAATTTCACTTTGTGTGCTCTTTTCAAGATATACTCAATCCATATGCCTTATTTATAGAAAGCTCATTCCATCACTCATTTCATATGCTCATTCTCTGTATTCATTCCACACACTCCGTTCATGTGCTCATTTTTCATATATATTCACATATTCATTCACATGCTCTCATTATTTTCGTTCTCATCTTTCATTCCACATATTCATTGTCTTCCTCTAACTATATACCTTCATATTCATTCCACGTATCTCATTCATGTATACTCGATCATAACTCTCATTCACATATTCTCCCTCAATGTAGAATCTATTTACTTAGAAATTAGAATTATTTCCAATTGGATCATCAAAATAAAATTCTTGGCATTTTAATGCCAGCAGTCCAATTCTTGATTACAAGGACAGTTTGTATTATGTTTTTCAGGAGTATCTTTCATTTTTTGACACTAAGTGTTATGCTCATTTAAAGCTAAGGTGTTAAAGGGTTCTATTCCAACTGCAGTCACAATTCCAGACACCGAAACTCAAATTCAATCAAGAGCTCTTGGACACTTTATGATCAAAACTGGAACGAATTTGGCTTGCACATGGCCCACTTTGAGCGCATTTTAGGCCACTTAGGATCAGGAATTTGACGTCTCTATTTCTTTTGAATTTGATTCTCCTTGAAGTCTATTTTTAAATTGTCTTGGTCACTCAAATCAATGGATAAGAAATTAGAGGCAAGTTATGTAAAATACGAAAACTGGTCGAAACTGGAAAACTACCATGAGTGTACCCGGTACACCCAATGTGTCGGTACACATTGGCCAAAAATGACGAGAACACAAAGTGTGCGGGTACATGTTCAAAGTGTACCGGTACATCTGGAATGCAGAATGTCTTTTTCTCCCTTTTTTTTACATATTTTTGATACCCACATCAGCCTTATACTCCATAAACACCTGAAGCCATTCAATTCATCTTATAACATCGATTTTACTTAATTCTTCTTTCAATACTTCTCTTATTTCAAAAATCCTTCATAGATTACTCTCAAACCCACTCTAATGGGTTATGATCCATACCATAACCTAACATAAAGTTTAGTTAGGGTTTGTTCTAACTAACTCATTTACTTGCCCTTGAGCTATGAATCATCACTCGAGAGAAGTTTCATGCTTCTTGTCATATTAAGGTTTTACCAAGCTTACTTTTAAGAATTCTAGGTTAGGAAGAAATCCACAACAAAACACCAGGTTTTTGAGAGTTTCAGCAATAACCGTCAGAAAGCGTGGAAATTCATCTGAAAACTTTAGAATTATGTGGTTAATGCCTTTTGCTTGATGCAGACACCCTTGCCCCTACTTGCCTCTTAACTATCTTCCTCTTCTTTTCTCTTTTCCTCTCCTCTCTCTCCTACGGTTTGAATATACCCAAAAATGAGAGACAATTTCTTAGCCAAATCCACGTGTTTCTTGGGCCGTGGTAAAAATCCATTTTTGCTTTAAGTTTTTCATATTGCATTTAGGTCCTTAGACTTCTTTTCTTTTGCAAGGCAACATGGCGTATTCAAATTTTGCCTCATCTTTTCTCAAATCCCATAATTACATATAATCTTATTGATTTATACTCTCACTTATCTCAGTGGTAAATTACATATTTACCCTTGGCTCTATTATTAATTAAGTTACCGTTTTATTCATTCCTATTTAGTTTTTAATGTCTTATAAATAAGTCAGAAAGCGGTAAGGGTATATTTGAGTGTTACATGAACAGTCGACCTTAGTCTCAAGCGTCCAGCGACCACTCTGAGGATTTCATCCTCAGTCCCGTCTTTGGGCCCGAAGCAGAGCCGTCACGGCAGAATATCGCATCGTTAAAATGGCTCTTGGTCGAAGAATAAATCAGTAGGAGAAAATCACTCTGCTCAGTGGAGTTCTTAGAAACTCCGCAATCTGGTGCCCACGTGCATGAGCACTGCGAGTGGGGATCGAAGCTTCCTCTTGTCTCGTAGGATTTGTGGTTAGATCAGCAGGAAATTTAGAGAGAGGTGAATATTTCTCTCTTCTCTTTTGGTTTTGCTCTTTCTCTCTCATTGCCCTCTCATTGGTTGGGAGGTGATGGGAGTCAGTGAGATCCTCAAAGCCCCCGCCGCATGTCACATTCTAAGTGGGCTCTTTTGGATCTCACTTATCCGTATCCTTAATGGTGGTTAAAGTCAGAGGTGTCGTTTGTCTCTGTATTTCGATTTGAGTTGATTGTTTGACTCGTCCACCTGACGTAGTGACGCCTCGTAGGCATCATCCTATGCCAATCTTCTTCTCGATCACGCCGAAAAAGCGTAAACGTCCAGTATCTCGGAATTAATGAAGGTCGGCGTGGTAAATTTAGATTTAAGCGATTTCAACCGGTGAGTTCGTTTTGTCATCAGAGATACAGAAAAATTAAGTTTTGATCAAAATTACAATTCTGTTTTGAAAATTTAGATTTTCTCGGGTTTTACATTTATCTAAATAAATAATTTAATTTATTATTATAAATTAAATTATATTTTAACAAGATTTATCTTATAAATGTTAAATAGATAAGATAATTTAATTTATTCTTAGGAATTAAAAATTATATTTTAACACCAAAATTATCACTGTGTATAATTGTTAAATAGATATATATAATTTAATTTATGATTAGAATTAAATTATATTTTAACTAAATTGTATGGATAATTGTTAAATAGATAAATAATTTAATTTATTATTAGAAATCAAATTATATTTTAACAAAAGTTACCCTTTAATGGATAATTGTTAAATAGATATCTAATTTAATTTATTATTATGAATTAAATTATATTTTAACAAGAATGATAATTAGATATATAATTTAATTTATATTACTATGAGTTAAATTATATTTTAACAAGATATATTTTAATAGATAAATGTTAAATAGATAAATAATTTAATTTTTCACTAGAAATTAAATTAAATTATAACAAGAACTATCCTTTAATGAATAATTATTAAATAAACATATAATTTAATTTATTAATAAAATGGTGGATTTAATTAAGACATTTTGTTGTTTTATGATATTTAAATTATTAAATTAAAGTAAACAACTTACATGTTAGAAAAGTATATCTAAAACTAACTGTTTTATGAGTGCTTATTCTAGAATTAGTTTAACTATAAAAATTTGCTAAATTAGAGAATTTGTGAGATCAAATTTGGTTGAATTTAAGAATAAGCAGACTATGACATAAACTTCAAAACACTAAAGTTTTTAAAATAATTAAGTGGGAGAAGGTTTAGTGAGCCTACGACTTTCCACTGAAAGGGTCTTGGGATTTATGTTTGGATTAAATTAAAGTTAGACAAATGTGATGATCCTAGTTAAGAGACTCCCTTATGAGTAGTTAATAAATATTTTAGTGGGAGCAACTAGCCTAAAGTTGTGACTCTTTACTTAAGAAATATTGAAACTAAGATTAGTGGTGCATACACTTAACCTGAAGAAAATAAATATTTTAGTGGGAGCAACTAGCCTAAAGTTAGGGCTCTTTACTTAAGAAATATTGAAACTAAGATTAGTGGTGCATACACTTAATATGAAGAAAATAATAAACTATCTAAAATAGTCCCTATTTATTTTCTCAAGAGGCCAAAGTTTAAAGGGTAGATCAATCACCTAGTTTAAGGATAAGTAACTTTTGGGATTGATTAGATTATATATCTTATTAACTTTGAAGCTAGACACCTTTAGAATAAGATACTTGAGTTCTCATGGAAGTTAATTTATCCTATACCGATGTGTGTAATATTGAGTGTTATATTATATACTATCAGTGCAAATTGTATATATAAATATACATGTCTTATGTTAGTAATGAACACATACCGACCAACACCAATTTGATTCTCAAGATAAATATGTTTGTCTTCTTTTCGTTAGCATCAATTAGTCATAGCTATAGAGGATCTCAATTATAGTTTGGCATGATTGTTTATTTGTGTCAAATTCTAGAAAAAATTTAGTTTTAGTTTCTAAATGATATAATGACAGTTATTTAGTTTCTTTTAATAAAACTTTTATTTATATTATGAATGAAAATGAAGTTGTTACATTTGGAATATTGATGAATACTCTATGGTGTACTAATGTTTCATGTAGCACTCATATATACATGTAACATGAAGGAAAATGCATTGGCATCATGCATTTCATATGCACGGTCACATCGTGTCGAGTGGGTTATTGGGTGCATGAATAACATTATTCTGTTCTTAGTGAATGTATGGTGAGCTCGGAAATGGGACAACGTCCAAAATCAGACTCACGATTGTGTAAAACGATAATAATAATAAATCACGTGTGTTTGGGTGAAGAAAGATGGGGCAGATCCCCCCCCTAGGGTGAAAGACTCAAATTTTCTTCTTAGCGATGAAAGTTCGCGAGAGTGTGGAAGGCGATCTGAAGCTGGTGAGACCTCAAAGAGGTCATGACGAATAAACTGCGGGATTTGATAAATTAAAATTGGAGGGTAGTCGATGGTTTAAGTCATTGGTGAAATATCAATGACTGGTTTCCACGCGGTGTTGCGGGTGTGAGGAGTCACGTAGGGACTCGGGTTGTACTGGGGCATGATGAGTCGTCTCATGCATGACATGGAACATTCCATATAGGATTGCATTATTTATATAGAATATGGTTTGATGTTTTATGCGCCATTGCATGTGCATTTTAGGTTGGGAGTAGCCTTGTAGGAAATTCTTCTCTCTTGGGCATTGCTCATATATGGGGCACACTTTAAATTCTGAGGGTGTAAAGGGAACATGTAACCTGACGGCGTGATTATGAAGAAGATCGACATATGACCTTGATGTATGGAAAAAGAATTGTAATTAAATTCTTTTGGATTATTGTATAAATAGTCGGGTATGTAATTATCGTAAAAAGGCCGTGATCGGACTCTTATGGACTGTCATTAACTGTTAATTTTCATATTTTTGATTTAAATATGAATGAATGGAGTCTTGATAGGGACGTATTGAGGTGGTGCTGGAGTAAACTATATTAGAACAAGCTAGTTTTAACATGTTCTGTATAAGTGTTGAAATAAACTCTTATAGTTACTGTTATACAGGTTGTATGTTGGTAGAGCTTCTGAACAAAGGGACTTTGCCCCAGATTTTTGTGGAAATATGGATCCCGATAAATGAACACAACAACCATGTGGTATTGGGTAACGAAGTGTAGGAATTCCACATATTGATGGGTTCATCAATGGGACCCGGTTCAGGGTGTCACGGCATGGTATCGGAAATTAGGTATACCTGTGGTGTGCTAAGCATAGCTGGGAGATGGGTTGCGGTGTAGTGCCTGGTTTGATTACACGGTGCTTGATGTACGATACCAGCTTCCGCGGCATGGTATCGAGCATGGTATCTACGACTACTGGGGCTTGAGGGACATGGGCTTAGGCCATGGCTATTGCGATGAAAATTGATACCAGTTGTCGTAGTTTGGTGTGGAATTTAGGTGAATACAGGAGTTAATGGAATGAGGTTTAGACCACTAAATTCATGGTGTGTTTCATGTTGTGTTAGGATATTTGTTCCATGTTTGTGATTTTGTGATCGTGTGTTACACATTGCGTGGAAAACTTATACACGGTATGATGTATATGGGAAATGTGATTTCATGGGAAAATTATATGCATGACATAATGTATATAGGAAAAAGTGGAATGCTACGGTTAGGAACCATAACCTTAGGGGTTTGGAAAATGAAATGAACTGGAAAGTGTTGAATTTTATTTAAATAAATAAAAAGGAGTAGTTGGCAATTAGCACCACTTAGGTGATGAGCAGATGCGAGTTCATGGTTGTCAAAGTCTATTAATGAGTGGCATGTGCATTACTAGTTAGACTAAAATGAAATTAAATAAAGTTTGTTCTGATTTGACATGTGTAGATGTAGAGTCGAGGAATGAGGACGTAAGTCGTCGGGAGGTCTGAAGTCAGGCACCATGTTTTGACAATGAGGCCTTTTGTTGTTTGTTGGGGTTCTTGACTGCTTTGCCATTACACAAGGCCCAGTGTAGCGTGTAGTGAGGGTTCGAGGTAACCTGAGGTTTAAAATAACATCATACTCAGGCGTTCATAGGGAGGATGCGATAGTAGTAGACCGTTAGTTCGGCCAGTTGAAGGTATTGGGGCTATATGGATATTACCTCCGTCTGTGAATCCAGGCTATAGCTATGTTCGGCTAGGGTGATTCCCAGTATGAGTGTAGGACTAGGTTAAGACTGTGGGGATTTAGAGGGCGTGACTTGGGGCGAGTTCATTGGGCTCTTTATGAGCAAGTATTTTCTGGCCCTTGCTAGACATGCAAAAGGCCCAGAGTTCCTAGAGTGACGAGCGCGATGGCCGGTGATGGAGTATGTGGCGATTCAAGAGTTGGCATATTTTGGTGATGGTTGTGTGACTCTGAGCATGGCGAGCCCAGTGTCGAAGATTTGAGAATGGGTAGGAAGTTGTTCATTCGGCGGGTGTGGGCCTCACGCACATAGGACGCTGAACTCTATGGTCGGGATGGCTAAACCGTAGAAAGAGAGATGGAGGACCTTGCAGACCCGGGATGTCTTTGGGGGAAAGGAAGGATCGACCTTCCCCAACCGAGTTTAGGAAGAGATAAAGGATTTCTATCCCATGAGCATCTAGGTATAGAGTAGGCCGGGAACCGATGACATGCTGTGCCATCGGCTGGGCGTATGAAGCAGGATTTTACGGGGCATGGATCCCAGGGTTTTGGGCCAGCGTAGTTCCAGTCATCGGTGGGACAGGCGCGGACTCGGTTTGTTCCTTCTCACTGGTATGGGTCGGAGGCCGGTTTTAGTCAGCGGTGCTCGTCGCACCTTCGACGGTACGGGGATGGGCTGAAGGGACCGGGTATGGAGTAAGTACGGTATGAGGCCCCACGGGCCCGAACTTGAGACTAGGGAAGCATGCAGATTGTACCACAGTGAGCATGTAATCGGTATGATATACGAGTACGTTCTACTCTTACCGCATGTTGTTTAAATTAGGATGCATTATACTCATTATCGTTGCATCTTGTGTGATGGATGTGATGGATTAGGCTTGGAAGTTGAGGCCTTTGGAAAAGCCATTGTATGGAAAATTCTCCCCTAGGAACTAGGGTGAGTGTCGATCAAATATGTTGGGATTATGAGTTAGATATCTTAGGGATTCTACTCACTGTGGACCTGAGGGTCATGGACATATCGGAGTTTGAGGTCATCCTTAGGATGGGTCGATTGACAGCCTATAGAGTTGTTATTGATTGTGATCGTAGGTGGGTTACCGCCTACACACAGAATGTTATTGTGTTACGTTTCAGAGGGAGAAGCATGATGTTTTACACTGAAGCGGGTGCACGACTCGGATGGAGGCAGACGATTGATAGGTTGGCTAGTAAAGCCTTGCAGGATGACGTGGTGAGACGGGGTGAATCTGGAGTAGTTTGTGAGTATGAGGATGTTTTTCGAGGATGGAGCTGCAGGGATTACCTCGCCCGAAGGATGTGGACTTTATCATTGAGTTACACCTGTGCGTCGCCCGTTCTATGACTCTGCTTGGATGGCGCGGTGAGTTGCGAGGAACTTCGAGGTCCCGACTCTGAGAATTGTTGGACAAGGGTTTAATTAGGCCAGCTTACTTCACCTTGGAGCGGCAGGTTTACGTTTTAATAGGAAGAATTAAAGAAAGTCGAGTGGAATGACACCAGTAGTGAGAAGGCATTCGGGAATTGAAAAATGAGGCTTACTACGGCTCTGTCGATAGTCCCGAAACAAGGACGGAGGTACACGGTATCTTTGTGATGCCTGCAAGGCAGACGGGATTATTGTCTTGATGCGTCGGGGGTTGTGGCTTATAGTTCCAGACGGCTAAGAATCATGGCGAATTACCACACATATGATTCGGAGTTAGGCGTGATTATGCTGCCTTAAGATTAGCACCACTATACGTATGTTTGAGCGAATTTGAGGTATTTCGGACCATAAGAGTGAGGTATATCTTTATCACGATTGGGACCTAACAGGGCCTTGGTGGATGGATGTCGGAGGATTATGACTTCACTTTGCATTACCGTGCGGTAAGGCGAATGCAGTGGCTGATGTTCTCGTTCGGAGATCACGAGGAGTATTGGCTGGTGTAGCTTCGGGAGTGGCGAATGCACCGAGCCGTGGGGCAGTTTAAGACGCGATGCGATTGATTAGGCTCGGGGAGTCTTCAGGGAGTTTAGTAATATGTCATCTGATGAGTCGGGTGATTGAGTCCTAGGGACGGGGCCTTGAGATATCGTCCATCGGGATCGTGTCTTGTTAGGTCTGGTGTGGCTGGGCCATTCAGACAGATAGTAGTCTTCGGTATATGGGACGGGTTGTGGTTCCCCAGTGGACCGATTTAAGAAAGGAGATCCTCAGGGAATTCCACTGCTCTCGTTTTACTGTGCATCCAGGTGGCACGAAGATGTATCGAGATCTTCGTCGCCAGTATTATTAGAGCGGAATGAAGCGACACGTTGGAGATTTTGTTTAACAGTATCTCATGTGTGATGGGTAAGTGAGCATTAGAAGCCCAGGCCGGGTCTACTCGGCCATTAAGGCGGTAGGTGGAAGTGGGAGCATGCAATGGTTGCTGACCCACTTGCCATGCGGAAGCGGTGGAGGCATGATCTTGCCTGGGTTATAGTGGACCGACTGCTAAGTTGACACACTTTACGGCGGTGCGGATGACCTTCCTGCTTGGAGGAATTCTTCGGTTAACCTTATTTGTGAGATTATTCGGTTACATGGAGTACCAGTCTCTATCGTATCGGACAGGGATCCCAGATTTACGACACATTTTTGGAAGAGTTTCCAAAAGGCCATGGGGACAAAATTGACGATGAGCACAGCATGTCATCCTTAGATAGATGGTCAGTCGGAGAGGACCATACAGATTTTAGAGGACATGCTGCGTGCATGTGTCCTGGATCTTAAAGATGCATGGGAGCATTTACCTTAGAGGAATTACTTTACAACAACCGGGTTATCGGTGAGTATATAGATGGCACCCTATTTATATGGGAAGCCATGTCGATCCCCAATTTGTTGGATAGAGGTGGGAGAGAGTTTCATCACTGGTCCGGATCTCTAATTACCATCGAGTTTATCAGGTGTCCATAAGGTGTTCCACGTCTCCATGCTCCGGAAATATACTTTAGATCTAGCTCATGTAGTGGACTGGGAGGGTGCGTGACACTTATGGGACAGCCGAGGAGGGACAGTGTATCTTAATGGCCCAGGAGATGGGTTTTTGTGTATGAGGCCGTGTGGTTGAAAATAAAAGTGTTGTGGTAACAGGGTGGAGGGAAGCATAGCGTGGAACCATGAGAGGAGGACACGGGTCCGGGCCACATATCCTCCCTATTTGAGGACGAAGGTCAGAGTAGAACCACAATATTTGACATTAGAATATTACTGCATATGCATGTGTTTGTGTGTGCTAGTATGTGTGAATTTCGGGGACGAAATTATGTTAAGGGTGGAAGAATGTAAAACCCGAGAAAATTAGAAATTTTCAAAAAAATTGCAAAATGATAATAAGAATAATAAATTGCCAGAATGGTTTAGGGAAACTTTAGAAATTCTTTATATAACCCGGGATGGCAAAGCCGAGATTCTTGTAAAGTTAAATTAGTCTCGGGTAGTGACCCGGAAAAGTTTAAATGGAATTATGAGACAAGCGGAATATTTTACGATTTTCTGGGTGATAAGCCGTCAGTGACTTTAGGGACGAAATTTTTACGAAAATATCGGAAGTTAGGGAATGGCTTGAGCTAAGTTCATTTAAAATAAAGTGAACTGAAAATAAATAAATTTTTTCGAGACAGAAACGGATCCGAATGAAGCAATATGAACGATGTATCAAATAATAATAATAATAATAATAATAATAATAATAATAATAATAATAATAAAGAAAAAAACAAGATAAAAACGAAAATCAAAGGGGAAAGCCTCGGGGTGAGAGAGAGGAGGCAGAGAGCCTCGGGGTGAGAGAGAGGAGGCAGAGAGAGAAGGTATTTTTAATTTTTTTTTCTTCGTTTCTCTCTAAGATTTACGAAAATTGAACCGTAAATTTTCATAGAAGCAGAAGGCAAAGTTGATCCACGGAACAAGGGCTATGCGTGTGTGCGCCCGATTCCAGTCAGGCCGGTGGCGAGTGAGCTAGGTTTGAGTGTGAAACCATATCTTGGGACTCCTTATTTTTTTATTTGAACTTATATCGTGAACTATAAACAATTTTGTAATAACCAACAATCATTTATATTTACAAATGAACTACCACTTAGGATGGTATATATTAAGTATACACATATACTAAGTCCCATTCTATACAAATACACATACATATACATATCTGTCTGACATCGGAGATCGCGGAGCAGTCTTTGGTGAGCACGTCTGCAGATGGCACGTCACGACTGGTGTGGAATGTCCTGTCCTCTTTATCTCCTCTTGAGTACCTACCGCGGATTGAACACCGTCTTAAGCTTTACTGGCTCTAGTGGGAACATATAGACGATTAACGACCCGATACTTGATAATCCCATGTCTTATCTTTTACATTTAACACTTATGCATATAACGAAGTCTATTCTTATGTGACTTCTAACTCATATCATATTATATTCAAACAAACTTATACATATACAATGGCAAATCGAACCGCTAATAAAGTCATGTAGATACATCTGAGAGTCAAATCAAACTAATACCAATACATATTAGACTCTTATCATTATCACGGTGAAGCCATTAATCAACTCCCCATTAGAAATTACATTTCATGATCACAGGATGCGGGTTAAATCCTTTTAGTTTTCGATTGTATTAAATTTTCCATTTCAAAGAATGTGTGGCTTACGATCCCCTGCCCGAGGTTGGCGGATCAGTGAGCAGGTTTACTTGACGTTTTCAATCAAACATTTATTTAGTCTTATTAAATTTTTATTTTCAAAAGTGTGACGAATCCCGGAAGCTTGGCCGGTTAAGTGGATCAAGGCGGGCAGGTTTACTCAGAGCATTTTCAATTATCTTTCAAAACATGTTGTTTATGTTATTCCATTTTAGACAGCACTAATTAAAGCGAAAGCACTTCTTTCCGAGGCGATCCCATGACCATTTACAAAATCAAAAAGACCCATAACATTCACACTTAATAACATGCATTTCAAATAATGCCTTTGTATCCCACATATACTCATGCTATATTCATTTTATATGCCTTTAATATCACAAATCATTTACCATATCATATCATGCATTCTCAATGTGACAATTCATTCACAATCAATTCATGAATTTAAGCATATTCATAACAATCTAAAATTCTGGCTCAATTGATGTTAATTTATTTCACCTTGACTATTCGATTCACAATTTACAGGATTAAAGTTTGATGAATCCACCCTTATTATCATTCGGTAATGTTCTTATCGTTTAACGATTCTCCTATCATGGCGGATCTGGATTGGTGCATCACGATACGTGGTATCACTTATTCCGGTTCTCCGTCATGGCGGATGCCGTTTGGTTGCATCCGACACGTGGTATCAATTATTCCGGTTCTCCCATCACGGCCGGATGCCGTTTAGTGCATCAGGCCGCGTGGTATCAATTATTGGTTCTGCTCCCGTCGCAGCGGATCTGGTTTGGTGCATCAGGCGATGGTATCGGTCATATATGCGCCCGTGAGACGGATCTTGGATTGGTGCATCTGCGAGTGGGACATTTCTTCAATGCCATACGCCATCACTTGAAGCGGATGCCGATTGGTACATCCGCCAAGTGGGACATTGGAAAATTCCAGGTGCCTTCATGGCCGGATCTTGGGTTGTGCATCCGTCCCGGGCGGTTCGTGATATATCAATTAATTCACATCTATGAAGGATTACGTTTAATGAATCCAGTCTTTATCATCATTCATATTCATTCGATTTTCAAAAATCACATTTCAGTTCGATTTCACTTTTCATTATTATCTTTTCAAAGATATACTCAATCTATGTGCTTATTTCATATGCTCATTCATAAATTCATTCACATTATACTCATTCACGTATACTCATTCATACACTCATTCTTAAATTCATTCATGTATCTCCTTCATGTATACTCATTCATAAATTCATTTCGTATACTTATTCACGTATACTCATTCATACACTCATCCACATTTTCATTTCATATATATACATTCATGTATACTCATTCATAAATTCATTTAAGTATACTATTCATATACTCCATTCATACTCATTCACATATTCATTCATGTATACTCATTTATGTATACTCATTCATAAATTCATTTATGTATACTCATTCAGGTATACTCCTATCATTTGTTATCATTTTCTGGTTGTATGTGATAATAATCATATATCACTTAACCACATTATGTGTTCATGACATGTGCCTCTCATATTTCACAATCATGTTTCAGATTCGTTTCATTTTCATTTCCATAATCATTTTCATGTTTCACAGACACATGCTACATTTTCATTTCTACATTTCCTTGTTTCATGCCTATTACATGGCACTTCATATTCTTGTGAAGTATGATGTGTATGTGGAATCACACACTCATTCATATATTCTTGTTCTCTATGGATCTACTTTGCTTGGAAGTGGAATCAATCAATCGGATCATCGAACTAAAGTTATGGCATTTTCATGCCAAACTAATTGATTTACCCGGATTACACTAGAACAGTTTGTATTACTAATTTTCCAGGTTCTTCATATTTGACACAAGGTCTTTGTACTCATTTAAATCTAAGGTGCTGGGGTTACATTCCAATTGGAATCACCCGATTCGAACAGAAACTCAAAATTGTCCCGAAACAACCCGGACTACTCTATGTTCAAAACTGGAACCAGAATTTGGCTTGCACATGGCCCCACTTTGAGTGAATTTTTAGGCCACTTAGGATAAGAATTTGGCAATGCCTATTCTTTAAGTTTTGTTCTCCTTGAAGTCTATTTACGTAGCCACTTGGATCACTGAATCGGATAAGAAATGAGCAAGTTATGGCCAAGAATCGAGAAACTAGTCGGCCCAGAGACAGGGCGGCGAGGTGTCTTGGTACACCCTAAAGTGTGCGTTACACTTTGGCCAAAAATGACCAGAAGCAGTGTACGGTACCTTTCAAAGTGTACCGCTACAAGTCACCAGAAATGCCACCAAAATGTGTGTTTTCTCCATTTTTCCATATGTTTCAACCCCGATCAACTCTGCATCTCATATCCTTTCAAGCCAATTCCGAATTCACCTTGTAAACTCTTTTTCTACACAATTCAGCTCTTTCAATTAGATATCTTTCTTCAAAATTCTTTCATGAATTTCTTCCAAACAACTTTCTAATATGAGGTTATATTACATCCTAAACAAAAACATGAATATTAATTGGGTTACTCTAAGCCCTAACTCATTACCCACAATTAACCATGAATCAACAGAGAGAGATTCTACAACTATCTTGTGCCATTTAGAGTTTAACAACCTAATTTCAATACATCTTTGGTTAGGATTTCATCCTAACAAACCACAGGTTTTAGGCGAAGATAACCATACAAAACCAAAGATCCATACACAAATCAAAGTTCCATACTCGAGGTTAGTAGTTCATTACCTTTTGCTTGATCTCCTCTTCCCTCTTCTTCTCTTGTGTCTTCCTCTTCCTCTTCTCTTCTCCCTTCTCCCCATCTTTGTTTTGAGCTCTCCCCAATTGGAGACCCGATTTTGGTCTTTTAATCCATGTTTGCTAAGGCCATGTTTGGCCCTCCAAAACCATTTTTGGGTTAGTTTCGTATTTGCAAAAGGTCCATCAAATCTAACCATTTGTATTTCAAGTTTCCTTTATTTCATTTGGCCTCAAATCTTCTTAATCCATGTCTTTTAGGCCCCTTTTGGACAAATTCTGATTTGTTCTATTAAGTTTTATGTTTCAGGGTCTCTCGTTTCCATGTTTAAGCATTTAATATTGGAACATTCAAGTGTCTTACCACAAAATACCTAAGCATGCGGCTTGCTAGGGTATATTTTGGGGTGTTACAGCGTGGGTACCAAAATCTTGGAGTTTCGCCAAACTTCATGAGGTAGGGAATTTTTCTACTTGTGTTAATTCTAGCTTAAAGGCCATTTCATGGCGTGGGATTGGCTTAGAGGTCGTGAAAGGCCTTAAATTTTAGTCCTCAAATTTTTGGACTGAGTGTATGAATTTTTTGGAATTTTTGGGACTATTTTCGAGTTATGGGTTGAATTTGGAATTTGTTTTGGATAGTTATGGCTGAATTTTAGATTTGTTGTCCAAGCAGTCAAAAATTAAACTTCGAGGACTGTTTGGATAGTTCGGGTTAAAATTTGAAATTGTTTTGGACGGGTTATGGCTGAATTTTCAATCTTTGTTGTCCAAACGGTCTGTTCAGAAGTGAATTTGTTTTCAAACAGTTCGGGCTAAAATTTCAGGACTGTTTTCGGATAGTTCAGACAGGATTTTCGGAACTGTTTTTTGGTAGTCTGGGAATTGGTTCGGGTTTGGTTTTGATCCCAGGACTGATGTCTTCGGGTTTTGTGGTGTGTTTTGGTATCCCAATAATTCAGTGACGAACCATGAAGGGACGAGGTGCTTTTTGTTTTTATGTGGTCAGAGATTTGGACCATTTTGTATGTTGTGTTGTAAACTATTAAATAACATGTTGTTGTGTGTAAAATCATGTTAATATATGCTAGTTGATGTATTAGCATTAAGTTGCATGGATGTAAATTATATGTAAAAATTATAATTGTCCATGGTGTATTAATGTTTTCATGTAGCACTTATATACATGTAACATGAAGGAAAATCACATTGGCATCACGCTGCATTTCATAGCACGGTCTGTCAGCGTCGGAGTCGGGTGTGGGTCCATGAATCTTTGTATTCACCATTCTTGAGGTAGATGTATGAGTGGCTCCTGCAGATGGGGCGAGATCCTCCCTTAGGGTGAAAAGACCGGAAATTTTATTCTTGGTCGAGACATATGAATCCAACGATGAAGTTCACGAAGTGTCGGAAGGCGTCACGAAGCTGCGGTGAGACCACAGAAAGTCGCCTTGAATAAACACATGGGATTTGATAAATTAAAATTGGAGGGTAGTCGATGGTTTAAGTCATTGGGTGAAACACAGTGACGGTTTCTCACGCAGGCGTTGCGGGTGTGGGGGTGATAGGGACTAGGGTTGGGTGCGAGGAGTCTACGTCTCATCGTGACACGGAACATTCCATATAGGATTGCATTATTTATAAGGAATATGGTTTGATGTTTTATGTGCGCCATTGCATGTGCATTTTAAGTGGGAATTATGCAGCCAGAGAATTTTCTGCGGGCATTGCTCCACCCTAGTTGTAGGACCCCTTTCGGGTATAGGGGTGTAAAGGAGACAGCGCTACGGCGAAATTTTGTGATTATGAAGAAGGTCGACATGTGGCCTTGATGTATGTAAAATTGTAATTAATTCTTTTGAACTATTGCTATAAATAGTCGGGTATGTAATTATGGTAGGGCCATGATCGGACTCTTTATGTTTGTAATTAACTATTAATTTTCATATTTTTGATTTAAATATGAATGAATGGGTCTCGGTAAAGGGACGTATTAAGGTGGTGCCGGGTAAACTATATTAGAACAAGCTAGTTTTAATATATGTTATGTATAAGAGTGTTGAAATAAACTCTTATGGATTACTGTTATACAGGTTGTATGTTGAGTAGAGTTTCCTGAACAAAGGAGACTTTGCAGATTTTATGGAAATATGGATCAGATAATGGACACAACCATGGTATCGGGTAGCTTTCGAAATCCATGAGAATTCCACATGTTGATGGGTTGTCAGGACCCGGATTTAGTGTCCTGACGTAATTATCGAGAAATTAGGTATACCACGGCGTGCTAGGCATAGGCACAGGATGGGTTGTAGTGTAGTGCTTGGTTTGATTACTGGTGCTTGATGTCGATACGGCTACGGAATGGGTATGTGAGGAGACATAGATATACGACTACTGGGGCTTGAGGGATATGGGCTTAGGCCATGGCTTATTCTTTGTGGGGAGGTGATGCAAACATCTGGCTTTTATCGAGGTTTAGGTACATGAATACCTAGGAGTTAATGGGATGGGTTTAGACCACTACATGCATGGTGTGTTTCATGTCGTGTTCAGATATGTGTTCCATGTTTGTGATTGTGTGATCTTGTGTTACACATTGCGTGGAAAACTTATACACGGTATGATGTATATGAGAAATGTGATTGCGTGGGAAAATTATATGCATGACATAATGTATATAGGAAAAAGTGGAATCTACTCTGATTTGGGGAACCATATGCCAGAGTTTGGAAAATGAAATAGAAATTTTGGAAAGTGTTGAATTTATTTAAATAAATAAAGGGAGTAGTTGCGATTAGCACCATAGGTGATGAGCCGGGTCGAGTTCATGGTTATCCGTCTATTAGTAATTGGCATGTGCATTACTAGTTAGTGATGAAATTAATAAAAGTTTGTTGCCATTTGACATGTGTGGGTGTAGTGAGGAACCGAGGGACGTAGAATTAGATCTAGGAAGTCTTAGTCGGAGCACCACATTTGACCGGGCCTTTCTTTGAAGTGGTGGGTTTCTGTTCGCTAGTACCTGTTGGTCTGGTGAAGTAAATGAGAGGTTTGAGTAACCTCTGGGGTTTAGAATCCCGCATCATCCTTCGACGTTCCTGGGGAGGATCAGGTGGTGGTGAACCATTGGTTAAAATGACAAGAAGAAGGTATTGGAGGCTATGGATATTACCTAGATGAGCTGAATTGAAAATTTAGCTATGTTCGATTTAGAGGGTGAGTCCCGAGTGTGTGGTGGGACTAGGGTTAAGGTCTCACAAGGGATTTAGGAGGCAATGACTTAGGCGGAGAGTTCCATGGGCTCTTTATGAGCAAGTATTTTAGGCCATTCTTGAACATCGAAAGCGAGTCTTCTGGCTGACGAGGAACGATAGCGGTGATGGGTGTGTGGCGGATTCACGCAGGTTATGGCGCCACGGTGATATTGTGCTGGCTACAAACATGGCCACGGTCAGGAGTTTTGAGAATGGACCGAAGTTGTTCATTCGGGGTAAGATTGTGGGCCTTCGCCTACAGGACATGGACTCTGTGGTCGGGATAGCTCTGGCCATATAGAGAGAGATGAATGACGCATGGGCATTCGGGATGTGAGTGTCGGTGGGAAGAGGAAGGAGGATCAGCCTTCTTCGAGTTTTGGAAAGAGTGAGAGGATTTATGTCATATGGCGTCCAGTCTGAAGACAGCCGAGTGGATGGCATTATATTGCTCTTGAAAAAAATTCTTTTGTAGGCATTTTGCTTTATTCAAAGTTTTTTTCTTATGATCTAAGCCTTAAAGAATCTTGATTACCTTTCTGTTCTTACTTTGAAGTCGTTTGGCTATTTCGAAAAATTTCTTAAGCGCGGCATTCGAAAATCATCTTGAATGCACTCTCGAAATTTTTGAAAATAACACAGTATTTCAAAAAATTTCTTAAGTGTAGATACTCTGAAAAAATTCTCTCTTGAAGTTGCTCCCTGTTGAAAATTTTAAGATTGCGAGATACTAAAAATCAACCAGAATGCACTCTTGAAAAATTCTTCTAAAGCTATTTGATTGTTTTCAAATTTTTCTAGAGTGTAGATACCAAAATCAACTTAGATACACTTTAGAAAAATTCTTTGAAATTAGTTCGGCTATTTAAAAGCTTTATGGAGTGTAGGCCCGGAATGATTTACTAACTGTGTTTTTAGATAACCTCTTTGAAAATGCTTTCACCATGAGTTGATCATTTCAACCTCTTTTGAGCTTGAATTTTCTTTGGCAAACGCTATGGCCCCATATATCTGCAGATTTTGGTTATCTCTCTCGGTAAAATAACTTAAAGGTAATTCTCCTAACCCTCTTGCACCATATAGATTTTACCCTTTATTAGTTTTACCGACTTTGTAGCTAAGATTCGGACTTTTGTCATATTTGCTAACTTTCTTAGATTTGTTTTCTTAGGAGTTTCTTAACTGTTGGTTCAATGACTTCAGCAATTCTATGTCTTCATCAGTAATCGATGTTGCTTGTGCTCATTTCCTTGACACATTATGATAATAATTTTTTGCTTCGAGAAGCCCCATCTCTCTTCCTCCTTTGTTGAAATTTAGAACTTGCACATTCCTTGGAGAAGTGTCTTCTTCTATCTTTTATCTTTATTACTGTGTTGTGATGAGTTGTCACGAGGGAGAAGTTTGGATCTTCAGATTATCTTATGGGCGAAAAATGAATGGAAAAACTTATGAAACTGGAAGGAGGTGGGGAATGTATTTATTAGTAACATTGACTTATTTGTTGAGGCTCTTAAAAGGCTGCTTTTCATGGCTGGGCAGTTAAATAAATCATTTGTGTGTTATTTTCAGTGTTGGGCTTGAATTTAATTTAATCTTGAACATAGAGCTTTCTGGTTGTGTTTTGTGGGTCAGGAATAGATGACAGTGAAAAACGCATAAATCAGCATTGTGTGAAAAGGGTAAATCAGCGACATCCAGTTTCCAATATCGCACGCATGTGGAGAAAGTCAGCGATCTTTACTACAGTAACCGCGACATATAAGCGCGACATAAACGAAAAGGAAAGCGAAAGATATGCGATGTCACGACATCATCTGCGAAATTGACTACGACACGAGCCAATGTCATGACATCAGAAGCAACCTTAGTAATCAAACTACATCAAACATCTAATGTCGCGACATCGCCACGACACGGCTACGACATTGGCTACAGTGAGAAGATTTGAAATGTTCAATGTTGGGACATCACAACTCAATGTCGCGACATCAACAAGGATTGTTAAGTGGTATTATTAGTTGACCAATGTCGCGACATCGTGGCGACATCAGAACAAAGCCTCAACCAGTGAAGACATCAGCTGAATAATGCCGTGACATTAGATCAAAGCAGCCTAAGAGATGAAGTTTAATGGACCAATGTTGCGACATAGCCACGACATCATTGAGACATCAATGTAATGTCGCGACAATGACAGTAGGACTAAAAGACAATGTCGCAACGTCAAAGCAAGACTATAAGAGTAGAAATTAGCAATGTCGCGACATTGCCACGACATCAGCCAAGGCTTGAACATTTGAGATCTAAAGATCCAGTGTCACAACATCAGATCGGTGATGTTGCAACATCAAACCAAAGCAGCCAAGGTGATGAGACCAACTCAATGTCGCGACATCGGACCAGCAATGTCGCGACATCGACCACGACATTGATAGAGGGCTTTAGAACATCAAGATTCAATGTTGCGACATCACAATAATGTCGTGACATCGACTTAAAATTAGTAGAATGAACTTAATTGACAATGTTGACACCCCGAGGGTTATGATGTGACATCAACTGAAATGATTAAACGCGATGGTCTAAGTGTCAGCGACATTAGCCACGACATCAAGGTTCGATCCTGATGGGCTATATAGCGACATCATAGTGATGACCACGACATAGCAGTTTCGATGTCAAGATGATGTCGCGACATTGCCATAACAGTATTGCTAGGGTAGGATTTTTCTTGGGCTTTTCAAACGCCGTAATTTTCGCCTCGTTTTTAGGGCCCAAAACCTGAGCCTATAGATAGAAGCTCCTAAGGAGTAGTGCATAGCTTTCAATCGCTTTTCATCAAGTTTTTGTGCTTTTTGGGAGAGTTAAAGTCTCATTATATATATTTTTCTTTTTATTTTCCCTTTTATTTTTTAGTTTGTTTTTGGATTTAGTTTTCTTATTAGAGTAGTGATCTAAATTGGGATTCTGAGCTCGATGAATGTATTTCAAGCTTCTATTTATGTCTGAACCTCAATAGAATTTGGGAATTTTTCTTGAATTCATTTATCTTCAGTTTTGATTCTTCTCGATAGATTTGTTTGATCTGACTAGTGAATTTGTCATTTGTGATCTAGATTTGAAGGCTAAGCTTCCTCTAGGAAGAATCTGTTGTTGGGATTATTGATTGTAATATTTTAATGATGTTTTGGGTATGAAAACTGGAGTGATTTAACTGGTATTACTCCTACATTGAACTGTTCTGAATATTAGTGTTTGGTACCTAGAAAGAGCTGTATCATTTCTCTGATTTCCAGGAATCCCTCTGAGTGACACAGAGATGGACTACTTGAGAGCAAAGAGCAGTCACTTAGGGTAAATTACACTAATATTATTTGAACTAATGCACTTTTAGGATTACTTTGATATACAACTAGTGATGATCTAACCTCTAACTTCAAGGTTCCCTCCTAGGTGACAGCAAGAGTGTGTTCTCGAGGCATATGATCCACCTACTGATCTAGCAGTTTAATTTTGAGAGGTTTCACCTCAGTTGAGAGGAACAATCTCAACCTTGTGTTGGTAGAGATTTTAATCGAGGGGAGAAGGAATTCTTGTCTAATTGATGGCTGAGATACCAATTATTTTGGAGAGGGTTTGCATTATCCTATCTATGAGGGCAAACAATTTCCGGTCCTAAGAGATGGCTGTGAAGTACCGAAAAGGAAAAATAGTTAGATCTTAAAAGATGATCAATTCATACAAGTAGCTCTTTAGACCCATTGTCTAGAGATAGACGTGTGGTAAGCTGGAGAGTGAAATGTGTGGTGTTAAGAGAAATCCATTGCTACACTAATTTGCTCTTAAGACAATTCCAAGGTTCATAACTTATACTTCATATTTTATTTTGGAACTTTACTTGAAGTGATGGTCATGACTCTTGTTTTCATTCCCATTGTAGCCGATCGAGAGGGTGTATGGTATGTAGCATTAGAGATGCATATGTGCGCAGACTTCCTTTCAATTATTTTAGTGCCATAATAGAATTTTTAGAAGTTGTTTTTAAGGGTGAAATTGTAAAGTTTTCAAAAGAATTGTAACCTTTTACACAGTTAAGGAAAGTGGAGGGGTGAAAGTACAAATTATGGAATTTCAAAGGATAATAATAATAATAAATTGCAAAAAATGGTTCGAAGCCTAGAAAGGTCTAGATCTCGGGGATGTGGCTTGA
Organism: Tetrastigma voinierianum; assembly: GCA_016808115.1. Taxonomy (NCBI): domain Eukaryota; kingdom Viridiplantae; phylum Streptophyta; class Magnoliopsida; order Vitales; family Vitaceae; genus Tetrastigma; species Tetrastigma voinierianum. The sequence goes on along the minus strand of JAEQBH010000138.1, from coordinate 580,698 downwards.
TTTCAGATTAGGTCGATCTCATGAATCTAGTGACGGAAAAGTTAGTCAGATTACAGGAGCCCGATTCGGAATATTCTGGTCACGGTGATAAAGTCGCTAGTGACCCGGGACGAGATTTTACGAAATCTCGAGTCGAGAAAAATGGATTGAGTTAAAGTTCATTTAAAATAATTGAGGCGAAAATACGAATTATTTCGAGGTAGAAAGCAGATGAATGAGACAATATAAGTCATATATCTAAATAATAATAATAATAATAATAACAAAAAAAAAAGGATAAAATCAAAAACAAGGAAAACATGATGGGCGTGGGAGAAGAGAGCGTGTGGAGAGAGAAAATGATTATTATTTTTTCTTCTCTTTGCTTCTTTATTAGATTTATGGAAATCGGACCGTATATTTTCGTCGGAGCAGAAGGCAAAGTTGGACTACGCGACGAGAGCTACGCGTAGGTACCAATATCTTAGCATTTTGTCAAACTTCAAGAGGTAGAAAATTTTCCTACTTGAGTTATTTTTAGCCTAAAGGCAATGTAATGACTTGAAATTTTCTTAGAGGCCGTAAAAAGTCGTAAATTTCAGTCCTAAAATTTTTAGACTGAGTTTAGGAATTTTTAGGACTGTGTTTGGATAGTTCGGGTTGAATTTCGGGACTGGTTTCGAACAGTTCGGGGTTGAAATTTCAGGATTTTATTCGGACAGTCCGAACAAAAATTTCAGAAATATTTTTGGGTGTTTTTAGACTCTATGGGAAATCCCTTGAGTCTAGAATTTAATCATATGCCTGTCAATAGCATTTCGCGCCCGCATAATTTAAAGAAAAATTTAGTGTAACTTATGAAAGTGTCGCCAGGTACTTGGTTGTCATGGCGGCGTGTGTGGTCTAGCCCTTCGAATAACATGCAAGTCGTTTTGAAAAAATTGCTAAAACGGATAGTTTTGATGGGGTAATTCATGTGTAGGGGCATTTTGGTCAATTTCACCTCATATTATCGATGTCCTTATCAAATGTGACTAACACGTAATGTTTTGTTAGAACTGAAGTTCGTTTCGATATAGTCGCTTTGAAAGCCCTTTGTATGTTTTATGGTTAAGCGTTGAGCGAGGGCATTTTAAAATTGCTGTATGGATTGTGTAGGCAATTGGAGCATCGACGATAATCTAAGCGTGCTTAGAAAGGAATTGAAAGAAATTAGTTGAGAGAAAAAGGTAGTACTCAAAATCGTTTTCAGCTTGAAAGTGTTCAAGTACAAGTTTGTAAGTGCTTTGAAAATATAATGTAATTAGTAAAGCATTTTTTACCTCTCACTTGTTATATACTGTGAAAATTTCGATTTAGTACTTAAGAAAGCGATTGGCCTAGTTGCAAAACCCTAGATAGCCTGACTCAGTTCCGTCAGATGTATCTCGGATTGTACATGAGGGTTATAGGACATTATGACTAACTATATTGCACGAAATTCGGCAATTAGGAGTTATATATAGTATATATTTATATATTGGTAGCCCTCGCACAATTGGGTATATAGGTAGTTAAGCGCAACGGCACTTCAGTACATAGGCGATGAGGTGTTAGTTCAGAGGTTCCATCGCGGGCATTTTGGTTCAAGGTTTGTTCCAGCGGACCATATTAGACGGGTAGTGTTAGGGTTCACTCTGGAGTGATAGGTCCAGGGTTACGTGCATCACGTTTAGGGTATTTGAAATGGGCCCACGGTGGTTAATTTTTGATTTCTGATTATGGGACTTTTAGATATTAACCACCGAAATAGTTTTCAGCATTAGAAATAGTTTTGAGCGGTTTTGAAATGGTTTTCATAACAAAGCTCGATTTTCTCATAAGCAGTTTTACAACCATCTCTGTCTGATTTTCATATTGGGAGGTGCATACGTGACAGCGACATTTAGAACTTATAGTACTCATTGAGCTCGTTGGCTCCACCGGTTCTGTTTTTAAATAAATTTTTCGAACACAGTGCTGAGCGAAAAGATCTTTAAGGATCCCTCAGTCCCCAAACGGCGTGTTGTATATATATAAGATAAAATTAGCAAAAAGTAAACGTAGTAAAAAGTTAAAATGTGACATTTTTATATGTAAATATCTTTTTTGTAAAATATGCATGCATGGTTTTGAGAAAAACAGGTTGCGATGAATTTATGTTAGATTGATTCTTATCTTATATTTTGATGAGGACCAGAGGTCCTTTATGGTTGTAGTTGGATTTTTTGGAAAATATTGGGAGTGTATTTTTTTATACAAGTGCTTTTTGTATTTCGGGCTTAACCACCGTGCAGCCGTTATGCTGTCGGATTTTCGTTAAATCTAAAGGTATGATTTTGATAGAAAAGTAAAATTTTTTTCTTGGCGTTTTCCAAAGGCAAGTTTTTAGCGGGTTTTTAGCGGGCAGGCTTCGTAGTAACTTGTCATTCAGTAGGTGTTTGGGGGTCTTCGTAAGGAATTCTCGGCCAGAATTCACTTAATGATAGGAAAGGGGCATGTCAAGTTGGTATCAGAGCAGTTTAGGCGATAGTTCGCCTGTTTTTTGCGCGTTTTCCGCATTATTTCCTATATAATTGTTTTTATAATGATTTTCCTATTGCAACCCTGTTTTGCTAAATCATATGCATCAAATGGTAAAGTGTCACTTAATCTTTTAACCTTGAAATTCAGGCGGTATGTACGCGGGCCAGTCGTAGAGGTCGACTGGGACCGCCGCCGGAGGCACCACCGAGAGAGGGAAATATGAGCACCACACAGATCGGGAGATGCCTCGATGGTCATTTGACAAGACTATGGGGTCACGAGACCCGAGGGCGGTACCTTGGCCGATGGATCGGGGTTGCTCACAGTTGTTACAGCAGTTGCACATGTCGGCTACGGGAGCCTCAGGAAGAGCGAGAGGGGCATGATAGAGCGGCTCTAGGTGGGGCTAAAACATGATGGTCTGGCGACTGAAGGCAACTAGTTTGGTTGGAAACAGGGTTAGTGAAATTTATGCAGTGATGGGGTGTTCAGATGAGCAGAAAGTCCTCTTTTCATGGTTCTTGACGGCAGCTAGGGCCAAGGACTGGTGGGAGGCCATTAAGAGGAAACACCCTACAGGAGTCACTTGGGACTAGTTAAATGACATTCTGAGCCAGATTTGCAGCGTAGTTATCGGGGATGCAAAAATAGAAATTCTTCGGGTTAGACGGCGATCCCTAACGATGTGAGAATATGACGAGAGGTTCCAGGCTCGTGAGAGGTATGATACGAGGAAAATAGGAACATAAGTGTAAGCGATTCATGGTAGGCTTGAGACCGAATGAAGTTCATCTAGCTGAGCATCTCAAAATAATTTTGGAGGCTGGTTGAAGGCACCTTAAAGTGCAGAAAGACAGTTTCAGTTCTAACTCAGATGGCGGGCATTAAAGAGGTGCCCCGAAACCTTCAGTCGACTAGGCACGATCGATTGATAGAAGAAAGGAAAATGGACCGGTGGTAGGGCTCGGGACGAGGGCTGACATCTATCCAGGATCCGTCGCCAGCGGCCCGGGGTGGTAGATCTTCAGGGATCATCTTTTCCATTGTGCCACACATGTTGAGGAGGCATCTCGGAGAGTGCGGGATAGACATGACGGGATATTTCCATTCTTGAGCCCGAGAAGGTTACTTTATCAGAAATTTGTCCACGGTAGTAAACTGTAGAGACCTCGGTGGAGTCTGTTAGCATCTACCAGGGCACAGTGGTCTGATCGGGTTGGGGGTGGTTCAGGCGAGGTGGCGGTCTGACACAGTAGAGGTCGCGGTAGGGGTGCGAGGAGCGAGGCGGGTAGTACCACGATTGGCGGATTCGAGAAGTGGGACTCATTACTTAGGCTCGGATGTTCTGATCCTGCAGTGGAGCGGATCATCACCAGACGTGATTGATGGTATTGTTCAGAGTTTACGATCATGATGCATATGCATTGGTGGACCCTGGCCACTCATTCATTTATTCGGTACCATTCATTTGAGAGGCACTAGATAAAGTCGACATAGATGAGGTCGTATGGTGGTTTCGGGTACCCGATGGGGATACTATGATGCTCCAGAAAGGATAGTTGAGGCTTAGCGAACTAATTGAAGTCCAAATAAAGTTTTCCAGCATACTTAATAATTAGGTATCCATGATTTCGATATATAGTCTTGGGTATGGACCTGGTTATCCGGGCATAGAGCCACATGGGTGCTATAGAAAGAAGTAAGATTAGTTCGACGGAGGAACTAGGTGTGATGTTGGAGATCCAGGAAGAGATCGCCTGGTCTTATTAATACCATATTGCCTCAAAATGCTTGAAGGTTTCCCGGGGTTATTTGGCATTTGTGGTGGATAGGAGACAAGAGGGGACACGACTGGAAGACATCCCCATAGTCAAAGAGTTTCCATATGTGTTTGAAAATGATATTTTAGGTTTACCTCCGAATAGAGCAATTGAGTTTGTTGTTGGCGATTCAAGGGCCGAAGTGATATCCATTCCTCCGTGCAGATGGCGCCAGCGAGTTGGAAAGAATTGGAGGCCTGATTGGAGGAATTATTAGCGGGGCTTCATCAGGCCTAGTACCTCGCCGTGGGGAGCTCGATTCTCTTCGTAAGGCGAAAGATGGAAGCTTACGGTTGTGTATAGACTATAGGCAGCTAAATGTGGGCCCGTAATCGCAACGGTATCCACTTTGCTTAATAGATGAGCTATTTGACCAATTGCATGGATCTCGGGTATAAAGATTGACTGAGTGTTTACCATCGAGTTGAGGTTCGGAGAATGATGTTTCTAAAGCCCGGGGCCACGAGATACGGTCACTACAGTTCCTAGTGATGCCGGTCGGATTGACTAATGCCCCAGTAAGTTCATGGATTTGATGAGCGAGTATTCGGTCAAGTATTTAGATAAGTTTGTGATCGTATTCATTGATGACATTCTAGTGTGTCGGGCGGTCGGAGGAACATCGCAGGCATCTCGGGACGGTATTGCAAATTCTTGAAGCGTGGTTATCGCTCAGTTTGTAAGTGCGAGTTTTGGTTGAATGAAGTAGCTTTCTTGGGTCATGTCATTTTCGATGCGTAAGGTATTAGTGTGGATCCTCGGAAGATCAAGCCATAGTGATGGAAGCCACCGCGAGAATGTTTTGGAAATCTGCGATTTCATGGATTGGCGGGTTATTATAGGAAATTTGTTGAGGATTTTTGGAATGTAACCTCGTTGACGATCCATTGAAAAGGATCGAAATTTAGAGTGGTGAGATACTATGACATAGTTTTAGAGTTGAGCGAGATTGATGACAACTCGGTGTTAGAACTGCATCGTGGAAGGACGGTTATGTGGTGTCTGTTGATGCCTCGGAAACAAAGGGTTAGGTGTGTTTGATGAGGATGGTAGAGTGATAACCTGCTTCTCGTCGAGTTAAAAAACACGTCTGTTACGAACCCGTGATTTCTGACTAACGGCGGTGGTTTCGCTCTAAGATGCGGAGACATTATCTATCGATGTTCCACATCGGATAACTAGATCATAAGAGCTGGAAATTATATCTTCACTTAGAAAGAGCTTAACTTAAGGCTACGCTGGTGGTTGGAGTTGATTAAGGATTATGATTTCACGATGAAATCTTATCACGGGAAGGCAATCATGATGTGCAGTGCTCGCCGGAAAGCGGAGGGTTCCTATGCTTATCTGTGAGACGGTATATCTCCCATTGTTGATAGGTTGAGATCTTTGGTAGTTAGTTGCAGGTAGTTGATGCGGGGGACCTTTGTTGGCATCATTTTTATGTTCGATCCTCTTCGTGGATTAAGATCGAGGAAGGTGACGGGTTTCGAGATGATTAAGTTGAGAGCGGAGGTTGAGGCGGAGATTGAGGTGGTAGGAAACCCCGGAGTTCGGATCGAGGAGATGATGGTGTAATAGTTAGAGGGAGTCGAATGTGTACGAAATAGAGTGAACTAAAGGAAATCATGGAAGAGGCTCACTCTTGACGCACCATGCATACTGGTAGCAGGATGTATCATAATCTTGAAGGGAGCATTATTGGTGGAAGGAGGCGTGAAAGGAAGTGCGATTTCGGTAATCGGATGCCTAACATGTCAACGGTGGAGAAGAGCACGAAGCCCGTAGGAAAGATTCATCCCCCTCAGGTTCCTGTATGGAAATTGAGACAAGATTCTTATGGATTTTTATTGGGCTTGGGAACTTGGAGACAACACGATGCCATATGAGTGATAGTGGATAGACTAATGAAATCCGCGCATTTTCTCCCAGTTAGCAACCCGTTGGACAAGTTGGTCCAATTATATGTGGAGAAGATAGTTAGATTACATGGTGTTCCTATATCGATAGTCTCGGATCGAGACCCGATTCACATCCCAGATTTTAGTGCAGTTTACGAGAGGATGCCATGGGACTTCGGTGCACTTTGCCACGACTTTCCATCCTCGGAGCGATGAACCGGTGGGGAGAGAACTATTCACACTAGAGGATAGCTAACGAGCATCGTGATAGGGAGTTTAAGGAAGGCCCGGGATGCGCATTTATACGATTGGAGTTAGCTACGACAACGGAGTTATCAATCCGGCATAAACATAGCTCCATTTGAAGCATTGTATGGCGGAGGTGTCGTACTTTCGTATCTTTGGGATGAAATAGGAGAGAGGAAACGTAGGCCCCAGGTAGTATGGATGCCTTAGATAAGATCAGTTGTCAGAGACAAACTCGAATAGCGAGGATAGACAGAAAAGTTATGCGGACAAACGCCGTAGGGATCTACAGTTTAAGGTGGGCGATAGGGTCTTCCTTAAAGTTTCCCCTTGGAAAGGTGTCCTCATATTTGGAAGGCGAGGAGCCCAGGCCGGATGCATGGTAGTATGAGATTATTACGAGTGGGACCGTGCATATAGATTAGACCTTCCTCCCGAAGTTGTGAGGAGGTTCATGTGTGTTTCATGTATCCATGCTCTGGCAAGTACATTCAGGATCCCTCCCATTGTACTAAGAGATCAGCCGGTGAGCGCGAGATGGTTGGCATATGGAGCAACTGATGAATAGTAGATCCTGAAATGATTTTTTGTGAGATAAGATCATTCCTTTAGTCGAAGTTTATGGGGAGATCATGGGATTAAGAAGGAGGCTCGTGGGGTCGGAGGCTTAGATGTGCGTCGATATCCTCGGTTGTGTTGGATTAAAGTATCTATTTATGTTAGTTTTGTTCATTTCGGACGAAATGTTCCTAAGGAGGAGGATTTGCGCCTCGTCTCGAGAGGGTGTACGATATAATAATATAGTAGGGTGCATATGTGCACGAGGTTTCCTTAGTATTTTAGTGCCATAATAGAATTTTTGAAAGTTTAAGCGTGAAATTGTAAAGTTTTCAATGCTGATTAAGGAAGTGGAGAGGGGTGAAAATCTGAGTATGGAATTTCAAAGGATAATGTATGTAGATTGCCAAAATGGTTCGGGAAGCCTAGAAAATTCTCTAGATCCTCAGGATGGCCAAAAGCGATTGTAGTAAATTCGTCTGTGAAACCTAGTGACCCAGTTTAAGTCGAATTACGAGACAATGAATATTTTAATTTACGGGTGATAAGTCGCGATGATTTAGAGCAAAGATTTTACGAAAATTTCGGAAGTCAGAAAATGGCTTGAGTTAAAGTCATTTAAAATAATTGAACTAAAAAGAAATAAATTATTTCGGGGTAGAAACAGACCCGAATGAAACAATATAAGTCATATATCTAAATTATAATAATAATAATAATAATAATAAAAAGGATAAAGTCAAAACGAAAAGGAGAAAACAGCAGTGGGGTGTGAGAGAGAGCGTGTGGAGAGAGAAAATGATTTTTTTTTTTTTTTTATCTTAACTGCTCTCGAGATTCTGAATCAGTTATGGAATTTTCATCGGAGCAGAAGGCAAAGTTGGATTCTGCGGCGAGGCTACGTGGTACCAATATCTTAGCATTTTATTCAAACTGAAAGTGAAAATTTTTCTACTTGAGTTATTTTTAGCCTAAAGGCAATGTAATGGCTTGAAATTTTCTTAGAGGCCCTGAAAAGTCGTAAATTTCAGTCCCAAAATTTTTGGACTGAGTTTAAGAATTTTTAGGAATTTTCGGGACTGTGTTCGGATAGTTCGAGCTAATTTCGGGACTGTTTTCGGACAGTTCGGGGTTGAAATTTCAGGATTTTATTCGGACAATCCGAACATAAATTTCAGAAATATTTTGGGTGTTTTGTTCACAATATGGGTCACTTGAGTGCATAATTTAATCATATGCTTGTCGATGGCATTTGGCACCCATAATTTACGAAAAAGATTTAATTAATAACAAAAGTGTGCAAATTGCTTGGTTGTGCTGACGTGTGTGGTCTAATACATCGAATAGCATGGGGTCGTTTTGAAAAAATTGCTAAAACAGATAGTTTTGATGGGGCAATTCATGTGTAGGGGCATTTTGGTCAATTTCACATCATATTATCGATGTCCTTATCGAATGTGACTAGACATAAAGTTTTGTTAGAATCGAAGTTCATTTCGATATAGTCGCTTTGAAAGCCCTTTGTATGTTTTATGGTTAAATGTTGGATTGAAAGACATTTAATCTTTGTATGGATTGTGTGGCTGATTGGAGCATGTGATGATAATCTAGCGTGCTTGACAAGAATTGAAAGAATTAGTTGATAAAAGGTGAGTACTCAAATCATTTTCTAAAGCGAAAGTGTTTAAATTTACAAGTTTGTAAAGTGCTTTGAAAACTCTAATGTAATTAGTAACTTGTTTTTACCTCCCGGTATTTATACTCGTGAAAATTTGATTTGATGCTTAAGCAGTTTGGCACGGTTTAGCAAAACCCTAGATGACCACCTTTCAGTTTTCGATTCGGATGTATCTCCCGGATTGTGCATAAGCGGGGTTATGGGACATTATGACTAACTATATTGCTGGTCGTGATTAGGGATTAGATATAGTATATATTTATATAGTGAAATTAAGCCCTCGCACATTCGGGTATATAGATAGTTAGTCTTGTTGACATAGTACAAGGCCTTTACGATGAGGTGTTAGTTCCAGGAGTTCCATCAGGGCATTTTAGTTCAAAGGTTCCATTATGTTTATAGAGATCCACAGGTGGTTCCTTAGGACCATATTAGGCCAGTAGTGTTCAGGGGTTCCTCAGGTGCTGGAGTTTCGGTTTGGGGTTAGTGGCATCACGTCTAGGGTATTTAAAAAATGGGCCACAGTGGTTGGTACTTGATTTGCGATGTAGCACTTTCGGATATTAACCTACTGAAATAGTTTTAATGGTAGAAATAGTTTTGGAAGCAGGTTTTCGAAATGGTTTTCATAGCCAAAGCTTCAGTTTCTCATAAGCAGTTTCAACCATTTGCAGCCTGGTCTGTGGGGAGGTACATACGACGACAACATTTAGAACATAGTACTCAGGCCGTTTGGCTCACGGGTTTACAATTTTAAATAATTTTTAGGTTGGTCACTTTGAAGCCAGAAAGATCTTTTCAGGATCCTCGATCCACAGAAGCGTGTTGCATATATATACCAAATGGAGTGTAAAGTAAGCGTAGGAAAAGTTAAAATGTGACATTTGTATATGTAAATATTTTTGTAAATATGCATGCATGGTTTAAGAAAAACGAGGTTGCGACCATTTATGTTGGATTGATTCTTATTTTATATTTTGATGAGGACCGGAAGGTCCTTTTATGGTTAATAGTTAGATTTTTTGGAAAATATTGGGGTATTTTTTTATACGGGTGATTTACGTATTTCGGGCTTAGCTGCCGTGCGGCCAGTTATCTTTGTCAAATTTTACGTTAAATCTAAGTATGATTTTGATAGAAAAGTAAAATTTTTTATAATAACGTTTTTCAAAACGAGTTTAAATGAGACCTACGGCTTAGCTTCATGGTAACTTGTTAGTCGACGAGAGCTAGTGGGAGGTTCTTGTGGGTGCCGGCCAATTCCTGTCGATAGGAAGGGGTTTGTCACCCATTATTTGATCTAGTGAACTCTCTAATAATGTATTTAGAATTTCATTATTTCTTTATTCGATTTACTTTGAAGTTAAATCTATCCTGAAATTTGGAAGTTCAAATAGTGAGGATCTTGAGTAGTGAGGGTAGTTAATCTTTAAAATTTCTAATCAATCCTCATGGGAATGATATCTGGACTTAAAAATCTACTTTATTACTTGTATGACCTGTGCACTTGCAGTGATTTAGACCAAAACCAATTTAAATTGAAAATTATTACCTAACTGTGAAAAAAGATTTTATATATATTGATCCAATTAAGTTTTGGCATGACTGCGGGGATTGAATAATTCACGGTTGTTATTTTCTTGATCAGTTTTGGTTATGTTGATAAAATCAAAGTCAATCAATCAAGTTTTTAGCGTCGTTGTCCGGGATTGAATTGAAAGTAAAGTTTAAAGATCAATATTCTTACCAAAGAGAAAATTGCTAGTTTGGGCATTTTTCTTTTAATTTTTATCAAAAATTTTCAAAAATAGTTTTACTCTGATGGCGACTTAGCTACTAATCTTTTATGAAGCATATCATAATATATTTACACATTATCTATTGATCTCACTCGATCTCGGTGTATTTCCATTTCAGGAATCACATGCATAGGCTATTGCCATTAGACAGCGGGTGGAGAGGGACATCGAAATTTGAAGAAAGTAAGAAGTGTTGAATCAGAAGTCATGGCAGAGCAACAAGAAACACATCAGAACATCCCAGCTTTGGCAATTGAGAGACCTCAGAGGCAGAGGACAATGGAAGATTTCTGGAGACTAGTCATCAAAGATGAATATTCTCACGTGGTGCTTCCTGAGCTGACAACTTTAAGTTGAAGCCCCGACTCTTATCCATGATGGTGTAGCGACATCGGTGTCTTGGTTTATCCAGTGAAGACTGATGGCTTGATATGGGTAGATTTATGAGAATGGCAGCCTAATGGCTGAATAGGGTGAGACCTGAAGTGATAAAGCTACAGATCTTTCTATTTTCAGCGAGAGACGTGGTATAGCTTTGGTTTGAGTCCACTTTGCCTTATGGATCGATGAGCAATGGGAGGGTGGGTGGAGGTATACATGAGTTGATTTTTTCCCCTCCTACTCACTTTAGAGAAGATGAGATTATCGTGTTCGAGCAGGAAAATAAGCCTTTCTGATACTTAGGAAAGATACAATAGGTTGATGAAGAAATGCTCTTTGCATGGCATTGATCTGACCACACAGATGGACATCACACCATCACTTACTGAATTAAACCTACAGGGATCATAGGTCACGACTTCTTGTGGAGCATTCAAGAATGAGTCTTGAAGAGGCCCAGCCGACATTGAAGATTTGGCCAAAATCAACTCTGAGCTCATTTGAGACTTAAAGGGGCAGTGTGTTTGAGGAAGGAGGTGGTGTAATAGAGTTGAATAGGATGACTGTTATAAAGGTGAAGCTTGATGCATTGATGAACAAGTTAGGAAACCAGGAGGGAAGAATGCATTCAGCGCATGAAGTGGGAACAGTGGAAGGAAATGAGTAGAAGAGTATAATTGACGAGGGACTTGCTCTTGAGGTTCCCTATCAAGTGGAGGAGGCTCAGTCTATGGGTGGAAACAAAAGCTACAATTTCAAGCCCAACAACAACCTTCCAATACACACACCAACATTACAAGGAACCATGAGAATTTCTCATATGGAGGTGGAGCCTGGCAGGTCGGAGACGTGTGAAGCTTATCAACAACGGTATACTCCCTTAGGTTCGGGGACGGTATAGTAGCGAGTAACTGTGAGAATCAAGACCCGGTGAGATCTGTCTTTGAGACGGAGCTTCATGGGAGGAAAGCAGACTATTGAACATTCATGAGCAGTTTGCTGAGCTCATGACATTCCGAGCAAACCTGAGAATGTTTTCAGGTCAATACCAATGCCTCTCCTAAAAATCTAGAGACACAAGTGGGGTAGCTGGCCACAGAAATCTGGGAACCCAGTCGAGGATGCGTTCTTAAAGTGATACTAGAAAGAATCTAGGTGTATGGAAGTGACTCTAGGGTATGAGAGAGTTCAAAAATAGAAAAGAGATGAAAATACGGAAAGGCTGAGAAAAGAAGCGAGCGAAGTGAAGAAGAAATCCAGGTTGGGCGGTTCGAAAAGACAAAAGAGAAGCGGAAAGAAAAAGCCTGAGAATAGCCGATGGGAAAGAAACTTGAAGAAGAAAGGAGGTGTAAGCATATATGCCCTATTCCATTTCTCGAAAGGCATAAAGAGAAGATGAAGAAACTGATTCTCAGATTATGACATGTTCCAAGAAGATGAGATAAACATACCTTTCTTCAGAGCAGCATTGGCTGAATGCTAATTATCACAAAAGTTTCTAAAGGATATTATGAGTAAGAAGAGGAGATTTACTAAAGAAGGAGTGGTGAGCTTGACAGCCACCTACAGTGCAATAATTAAGAAGAATTTACCTTTGAAGATGTAGGATCCTAGCAACTTCACCATCCCTGCACCATAGGGAATTTTGAATTTGGGAAGGCTTTATGTGATTCAGGGGCAAGCATCAACTTGATGCCCTTTATCTGTAGTGGCGGCGGGTTTGGGGGCTTACTCCTCCTGACTATATAGCCTACGGATGGCGAGATAAGGTATGGCTCGACGGAGGAGTCGCGAATGTACTCATCAAGGTGGGAAAATTTATTTTCTGTGGACTGTAGTAATGGAAATGGAAGAAGAGCACATGTCCACTCCACTATTGTCAAAGACCTTTCCAGGCCATAGGTGCTACTTTGATAGATGTTAAGAAGTGAGAACCTACCTTAGAGTGGGAGAACAAGCAATACATTTACCCAATCAATGCTCAAACAATTTGATTTGCGGATACGTTTCAGCAGATTATAGGAACACTTATTCTACGCCTGAACTCATCAATGATTGTAAAACTTAATTCAATGAATGAGAATGATGAATTTGCAGATGGAGGCTTGTGATGTTGAATATCTGAATTCCAATTTGAAAATATAATCAATACTACCAAAAGAAATCAATGCAAAGTCAAGCACAGCGGCAGTATGGACAAGAAGCTGGGAAAAAGGCGGAGGGAATAATTTTACACTTATCCAAACATCTCAAATATCCTTAGAGATGAAAGATACAACTCGTAATCAGCAGTGCTTGACTTGATAGTAGAAAATGAGCAGAAACTGATCAGAATTCTCAGGAAATATAAAGAAGCCATTGCTTGGTTAGTAGAATACTTAAAAGGGATAAGTCCTTTAATTTGCATGCAATCCTCCTAGAGGAGAATGCAAAAACATAAATTAAACATCAAAAAAGACTAAACCTAGTGATGAAAGAAGTTGTCAAAAATGAGGTATTAAAAAGGCTGAATTTACAATTTATCTATGCAATCTCAGACAACCCTTAGGTGAGCCTAATTCATGTGGTTCCCAAAAAGGGTGGATTCATAATCATCATGAACAGAAAATGAACTGATCTCAACAAGAACCCATGCATTTGGAGGGTGTGCATTGATTACAGAAAACTCCAACACAACCGTAATCTGATCACTATCCTTCGCTCCTTTATTGAACAAACGCTTAGATTGTGTCAATGGATTCCCTACTTATGCTTTTCGACGGATGTTTTCGTTATAATCAAATTGTCATAGCCCTCGAGGACCAAGAGGAAATCTTACTTACATGTCATTATGGAATTTTCTTTAAAATTATTGCCTGACTATGTAATTTTGACTCACCTTCCAAAGGTGTATGATGTCCATGTTCTCACCCCATGGAAGAGGCTACAGTAAATTTTTACGGAGGACTTTCTTAGTTTATGGATCTAATGAGCATCAATTAAAAATTTCAGAGATTGTACTTCAGAGGTGCTAAGACAAGAATTTAGCTCGACTAGGAAAACGCCATTTCATGGTACCGTGGCACTTGGCCTCGATACAAAATTTCGCAACTAGGCTAAGTCACCAAGCTAAGGTTTTGTCATAAAACTTACTCGCCACCTACAACAAGAAAGGGATAAGTAAAGCCTCATGACAGTTGATTTGTGAAGATTTATAAGGGACTTCAAAAATTTTTGCACTATTATGCAACCATATTGGAAAAGGATGCAAAGTTTGACTTGATGAACCACTGTTTGCATTTTAAAGAAATTAACTATTACATAGCTCCATCATATGAAAATACTGGGACTGCACAAAGAGTTTGAAATCATGTGTGATGCCAATGACTATGAACTGGCGCTTTGGGACAAAAACAAAGAAAAAATTTTTAGTTAAGATACTATGTCTCAAACCTTGAATGAGGCACAAGAAATTACTCAATCCACAAAAAGGAGATGCTAGCAATAGAATTGAAGCGAAAATTTAGCCATATTTTTTATGGGGGTCCCATGTCACTATAAGACAATTTATCATGCAACAATCAAATATCTAATGACAAATAAAGTGATGCCGTTCAAGACTGATCAAGTCGGGTACTATCATTGTAAGAATTTGATTTGCAAATCAAGGACAAGGAAGTGACAATGTCATGTTGATCACTTGTCAAGAATGGAAAAACTCTACTAAAAGGAAAGAAGAAACATGAGCGCCTTTTCGTGTTAATCCAATTACCCCTGTGATCGATATTGTTAATACTTAGTTTAAACGTTACCCGTGATTCAACCAATTAACAGAAAAGAAACAGAATCGATGCCAGCATATATATAACCATCGTTGTTAGAAGAGGCAAGATCGTATCATCAAGATGTGTGCCAAAGATGAGCAAGGTATTTAATTGATAAATTTTATGCATCACCATGATACTTGGCAGAGTAAAGTGAACAATCGAAAATTCCTCCAATCAAGTTTTTATCGCCTACTTATTCGTAGATTGTTAATGGTTAAACATTATGATGGATGTCGAGAATTATAATATAAACAATAAGAAATGAGATGATTCCCGTAGGAATCTGTGGTGTATATTTTTATGTGGCTGGGATAGATCAGGACCTTTCCACCTCATTTGGAAATCAATACATTCTCCTAGTCAGGATCATATCCAATGCAGCTATATTTGTCTAAGGAATGATGCTAACACTATAGTGGGGTTTATTCAAAAGAAAAGATCCAGCAGATTCGGGAGTTCTCATGACAACCATCAAAGAATAGGAAGCCATTTTCATGAAAGGTGCTATTTCAAAACTCATGAGCAGATATAGAATCAAACATGTTACTGTGGATCGGCTTATCACCTCAATCAATGGGACAAGGTAAATATTCAACAAGGAGATAAAGAATATATTGAAAAGACTAGAATACTAAATAGGAAAGACTGGTCACGGTTAGATGATGCACTCTGGCCATACATTACTTATAATCATTGAATGTCCTCAACAGGATATTTGGCACCTGCATCTCCCTTGAGCTTGAATATAAAGCTTTAAATATCAAGAAATGGAATCAGATTTCAAAGTCAAGTAAAGAGAATAGAGACTACTAAATGAATGAAATGGAAGAAATACAAATAAGCTTCTGTAGATTTTAATCTACAAAGATTAGACTAAAAAATGGCATGATCAGAAGATTATGAGGAAAGAGTTCAGAGGAGGAGAGCTAGTCCTACTGTACAATTCCAGGCTAAAACTTTTTCCAGGAAAACTCAAGTCAAGGTGGAGTTGTTCATACATAAGAAGGCAAGATCCCTTTGTTGAAGGACACTAAAAACCAATTCTAGATGAATTCAAAGTAATGGTCATCAAGCATTACCAGAAGAAGAACAAATGAAGAAAGTCCCATATTTGAAGAGACTTGACAACGTCAAATAGAACATATCAAGTAAAGAATGTTCAATAAAAATACAAAATCGAGCATTCACTGGGAGGCAACCTACAATTTCCATTTTCTTAGTGTAGATTTGTTCAACTAAAGGTGTTTTAAATAGTTTAGAAGTATTAAGAGTTTTGTTAGAATTATTTAACTACAATCACAATCAGTTGAATGTCGGATAATGAAGCCGCAAGGATATATTAAGGTCATTTTTTAAGCATCTCTCCAACTGTAACAGTTATAAAGTTAACTACGTATATTCTACTCATTACTGCTCTAAGAATTTGATGCATATACGGTTCGTGGAGTGTAATTTATCCGAGTTGGAAATTACATAGTAGTTTCATCATTCCTTTATTGAATAGCTTAGTGAAAATTTCAGCCGCAATCAATATATGTCGAATTGATTGGAATTGAAAACTGAGTGTTACCGCTCATGCTTGAATTGAGATTTTTTTTTTCATTATTAATAGACTTATGTTCACGAGCATGAACTGAAATTGCAGAAATAAAATGGGGAAAACAAGTAAAAATTTTCAACTTGAAAGAAGAAACCTCATTCTCAATGACGTGACATCGACAATAATGTCGCTACACCGGTTCCAACAATTTCCCCAATGTCTCGACATTATCGCGACGTTGTCCCAATGTCGCAACATCAACATGTCAATGTCGCGACATCGCATTTATAGAAGAGCAACATCAAGACTGACTTGCAACATTGCATTTCCAATGTCTTGACATCCAGAAAAGCTAACTAAAAACTGGCTAAACGCTGGCGACATAGCGCTTCAATGTCGTGAACATCGTGTCTCGCGCTACAACATAGCAATTTCAACGTCAACACACGTAACTGAGCTTATGTCGCCATTATCACCACTTACATCGCCGCGACATTAGTCAATGTCAATGACATCAACCCAATGTCGCGCATGCAATCGAGTTACTTAGAGCATAACTCCAATGTCGCAACATCACAACTCCAATGTTGCGACATTACATTTAGAGCAACTCACCTATAAAAGGAACACTTCGAGAAATTTCATTCTCAAACCTAATCTCTAAAACTTTCGAGCCCTACCATTTTCTTATTTCTTCAAAAAGCCAAACCATGCCAACCTGAATCCTTCAACCTCTAGAAGAAGTTTTAGAACATTGAAGCAAAGTACCTGGGAGAGTTATAACAACGAGAACTGAAACCATACCATAGAGGGGAAGGAGAGAGGAAAACAAGAGAAATAGTAAAGGTTATGGTGGAAAAGGAGAAGCCGTAACCTTTCATCTTCGATAAGGCAAAAGGCATTCTAAAAGTATCTCCGCCGTAAAGGCTTTGTGGAGGGAAAGATAGTTTGCAAATTGATTAGTGCCTGTGGTGTTATTTGAGCCCTATTCAGATAGGGTTTTGAGTGCTTTCTTGGCACATCATATGAATTAAGCCACTGTCATGTGCATGTCCACTAGTGCTTAATGACGGTTTTCAGATTGTTTCTGGGTAAGCCACAGTCTGGGAACTTCACAAAGAAGTCATTTCTTATTGGTGTTGAATGAGAATCTGATCACCCAATGGGAGATGATGAAATGTCAAGATGAAGTGAAGAATCAAGGCAAAATGATGAAGAAACCATGCAAGAGCTAACAGAGGCAACACCGAGTGAATGGTGGAATGCAGACTTCTATGCATTTGTATAAAAATTCGCAGACATAAAATTTTTAACCATATTAAAATTTCGCAATCCCAAATAAATTTTCACTATGCCCAAATTTTCTGTTAGCTTAAATTTCGCTACTAATGGAATTTTGCTATGCTAGCTAAAACACACAGCTTAAATTTTG
Source organism: Tetrastigma voinierianum (assembly GCA_016808115.1). Classification (NCBI taxonomy): domain Eukaryota; kingdom Viridiplantae; phylum Streptophyta; class Magnoliopsida; order Vitales; family Vitaceae; genus Tetrastigma; species Tetrastigma voinierianum. The sequence continues at coordinate 563,014 of JAEQBH010000138.1, read as the reverse complement.
AATTTCGCTATTTTCAGGCGCTTGATGCTAGCTAAATTCTCGCTAGCGAAAAATGGCTGCCCCGTGTTTGATGTTTTTGATCCAACTAACACGCTTTAATACTCACTATTTGTCCTTAATAGACTTCATATTTTAGGCATTTTTGTCATTTCACACACGGGGCACAGGCAAGCCCCCTACAACTTTTGTAACCCTAACTCTTCCATTTGAGTGCAAGCTTTCCAGCCTTCATTTCCAGTTTTACTTTGCCTCTTCTCTCCTTCTTTCTCATTTTCTGGGGCTGCCAAACACACCTCCCTCGAGGACACAAACTCAAGGGATGCTTGGCTAAGCTTCCTTCAAAGCCTGAAGCAGTGAGTGGTTGCTAGCTTGGTTTTCTGGGGGGCTACCGTTGTGCTGCCTCTATGCTTTAAACAGATACAGGTACTGCATTTATGGTTCCAAACTTTCCAAACTAGGGTTTAATGCCATTTACTCGTCTTTCTGGGTCAATACTTGTCATAGCTTTCTTGTGGTTCAGCAGCATTCTTAATGGTGATGACCGATACTCAGATGTCATTTCATTGAGCCAATAAATGAGGTTAAATGGGCTAGGGTTTCAACTGACCGGGACATTGAAAGTTTAGTATTTGATTTGACTCAAATAGAGTGGTTATGGTTAGGTTTTATGAATAAACAAAATCCGGCTGGGCTCACTGAGGTGTCATTAACTTACCGTAGGAAATAACCCGAGGACACTTAATACCCCCATGTTATCAAGTTAGTGACCCGCCTTCAAGGTTACCATATTTCACACCTTCGCTAGTTATTTCGCTATCCGTGAATAAATCAACTCGCTTTTAACCAAATCCAAAATCCAAACAAAAGTCTCACCATTTTCAAATATAATTGCGAATCATTCGTGGGATGAAAACCCATCCCCTTGTTCAATTTATAGACTATACCGCAGCAGCTTGATCACATAGCAGAGGAGTATAGGAAACAACAGTCATGGATTCCACACCTTACCGTGGCACGAATCAGCAGCTGGTGTCGCCATTCAAGGAGAAATCAAGTTGGCCAGATGAGCCGCATTGGGAGTTAGGGGTAAGGGCTCTCGCCAAAGAGTTTTGAGCGCCAATTCAGCGCGTAAGAACCTGCATGCTATGTAGCGCCAGTGGGGCGCATGATTCTTTTGGGGGAAAGGGCCATCCGCTAACTCTCGAGTCAGACCAACGGGCGAGCACAGAGGGCACTGCATTCAGAGAGCCCGAGGTCTGGCAAATCGCCTAAGATATGACAAACATCAGACACGCGCAGAGGACCGGGTGTGAATATTCCATACGCCTACATCAACAGAGAGGCGATTTATTTGAGGCGAATAAGGTGGTTCTATTTTGTCAACTCAGCTTCAATTCCTCAACGCATGTTCAGGTCCGTGAGACAAGACCGTGCATACTTTGCAGCGACCGTCAAGGGTGTCAGATAATGTGGGGAAGATAGTGGAACAGTCCATTCTGGACTATGCTGAGAACAACTTCTCATGACCATCCCCACCCAGTCACCACTCTCCTGCATTAAGGTGAAGATTCGGGCCGAGACAAAGGAAAAAACAAGAGGCCTCTCCTCTCACTCACTAGAGGCCTCAAAACTCCCGCACAAAAAGTAGTGATGGGTAGAGAGAGCAAGAAAGAGAGCAAAGGCCCAAAACTGCTACAGGCAACCCCTATAGCTAAGGAAGAGCCGTAAACTAATAGCGGGTGGTTCAAGACTACCTGTGAGCAACTAAGGTCAAGAGGTAAACACATCTGCCAAAGGAGCAAGTAAAGGGGGAAGAGAAGCGTAAGAGTAAGAGAGTGCAATTTGAGTCGTTTTCTCACTACGCAGATGAAAGAAGAAATCTAAGAGAAGAAGAACAACTCCAAGAAGTGAGCCATCAGAGATAACAATCAAAGCCAGGGAAGAAAGAGAAAAAGAGCTCAGTGCATTTCTCCAATAGAGGGATGAGGAGGAGAGGAAGAACTATTAAAGAGGATAAAGCCCTAAGTACAAAGTCAAAGAAAAGGAGAGGGCAGAATGACCCGCCAATAAGAGATCAGAGATGATCAAGATAATGGAGACTGTGTGGAAAAAGATGAGAAAATCAGCCTAGAAAGCTTACAAGCCTTTAGATATATCTACAAAGAATACTAAAAGGAGATCAAGGCATTAATCCTGAAGAGAGATGAGGAATTGGAGCAATCTCTAGGATATAGAGATAAACTTTGGATTGATAGTATAAATCAAGTAAATTCCAATATGATAAAAATGTATCAAGCCTGGGGTGAGTTTGAGCAATCCCTAAATTCTATTGAGTGGAGGCAAAATGAGCTCATAAAGTAGCACATTCGAACACAAGAATGGTATCTCTTTGACAAGGGAGGAAGTGACTCAATAGGAAAATTGGAACCCTCAATCCTTGAATTCACTCCCTCTAATGGCAGCTATAGGTTTGAACTTGTCAATCTCAAGCTCTCAAAATCCTAAAGAAAAAAAAAGAAGCTCTATCTCTCTCTATCTTTCTCTGTATTGCTCTATCTTGTAATCCATTCACAAATTTTTCTCTCTCTATAAATAAAAAGGCGCTTCGACTTGTGTGTAGAATTTTCTTATTCTTCTTGTTTTCTTTTAATTTTACATGTCTGAGACCTATAATAAATATGATCTTGTGTTTGTTTTTTTTGAATAAATGAGAATTCATTGTGTTGAATGTAAGAATGCTGCATAGTTGAACTGTGATTGAAAATTTTTGGATGTTTATTGCATATTTTCTGAAGGGCGCCAGACGCTTGCTGATGACTCATGGGAAATTTGTTGAGATGTCGGGTGTTATTGTTGCGCGATCAAATGAATTGAATTGATTAATCGAATAGAATTGTAAAGTTGAACAATAACACAACAACTGCTTTAAACCAAACAAAGCAAAAACTCTACTATGCAAATGGGCCCCAAAAATTAAACCTGGTTTGGGTTGCGATGTCAAGGATAAATAAGCTAAATTTTTAGATTATGAAAAACTGAACTTGAAATCAAAGCTAATAAGACTACTAATTCTACCGTATTTCGAATGCATAGTTCAAAAATAACTAAATTAACACATTTAGTCTTGGGGTCACCTTGAAAACTCCATTATAGCCAAGTTAGAACGCTTATGAGACTTATTATTAAGAAATATCGTGCTGTCTTAAAACGTGATGCATTATTATTCAAGGCGAAATCCTAGGCATTGCAACTAACAGGAAGTTATTTAGGCCATCTTTGGATAGTTTGGGACTTTTAAAAAGCCTACCATCTAATATGCTATTAAGCATACACTTTAGTACACTAATTGAGCCTAAATGCCAATTTTCATCACCAAGCCACAAAGAATAGCCTTGAACCTTCCTTAAGTTTTACCTTACAGTAAAGAACCCTGGATTTACCCAAAACTGCAAATCAGTGCAGCAAAAAAAAGGATCAAGAGGATAAGTTTGGGGGAGTACAAATTTGAATTGAAATGAAGGAGGAGAATTAAGGATGTGAAAGGAAAACAATTGAGAAAAGTTTTACTAAAGGAGGTGCACAACAAAAAATTGAGAAGCTGAAAAAGAATGATAGTTTTAAGAAGGAGTGAGTTTTGCCTTATAGCCTATTGACCTTAAGCAATTAAGTCCTTAAGGGTGCTCTACACCTAGTACCCTAATGCCAACTCGTATGGGAGTTACTGACCCAAAGCTTGTTGCGGGCAGTAGAAGCAAGCTAAAAGGTAATAACATCGTCTATTCCAAAGTCGAAACAAAATAACAAAAGAGCTTATGGAGCATAATTGGAAAAATAGTAGTGAAAGAAAAAGCCAGCGAGGAGAAAATACAGTGTGTGCACCGTAACAAGTTTGGTGGTGGCTTGAAAGGCTAGTTTAAGAAAAATAGATGAGCAATGTAAGGGCAATGTTGAGAAAATGTATGTGCCTAGGTAACTGAGCCTTAAATGTCCAAAGGACATACCCAATACCCTAGTTACATTACAAGCTCAAAAGTCCTATTTGATTATGAAGGTTGTGTAATGCCTACATTAGTGGAGAATAATATGACCAACAAGCCTATGTGACCTAAATTGCTCTAAAAGAATACCATTCTGCATAATGATTATCATAAAGGTAACTAATCTGTAAATTAGTCATAAAGGGAAGACCAACACACACTCACAGAGTCAAGAACTATATCTATTTATTAACTATAGATTACATGTTGTATTGAATTATCTAAATTGAAAATTTATAGGATTCTGAAAATGAAGCTTAATTAGAATTGATGCTCACAACTAAAAATACTATTAAGGCTAAATGTTTGATCTGATTTGATAATGATTATTGAAGTAAAATGTCCTAAGAATAAATTTTTATCAGCTTCGAGGACAAACAAATTTTTCTTTGCTCGAAAGTACAAACAAAACTTAAGTTTAGGAGTTTTGATAGAGTCTAAAATTCATATATTTTAAGCCCATTTTTCAAGAATATTTGGGGCTTAAAAGTTCAACTTAATGTAAATTTATGAGCAACCAATTATATTTTTGTAAGAATATAGAAAATGTTGACCCAAGAAGAATTCCAGATATGCGTGTGGCGCCAAATGTCATGACATCATCAATGTCGCGACATCTATGTGGAGGCGTCTGATACTACTACAATGTCACCACTGAAGAAATCACATTAATGGGTAAGAGGAAGGCAAAGATATACAATATCGTGATATATCAATGGCATTGTCAGGACACCAAACCATTACCGAACATCGCGTCAACAAATGTAAACTACATCCACCGTCATGCACAGTTCTACCATCACTACAACATTGGTTACATTGAGAAAGAATGGTGCTGTTCAACGTTCGTGACATCAATAAATCAATGCGTCTCGACATCAACAAGGATTGTCAAGTGGTATTATCAGTTGACCAATGTCGTGACATCACCACGACATCATGGCGACATCGTAACAAAGCCTCAACTAGTGAAGACATCAAATGAACAATGTCGTGACATCAAAGCAATGTTGCAATATCAAATCAAAGTGCTCTAAGAGTGTGATAGTTTCTAATCTGACTAACAAGGTGATATCGCCATGACATCGTTGAGACATCATGTATCAAGGCGACATCGACGTAGGGACTAATGCAATGTCGCGACATTAGAGCAAAAACTATAAGAAAGATAATTAGCAATGCCCACATCGCTTACCTACATCACCCAAGGCTTGAACACCGAGATCTAACATCTAATGTCAATATCATCAAGATGCTGCATATCAAACCAAAGTGTCTAAGGAGACCAACTCAATGTTGGCAACACAAAGAATGTCGCGAAGACACCAATTCGACATTGATGGGAGGGCTTTTAACATTAAGATTTAATGTCACAACATCTCAACAATGTCACAACATCAGCTTAAGGTGGTCAAGATGAACTTAACTGACCAATGTCTGGTACAATGACACTAGTTGGGGTGAACATCACATCACCGAAATGATCAAAACAGATATAGGTCAGCCCGAACATCAGCACGACATCAAAGCGTTTGGCAATGAGCTAATGTCGCGACACTCCAGGAGTCAACCCACGACATAAATGTTTCGATAAATACACGATGCCTGACATCGCCAGTTTGGCCAAATACTTGTTAGCAAGGTGATTTTCTCTTAGATTTTCGAATCGTATTCTTTTCCTTTGTTTTGGGTGGCCCAAAACCTGAGCCTATAGATAGAACTATGGAGTAGTTCACAACTTCCAGCCGCTTTCATCAAGTTTTTGTGATTGGGAGAGCTGGGGTTCCCATTAGATATATATATATATATTCTTTTATTTCCTTTATTTTTTAGTTTGTTTTGGATTTAGTTTTCATCGAGTAGTGATAAGAACTCTGGATTCAAAGTCGGGATGAATGTATTTCATTATTTGCCTGAACTTTAATTAACTGGGAATTTTTCTAGAATTTATTTATCTTCGTTTTGATTACAATCTCAATGAATTTGTTCGATCAACTAGCTACTGTCACTCAGATTCACTTGAAAGGCTAAGCTCCCTCCGGGAAGAATATACTGCTGGATTAACATTGTAATATTTTAATGATGCTTTGGGTACTGAAACCAAAAGGGATTTAACTAGTATTACTCCTCACATTGAATGGTCTTCAATATCAATGTCAGTACCTAGGAAAGAGGATTAATATTACTCGATTTATAAGAACTCTCTAAGTGACATAGATGGATCACTGAGTATAAAGATCAGTCACTTGGGTAAATTACATATTATCAACTAAAGTGACTCTTTAGATTACTTTGACATATCACAAGTGATGATCTAACCTCTAACTTCAAGGTTCCCTCCCAGTGACAAGCAGGAGGTGTTCCATGCATATGATCCACTCATCGATTTATAGCTTTAATTTCGAGAGGTTTCACTCGCTGAGAGGAACAATCTCAACCCCGTTAGTAGAGATTCTAATTATGAGAGAAATTTTGTTTAATTATGGTCGAGATAATTAATTATTTTGAAGAGGCCTATTTCTCAGACATGTAAGGGCACCTTCCAATCCTAAGAGATCATGTATACTAAAATGGAAAGTACGCCTCAGATCTTAAAAGATGATCAATTCATACAAGTAGCTTTTCAAACCCATTGTTTAGAGATAGAAGTGTGATAAGCTAGAGAGTGAAATGTGTGGTGTTTTCAAGAAATCCATCATACACTAATTTGCTCTCGACAATTCCAAGGTTCATATCTCACTTTATATTTTATTTGAACTTTACAAAGAGATGGTCATAAATATTTTCTGCTTTCTATTCCTTGTTATTTCAGTCCAAGAACTCTAATCATGTATTTTAGACTTCATAGAATTTTCGATTCACTTTACTTAGAAGTTAAATTTATCCGAATTCCTGAAGTTCAAATAGTGAGGATCTTGTATGGTGGGTAGTTAATCTTTAAATTTTCTAATTAACTCTTGTGGGAATGATATCTCGGACTTAAAATCCACTTTATTACTTAGCACCAGCACTTGCAATGATTTAGACCAAAACCAATTTAAATTGCAAATTATTACCTAAACAATAGAAAACATATTTTATATATATTCAGTCAAACAACTTACAGCCATGACATTGCATTAGTATATCAAGGTGAGATTAGGCCTACCTTTTGATGTGTGTTGATATTTGTAGGATGAATTGTGGAGAACTCATTGAAAATAAGCACACATACATTTACAGCCATGACATTGCATTAGTGGATCAAGATGTCACTAGTTTCATTGATGTTGGCCATGTCATGAATGAATTATTGGGAGAACTCACTAAACACCAGCACATCGTAAACCTACCGCAGACATCGTAGATTAGTGGATCAAGGCATACTAGGTCACCTTTGATGTGCTGATGCTCTCGTGGAATAAATGTTGTAACTTCGTTGTCGAGCAAAAGCGATCCTTTGGTTGAATATATACTCAGAAATCTGTGGTATATACAATATTTAAGAACTGAACAACAATGGCTACAGTTTTTACTAATATATTTGATTCAGCACTTATCGACAAATTATATTTGAGAAATGAATATTAAAAGCTCACAGATATATGTTTATCCCAAACATAGACTAGAACATAAAATGCGTTAGAGAAACTTTGAATGCTTGAGAACATAATTAATAAAATCCATATTTACTCAAACATAGAATAAAACCATATTAGCAGAAAACTTAATAATGTTTATAGGTTAGTGGGCTTAGTTCATCTTACTCAAAACATATCAGAACCTTTCAATATCAGTTCCTTTTAAAGGTCGGAACAATAATTCTTTTCGGTAAAGCTTTTATAGTTTCATATGGTAAGGTAATACTTTCCGTGTATTTCCCATTGATGAAACTCAGGCCTCTCATAGGTCACAACCAAGATAGGTGGCCTGGCAGTACTTGATGCACCTTGAAAGGTTCCTCCACTAGAGACTATTTGCCCAATTCTTTGTCTTGGAAACCACCGTAAACATAAATTCTCCAAACAAGCTCTCCTACTTCAAAGCTTTATTTTTATTATCTTGTTATAGGTCTGAGCTACTTTATTTTTATGAATCAACATATAATTTAAAGCTTGAATTCTTCTGACATCTTCCAATTCGAGTTCCATCATCATGGCCTCAACATACCAGAGGACGATGCAGAGCTTCTATAAACACACCTAAATTACTGGGAATTCAACCCTAATTATTGGAAGAATGGATTGTGGGAGGTAAAGACGATTAGGCCTATATGTGAAAATCCTTTTTGACTCCCATTCTGGGGCCTCGAAGGCAAAAACGTAGTCGACTTCACAAATCCCCACGCTGAGCCATATCGATTTGGAAGATTTATGGCTGTGATCTTCGAGGGATTTCTTTATGATTAGTGTTGTATTTCTTTTAGAAAGATTTGTCTAATATTTTATTCTATCCCTTTTTAAAAGATTTGCTCCAAATATTTTATTCTATCCCTTAGGAAGACTTATTTTATTTATTTTAGAAAGTTTTCTTTTGTGAGTTGTTTTGTAATTTAGAAAGTTTTTTCCTAGTTAAAGTAGAAGTTGCTTATTTGATTTAGGCGCATGAGACTATATATACCCCTAATTTGTTCCCAAGAGCAGCCTAAGTTTAATAATATTTCGCATTTTTATCTTCTCTGTTTACTCTGGTGATCTCAGACTAGTTCAGCTCCATACCCAGACTTTGGTGATAGCCCTTATCCATTTATCAACCAACCCATCCATAGTTGATTGTATGCAAACATCATTATCTATCTGTGTGATCTTCATAACTTATAAGTAACCACTCTCAGGCAAAACTCTTAATTTCCTCACCATCTCATTCTCTTTTAAACTTTTCCATAAACTAATTTTAAACTCACCCAAAATCTTCATATCTTGTTCCATACTACTAAAACATCTCAGCTTCACTACTTTCCCTTATATACCAAAATACACATTCCCTAACTTAGAAAATCTCAGCAAACTTAACCATAACTTGTTTCGCTCAGAAATTCTAAACCATAGTTTCACTTACCAAAACCCTAGATCATCCATCACTGGGCCCCAACTTTGGTATCGCAAAGCCATTTTTCGCTTCGGAAACCTTAAGGCACCACTACTTCTATCGGGAGTATCGTGATGTTGTCCATTTAGAGAAAATGACTTACCCCAGAACCTTTAGTCCTATAAACATAATGTCTCCGATAAAATCCATGCAACTCAGGATACTCTTCTTTGAACATTTTCTCTAAGATCCCTATCAACACTTTGTTGGATAATTTTGCTTGTCAATTAGCTTGGGCATAAAAAGGAGTTGATCCGATGAGTTGTATCCCATAATTCGTAGGAAAGTAATTCATCTCTTCCCTAGTAGACATTGTTCCTTGATCAATAGTGATAGACTGGGGAATCCTAAACACATCCTTCTATTCTACTTTCTTCAACGGTATTGCCTCCACCCACTTAGTGAAATAGTCAGTATAACTAAGATGAAGTTGTGCCCTTTTGATGATGCTAGATGAATCTTCCCAATTATATCCATGGCCCATCCTTTAAACGACCATGGCTTTACCATTGAATGTAATTCAACAGTAGGTATTCTCTATATGCTTCCATATTTCTAGCGGTGTTAACAACCTTTGGAGTCGATGATGCAGTCTTTCATTAACTTGCTTCATAACTTCCTTGTTGTCTAGGAAAGATACCAGCACAACCATCAAATCCTTGTATAGCCTCCTTCTAATAGAATAAAAACATGAGACTGGGTCATATGTGGGAACCCCTATGGATTCTAAACATTCTCCACTCTATTCTACACCCCAAAGAATGTTCATGTCATTATCAAGATGTTTAGTCATCCTCTGCTTCAAAAAATCGAGGAGTGACTTACTGATTTATGAGCGATGTGTAAATTCTTCACCCATTTTTACACTAGAGGCTATTTAAGCAAGTTCATTAGCCTCCTAGTTTGATTCCCTAGGCACATGTTCAAATTCCACATTATCAAAGGAATCTAATAACTAAATGGTAGCAATTAAGTAAGGTGCTAAGAGAAAATTGTTGCACTTATACTCCCCTTGTAATTGTTGAAGTACCAATTGAGAACTAAATGACCAAGTATCTCGCCCCTGGGTTCCAAATAGGATCCCTGCCAATCAACAAAGCTCTATCGATACAGATTGTTGTATCAAAAAATAAATTAAGACAATGTATTCTTTACCTGTATTTGAAATGACATTATTCTATGCACTAAATGAATTCTCCGTGGTCTCGAATCCATCAAATTTGGAGGGTCTAAGGTCTTTTCATCATAGATTCCTTAACTCCACACTATGCTCTATCTCCATCCAAGCAGCATGATTATTAGAAATCAGAATGCTTGTCCCTTGACTGGTTTCTCTCAAAAAATAAACCAAGGTGAATTCTGACAAAGTAAGGGACCATTTACCAATCCTCCCTATAATCAATGACTGTTTAAGCATTTACTTCATAAGGTCGATATGAGAAACCACATAGACTAGAGACTTGATCAAGTAATGTCCCAGTTTAGTACATGTAAAGTACAAGGCCAAACATAATTTTTCAATAGGAGTATATATTACTTCACAGATTTAAACAATATAAAGCCCAAGCCATAGCCTTGGGGGACTGTTTTGTGCAAAATATTTAACCACACTCATTTGTGGTTGACAAACACTCATGGATGGTCAAAATAGAAGACATCACACATGTGAGGTTTAGAGGTACTATTTAATCTCGCCAAAGGTCGCTGATGAATTCCTCCCACTTCCAAACTCTTCCATATCTTTTCTACCACACCAAGTCGTAGAATTCCTTGGTTTTAATTCCGCGGGATGTAGATAAATCTTCTTAAATAGATCATCAGACTTTTAACTTTTGGAGTTCTTCTGTTTTGTGAGCATTAGCTAAAGTAACATCTTGCTTGTTTTGATCCACTTTAATCCCTTGGTGATCTAGGAATCAAGAAAATTCCTAAAGATCAACTCTAAATGTACATTCAGTGGATTAAGTTTCAAACTAATGATGTCTCATCCTTTCAAAGCTTTTCCCAGATGGATCTACATGCTCATTGCTCTTTTAGACTTAACCAAGATATCATCAATTATATCATGTGGTGGCCTAGCATGTCAGCGGAAATGGCATTCCACACCCTTGCAAGTTATACCTACATTTTTTTAATTAAAAGGCATGACTACCATTCAAATGTCCCTATGGAGTCGTAGAGACTAAAAGGCTTAGGGTATCTTCTACTACTATTAAAATCTGATTGTAAAACTAAAGAAAGTCCATCCATGGACAAACAATTCATTATTAAGTGTGAGTCAACTAACATGTCTACACAGGCATCATTGCCACGCCCTAGGAGAAAACATTTAAATCTCTAAACCACATACTCCAAATTTTCCATTTTTCTCATCACAAAGAGCATGACAGTAACTATTTCCACTACACCTTATAGGCTTAATGAATTTTCCCTTCAAGAGTTTCTCAATTTCCATCGTGGTTGTCGAAATATAAATTCACCCATTGGAACACGGTTCCTACAAGGCTCCTATCCAATCCCTCGAATCTCATCATAATTCCAAGTGAAGCAATCTTTGACTCCTTAATGTTGATAAGGATATGTCCTTCTCGAGTTAGTGGGTAAGAGAGAACTGATATTACTAACCTCGTCTCTTCCACTACACACTCTTCCACAGATCATGCATCAGCTGTTGCCTCCATTTTAGAGTAGCTCGCCTCCAAATCTTCAATCTGAATTTCTTCCTACTCTTCATCTGATTCTTCTTCTTAAATCACTTCAACTCCATATATGTCTTGGAACTATTCTTCTGCAATTTTTTCAATCATTTGTTGAAATTTCATTTTGAATGCCACGGCTGCAGCGACCACATTCTCTTCATCAAAATACTTAGCCATCGATCTCCTCGATGATTGAACCCTTTATCAGCCTGAAAGGCACGATAGTAGTTGTCTTTAGAAGTTTAGCAACTTGGTCTTGAATTTCACCAGTATCTTTTAACTCCATGTATATTTCCTTTGGAGCACCGTTCTTCTTTTTGCCTTTGAATTTTATTAGACCAAAATCTTGGTCATAGCAACTAACCTCGATAGAATCTGAAGTTGCAATGAAAGTTTGTTTGTTTGTCCATACCACTGCTACTTCATCACCTTTCCAAAACAGTATAAATTGGTGAAGGAAGGATAGCACACACCAATTAGCATGAACGCCTTCCTAGCAAAGCCAGGAGTGAAAATAGAATGGAAGTTCATTAATCGCAAAGATGTCATTTCAGGAGCAAGAAAGTCTTAGAGATTACCCCAATAAAAGCTGATATAGGAAATTTTGTTCCAATTAGATCACCAATGCCTCTTTCTAATGCTCTCAACATCCTTAATGGCACTGTATATCGATCACGATATGATTATCTACCAATACCTGGACATTGGTTTACCATTAGCAGTTTCTCACATAAAGAGGTCTTATGCCTCATTTCCACAATAGGTTTTCCAATATCACATTTCTTTTCGAGCCTGCTTCCTTTAGAGGTATCTATATGTTACCTCCACTTATGTTTTCTTTCCTCTATCAAGAATACCTTTTCTCACTCACTGTAATTCTCAATTTCTTTTCGACTTGAAGAAATCTGCAAAAATTATATAAATGGTAGAATATTTTAAAGACATAGAAATAAATCATCCAAACACTTTAATCCATTTTTTTCAGCCATCTCTTCAAAAAGATTTCATAACTAGACTCATCATCTTCATAGCCTTCCTTCTAATTATTTTCTTTAAAGTAGGCTTCATTTCTTCTCATTTGTTTCGTTTTCCCTGTAAAATACTTCTTTGTGAAATTGCTTCTCTATGTTCGCCCCAACTTTCCTTTTTGAGTTCCGTGAGCTTTTTGAGAAACTTTCTTATGCTACGCCACATGCCACTTTTGTCCAAGTGGAACAAGATTTAAGGACACAAACCTTGGAGGTAAAGCCTCCCTTAAAGTGTTCTGCGCTCTTTCTTGGAAAATATAGTCTATCTTTTCGAGAAACATTCTTCCGCTGAGGATTTCCTTCTGATTTCTTGCCAATGGCATGGATACCTTCCCATTTTTTCCTTTTCTTTTTGGTTGTAGACATTTTTCCTTACTACCAATTCATCTTTTATGAACTAGATATTGCTTAGAATCCACCTTTCTTTATCCTGCATTAGGAGCAACCTTCATCCTTCTTGTATTGAATATTGCCTCAAATCAAGAGTGCATTTTTTTTTTTTTCTTTCTTTTTTTTTTTTTTCTTTTCTTCTTTTTTTTCTTTCTTAAGTCTTTAATTTCTTCGATTGCCACAGGGAAATGGATCTTCAATAATCACTATGACCTCCTTTTTCAAACTCAAAGATTCCTTGTTGATTCGTCTGATAACATTTCAAACTCCAACAAGAATTATACTCATGATCTTAGGAGCATGATACTACAATATACTTTTCCCTTGAGTTCCTCTTTTTAGGGGAGTTGGTGATCCTGGGGAAATGTGATGAATTTCTCCTTCATAAGGAAATCAACATTTCGCCACAGATCAAAAGTAGACACTTTGTATTGAGGTCCTGGTGACTCTCTTCCGTAGTTTCTGCTGATTTCTTCACCAAAAGAGGATAATAAGGACAACCTCAGACTTAGAGACGGTTACCGCACTCTTCATAATTCACCTCTTGGTAGTAAGTTCCCATGGAGGTCTTTCTCCATTGACTTTCTTCCATGAGTAACTCTTCATACTCTATTACCTTAGCAGTAAGCTCATAAAAGTCAATGAACTTCATACCTTGAAATTTCTTCCTCAACTCTATATCAAGTTCCTAGGAGATGGATTTTGCATCTATTCCTCATTCTTTGAAAAAGTAATAAACAGATCATGACCTCCGCATCCTGGTTACCCTGATACCCTCGCTATGCAAAATCTCAAGTTCACTTAAAGAATTGTAGAACTGCTTCCATTTCCAATTGAATCATAATAATAGAATTTTCGCAATGTTAGATACCATAAAGTGCCTCGTTAGTGAATTAGGAATAACTGAGTTTGAAATAGAGAAATTTTCATAGTCGGGTCAATCTCTACACTACACCGAATCTAGCCACATGCTCTAGGTGGACTCACTATCTTCTAGAGAATAAAGAGAATTTAGGAATTCTATACCCTCGCAAGGATTTTCTCCGTCATTACCCATGATATGGTCGCTGCAAATAATCTGCCTACTGGGCCAAGCTCAGAGGCTTTTACTCACCTTCCTTATTGCTTCATGTGTCTGGTAAGGAGGGGCTTCTAATAAAAGGGTCAGAATTTGCCATCTCATTAATAACCACTCCTAAGAGTGCTCGAATAGTGCCCCCGTGCCTGCCTAAAGGAAGTGGCTCATTAGTTTGTGATGCACCCATTGGTGTTAACAAACATCCTTCGAGGAGTTTCATTGTTATAATAGACAAACATTCCATTGAAATTTGTTGAAGTCCTGGCCTTCTATGGGGAGGAAGATATCTACCAACTTGTTTAGAAAGTTTGATTCTCGAAAATTCCTAAGGTGCTACCTCGAGCTCATTAGATAGTTGCCTCAGAAGTCAAGATGTGCCAACTTCTAGTCTCTATCATTCAACAATCTTTTGAGATCGCCTCGTGATGCCAAATTCCAACGATTAGATCGCTTCTCTCTCGCCACAAAGGCCTAGCGACTCCCGATTTTTTTCTCGCATGTTCATCAATCGATCTTATCATTTACTCCGTGTTATACCAAACATGGCTTTAGTTTTCTTAGCCATAAATTTGAGTTGTTAAGACTCGACCTCTGCTTGAGTGGCTATTCTTTCATCAAAACAGTGTCCAACCAATGGATGTCTGCAGTGATAATTGATCATTGTCCAAACCCGTGAGTAGGGACATGAGCATCATCATCATCTACATTAATTTCATGCTCGCCACTAAGCCTGGTTGTCTCGATGCATATTTCGAGAAAATCGCTATATTTCTTCTCAAATCTGTTTCAATTCATGGTCAACGAGTCCTTCTGATTTACTATGCAACATCAGATATCAGACTAAGAAATGATTTACTTCTCAATTGCACACTTTTAATAAGAATGTGAATCATCCGGCGACAGCCACAAAGATATCCCCACTCAAGGCTAAAAATATGTCGTGGGTGATTTTAATTTCCCCACATCAAAATACAAATACAAGAAGGTAAAGGCGCGCAGTGGTTGTCAAACTAAACACCATAAGATCAAACTTATAACTACATTAGGTTCCCTAGTTCCCTGACAAATTCTTTCGTAGTCAAAATAGAAACATCAATGGATACCAGAGAGAACAAATGCTAAAGAAAATGTTATTTACTCGAAGGAAATGAAATTACTAAAGCGTTGAAAATGCATGCACATGAATGAAACTTGGAAATATAATGCTGGAATTGCTGAAGTAAACATTGGATTTCACTATGAAAATAATATTGTGCTGGAAAATTGATAGAAACTTAAATAGAACTTGGAAATAAAATGCTGGAATTGATAAAGAAATGGATTTTTATCATAATAATTATATAAACATTTGCTAGAAATTAATAAAACATGGCTAAAACTAGTAAATAAAATGTTGAAACTGATAAAAGCTTATTGAAAATCTACGATTTGTTAGTTAGACGCGCTGAGTCGATTGATTCACGATCGGTTTATCATCTTAATGATTGTTTTATAAGTCTCTACTGTCGCCCAAGTCTCCATTTTCTCCACTCTATCCACTTTCTGAAGATACTGCCAATGTCCTCCATTAAGGAAGTTTGCTCCTTAAGAATTCATCCACGTCTCCATTAGGGAGGTTTGTTCCTCGAGAATTTCTCCACGCTCTCATTATGGAGGTCACCTCAGTTGTTCCACGTCCCACAGAATAACTACCCCACCTCTCCGCTAATTTATGATAAAGCCGCTGACTCAAAATTTTAAAATTTATAAATGTCCTCGGGATTCTTTTTGTAGAGCCTTTCCAATGGATTCAGCCCCTTTTATCTGGACTTTTATTCATGACCATGGGCTTAGGCCTAACTCAATACTATATCAGGCCAAACTTTAATTTAGGTGCAAACAAAATTATTAGAAATTTAAAAATTATTTTAAATAATAAGTATATATATAGAGAGAGAGAGATAGAGAGATGCTCTAGAGTAAATTTAGAGATAATTTTATGAAACAAACTTAATATTTAAAGTTAGAATTAATAAATGAATTTTAAGTTAGTAATTTAAGTATAATTTAGTTTAAATCAACTTTTTTATAGCAGTTTAAAATCAACTTAAGTCAATACATATCAAATATTAGATTTCATCAAACACCTAGAAAAAACTATAAATTGTTTCCAGAAATAGGTATTTTGAGATAATGTTCTCATTATCAAATAAGCTTATAGTTACTACAATGAATAGAAGTCCAAAAATAAAAATACAAGCTTATAGTTTTAGAATTTAAGGAAAAACCTGAAAAGCTTTATAGTTTTTTAGAATCTAAGGAAAAACATGATTTGTATTGGTTGAAATTTTGAAATGACATTTTTCAAGTTCTAAAAACGATTCTTAAAAATATTCTCATATAGATAGAAAATTTTCTAAGAGTTGATTTCGTAGTAGTTTTAGAAAGTATTTATTTGGTATTTCATAAAATTAAGGGAACTTTTTTTTAATGTTTTTTTAAAAGGGAAAAGTAGGTTTCAACACACTCATAGGAATATTATTGGACATAAATGATGAAGAGTTGCTTTTAGGGTGGTTAGTTCACTTTATGAAAAAATGTTTGCTCTTTGGTTAAAAAGTCAGAGCACAAATTGAAACCCAAAAATACCCCTCTTGTCTTCCATGCCATCAGTATGGTTTCTTCTTCTTTTTCTTTCTTTGGTTGTTTTCCCTGTTTGATCACATCCTCCCATCTTGTATTTTTTCTATGTTGATAAGGGTTCTTATTTACTCTTAATTTTATTTGATTTTTTCTGTTTTAAGAATTTTTTTTATTGTTCCTAAATTGTTCCACAATATCAATGATGAATATGTAATTTATAAGTTGCATTATCTATAGTGTTTGTTTTTCAAAAAATAGGGAAATTTTATCACATCATTGTAGAAAGATGAAGTTAGAAAACATTTAGGGTTATGGAAACTTCAAATTTGTCTCAAATCGTATTTACTACTATAACAGAAAAAACTACTATCGTAATATATGAAACCTACAAAAATAACAGAATACATATACAACCATACAACAAATTGTGAAAACCAGTACATATACGACCACTAGTAGTTGCAATTTAATTATTATGTGATAAATTTGTATAAGATATGAAATGCATTCAATACAAAACTCATTTACATAGAATAACACATAGTTTACCTAAACTACTACCATAACCTACTGAAACTACTACCATAATATACTGAATCTACTACCATAACTGCTACATAGTTGCAAATTCATTATTATCGGAGCATTTGTAGGTTTAATGTGTAACGCCCCAAAAATACCCTGGAATTTTTATAATAAAATTTATTATATATTCCGGGTATAATTGGAGCCAACAGGTATTTTAAGGTATTTAGACGAATATTGATTAAATGATTGTGAATGCGGAAATAAACCCAAGTGAAAAAGAGTGAAAATATGGAAATTAAAATAGAGGACCTAAGGGTCAATTGTAAATAAGTTTATATGTCTAAGTGAAAATAGGAGACTTAAATGAAAATAATAGAAATGGAGGGACCTAAATATAAAAAAATAAAGAAAAAGAAGAAAAAATCAAGGAAAGGGCGTGGCATGTAGGAAAGTGGGAGGGAAGTTTCCTCCTTTTTAAAATACGATTTAAGTGATCCATAAGAAAAGGAAAAGAGAAAAATGGAGGGTATTTTTTAGAGTGAGAGCTCTCACTTCTCTCTAGATTTCCCAGCGATCGGGCCATAGGTCCCGAGGCGAAGCAAGAGGGAAGAGATCCTTCCTGAGCCAAGGCTGCAAGTAGAGACCAGGAGAATCGGGAGTTTTCGTGACTCAAGAGGTGGGTCTTCCCTACTTTGGTCATTTTCTACCTAAGCTGCCACATTGTGATAGTGCGCATTAGCCCGGACCTTAGAGCTGAATTTTGGGTGAAATAAAGAGAGTCAGTTAGTGAGTCCTTCTGGTAAGTTGTAGGCATCAATGAACTTGATGTTAGGCTGAATCTCTCAATTTGGACCTCGTAGACTAAGTTATAGTCATTTCTTGAGGTCAGCCCATTCGATCTGGTCGGGTCAGTTCTGCCAATACGGGTCAACTAGCCGGACCCAGCCGGGAACTGAGTTTTGAGTAAGAAATAAAGGAATTCGGAAGTAAGTTCTTCTGGGAAAGTGTAGCCACGTCCGTAGGAGCTGATGTTAGGCTTTTAGATTTCTCGATTCAGTACGTAGACGAGTTATAGTCTTTTTGCTCTGAGCAGGTCAAATGGGTGAAGGTCGACCCATAGAATTCGTCAAATACGGTCAGCGAGACCTGCGATCACGAAGAGCTCAACTCGTCATGCGAGCTCAACTCGTCATGCGAGCTCGACTCGTCATGTAGAGCTTAAGCTCATCCTGAAACTCAGCTCATCACCTGTGAAACTGAGCTCGTCACTTCGGTCTTATTTCATTCGATCCGAATCAGCTCGTCAAGACTGGCTGCGCATGACCTCCAACTTCGGAAGGTCATAACTTCTTCGTCTGAACTCCGATTCTAGTGTTATTGGACTCTATGGAAAGCCCATTGAGTCAAGAATCCATCCATATGCCTGAGGAAGATATTAGATGTCAGACCGAGGTGTTAGACTGAGCTCGTCACTTCAGTGCAGCTCGTCAGTTCAAGTCAGCTCGTCAAAATTCAGCTGTACGACCTCCAGCCAGTCGCTAGCCGTCTGACTCCGGTCGAGTGTTCTTGGACTCTATGGAAAGCCCATTGAGTCAAGAATGCATCCATATGCCTGACAAAGATATTAGATGTCAGATCAAGGTGTTATACTGAGCTCGTCACTTCAGTGCAGCTCGTGGAGTCCGGAATCGACTCGTCAAGACTATTTGCGCGCGACCTCAACTTGAAGGTCATATCTCATTCGTTTGAACTCGATTTGGGTGTTCTTGAACTCTATAAAATCCCATTGAGTCAATTAGTATTCCTGAGGGTATATTAGATGTCGGACGAGGTGTTATATCGAGCTCGTCCGGTCGGGTCAGCTCGTCGGGTTCGAATCGGCTCGTGCAGGTTGACTACATACGACCTCAACCGGAAGGTCCTGCTCCTTGTTCGAACGTTTGGTGTTCTTGGACTCTATGGAAACCCATTAATTAAGGAATTCATCTATATATAGCTTGTCGAGATTTGGAAATCATATTAATCTTTGAAAATCAATCTAACCAAAACTACTAGATACCTTACAGAGAATATTGTTCTTTAATGGTTTTGGAATAGGGACTGACGAGGAGGAAAAGCCAAACTGAGATTAAGATTCCAGGGATTGGAATCAAAGTGCAAAGATTTTTGGGGTTTGTTCTACCGACTCCTATTCCTCGTTTCAAGTTTTTGCATGTTTGTTCTAAAATCATATTGAATTGATTTAGTGGTTGCAGAAAAGTGATTGTGAAATGTTTGCATATAAAATTGCATGATTATTGAAATAAACTGTTTATACAAGCGTACATATTGTACTATATTTTTGCTATAAAGGTTGGGCATATGTCGAATGTTAACCGTTTATTTCGCGTGGGATGGGTGGTGGTATACCAATAGGGTGAATAGCGATGCTAACGAACTATTGATGTCCTCAATCAGACCAGCGGGATCGTATCGGTTGTGTTCACTATTTGATTGTTTATAATAACTAGTCCAGCAGCCAGTCGGGACCGTACTATGTTATAAAACCATATGTCCTGACTCTTATTATGGAGGTAGATTACTGTATTTCGATATCACGTATATGTCGAAGACATAGGTTAAATTCGTTAAGAGCATAAGCGAGATTGATTGGCATAACTGAATTGGTTACTGGCCCGGATTGATTCGCATAAGCGGAGTGATCTGCTGGCCCAGATTGGTGCGAGAGGCGGGCAGATTTGAGCATAATTAGGATTGATTTGAGATTGCGAAATATTGATTATGAAAATGTATTTATGGGATGATCGATGAACTATAATTTGTGTATATATATAACAGTATATGTATTGTATTTATATTGATCGTAAAGATTGAAAGTTCTAGCCAGTTAGTAAATTGCATGAATTGATTTAAGGCTGGGCGAGAATGGATTTGTATAGAACCACTAAGCATGAAAATGCTTAGGCGTATTGTTTACGATGCGCGGGTACCAAGTGATAGATAGTGATCGACGGACCCAGATCGAGAGCGTCGAGTCATAAGAAGGAAATTTCGAATTATGTACATTATGCATTCATTTCATGTTTTCTTTTGGATATTGATATTATGTAAAATAATTTGAACTTTGGACATCTATTTTTAAATCATTTTGAAAAGGCTTGAATGCCTTCATTGTAAATGTATTTTGTTAAATATAAATGTTTATGGGCTTGCCCAAATTTTGAAATCGCTTCAGCAAAGATATGATTTTGAGTGATTGAGTGATTTTAGTGGCATCTCGGACTTCTGTCGGACCGCTAAGCAGATTCGGGTCGAGTAAGGCATGACTTTATTAATTATCAGACCAGGTTTAAATTTATTTCTACACATGATTTTGAAATTGTTTATAAATGATTTTGAAATTTTTTATAACATGCATTTCATTTGCATATAAAGGATGACATGACTACGAGACGCGAGATCTTCTTTGGTCTTAATAGGATAAGCATGGACGAGTTCGGCTTCCCTTAGGGTGAAGGGAGGATGACAGGACTCATGACAGTCCGCTAGTGTGGAAGGTGAAGTGAAACATCCCATGCCCCACTAATGAATGAACGGAACAAGTGGCTAGGAGTACTATGGGTATCCTCCATTGACTTCTTCGAGCATTACAAGCCCAGGGCAACCAGTATAAGTGCTCCAAGCGATCGGCCATTGAGAGAATGGCAAAGTACCCGTGTAGATTTTTATGGGAAAGAAGAGGATGAGCCTTCTGCCAGCGGAAAAATTGGCTCGAGAGAGCTAGGCGAATGCTTGTGCAAATGTACGGTGAAGAGAAGAGCTTGGAATGTGTGACCTCATTACCTCGAGGATCAGGGCTTATCGGTGGTGGGTTTAGTGACGGGACCGCACCATCGGAGAAGTTACATAGGAGTTCTTCTTGGATGAGTTCGAAGCACTATGTGAGTGTGTTATCTGAACAACATGGGGCAGGGTTTCATAATGCGAAGCAAGACAGGATAGGTGTGGCCAGAATATCAAAGGGAATTCACCATGGTTGAGCAAGTATGCTCGAGATGCTATTGAGTGAGGAAGAAAGTGCCGTAGATTTGAAGACGGCCTTAATGACCATGTTGGTATGTCATAACTTGTTTTTGCCATGAGGATTTCTCGAAATTGTGACATGTGCATTGAATGTGGAAAGAGTAAAGAAAGAGGAAGAGAGAAAAGATAAAAGACGGGAAAGAAAAATCCACAGTCGATCCAGTTCACAACAATAGCAAGGAAGAGTTCGGGGACCACGGGGTTCCAATCGGCCTATAGCACGAGGCTGGGTAGGAATACCATACCCGGCACCGTCAGGTTGCGAGTACACCGGGAGGTCCTTCTAGAGGACGGGGCCTCCCAAATGCTCCCATTGTGGGAGAAATCATAGAGGAGAATGTTGGAGACTTACAGGTGCTTGTTTGATTTGTGGATCCAAAGAGCATAGAGCAAGAGATTATTCTAGAGCTCGTTCATTTACAGCACCTCAGACCGGGGTACAAATTTAGTGATACAAAAGGCAACAAGAGTGTTGCATCACCGAGTGTACCGAGACAAGGGACACAAACGTTGGGTAGGCAAGATGGTCGTGCTCCAGCTAGAGCATATGCAATGAAAGTAGTGGAAGATACCCGGCTATTTCTAGATGTGATGGCCATTAATTTCAAATCTTTGATACTGTATACATGCATTGATTGACCCGGATCAACCACTCATATATTTGCACCGACATACCCAACTTGGGTAAATTAAGAGAGTGAGACCGAATATGACATCTTGGTGACGAACCCGCTCGGCCATAGTGTTATTGTGAACAGAGTGTATAGGGATTGTCCCATCAAAATACGAGAGTATGAATTGTTAGGAGATTTGATTGAGTTATCATTCAGGGAGTTTGATGTGATATTGGGGATGGACTGGTTGTCTCGACATCAAGCAATAGTCGATTGTAGAATGAAAAGAGTAACCTTAAGAACACCGAATGAAGATGAAGTAACTTTCATCGGTGAGGGTCAAATCACCTATCTAATATGATATGCATGATCCTTTGCTAGAACAATGAATGCGGAAGGATGTGAAGCCTACTTGGCTTATGTGATTGATACGGTAAAGGCAAGGCCTAGTGTATCCGATATCCCTACTGTTAGCGACTTTCCGGACGTGTTTCCGGAAGAGTTACCAGGATTGCCCCCACATAGGGAGATTGAGTTTGCTATTGACGTTGTACCAGGTGCCACACCGGCATCCATTACACCGTACATAATGGCTCCACTAGAGCTAAAAATTGAAATTGCAATTGCAAGAACTACTAGAAAAGGATTTGTCGACCAAGTGTATCTGTAGGAGCTCCGTGCTTTTGTTAAAAGAAAGATGGTACACTTCGACTATGTATTGATTATAGACAATTGAACAAGTTAACAGTAAAGAATAAATATCCGTTACCCAGAATTGATGATTTGTTTGACCAATTAAAAGGTGCAAGTATCTTTTCAAAGATTGACTTGCGATCTGGGTATCAGGTTGAAATTAAAGATGGAGTGTGCATAAGGCGGCGTTTAGGACGATATGGACATTATGAGTTCCTTGTAATGCCGTTTGGATTGTGCAAATGCTCCAAGCGGCTTTCATGGACCTAATGAATAAGTGTTTCCGACCATTATGTGGATCCAGTTTGTCGTAGTGTTCATAGGCGACATTCTTAATGTATTCAAAGATCCTGAAGTCGGGACACACACCTTAGAGTGATGTTAGAGACTTTGAGAAAAGACGACTGTATGCAAAGCGAGCAAGATGTGAGTTTTGGAAGAATGGGAATTAATCTTTCTAGGGCATATGAGTATCGAAAGAAGGAATCAGAGTAGATCCAAGAAAATAGAAATTGGTTGTTGAATGGAAGCCACCTAGGAAATGTTACGAGAAGTGCGTAGTTTCCTAGGACTAGCAGGATACTACAGAAAGGTCGTTAAGGGTTTTCTATGACTGCAGCACCGATGACGAGATTGCTCGAGAAAAATGTAAAGTATGAATGGAGCGAAAAATGTCAAAGAAGTTTTGATAAGTTGAAAGCATTCTTAGGAACAGGTTCTTACTCAACCGACCGGCGGTAGAGAATATGTGATTTTTAGTGATGCGTCGCTAAATGGACTTGGATGTGTCTTAATGCAAGAGGGTAAAGTGGTAGCCTATGCTTCAAGACAGTTGAAGCGCATGAAAGAACTACCACGCATGATTTGGAGTGCTTATAATTGTATTTGCATTGAAAATTTGGAGACATTATTTGTATGGAGAAGTGTTTCATCTACGCGATCATAAGAGCCTTAAATTATTTGCCCTCTGGCGAGGAAGCAACTTGAGGCAACGGAGATGGATGGAATTGATAAAAGATTATGACTGCGTGATTGATTATCACGGGAAGGCCAATGTAGTGGTGGACACGCTTTGGTAGAAGTCAATACGAACGCGCTTCGAGCGTTGAATGCCCATTGTCATTATATGACGATGGTACTGTAATTAGCAGAGTTGATAGCAAGACCGAGTTTGTTGAATCCGAGTGCTAGGGTACAAAGAAAGATGAGAAAATTGCTGCCACGATAAATCAGATTGGAAATGGTAAAGAAACTAAGTTCACATTGAACGAAAATGGAGTTTTTTATTATAAGGATCGGGTTTGTGTACCCGATTGTAATGAATTGAGGAAATCCATACTGAAAGAGGTACATAGTGGATCTTTTGCTATCCATCCTGGTAGCACGAAGATGTATCGAGATTTAAAAATGTCATTCTGGTGGTCCGGGATGAAAAGAGATGTGTCAGAATATGTAACCAAGTGTTTGGTGTGTCAAAGAGTAAAGGCAGAGCATCAAGTTCTTCGGGATTATTGCATTACATTAGAGATGCAGTGGAAATGGGGCCAGAATCACCATGGATTTTGTGGTTGGGTTACCATTGTGAGGAGCTTATGACTCGGTTGGGTCACCAGTAGACGATTAACCAAATCAGCTCACTTCACCGGTGAGAGCAGGCTATTCACTTAATGACTAGCGAGATGTATATCAAGGAAATAGTTCGGTTACATGGGATTCTATTATCCATTATTTCGGGCCAAGAGATCAGGGGTTTACTTGAATTTTGGGGAAAATTGCAAGAGGCTTTGGGCACTTGACTGAATTTCATACAGCGTTCCACCCACAAACGGATGGAAAATCTGAGAGAGTGATCCAGATTCTGGAAGATATGTTTAGGAGTTGTGTGATCGACCTTGAGGGTAGTTGGGATCGACACATTGCTTTAGTTGAATATGTGTACAACAACAGTTTCCAATAAAGTATTGGAATGGCGCCTTATGAGGCTTTATATGGGAGAAAATGTAGAACACCGTTGTGTTGGACGGAATTGAGCGAAAGGAAAGTAGTGGCCAGACTTGATCTGAGGAGGCGAAGAAAAAGTGAAAATGATTAGAAAGATTGGAAGGTGGCCACCGATAGACAAAATCATATGCCGACATGAAGAAAACATATTCGATGGTCGGCGAAAAGTGTTTTAATTATCTCCTTGGAAGAAGGTGATGAGATTTGGGGAAAAAGGGCAGAGTTGAGCCCTAGATTTGGTAGCCTATGAAGTGATTGGAAAAGTGGGTCCAGTGGCATATAGATTAGCATTACCTCCGGACTTGGAAAAGATCCATAATGTATTTCATGTGTCCATCCTACGGAGGTACCGATCAGACCCGTCACATGTAGTCTCTTCGGAGAAAATTGAGCTGAGGCCGGATTTGACGTATGAAGAAGAGCCAGTAGAGATTTTGGCTCGTGAAGTGAAAGAATTACGGAACAAGAAGATTCTGCTAGTCAAGAAATGCGTGGAGGAAACCATAAGACTGGAAGAAGCCACTTGGGAGAGGAGTGAGGAAGCGATGCGGCGACAATATCATGGCTTGTTTGAATAAGGTAATTCGAGACGAAAATTTTTAAGTGGGGAGAGTTGTAACGCCCCAAAATACCTAGAGTACATAATAAAATTTATTATATATATTCAGGAATTATCAGTGGGCCAACTTGGAGTATTTTAAGGAGTGTTAGATGAATATTGATTAAATGATTATTAGATAAAATAAACCCAAGTGAAAAGAGAAAATATGGAAATTGAAAAATGGGGACCTAAGGGTCAATTGTAAATAAGTTTATATGTCTAAGTGAAAATAGGAGACTTAAATGACAAATAATAGAGAAATGAAGGGACCTAAATATAAAAAAGAAATAAAGAAAAAAGAAGAAAAAATCAAGGAAAGGGCGTGTAGCATGTAGGAAAGTGGGAGGAAGTTTCCTCCTTTTTAAAATACAATTTAGAGTGATCAAGAAAAAAAAGGAAAAAAAGAAAAATGGAGGTATTTTAGAGTGAGAAGCTCTCACTTCTCTCTAGATTTCCCAACGATCGGGCCATAGGTCCCGGGTGAAACAGAGGAAAGTCCTTCTCGTGACAAGGAGCTGCAAGTAGAGACCGGAATCGGGGAGTTTCGACAACTCCAAGAGGTAGGTCTTCCCCTACTTTGGTCATTTTCTACCCTAAGCTGCCACATTGTAATAGTGCGCATTAGCCGGACCTTAGAGCTGAATTTTGGGTAAGAAATAAAGAGAATCGGATAGTGAGTCCTTCTGGTAAGTTGTAGGCACATCAATTAACTTGATGTTAGGCTTTTGAATCTCTCAAT
This sequence comes from Tetrastigma voinierianum, assembly GCA_016808115.1. Classification (NCBI taxonomy): domain Eukaryota; kingdom Viridiplantae; phylum Streptophyta; class Magnoliopsida; order Vitales; family Vitaceae; genus Tetrastigma; species Tetrastigma voinierianum. The sequence continues at coordinate 536,834 of JAEQBH010000138.1, read as the reverse complement.
TTGGACCTCTGTAGACTAAGTTATAGTCATTTTACTGAGGTCAGCCCAGCTCAATCTGGTCGGTCGATTAACTTGGTCGGGTCAACTAGCCGGACCTTAGAACGGGTTTTGAGTAAAAATAAAGGAATTCGATAAGTTCTTCTGGGAAAGTGTAGCCACGTCCGTGAACTTGATTTTAGGCTTTTGAATTTCTCAATTCGAACCCCTGTATACAAAGTTATGATCTTTTTGCTCTGAACAGTCAAATGGGTGAAGGGTCAGCCCATAGAGGTCATCAAATACAGGTCAGCAGACCTCGTCCTGAAGAGCTCAACTCGTCATGCAGAGCTCAACTCGTCATGCAGAACTCGACTCATCATGTAGAGGCCACACGCACATACCTGCCTGCCGCTCGTCCCAAAAACTCAGCTCGTCTGTGAAACTGGCTCGTCGCCCGGTCACGGCTTCGTCAGGTCGGGTGTTTCGTCGAGGCGGCCCGAGCATGACCTCCAACGGAAGGTCATAGCTAACCGTGCGAACTCCGATTCTATGTTATTGGACTCTATGGAAATATGGTGAGTCAGAATCCATCCATATGACTGAGGAAGATATTAGATGTCAGACCGGTGTTAGACTGAGCTCGTCACTTCCAGTGCAACTCGTCGAGTTCCGTCAGCTCGTCAAGGCTATTGCGTATGACCTCCAACTTGGAGGTCATAACTTCTTACGTCGAACTCCGATTGAGTGTTCTTGAGCTCTATGGAAAGCCGGTAGGTCAAGAATCCATCCATATTCCTGACGAGATATTAGATGTCAGACCGAGGTGTTATATTGGGCTCGTCACTTCCGAGTGCAGCTCGTCGATCCGGTCGACTCGTCAAGGTGACTGCGCGACCTCCAACTTGAAGGTCATATCTCCTTACGTTTGAACTCCGATTTGGGTGTTCTTAGACTCTATAAATCCCATTGAGTCAGAATACATTAATATTCTGAGGGTATATTAGATGTCAGACCGAGATTATATCCGAGCTCGTCCAGGTCAGGTCGACTCGTCGAGTTTAGAATCGGCTCGTGCGGGTTGACTACGCCGCGACCTCGACTTGAAGGTCCTTAACTCCTTCGTCGAACCCGTTTTTGGGTGTTCTTGGACTCTATGGAAAGCCATTGAGTAAAGCATTCATCTATATAGATTGTCGAATTTGGAAATCGTAATCTCTGAAAATCAATCTAACCAAAACTACTAGTACGTACGAATAATATTGTTCTTTAATGGTTTTGGAATAGGGACTGACGAGGAGGAAAAGCCAAACTGAGATTGAGATTCCAGGGATTGGAATCAAAGTGCAAAGATTTTTGGGGTTTGTTCTACCGACTCCTATTCCTCGTTTCAAGTTTTGCATGTTTGTTCTAAAAGCATATTGAATTGATTTAATTGATTTGAGAAAAGTGATTGTGAAATGTTTGCATATAAAAATTGCATGATTATTGAAAATAAGCTGTTTTATACAAGCGTACATATTGTACTATTTTGCTATAAAGGATTTGAGCATATAATAGAATGTTAACCATTTATTTCGCATTAGAATAGATTGAGTATACCAATAGGGTCAAATAGCGATCTTTGCGAACTGTTGATGTGTCACTCGTCAGTGACCAGTAGGTAGCATCGGTAGTGTTCACCTATTTGATTGTTTATAACTAGTCGACCAGCGGGACCGTGCGTGTTACATAAAACCATGTGATATTGGCCTGCAGCCCAGCGGGACCGTGCCGGTGACTCTGATATCCTGTATATCGAAGACATAGGTTAAATTCATTAAGGCGTAGCAATTGATTGGCATAGCGAATTGGTTACTGGCCCAGATTGATTCGCATAGCGAGATTGATCTGCACAAGCGGGTGAATTACGAAGCTGAACTGAATTTATGAGCATAATTGAATTGATTTGAGATTGCGAAATATTGATTATGAAAATGTATTTATGGGATGATCAATGAACTATAATTTATTGTATATATATAACAAAGTATATGTATTGTATTTATATTGATCATCCAAAAGATTGAAAGTTCTGAATTATTAAATTGCATGAATTGATTTGAAATTGGAGCGAGAATGTAGTTTGTATAGAACCACTAAGCATGAAAATGCTTAGCGTATTGTTTACCAATGCGCGGTAAGTGATGAATGGTGATCGAGCGGACCCAAGATCGAGGGCGTCGGAGTCATAAGGAAGGAAATTTCGGGTATGCTCCGACATGTGCAATCATTTCATGTTTTCTTTTGGATATTGATATTATGTAAAACAATTTTGAACTCACAGACATCTATTTTTGTAAATCATTTTGAAAAGGCAGATACCTTCATTGTAAATGTATTTTGTTAAATATAAATGTTTATGGGCTTGCCCAAATTTTGAAATCGCTTCCGCAAAGATATGATTTTGAGTGATTGAGTGATTTTAGTGGCATCCCGGACTCGGTTCAGATCCGCCCAAACGGGTCGGGTCGGGTAAGGGGCGCCACATAATGCATTTGTAGTTGCTTATTCTCGGAGCTATAATGTATGACTAACCATAATTACTTTTCATTTTAGGAAAGAAGATATCAACCTATTATGTTGTCTTTATTGGTTGAAAAAATGGAGTTTGTGATTCTTGGTTTGAATGTCAATGAAGGGTGCTTTTCTATAAAGGTGAATTATACAAAGCTTATAGGACTCGTGATGAAGCAATACGAGCTTGGGTGATTTACTCATTGAGATAGAAAAAAAACATAAGTAGCTACAATGTTCTCTTCATTGAGTACCAAATATGAACATGAAGACAACTAGTACATGCAAGATATTGCAAGTGCATTTCTGATATGTTTTGTTATTGGATCTCTAATAGCATTATTATACCTAATTGTAATTAGAAAATTATTGTAATATATTTGCAAACATCATTATTTATTGTATGGTAGGTGTTTTATATTTCAATGACAAACAATGAAGTATTATATATGTAATAGTTAAACTAGCGGCCATTTTTTAAATGATGCATTAAATGGGGGATTTTCGATGAAACGGAAGCACACCTCGTATAAAACCTTTGTCCATACAGACTTTCGAACGCACTATAAATTGACTAGATGCACAAGTCTTAGTTTAGCTAAACTACTACCATAACACACTGTAACTACTAAAATAATATACTAAAACTACTAACATAATATACTGAATCTAGTAACATAACTGCTTCATCAACTACCATAATGAAAAACTTCTAAACCAACTACAAATGAGACCACTTAGTAGGTTTAATGCATTTTTAGGTGCTTAATCCATGTTAAGATAGTATAGGATTCAATAGATATACAATTTGAAGCACATAATACATAGTTTAGTTAAACTACTACCATAATATATTGCAACTACTACCATAATTGCTCCATATATTATTAACCTAAAAACTCCTAAAACAACTACAATTAAGGTCACTAAGTAGTTTTAATCCATTTTTAGTTTATTTTCCATAGTGTATTATGGCAAGATATTAACAATATGCTTTTCAATTGGAACCAACTGCATGTTAAAAATGAAACCATGCCAGAATAGAGTAATTGTTAAGACCTTTTGTTATATAGACCAAACTGTTCAAACAAAGTTATGACTAGTTGACCAGTTAACAAACAAGATCAAATATGTACAAATTTATGGGACTAATACCATGAGCTATTATCTAATCCCCGACAACAACGCCAAAAACTTATTAAGACCTTTTGATATATAGACCAAATTGTTCAAACAAAGTTATTGTGAAGCCCCAAATCCCGGGGGTCATTTTTTTTTTTTTTTTTGGCTAATGGACAACTTTGTCGCGACAAGGTCCCTTGTGGTAGCCTCCAGGTTTGTCGTGCGTGCACCCAGGCCTGTAGAGCGTGCAAACCCGCCTGTCATGTGCGCCTGTCGAGCGAGCACTCTAGACGCCTGTTGCACGAGCACGCTACGCTCCCTATCGCGCGAGCACGCTATGCGCCCTTTGCACCACCCTGTCGTGACACAATTGCTATGTCATGACACAAGACTTCCCGGCCTTGACCACACCCTGTCGCAACAAAGTCCGCAGTAGCGACACAGGGCTAGAAGGGCTCTGTCACGACAAAGAAAACCTCTGTCACGACCCAAGCCGCCTAACATGCCTAGAAACCCTGTCGCGACACAGAAAGACCGTGTCGTGACATAGAGCTAGGAAGCTCTGTCGTGCGCGCACCCCAGCCGCGCCTGCCCCAGTCGCGTGCGCCCTAGTCGCGCGCACCTAGGATCTCTGTAGCGACGAGCACAGGCACAGCCGTGGCACGACTTTGTCATGACTAGGACTCTCTGTCACGACAGAGAACCAAAAATGGGTAGTAGCCAATTCTTTCTTATTCTCTGCACTTTAAACTCTTTTCCATACATTTCATCCAACACTACTTCCTCTATATAATTTGCACAAGCAGTATAAAGTCCGGAAACATATTAACACTACATTGCATCAGTCTGAAACTAAGTTTTTTTTATTACAAAACTTATTATTTACATATCCAGAACTAGATATTCAATCCAGAATATTACAACATGTATGAATAGGCCACCGTCTGGCCTTTTTCATAATTAATCTCTTGGACTTGGTTTGACTCCCTGTGTACCTCTAGTACCTGAAAAATATTTCCCTATGACGGGGTGAGCAACACCTAGTAGAAAAATTCTCCTACAAGTGCTACTCCCCACCTAAAATGCACATGCGTAGCATACATGCATCAATCATTCCATATAATCTGCGGAGTCCTATATGGAATACATATCATGCATGGTCTGACTCCTCATGCCCATAACCCGAGTCCCAATCGACTCCCTGACACATGCAACTCCAAGTGTGAAAAACCAGTCATTAGCGTTTCACCCAATGACTTGACTCATCAGACCGACCTCCAATATTCATTTGAATTTTTCAAAATCCTGTGTGTTTATTTGTGGGCTGCTTATTTTTGGGTACTCATCGCAGGATCGTCTCACGCCTTCCCAACATTTTTACGGTCTTTCACCGTCGGTGATCATGTCTAACCGCGAATGGATTTAGGTCTTTCACCCTAGGAGGGATCTGCCCCATCTTGCTACGCCCAAACACACGTGATTTATTATTATTATTGTTTTACCCAACCATGAGTCTCGATTTTGGACGTTGTCCCATTTTCGAGCTCACCAACCATTCACCAAGAATGGTGAATAACCCTTACTATGCACCCACACCCGACTCGACGCAATGTTACCATGCATAAGGAATGCAAGTATGCCACATTATGTTACATGCATCATTTCCAATTTATGACAAATAATTTTTTTCATTCATCACATATCTTTTGTCAATGTGTCAAGAGCATGTATCAATATTATTCTTTTCACACACCGCATGTTATTCAACTACCAAGCAATAACACACAAAAGATCCTTGATTTGGGACCTCAATTCAACAAGGCAACATCTGGCCTCAAAACTCCAAACACACATAAAAAAAGTTTAAAAAATTATTTTTATTTTATTATTATTATTATTATTTTTGGAACATTGTGTCTTTGTCATGACCCTCATATCGCATCCAAGGCGAAGTCGCGCACTAGGCTCCCCTGTCGCACGGCCGAGCATGTCACGCGCTCGGCCAGTCCCCCCTCTCCTTGGCCTGGTCGAGACCCGCTCGTCCAAGGACCCGAAAATCGATTTTCTGCACAGTTCTGGACTGTCCATTTGGTCCCAATCATTTCCACCTTCGATCCCAAAATTTTGGGACTGAACATCAAGGTCACTCACGGCCCCGATGAAAACCATGCCATTAGATGGCTTTTAGGCTAAAAATAAACCGAGTAGGAAAAGCCCCTTACCTCTCAAAGCTTGGGGAAAATATCGGACTTTGGTCTCTATGCGAAGCCCTCGCGTGGATGAACTTTGCCTCTCGCTCTGACGAAAGCCGACGGTCTGATTGTCGCCAAATCTAGAGAGAAGGTGGAGCTTCTCTCTTCTCCTCCTTCTCTCTCTTTTCTTTTCTTTCTCTTATTCCCTCCAATTTTCCTCTCCTCACCAAAATGATCCAATTTGCTTAAGTGGGAATCTTATCTTGTCACTTGTCACTCTCTCATTGGTTCTCTTTGATTTCACCTTATCCTCTTATCCAAACCTTTGGATTTACATCCTCTTAAGTGGTGACACATGTCCCACATGGGTCCCACTTAGAATTTTGTTTGACTTATCTCTCCATTTGATACATGGCTCAATGTGGTAAATCACAGACCCCAATCTTGAAGTGTGTCCCTTTGCTAAAGCTGGTCTTATCGAAAAACATGAAATTCCGATTGTCTCGAATTCGTGAATTGAGAATTGTGGGGGTAACTAGATTTATAAGGCGATTTCAACGGTGAAGTCTATTTCGTCGCCCAAGATCTAGAAAAATTCTAGATTTTAAACTGAAAATATTGTCTAATTAATTTTCAAAAAAATTGAATTTTTCTCGGGTTTTACATTCTTCTCCCCTTAAAAGAATTTTGTCCCGAAATTCCACATACATTCACATCGAATCACATGCATATGTTGTACACAACCTCATGCATATAAACTAGTCATTTAATTACCAAATGACTAAACCACATACCTTTATCCCTAAACAAGAAGGGATAGGTGGCTCGCATCGTGTCCTCGCGTTCCCATGTTGCCTCTTTCACTCCTCGGTGTTGCCACAATACTTTCACTAGTCGCACGATCTTATATCGCAAAACCTGATCTTGGCTATCCATGATACGAACTGGTCCCTCCTTGAAGGTCCCATTTGTATCAACAACAATCTTTCCCCAATCCACTACATGGGTTAGATGCAGGTATGCTTAGAACATGGAGATGTGGAACACCTCAGTGAACGATAAACTCTGACAGTAGAGCGGCCGTCGTGGTGCGCCCACCCTCTCGAGTATCTCGTAGGGCCCGATATATCTCGAAAGCTTCCCACACTTGCCAAACCTAACCCTCCTCTCTTGAATCACTTCAAGAAGACGTGATCATAACCTCGAACTTTAGAGTCGACACCTTTTAATCGGCGTAGCTCTTTATCGACTTTGAGCCTTAAGGAGATGCTTCTGTATCAAACCCACCTTCTCCAAGGTGTCTCTAACGAGATCCGGACCAGTGATGGAGCTCTCTCCCACCTCTGTCTAACAAATCGGTGAACGGCATGACCTCCCATACAAAGCCTCATAGGGTGCCATCGTATCTTCGCGATAAGCATTGTTGTGTGAATTCCGCTTTCAGGTAAGTGCTCCTCGGCTACCCTTATGATCCTAGGACCTTCTTTCGTATGTCCTCTAAAACATATAGTCCTCTAACTAACTATACATGCGGCTGGATGAAAGGGTGCTCATCATCAACCGTGTCCCATGGCCTTCTGGAAGCTCTTCCAAAAGTGTGCCATAAACCTAGGATCTCTATTCGATACTATGGACACCGACACTCCATGTAGTCAGACAATCTCTTGAATATACAACCGGCAGAATTCCTCCAGTGTGAAGGTCATCCGTACAGCTAGAAAATGTGTTGACTTAGTGAGCCGGTCCACTATCACCCATACTGCATCATGCCTCCGCAGTGTCCGTGGAAAGCGAGTCACAAAATCCATCGTGATATGCTCCCCTTTGTGCCGCCCGGGATCTGTAGCCCAGCGAGCTGGGCAGCCCTCACCGCGTGGCTTTGTGTGACCGGGACTCACAATCAGAACCAGAAAGGGGGCAGTAGCCAATTCTTTCTTATTCTCACACTTTAGCTCTTCATACATTTCATCCAACACTACTACCTCTATATAATTTGCATAGGCAGTATAAAGTCCGGAAACATATTAACACTACACCGCATCAGTTTGAAACTAATTTTTTTTTATTACAAAACTTATTATTTACATATCCAGAACTAGATATTCAATCCAGAATATTACAACATGTATGAATAGGCCACTCTTCGGCCTTTTTCATAATTAATCTCTTTGACTTGGTTTGACTCCCTGTGTACCTCCAGTACCTGAAAAATATTTCTCCGTGATGGGGTGAGCAACGCCCAGTAGAAAAATTCTCCTGCAAGTGCTACTCCCCACCTAAAATGCACATGCAATGACATACATAAATCAATCACATTCCATGTAGAAAATGCAGTCACTATGAATATTACATATCTATTACACATGAGATGTGACTCCTCATGCCCATAACCCGAGTCCCGACCAACTCCCTCACACATGCAAGTCCAAGTGTGAAAAACTAGTCATTAGCATTTCACCCAATGACTTGACTCATTAGACCGACCTCCAATATTCATTTGAATTTGTCAAATCCCATGTGTTTATTTGGGTTCTCACTGCAGGATCGTCGCACGCCTTCCCAACATTTTTGCGGTCTTTCACCGCCGGTGATCATGTCTAACCATGAATGGATTTAGATCTTTCACCCTAGGAGGGATCTACCCCATCTTGCTATGCCCAAACACACGTGATTTATTATTATTATTGTTTTACCAAACCATGAGTATCGATTTTGGACGTCGTCCCATTTCTAAGCTCACCACCCATTCACTAAGAAAGGTGAATAACCCTTACTATGCACCCACACCCGACTCGATGCGATGTTACCGTGCATAAGGAATGCAAGTATGCCACAATATGTTACATGCATCATTTCCAATTTATGGCAAATAATTTTTTTTATTCATCACATATCTTAAATCAATATGTCAAGAGCATGTATCAATATTATTCTTTTCACACAGCTCATGTTATTCAACTACCAAGCATTAACACATAAAAGATCCCTGATTTGGGACTTCAATTCAACGAGGCAACATCTGGCCTCAACATTCCAAACACACATAAAAAAAAAAATTACTATTTTTTTTTTTTTTTTGGAACATTGTGTCTCTGTCGTGAAAGGGAATTCATGTCGCGCCCAAGGCGCAGTCACGCGCGCACAGCGCCTTGTAGCATCGTGCAGCCAGGCCGTGTCGTATGCTCAGTCGTGCATGAAACCGAGCGTGTTGTGCGCTCAATCGTGCGCGCGGTCGAGCGTATCGCGGGCTCCACCGTGCACGCGACTAGGCATGTTGTGCGCTCGGCCAACCAGCCAGTCCCCCTTGGCCTAGTCATGACCCTACGAGTCAGGTTGCGACCCACCAGTTCACGGACTCGAAAATCGATTTTCTACACAGTTACGGACTGTCCATTCGGTCCTGAACATTTCCACCATCGATCCTAAAATTTTAGGACTGGACATCAAGGCCACTCACGGCCCCGATGAAAACCATGTCATTAGATGGATTTTAGGCTAAAAATAAACCGAGTAGGAAAAGCCCCCTACCTCTTGGAGCTTGGCGAAAATCCCAGACTTTGGTCTCTATGCGAAGTCCTTGTCATGTGGACGAACTTTGCCTCTCGCTCCGACGAAAGCCGGCGGTCCGATCGTCACCAAATCTAGAGCGAATGTGGAGCTTCTCTCTCCTCCTTCTTCTTCTCTCTCTTTTCTTTTCTTTCTCTTATTCCCTCCAATTTTCCTCTCCCCACTGAAATGATCCAATTTGCTCAAGTGGAAATCTTATCTTGCCACTTGTCACTCTCTCATTGGTTCTCTTTGATTTCACCTTATCCCCTTATAATAACCTTTGGATTTCCATCATCTTAAGTAGTGACACATGTCGCACATGGGTCCCACTTAGACTTTTATTTGACTTATCTCTCCATTTCACATATGGCTCAATGTGAGCCATCCAACCAAGTGCCATGTGTCATTTGCTACCCTTGGTGCCTCAAAAAACATGAAATTCTGACTATCTCGGAATTCGATGAAATTCGATGGGGTAACTAGATTTTGCGAGATGATTCCAATGGTGAAGTCCATTTCGTCACCCCATATCTAGAAAAAATCCATATTTTCAACTGAAATTACCGTCTTACCATTTTTCTCGGGTTTTACAGTTATGACCTGTTGACCAATTGACAAACAAGATCAGATATGTACAAATTTATGGGAGGTATGCATAATTTATTATCTAATCTGTGACAGCCTTGGCTTATTAACCAAGTTGTGATGAAAATATGCGTTTGTCCTTTTGTAAATTGGATTCATTAAAAATTCTAATTGGTCTTAATCACTACAAGTGCACAAATTGTACAAGTAATAAAAGTGGATTAAAGATGAATTATAAAACCAACTACCCCAACTTCGAGATCCTTACTATTTGAACTCCTATATTAAAATGATTGGGAAAAAAAAATGAAATAATACTAAAGTAATTTCACTAGTGTACATTAGATATTAATAAGAATGGAGTTGAGAGTTCACTGAGTTATGAGACAACCCTAGGACATAAACCAATGAATAATTGTCATTTTCTGCACCATTTTGAATCTTAACTAAGCCATTAGTTAGAAAGCTGAATCTGTCAAAGATGCATTATAGTATAGTTTGGATTTCTCCTTCAATAATAAGCTACTTGTAAGATATAATCCTCTTTCTAAGATTTGAGTATTTTTCTTTTTCAATACTTCACACCCAGATCTTAGGACTGAAGAATTCTTGCCCCCATAGATAGGATATTGCAAGCCTTCTCCAATTTAGATGGTACCTCATCCTTCAATACTGATGAAATTCTCCATCTCCTTGATTAGATCTTTGCTAACACGGGATCAGGATCCTTTCATCATAGAGAAGAGAAACCTCTGAGTGATTAAACTGATACTTTAGCAAACTATCCTTAACCATGAGTAAGTTAATGATTCATCTGAGTAACCTTTCAGAGTTCATTAGTTCCAAAGTATTAGTCTACCATACCCACAAAGAACTGCTATATATCCTCATGATTCTCCATCTCTGTGTCACGCAGGAGATTCTCACTAGAAATCGAGCAAGATCTGATACAGGAATTTTGATACTAGTACTAGGAACAATTAAGTTAAAAAATAATACCAATCAAATAAATTCAAGAATTCTAAGTAAGGCGTTCTTCCACATTATGCAGAAAAAATGACTATAATCATCGACCCATTTCGGAGAGCGTCGACCTTTCAAAACTAGTTCACCCCGTCTGGTGACTAAGCGATCAGGGAAAATTCAGAGGTAGCAAGCGAACTAAAACAAATGAATCCTTAAATTTTCCAAACTCCATTTATTCAGCAGGTAATGAAAGAAAATTTAACAAGGAATTCCGGCTATTTGCACTACAATTCATTTCTCAACTCCGGAAAATCAGAAAACTAACTAAAAACTATGCTCAAACTAAATCTACTAAAATGGAAATAAAAGAAAAATAAAAGAAAAATAAAATATACAAGAGTCTTCAACTACCTAGGAGTCTTGGAATTGCGGAAGCTACACACAGTGCCCTAGATGAGTCTATTTATAAACTTTCCAATGTTGGGCTGCACTTCAAGACAGTGTTGTGGATCCCAGGTACTCTGCTTTAAGAATTGGTCGCTCTATCCGCGATATACTAGAAAGTTAATACATGACAAAGTCTTCAGTCTTTGTCGCTGACTTATGTTGCAGCCTGTAGTTTTATGTTGCGACCTGATCTCTAGGCTTTTTCTTGGATTCTGTTGCGACAAACTTTTGTCAACTCATTGCAACAATCATTTTTTCTCTTTGGCACAATACATTTTGTCCTGACATACTTTTTTTGCTGGTCCTTGTCACTTGCTGAGCTGTTTGTTGCGACATAGAAATCTTTGTTGTGATAAACTTGACTTGGCTAATTCAATTCTCATGCAATTTATGTCACGACCGAATTTTCTTCTGTCGCTACAGAATTCTATCATTCTTTAGCTTTTATTGTCGCAACAGAAAATTTCTTTGTCGCGACAGAGATTCTGCCTTCAATTCTTTACTATGTCGCAACATGAATTTTTTTGTCTCCATTCCTCTTGTGTTGCTTTTCAATTTCTTGTCGCGATAGAGAATTCACCTCTCTCATTTTTTGTTTGTCGTGACAAAAATAATCTTTGTCACAACAGAGATTTTGTTGCTTTTTGTTGTGAATTTTGAATGTAATGTCGCGACATGATTTTCTTTGTTGTGATAGAAATTCTTCCTTAAGCTGGCTCCATGTTGAAAACTTTGTCGCAACATAAAAACACTTGTCTCAACTGACTTGTGTTGTATTCTTGCCATTTTCTGTCATGACCGAGCTGTCTTTTGTCGCGACAGAGTTCATCGGTTAATCTTCAGCCTTTTATGTTGCGACAGAGTAAGGATTTTCGCGATAAAGTTCCTTTGCCATTTGCCTTAATCATTGTCGCAATAGAGTTAAGGGTGTCTTGACAGTCTTCTTTTCATTCTTCTTCAGCAATGTCACGATAGAGAACTCTTTGTCACAACAGGGATTCTATTTTTGCCTTGAGTTCAGCCTAGACTTTGTTGTGACATATAGCTGCTGGCTGCGACATAGTTCTTTTGGTCTACTTGAAATTCTGTCGTGACAAACAAAAACTATGTCTCGACAGAGACTGCTGTAATTGCCACTTTCTTCTTCTTTCCTACTGGAATTATCTTTTTTTTCAATTAAAACCTACAAAACACAAAGTTGGTGAATATTCCATAATTTTGCATAAAAATAGATAAGAAACTGCTAAAAAGATGCCAGAAAAATGGATTAAAAATAGATGAGTTTAAGACTCATCAGTAATGAACTTAAATGAACATTGCTTTCAAAACAAATTTACATCAAGTCTTCTACAATCACATTTCCATTAAAAATTACATAAACTTAGTTGCGACTAAGGCAACAAAGCATACAATTACACAAAAGAGAGCAATGCATTTCGATTTGAATGAGTCCTTCAATTCCTTCAATTCCTTCAACTCCTTCAATTCATTGACTTCATTAGTTTCTTCACAGTCTCTAGCCTTCAATGACTTCATAGGTTGCTAAACTTCTTGTTGGAATCCAGCGATAAGAAAACGTAGTGGAAATAAAAAAATTTAACGCTAAACTGTAGCAAGATCCAAGCGGTTTGATGAAACTAAATAATGAAACACGGAAATCCAGATCTTACCTCTTGTAGATCAGATCAGCACTAGAGCTAGTCTTGGTTGCTTGATCCCACTGCAGAGCACAAACGGAACTCATACGGAAGGGATCTAGCAGCAACGAGCCAAGACGATGCAGTGTGCAAACGCCCTCTAAAGGTATCCACACAAACAACTAATGGATGAGATGGATGAGATGGATGTGCTTTGTCCCACAAAACCAAAGACACCTTAGTGTCTTCCAAAACTCTAAAAAGAATTCTCTCTCAAAAAAACCCACTTCAAAAGAACCACATCCTTTTAGAATGATAAACCCCATATTTATATATCAAGCCTCCCGAACCCTTTTATTAAAACTAATTTAAACCAAATTCCATTTAACTATTAATGGGCTTGGAAGCTGGGCTTGGGCTTGGGCTAATCTGGGCTAAGAGAGCCTTTACAACATCCCAGTATAAGCTCATTCTTATGTGACCCTATATGGCAGCGGGCCCCAAATCATATTCTAAGCCCACAAGTTATAATTGGTCTAGCAAGACATTATAACTACGAATCAAGTGAATTAGATGACTGAAAAACCTTACCATAGTATGATATTAGTCCTTTGTCGCACGATGTCTCGATTAAGCACAAAAGCATGGATGAAGTCTGTCTTTGTTCAAACAATCGTTTCTTGATTCTCAAGTAGACTGACTAAACAAATGCTATTGATAACTCCTATCAATCTCATTCGAGCACAGCCATGCATTTCTCAGTCTTACTTATCAAGAGGCTAATGGACATCTCACTCAATTAAGAGCTTAAATTCTTCACATCACTCACATTCTTCCACATGATTTGATCGCATGCCCAACCATGTACCGCGATACTTCATCTCAAAGACGCCATCGAAGCTACGCCAGACATCAGTTCTCGCGGAATCCATGGTGAATTCAGGTCGAAGGACTCAACACCACTACCGCAATGAGAATTACTGATGACATAATCCATGTAGTATTTTTCATAGCAGGTCAGTCCAATAACATGAACTTAACATGTATTTATGTTCTGAGTAACATCTTATGTTCATGACCAGCAAAACGTTGTCTTTTCTTAGAAAACATAATAGTCTTACTTCATTATTATTCCCACAATAATGATCAACTATGGACTATTTAGAATAGTGTTCTTATGCCTTAAGGTTTTACTATCAAGTCACATACTTGATGACATAAAGTTTGAGCTAACTATTCAAGGATATGATTTTATCGAAGTTAAACCACAATTCTAAATAACAGATAAAATGATAATGCCTCATGTATATAAACATATAATGACAATGTATATGCCATCAGGCTGCAGCATATCTAATAATCAACCATCACTCTAGTTCAATTAGGCATAAATCGAATGCCTATCGACTAGTATGATCATCATTTCGACTGCAAAGAGGTTTAGCCAAAGGATCAACAACATTGTCATTAGTATGAACTCTAAGTATATTCACATCTTCTCTCAATGATCTCACGAATGAGGTGGAAACGCCGAGTATGTGTTCGATCACGATGTGATTTAGGCCTGCTTCGAGCACAGCCCCATTATTATCACAATAGACGTCCACCGGGCTTGTAATGCCAGGAACAAAACCCGCCTAAAACGTAAATTTCATCCAAACGCCTCCACGTGACGATTCGAGGCAAGAGTGTACCCGGCCTCTGAGTATAATCGGCCACTGTTCATTGAACTTCTCAACACTCGAAATATACCCTAGTCGCTGGTTGTTTAGGAATTTTGTAAGCATAATTTGAATTTTTCGTAATTTGTGCAAAACATGGAAATTCAAAATCCTGAATTTAAGATACAAGGGCAAATATGTAATTTACAAAAGGGGCATAGAAGTCATAAGATGAAAAGGCTATGGGTTAAAATAGAATTTTGCCTAACTTGATTTGCAAAAAAAGAGAGGAATCGAGGACTAAAGTGAACAGAAACTAACCCAAAAATGGTTTTGAGCTGCCACGGTCTATGGAAATCTTGATTTAAGACCAAATTTTGGTCTCATTTTGGGAGAAACAAACCGTAAAGAAGAGAAGGCAAGAGAAGGGGAGAAGAAGAAGAAGAGGAAGAGGAAGAGAAGAAGAAGAGAAGAGTAGTTAAGAAAGGAAGATAAAATGTATGAACTATGAATTCTCGTATGAATTTCCAAGTAAATTTATGGTTAGTAACTTATCTCAAACCTAGTGGTTTTGTTAGGATTTCCATCCTAATCCCTAGAATTAATGAAAGCAAGGTTGGTAAACCCTAAATAAAGAAGAATATGGAACTCTCCCTTCGAGGTTGGATTCATGGATTAATTATTAGTATGAAGTTAGTGGTTTAGAACAACCCTAACTACAATCTTTTATAATTGGTTTATGATGGGTTACAATCTATATTGATTTGTTCAGAATAATTTATGAAAGGTTCTGAAGAAAGATGTGTATTGAAAGATGATTTGAGTAGAATTGAGGTTACAAGATGAATATGGAGTGGTTTTGAATGTATATTGATTATTGAGTTGATTTGGGTAGCAAAATATGGAAATATGGGAGAAAAACCACATTTCTGGACAATTTTTGAAGGGTGATACCGGTACTAAACATAGTGGTACCGGTACCAAACATAGTGGTACCGGTACCACATTGTTCATCTAATCGGTACCTGCACGGCACTTTGCTCTATTTTGACCAAATGTCAGATTTTGGCAAATATAACTTGCTATTTCTTATCCAATTTGAGTGATTCAAGTTGTTTATTAAACTAGACTTCAAGGAGAATAAAACATCCTGAAATAGCTACCTTCTAATTCTGACTCTATGAGGCCTAAAAATTCACTCAAAGTGGGGCTATGTTCAAGCAAATTTCTGGTTCAGTTTTTTAACATAGAGTAGTCCCGGTTGTTTAGGACATATTATACCTGCAAGTGCTCACATCTGCAATTCCAGTTGGAGGAGAACCCTTAGCACCTTAGCTTTAAAAGAGTACAAAGAACCAGTGTCAAATATGAAGTTAAGACTCCTGAAAAATGAGTATAACAAACTGTCCCTAGTGTAATATCGATAAACTAACTAGTTTGGTATGAAAATGCCATAACTTTAGTTTGGATGATACAATTGGAATGATTCCAATTTCTAAGTAAAGTAGATTCATAGAGGAACAAGGATACATGAATGATGTGTGAATACATAGGCATCATACTTTGTACAAGTATATGAATTCCATATGTAATAGGCATGAAATAAGGAAAATATGAAATGCGATATGTGTAGATGTGTTCATGAAACACATGAATATGATATGAAACATGAAAACAAAAATTTGAAATATGAACATGAACAGATATGAAGGTAATATTCCATGATCACATAATGTGATTAAGAAAGGTTATGAGTTAGACTTATGATGGTATGACTACCTAGGACCCGAAGAATGAATGAGTGGGCGTTCGATCGGTGTAGCGCTCTCGCTGGTGCTCGCATTGCGTGGCCGAGCGCGTTACGATCGCGTCGAGCACTCACGCTGGCGTGATACTCGACGCCATTACGTGGGCGAGCCATAGTTACGATCGGTCTTGACACTTCTACTGAGTCGCTGCGACATACATTGCGTGGGTAGGCCGCGTTACGTCGGTTCGCCGGCACTCGATGGTGCTCACCGACATACATTCGCATTGGCCAGTGCGTATCGCGTTTAGTCTTGTACCATACCGCCAGGGTTCTTGAAGTCGCCCATCAGTGCATCCTCAGATCATGGTTCCGATGCAAAGATGGCATTATAGACCGTACCTGTAAAAATACGTGAACCAGACACTGTATTGGCAAACCACGCCCATCAAAAATCTTGTGTATAATTATATGTGTGATTGCCATAACAGTCTTGACATCTTAGGTGAATCGGAATACATGGCATGAATATGTACTTGAGTAGAATCATGATTCTATATGTTGAGTGTGATTGTACTCTTCGGATAATGTCGTATCAGCATCAAATCCAGATGTGAAACCTTGTGGCTGTTAAGACTCTGAATAAGATGGAATAAAGAAATGATTATGATAAGAAGTTTGGATATTGTACCTAGTTTTACTCTGTATATCATTATGTACCTCTGGGTGCTGTGCAGTAAAATGTTATATTGTACCTCTGGGTGCTGTATATCAAATCACAGATAAGCCCGTAATGATATAGATTTGTAATACAGTATGTGTAAAAATGATATAGTATCAGATCTGAAATCTGAATAAGCTCATGCCTGAAGATGTGAGGTTCAAGTGACAGATTATAGTTATTAATACCATTGTGGATCAAAGTACGGAGACCAAACTCTGTGACCACAAGTGTGAGACGTAAGAACAGTATAATGGCACATATCCGAGCCGGAATCAGCCACCGAGAATAATTATAAAAAAATTCCATGAGTACTTTGTGCCTCTGTCATTTGATTAAATTTGATGTCCACCTCTTGGGGGCCTCAGTATCAAATAGGATGAGATAGCTTCAAATTGGTACCCTCACCAGTTTTCCCCAGTATGATATCAGTTAATGTGCCTATGGGTGCTTTTGATTAAATATAGTTGGTATGAAACATAGTGTATTAACTTTGGACATTCTGAATCAAATGTGTAGGAGTACTTGTGTAAGATCAGTTCATATGCAGGAGTATAGTTAAGTAATCTGATATCAAATCTCATAGTACCTCTTGTATCTAGAATAAATTACAAAACAAAGTGATATGATGTCAAACCTATAGTATAAGATACATTGTATTTTTCAAGGTATCTGCATGTAAAGCATAAGTTGTGGACTCTCTGAGAAGTCAGGGATGAGATGGTATGGGTAATGTTGGACCGAGTGCCGCCGTATAAACACGTCCATGAAATGATCCCTTTGCATAAATCCATATAAATAATATGTCTCACAGGGAATGATATCAGTCATGTATTCTGAAATTGGTGAGAATGATACGCCAGTTGTAGTTCTGAAGTAGTGGATTTTCTTAAAGTATCAGTTCCGATCTTGGTAGACGAGATCTGAATAGACATCGTTTGTTTTGGATATGATGTGTGTGTAATCTTGGAATTGATTAATGATTAAGGAATCAGGGTTAATCATGTATTATTATGATTAAGATATGATCTTCATGTTCCTTTAGCGATAAAAACGTAGTTTTCAATAATGAATATGGGGAAGACGTCTGAAAAACATCATAAATTGACATTCAGTAAGGTTTCAACGTCACAATAGTTCTATGACTGAATCATATAATTCAAGATATGTAAGTTGTTTTGTATATCAATATAAATGATGGGACTGATGTGTTGTATGTTAATTGGAACTTCCTCAAGGTGACCGATTCTTTTAATATATGAAATAATTTTTTGTTATTGCCGATGTTGTATACCCGGTGATGACTCTTGAAAAAAAGTAAAAAAGTCGGTTGATCTTGCATACTGAACGATTACGGTCATCATTGGTGAATGAGAATCAAGATTATCGACCTTCTCTCAGCTCTTAGTGAATCTGCTAATGTTAAGGCATGGGACATGGTCAGTTGCAAAACGGCATGCGCCAGACCGATCGTGAAACGTATGGATTGCTATCGTAAATCTCTCGTCGCCAGTGGTTGGACGTTGGACTAATGACAATCGTAATGAACGTTAACGAAACATATCTTGAATCGCGTGCTGACCATCTAACGCGTCTGTGTGCTGGTTGATTTGAAAAGTGTTCCGTTTTGACCTGTTATGGTTTAGGTGTACCCATTCGTCGTCTAATCTTGATTTGCGCATTAGATCACTATGTTCTCTTGTGCGCATTGTTGGCCAATTACTAGTTTGAGCTAATTACCACCGCCGTGTTACGAAGTGATCAAACGAAGATTCAGTCAAACTCCGTACGTCGCCAAATCGAAGTCGGAAGAAGAAAAATAAAATGTGAAGAAGTAGATTCGCCGAGTGCTTGGCTGCGTTACCAATATCCGTCTCTGATATTCCATTATCCGGCATTTGTTCGCGCTTTTGACGCCTTGGCGCGTTACGGTGCTAGTTTTCTGTTAATATAATATATAGATTTTGGTTGCTTTTAATTTTCTGCCGGCTTTGACATGTGATCTCCAGTTGTCTGGCTCAATTATAACTAACCGACCAATATACGTTGGCGGAATGGTTTCGCGTAAAACTATCGCCTATCTACGTTTTCTTCGTTTCTTATTTCGTGTTGAACGCTCTCGGGGATGTAGCTCAGGAGGATGGTTGGCCGATATCCTCTCATGAGGGAAGGCTCTTGAACAACGGTGTGGAGTAACTCGCAGTTATATTTTAACGTGACATTTATTTTTCGTTTTTATGTTTCCTATATCTTAATCTGGTTTTAATCCTCTGAATACATGTGATTGACTTGACATTTGGCAATCTTTTGAGTTCATGGATGCTTATTATTCAGATTGTTAAATATTCATTAGAGTTGCCTTCTATTCTATGTAGTTGATTGGGAGGTGAGTTTTCATATCTGGACAAAGTAGATATTGATTCGATACCAGATTCTATTATTTTCTCCATGTATCAGTTATGACGTTGTTCTTCTCACCCTTGAGTTAAAATCTCTTGAACATGCCTCCTTGTCTGTGTCATTGACTTAAATCTTTGGGTTGGTCAGATGCTTTAATTGAATCCTTGAGTACTGGTCATTAACTCTGTTGATTATTGTGGAGTAGGATTTTGAGATGTTTTTCTGCCATTTAAGACATTTACAATGCTAATCAAGTAACTTTCTCAAAAGAAAATTATTAAGGTTGTTCAAAATTATTGAAGATAAGATTTAGAAATTGTATATGTATCAATCTCCCAATGAGAAGAAGTAGACACGGGACCTATAGTTATAGGACCTCAAGAATAGTGACCAGTATGAAGTCTCTTTCTTATTTTTATTGTTTTAATTTTGATCTTTTAATGATTCCTGTTTACCAGACATTAAATCAGTTAATTCATAGGTTTTGAATATTTTTAACTCGTTTGGCCTGAAGAAGACCGTCCTGTAGATTGACCTGTAGTGCTATCTGGGTGATAATCAGTGATTGGAAAGATTGGGATCTCAAATCATTGGTGGATTGGGCACCCTATGTGTTTTGAATCGATGAGCGATTCAGCTGGGGATGGTGCTTGATTGCCAGTGAAGGTGTGAAACACTAAGTGATCATCATCTGGGTTTTGGTGAATTCTTTTATCGTTCTTTATTAGTTTTATTAATTGATTATTAAAAGAAAAATTTTTCTTTGCGAGAATTTGTTTACCGATCTTATCCATCTTATATTTTAATGAGAATCATCATTCAGTGTTGATTAAACAGTCGTTATGAAATAATCTGGTGGGAGAAACCATGAATCACGTGTCGATGGGATTCTTATAAACCCTTCCGTGGCGTGACTGTGAAGTAATCGAACCATGTAGATCATGAAATTTATCAGTGATGGTGAGTGCACCCTTCTCGTTATCGATGTGCACTCCTCCACATCTATGATTACTCTTTGCGTCTGATGACCTGACCTGCCGCGATGATCTCACGGGTTGACAATGAGTTCTGGACCATACCAGTGGTGGATGATCATTATTAGACGGAAGGAATTTCGTGCCGATTAGCGAATTCATGCTTTGGAGAATTCGCTGTTAAATTGATGACGGTGAAGTGATCATAAAATTGACAGCTTGGACATCGTTTCCGAGCGCCCAAACAACATGTTGTCGGAAATCATGGAAAATTATGTTTGGTGAGAACGGGGCTTGATGTGAGCTGGAGGTGGTGAGACCGCCGGGGCTCTGAGGAACAAACAGGAAGAGCACGAAACCGCCTTGCCTGATACATGGTGCCGGATCTCAAGTACCATCTTGTTAACGTTGACTGGGTCATATCATCCACCGCATGTTTGACTTTATATGCATGAAGACACCATCCTCATTATTCAAACGACCTTGCTGCGTATGCCTCAAATTAATGGCCATTTGTTGAACCTCTTATCAGTTCAATAGTGCCTAAAATTGTAACATTGGTTGAGTTGGATGAGTGGTTCAGATTTGACACTCAGACATAGCGTTTCATTGATAGTTCAGCGACTCAAAGGCAAGAATTGATTTGAGAAAACCAAATTCTCCCACCCCTTTTTATTTTTCATTTTCCTTATTTTAATTTAGTTCATTTTTATTTATGTTTAGATTTTCTACTAATTTTTCTTGATTTTCTCTAATTTTGATTAATCACATTTTTGAATTGTTTTGTTTTCAAATTTTCTTAATTTTTAATATTGTTTTTTTCTAGTTTTTCATTTTGATGGAACAAAAACATGAAATTTTATATCATTAAATTTATGAAATTATTGTATATCAAATGTCTTATTATAATTATAAAAATTGTTTATTATTTTGTCTTTTGTGAACCATATATATATATATGTATATATATCCTCTCTATATCATCATATATATATATATCTATCTCTCTCTCTCTATATATATATATATATATATGTATAGAATACTCATGTAAAAAAAGTTTGTTTGTCTCTGAAAAGAAAAAATTTTGCATAGAAATTAATATATCAATTAAATTTGTTTTGTTTTCATCCATACAGCTTTTAAATGGGAGGCCTCAGTTTTAAGTAGTTTTGATCGTTCGGAAATTAAGAAGGAGTTTAGAATCGAAATATGGCCAAATAACGCTTTTGAAATTATTCTGATTATGTATTTTCCGAAGTAACTCCGACGAATCAGCACCATATAACATTTTATCTCAACTTGTTTATCTTGAGCGGAATGATTGGCCAGATAAGGTGTTAGATGAGAAGCTTGTGAGAGTCTCTCTGTCCAAAACGACACATATCATGGGATGTAGCACAAACTATCTGTATACGTCGAGACCATTCAGACGATGTGACATTTGGTTGGAAGGTCATGAAGATCAACATTATTCTTCTTGTTTTATTTTGACAAATATTTGCGGATGTTCAGTGGCATGGTTTTTCTCACATGAAACTGTTATACTCTCTCTGTTTTTCTTTGAAAATTCAGCTCATATAATGACCAGTTTTATATTTTCTTGAGTTTGAAGATTATTTTATCTAGTCTGTCTTCTCAGATTGATCCTTTCAGTTGATGAATGATTGATTGGATGTATTGTTAATATATTCTTGCTAAACACCCGAGTACAATTAGGTTTGATGATGAAATTGGCGCTAGCATAAACCATTTGCAATAGTAACCTACCTAATTAGTTGACACCTTTAATAGTTAAGGATTTCATGATAAAGTCGATATTGTGTTTCAGAAAGAAAAAGAAAGAAAAGAAGAAAAATTTGCATTTATATGACATTTGATCAGGTTTTATGTAGAAACCTTCAAACACATTCTTGACCTAGGTTAGAGCCATACGACACCAGTGCTTTCATCCGGGTGATAAAGTAAGATTATAAGTTCAATAAAGTGCTGGATTTGAAATCGTTCAGAGTTGAGGAGTTGAGCACAGAAGAGATTAATGATGAAGATCCTTGTAAATAGTGCTTACTAAGCATGTTGATTAAGATCATTAATTGAATCAAGTTACATGGACTTTGGTGGGGTGAGATCTCTCAGCGTTACCTACAACCTGTAAGAGTTGTGGAATAAAGTGGGTCTGATCTATTGAAGATTGGTTAACATCTTGGAGTTGTACCAGTAAACTTGATTGAAGTATGAAGTTGTGGTTATTGATGAGTGATCAATAGCGCTTGATTCCATATACTATCCGTTTGTAACCTCTGTATAACAACTTCATTCAAAGACTAATAATGTGTAGATTAGAGGATTGTGGTCAGTGCCCAAAGTGTATTTTGATTACTATTGATATAGTTTTAGAATTAACTTTTATTCAATCGATCTAAATCTTTGATTTTTTATTGAGATACCTAATTCTCTTTAGTGCGTTTTAGTAATAAATTTTGAGATTTTATTAAATTATCTTAAAATGTTAAATTAGTCCAAACCTTTGAAGATTAGGTCATTAGCATTTACCAAATCAAAGAGATGGGAAGGAAGAAAATGAAATGTGAAAAATGGAACATGAGTGCTTGCATGTATAACTGTATTATCTTTGAAATGTGATGCCAATGACTGTTCTGTACGTACTTGGCTTTGTGCAATTTTTGGTTTTTCCTGTTTTGGCGTATAATGCCACCACGATTTTAGTTTGCTTTTGTAATTTCCATGACTGCGAGCATATATAAGTCTCGGTTTATCTAGAAACAATTGCCTTCCTTGACATCTGAGTAGGGAGAGGTTCGTAGCCCCCTTCCTCCTTTTCCCATTTTCTTTCATTTTCTTTCCCATTTCTCGATTGCCAAACACTCCTCTGAGGATGATAACTCAGAGGATGGTTGGCTAGACCTCTTCCTCCTTGAAGAGGAGGGCTACTGGGCAATGGTGTGGAGGTAACTCATGGTTCCCTTGTTTTTAACGTAGGCATTTATTTTCATTTATGTTCCTATCCTTCACTCTAGGTTTAAATCTCCTAGATACATCTTGATTATTGGTATTTGGCAATCTTTTAAGATTCATTAGATGCTTATTGTTAGATTGATGATATTAAATTTAGTTGCACTTCTATTTATTCTTGTAAGATAATTCGGGAGGTAGGTTTTCCTTTATGCAGGACCATGAATGTTCGTTAAATGCAAGTTCTACTGTTTTTCATGTATACAGTTATGGGTATTTGCGTTCCTGCTTCTCACCTTAGGTTAAAATCTCTTAGGCATGCCCTCCTTAATGTGTATTTGGCAAGCTTTTTGGGTTCAGTGGATACTTTCATTAGATCCACTGATGCTTGGATTCAATTGTCTCTTTATTAGTTATTGTGGGTAGGGTTTTGAGATGTGTTTTCAGCTAGGGACATTTATGCCTAATAAAATGCTTTCTATCAAAGAAAGGGAAAATTATTAGGGTTTAGTTTTTTTAAAGTTAAATGAGGCCGGTTCAGGAGATTGACTATATGTCATCCTCCGACACGAGGAAATGAACGGGGACCTCTCGGTTGCCACTTAGGACCTCCCGAACCCCGTGTGATAGCGAGGAGTTCTCTTTCTTATTTTTCTTCATTTTAATTTCAATGCGCACCACTGACAATCCCCTGTTTTTACCCCGAACCTGAAAATCAAATTTAATTCACGATTTGAGCTCGACGCAACTCATTTATGCAGAAAGAAAACCCGTCCACGAATTCGACCTAGGCGCTATCTTTGCGGTAGCTTGACTCTGGCTTGATGAATGGAATTTAGGATATAAAATATTGTTGATTAGGCACCCCTGCGTAGTACGAATCAAGCATACATGAAAGAACCCGATGCGAAATATGAAGTTTTATCCATCAGCTCTCTCTCGTCTTTAGTGGTTGGACATTGAGACTTAATGAAGCTTAAATGCCATGAGACATTTACATGAAAACCTCTCTTGGATCGTGCTATGACCTTTAGCACTTTGTCTATGTACCCACTTTGTCTATCTCTATAAATCTTTATTCCTAAGATGTAGGCTACTTCGCCTAAGTCTTTCATTGAAAAACATTTCCCCAACCAAGACTTGACACTCTGCAAGGCAGGTATGTCATTTCGATAAAGTAAGATATACGTCCTTTTTCTATTATTTAAGAAGATAATTGCACTCAACAACTATGCTTGTATCATAAGGCTCATCTTCATTTTTCATAAAGCCAAACTCTTTAACAACCTCATCAAGGAAGATTCCCGGCACGTGAAGCCTACTTTAATCCATAAATGGATCTTTGAAACTACAGCACCTTTATTAGAATACTTAGATCGTGAAACCCTCGGGTTATTAATCATGTACACCTCTCAGAATAGTTTCCATTAAAACGTTGCTTTGACATCCATTTGCCCAGTCTTGTAATCATAGTGCGCGTGATAACAAAGGAAGAATCCTAATAGACTCCAAGCATAACGGCCAATTGGTCTAAATCATAGTAAATACCGTGAGTTTGTTTGAGAGCCTTTTAAATAGTCGAGGACTTGAAGGTCGTATCATGTTTGATCTTATGAGACCCATTTCTGACCAATGACCTTAAATTGTAATGACTTCGTACCAAATAATACAAGTTTTTAGCAGCGTTTGACCAAGTTTGACTAAGTTTGACGAGGATTTGACCAACGAATTAGTATGTAGATTACAGGTTGACTTTTTCAAGGATGAATAATTTCGGGTTGACTAAGACATATACCCTCGTAGGCCCTCGTCGATACAGAGTTCATAGGCGGGTTGTGTTGGAGTTCACGAAGAATATCAATGCGGATTTGGAACATAAATCTGTGGGATTTATAATTTTTGTCTTAACCCACCAAGGATCACATCATTTCATAAAAGCAGAAGGAGAATTAGCAAAGAGCTTACCTCTTGTGGGTCGATTATTCGAGCCTTCAAAGTCACAACGTCTTGGTTTTATTCGGATCTTCAAAGTCTTCGCCTTCAGCGCTGACCCTCTCTGAGAGAGTATCCACACACGAACAAATAATGAAACGATCTTGTTGAATCTTAGTTCAGGTTCGTCTTCTCAAAAGCAAAAATTAAGTCTCTCTGTTGTTTTAGTTCTTCTTCTTGTAAAACGACTACAACAAAAATATATATGTCTCACATATATATATATATATATATATATATATATATATATATATATATATATATATATATATATATATATATATAAATTACGCTAGGGTTTAAATCAAAAGCGAATTTCCTTATCATACAGGGGAAGCAATTTATATCATTATATATTTAAAACACTTTTAAATAGTAACAATTTAATTCAAGTATATATAAGATAAGGAAATGAATTTATTTATAATAAAACTCTTTTAAATAATAACAATTTAAATAAAGATTTCTTATAGGACAAGGAAACGAATTTATTTATATTAAAACTCTTTTAAATAATAACAATTTAAATCACAATTTCCTTATCGGATAAGGAAACGAATTCATATATTATATATTTAAAACCCTTCTGATTATTTCCTTATCCGATAAGAAAATATAACAAATTAATTATTTGTTATAATTTAAATCCGCAATTTAAACTTTCTCAAAATTAAATTAATTTAAATAACAACTAATTATTATTTGAAATTTAAAATAATCATCGTTTTAAATTACTACAGAGAGTGAAAAACCATAGATTGTGTCGATTTCTTAATGTGTGACCCTATAGGTTCGATTTAAACATTGTGATGGCCTAAATCACATTTTGATCACACCAAGTCATAAGTGGCCTCTATGAAGACATTATGACTACGAGTTAAATGAAAAGCTCATGATAAGAGGCAAACCTTAATATAGCCCCAATGACATAATCCTTTTGTCTCATGATATCTTGAATTGAATATAAGGCATGGACAAAGTTAACCTTATATCGTTCTATGCAGATTGCTGAAACCCTGATTAATTGTGAAACAAATGACATTGATCTCCATCAATTCATTTAGGCACGACCCATGCATTAAGTCTCGATTGTCGAGGGCGAGAGATATCTCTCTTATAATAAGAGGGACAAATTCCATTTTAATCGCTCATATCTCGCTACATGGTCTTGTATGTTAGTATAACCTTTATAGTCATCAGATTAAAGACAGCGTTTAGTTATATCAAAACACAATATTCATATGTTGAGAACTATAAGCGATCAGTGAAAAGTTTAATGACACAACTATTAGATATTAATTTATGACTTTGATCCATGTATTGGTAAGACGAATTACATCGATATTTGTTCTCAACAAATACATATAAATTTGATTTGTATCTCATACATATTCATCCATGAATATCAATCAAACTTTATACTAATCTTAATTCATTGTTGTTCCCATAACAATACTTAGATTAGGGATATTTAGAATAATTAATATTATTCAAGGACATTATCTATAATAAACATGCAATCATCATAATAATTAATTCTCATAAATAGTCAAAATACCATGTCCATACGATAGGCACAGAGCATACATTACTAACAATCTCCCACTTTACTTGTGAAGCCCGTTCATCGATGTGTAAATGCCTATGAGACACAACATGACGATCATGCTTTGCTTTAGTAGAGGCTAAGTCAATGGATGACAACATTATCATCTGTTGGAACTGTTGCATATCTTAACGTCACCTCTCGATGATTTCTCGAATGAGATGATAGCGTCACAGAATGTGTTTGCATCGATGTGATCTAGGTTCAGCTGCTTGCTTGTATTAGCACCATTATTATCCTGATAAACATGTGAGTTTGTAATGCTGGAACCACTTCAATTCGATAATGAACTTCTTGATCAAGCTGGCCTGCCTGGCTGCATCGAGATCGCTACTTGATATGTCGGCTCGATTTGTAGAATCGCCAGCGGTACTTTGCTTTGAACTTTTCGATAAATGGCACATTTAAACAAAACACATATCCGTTGCGATCGAAATCATCTTTGTTAGATTGGAGCTTGCATTTGTGTAACCATTTACAACGGATCATCTTCACAATCCGCCATACACGAGAACATATCTTTAGACCTTCGAGATGCCAAGAATGTTCTTGGCCAATTTAATCGATGACTCTCAGGGATCGGCGGTATCTACTCGTTATGTAAGCATAAGACACATCTGATGCAGTACACAACATGGCATGATAGATCCACATTGTTGAGGAATAAGGAATCTTACTCATCGTCTGGCACAAATGCTTTAGTGTTAGGACTTTGAGATTTGCTAAGAGTAATACCGTGAGACATGAAGTGATATCCTCTCTTGGAATCTTGCATCTTTGGCCAGTTGATGCTTTGTCTATGTAAGGACTTTGACTTCCAGACCAATCGGCCTCTTAGATCATCTCTATAGATCTTTATCCTGGGATATGGCGGCTTTGCCAAGTCTTTCATTGAGAAACCACTTCCCACTAACCCGGACTTGACATTCTGCGGTAGGGATATCATTCCTGATGAGTAAAAATGTCATCAACATATAAGACCAAAATCTGATTGTGCTCCCACTAATTTTCTTATAAACTAAGAGCTCCATCTTCATTTTTGACAAATCCAAACCCTTTGGCGATTCATCAGAAAGCGAGAAGATTCCCATTTCAGGAGGCACCTTGAACCATAAATGGATCTTTGGAAACTGCGTACTTTACGAGAATTCTTGGAGTTTGTCTGAAAACCACTCGGGTTGTGTCGTGTACACATCCTCGAGTAAGTTTCCATTGAAGCGATTTTAACATCCACGTTTTAAGATCTGCTCAGTCAACGATCGATGATAAGCGTAAGTGATGGGCTTGGCGCGTTTGGTGAAAAGTTTCACCATAGTCTATACCGTGAGTTTGTTTGAGAGCAGCACTGCTGACTAGCCTTGCTTTGTGAAAAGTATGCACTTTACCATCCATGGGTTTTTCTTTTAAAACCATTTGCACCCGATGGTCTTTGTACCTTCAATTGGAGTGTCGAGTCCATAAATGCGATTATCATACATGGATTGAATTTGAGACTTCATGGCCTCTAACCATTCAGTGCGGATCGACATAGCCTCTTGATAGGTGATGGGTTCATTTGATCCACTAACAATACATCATAGTTATCGATCTGAAATCCATATCTCAGGCTCATGATGTATCTATCGAATCTACGTAAATTTGTGCTATAGGAGGTGTGTCGACAGTAGTTTGTTGACCCCATGAGTATCCTGGCGGGTTCGATGTTATCTTGTGGTTCTGAAACTAGCCGAGTTGTACCTTACTCCCATTGGTTCCTTTAGAAATAAATTCCTTTCTAGAAAGACACCATTCAAGCAACAGGCACTTTGTTCTCTATGGGATTGTAAAGTAGTATCCTTAGTCTCTTTAGGATGCCTGAGGTATTTATCGGACTTGAGCTCCCGGCTTATTTGAAACTTGACGTTTATGGCCCCTCACAGCGAATCTTAAGAAAAGACAAACTGGGCCTTTTACCGGTCCACATCTCATATGGTGTCTTTTCAATAGCTTGCTGGATGGAACTGATTTAGTGTGAACACGGTGTTTCAAGTGCGTAACCCCAAAGGCAAATGGAAATCTGTTGGACTCATCGTAGATCAGAACCATATCCTAATAAAAGTCAGATTCCTCTCTCGGGAACACCATTCCATTGTGGTGTTCTGAGGGAGCAATTAATGAAATGATTACGAGAGTTCTAAGATGGTCAAATCAAATTCTTGGCTGAATATTCGCCCACCTCGATCGGATCGAGTGCCTTGATTGTCTTGCGAAGTTGGTTTTTTGTACTTCATTTTGAAAAGATTTAGACATTTCAAATGATTGATTTATGTCTCGTAGTAGACATAACCATATCTGTTGAAGTCATCAGTAAATGTAATGAAGTACTTGTAACCTCCTCACAGCATCGAACAATGGTCCACATACATGTATGTATGAGATCCTAATAATTCATTGGCCCTTTCCTTTGTGTCGATGAGGATCCTTTGTCATCTTACGATAAACAAGATTCACATGTATCATATGATTCAAAATCAAATGAATTCAAAAGTCGACTTGATGGGTTTTGAGATGTGTTTCTCATTTATGGCGAGCGTGATGCCCGAAGATAGGTTGAATTTAAATCATTGGATTTAAATTTCTTAGTAGTTATGTTATAGACATGAGAATTGTTGGATTTTGGAGGTTCATAACATAAAGACCATTAATAATGAGCATTTGCATAGAACATGTCTTTATGAAAAATGGGCAATTATTATTCTTAATAATAAAAAACCATCATTATCAGACAAGAAATGAAATAATATTCCCTCTGATTGCTTAGGAACATAATAACAATTGTCAGAAACTAACAAAAAGCCCCTTTGGGCAAAGTAAGTTCATAACTTCCTGACCAAGCGCGGCTTTTGCTCCATTTGCCTACTCGTAGATCGACTTACCGCCCTTCTTCGATTGTCTACTCCTTGCGAGCCACTTGCACATTTGCTACAAATGTGAGATCCCGCATCCAGTATCTAATACCCGGGAACTAGAAGGAGAAAAATTAATCACATATATATAAATACCTGAAGGCAAATCTGCTTGATCTTCTTCTTCTTCTTTAGATCCTCGAATATGGCTGCTTTGTTTCTCTTCCAATGACCAGGTTCATTGCAAAAGAAACAAACACCCTCCTTTGGGGCTTTAGCCTTGGGTTCAGGTTTGGGTTTGGGTTTGGGTTGAGCATTGGAATTTCCTTTGCCCTTGCCCTTTCCCTTGCCCTTGCCCTTGCCCTTGCCCTTGTTCTTGAAGCCCTTTCCATTTTGAACCATCAGAACATGGCCAGGCTTGGATTTAATACGCTCGAGGCGGTTTTAAGCATCGTATGCGGCTCGAGAGATAGATTTGTCCATTTCATTCATGTTATAGTTCATAGCCAAACTGGCCATAACTATCAGGGAAGTGGTCGGGATCAAATCGATTGCGACTCTTAGCTCAATGGAAATCCAAGCCTATCAAGGTGCTCAATATAAATTTCTTCATTTTTGTGGAACATGAGCACTAATCAAGCACCTCAGCCCATCTTGCAAGAATGCAAAGGCCTTTAGTAGTCCTTACATACCTTTCGACTTGCTCGTTGCTGAACAT
Source organism: Tetrastigma voinierianum (assembly GCA_016808115.1). Classification (NCBI taxonomy): domain Eukaryota; kingdom Viridiplantae; phylum Streptophyta; class Magnoliopsida; order Vitales; family Vitaceae; genus Tetrastigma; species Tetrastigma voinierianum. The sequence goes on along the minus strand of JAEQBH010000138.1, from coordinate 506,127 downwards.
TTCCTTAAGATTGAAGATCATATCATGCTTCCATATTTTCTAGATCCTTCGTCTTGTGAACTCGGGCCAGAGCTAACATCACATGCAACATCAATAGAGTCATTATGATGCTTCTCATAAGCATTCTTTTCAGCTCTAAGAGCATTATCAGCTGGTTCTTCAGGGAGAGGTTCATCTAGGACATAAAGCTTCCTTTCTTGTTTGAGAACAATTCTCAAATTTTGAAACCAGTCAAGGAAGTTAGTCCTAGTAAGTTTATCCTTCTCAAGCAAGACCACTAGTGAAGGATATATAGTAGAATTGTTGTTGTTATTGTTGGCCATCTACAATGAATGCAAAGTTCATAAGTATTTTGATTATGAAAAATTTCACTAAATTAACAACCTCAAGAATAATCATATTAATCTACAGCTAAGATCCATATTTTACTCAATCCTTAAGTCATTTTGGCATGACACTTAAAATTAAGTTATTTAGGTAGGTAACCTTACTACCATCTCATGCAATCCTAGATATTTATGGGATTCACATCATATGCTCCGCATGTTTAAATCCCATCTAATGCCATTAGGCCCAAAAACCGTTTTGATAACCTAATAAAGTTAAACCATTTTTAAAATATACGGTAGCACTATTACTCATCTTGTCTCATTAATATAACTTTAATGTTTCTACTTTGGTAGAACCCACATTAAGGTGATAAAAAAGGTTTTGACAAGGTTAAATATGGATGACATGTTAACTTTAAATTTTATGTGAGGGATCTGATTGATTTTAATTTTCAATTAATAGATTTCATCATACATCTAGTATCACATACTCATGTAAGATCATACATAGCATCTCATACATGCATATAATAAATGTGTCACAAGATGGTTCTTAATCTAGATTGATCTCCATAAGCTAATATGAAGATCTACTATTCCTAGAAAATAAGCACTCCATGATGTCTATTTGACCACTCAACTTATGCATAGACACTAGCTCCTCCATCATCATGGTTGGTTCGCATGACTTCAAATGGTCAGATTGTCTCTTGTTTTATTACAACAATTAAAATAAATACTACTAATAGTAAAATAAAATTACACAAACAAAAACTGTGATGCGTGTCGATGACAATTACAACCTTGTAAAACAATAATAATAACCTCGCCATTCACATCGGGTCAAAAGGCCATATCAGGCACCATGTGAAGCAACACAACATACAAAATATATCAGTTATCATATAGCATAAACAATTTGTATTAAAAGAGATAAATTATAATGAAATAAAAGCTTAAAACCAATTAATTCATAAGGCGCTACGCAGAAATGTTACTTATGATATTATGTAATCTCACACACATAGTGGCTTATTTTCAGCACTCACCATAAACAATCATTGATAAATCTGTAATTGATTTACAATCTACCCATGTATTAATCGATTAAGACATCCTTAATCATATAAATATGCTATTAAACACTTTAATGGCATGATCCTATCTTATTTCTTAATCATATTAATTAATCCTTTTAGGTTTTGGATTCAATCAAATTAATACCCCAACAACCTATTATCTATGTCGTTCTACAAACCATACTATCACATATGGTCTGGGGGTAAAAGGCAAATCATGCCAGAATCATATACATCATATTACATACGATCAAACATGACATTATCAATTTTGAGAAAACATAAGTGGCTCCGATACCATCAAGGTTACGCAGAATATCCAATCCGTCGGAACATAAATGCAAATGGAATTTATAATTTTATCCCTTAACCCACTCAAGGATCACATGCTTCATAAAACCAAGGAAGGGTAAACGAAACTTACCTCTTGTAGATCGATTCGGCCAAGCCTTCAAAGTTCAAGGCCTTGGTTTATTCGGATCTTCAAAGGTGCTGCCTCTTCTTAAGTTTAATGCACCCTCTACAAGTATCCACACACGACAAATAAATCGAACGATCTCATCATCGCTAGTTCAAAGTTCGTCTTCTCAAAACGAAATTAGGGTCTCTCTGTTTTGGTTGTTCTTCTTGTAAAAGACGACTACTAAAAAAATATATATGTCTCACATATATATATCTATATAAGTCCTAAGCAGTTTTAAATCAAAACGGCTTCATCGATATGAAACTAATTTATATCATTATATATTTAAAACGCTTTTAAATAGTAAATAATTTAAATTCAAATCCCATCGATATGAAACCAATTATCATATTAAAACTCTTAAATAATAAATAAATTTAAATAATGAATTTCCTCTTATCAGATAAGGAGACGAATTTATTTATTAAATCCTTTTAAATAATAACAATTTAGTATGAATTTCCTTATCGATAAGGAAACTAATTTATATTATTATATATTTAAACTCTTTTGCGTATTATTTCCTTATCCAATAAGAAATATAACAAATTAATTATTTGTTATATTTAAATCACGAATTTAAACTTTCTAAAATTAAATTCGAATTTAAATAACAACTAATTGTTATTTGTAATTTAAAATAAATCCTTACCATTTTAAATTACTACAAGTAGAGTGAAACCATAACTGCTTATTATCTGCTCTCTAATGTGCGAATTTATAGGTTCATTAAAATTATCGAAGTGTGAGGCTCAAATCACATTTTGATCCTACAAGCCATAAGTGGCCTCTAGCAAGACATTGCGACTACCTGCTAAATGGCAGCCCAAGGATCCCGAGACAACCTTAATATAGCTAATGAGACATAAATCCTTTCGTTCTCATGATATCTTGATTGAATATAAGGCATGGATAGTTAATCTTTATATCGTTTATCTTCACAATAAACCCAATTAGATCGATTAAACAAATGACATTGATCTCCATCAATTCATTTGAGCACGGCTACATTTCTAAGTCTCACTGCTGAGGGGCCTAGTAGGATATTCTTTATAATAAGAGGGATGTACCCATTTTACCCGCCATATCTCTACTACATAATTCTTATTATGTTCAAGTATAACTTTAGGCCATCCGATTTAAAGATAACGCTTTGATTATATCAAAACACAATATTCTTATGTTGAGAACTATAGCGATCTCGTGTCAAAGGATTTCCAATGACAACTATTAGAGATTAATTTATGACTTTGATCCAGTGGGACACCTCAAGATCTATCTCCATTCTAATACTTGTTCTCGTCAATACATATAAATTTGATTTGTATCTCACACATATTCATCCTAGTGAATATCAATCAAACTTTATACTAATCTTAATTCGTTACGTTCTATAACAATAATAACCGAGCGTGACATTTAGAATAATTAATAATATTATTCATGACATTATATATAATAAACATGCAAATCATCATAATAATTAATTCTCATAAATAGTCAAAATACCATGTCCATACGATAGCCTAGAACACTATTACTAATAGTTAATCGCAAATCCACTACTGGAGCAAAAGTTATAGCCTTGAGAAGTTCAAAACAAGAGATTTTATCAAGCAGTGTTAGTCCTGGTTTTTACCCGAAAGCCATCGGGCTCTATGGTATAAACCTAGTTTTGTTTAAGCAATAATAAAAACTCTAGAAGCCCTAAACACTCCATTTTCAGCCTCCAAACCCTAGGAAACTCCCCAAACCCGAGGATCTGAATCGGGTCGCTTCGACCTTTTCAGCCGGGACCGGGTTTCAGTCGTGGGGAGACACCCGCCACTTGATACACGTGCCGGCCAGGGAGGAGTGCCACATCCAGACGATTCTTGACTGGGCCACGCCAACTGGCCAGGATGCGCCCGATCGGGCTCGTGAAAGCACCAAGGTAGCCAATTGGTCAGCCGGATTTCTTTCTATTTTTCTCGCCATTTCAGCCGATCCATACCCCTCCCATTTCACCTCCGAACCATTCCCGTCTTTCTTCATTCCTCGCCGCTTGAAAGACAATGAAAAACAAGTTTGCCGACGCTGATCGAGTTTTTCGCCAATTACAGCAATCGTTGGATCACGTATGGTACCGCTATGTTCCTGGTCTCGGGCTTTCCGCTGATATAAAGTTTGTAAATTTTGGACGTCGTTTATTAGTTTTCCATTTTGGGTCATTTAGGGTAATTACCAAAATGTTTGGATCAAATTAAAAACACCAATCGGTCAAATTAGACAAAATTAAAGATGGATTAGTGGAAATGGATATTTTATGATTTATCGAGGGTTTAATTTCAAAATTATTCCTAAAGCCCCAATTTCGATACTGGTCTATAGGGCAGATCGTATAATTGTAATTCGCCTGAGTCCACCCTGGGGAGTAGTTTTCATAGTTTTAAAGATTATCCTAAGACATTTGGGGTGTTACAATGTCTTCGGGTTTAGTTAATGGAGCCTAAATGGTATTTTTATTATATTACAGTACTACGCCGAGCTCGAGAAGATGGAAGGAGCAGATCAGTAACCGTAGTATGTGAGTGGTTAATACGTTTTAAATGATTTGGGGTATTATTATGATATATAATTGTAGTTAATTATTTTATATATACGTTATTTGATCGAATGGTTGGTTATGCATAAGGATAATTATCTGTTTTTTATATAAACAAGTTATCATTTCATGTGAATTTTGTCAACATTTTAAATATTTGGAGATTTTACTGAGTTCATGGATAAATTTGTGGTATTTAAATATTTTGGTACATGGATTGAGGTTTTAAACCACTTTGAAAAATTATTGATTTAAGAAATGGATTTTGAGATTTTATGATTTTAAGCATGTTAAATATTTTAAAGTTTCATGTGCTTAAAATTGGTTAAGTGGTGAATATTTTCATCAGGGTATTTCGATTTCGGCATGAATTGATGAATTGAAATTCATAAATATATTTGATTGAGTTGTTGAAATTAAATTGATAAATTCTTAATTTATAACACAATATCGTTGGAAAAGTATATGTGAGTAAGGATACTGTGTTGATTGTTATAAATTGATGTACCATATAGCACTGCAGGTTCGATTCAAAAGATTCATATTGATAAAGGTAATCGGGCTCTGCTACTTGTCGTGAGGTTGGTTTCATCCAACGGTTATATATTATTTCCACGGCTGTGAGGTCGAGTTTACCGACGGTTCATCATTATTATTATTACCATGACACCTCTCGAGGTTGAGGGTCGTGAGGTGGGGTATTCCACGGTTTATGATGGGTATATGGTATGGTACATTTTTGGTTTCGGAGTAAGCTATAACCATTTCAATATTTGTGGTTATTGTATTTACGTGATCATTTTACGACATGATGTATATGTATTTTATGCTCAATTTTATGTTGTGAATAAATTCAGGTTAAAATCTTCTTAATAATAATTTCGGTTAAATTTTTGAGCATGAATTTCATATTGTTGATTTGGTATAAGTTTGGGTTTTGTGAAATGAGTTTAAACGGGGAACCTTGCAAAAGAGTGGACGTGAGGTCTTGAGAGAAGGAATTTCCGAAAATAAAAACATTATTCTCCTTATAAATTATGTCACTCACTGAGATTTATTATCTCACGTTTTGTTGTTTTAAATATGTTTCCTAGGTCCAGGTAGTTCGTAGAGACCTACCTCGCGCCAACTTCTACATCACTCTTCGCAGTCAAATTTCTGCAGTGATTCCATCTTATCTCCGTCTGGTTTCATTTTATCGACTGATGTATTTCATTTGTGGGCTCCCTAAATTCGCAAACACCTTAGAATGCTCGATCTTAGCATTGAACTCATATGAGTCTTTATTATGTGTGTTTGTGGTTAAGTGACATACAAAGAAAATTGGTCGGTCGTGGATTTGAGCTATCAGAGATCTTTATATATATTCGAGGTATTATATTAATGCATGGTCTACTTTCCTTGTGCGAGGTTCCATCGATATTCCCCTAGGATTGTACAATGGGACTTCACTAGGCGGGACCACCCGAGAAATCCTGGAAAGGTATCCTGCCGAACTCACAAATTCTTGGTATCAGAGCTCTAGGTTTCTAAATTCCTTGGGGTTGTACATTGTTGTGAAACTCATCCAGTGTTTTTTATACCTTCCTAACCTTATCCTTGAAATTGATTCTGTTTCATTTATTCTTGAAACAGCCCTTTTCCCGACGGCGCACGAGGTAGACGAGGTTCCAAAGAGTTTCTGGAGCCCGATGCACCTACTCATGAGAAGAATCTTGTCGAGCGCCCTACGATCACTCGAGAGAGGCGGGCTACCGGGTGTTACTGCTGACGCCTGTGAGACTTGGAGTGTTGGGTTTTGATGGCTCCACGGATCCTATGCGCATGGTGGCTTTATCCTGGTTAGATGACACAGAGAAGATTTTGGACGAAGGTATGCAGTGTCCGGATGAGGATAGAGTCAGGATAGCTGGTTTTTTGCTAAGAGGTAGTGCAAGGAAGTGGTGGGCGTATGAGAGGACAAGGAAACGCCACACTTGGGCATAGTTCAAGACTGCTTTTCACATTGAGTTTTGCCCCCTAGCCTTTGTTGAGACTAAGAGGCTAGAGTTTGAGACACTCACTCGTGTGGTAGCATGACAACAGCACGAGCGAGGTCTGCAGAGCCATCTGATTGGTCTGAATTTGCTGTCGATGAGGCCAAGAGTTAGTTGGCGAGGTTTCTCGATGGCTGAAAGTGAGCCGATAGCTTCGAGCCTCAGCCTCCGACCATCCCACGTATCGCCGACGAGAGACGCCGGCCTAGAGGCAGAGACGCACCCGAGCACGCCACTGCCGCCTATCATACGATGGATTGTCTTCTGGAATCCTACCGTGGATCATCTAAGAGGGTATCAAATTGATCTCTGCAGCAAAGGATCCAGTGGGGACAGACGTGGTGCCGCGGTAGCGTGCTCTGCAGAGGTGATACACATGGTTCCTGGATTAGACCGCTGAGGGAAGGCGAGCCCTTTCAAAGATCTACGTGTCGAGATTTCGCTTCCCGTCACTGCGGGTATCTAAGCAAGATTCATGACGGACTATGCCAATGATAATGCTTAAAGGCGGGCGCATATGATATTTCGTGAGGGACTCCATTTTATTTCGAGGATCCAAATGCATTTAGAGTCTTGGGATCGTGATGTGTTTAGTTTTTAGCTAATGGGCATGAGGATCGGATACGTATGTAAGGCACTTGTGGGGGTGTCTTTAGCACTCCGACAACAACCGTGCACTAATGACTAGAGGCATGGTGAGGGATTCACCACCGCAGTTTATGCTATGACTGAAAATATGCACAGCCACCCCCGACGCCAGGACAGTACATTATCTATTCTGGTGACAATGCACGGTACTCATCGACCAGTGGGCTACTACACTCTTTATTTCACGTGAGTATGTCAGACGAGCTGGGATGACTCAAAGGCTCTCGGATGTGGTTCGAGATTGCCACACCCATTAAAGAGAGTCTCTACGCCTAGTCGATGCTTAAGGGTAGCTTGTTTTCTATTGAGGGCCGTTGTAGCAGATTTGATATTAATAGATCTCAAGGGGTTGATGTGATTCTCGATGGACTGTCAGCTTCAAACTATGCTTAAATGGATTGTTTCTCGCAAGGAAGTGATATTTAGACTAATCGACTACTACACAGTAGTAGTTCTATGGAGAGCGCGAGGCGAGCACCTTCAGTTTGATTTCTACCATTTCTGCTAGATGTTTACTTTAAAAAGGTTGTAAGGGGTATCTAGCTCATGTAGTTGACACTCAAGCAGCTACGAGATTGTAGGATGTACCAAAGAGCGAGGGACTTCTCTGGATGTGCTCGATGACCTTCCGTGTTTACCTCCGCAAGTAGAAATAGATTTTCCCCATCGATTAGTCCCCTGTATAGCTCCTATTTCATTACCACCTTATAGAATGGCACCGATCGAGTTGAAAGAGAGTCAAGACTCACCACAAGAGCTGGTGGACGGGATTCCACAGCCCATTTCACCTGGGAGCCGATGTTATTTGTGGCTAAGAAGGACGGTACTGAGGTCAGTGGTATAGACTATGTGATACTGAATAAGGTCACCATTCGAACAAATATCCTTTGCCTCGATTGATGATCTAATGATCGCCTAGTGGTGCAAAGTGTTATCCAAGATTGACTTGAGGTCGTGGTACCATCAAGGCTAAGGATTAGGAATCTACATTCCCAAGACTCGCATTCAAAGATTCCAGATACGGGTATTATGAGCTTAGCGATGTTCTTTCTGACTCACCACACGCCCCCAACAACTTTTCATGGATTGATGAACCTGGTCTTCCGGCCCATACTTAGATCGGTTTGTCATTGCCTCATCGACGATATCTTGGTGTACTCGAAGCTAATTGAGCATGAGATATTTGGCTTGGTGTTGCACTTTAAGGCAAAGACTCAGCTATATGCCATAAGTTCAAGAATGTGAGTTTTGGTCGAGCCGAGGATTTCTGACATGTAGTTTCTACGTATGACATTTGGTGGATCCTCATAAAGTAGAAGCATGGGCAAATTGGGAGCAACCAACTACGGCAGGATGTATGGAGTTCCTAGGATTAGTGGGTATTACCAAGCAGATTCATAGAAGGGTCTCCAAAGATAGCAGACCACTTCATTGTTCACTAGGAAAGGAGTTAAGTTTGAGTGGACTGACAGGTGTGAGGAAGGCTTCCCAAACACCGATGAGTGTTGACGCTGCCTCCTGCCTGACATTGCTGCAGGACAACAAGGGGTTCGAGGTTTACAGCTGACAAGCCACGCCAAGGTTTAGGCTACGTGTTGATGCAATACAAGAGAGCCGGTGTATGCTTCCAGACAAATAAGAAACACGAGCTGAATTATCCTACTCATGACTTGAACTTGTCATGTAATTTTCGCATTGAAGACTTGAGGCATTACTTGTATGGAGCCACTTGTCGATATTTACCGGCACCATAGTGCCTTAAATATTCGCTTACTCCAGAAGGAGTTAAAACTTAAGGAAAAGGAGGTGGACGGAATTACTTAAGGATTATGGATCGTGACTCATCGACTACCACCTAGGTAAGGCAAATGTAGTGGCGGATGCCTTGAGCAGAAGCTTCATGTGCTCTGGGCTTATATGCATAATACAACCCATCGATGGTCGAGCTGCGTAGAGTCGGGTGTCAGTTGAGGATGCATGCTTCAGGAGCACTTTTTGCTAGTTTCCAACTACGACCGATACTTGTAGATCGAATTCTCAAGGCACAATTAGAAGATCCCTAATTGATGAGCATGAGAAAGAAAGTCGAGGAAGGGGAACAGTCGGATTTTTCTATTAGAGACGATGGAGCCTTGGTGATTGGTTCTAGGCTTTGTGTTCCAGCAACTGAAGAGTTAAAAAGGCAAATATTGGAGGAAGCCCATAATTCTACTTATATATGCACCTTAGTACCAAGATGTACCGTACATCAAGGAATATTATTGGGGCGGTCGTGATGAAAAGAGAAGGCTTATATGTATCCAATTGCTTCATCTGTCAACAAGTGAAGGCAGAGAGACAAAAGCCTTCTAGGCTTCTGCAGCCCTTACCCATCCTAAAATGGAAATGAGAGCGCATTACAATGGATTTTGTATTCAAACTCCCTCCCATAGTTCAGAGACATGACGACATTTGGGTAGTAGTTGATCGACTCACCAAGTCCGCGCATTTCATACCTATTCGTGAGAAGTTTTGTGAAACCCCGAGAAAATCCAATTTTCTCAAAAAGGGGTAAAATAGTAATTTCAAAGAAAATCTGGAATTTTTCTAGATCTCGAGGGATCTAAAACGGACTTCTCCGCTGGAAACTCGTCTCACGGTAACTTCTAGTAACCACGTCGAATTTCGCTGGATTCCGAGGTGGCCTGGATTTCATGTTTTTCGAGGCTGGTGCCTGAATACGACACATGATTACAGCTAGGATGCCACATGGCACCAAGAGTGTGACACTTGCAAAAGGAATGGTTTCACATTGGAGCCACATGGGTGGTATGAATCTACGGTCACATTGAGCCATGTAAGTGATGATGTCATAAAAAGAGGAATTATGAAATAAAAGAAAAAGGAATGGAAATGGGATAGCCAAGCACACACGGCTTGGAAGCATGAGTGGAGGAAACTTCCTCCTTGATCCATACAGTCAATGCTCCAAAAGGAGGAGAGAGAATTTGAAAGAGAAAAGAAAGAGAAATGAGGTGAAGAAATGGATGGGAAAATGAAATAAGAAAAGTGAAAAAGAAAGAAAAGCAAAAGGAAGGAATAAAACAAAGAAAAGTAAACGTGGGGAGTAAGAAAGAAAAATATCCAGAGCTTCACCTACATTTTTTAGTGAGAGAGAGTCTTCCTTCTCTTTAGAATTGTAGGCGATCTGACCGTCGGATTCCTTCGAGCCAAGAAGGAAAGCTATTCTACACGGAGAGGACAACACGTGGACTCCGGTTTTAGGGAGTTTCGACAAACTCCGTGAGGTAGGGGTTTCATCCTACTTGTTTTACTCTTGATTTAAGTGTTTTGTGATGTTTGTGTTGGTTTGAGGCCGTGAGTGGTTATTGATCGGTCCCACCTTGGAACCGAAATGTAAATTTTAGGGCCGTGGGCAGTCCGTGACAAAGGTGTGTGGACTGTTTGGGAGTTTCGATCATAATTTATTCAATAAATTATGTTTTGGTGTATAGGAGACCGAAATGGAATGGAATTTGCCCACCAAGAGGAACTGGCGTAGGAGGAGCGGGCTACTCCTCGACAACCCACTTGAGTCTTGTTGATCCGAAAAATGTACCCTGCCAGGCTTAAACACCATAAATACCATGTGTTTTGGCATGGGAATGGTTTGATGTGAATGGCTTGGTATGTGTGGAAATAGATAGGTTAAGACATGGTTTAGTGTTAAAACAATGACACAATTATATGGAATTAAATTGTGTTTGTAAGCCATTGGAGATGATAATGCAATTGCCTAAGTGAGCTAAAATCAGCGACATGGTCATGTGTCAATTACATGTGTGTAATTGTGAAGCCGATCAAAATATTACGTGATATCGACATATCAGAGTAAACGGTTTTGAAACGGGCATAATGCATTTTCATACGACCGTGTAACTCTAGAAGTTAGGTGAGCGCATGACATGGTTTTTGCAAAACTAGACATGGTCGAAAGGAATTTCATAGGATGATATTCCGAAGAATCAGCTCAGAGACACAATAGATCATTCTGGATGAGACTCATGACTGCTTTCTAAAGCTTCAAACACCAACCAATTCGCCTCTGAGGGTAGTCCCATATTTTTACCTCGAATATTTAGTATATTTTCAAGAATAAAGATTTGTTTTGAAAATGATTATTCATACATGGCTTAGGTAAGTGTGAGTGAGTCGACGAGGACTCGAGACATGGAAGGGGGGTCAGAGACCTAATTTTGTCCCTGCCACTTACTGACTCTTATGGGTGTCATACTCACCCATTATTCCTCATATAACACCATTTCAGGGGCCTCTTTAGGCTTGGTCTCTTCTCCGAGCCTCGGGTGGGCTTGTATATGGTCCATTGAGTGCGGTGTATTTCCCCACTGAGTGTCATCGAGTGTCAATTATCGGGCATCGCGGCCATAGGAAGCAAGTGGCGCCAAGGGTTTAGCCTCAATCGGAGTTTATGGAGTATGTCATATTTGAGAACTTGAGCTTGTTTCGATTGTATCTCCTTTGTCCGAGCTCGCACTGAGCCTGGCGCTTTGTTTTGCTGAATTCTTATTCGCCAAGGAGGTTTATGTTAAAAATCATAATTTCGTCAACCGTCAATTCAATCGGTTTGACTGGTTCGTCGATGTAGTATGTATACAACATCGCTTTTGGTGATTTTGGCAAGCACTCCTCCTGTTTTGACTATATCTCCTCATCCAAACTTAGAATGGTGCACCGTTTTTTTGCTGGTCTCCTTATTCTTCAGGGAACATTCTAATCCAAATTTTATAATTTTCCTCAACCGCTCGACTGGTCAAGATCTTATTCAACCTGCTAGTCGGGATACCTTGTGCGGAGTAATCAGCTTTTTGTGATTTTGGAGCCCAAATCCTAATGGTTCGGGCCCATAAGCTCCAGCTCGACCTGGGAAGTATTGTGGGTCTTATTTTGGGCCTTGTCTTAGGTTACATACAGCCCACTCATGAACCCATGTGGATACTTATGTAGAAGCAAGCTAAAAACTTAAGTGATTCAAATTGCATGGGAAATGAGGAGGGAGGAATGGGGAAGCTTATTTCGAGGATTGATTAGGCCCTTTCAAAGCTTAAGGAGAGAAAACGAAGAGGCTTGATGGCTGGAGGTGGAATTGGGTACAGCATAAAAGGACATAGAGATCAGATTGAAGGAACTTTGAGGGGCACACTCCTGCTCTGACACACGCTTGTCGGATTTTTCCTGATGTGTAGCTTGGTTTCCTCTCGTCAACAGCTTTATGTGAAGAGGTAAGAAATGGAACCTGGCTCCACTCTATTCTATACAGGATATTCTGACCAAATTTTAGGTTTTATCTCTCAACCATTTGAAACCGATTTTCACGCTCGCGCTGAGAGCCGATTCAACGTTTCTCGCTGGAACCACGCTTTGGCAGTTCAGATTTGTTTTGGGTTGGTTCTCACTCATCCGGAGCTGAGAATCAATCACCGCTTGTTTTTGGATTCTGACCCTTAAAGAAGACTTGACAAATTTTCAAATATTTTTCAACCGTCCAGACCGGTTGGCAAACTGAACCAACCGTCCATTTGGTTTGGTTTGCTGGAACGGCTGTTACGTGCAGTTCTCGGGCAGCTTTGATTTGTTTTGCTGGTTCTCACTCATCCGAGCTGAGAATCAATCACCGTTTGCTTTTGGATTCTTGACTCTTAAAGAAGATTCTGACAATTTTTCAAATATTTTCTCAACCGGCCCAGATCGGTTGGGAAAACCAAACCAGCCGGCTCATTTAGTTCAGTTTGCTGGAACGGCAGTTTCGGCATTTTGAATTGTTTTGGTTGATTCTCACTCATCCGAGTTGAGAATCAATCACCGTTTGTTTTTTTGGATTCCTGACTCCTTAAAGAAGATTCTGACAATTTTTCAAATATTTTCTCAACCGTCCAGACTTGTTGGAAAACCAAACCAGCCGGCTCATTTGGTTCAGCTTGTCGAACGGTAGTTTGGGTGGTTTGATTTGTTTGTGTTGGTTCTTGGTTACTCGGAGTCGGAATTGAACTCCGTTTGTCTTGTTGGATTCCTGAATTTGTAAGGAAGGTTCTGAAGATTTTTAAAATATTTTTTTCAACCGTCCAGACTGGTTAGGAAACCAAACCAGCCGGCTCATTTGGTTCAGTTTGCTGGAACGGCAGTTTGGGTGGTTTGATTTGTTTGTGTTGGTTCTTGGTTACTCGGAGTCGGAATTGAACTCGCTTGTCTTGTTGGATTCATGAATCTTTGAGGAAGGTTTTACAAAATTTTGGAAATTTTCTCTAACCGGCTGGAACCGTTGGGGAACTAGATCGGCCGGGCTTATCGGGTTTCGTATGATTCTGATTTCAATATGACTGAAGCCTATGATCTTTGTGAGTCCAGTACCTTATCTGCCCTAAATCAATGTAGGGCTGTTTAGGTCTGAAATGGGGTTTATTTCCAAGTTAATGAGGTTCCATTTTTGGATTCTTGAGAATCAGTGGTCTATGGTCCAAGGGTGATTAGTTAAGCACCAATAATCTAGTGCTTGGTCGAGACCGATTCTTCTCGAGATGAATGTGACGTGTTTGTAGTCGATGTGTTGTAGCATCAATGAGTGATCGCAGATTTAATGTATGGTTTCTCCTAGCTTGCTTTTCTTATATTTAATTTTGAGAATAAAGATGTCTAAACGTTGACCTACCCTCTTATACTGGATAAATCAAGGTGCATGCCAGTGTCAGCAACAACTCTACATGGATGCTTTGTGTTTGAGTGCCAGTAACAGCCATGGAGGCTTGTCAAGCAACCTTTGATGTAGCTGCCGTGGCCAAGGACCAAAGGCACGCACCATTTTTGGCTTTTGGTTGAGTGAAGTTTTTGCAAGCATGCTAGATACCAATTAGGTCAGGGTCCGATCCAAGTTGTATGTTTAGCCTATGAGACTATCTGATTTTTAATCCATATGCTCCTACATACCCAATTCACTAGTAGAGACCGAATTCCGGGCTTAGAGGGGTGCTACCTCATATGAGGTACCTTCCCGATAGGTAATCTGATCCCCGGACCCAGAAATCTAGTTTTCGCAGACCGCTTCCACCGGAGTCATCAGTTTTCTGCCTTTACTCGGGTTTTCCCCACTTAAAATAAAAATAAAGTAAGTGGCGACTCCAGCAAAACCGCTCCTCCTTCGGGACTCGATTTTCCAAAACTCGGTGAATTAACCTACATTTTCTTTTCACATTTTTACTTCCATTTTAAAAGCGTAGTCGCAACGATCCGTGGATCGGGTAGGGTCCATGTATGTGTATATCTGCCAGATCAATGATTATTTGAGCGTGTGTTTAAATTGAGCATTGCATATGCAATTTAAAGGAGAGTAATCCATTTAAAGCATTCACTACCGGGCTATAGCTCACCCCGCGAGGAACATTTTTTAGGTACAGGGATCATGTGAGGAGACGGCTCATCTTAGAGGCCTATTTTGAAGAAAGTCGGATTGTGGCTTTTATGTTTTTGGATAATATGTATTAGAATTTTAGATTTTAATATATGTTGGTATAAAAGTGTAATCAACTATTGAATTATTGGGAGATAATTGGAATATAGTTGTGTTAATTGTTTTTATGAGTATTGGTTTATGAGCCCAAGAGGCATTTTTACTCAGGTATGCATCTCATGATACGAGACGTATAGCTTTTCCGTAGGTTGACGGGTAGTCAACGGACCCCCGGGTTCAGGGTGTCACAAGTTTTCTCCTCATAAGCTAGTGGAACTCTTTATGAATCATATAGTGAGTTTGCATGGGGTACCAGTGTCGATCATCTCTGATAGAGATCCACGATTCACTTTGAGGTTTTGGAAGGGATTGATGAAGGAACTAGGCGCTGTTGGATTTGAGTACTGGCTTTTCACCTCGCATCGAAGTGGACAACTGAGAGACTATTCTGCACCTTAGAGGATATGTTGAGGTCATGTGTGATCACATCTGTACGTGACATTGGAATGAATATCTACCTTTAGCAAGAGTTCATACTTTATAACAATAACCTATCACCTGCCACTTATATTTGTCACCTTATGAGGCATTGTATGGGAAATAAATATGTCGCACTCCATTATGTTGAATGAGACTCATAAAGGAAATTACTAGGTCTCTGAGATTGTACAAACGATAAAGTGACAAGGTTAATGTTATACGGCTATGCTGAAAGCAAACAGATAGGTAAAGAGCTATGCGACAAGCGCAGAAAGGATCTTGAGTTTGAGGTCAAGATCGAGTACTCCAAAGCTCTCTCCTGAAGGGATGGCACGCTTTGGGGTGCGAGGAAGCTAAGTCCTCACTACATTGACCTTTGAGATTGTTGAGAGGATAGGTCCATCGTTTATGATTAGACTTTCCGAGGAGCTCGAGTCCATAATGTTTTCTACATCTCCATGCTACTATGATATCTCAGATCCTCAGACACGTCAGCATCAGATCATCGAGGATGACTTATCCTATGAGGAGCAAAATTCGCTGCAGATTCCTCGGGGGAGAGAAGAGAAGGAGCTTCGTGAATAAGACAATATCCCAAGTGAAAAGTCCTTTGGAGAAAACCACTAGTCGAGGAGGCGACTGGGAGCCGGAGGACTAAATACTTTGAGCCACTTCTCATCTCTTCCATGACACAGATACGAATTTCGTGGATGAAATTTTTCTTTAAGGGGGGTAGGTTGTAACGACCTGTACCAAATAATACAAGTTTTAATTACTGAATTAAATTACTGGTTCAATTTCAAGCTTCGATTTAACAATTAGTATGTGGGTCCAAGTTGATTTTTTCAAGGATGAATAATTTTGGGTTGACTAAGACACCACCTCGTAGGGCTCCTTGGCTGACACGGGGTTCATAGGATGGGTCAACGCTGTAACCGACTTATGATAAAAAGTTATGGCCCCAGTACAAACAAAGAATATTTTATCGCGTCTAAGTCGGCCGGTTTTTGACCCGAAAGCAACTCGGGCTCTATATAAAACCTAGTTTTGTGTGCCAACAGAAACCTAGCCCCAAAAACACCCATTTTCGCCTCCAAACCCCAGGAAAATCTCCCCCAAAACCCGAGGACTGACCGGGTCGTTTAACCCGCCAGCCGATCGGAATTTTTCAGGAGACAATTCCGGCCACCTCCTTGATACACGCACCAGCCAGGGAGGAGCTCCACCACCGGACGATCTTGACCGTGAATTCACGGTACAACTGGCCTGACGAGCCCTGGACGGTCATAAAGTCGCGGCGGCAATCACTGGGGCTCGCTGATTTCGCTATTTTTCTCGCCATTTCTGCCGACCATACCTCCTCCCATTTTTGACCCTCTGAACTCATTCCCGTGGTCCTTCGCATTCTCACCGGCTTGAAAGATAACGAAAAACAAGTTTCAATATCATTGATCGAAGTTTTCTGGCCAATTACAGCAACTTTTGGACCAAGGTAAGGTCACCGCGTGGTTCCCCGGTCTCGGCTTTCCGCTGATATAAAGTTTGTAAATTTTGATGTCGCTTTTGAATGGGGTTTTCCATTTTTGGGTCATTTAAGGTAATTACCGAAAATGTTTGACCGAAATTGGGCACCAACTAGTCAAATTAGGCAAAATTGAAGATGGATTAGTGAAATCGATATTTTTAGATTTATCAAGGGTTCAATTTTTCAAAATTAGCCTCCGGGTAAAAAGCCCCAATTTTGGATACCGGGTCTATAGAGCACACTGTATAATTGGACCTATCGGAGTCCAATTTAGATAGTTTCATAGTTCTAAAGATTATCCTAAGACATTTGGGGTGTCACAATGTCTTTGGTTTGAAGCACTGGAGCCTAAACGGTTATTTTTATTATATTACGTGCACTCACGCCGAAGTTGAGACGATCCTCGCAGGGAAAGAAGACCGAAAGATTTCAGAATTGCGGAGTGGTTAATACCGCTTTAAATGCTTTGGGGTACATATGATATATAATTGTGGTTAATTATTTGTATATATAATGCTATTTGATCTAATGGTTGGTTATGCATAAAGATAATTATCCTGCTTTTTATATAAACAAGTTATCATTTCAAGTGTGAATTTTGTCAACATTTTAAGTATTCGAGATTTTATTGAGTTCAAGTGGATAAATTTGTGGTATTTAAATATTTTGGTACATGGATTGAGGTTTAAACCACTTTGAAAAAATTATTGATTTAAGAAATGGATTAGATTTTATGATTTTACATGTTAACATTTTGGGAAGTTTTATGTGCTTAAATTGGTTATGGTGAATATTTCTATCGTGGTATTTCGATCAGATTAATCGATGAATTGTAATTCATCAATATATTTGATTGAGTTGTTGAAATTAATCGATAAATTTAATTTATAACACAAAGACGTTGAAAAGTATATGTGAGTAAGGATACTGTGTTGATTGTTATAAATTGATGTACCATATAGTACCGTAGGTTTGATTCAAGATACATATTAAGGCAGTAATCGGGTTTGCCACGGCTGAGGTTGGTTTCATCCAATCTGCTATATATTATTTCCACGGGCCGTGAGGTCGAAGCCACTGACTCCGCTCATCATTATTATTGTTACTACGACACCTCTCGAGGTCGAGGGTCGTGAGGTGGGGTATTCCACGGTTTATTAATGGTGATATGGTATGATACATTGTTTGGCTTTTGAGTAAAGCTATAAATCCATATTTCAATATTTATGGTTATTGTATTTACGTGGACTATTTTTATGATATGATGTATATGTATTTTATGCTCAATTTTATGTTGTGAATAAATTTGATTAAAATCTTCTCTAATAATAATTTTTAAATTTTTGAGCATGAATTTCATATTGTCGATTTTGTATAAGCCTGGTTTCAGGAAATGGGTTTAAACAGTGGAACCTCGTAAAAGAGTGGATGTGAGGTCTGAGAGAAGGAATTTCCGAAAAATAAAAAACATTATTCTCCTTTATAAATTATGCCACTAACAGATTTATTATCTCACGCTTTGTTGTTTTAAATCTGCTTCTAGGGTCCAGCACAGCTCGTCGGTGACTCGCCTCGCGCCAACTTCTACATCACTCTTTCTGCAACAACTGCAGTATTCCATCTTCTCTGCCTGTCTTTATTTTATTGGACTTATGTATTTCATTTGTACCCCTAAATTCGCAAACACTCTTAGAATGCTCTGATCTTAGTATTGAACTCATATGAGTCTTTATTATGTGTTTCAGGGGTTATTACCTACAGAAAATAGCTCTGCTTGATCTTATTATCGTGAGACATCTTTATATATATTTGAGGTATTATATTAATGCATGTGTCTACTTTCTTTCTTAAAGTGGGGTTCCATTGGATATTCCCTAGGGATTGTACAGTGGGACTTCACTAGGTGGGACCACCCGGGAAATCCTGGAAGGGTATCTGGGTCGGGTCCTGTCATTAGCACCCTCAGGTGGATCAACAAAATTCCAAACCTGGTTATCATACATTGATTGTGATCTCACCTCATGGTTTGAAGCCATTGTAACTGGCTCATCATTACCTCATGATAGGCGTCGTCATTCCTCGATCCACAAGCTCTATGGTTTTGTCGCGCCACGAGAAACTATAATTCTCGGGCTCAAGGATGAATCCTATTGACCTTCATGGGCCTTTAGGTAGAAGATGCTCCACTCCAAACAACCCGGTTGTGAGTCTTGTGAATTCCATGGAAGGGTCAAGTGGCACCCTGTGGTTCTGAACTTCAAGAGATGTCTTACTCCCACTGACTCTTTTAGAAATGAACTCTCTTTCCAAAAAGACTCCATTATGAGCAACAAATACTTGTTCTCATGGGATGCAAAGTAGTACCTTTTGTTTCCCTTTGATACCCCACAAATAAGCACTTATCATATTTCCGATGCTAGCTTATCAAAAGTTCGACACTCTTTATATGCTTCACAACCCCCAAATTCGGCAAAAGAAACCAGGATGCTTTTCGTCTACAACTCATTTGGTGTTTTCTCAACCTCTCGATGGAATTCTATTCAATAAGAAAACGCAGCAATTCTCAATGCATATCCCGGAGAACATATTTGAAGATCTCATTTTACTCTCACTGATCGTAATCCATATCTAATAAAGTTCATTTCTCCTTCGTATACACCATTCCATTGTGGTGTTCCAGGTGGAGTGAGTTGTGAGACTATCCCAAAACTTGGGCATTGATCATTGAAATTTGGCTAAATATTCACCACCTTTGATCGCATCAAGTGTTTGATATTCTTTCCAAGCCGATTCTCAGATTTCATTCTTGAATAATTTGAACTCAAATGATTCAAACTTATGGCCTCATTAAGTGATGTAACCATATCTACAAAGCCATCGTAAAAGTAAATTGAAGTAATTAATAACCTCCTCTAGCAATTGAGCTTATTGGTCCACAAACATCTGTATGTATAAGGCTCAATAAGTCACTAGCCCTCCCTCTCACTGTGTCAAGCAAAAGGAGCCTTGGTCATTTTGTCTAGTAAACAAGATTCACATGTTTCAAATTAATGGCGATAAATGAATATTAGCCCATCTCATGGAGCTTCAAAGATGCGCTTTCTCATTGACATACCTAAACGACAATGCTAAAAGTAGGTTGATTCAAGTCATCGGGTCGGAACCTCTAGTATTGATGTTATAGACGGGCTCGGGGTTGTTTCAAGTTTAGAACGAGAGACCATTAGATAAATGAGCATTCCCATAAAAAATGTCTGCATTATACATAAAATATTATTCTTAATAATAAAGTGAATCCATCTATTTTCAAATAGGAAGAAACTAAAATACGCTGGTGTCATGCTAAATATAATAGCTACCCCCTTTAATTGGAAAACAGTCCACTATGCAAAGTCAAATCATAACTCATACAAATTAATAAAAAGAACACTTGCTCCATTCCCCACCAGAGGTCTACTTCGGGCTTTTAGCTAATGATCTATCGGGCCGTTGTGCCCCGCATTATTTACATAATGTGAGATCCACATCCAAAGATTCAATACCCATGAAGTGTATAAGACAAATCGACTTCTATAACATAAATACTTGAAGTGGTAGCCTGCTACCCTTTTTTCTTTCAGATCTTCCAAGTAGAGTTTCATAATTCCTCTTCCAATGACTGTTCACACGTATACAACTCCTCCTTGGGCGCTTTGGTTTGGCCTTAGGTGTCACGCCCCTAAACTCCGAGGGGTCCGTTGACTACCCACAACTCCGCGGACAGGAGCGGATGCTCCAAGCTACCTGACACCACTACAGAAAATAGTGGGCGCAGTCTCCCTTTGGTACAGTGAGCTCTACCCACGGCATACATAACCTGGGTCCTAAGCAACATCAGATAAGATATATACATGAGTAAAACGACTCACTGGGCCTATAAGCAACAATACTCATCAATATACATCAACTATATACCATAGCTCAGAGTTAATAATTACTTTTATTTCAAACATATATTAAAATTCTAGAATTTAACATACATACATCATAAAACCATCAAAGCCACAACTTATTTCCTCTTCACACCCGGCCTCTATGATGGTCGCCTCCCGTACGCTCCCGTGACCGGGGCCAATATATTCCTCGATTGCGCTGAAATTTAACGTCGCAGGAATCACCCGAATCGGCTTAATTCCCACCTAAGCCGCATATGCAACGCCCAGCAAACACACACTCAAGTAAATACGTGATCCTACTTGAATGTCTACATGCCATCCCCATGTCTCGAGTCCTCACCAACTCACTCACACTTGCCTAAGCCATGTATGAGAAAAATAATCATTTTCAAACAAAACCCAAGTATCAAAATACACTACCTAATGTCGCGAAAATAGCCGGACTACCCTCCGAGGCTAATGTGTTGGAGAACCTTCCAAAACAAATGTATGTCCCTCATCCGAATGATCCGTTTGACTGCCTCCCAACCCCCATTCCTCCGAATTCATCCCGTGAAATTCGCAACCATGTTAGTTTTTCGAATTCCATGTCATGCACTTACACCTAATCTTCCTAGGTTACCCCGCGCATATAGAAATGCATTTTTCATGCCATTTCAACACAATTCATATCACACATGCAAATATATCATCATGCATATATTTACATAACTAAAGCACATAAAACATGTTATGCACATTCATCATCAATTTCACCAAAAATTAGCTCACATGGGCTAATTTACAACTACGAGCAATTCGATTTGAATTACTCAACCAAACACATTATTTCACAAAAATATTTCGTGAACACTATTCACATGAACAAAGGAAACCCTGCCATCGCTCACTTTACCAATCAACCAATATCTACCCATTCTCGTGGAACTTGAATTTCATAGCCATTCCCAGCATCATACACACCACAATATAATTTATTTCATAATTTATGAAATAAACATCCAAAATAGCCCCAACACAGTCTCGGACTGTATAAATGGGCTTCAAAAATTACAACAATTCGATTCCAAGATTTGGGACCGATCAAACGGTCGTTCAAGGCCTCAAACTAACCAAAACATCCACAAAACACTTAAACAAAGTGTAACTTCAAGTAGGATGAAACCCCTACCTCACGGAGTTTGTCAAAACTTCTCAAAACCGAAGTCCACGCGTAGACCTCGCCGCGTATAACCACTTTCCTTCTTGCTCCGAAGGAATTCAACGGTCCGATCTCCCAGAATCCTAGAGAGAAGTCACACTCTCTCTCACTAGGTTTCAAAATATTAAGCTTTTGTAAGTTTTTCCCCTTTTCACGTTTTCTTTTGGCTCTTAAGGTAGGAGATGACAACTGTTCACTATTTTGTCCTATTATCATTTAACTATTCACATAATGTCAATCATGTCCCTAAGCTTCTGATTGACATCTTGGCACCATCTCCTACCGCTCATTTCCATCATTTCACCACGCAACACGCGGTCACACGAAGACATACCCAGCGACCTCGCCACATCATACGTCGCTTTACAAAGACCAAACCTCGATGCCTCGAAAAACGTGTAAATTCCGACCGTTCTGTAATTCGACGAAATTGACACGCTAGCTAGATTTCGGGCGAGATCGATTCCGCCTGAAATCCGCTTCGCCATCTCGAGATATAGAAAAAATTTGGTTTCACCAAATTACGATTTTCGCCATTTTTCCGTTGGGTAATCAAATTCTTTCTCGTGTCTTACATTGTGGCTCGACCGCCCTTTGCCTTTTATTGCCTTATTGTTTTGGGCTCTTTCCTTTCTTTTTCTGCTGCCTTCCCTTCTCAACCATAAGCACTGGATTTGTCTTTTGAATGTTTTGTTCTAACATTCTTTACATTCCATGTAACTTAGCAATAGATTTGTATATGGTGCATATCAGAAGTTCATAACAAATTGACTACAGATTAAGGTAATGAACCTAGAATCAGATCAGTAGCCAACTCATGACTAATAGGAACGCCAAGCTTATCAAGCTGATCGATGAGACCTCTTTTATCTTGAAGCATTACGTGCACTTCATCAAGTGCCAAGAGTCATCTTCCGGCATTCAATGCTTTGGTGGTTGTAACCTTTCTCGACGTGCTTGCTGTTGGAACATTCCCTTGAGATGCACCATCATATCAAATGCCTCCCATTTCTCAAATTGCTTCTAAAGCTCGCAGTTCATGGTTGTAAGTATAAGATGTGCTTCCATTGAGTCATTCAAATGCTTACTATAAGCATCCCTTTCGGCTCATGGGGCATTGTTAGCAGGAGGTTCATTAGGGATTTCATTATCAAGAACGTATTTTCTCTCTTGTTTAAGGACAATCCTCAAATTTCGAGACCAATCGAGGAAGTTTGTCCCATTAAGTTTTTCCTTTTCAAGACAGATCGCAAAGTAAATATTGATGTCTTGTTTGATGCCATTAGTCTACATACAAAACTATGCAAAGCTTTTAATAAAAGAGGTCTTTAATACTCCCACTAAAATTAATAACTTTAATTACAATGCGTAAACAATCTTATAGTTTCTTAGTGGGTGAAAATCCTCAAGTCAATTTAAATTCAAGCTTAGCTTTGGCATAACACTTAAAACTTAAGCTAACTAGGTAGAAAACTCTTCCTTTTATGCCCTTAGGCCCAAAATTGTTATGATAGCCTAGTTAAGTCTAACCATATTCTAATCTTATGGATATTCATTATCCATCATGTCTTCCTAAGATGGCCTAACACACCTCGCCGGGCGTAAAAACTATATTAAGACGATCGGGCATTGACAAGTGTTAAATATGGAAGGCATTTTATGATTTAATATTTTATGTGATGAACTAATGTTGTTAGGCAAACTTTATAAACATATACATGCATCACATACAAGCATATTATCAAGTATAAATGTAAACGGATACGTCATGGCCTATTTCCTGGCGCGATCTCCATAAGCCAATATGAGATGCAGGATTACCTTTTACTAACACCGCTTACGGGCTTGTCTCTAAGAACAAACAGCCTCCATTCTTCATTCTTCTTTATTACAAGTAATAATTGCTATTTTATGCTAAAATAATAAAAAGACACACATGTTGTGTCAATAAAAAACAACGATACGCTGTGCCATATACTAATATAATGAAAAAGAGACACATGTTGTGTCAATAAAATTAATCTACATGCAAATGATGAAAAAATTACAAACCAATAATTACTACCGCCAATCACATTGAACTAAGGGCCATGACATGCACCATGAAAAATTGAATATAAACACATTAAGCACATAATCGTGACTATGAATATGGTCTTCAACTGGCAGCGTTAGTCACATAAACAAATTTTATACAGGTATGAGCGCTATCGCTGGAAATTTCTCCGATCATTAATCATACTAATAATTTAGTCATTCACCAATGCCGACATTCTTAATCTAATAGTCCATCATTAATTTGAACAATCCTACTTAATGTGTAATAATCAGACAATTCAATCTTAATGTCTAACATTAATGTGTAATAATCCTATTGATTAAGAATAATCAGAATAAATTCATTCTTAATGCTCCAATAATGTGTAATACCCTACTAATTAAGAATCTATAATAGTCCATTCTTAATGTCTAATAACATTAATGTGTGTACACCCTACTGATTAATAAGAATCTGCAATGTACCCATACTTATTACGTAAATGGGCATCCCATTGACATTAAGTATTTGTAATACCCATACTTAATATGTAATGTACTTGATTAATTAATAAGAATTCAGAATAAATTCTAATTAGATTAGAACACAAGAATTTATGAACTCGTAATTTGATTCGATCATCAACAGCCCTAATCCTATTAGAGCTTTTCTAAACCTCGAATCATTTTTCACTTCAAATAATGTTGCTGCATCATATAGAAAAAAAAAAACATGACTTAGATTATACTGATTATAAAATGGATGAACTAATGGATCATGGCATATCACATATGGAAAACAAATACACTAAACAGATCACGTTATATCACATATAAAAATCAGTTTCACCAAACAACAAGTAGCTCTGATACCACTGTTGGAATCCAGCGATAAGAAAACGCAACGGAAATAAAAAAAATTTAACGCTAAACTGCAGCAAGATCCAAGCAGTTTGATGAAACTAAACAATGAAGCAAGGAAAAACAGATCTTACCTCTTATAGACCGAATCCTTTTCGACTAGTGCAGATTTGCTTGATCACACACATGCTAAAACACAAACAAAACTTCTTTTGGAAACGATCCAGAAGCAACGAGCTAAGACGATGCAGTGTGCAAACGCCCTCTAAAGGTATCCACACGAACAGCTAATGGATAGGATGGATGTGCTAGCACCTTATGATAGGTCTTTGTCCCACAAAAACCAAAGACACCTTAGTGTCTTCCAAAACTCTAAAAAGAATTCTCTCTCAAAAATCGCCCACTTCAAAAGAACCACATCCTTTTAGATGATAAACCTCATATTTATATCAAGCCTCCTAAACCCTTTTATTAAAATGAATTTAAACCAAATTCCATTAACTATTAATGAGCTTAAGCTGACTTCATATTAATACATAGAGCCTCTAACATCCCATTATAGTCAGTTCTACGTAGATTCTATGTTCACTCAATGTCGGGCAATGCCCAAATCATATTCTCTAAGTTCACAAGTTATAATCGTCTCAGCGCCGGATTATAACTTACCCAAATAAAGTGAATTCGATGACTTGAAAACCTTACCATAGTATGATATTCCTTTCAGCCATTATATCTATTAAGTAGTACTGAGATAAGTTACCTGAATATTGAACACTGCTTCTGATCTAAGTGGATCACTAAACAAATGATATGAGATAATCCATCAATCCTAGTTCAGAGCACGACCATGCATTTCGCCTTTACTTATCAAGAGGCTAATGTATTACTCCCACTCCAATTAAGAGCTGACAAATTCCTTCATTATCACCTCCACATTCCTTCACATTTACATCGTGACAAAGTTCAAATCAATATATTACCATTCTACAGACAATGTTGAAGTCACATTTAAGCCTTCAAATGTAGTGGTCCAGGTAGTCTGTGGGCCGAAGGACTCAAATACCACTACCGTAATGAGAATTCACTGGCGACATAATCCATGTAGATTTGCTGGAAGAATGCCTGAATGAAGATGAACTTGTTACATGTGATGTGTTTATGAAGATCTTGTAACATATTCGCAATGTGGTCTCTTTCTCAGATATAAGATCTTACTTCATTATTATTCCCACAATAATGATCGACTATGGACTATTTAGAATAGTGTTCTTATGCCTTGTTGTTTTACTCATCAAGTCACATACTCGAAGGATATAAAGCAAGAGCCAACTATTCAAGATCTAATTTATTTGTTAACTCATATTTAAGAATAAGATAAAATGATAAATGCCTCATGTATATAAAAATATAATGACAATGTATATGCCATACTGGCTAGGTTGCAAATACACACTTCTCGTTCTCATCCGTCCCTTTTTTCGTATCATTTCTATCCTTCATTACTCAAGACGCCGATGATTCCCACGCATGAGTACGCATAACCAAATAAACATGGTAGTGATGTTCTATTAACGGACTCAGCTCCTTTCTTTCTGTCCTGTGAACAATGCAAAAATCTACACTAGGCCATGTTGGGAAAATTTTGATTAGCTTGAAACATCCCAAAACTATGAACATAACACAATGAGAGTAGTCTTTATTGATTTTGAACATTCAAAACCTAAAAAAAAAAATTATTATTTCATCATTTTGAACAAACAATTCATGCTACAATCTCTATTGGTAGTGTCTATTTTAGTCGAGTTATGAAGAACATATGGATACCCATTCCGGAAAAAGAAAGTAAAAAACAAACTGAGATCAAAACATATCATTACAGTAATGAGACCCCAATTCTCAATACCGCATATATGATAAATGCCCTAACATGGATAAGAGCTCCAATCACTTGTGATTTCAATACATCTAAAATTTTTAATCAATTATAGACTATTTTTCATAACTTCTAGAACTCAAAATCTTGAAGTTCTTCAAAATAAAATTTCCATAATTGAATTCTAGAATTTCTTTTTGAATTTTCATTGAAATTTTAGCAGAAAATACAAATCCAATAATGAAGATGGGATCAATTACAACTTAAACAAGGAAATATTTTTCACTTCTTCATAAGCTCAATAGGAAGGTTAATAAAACATGAAGAAAGAAAATATGCATTTATAGAGCGAGAAGTGAAAATAGAGACTTGAATGGTGATGATGGTATAATGATAATAATGATTTACTTTTGAAGAAATCATAAACAATGGGTCTAATGTGGTAGTGGTTATTTGTGTTACATGAAGATAAAACCAAGCTGGATCTATAAATTTGAATGTCCTAAGGTACCTTGCAATGATGATTTCCACTAAAACATAATTCCCCAGCTCACAACATTCCCAAACTAGTTTACAATTTTTCACTATGGTATTTAATGTAGCAGTTATGGTAGTAGATTCAGAATATTATTGTAATAGTTTCAGTAGGTTATGGTAGTAGTTTAGGTAAACTATGTGTACTATGTAAATGAGTTTTGTATTGAATGCATTCCATATCTTATGCAGCATTTATCACATACAATAATGGAATTGCAACTACTAGTGGTCGTATGTACTGGTTTTTGTGATTTGTTGTATGGTTGCATATGTAATTCAGCAGAATAGAAGTTGTATATTATATAGTAGATTTAATCATGGTAATAAATAATGACTGGGACACAACTTAGTTTCCATAACCCTAAATGTTATCTAACTTCATCTTTTTAAAGTGATGTGACTTTTCTGAAGAACAAACACAATAGAAAATGCAACTTATGAGTTACATATTCATCATTGACATTGTGAAACAACTTAGGAACAACAAAAACAATTCTTAAAAAGGAAAAAATCAAATCAAATCAAATGGAGAGTTAATAAGAACCCTTATCAACATAGAAGAAATACAAGATGGAAGAATGTGATAAAATGGGGAAAAACAACCAAAGGAGAGCCAAAAAATCATACCTACCAATAAGGGAGGAAGAGTTTCACGACAACGAGAGGATTAACTGGTTAGTCTTTCTATCCCTCTTCATTGCTAAAAGAATCTAATCGAAAGAAGAAGACATGTTAAAGTAAGAACATGTTATGTGTTTGAATACAAGAAGGGTATTTTAGGATTTAATTTTGTACTCTTTGACTTTTTAACCAAAATGAAAATATTTCTTTATAGGTAAAATTAATTAGAAATCAAAATTATAATTTTCAGAAAATGGCAAAATAATAATAATAATAATAATATTAATAAGAATAATACTTCATAATGGTTCAGTAGCGAGAAAATTCTATAGATCTCAAATGAAAAAATGAACTACGCTCAAGTAAATTCGCCTCCAAATCCAAAGTGACCTGCAAAGTTTCAATAATGCAGATGTTTAAGATGATACATTGGGCGATAAGTCAGTAATGACTCTGTGATGATTTACGAAATCTCTAAGTCGTGGAATGACTTATGAAAGTCTGTTTGCACTTAATTGAACTAAAAACAAATTGTTTCAAGGTGAAACGAACTCATCGAGAGATCACACATAAATGTGAGCCATATATCTAAATTAAAAAAAAAGGATAAAAAGAAAAAGAAAAATGAGGAGATGGGAGGGAGTGAGCGTGAGAAGAGGAGAAGAGAGAGAGAAAGGGGAAAATGGGTTTTTCGCTTCTCTCTAAGATCTACGAAAATCGAGCCGTTAGTTTTCGTCTAAGCAAGAAGAAAAGTTTATCATCGTGACAGATGGCATGGAGAATAACTCGGAGTTTGGCCAATTCCTGCAGGTTCTTTGTTTCACAGCTTTTAATTCCAAAGCCATTAGCTATTGGGTTTTCTTAGAGGCCGTGAGAGTGTCAGAATTTCAATCTTAAATTTTTGAATAGTGGTGGTTTTGCACTTTCTATATCTGCTGAATTTTTCAGACCGCTGATAAACTGACATGATTTGGGACTGCTTTGTAGTTCTGATCGTGTCGAGATTTGTCTTTGTAACTTTGACTAATGTCTTCGTTTTGTTTCTAGATCACTGTAATTTGTTGATGAATGAAACCACAAATGGTTCAGTGTCGTGAAGGGACTAAGAGGTGCCCCAAGAGCGGGTCCGAGATTTGGGGCCAGTTTGCAGGTTATTGTTAAAAAAATAAATAACATGTCACAGGTGTAAAAATCAGTGTTATGAGCTTGCGTGATGTATTAACATGGAAATTGATGAATGGAAATTATATGTAGAAATATAATTATCCGAATTTATAAATGTCGTATATACACATAACATGAAATGACATGATTTATTTCATATGTACAAAACGCATCACGTTTAGTTTCAAGTATATAGATATAATAAATATCTACCATCTTGTAATGTAGAGTTTAAATGGGACAACATCCAAAATCGAGATCAGATCAAAAATACCTTTGGAATTTTTGTAATAATTTTATTATATATTCCGGTGTGAATCGAGTCAAACTTAGGTTTTCCTGCAAATTTCACATAAATTGGATAAATCAGAAAATGTAAATTGAAATAATGAGCATGATTGAATATTATATGCTAAATTGAGAATGAGCTGAGTCCCAGAAGGGAATTCAAGGTGAAAATTTAGTAAATAGTGGTCTGAAATAATCGATGTTTAAATGTTAATGTGAAATAAATGATAAATGATAAGGAAAGTGAAATAAAGAGTTAGAATGCCAAAACAAAATTAGATTTACTGAGCGGCCAAACAAGGCCTTATGAAGGTTAAGTGACTTAAGACAAAGAGAATAGAATGGGGCGTAGGCCAATATACCTACACTTATGGATTGCACCAAATTTGGCCTTAGATTCTCATTCGAGCAAATCAATGCCAAGAAGCGGAGAGGAGAGTAAGGGAGAAGAAAGAATAAAGAGACTGTTGTGTGATCCTTTCCCACTCCCGCTTCTAGAGGCAAGCAACATGGAAGGGAAAGACTAAGGCTAAGGTAACAGTAAATCAAACCCTAAACTCTCATCTTTATGAATTCGATTGGCGGAAAAGCCCCAACTTAAGAGTAGTTAGTTTTATTTTATTCTAAATCAGATTTGAAGTTGTTTTAGTGGATTCTACGTGGATTTTTGATATGGGATCTAATCGAGAAGGTTCAGGGAAGAAAAATGAGTGAGAAATGCAAAACCCTCATTTTCTCGGGCAAAACCCGTAAGTGGTACCGGGTACTGATCGAGTGGTACCAGCATTCACGATGCAGCCGCAATCGGTACCTACCACTCAAAACCGAGACTCAGACTGACCGGCGTTGATAACCGGTACCGGTACCGGTCAAAGTGGTACCGGTACCACTACTTCCAGCGTACCCTGCCATATTTTCGCGACCGCTATCCCATATCTCGTATACCTGAAGTGTTTAGTGGACCCTAAGAAATGAATAAATCAAGTCTGTAAAGGATAGAACTAAGTGAAAAACGTACCGTACCTCACAAGACTGTTAACAAAAATAAACTTGTAATTCACAAAAATTGTTTAACAATTGTTTATCCACTAAGAGTGGCGTGAATGTTAATATTGACTAGGACAAAGATGATCGCCTAACCGTAAGACCAGACGCATATAGTTAGATTCGATAAATTTCGATTCGTTTCCTCTTCCGACTTGCTTCTTATTTCAAGCATTTTGTAGTTTACAAGTAAATCTATATGAAATGAGTACATGAATGAGTATACGAAATGAGTACATGAATGAGTATATGAATTAAGTAATTTGAATGGGAGTATATGAAATAATATATAGATTGGAGTATATCTTGAAAAGATAATAATAAAGTGAATATGGAATCGGAATGATAGGCTTTGAAAACCGAATGAATGTGAATGATGATAAGGACGGATTCATCAAACTAATCACGTAAATGTGATTTGGAATGATATATCGAATGAACCGCCCGACACGGAGTGTCTGTCGTATTCGCCCCGGAATGGCCACCACTGGCGGACGCATCGCATCCGCCATGACGGCGCATGGCATCAAAAAATGTCCCACTCGCGATGCACTAATCGACATCCGTCATGACGGTATGCATGGCATTTAAGTGATACCACATGTCGGAAACAAATAAGATCCGTCATGATGGGAGACCGAATCATAAATGTGCAAGCACATTACCAATGATGATGGCATGGATCTACCAAACGTAATCCGTCGAAAAATGTAAATCAATAAATACAAAAGAACTAACATCATTTAGTGAAAACGGGATTTATACGATATGCTTAAATCTTCATAAATTGAATTGTGAATTGAATTGTTGCATTGAAGATGTTGTGATATAGTAAATGATTTGAAATCGAAAGCATGCGTAAATGAATAGCATGAGTATATGTTGATATAATAAAGTATGGTTAAATGTTAAATGAATGTCGAGCTCAAATCAATATTAAAGAATCGATAGAACCACTAAGCATGAAAAATGCTTAGCGATAGTTTTTATCTATGCAGTGTGCTCTTGTGCAGACGTGAAGGAAGACAAGATCGCGGAAGCCGCAGAGTCAGGTAACCCAGCCGCGCGTATAAGTACATACCCCGCCATGCATATCATTTCCTTTTAACAAGAAAATTTTGTGAACAAATAAATAACTCCAAAGAAATGTTCGTTTTGTATACATTTTGAAAGGGCATAGAATGCCTTCATTGTAATTAAGCTTTTGTGAAATGTGAATGCTCAGGGCCTACCATTTGACAATGCTTCCATGCAAATCAAAACCTAAAGAGAAATAACATTAAGAAAATGCCTATAAGGTATTGAAACACTGAGTAAACTGAGCTCACGCTTGAGTATCCGCCTCTGGTCGAGTCGGGATTCGGTCCGCACTTTGAAAAAGAAAATTTAATAACACGGAAAAGTCAAAAAGAAATAAAGCTGATTCCCTGGTTTCCCGGCTCCGGACTTTCGCCATCTCGGTCGACTGCCCGAGGGTCGCTACACTTTAAAGGGTATCGTAGAGCCCAGTTTAGACGCTTCGATAAAGGAGGCCCTAAACGATTTTGAAAGGATTTTGAAAATGGTATTCGGAGCATACATTGCATTTGCATATAAGGGATGAGCAGGATCATGCGGATCTCAGCGATCTTAATAGGTACATGGATCGCTCAAAATTCAGTGGAGGTCAGTGGTATCGTGGAAACGGCTTTCGATACCTCACAAGGTGGTAGCGGATAAGCATCTCATGCTCCATCTGACATCAGAACGGAACAAGTAGTAGGAGGTACTATGGGTATCCTCCAACAGTTAGCTCAGGCTTTACAAAGAGCCGGGCAACCACTCAATTGTTCGCAAAATGATCAACCATCAAAGAACGGCAAGGTAATCGACAGTGCACTTTACGGTTATGATTTGATGAGCCCGCTATACAGAAAATCGCTCTGTAGACCGAGAATGCCCCGTGCAAATGCATTGCACAAATTGGAAGAGAAATTGGAATGTGCGACCATCATAGATTTAGGCTTATCGCTGCGGGTTTCCAGCGACTGTGACCGCACTACCCGTAGAGAGTTACTACTCGGCGTTCTCGGATGAGTCAGAAGACAGCGCGGGTCGTGCATCTATTTAAAACAATATGCAAGTAGAGTTTCAAAATTTAAACAAGTAAAATGGCAACTAAGGTGAGAGAATTCACAATGCAGCCAAGGCATGCCCAGATAGTATGAAGAAGAGAAGTGCGCAAGTTCAAGACGGTTTGTTTACCACATTCGCCCATGTCACAGATTTTTCCATGATGATCAAAATCACGACACACTCCAATGGGAAAGAGTAAAGAAAGAGGAAAACAGAAAGAAAAGATAGAAGATGTGAAAGAAAAATCCAGCCGCCAAGTGCTCATCAGCCAGCAGAGTAAGAGATTCGGGGACCATAGGTCCCAGTGTTCCTGGCTGTACCAAAGCACCAGTGAGACACTCATTCTACTCTGCTACTTCTGCCGGGCCAGGCATATGAGGTGCCTCTAGAGGACAAGACGTCTCGCTTTTCCATTGTAAAGAAAGCACATGAGATCGTTGGAAAGTGACTCCAGGTCATTGGTCAGGGATCCATGGAGCACAAAAACACAAGAGGTTTAACCGCCTTCAGCCACCCCCAAACCGAGGCAATGTTTCATCTGTTCAAAAAGGAAGCAAAAGTGTTGCATCACCAAGTGTTGCGAGACAAGGGACAATGCACTCACAGTAAGATGGCCATGCTCCAACTAGAGCATATGCGCATGAGCAAAGAAGATACCGATGCCCCTGATGTGATACTCTGCACCTTACTATCTTTGATACTATCAGGTATCGCATTAGATGTAATTCCAGGGTCAACCCATTCATATGTGTAAAATTTCAACATACCAACTCGGGAAATTTACCAAGGAGTGAAACCGAGTATGACATTCGTGACGAACCCGCCGTGCATAAGGTTATCGTGAACAAAGTGTATGTAGATTATCCCATCAAAATACGAGTATGAATTTTGGGAGATTGACAGTTATCCCCGTGAGTCATGTGATATCGGGATGGATCATGTTATCCCGGCACGAGCTTCATACCGCATCGTAGAATGAAAAGAGTGACCTTACATACCAATGACGAAGGATGCGAGGCTAGTTTTCATCGCGAGAAGTCAAACACCTCTCTGACGTGATATCCGCAACTCATAGAAAAAAATGGCGCGGAAAGGATGAAGCCTACTAGCAAGCTTACGTGATTGATACAAAGAAATCTAAGCAGCCTAGGGACTAGAGTATCCATAATCGTTAGTGATTCTTCCGATGTGTTTCGTGAAGAGTCACGTGGATTACCCCAGAGGAGTACCAGTCGCTATCGACAGAATACCGTGTGCCACACCCGCATCCATTACAATCGTGACAGAACGGCTCCACTGTTTTAAAGGAATCAAACTGGCCAGTAAGAACTGCTAGAAAAGGATTTATTCGACCAAGTGTATCACCATGGGGAGCTCCTGTGCTTTTTGTTAAGAAGAAAGATGGTACACTTCGGCTATGTATTGATTATAGACAACCCAATGTCGACCGCAAAGAATAAGTACCCGCTACCCGTAATCGATGATTTGTCAATTAATCGAAAGGCAAGTATCTTTTCAAAGCATTGACTCATGACCGGGTATCATCGCCTGAGAATTAAAGATGTGGATGTGTACAAGATGCGCTCTAACGATAGTGGACATTATGAGCCCTCAGGATGCCGCTTGGCTCGACAAATGCACCGCGGGCTTCATGGACATAATGAATCGTGGTCTTCCGACGTATGTTGATCACAATGAATGAAACCATAGATCGGCATTCTCGTGGTATTCGAGATCGAGAAAGTCATGACAATACACCTTCGCAATGTTAAGACTCGAAAGAGCACAGATGGCAACAGCAAGTGAGTTTTCGTTAAATGAAGTGTCCTTTCGCACTCAGACGAAAGAAGTGAACTGAGCGATCCAAAGAAAATAAGGCCTTCTGGCTGGTACTAGCCACTAAGAAATGTTACGGTATATGAGCTCTCGACCAAGAAAAGCATATGTAAGATTCATGATGGTTTTCTATGATTTTCACTCTAATGACGATTGCTCCAAAAATGTAAAGTGTGAATGGAGGAAATGTCAAAGAAGTTTTGAAAAGCTAAAAGTATTCTTAATCGAGGCCCTAAGAAACCAAACTGACCAAGGGTGTTAATATGTGATCTTTAAGTGATGCTTCACTAAATGACTCTGATGTGTCCTAATGCAGGGTAAAGTGGTAAAATTATGCTTCAAGGCAATTGAAGCCACACGAAAAGAACTACCCCATGCATGATTTGGAATTAGCCGAAATTGTATTTGCGTTGAAATTTTGGAGACATTTTTTGTATGGAGAAAAGTGTTTCATTTACTCCAATCATAAGAGTCGTAAGTATTTGCCGAGCTTAACTCGGTGACAACCGAGATGGATGGAATTGATGAAAGATTATGATCAAGGCGATTGATTATCACTCCCGAAAGGCCAATGAATGACGCTTGGAGTAGAAAGACGCGATAAACGCCGGTATGCTTTTGAATGCCCATTTGTCATTATCGACGATGGCAGCAAGAGGGTATGAATTGATACGAGACCGACTTGTTGAATCAAGTTAGAGGCACAAAAGAAAGATAGGTAAATATTCACAGAAATGATCGGGATGGTAAGAAAACCGAGTTTGAAGCAAAGGAAGATAGATCCTTGTATAAGGACAGTAGTACCCACGATTGTGAATTAAAGAAATTGCTTAATGAGGCACATAATGGACTTTTTTTTGGTTAGTCCAATCCTGTAGTACAAAGATGTATCAAGATTTGAAATGTCATTCTCGTGGTCCCGACGAAAAGATGTATCAGAGTTTGTAGCCAAGTGTTCGTAAACAAAGAGTGGGCGCGAAAATCGAAACCTTCCCTGATTATCGCAACCTATTAGAATACCGCAGTGGAAATGGGACCAATAACCATGGATTGTCGGGTTACCATCGGGACAGGAGAAAGCACACCACTTGGGTCGTAGTGGACCAATTGACTAAGTCGCCACTTCCTACCAAAGGAGAATTTGACTATCTGCCATGCCAGCGTAGTTGTATATCATGAAATAGTTCCATACACTGATTCTATCCATTATTTCAGACCAACTTAGTAGATTTACTTCGAGATTTGGGGAAATCAGAAGAGGCTCAAAATCTAACTCTAATTTCAAGATAATACTCACCTGTAGACTGAGTTAAGATAACTAAGATGATCGATTCTAAGAGAATATGCTGGTATTGTAGCGACTCACTATGAGGGTACTGGGATTGACACATCTCTTCAATAATCAGGTATCACAAACAATAGTTTTCCAATCAGGCCGGAATTACTACGAGGTCTCATATGGAAGAAAAATGTATGGAATAATCGTTGATTGGATGAACTGAGTGAAAGAAAAGGCATTTGGCCCCATTTGATACAAGAGTATTTAAGAAAAAGTGAAATGATTAGAGAGATCAGTGGCCACCGGCGATGTAAGTCATATGCTGACATGAAGAGAAGATATTCAAGTATGAGATCGTAAAAGGCTTTTTGAAAGCGCTTGGAAGAAGGGGACAGGATCTAAAAAGTGTTGAGCCTAGATTTATTGGGTCATATGAGGTGATAGAAAAAGTGGGTCCAAAGGGTGTCGCCGCCTTACCGACTCCAAAGATCCAATAAGCTTTCCATGTGTCCATGCTACGGAGGTACCGAATCCAACCCAGTCAAAGCATAAACCGCGGTGGTAAGAACGCCAATCGGATCAGATACGAGCAGAGTCAAAGAGGCTGGTCGCTGCTGAGTCACGCTGTCAAAGATCCGTCACGCTGCAGAGAAACAAGATCCGCAGTCACCAGGTTACAACGAAAACAGAACCGCAGAACTGCTTTAACTACAAATTGAGGACGAACTTTTTGCTGGGAGAGTTGTAACGCCTAAAAATACCCCCTCAATTCTTTATAATAATTTATTATATATTCCAGTAGGGATTGAATAACTGGTTTTCCGCAAATTTGAAAATCGAGCAATTGTAAAATGTAATTGAAATAATGAGCATATGATTGAATATTATATGCTAAATTGAGAAATTGATCAAGCCGTAAATAAAACCTATGAAAAATGGCAAATGAAAATTTAAATGAGAGACCCGGCAGTCACCGATAGCTTAACATAATTGAAAGCAAATGATAAAATGATAAGGAAAGTGAAATAAAGAGTTAGAATGCAAAATGGAAAATTTGATTTATCGAGCGCCAAACAAGGCCTTATGAAGGTTGGTGACTTAAGACAAAAAATGAGAAATGAGAAATGGGTAGCCAAACACGGCCTTACACTTACTGATTTATGCGCCAACTTGGTCTTAGATGCTCATTTGGAGCAGATCACATTTTAAATACATGTAGAGAAAAGGGAGAAGAAAGTTGTGGTTTGCAGAGATCAAGCTTTTTTGGTGTGATCCTTTCCCACTTTTTTCTTCTAAGAGGCCAAGCAACATGGAAGGGAAAGATTTGAAGGGGCTAAGGTAAGAAAATCAAACCCTAACCTCATCTTTTATGATTTTGATTTTGGGGGAAAAGCCCTAACTTAAGAGAAGAGGTTTTATTGATTCTAAAACCAATAGCCTGAGTTGTTTTCGTGGTGGATTCCATAGTGATTTTGATATAATTTAATTGGAGAAGGTTTATGGAAGAAAAGAGTGAGAAATGCAAAATCCCGCATTTCGGGCAAACTGTAGTGAGGCGCAAGTAACGCACCAGCTATAAAATACACCCTGCATCAGATTTCACTCAAACCTATCGGTGACCGATCGGCAAGGATAACCGGTAATCGTGACCCATCAAAGTGGTACTGCACCACTACTTCAAGAGCCCTGATGATATTTTGTTCAACCTGATTATACCGAAGGTTTAGGACCCTAAGAAATGAATAATGGGGGTTCAAATAAGGATAGAACTAAGTGAAAAACGTACCGTACCTCGCAAGACTATTAACAAAAATAAACTTGTAATTCACAAAAATTGTTTAACAATTGTTTATCCACTAAGAGTGGCGTGAATGTTATTGACTAGATGATGATCACCAAACAGATCAGATCAAGAGAAGGAAGCTGATTCATTACTGTTTGTTTCTCCTGACTCATTCTTATTTCACATTTCGTACATGAATGAGTATATAGAAATGAGTACATGAACAAAAAAGAATTGAGTACATGAATGAGTATACGAAATAAGTATTATAGATTTGAGTATATCTTTGAAAAGATAATACAAAAGTAACATGGAATCGAAATGACGAAATCAAATGAATGTGAATGATGATAAGACGATTCGATCGTCGAATCACGTAGCCGGATTCGAATGAGATATCGAATGAACCGCCGACGGGAAAGGTTCAATCGGCATCCGCCCCGAAATTTTCCAATGTCCCACTCTGGCGGATGCAAATTCACCGCATCCGCGATGGCGATGGCATTGAAGTCGTCCTGACTTGGTGATGCACTAATCGGCATCCGCCGCATGCGTATGGCATTTAAGTGATACCACATGTCGGGTGCACCAAACAACATCCAATCCATCATTATGGAGACCGAATTGTTAAATGTGTGTTATCAATGATATTAAGGGCGGGATTCATCAAACGGAATCCGTCAGAAATGTAAATTAAATAGTCAGCAAAGAACCAACATTACGAAAGGAAAATGGGATTTTTATGTATAAAAAGTAAATCTCATACTGAATTGTGAATTGAATTGCTGCATTGCAGATGCATGTTGTGATATAGTAAACATCAAAATCAAAGCAAGCGAAAATGAATAGCAGCATGAGTATAGCGTTGATATGGTTAGGCATGGTTTAATGTCAAATGCATGTCGGTCAAATTGAATAATATTGAATAGAATCAGATGTAACCACTAAGCATGAGAAAATGCTTAGCGATAGTTTTTATCTATTCGCAGGTTTTGAGTAGACAGAAGGGGAAGATAAGATCGTAGCGTGCAAAGTCATAGCTTAGTTATGTGATAGCAGATACCCGCCATGCATATCATTTCCTTAACATGGAAAATTTCAGAACAAATAGTTTAACTCCAAAGAAATGTTCGCTTTGTATATCATTTTGAAAGGCATAGAACGCTCTCATTGTAATTGCTTTTGTGAAATGTGAATGTCAGGGTCACCATTTGACAATGCTTCCTCGTGCAACCGAAACCTAAAGAGAAATAACATTAAGAAAATGTTTTGATAGTAATTGAAAACGCTGAGTAAATGGCCCGTTCTGATCCGCCTGTCGAGTGGGATTGGGGTCGCACAATTTTGAAAAAGAAAAATTTAATAACATGGAAAATAAAGAAATAAAGCGAATGGGGCCCCCGGTGTTTTCGTTCTGACCGCCATCTGGCCTGGACTGGCCTGGGCTCACAAAGGCCCTGTGTAAACAATACACAGAACCAGCATGTGTTTGTAGCTAAGATGGGCTAGATCCCCCCCTCAGGTGAAAGACCCAAATTTTATTCTGGTCACATGTATCCAACGATGAAAGTTTTGTTGTGTGTAAAGCTCAAGTGTGAGACTCGAATTCGCAACCAAATAAACACACTAGGGATTTGGTAAATTGAATAAATATCGCAGGGTTGCCCTAAAGAAGGTCCTGATGAAACACCAATGACTGGTTTTCACACTTGGCATTGCAGATGTAAAGGAGTCAGTCGGGACTCGGGTTATGGGCATGGGGAGTCTTATCTCATGCATGACACATAATATTCCATAGAGTATTACATTATTTATATGGAATGTGATTGGAATTTTTCATGGTTGTTGTGTGTATTTTAGGGGAGAGCCCTGTAGGAATTTTTCTATGAGCACGCCCCGTAACCCCTTTTCAAAAAGGTAATGAAGACGGCACCCGACGAGTCGTAATTATGAAGAAGGTCATGAGGTGGCCTTGATACACTTTGAGCAATATTTTTGCAAAAATATTTTGTATAAAAGAATTGTAACTAAATTCAGACTATTGTCTAATAGTCACCAGTATGTACTACAGGTGAGAAATGATCTGACACTTACTGACTGTGTCTAAACATTTACATTAATATTTTAGATTTAAATGGGAATTGAATCACTGAATCCCGTAAAGGGATATTATTGGGATGAGATAGATGGACCTCAGAGGTTAACATCATTTCTGTCGAGACCTGATTGGTTATGATTATACCATATACAGGTCAGATGTTGGGTAGAGTTCTAACAAAGAGATTTTAATCGACATTTTTGTGAAAATATGGATCCCGATAAATGACGCGGTATCTGGGTCACCCGAAATCCACAAGAATTCACATGTTAACTTAGTCACAACTAGGACCCCTGATTAGCGCCAAAGCCTCAGATAGAGCGCCTAGGTAAACGATTCTAATGACCCCAGCTGTATCCATACAGCACCCTGATGATTAGTCACTGCTTCAGCAGGCCACTAGTAAATTGAGCCGATGGGCATGGTCAGATCACATTGGTTATGTGCTATGTTTCAGGCTTAACATGCTTTTTATCATAATAAATATATTAGATTATATATGAATACTAGGCTAGAAACATAACCTTAAATAAAACAAAATGAACCTCGGGAGTAGTTCCTGAACCGATTTGTATTAGTGGTCAGGGCATTATGCAAGACTATGAAAAGGATGAACTATGTAGTGCATGATGTTGCAAGTCATAGTATTGGTACATATACGCCATGTAGATTTAGAGATAGAAATTGAAACTTCATTGCTATCACACGGTGTGATGCATCAGCAAGAGGAAGAGAACGCCACTAAAACTTTAGATTCACGGGCCGTATAGATACTGTTTCACATCACTATCCTTACAAGAAGGTGTCACTGGCCGCCACCATCGCATAA
This sequence comes from Tetrastigma voinierianum, assembly GCA_016808115.1. Taxonomy (NCBI): domain Eukaryota; kingdom Viridiplantae; phylum Streptophyta; class Magnoliopsida; order Vitales; family Vitaceae; genus Tetrastigma; species Tetrastigma voinierianum. The sequence continues at coordinate 465,984 of JAEQBH010000138.1, read as the reverse complement.
GCTGGTGCAATTAGGAACCAAGAGGGGGTCAAGTAACCTCCAAAGGTTCGAGGCACATGATCCTCAAACCTCGGGCGGAGAGTGAGACCCGATGGTGGCGGTCATTGTTTTCATTAGCCTGGAAGCGATACGGTGCCGCAGCCAGCCATCATTGCACAAGCGAGCGCGGTGGTTGCTACCATTGCACGGACTAATCCAACGGTGGGTCAGGGAGGGACGAGTAACCTCCAGGGGTTTCAGGCACATCATCCTTCAACATACATGGGATGAGGGGACTCAATGGTCAAGACAGCTTTGGCCATTAGAAGAGGAGTAGATGACACACAGAGCATCCGGGATATGGGTGCTAGTACTACGAGGGAGGAGAATCAATCTTCTTCTAATTCGAGAAGGAAGCGGAAGACTTCTATTCCACGGGGATTTCATGGATGGGGCAACGGCTATCAAGGCCAAGGCTGTCGTTTAACCACAAAGGTGATGACATGCACTATTGCCATCGCCCGAGTTAATATGAGACGGATTGTCCACAAGGCTAGGATCCCTAATTATGGGACAAACAGAGTTCCAATCATCAACATGTCGTATTTGGCCAGTGTTAGTAGACCCTGAGAAAGTAAAGGTTGTTATGAGTTGAGAGAGGTCGAAGTTAGTCTTCGAGATACGCAGTTTATTGGGACTGACGGAGTACTACAAGAGGTTTATTGAGGATTTCTCCCGCTAGTCGCACCTGGCGACTAGATTGACTTTATGGCCGTCTGAGTGGAATGACCGTGAGAAGGCATTCCAGGAGTCAGTTAAGGCTTACTTCAAAGCCCATATTCCATTAGTCCCATAACAGTGACGTAGGTACACGATGTGTCTGAGCTCTGGCACTGAATAGATATACCTTGATGCAATCGAGAGGGTTGGCTATGGTTCCTTAATAACTCTTAAATATACCCTAGTCGTTTTCGACATGTTTAGGGTATTTTGTAAGCATAATTTGATTGTTTCATGAGTTAAATGCTAAACACGAAACGAGACCCGAAATATAAAACTTACATGACAAATTGTAATTTGTCCAAAATAAATAAAGAAGATTGGAAGATTATGCCAAATGAATGAAGTGAATGAATTATAAATAAAGGTTATGGGCTAAAATCAAATAGTAAAAGAACGGTAAAGGAGCGATGAAGGCCAAACATGGCCTTAATAAATCATGATGATTTAAGACCAAAATTGGTCTCATGTTTGGGAGAGCCTAAAACGTGAAGGAGTAGTGGAGAAGATAAAGAGTAGTACAGAAGAAGAAGAGAAGAGAGAGGAGGGAGATCAAGTAAAAGGTGCAGGAACTCGGATTTATGGATCACATGGAATTGTAAGGCTTTATATGATTAAATGCCGGTCTCCAAATCTGTGGTTTTGATTGACTGCATCTAACCTTAGATTTCTTGAAAATGGTACAGAAACCACAAGCAGTTAAGATAAGTATGGTGAACTTTGCAGTTGAATTCATGGTTAAATTTGTAATGAAGTTAGGGTTTAAACAACCCAAATAACTTCTATGTTTGGGATCATGTATGGGATGTGACCCATATTAGAATTGTTTTGAAGGATCTCATGATATGTTTTTGGAAATAAGATAAGTAATGAAAATGACTATAGAAAAGAGGTTATATAATATGGAATGATTTTGATGCTAGAAGTATAGGAGTGATCCATGGATGAAAGTACAGGCAGGTATACACATTCTAGGCATTTGGTGATGTGTACCGGTACACTTTGAACATGTACCGGTACACTTTGTGTCAACATGGCCAACAAATAAGACATTGGTGGGTGTGTACCCAGACACCCGCCGTTTTCCTCGTTTCGACTGGGCCAGGTATTTCTCGCTTTATAACTTGTCATTTTATCCGGGATTTGAGTGATTCAGTCACTGGCCACAGCATTTCATGAGGAATCAAACATACGTCCAAATTCAGACTCTAGATAGCCCAAAAATTCACTCAAAGTGGGGCTATGTGCAAGCCCGTTTCCTGCATCAGTTGATCATAGAGTATTCTGAGCAGCCGGACGTGTGACCTGAAGTTTCCTCTTTGGGTGTTCAACAGATTCAATCGAGGAGAACCCTATCACCTTAGATTTAAAAGGAGTAATAAAGAAATAGTGTCAAATATGGAGTTAAGGCACTGGAAAACAAGTAGAAACCGTCCTGGTGAAAATCTGAAAATGACTAGAAGGGCATGAAAAATGCCATAACTTTAGTTTGGATGATCCGATTGGATTGATTCCAATTCCTAAGAAAAATAGATTCATTGAGGGACAAGAATACATGAATGATGTGTGGATAGGCATCATATAGTACAAGTATCTGAAATGCCATATGGAATAGGCATGAGTCCCCAATAGATAGGAAACCGAAACGAATCAAAACATGAACATGAACATGAAAAGCAATATTTCATGATCACAGAATGTGATTAAGAAAGGTTATAAGTTCCAAAGACATATGACAAGTATTTAATTACCTGTAATCAAGAACGAATGAGCTGATTACCTTGCGTTTTCTTCCTAAGACTCCCCGACGGGTGCTTTGGCACTCCTGGTGCTACGGCACTCCCATCAAGGTGCACGCCCTATATATGTTACTAAGACCTCATCAGATCAGACTTCACTTATCAGATCGCTGGCTTTACTCATATTATGATTGGTCTAGGTAGTCGCATTTATTATATATCAATATATAATTGAATAAAGTGAATAAGAGTAAAGATCTAAATGTACTTGTATTTGTTCTGTACTCACGGGTACCCTCGATTCGATTGTTCAGGTACCTACGGTACTCAGATCTCGATGTTAAGTTCTATAGTACCCACAAAAATTTCGTATCGATAAAAATACATGTCTCAGAAATAAGAGTATCCAAACAGAATCACTGCTACTTCCGGAGCAATGAATCCATGATCCGCATCGACAATGCTGGATTCAAAGTCCGGGATCCGACCTTGCATGTGATAGATTCCTGACCGTTCGACTTATACCTACGTACCTTCGCAGATAATAATAATAGATCCCAAGATATGATGAAAGCTCCAGATGCAGAAGATCCAAATACATGTTCAAGTTCTCAGAATACCAAGATAAGTCTGTGAAGATAAGTATATGCTCAGAAGACATGTATAAGATCTGAAATACATGTCTAAATTTTGTACCTCAAAGATAAGCCCAGAGTACAGCATGCGCTCGTTAAGAGGCGGCAAGATTCAGCCAGCGTATCGGGCTTCAAGAATGCATTGAGTCGGATCCGAAATAAAGTATAACAAATACAGAATAAACTCGTAGTACAAGAAGATCCGTAAGACAAGGATAGACTCAGAGTACAAGTACAAGATACAAAGACTTCAGAGAAATATAAGTTCAAGTACCTACTGTACCTCCCGATCTCCACAACACTTATAACGTATGTACTCCAGATAGCCCGATAAGGATAAACTCGTAGGTACCTACTTCGTACTCCTGCATGAGTATAGGTATACTTTAACCTGTTTTATATAGATATGATACCAACACAAGTTGGTATCAGAGCAGACATTTGATCAAGTAGTACTTTACCGTACCCCGTATAAGATTAAGTTCAAGAACCATTATACGTCTGCATCACGTGATACCTACGTACCTCCGAACAAGTGTAAACTCCATGGGATAATTATGAGTTCTGTAGGACCCACAGCATCTCGAGATAGACTAAATATCAATACTCGACAGTACTCTATATAAAGATAAAGCCTGCTGTGTAATCTACTTAGATCGTAATCCAAGTGTAAGATTCAATAAGAATAAGTCTGCGAGAAGTATAATATCCGACCGCTATGGGCATAAGACCTGATATGATAAGTCTCGCCATAAGTATAATTCCTTGTAGGTATAAGATTACGCGCGGCGTTCGGGCATCGCTTATAAGGAATCAATAAGTATAAATATGTATCCTAAGCGGGAGATATCAAGATTCCAAAGTCACAAGGTACAGCAGATGTAATTATGTTGATGACACGAATAGGAACCCAACCTGAAATCCCGAGAAAGTCATGGTTCATGTAAAGAGATGAATGATGCTTTGCCACGTATCGTTGCTCTCGAATATGATCTTACCTATTATGTTAAATTGGATTATATAACGGCAAGATTTGATATGTTTCTCGCTATATGTTTATCATGATTCAGCCACCCATGTACACCATATTGGTATAAGATATGCTTCTCAATTGCTGGTATGTTTGCACCATTTAGCTAATCCTGTAGGTGGTTAGGAGAAGACGCCCGAAAATATCCAGATATACTCGGGCCAACGCATTCGCAAGGGTTCATCACAAGAGGTCCCACGCTCCACACATGTAATCGAATGTAAAGTCATTTTTGTATATGTAAGGCAAATGGGACTTAGTTATATGTGTGTATAAATTTTGATGGACACCACCGTAGTTCTCTTGATATGTATAAGATACTTTGATAAGAAAGATAAATATAACCCACGTGTACCGCTTCATTGAAAAATCAGGCAAGAGTCCCAGATAGTGGTCTCGCACTCGAAACCTGCCTGGATCCCCAATCGGCCGGACCGGGAATCGGTGTGACAGCCCAAACAAATTAAAGAATCATAGTAATAGTGCTCTAGGCCTATTGTATGGACATGGTATTTTTGACTTATTTTACAGAATCAATTATTATGATGATTCGTGATGTTTATTATATATAATGTCCTTGAATAATATTATTAATTATTCTAATGTCCCTAATCTGTTATTATGGGAATAATAAATGAGTTAAGATTATTATAAGTTTGATTGATATCATGGGAGTAATATGTGTATGAGATACAAATCAATTTATATCTATTTGTCGGGGAGAACAAATATTGGATAGACCCGTCTTTAGATTAATACATGGATCATACTCATAAGTTAATCTCTAATAGCGCCACAAATCCTTTGATCAGATCATATAGTTCTCAACATAAGGAATATTGTGTTTTGATATAATCAAACGTTGTCTTTACTCGGATGACTATAAAGTTATACTTGAACATAATAAGAATTATGTAGTAGAGTGGTTGCATTAAGATGGAATTTGTCCTCTTATTATAAGAGAGATATCTCAAGTCCTCTTGACAATTGAGACCACCCAGAAATGCATGGTCAGGCTCAAATGAAATTTGATGAGATCAATGTCATTGTTTAGTCACTTAATCGGGTTTTGAGTAATCAAAGATAGAACGATATAAGGTTGATTTCTTTGTCCATGCCTTATATTCTATCACATATCGAGACAAAGGATTATGTCATTAGCTATATTAAGGTTGTGTCTCGGATCATGAGCTTTTCATTTAATCCTAAGAAGTCATAATGTCTTGCTAGAGGCCACTTATGACTTGTAGGATCAAATGATTTAGCCTCACACACGTTAATTAAACTGTAGGTCAGCACACATTAAGAAACGAATAATAACGGTTATGGTTTTTCACTTCCTCTATAAGTAGTAATTTAAAATGATGAGATTATTTTAAATTACAAATAATACTAGTTGTTATTTAAATTCGAATCAATTTTGAGAGTTAAATTGCATTTAAATTAAGATACAATAATACTAATTTGTTATATTTTCTTATCGGATAAGGAAATAATCAGAATGGTTATGGGAATTTAAATATGTTATTTAAAAGAGTTTTAAATATATAATAATATAAATTGCTTTTTATTCGATAAGGATTTGAATTTAAATTGTTATTATTTAAAAGAGTTTAAATATATAATAATATAAAATTCGCTTTAATTTAAACCTCAGCAAGATTTTCATATAGATATATATATGTGTAGACTATATTTATAGCTTCTTATCATAAAATGTTTCAAAATGGAGATAATACAGTGAAACTTAATTTGCTTTTATAAACACAAATCTAACTAGCATTCAACAAGATCGTTTCATTATTTGAAATTGTGGTGTGGATACTTGTAGAGGGTGGTCGCCGTAAAGTAAAACATCTTTGCAAGACTTAATAAACCAAGACGCAAACTTTAGCGTTTCCATTTAATCGATCTACAAGAGGTAAAAGTTTGTTAACCTTTCCTTCGGTTTTTTATGAAACGACAGATCCTCAAAAGTTATACAAAATTTTTAAATTCACGCATTTATGTTCCAATCAGATTGATATTCATCTGTAACCCAACAATCAGCAAAATACCGCGCCTAGAGTCAAGGCCATAGCTCCGGCTTTAAAGATTTGGCGCCACTATTTGTATGGTGAGTAATTTGAAGTGTTTTCAAACCATAAAAGTCTAAAGTATATTTTCACAAGGACCCCAACATTTAGGCAAATCGAAATGGATGGAGTATCTAGAGGACTTAATCACTTTGCATTACCATCCCGGGAAGGCAAAATGTGGTTGATGCGCCATTGTCACTGTGGGAGTATTGGCTAGTATACCTCTTTTATAAGATGCTCAGACCGGGCCGCCAGCTACATTATGCTGGATCAAGCTCGTGAGCGTTAGGGAGTTTGGTGCTACACCATCCCTATTGAGCAGAGTGATTGAGTCCCAAGGGCAGGACACAAAGATAGTGTTCATCAGGGACCAGGTACAGGCAAGTACGAGTGACGAAGGCTGGGTCATCCACACATATGGTAGTCTTCGGTATAGGGGACGGGTTGTGGTCCCCCAATTGACTGCTTTACCAAAGGAGATTCTCAGGGAGTTCCATTGCTCCCGATTTGCTGTGCATCCAAGTGGCACAAAGATGTACCGTGATCTTCATCGCCAGTATTACTAGAGTGGGATGAAATGACACATTGGAGATTTTGTTCGATAGTGTCTCACGTGTCAGCAAGTAAAGGCTGAGCACTAGAAGACAAAGATATTACTCCAACTTTCAGAGAAGAGTAAAAGGGAAAACAATACAGCTCAGATCAACGTTGGCTGACAGAGGCATGATGCCATATGGGTTATAGTGGACCGACTTACTAAGTCGGCACACTTTCTAGCGGTGTGGATGACCTTCACACTAGAGGAATTCTATCGGTTGTATATTCATGAGATTGTCCTGTTACATGGAGTGTTAGTCTCTATCAGACGGGATGATCCTGTGTTTGATTTACACACCTTGGAAGAGTTTCCAAAAAGGCTATCTGATGAGCAACGACGATGAGCACGGCAAGCTCATCCATTGCATATGGTCAACTCCGACATCACTGACATGAGCTGGGTGCGACATGTCATGAAAGATGTGTCCTCGGATCTTAAGTAGTCGAGGAGCACTTACCTTAATAGAATTCGCCACAACAATGCGATTTGCAAGAGGCCAGATAACCCATGAGGCATAGAAAAATATGTCGACTTCAATTTGTTGAATAGATGTGGGAGAAAGGTCCATCGCTTGTCCGAATTCAATTAGAGACACCTCTAAGAAGCGGGTTCGACACTGGTTGCCTTTCACGCACAAAGCCGATAAAAAGAGCCATGCTAACGACAGCGCCAACCCAGAGTTGATGGTGTCACGCCCAAGGTGATGCCGGCGCAGCGAGTGGCGCCACTGGAAGGTTTATAAGCCAGCTGTCGGGTGGTACGCACTGAACCTTCAGAAAGTCCAGAAGGGCAACAAACACGCCTGTTGTGTTGTCACCAGCAGTGTCAAACGCTGAGGCTCCACGCCCCGTTCCCGCACCTCCAGATCCACCACGAGTGATCGGGAGGATTGTTGTTACACAGCGTAACCTTCGAGGAGGACCGCCATGCATCATGGATAGTCGGATCAAACGTTATTTTTGCATTCGCAGGTTAGCGGCGCGGCGCCGCAGCAATCATACGAGAGTAAACATAACTCAAGGACATATACACACCATCCTTTCCTATTTAAGGATGAAGGTATGTTGTTTAAATGAATCGAAATAGAATAACACCAGATATGCAGGATTTTATTAAAGTGAGGGAATTTCAGATCAGCCTTTATGAGAAAAATAAAAACCCGTGGTGTCATAATTTCAGAAATGGTAAAATAATAATAATAATAATAATAATTACCATAATGGTTCAGGGAAGCCTAGAAAATTCTCTAGATCTCGGGCAGTGAAAAATGATTCAGAATACATGGATTCACTGCCAAATCCACCTAGAAAGTTTCACTAATTCGACAATGAATATTTTTACAATTTTCTCATGATAAGTCACACGCCTGTGTGGATGAGATTTACAAAAATCTTGAAAGTCAGGAAATGGCTTAAGCTAAGTTCATTTAAAATAAATTGAAATCAAAGAATAAATCGTTTTGGTATAAACAGACTTGATGAGAGAGATGGACATATCGTGAGCCATGTATCCAAATTAAAAAAAGGACAAGAAAAGGAAAGTCAAAAGGAAAAGGAGGAGAGGAGGGAGGGGAGCGTGAGAAGGGGAGTAAAGAGGGAGGAGAGCAGTGGAAACTGGTTTTTCGCTTTCAAGATCTACTTAAACTAGCCATTTGGTTTTCGTCGAAGCGAGAAGAAATGTTGATCCACGCATCAAGAGCTACACATGTGTACCAAAATCTTGGAGTTTCGTCAAACTTCACGGGGTATGGAATTTTCCTACTTGGGTTATTTCTAGCCGAAAGGTCATTTAATGGCTTAGGGTTTTTCTTAGAGGCCGTGAGAGGCCGTAAATTTTAGTCCCAATTTAGTTGCTTTGCCATGGTATTCTAACAAGATGATCACATCCATTAAGTTGTCACACAGCCATCGAGGTAGGTTAAATGCTAGATTTAAACTCCCCAGAACATTTGATGCCCAGAAATGCTATGTTTCAAAGAGGAATGGTACTAAGGGTTGGGCTCCTCAGTTAAACCAAGATCCGGTTTTGGAAATGACTATAGGTCATTTTCCTAATGCGAGGAAATAACCCGAGGACACCTTTTGCAACCCTATCATACCACCAAACTAGTACCCAAAACTTCAAGGACTTCTTTTACTTTATTTGGTCACCACTTTCATAGAAGATAACTAAATCAACCGTTTTTTGTAACCAAATCCAAACAAAAGCCTCACCATTTTGAATCATTATACAAATCATCAGTAAGACTGAAACCCATCCTCGTGTTCGATCCTAGAGCGCTTATACTGCAAGAGTTACGCTACGGCAAGAGGAGTAATTTAGGTTATAAATTTTTGTTGATCTAGGAACCCTACCGTGTCTAATCAGTGAACTTCTATAAATTGGTAATGCTTCTTTCTAATGCATTTGAAGCTATGGTTCTAAGCCTTTCTAATCTGAATCTAATTTGATCACCACAAAACTGTTATTATTTTACATCCAAACTACCCACTTTTCAAAGTAAAATCGATTGTTCTTACACATAGCTCCACTTGACAAATTTTTTGGGCAATTAGGTAATAATTTTCTATATACCTTACTAAAGTAAATTATTTTCCTAGATTCTATTTACCCATAATTTTGAATCACCAATTTGGATGATTGAAACTCAACTTATGGCCAAACATTATAACAATACCCAAAAATAAGAAGATAACCCGTGAGCTACCCGAGCTCACCTTTAAGCCCATATTTGGGAGCCAAAGAGCTACAATTTGCTCCTGGTCCCTTCTATACATTTGTAGACCTATCTCTTATGGTTATTTACCACTTGGAATCACTTCATTTGGATGATTATAACTTAAACTATAGTCAAAACAAGAACAGGGGTCTTGACAAAATTTTGACAGCATTTCCTTTGAAAACCCAACATTTTCCCTTTACAACATCAAACCAATCCAAACAATCTAAACAATGCAAAAACAATTTCAAATCGAACTAAACCATCAAAAACACTTTTATACTCACATTCGGGGGTTTTATTAAACCCAAATACAAGTAGAAAGGGGTTAGGCTTGCCTTTACCTAAATCCTTTCAATCTTCAATGCCAAGCTTTCTTCCACTGAATTTTTAAACTCTTGCTTTAATGGAGCAAGAATCACAATCTCCTCACTTCTTGAAGCCCTAGCTCTCTTCCTCTCTCTCTCTCACAAACCGTTTTTGCTCAAATGAGCCTAAGACCACTTTTGGTCTTAAATATCCCATGTCATATATACCTGATGTCTTCTTTAAAAATCCATTTTTGGCTTAAGTTCTCATAATTGCTAGCTTGCCCACTCATTTGTCTCTATTTGTATTTAAATTCTCATTAATCACAATTTAGACATTTTGTTCTTTCTAACTTATGACCCTTAGGTCCTTATTTCACAATTTCCAATTCTGCCACTTTTCTTGGGTTTTTATTTAAGTTCAGTAGTTTCTCATTTTAGCATTTAATATTTGCATTTGGATTTTAGTCATATAATAATTTAATCAAAATTCATTTAACAATTCCCAGATAATACCCAAGTTGGCTCAATTTATACTCAGAATATATAATAAAATTATAAAAAAAAATCTAGGGTATTTTTGGGGCGTTACATACTCAGATCCCTGGGAGTCCTTATCTCTCGATCTCAGATACCCAGAAAGATCATGTCAATGTTGGCTAGACATTACCATGAAAATAAACCACAGACATAAAGAAATTCGATATAACTCATGAATAAACTGAACAAAATTGAATTAAACTCTAATCCATACAACTGTAGCAAGGTTCAACAAAACCCTAGAAATAAATCTAGAACATAATGAAAGTTATTACAAGCATAGTTCTATAAATCATTGATAGTTTTGAGAAGAGAAATACAAAGACACGAGTTTTCACAATCTCTCGGGTCGCTCCTGCTTCGTGTTCTGCTCCTCGCCCGTACGTCGCTTGATGCCTCGAAAATTGGGTCTCCCTGCTTTTTATAATTATGATGTAGGAATCGCGGAAGCGTCGTGACGTTGCAACATCGTGACGTTGAGCTGCTCTTTGACTATAACTTTTGTTGACCAAATGTCGCGACGCTGGAACGTCGCAACGTTGGGTCTTCACTTCTTCTTCTTCACATTTCCAAAAATCTTCTGAAAACCACCAAATTCACCTATAATGCACAAAAGACCCAAAAATCATATATCGGGCAATAATGCACTTATTAATATATAAAATAGAACTAAGACGAAGTAAAGACGCGAGTATGACATGAGTGTTTTAGACCTCATCACCCACTAAACTTAGCTTTTGCTTGTCCCAAGCAAGAAAGCAGACTCGCTAGACACCTGAGAAAATAACATACTAAAACTCAGCGACACGGGGTGTGATGCACACATGTTCCCAAAGGAAGGATCAAAATGAAGCAGGCTCACAAATCTTGTGTCACACCCCCTGTAAAACGAGAAAATTCATTTTTACGAAAAATGAATAAAAGCGGTAATTTGGTTGAAAGCTTAGGAAATTCTATAGATCTCGAATGTCGAAACGGACTGCGTCGTTAAATTCGTCTTGCGAAATCTAGTGACATAGAAAAGTTTTGTCGAATTTTGAGACAAGCAGAATATTTTACGATTTTCTGGGTGATAAGTCGTCAGTGACTTCAGGGACGAGATTTGTACGAAAATCTCGAAGTCGGGAAATGACTTGGGTTAAGTTCATTTAAAATAAAGTGAACTGAAAATAAATAAATTTTTATGGGACAAAAACGGATCCGAATAAAGCAATATAGTATAGATATCAAATAATAATAATAATATAACAATAATAATAATAATAATAATAATATGTAATAATAATAAAAAACCAAAGTCAAAGGCGGGGAGGCAGTTTTTGTTCGAATACGAGGCGTCACGAGAGAAAAGTTTTTATTTTTTATTTCTTTATCCACTTCTTTCTCGGATATCTGAATCATTGTGAGGTTTTAATTCGGGGATTGAGGCAAAGTTGATCTACGTGACAAGAGCTACGCGTGGACACCAAAAGTTGGAGTTTCGAATGGCTCAGGTGGTGAGAAATTTTCACCTTGTGTTATTTCTTTACAAAGGCTATTTAATGGTTTGGATTGGCTTAGCGGTGAAGGCCAGTAAATTTCAGTCCTCAAATTTTTGGACTGAGTGTAGGAATTTTTAGGAATTTTCGGGACTAGTTTTGGACAGTCAGGGCTAAATTTCGAAATTGTTTTCGAACAGTTCAAGCTGAATTTTCGAGACTGTTTTTAGACAGTCATGACATAATTTTCGGGACTATTTTTAGGCAATCCCGGACTGTGTTGAGGTTTGGTTTTGCTCCCGGGACTGATGTCTTCGGGTTTTGTGGTATGTTTTGGTATCACAATATTCGGTGATGAACCGTGAAGGGACCAGAGGTGCCACAATTTTATATGGGTTGATATTTGGGCCCATTTTGTGTGTGTGTTGGAAAGTGAATAATATGATTGAGTGGTTCGTGTGGCATTGTGTGACAAATAAATGACACATAGTTGTACATGATTGAGGCCATTACATGGCTCGTTGGAGGCTAGTCGTGGACAAATTGTGTCATCACTAAGCCTAGGGATTGACGTGTGTTATTACCCGGGTGGTAGTGACTTGTGATGTCCATGTATGCTTGAATTAGTATGTTTGATTTGGAATTTGTATGAACCTTAATATAAATGTCCAAATGATGCATGGATAAATATGCATGAGTATGTATGCACGTAGAGTTCTCATTATATGTAGCATAGTATGAATGAAGCGTGGCATAATTGCATTACTCGTACTGCAGAAAACATCGCATATCATGGGTGTGAGTGCATAGTTGAGATAAACCTTTGTGTTAGGTGTTCGATGGTGTGTCGTGAGTACCGCGGTTGTGGATCGACAACGTATGGTGATTAGTGGGCTCGGTTAATAGGACAACGTCAAATGAGTCGTCTGGGTTAAGGAAATGGAAATGGCTCGTTGCATTTCATATCTGATGGGGTCACCACTAGAGCAAATGGGAGTGAGTGCATAAGGTGGTTTCTTGAGGAATTGTTTCGGAGGGTTGACAGCAAAATTATTGCTCCAGTGTGTCCTTTCTGACATGGAGGGTTGTCCATATAATATCGATAGTCGGATTACGCGATTGATATATATCGGGAGGGTTGTCCACAAAATAGATTATCGAAGTCTGTCCACTATTTATATCGGAGGGTTGTCCCTAGTAAAAACAAATACCTTTGTTTGGAAATGGTTTTCATTCATGGAAGAATGCATGTTTGAAGTCGGTGAGGAACTCGGCGTATGGGTGTAAGAAGGCAGCGATATCATAGTTACGTATGGGTGTAGGGCACAACGGTATCACCAGAAAGCTATGTTACCTAAAGAAGACGCACGGTCATGTTTATCACATAGGCTCGGGTTGTGTGATAGAGTCGGGTTGACAGGTTGTTACCATTGACACTTGCATTTGGGTAATGGAGTCGGTGAGGGCTCGATAACAGTCATTGGTAATACCCGATGCTCAGTTGTCACGGTTGGCGTATACATGTGAGACGAGTCGGTGAGTGACTCGGGATATATTACTCAATGACATATTGGTGATGGGCGGCGAGCTTGGTACATGGGGCATGGTGAGTCAGTCGTTCCCTTGGCATGTAGACATTCGGGTAGACATGGGTATATTGCGCTTGGATGTGTGTTTGATTATCGACCATTGAATGCACTTAGGTGGGGGTAGCCCTTGTAGAAGATTATCACTCTTGGGCTTTGCTCACCCCAGTCATAGGACCCCATAGAGTCTGGTCGAGGTGCAGAGACGTGACCGCGTCGAGGACATATGAAGAAAGCAGACTTGTGGCTTTGATTTTGTATAATATGTATTAGAATGTATATGTTTGTATAAATGGTAATTTATTGCTCTTGAACTATTGTAGATGGACGGTGTATTTGGATATATTTTGTGAGTATTGATCACGGGGGCCCCAGTGGCCATTATATTGCCATGTAGACCTGTGTGGTCATTGTGAACTATTTGGGATAGGTTCTGTATTTGGGTAGAGCTCCACTGTACAAGGAGACTGCAGATTTTCGTGAATGTCGGGTGGGATTGCAGGCATCATGAAGTATTCCACGAGGTTGTGGGTTGTCAGGACACCGGTTTTGGGGTGTCACAACAGTGATGAGCATAGGTATAGGCTACTGGGGCTTGGGGACATGGGCTTAAAAGTCATTGCTATTGCGATGAGGGTGATACTAAGCGTCATGACAGTATCGAAGTTTAGGTACACGAATACTTAGGAGTTCATGGGACGGGTTTAGACCACTGCATGCATGGTGTGTTTCGTGTTGTATTCGGATATGTGTTCCATGTTTGTGATTGTGTGATTGTGTGTTACACATTGCGTGGAAAACTTATACACAGTATGATGTATATGGGAAATGTGATTGTGTATGGTTATTACTTGCGAGAGAATTATATGCATGGCCACGGTGTGTATAGGAAGAAGTGGAATGCTAGGTTAGGAACTATGGCAACCAGGGATTAGGAAAATGAAATGAACTGAAAGTGTTGAATTTTATTGAAATAAATAAAAGAATGGTTGCGGTAGCTCGCTTAAGGTGATAAACGAGATTCGGTTCATGGATGTAATCTACTATTGGCATGTGCATTACTAGTTAATTTGCAGTAAGATAAATAAAGTTAGATTTGCCATTTGACATGTGTAGATGGAAAGTCGAGGCGAGGGCGTAGAATTAGATCCCGAGTCGGCGAAGCACCACCCCGATGTTGACCGACGGGCCTTTGGCGAAATTCATTGGGGTGCGGCTGCTGTAAACTGCATAGGCTAGTGCGGGTTGGTAGTCAAAGTCAGGAGTAACCTCGGAGAGATTTAAGTCACATCATCCCTCAGACGTTTACGAGGGGAGGATCGTGGTGGCGGACCATTGGTTGCAAACGGATGAGAAGGTATTGGAGGTTATATATATTACCTACGATGCGGTGAATCCCGGTGCATTTGCATTCGGTAGAGGGTGAGGTCAAAGTGTGGTGGGATTTGGGTTAAAACCTCCCCAGGGATTTGAGCAATGACTTGGCGGAATTCCATGGGCTCGAGCAAGTATTTTTTCGACCCATACTAGACATGCCAAGGCCCAGAGAGTTCCTAGAGAGTGGTAGAAACGATGTGATGATGGAGTCGTAGCCATATTCGAGTTGGCACGTTTGGTGTGTATGTGGCCCCACCCAGGATATGGCGAGGTGGTTGAGAATGTTTGAAGTTGTCCATTCGGGGCAAAGGTGTGGGCCTCAGCCTCTGAGACATGGACTGTGGTCGGGGCGACTCGGCCATAGAGATGGATAGCCTTGCAAGGCATTCGAGATGTAGTGCGGTGGGAAGAGAAGAGACATCGGCCTTGAGTTTGGAGGTTAAGGCCTCACAAGGAAAAGCCATTGTATGGGAAAATTCTCCTCACAGGATCTAGGGTGAGAGTTAGTCGGATATGGTAGACATATCGGGTTTGATGTCATTCTTGACATGGATGAGTTAATGACCCATGCGGTTGTCGATGATTGTGACTGAGGCGGGTTATCATACTGAGTGCGGTCTTGGAGTTGTAAGGTGGCACGTGCATGTGAGTGATGCGTATGCGTATGTGAATTTCAAGGGCGAAGTGCATTAAGGGGGAGAATGTAAAACTAGAAAAATTCAATTTTCGAAAAATGGTAAAGCGGTAATTCGGTTGGCAGGAGAATTCTCTAGATCTCGAATGACAAAGCGGATTGCTGGCGGGTTAAATTAGATCTCGCGAAATCTAGTGACCCGGAAAAGTTTCGTGGGAATTCGAGACCAGCCAGAATATTTTACGATTTTACGGGTGTTGATAAGTGAATTAGTGACTTCGGGGCTGAGATTTGTATGAAAATCTCGAGGAAGTCGAGGAAATGACTTGGGTTAAGTTCCATTTAAAATAAAGTGAGCGAAAGGAAATAAATTTTTCGGGACAAAACGGACCCAGAATAAAAATGATATGAACTATGAATATCAAATAATAATATAATAATAAGAATAATAATAATAATAATAATAATAACGAAAATAAAAATAAAAACAAAGTCTGCAAAGAGCGAGGCCATTTTTTTGTTTGAATCTGAGAGAGAGCGTCTAAGAGAGAAAAGTTTTATTTTTTTTTATTTCTTTATTCACTTCTTTCTCGGATCTCTGAGAAAATCGGACCTTGAGGTGTTCGTGGACCCCGAAGCCAAAGTTGATCTGTGATGAGAGCTACGGCGTGGACACGAAAAGTTGGAGTTTCGACAAACTCAGTGAGGTGAGGAATTTTCCTACTTGTGTTTATTTCAGCCTAAAGGCTATTTAATGGTTTGGAATTGGCTTAGAGTAGTGAATGTTAAGTAAATTTCAGTCCTCAAATTTTGGTGAGTGTAGGAATTTTAGAATTTTAGGGACTAGTTTGGACGGTCGGGCTAAATTCAGCTGTTTTCGAACGATTCGAGGCTGAATTTTCGAGGCTACATTTTAAACGATCATGACATAGGCCACGGGACTATTTTGAAACCCAATCCGGTTGTGTTGAGTTTGGTTTTGCTCACGGGCTGATGTCTTCGGGTTTGTGGTGTGTTTTGGTATCAAATATTCGGTGATGAGCAAGTGAAGGACAGAGGTGCCACATTTTTATATGGGTTCGAAGATTTGGGCCATTTTGTGTGTTATTGTTGGAAAGTGAATAATATGATTGGAGTGGTTCGGTGGCCGGCATTGTGTGACAAATAAATGACCGCATGGTTACAGCTACACATGATTGAGGCCATTACATGGCTCGTTGGAGGCTTGTCGTGGACAAATTGTGTCATCACTAGGCCTAGGGATTGACGTGTGTTATTACCCGGGTGGTAGTGACTTGTGATTTCCATGTATGCTTGAATTAGTATGTTTGATTTGGAATTTGTATGAACCTTAATATGAATGTCCAAATGATGCATGGATAAATATGCATGAGTATGTATGCACATAGGTTCTCAGTATATATGTAGCACTAGTATGAATAAGGCAATGGCATAATTGCATTATACATGCAGAAAACATCGCATATCATGGTGTGGTGCATAGTTGAGATCGACAACGTGTTGGGTGTTCGATGGTGTGTCGATGAGTACACGGTTGTGGATCGACACTTTGCATTATGGTGTTGATTAGTGAGTTCGATTTAATAGGACTAGCGTCAAATGAGTCGTACGGGTTAAGGAAATGGAAATGGCTCATTGCATTTCATATGCACTGGGGCACCCTAGAACAATAGAAGTGAGTGCATAAGGTGGTTTCTTGAGGAGTGTTTCGGAGGGTTGACAGTGATATTTATCGGAGTGGTAATCGCTCTGACATCGGAGGTTGTCCATATAATATCAATCGTGGATCTGCCCAATTGATATATCGGAGTTGTCCATATAATATCAATCGTCAAATGCGCGGTGATATACATCGGAGGAGTTGTCCACAAAATAGATTATCAGTCTGTCCCTTTATTTATATCGGAGGGTTGTCCACGGTTAAAAACAAATACCTTTGTTTGAAATGGTTTTTCATTCATGGCGGGAATGCATGTTTGAGAAGTGTGAGAAATCGAGGCGTATGGGTGTAAGAGAGAAGCTGTGATATCATAGTTACGTATGGGTGTAAGGGCACAACGTTATCACGAAAGGATTATGTTGCCAAAAGAGACACCCACGGTCATGACATCACATAGGCTTCAGGTTGTGTGATAGGAGTCGGGATTGACTTGTGATTTGTTGCCCATTGACACTTGCATTGGGTAATGGAGCCGGTGAGGGCTCGATAATTGGGTCATTGGTAATACCAGTGACTGTTTTCACAGTTGGCGTATACATGTGAGATGAGTCGGTGAGTGACTCGGGATATATTACTCAATGACATATTGAGTGATGGAGCCGGCGAGAGCTTGGTACATGGGGCATGGTGAGTCGAGTCTCATTCATGGCATGTAGACTTTTAGGTAGACATGTGTATGTTGCTCTTGGATGTGTGTTTGATTATGCGACCATTGTATGTGCACTTAGGTGGGAAGTAGCCCTTGTAGGAGATTATCACTACTGGGCTTTACTTTCGCCGTCGTGAGACCTTTTAGGTCTGGTCGAGGTCGCAGACTGACTGACCCGCGTCGGAACCCTTTTATATGAAGAAAGCCCAGACTTGTGGCTTTGATTTTTAATATAACATGTATTAGAATGTATATGTTTGTATAAAGTGAATTTATTAACTCTTGGAACTATTGTAGATAGTTGATGTATTTGGGATATATTTTGTGAGTGATGATGCGGGGGCCCAGTGGCCATTATATTACTCATGTAGACCACGTGTGGTCATTATTAATTTGTTTGGGACGGGTTTGTATTTAGGTAGAGCTCCACAATACAAGGGACTACTTGCACGATTTTTAAATGAATAATCGGGTGGGATTTTAGACATCCCACGGCACATTCATGAGTTGACAGGTTGTCAACGGACACACCTCGGTTTTGGGGCATCACCCCAGCGGATAGTGGGGCGCGAAACTATACTATGACTCTTTACTTGCTTTTTCAGGCTATATATATGCAAAAAGGGATTGTCTTGTCAAAGAGTGTGTGTATAAGTAAGGCCTTACCTTCAGTATGAAAACTTGGGACACTGCATAAAAACCAGCTTGAAAGAATAAGTGCCATACAGGAAAAAGTTTCAAAGCAGTGTTCATTCCAAGGAAATCAACCTGAACTTCCACCAAAATCTAAGTGTTTTGGTGATCAGTTGTCACCAATAAGCTGCTAAGCTACTCTCCCCCCCAACCAAACTACTGCCAATGCCTTAAACTATTGACCATCCTAAATAGATTCAATTCCACTCTTATTTCATACTTTTATTGTATTGTAGGGTGCAATGCTGAAAACTCGACTTCACCAAAGTCCGTGTAACGGGGATCCACCGATGACTCCCAACCAACTAAGTTTTAGGGCATCAAGTCAAAAGGATCTTTCGACCACGAACTCTACAGGTTTCACCCCGGAATTCGAATGATTTCGAGAATCTAGCACCTACATCTCGCTAAACTCCACCCATCCACCCATGTAGCGAGCATTAGGTCGGTGGCTCCCAACCAGTTTGTTTAGGGCACCAAGCTTTAAAGGCTTTCAACGACCCTCGGACCGTGCCGGGTTTCAAGCAAAGCACCTGGCTTTTCTATTCTCTTTTTCTTTTTCTTTTTCATTGTCTTTTCTTTTTCTTTTGGAAGACACATTGGCCTTCATTCTTGGGGAACTCTAACCTATTATAGGGCGTCAACGAAACTAAGGTCGGTTTTGCAAAGTAAAAGGGGGTATGCAGCTTCTCAGCCTGTAGACGAAAACTGATGTGCACTGTGTGTGTGGCTATAAAATGGTGGAAGACAAGGGTTGATTACCAGGGTCTTCAACTGACCAATAACTCAATCAAGCACGGAACTAGTTTAGCATTGATGGTAGCATACAGTGCTTCAACTTTTCAATTTACAGGAAAGGCAAAACCACTAAACTATAGGGGCAAAATGAGATGCAAAAGTGTAGAAAAATAGAGTTGTATTATATAAAGGTGTATTTCACAAAATTTTCAGCTTTTTCCAAAAAGAAGTAAACAGCAAGCCTCTCAATATACAAAAATGGGCTTTGCTGGACATGTGGTACAAACAGAACTAAAGTCAATAGTATGAACATCACTTCCAACACTAACTCTCCCGGCAACGGAACCATAAAGTTAGTGGAGGAGTGTAATTCTCCTCAATCTAAGTGGTCGATGAAGAATCATCCTCACCGACAGCCGAGGTGTCGGGTGGAGTGGCCGATGTCACGCACCGCCAACACATCCAAGGGATCTGCAGGGGCTGATGGTGGAGGAGCTGATCCTGCTGGGGGAGGGGTAGCAGAGGCCTGAGCAGGGGCATGCGGAGAGACAACAGGGAGGCCCAAGTGGCTCTGGAGCTGCATGAGGATGGTCTGATTCTATGCTACGGCAGCCTCGGTGTGAGTCATCTTATCTACGAGTGTGGCATAGGAGGCTGCAAATGAAGCTGCGCCAGTTTCTGGGGCTTCCGCCTCCCTTCAGGTTAAGCATCCCGTTCTTCGTGGTGCCGTGGGATGACAGATGCGTGAGCGGTGACTGGCGCAAATGACCATTAATCGCTTCGTCTTTAATTCTTCGAAGTTTTGTCACACCCTGATTTCCATGGCGTGATTTATGTTATTTTACCATCTATTTTTTTTTTTCATCATGAGTCCCTAACATATAGGACTCTTTCAAAATCCAACACTTTGCATAAAAGGGGCTACCACTAGCCGTACACACCATATGTATCAACCTGTATTTCCTCAAAACCTGAGTCCAAACCCACTGAGTACCGCCTAGAAACGTAATTAAACCGCAACTCCAGTCTCAAAACATATATATACATATCTCAGACCGAGGTAAGTCCTCAATGCACCCAAGACTATACACTTACACTTGATCAAAATAATATTTACACAAAATCCCAAAACTTTCTGCAAAGTGTCCTAAACTAATGGCCACAAGCCAAATATACAATGACCCATGATCGATATGAACTGTCCAAAATATACAGTGTGAACCTCCACACAACACTTGATGTTCCTCAAAATGTATGCCCAACCACCAACATGCTAAGGCTAACGACACTCCCCAACTCCAAAACCCCGTAGTCAAACTCAAGCTCATACTGGTCTCGTACCTGCATCTAAGGTGGAGGGAATAATGAGGGTGAGTTCGACAACTCAGTAGTGAATCCCATAACAAGCCATGCTTATAAAAACATTTCAAAATACAAATAATTCAACACATCTCAAAACATGAGCATTTTACAATTAATAGGTTGATGTGGAAACAAACGGATGCAATACTACCACCATCTCGACCCCTCATCAGTGACTCTTTTGGGCTTTTACCAAGGGACTAGCCGATCATCCCCGAACAACAACAAATTGCTGGGACTTACTACCCAGGGATTTGCCCACATCCCGTATAACGACAAAATGCTGGGACTTACCACCCAGGGATATGCCCACATCCCGTATATCTGTGACCTTTCAGATTGCCAACCTAGGGACTGGTCATAGTCCCGTGTCCACTACATCAATCCGACTCACGGGGCCCCATACCCATGTCATGCTTTAAAACAATTTCACAGTAGTTATCTACCCACATGGATATTTAAAAACATCATGTACCGCTTAATTCAAAGAATTCCATAGATATAAAAATATACACATTTATATATATCATTAGAAAAATCACAATACTAACCATTGAATGGTATTAATTTCACAAACCATGGTATAAGCAGGAGAAGGTTACAAGATCCCCTACCTTCCTTGGATTCAAAAATCCACAAGTCTCCCAAGGAATTCAAAACCAAGGCTACTCAAAAGGATTTAAAATTAACAAGTCATAAGATTTCTTAGCCTCAAACAATCCGGGTTACATAAAATTACCCAATTGGTTTATTACTACTTCACCACTCAAATCACACAGATTCTTACACCTCCAACATAAACCTTGATCCTCCAAGTGCACTCTCTTTACACTTAATAAGATCAACATTTAACACCCTTATTAGGTGCAACACAAACAAAGACACACAACACTTGCAAATTTTTCAACCTATCTCAAGACCCTTTTTTTTTTTTCTCAACTACAATTTTTAACCAGCCATACATGCTTTTTGTTCACCGTGGTCTTCCGACCAAAGTTCCCCTATTCTTAGCTTTCCACAACCTCTTAAATCAGTCATTCGACTAAAATCAAGAGTTATGGGCACTCACCAATTCGAGATTATTTCCCTAGGGATGCATTATGCCTTCTCTTCACCCTTACTTTGATGAAATTATGGGAACAAATGAGCCATAATTTGGCCATATCATGAAGTTACTCCCCATGTGGCTACTTTGAGAAGGATTTTGAATCACCCATTTGGATCAATATAACTCAACTTTATGACTCAAAACAGAACCGCTTCCGCAATTGGGATTTAATCTGTATCCGACTTGCAACCTCACTCAAGGGTCTATGGTAGGGTTTAGCCTGGCTCTTCTAGATAATAGAAGGTTAGGTCTTGGGGCTTCTTCTCCAACCAGAATCATCCGGGGCCGAGTTCTTAGGCCAACTTATGGCCAAACACTGGCCATGGGGTCAAGGAAAGCTGGACAACACCTCTCGACACACACACACATGCCATCTTCACAAAACTCGGCCTTTTTACAATTTAGGTTCCACCAAACTCACTCCATCAAATCTAGGTTAGGATGAAACTTGGCTAAAAACCCTAGAATATAACCAAAGTCCAATAGAAATACAACTAAGGCCTCAAAGATCATGTTTACATACCTTAGTGAACTTTTCCACCAAAAACCAAGCTTTCCTTCAAGCCTTTTCTCCTCCTTCTCTCTAGCTTCTCTCTAGAACTCTCTCTCACTTTCTAAAATTCCAGAATTTTCCACTTCCTAGCAAGAAGTTGGTCTAGCATCCAAAACCAAGAGGAATTGGTTTGCTTGGCACATGGCAAGCTCTTCTCATGCACTTGCCATGTGTCAAGAGCACCTACCTTGCATATACGAGGTGTCATGCCCTCATGATGCCACATAGCTCACAATCATGATTTTCACTTTACTCCCTCTCCACTAACAAGTTTTTTAAAGTGGTCCTTTAAGACATACTTAATTACAAATCCTAACAAAACCACTAAACTTACCTAATTGCATCACCCACACATGCCATAAAATGCAATCTAACACACTTTGCTAATCCTCTAATTAAACCAACCATTAAGATTGCTAATCTTAATCACAATTTAAAAACATCATAGGCATGTTGCATTTGCTCCCCAAAATCCTTACCTGAATATAACAAAGATATAACATACCTGTTACAATTCTTGAAAGACGTGCTTTCCTACATCCGTACACTCAGCACTTCTTTTCTTATTTCCTCGCCTCATCCGGGCTTATCCTTGTTGCTCATGAAAATGTTGAGCTCCAATGTCATGTTGCCTAAGGTGAGCTGCATGACCCCATTCCGGCAGTTGATTATGGCATTAGATGTGGCCAAAAATGGCCTCCCAAGTATGATAGACACTTGGTTAGTGCTCTCTGCCATTGGCTCTATATCAAGAACCACGAAATCCACAGGATAGTAGAATTTATCTAACTTCACTAAGACATCCTCAACTATCCCCTTTGGTATTTTCACTTATCGATCCGCTAAGGATAGGGTGATGTTGGTATTCTAGCTCCCAAACCTAATCGCTATACATCGTGCATGGCAAGAGGTCACAATGGCTCCCGCATCCAAGAAGGTCTTCGCCTACGCAGTCCTCCAATGTCGACCGAGAAGGTGGGGGATCCCGGATCTTTGTATTTCACTGTTTTGCACTGATGATGAGCTGACTTGTTCAGTCAGGAAGGCCTTCTTGTTAATGCCCAACCACTTTTGGACTGTGCACAAGTCCTTTAGAAATTTTGCATAGGTATGGACTTGCTTGATCATGTCAAGTAGGGGAATGTTGACCTTTACCTGCCTCAGCACTTCCAGGATGCCTTCTTGCTTAGAGGCCTTCTTTTTGCCTCTCAGTGCTTGGGGAAATGGAGGAGGCATGCTTTTCTTCATCGAATCCTTTTTAATGAATACGTGTTCTGGCTCTACTCTTTCTCCGGTCTTTCCCTACCGGCTCGGGCCCCGGCCGCTCAATTTTTACCACTCCTCAAGGTGATAATGGCCTGACTTCATCCATTTTGTGCAGCTCACCGGCATAAGCTTAGTTCATGCACTCCCTAAGATTGGCAAGACCGGGAAGGGAATATCCCTTTCTCCTCGCACTTGTTGCCGATCAAGGTCGCCTTATCATAGATGATCATAGAACAATTTTCTCTCGACAGGTTTCATGGAGCCCATCAATTCTTTGTCCATGAAGCTTACATTTTCTATTCTTTGATTCAACTAAGCATTAATAGTTTTCTACTTTCTACAATTCCCACCACCTTGCTCAAATTCATGATACCGCTTCAACGTGTGACGAGGTTGGTGGCTGCCATCGAGAGGTGGACCCATAATCGTTGTCGCGATGTGCCCTTATACCGAAGGTTTAGGCTTCCGTGCTAGGTTGGGGTGGTTCTTCCAGCTTTGGACATAGGTGTCAACCGGGCATCAGCCAGCGGCCTATTCGCCCACAACATTCAGATTTTCTCAACCATCAAATCCCTTACTAAGGGAGAAATTGGACAATGTCCCTCCTGATGACCGGTAGATTGGACAATTGAAACATGGTCATTCCGCATATAGATGTCTCAGTCAACGCCGTACTCTCCGCCGATTTCTCTACTCAAGTTCTTCCATCCTTCTTGTTGGGTGGACAACTGGCCTTAGTTCCACATCCTCACAAGGAATACCCCCTCGGGTTTACTATGTGCTTAATTTCACTCCTCGTTCGGCTCATCCCACCCCTTGGAGGTTTCCCCAACCATAATTAAGGAAGTCCATATTTCATCAGATTTTGCCGAGGAAGTCCCTCCACACATGGTCTCCAAGAGTTGTTTTGCTGGAAGGACATTCCATCGTAGAAGTGGTTTACTAGCATCCATGTGTCAAAGCCATGGTGAGGGCATGCACTGATAGTTTCAAGATACCTTTCCCAACACTGATAAAATCTCTCATTGTCATGAGCTGCAAAGGTGTAGATTTGCCTCTTCAAATTGTTGGTCTTGTGTGCACTGAAGAACTTCTTCAAAATTTCGCCGCAGCCGCTCAATTCCTAATGGTCCTCGCCTTAGCGGTCAAGCCAAATTGGCTTTGTCTTTGAGGGTCAAAGGGAAGACTTTCAGCTTGAGCAAGTCCATATCAAATGCACCCTCCTTGAAAGAAAGTCGTGCAAACTTCCTCAAAATCCCAGATGTGTGTGTATGGATTTTCATTTTCCATACCATGAAAAGTCGGGAGCAGGGGCACCAGATAAGGCCTCACTGTCACATCCTCAGCAGGGGGTATAATGCATGAGGGTGCACTCACCCTTGGTAGGTGTATGTGATCCCTCATTGACCTGTAGGCATTGGGCTCCCTTTGAACCCCCTGTTGGCTCTGCTGCTCTTCAAGTGGGGTCTCCATCCGATTTGTGTGTAAAATGATTTCACACCCTTGTTCAACTGGAGCACTTAGCCTTTCCAATTTGCCTGCAGTGTTTCTGTCCCACTGCATAAGCTGCTATGAACACACAACAAGCAAGAAACCAACAAAAACAAGACTACCAAAAAGGTTGATATTAGCTAAACTCAAAATAAGGGAAAACAGTCTGCATAGTAAAATTTTCAAACTCTCCTGCAGTGAACTGCAAGTGGAGAAAAATGGTAAAATAAAAAAGAAATGAGATTTCACCAACACTTGTGATGTGAATCACAAGTTCACACTTGTGATATGAATCAGGCACCATCCTCGGCAACGGCGCCATTTGATTCGTTTAGGCCAAGTAGGTGTTCGGAATCAACAAAATTTATATCCTAGGATTCCTACTACTGACGTAGCAAAGCTAATGCAGTATAGTGGCTCTAGGGTCGAACACAGGGATGGGTTTTCTTCGTGAGAGAAGAGTTGGTAAAATGGTATTGAAAATGGTGTTTTCACATTGATTTTTGGCGGTTTGTGAAAAACAAAGGTGGGTGAATGGTTGAAAACTTGAAAGAACTTGAAGTAAAAGGTAAGAGAATTTCGTCTTCAAATAACGGCTAGGGTTCTAAGTTAAACTGGTGATGTCCCTGGTCTTTTTCCCCACGTTGGGGAGTATGACATAAAGTCATTTCCCGAACCGGATCTTCATTTAGCTTTAAAACCTAAACCCTAAAATTTTTCCTCTTGAAAGATGGTATTTAATGAGCATGAATGCTCCCAACCGATAAGAACACACCTCTTAAACCTACCCTTCAAGAACTAATGGGGAGATTAACTAGAAACGTGGCATCAATGGATCGAGTGATAGCATCCATCAACCCAAAAGCTTGCCAAATACACGTTAAGGAGAGTATGCCTGGTGAGATTTAACCCAAGGTGAGAAGCAGAACACAAATGTACCCTTACATACATGAAAAGTACGAGAACATGTACCGGGCTTCAAACCAACACCCAAAGGGCCTTCCCTTCAAGGATGAGGGGTTTTAGTCGAAAGCATCCTTGGATTTGTCATCATCAAGGGGTGTTTGGCCAGAGAGAAACGCAAGAAAGTGAAGGAAAGGGAGAGAAAATCAACCACCGGTGGGAGAGGCGCCTTCTTGCCCACTTTATCGATTGATCGATGGATCAAAGTTGATCGAAGTTACGCAAGACCGAGCTTATATCGGTGCTTGATTGCGCCCAAAAAGTGCTGTCGAGTCTCTATTCGAGATAGGTTTTGAGTGCTTTTTGCGCACTAATCGTATCAATTGAGCCACCTGAGGTGTCTGTGTCTACTTAGGTATCACTCTATGCCATTTCGAGGTTATTTGTGGTTATTTTGCGTGCTTTTGTGTACCTCGTCTATTAAAGCCGAATTTGATATCGAGATGTGTTGGAACCATGAAGATTGAAACTATCACCCATCAACATATCAAAATTCAGCTGATGAAACGGCTACAAAGTGAAGATGGAGGATGCAAGAGGGGCAGAGGGGCAAAAGCAAAGGAAGAACGCCAATTCCGTAGGGTTCTCACTGATTGCGAAAATTTGGCAATTATAGCGGTAGTTCTTAGCAATCCTACGAAATTGAGAAATTTCGCTAGGCTACAAAATTTCGCTATAGAGAAAATCACTGCCTAGCGAAATTTCATTTTCACTATCTCTCGTACTCGCTAGGTTAGCGGCTTACAATTATCATGCATAGCTTAAAATTCCCATTTCTATCTCGTACTCGCTAGGCTAGCGAAATTTTCGCCATCTATGAAATTTTCCCCAGAGAAGTAAATTTCATTTGTTAAATTTGTATCACGCAAACGACCCAGCTTTGGTGTATTACCTCCTCATTCCTCAGATGAGCCAATATATTGTGCTTTCTCAGAGTTTCACATCATGGCCTATAAGCCCCATCATTTTTGTAACCCTACAATCTTTTGAACCATTTATGTAAATATCCCGCAGCTAGCTTAGGTTTTTCTTTTTCTTCTTCACTCTCCTCTTCTTTTCATTTTCTAGGCTACCAACACCCTCTGAGGATGACAACTCAAGAGATGTCGGGCTAAGTCTCATAACTTTGAAGAGTAGTGGTCAAGCAATTTGGTTTTGGGGCAGCCATGTTGTCCTCATGTTTTAAATGTACAGTACTGTATTTATGGCCCCACTCTTCAAATTAGGCTTAAATATCATTTAATGTCATTACTTCTACAATACTTACCATAAGTAGTAAGTACAAAGGCATACTTATGTTGTGATGCATCGTTATTCTGGGATGCCTTACGAGTCAATGAATGAGATCGAGTGCTGTGGTTTTAAACCTGGAAGGGGCTGCATGTCACTGTGTTGACTCAAATAGGAGTGTTTCTGTGGTTAGGTTTTCTAGTTAAACAACATCCTATATGGCTTGGACTATAGGTTGCTTGCCATGATGCGAGGATAAAACCCGAGGACACTTGTTACCCCCATGTTGTCAAGCTAGTGACCTAAACCTTCAAAGTTACCTTTTCACACTTCACTTTCAGTTTTTACAATTAATCAGCATCCAAACAACTTCCACTGTTTTGAAACAAATCCAAAAATCCAAATTAAAGCCTCACCATTTTCAACACCGACAGTCATTCATAGATGAAACCCATCCCCGTGGTTCGACCTTGGGACCACTATACAAGCAAAGAGCTGACTACTAAGAGTAGGAGGAACATAGGAAACAATTTGTTGGATTCCGCCACCCTACCGTGGCACGACCAAAAATGGCTGCTGTCGGGGATGGTGCCAAACTACGCATGATGAGCGTCAAGGCGGTACTTCGAATCCTCATTACAAGTGTAGTGACCTTAGACCAATTTCAGCTGTTATAATCGCAAGTTTTCACTACTGACAAGCACGACCGTTTTTTTTGTTTTTTTTTTTTTTTTTACAAGCCATTTTTATTTTAGCTAACAATAACCCTTTTTGCAAGTTTGTTTGTTATTTCTTGTGTCTCGCCAGTAATTGTGTTTATGCACCACTGGAAAGAGAGACATCGTGTGACTGCTGCAGAATCAAGACACCAAATTGTGCAGTGCAGATGCGGTACACAAAGGACACCATGGGAGCACCCACCGAGGAACAAACAGAGTCGCCCAGCACTCTATGAATCCAATGTGCCTTATGTGATCGATGAGGGACCACATACACTCCTCCCAGCAGGCCCCTTCCGCATCATACCTCCCGGCCGAGGATGTGAAGCATGAGACCCTACCTAGTGCCCCCAGTTTCCCACTTATCATGGTATGGAAAATGAAACCCATACACACATATAAGGGATTGAGAGGTATGTACAACCTTTAAGGAAGGTTTGATGGATGGATTTGCTTAAGCCGAAAAGCATTTCCATTAACCCTAAAGACAAGGCCAAGATTCGCTTAACTCTATCGAGGCCTAGAACCATTAGGAAATCGGGCAGAGTCAGCAGCAGAATTCTTAAAGAAGAAATTTCGCCTACAAGACCAACAATTAAGAGACAAATTTACACCTTTGCGCCAAGATGGTGAGAGGTTCTACCAAGGCCGGGAGATTTACGGAGACTATCGCATGCCCACACCACGGGTTTCCTGTGGATATGATGCTTGTAAACCACTTTTACGGTGGTATGTCTCCGCCATGAACAGCTTATCAAGACCATGTGGAGGAGATTTTCGGGAAAAGCACTGATGAAGCCATGGATTTTAAACTATGTGGTCGAATCCTAAGGGTCGGACGACAAACCCTGTGAGAAACGGAAAAAATGGAGGCCTTTAGTCAACCCTGGGGAGGGATGTATGTCTGTCGAGGATATGGAAATGAAGGCTAGAATTTCAACCTACTAGGAAGGTGGAGGAGCTAGAAGGCAAAGGCTCTGATGAAGTGCGTGCAAGGATCAGAATCCCGCACAAGCCAATCCATGCACCAATTTCCAATCCCCGTCCACTAAGAACAAGATCCCGTGGCCCCTTTCCGAAGGATTTGACGTCGTATCATGCAAATGTCGTGAGGTCAAATAAGCCTCCACAACCCAATGCTCCATATGGAAATACCTACAATTCCAGAATTGGAGGAATCACCCAACCTCTCCCGAAACCCAATCCCCCCCGCCTATGTACCCCCGTGCCAAAACCACGCTTGTCTCCACCTTCAACCACAACCACTTCCGCATCCTCACTCGTGGGAACAAGCCATTGAATTCGAGTAAGGTGGTAGGTAACTTGTGGAAGAACAAAGGATCAATGCAACCGGCACAAAGGATTGATATCGAGAGAGCACGAACAAGAGAATAGATGGGCTCGAGAGCAATCTAATCAGAGGCAGATAACTTAAAAGATTCAATCACAAAGATCAACAATATTCTCGGGAGGCACAGAGAGTAGTTTCCTCCCAAACATTGCCAAATCCAAAAGGAGTGTACGAGGCAGTTCATCTAGCAATTCAGAACGGATGAGCCTGGCGCTATAATCACCCCGAGGAGTGGAAAGAGGCTGATCAGCCCATGCCCAAGCCTTGGTGCCATGAAACTGTGAAAGGAGAAGAAATGGAGCCGTGAATAGCTTTTCTCGAAGGAGGACTCACGAAGCATTGCATGCCACCTCCATTTCCACAAGCACTAGAGGCAAGAAGAAGGCATCCTGGAAGAAAGTGTATCCTAAGTCCTATGGCAAAGTGAACATACCCCTTTGACACACAAACAAGTCCTCATTATGCAAAGTTTTTTTGGCGATCTTGTACAATCAAAAAGGTTGGGTATCGAGAAGAAGGCATTTCTAATCGAACAAGTCGCTGCCATAACTAAAGCAAGAACCCGGGCCAATACAAGATCCGGATCTCCCACAATTTCTGGCCAACATAGTGGGACTAGCATAGACAAATCACCCGCTAGATTCGGGGGCTGCTAGAATCTCATCGCCATACTCGCATAAGCAGCTAGGTTCGGGTGAACCAAACCTACTAAATACTGTCACACTATCATCAGTCGATCGACGGCAAAGACTCCTAAGGAATAGCTTGAAGACGCCTTTGATGAAAGTAGACAAATTCTACTACCCAGTAGATTTTGTAGTGCTCGACACCGAGCCAATAGCAAATGAGCCCAATCATGTACCAATCATCCTGGGAAGACCATTTCTGGCCACTGCCAATGCAATCATCAATTGCCGAAATGGGGTCATGCAACTTACATTTGGCAATAGCGACATCGAGTTGAACATATTTCACTTGAACAATAAGCACAGCGTGAAGAAATCAAAATCAAGTGACCTGATGAATGTGTTCGCGGTCGTAAAGGGATCCGAACGACCAAGAAATGCAGAAATGGCCAACCAAGGTGCAACACAGAGGTTTCGTTTGCCATCGCCACCGAGGGCAATTGCTCGCTTCCAAATTCAATCGTTGAGAAGCCAAGCACAATGGGAAATCCAACAACATGAATCACCAGCCACTGGGTTGAGGAGATCATTCTCCTCGACCCACCTTGAGTAATTTGTAATATCGAATCGGTTCGCGTTCAAACCGAATCATAGCCTCAATAATTTTTGCTTTTATTTTAATTTAGTCAATTTCCATTTTCTTAGCTATTTCTAGAAAATTTCCTAATTTTAGTAGCTTCATTTTAAGTAAATTTGTTTTAAATTTTTATATTAACTATATTAAATTATTAGATATATTTTAAATAATAATTTTTTTTAGTAATATTTAATTTTCTATTTAATGTTGAAAATGAATTTAGGTGGCTGAATTTCGCTATAATAGCGAAATTAGTGGAAACGACTTTGTCAGCTTTCGCACTTTATTTAAACCTCGTGGAGGGCCAAAAGTTTTCATTCATTTCATCTCTTCCCTTTCCCCAAAGATTCTGAGTGCCCTTTCGCTACGGGGCGAGTCACAAATTCGAGTCCCGTTTTTCATCGCGCCTAGCCACCACTTGTCAGAAGCATCGCCATTTCACTGCACCAGCCAGTGTCGACACCCCAGGCCGAGCCTGACTGAGCCATTGCAGCAAAGAGCCGAGCCTTGAGCTTCCCCGCACCGCCGCACTGCTCGCACCCACGCCCCACTGCCATCGCGGATCGCCGGCACCACTACCACCGCCGGCCGTGCTCACTCATCACCGCTGAGCCCCGGTCTCTGCAGGTTCTACTGGAGTGTGACTCCAACCAAGAAGTGAGCTTCACTAGCCGCGGGAGCCCTAGTCCATCGTCTCAGGTCCTGAAAGACCGCCTCGTCGTCTCCGAGTCCTTTCTGCACTTCCGCCTATGGTGCTGCACTCGAGGTGGGTCCCGCCCAGACCCTGGGTCGTTCGCACTCGAGCGAGAGGAGCACCCCTGCCTGGGCCCCGACCCGGCCCCGCACTAGCCCAGCCCTCGAGGCACCCCCGAGGAGCCTCAGGTTTAGGGAGGTATCGGGGACGCGGATGGGACCCTGCCCCGCTCACCGTGCTTCTGGGCCGTGAGATCTGTGAGGGCCTCGGCCCTCCAAGCCGACCCCACCGGGCTCTGCCACGCTGCAAGAATAGAGGCTAATTTCTCGCCTTGTTATCGCTGCACCTCCAGATCAGAGGCCGTTATTTGCTCAAGGCACCCTATTCCCGGAACTGAAATATCTTCGAGAGACTCCCAGCGGGGAGTCATCATATTACGACGTCCCACATTGCAGGATCCTGCATTCGGACTCGATGTGGCTGGATCGTGTTACACTACCCCCGCCATTCATGACGCCGAGGCAGTTTTATTACCCCCGGGTGGTCCTACAGTTCTATCATTCGATGACCTCCCGGGGAGCGCCTAGTCCGCTCGAGCTCAGGTTCACTATCGACGATCGCCCGGGAGTGCTTAGAGCAATGACATATCAATCATATGGCCTCGCAGGATACCGCAGCCAATCTCGAGGGTTATCGAGATTGTCTCACCCACTCACGGAGATGGTCCGCATTCTGCCTCGAGACACCACACCGGCTGCTGTTTCAGATGTTTCCGCCGATGCTACTGATCGATCACCTATTCAGGACCAGCCTCTTCCCACGCGAAGACTACGTATAACGTAGAGGCCATCCCAGAGGTTTTTGAATGGATCTCGAGGGATACCCGTTTAGTCCTCCGAGTCGGGTGATGACCTCCTTTGATGCATTTTGAAGACAAGGTCCACCGTAAGGGCCTGGTTCGAGCTGAGAGTCTTCCACTGCTGATGCCGAGACTATTATGCCAGGTCCTCGAGCACTTGGGCTTTCCAGAGGAGCCCCGGATTGAGCGGAGATTTAGATGCCCTCAGGTCCTGTCGATGGAGCGAGCGATGGTGATGCCCATCTTTCTCCTCTGCCAAAGAGACCAGGAGGAGGTCCTGGCCCAGAGGCGTAACATTCTCACAGAGGAGGTAGTCGTGTTTCGAGCCCGAGATGGAGAGGCAGTCCAAGGTCTCGATCAAGCTCTCCATCTCCACTTACCTATTTCACTCAGCCGCTGATACTCCCCGGCCCATCATTTACATCACAAAGATTCGGGCCGAGCACGCATGCCAACTCGAGATATGTGTGTGACTTGATGCTATGTGCTCATCAATGCTACCCAAAGGAAGACAGACCAGAGGCTCGTCAGCCGAGGCCACTCTAGGTCACTGTCAGTCCATGCTGCAGCAGATCGTGACACATTTGGGTATTCCGCGCATTCCTGACCAGAGAGTTGAGCCCACTGCAGCAGCAGCTTCTTTGGATATGTTAGCAGCAGCAGCAGTAGCTACAGACCCACCACCACCACAGGAGTGAGGTGGTTTGATTTCTTTTTATGATTTTGTATAGTTATCAACTTTATCAACTGCCTACTAATATTGTGTAGGATTCATGTATTAGCCATAGTAGGCAGTGATATTTTTGTATGTTTAGCTTTGATATGTATGTACTAGCCATTTTGGCTATATCAAAAAGCCATACTGCTATATATAGCTTTACTTCACTTTGCAAAATCTTTGTGTCCCCATTTTGTGTAACTGCTTTTGTCTTCAATGAATAATTGAATTGCTTTAATTGAACAATTGAATTGCCTTTAATTGAAAAAGTGAAACTCAGATGTTACCTTAATGCTAGAACAAGTCCATGTTTGAAGCAATTTTTGGTCGCCTGAAGTTCCAAAGATTATCAACCTCAACATTCCCCCTGCTTAATTCACACACTCCACACGATCGTACTCAATAGGCTGTCAAAATTTTTGCCTCCTTTCACTTTGCATAGCCGGGTCTTAGGTATGTTGGCAACCCATGAGGTTTGTGTTACCCATATTTGAAGACCAAATGTAGTCTTCCAAAAGGAAAAGAAAGAAAAAGCAAAAAAAGAAAAAGAAAAGAAGAAAGAAAATAAAGTCGTGACTTTTGCTCTGAAACCTGAGCACGGTCCGAGGGGTATATGGCGAAGCCTTGGAGCCCGATGCCCTAAACCTAATTGGTTGGGAGTCATCGACTTAGTGTTCTGCTACACGGGGTGAATGGGGTAGAGTTTTAGCTAATTGTAGGTGCTTGATTCTCAAGATCATTCTCTGAGTCCGGTGAAGCCTGGGGAGTTTTGTGGGAACAAATGATCCTTAGCTTGATGCCCTAAACCTTAATTGGTTGGGAGTCATCGAAGACCTCTCGTTATTAATGCACTTTGGTGAAGCCGAGTTTTGAGCATTGCACCCTACAATGTAGCTTGAATAAAAAGAAGAAGAGCATTTTCCTCATTCAGTTGTTCAACAAACCTAAGGCCATGCCAAGAGCTAGGTTGGGGGGAGGGAAATACTTTGCACTTTATTACTCAAATCTGGTTATATTAAGAACCATTAGATCTTAGGGAAATTCAATCGATTACCATGGATCAGATGTTGACCTAAAAATTGTTCTTATATGGTTTTCGCCTTCATGCTCTGCTTGCAAGCTTGGTATCAATTGTTCATTTTAAAGGTAATGTCTATATGTATATACCCCTTTTTGAACCATAAACTTTTTGAGAAAATCACTGCATGCATGCCTTTATTATTTTTGCATTGCTAAGGGACTAGCAACGTGTCGGTTGGGGGGTGTGATTAGTGCCCAAAAGTGCTATTCGAGTCCTTATTCGAGATAGGCTTTGAGTGCTTTTGGCGCACTAATCATATCAAATTGCCTCACCCGAGGTGTTCAGGTCTTACTAGTACTAACCTCCCTCGCGCTTTCTTTCCTCTTCCTCTCGCTTGGGGTTGTCATTTGTGTCATTATAGTGCTGTACCGTCCACAAAGCCGAATTTGATATCAGATGTTGAACCATGAAGATTGAAACTATTTCCACCCATCAACATATCAAAATTCAAGATGAAATGAAGGCAAAGTGAAGATGGAGGATGCAGAGGTGCGTAGGGCAAAGCAAGGAAGAACAAAGAATCTTTAAAATTTACTGATTGTAGTAAAATTTCGCGTACCATAGCTTAAAATTTCACAAATTATACGAAAAATTTCGCAATCCTAATGAATTGAGAAATTTCATGAAGAATAAATTTCTATAGCAATGAATCACTGCCTAGCGAAATTCTCCATTCGCTTATCTCTGTACCGCTAGGGAAGCACTAAATTTCGCTTAGCTAGCGAAATTACTGCATAGCTTAAAATTCCCATTTTCGCTATTCGTACTGGCTTAGAAGGCAAATTTTCGCTACCTAGCGAAATTTTCCCGCATACAAATTCTCGCCTTGTTAAATTTGTAATTAATGCCAAAGGTGGCTACCCTCGTCTCCTTGTATGGTAGCCAATATATTGCTTTCTTTGTAGTTTTCACAAATTGGGTGGCCTATATAAGCCCCCATCATTTTTGTAACCCTACACCCGCAACTTTCATTTATGTAAATATCTCCGCAAATCTGGGCTTAGGTTTTTCTTCTCTCTTCTCTCCTCTCTTCTTTCATTTTCTAGGCTACCAAACACCCCTCTGAGGGATGACAATCAAGAGATGCTTGGTCGAGTCTCATAACTTAAGATGAGGGTTGCCAGCTTGGTTTTGGGGCAAGCCATAGTTGTCCCCATGTTTTAAATGCCACAGTAATCGTATTTATGGCTCCCACTTTTCAAATTAGGCTGAATATCATTTAATGTTACTTAATAATACTTACTATGTTTTTTTAGGTACAAGGTATACTTATTGTTAGATGCACTGTTGTTCTTTGGATGGCCTTTACGAGCCACTCAAATGAGGTTGAAAAGGTGGTTTTAAACGGAAGGGGCCAGGAATGCATGTCTGTCACTCAAATAGGAGTGTTTCAGGTTAGGTTTTCTAGTTAAACAAAGATCCTAAGCAGGCTTGACTATAGGTTGCTTGCCATGATGCGAGGATAAAAACCCGAGGACACTTGTTACCCCATGTTGTCAAGCTTAGACCTAAACCTCAAAGTTACCTTTCACACTTCACTTCGCTTTTACAATTAATCAAAGATCCAAACAACTTCCACCGCTTTTGAAACAAATCCAAAAATCAAAATTAAAAGCTTCACCATTTTCAACACCGATGCGAGTCATTCATAGGATGAAAACCCATCCCCGTGTTCGACCCTAGACCACTATACTGCAGTAGCTTGACTACGACAGTAGGAGGAACATAGGAAACAAATTTTGTTGATTCCGCTCACCCTACCGTGGCACGAATCAGTGCTCAGTATAAGGAAATTACAAAAATGTATAAAGGAACCAAAATTACATTAAGGGCAAAGTTGTACAAAGCTAAACAAAAAGCGGGTTAAAAAGGCCAATAGTTAAGTGGGAGCGTTGTTGCAATTCGCAACCTACTAAAATTTCCACTGATCTCTCCTTCTCTTTAGCATTTTTGCTCCAAATTTCCTCTAGTTCGATCATGCATCACCCGTCGGTTCAATCGTGTTTGAATCGGATTGAAGATAATGAGGCATTTGACCTGCAAAACTACTAAAAATAGCTACAAAATGTGATCAATAGCAAAGCCGATACCTCAATGTATCAATTGAGTTATTAAAGTCGATTAGTACACAAAAAGTGCTTAAAACCTATTATAAACAGGGCTTAAAA
The DNA here is from genome assembly GCA_016808115.1 of Tetrastigma voinierianum. Classification (NCBI taxonomy): domain Eukaryota; kingdom Viridiplantae; phylum Streptophyta; class Magnoliopsida; order Vitales; family Vitaceae; genus Tetrastigma; species Tetrastigma voinierianum. The sequence continues at coordinate 429,856 of JAEQBH010000138.1, read as the reverse complement.
TAGCACTATTTAGGCACTAATCACATGGTTGCTAGATTTCTTTGATGTGCTTCTCTTTGTTCTCTACATAATCGGTGTAAGGTTCTTTCTAGTTCAAGATCAAACGGAAGTAGTTCAACTTAACCCCATCTTCGCATACACTCACAATAACCTTCACTGTAATCACACGCACAAACACAAAGACCAAATTACAAGCACTTATATAAACAAAATGAAATGAAAAGAAAAATAAAATAAAATAAAATTCCAAAGTAATATCCAATTGCACTATTGTCAATATCAACATGAAACTTCTCCTCGGCAACGGCGCTAAAAACTTGATAGCACAAAAGCATGATGTGTGATTTGTATAAACTGGGTAAAGTGCCTATGTGCGCAAGTGCATGCGTCATATCAAGTAATATAGTGTACCTAAGTACGGATATCGATCCACAGGGAGAAGTGAGTTGACTACTGCAATTGGCTCTACGATATTATCTGAACTTAAACTCTTAATGAATTTCTAATTAATGTAGAGAATTAAAACTAAGTCTAAATAACTTGTAAAATTACTTTTTTGTGAAAACTAGGGTTTTGCCTCCCCCTGCCACATTTGATGGATTATTACGTAGAGGAATTATTATTCAGTCTATTAAGGAATTCTTGTTGACGGGGTGATCATGCCTATGAGATATCCTCTCTCGAGGTATATCCGCCTATTTCATCGGTAGGGTTGGGCGCATCTCTGCCTCGACCCTGGACTCCGAAATGCTTAACTGCTCAAACCCTAATCTCCACAAATGGAACTGGGGTATCTGTATTCGCCGGTTGACCAAGTGTCGCTCTACTTAGATCCTTGGGAGTCCTTATCTCTCGATCTCGGATACCTAGTGTAAAACCTGGGAAAAATTAATTTTTTTTGAAAAATGGTAAAACGGTAATTTCTATTGAAAATCGCAAATTTTCTAGATTTCGGATGATAAAACAGACTTAGTCGTTAAATTCATCTCGCCGGTCAATGACCCAAAAGTCATTTCGAATTCTCGAGACAAGCCGGAATTTTTAATGATTTTCTGCGATAAGTCAGCCGTTGACTTTTAAGGACGGTGATTTTTTGAAAATTTAAGTCGTGAAATGGTTTGGGCTAAGTTCATTTAAAATAAGTGAACTGAAAAGAAATAAATTATTTTGGGGCAGAAACGGACCCGAATAAAGAAATATGAACCATGTATCCAAAATAATAATAATAATAATAATAATAATAATAATAAAAAGATAAAAGATAAAAACGAAAAAAACAAAAGAAAAGCCAAAAAAAAGGATGGGTGAGAGAGCGTGGAGAGAGAATTTTATTTTTATTTTTTCTTCTCTTTGCTTCTTTCTCATATCTACGGAAAACGGATCATAGGTTTTCATCGGGGTTGAAGGCAAAGTTGATCCACGTATCGAGAGCTACGCATGGGCACCAAAATCTTGAAGTTTCATCAAAATCCACGAGGTAGGAAATTTTCCTACTTGTGTTATTTTTAGCCTAAAGGCCATTTAATGGCTTGGGATTGGCTTAGAGGCCTTGAAAGGCCATAAATTTCAGTCCTCAATTTTTTGGACTGAGTGTAGGAATTTTTAGGAATTTTGGGACTGTTTAGGGACAATTCGGGTTGAATTTCTGGATCGCTTTTGACAAAATTTAACTCGACTTTCTGATCAGGTTAGATGTACCTGTGCCGAAATTTCACACTGTTTTCGGCTGTTTCTGACTAAGTTCAGCTCTGATTTTGATCCCGAGAGACTGATGTTTTTGGGTTTTCAGGGTGTATTTTGGTATCATAATACCGGTGGATGAACCGAGAAGGACCAAGAGGTGCCCCGTTTTATACGGGGGTCCGAGATTCACATTTGTGTGTTATTGTTGAAAATAAATAAATAACATGCTGTGTGTGAAAATATCATGTTAATATTTGCTAGTTGATGTATTAACATGGATTGCATGGATGTTAATTATAATTATCCATAGTGTATTAATGTTTCATGTAGCACTCATATATACATGTAACATGAAGGAAATGTATCGCATCATGTACTATATGCATCGGTCACATCCGCCGAGTCGGGTGTGGGTGCAGGTATCGAGTATTCACCGTGTTAGAATGGGTCGTGGAGTTTAAAATGGGACAAAGTCCAAGGTTGAGACTCATGGAAGTGTAAATTGATCAAAATGATAAATTACATGTTTTGAGCGGAGCAAGTTGGGGTAGATCCCCCCCAGGGTGAAAGACCCAAATGTTATTCACGATTAGACATGATTATCGGCGAAAATGTTGGAACGGCATGCGGCATTCGGCGGTGAAAACCCAAAAAATATGTGGCCCACAAAAGAAAAGAAAATCATGATTTGATAAATTAAAGATGTGAGGGTTGTCCAATGGGTTGAGTTATTGGGTTAAACACCGATGACTGGTTTTTCACATTTGGCATTCCAGGTGTGAGGGAGTCGGTTGGGACTCAGGTTGTGAGCATGAGGGGTCGCATCTCATGCATGACATGGAACATTTCATATAATGTTGCATAAATTGTATGAAATGTGATTGATGTTTACGTATGCCATTGCATGTGAATTTTAGGTGGGGAGTAACCCTTGCAAGAGAAATTTTCTATTAGGCATTGCTCATCCCGTTATGGAACCCCCTTTCAGGTACAGGGGTGCACAGGGAGACGACGCTCCGATGAGGACGTGATTATAAAGAAGGTCGACATGTGGCCTTGATGTATGTAAAAAGAATTGTAATTAAATTCTTTTGGACCATTGTATAAATAGTGGGATATGTAATTATGGTAAGATTACCTATAGCGTGCTGGGCATGGGCCTAGGATATGCAGTTGTAGTGTCGTGCCTGGTTAGGATTACCTAGTGCTTGATATCTGATACCAGCTTCACAGCATGGTATCAGAGCATAGGTATACGACTACCTAAGGCTTAAGGGACATGGGCTTAGGCCATGGCTATTGCGATTAAATTGATACCAACGTCATAGCTTGGTATCGGAGTTTAGGTACACTAATACCTAGGAGTTCATGGGACGGGTTTAGACCACTACATGCATGGTGTGTTTCATGTTGTGTTCGGATGTGTTCCATGTTTTGATTTGCAGGATTGTACAATATCATAGTGAAAGTCATATACACGTATGATGTATATGTGAAATGTGATTGCGTGGTTATTACGAGGAAAATTATATACATGACATAATGTATATAGGAAAAAGTGAAATGCTAAGGTTAGGAACTATAACCTTAGTTCAAAACGAACGACTAAGAAAGTTTTGAATTTTATTGAATAAATAAAAGGAGGTTATAATAGGGGCACCACTTAGTGATGAATGGGCCATTCATGATGTCAAGTTCATAGTAATTGGCATGTGAGTTACTAGTTAGATTAGAAATGAAATTGAATAAAGTTTGTTGCCATTTGACATGTGTAGACGGGGTAGTTATGATTATACGCAAAGGTCGTCCATGAAGTTACAGGTTGTGCACCACCTATTTTTTACCGCCAGACCTTGTCGAGGTCAAGGTACCACGCCATTACACAAAGCAAAAATGGTAGCCGTGGAAGTGCCGCCACCTCTGGGGAGAGGTTCAAGGCACATCATCCCTCCGATGTTCACGGAGCCCACAGCCAACCATTGGTTCACCAGATTGAGAGGATTCTTCCGCTGCGAGATCACCTCCGATACTACCTTGATTAAGTTGGCTTCATTCCAAATTTTTGAGGTGAGTCCTGTGATATGGTGGGAATGGGTCAAATGACTCAGGATCAGAGACTATGACATGGGATGATTTTCGCAGACTATTCATGGGAAAGTATTTTCCAGCTTCTGCTAGACATGTGAAGGCTCGAGAGTTCCTTGAGCTGAGACAGGGAACAATGACTGTACCCGAGTACATAGCCAGATTCACAGAGTTGGCACGTTTCGAGGATGATTAGGTGGCCACTGACGTGGCCAAAGTCAGGAGGTTCGAGGATAGGATGAAATTGTCCATTCGAGGCAAAGATTGCAGATTACAACATACAAGACACGGGACTTAATGGTCGCACAAAATTTCTTGATCATTGAGTAGAGATAAAGAACGCAGATAGCATTCGAGATGCAAAAAAAGTTGGTGGTGCAGGAAGGAGAGCGCTTCTAGCTCAGAAAGAAGCCAAGGCTTTGGCTTCACGAGGGTTTCGTAGTCGCGACCATCAGTGGCCAAGGTCGCAGATCCCACCGTGCAGACAGGTTTGTTATTTCGCCATCGCTCGACATATGAAGCGGATTTCCTGCAGGCAAGGATCCTGTGGTTTCGGGACAGAATCCCAGCCATCGCCGGGACAAAGTGATTACGCTTTGTTCCTCTACTCCCCAATATGGGTCGAGACCCAGATTACCAGGTGTGGCGAGCACCCTCCGCTGCAATGCATAAGCCATGGGTCGTGGCATGGCCGAGGCCATGACAGCCCACAAGCCCGACATCGTGGGTTCAGGACGTGTCTACGCTATCATACCACCGACTGAGCCAGCATCGCGCCTATACAGGTATAAGCCGTTATCTCGTGCAGCTACATCATTCATCGTCGGCATCATGTACGCGAGTCGGGCAAGTTGAGACCTTGAGAAGCCCCTATATATGTGAGTTCTCTTGTGGATCAGGGGTGAGTGTGGATCTGATATGTCGGGGTTGAAAATTAGAGATCTCTAGGATTCTACTCATAGTGAACCTAAGGGTCATGGACATGTCAAAGTTTGACGTCATCCTTGGGATGGACTAGTTGACGACATACCAAGTTGTCATCGATTGTGAGCATAGGAGGGTTACCGCCTACACGCCAGATGGTACTTGTGTTACGTTTCAGGGGGACAAGAACAATGCCTTACCCCAGATACAAATGATTCTAGATGAATAGTATTGATAGGTTACTAGTGCCTACCCTAGAGGACAAGGTGAGACAGACTCGATCTCCCTGGTAGTCCATTAGCGTAACGCCCGTCCCGGCAGGACGATAGCATGTAATCATTTGGGGCACATATGAGCACTAAGTGTCACATTGTAATATTTTGGAGATGAAATTAAGAAATGATAAAATTAGTAAACCCGGAATGTTGTAATAGAACAAGGGTAAATTTGTAATTTCCATAAGGGACAGAAAATTACAAATGAGTAGAGAGATAGCCATAATAAAATTCCAAGAGTTGATGTGAAATTTTTGAGAGATTAAGACGAATAATACTCAAGTCAAAATGGGATTATAAAGGAGACATGAGACAAAACCAAAGTCTCATTTTTGTCTCACAAAAGCTAGGCAAACGAGGAGAGGAGTAAGAAGGAGAAAAGGAAGAGGAAGAAGAGGAAGCAAGAAGGGAGTAAGGAGGAAGAAGACCAAAACTAAGGTATGTTTTTGCCTTAAAATACGGGTATTTTGATTCCTAAGGTTTTGGCTTGGAGATTAGGTCCCTCCTTTGCGTAGGGTTTTGTGAAAGATCACACAACCCTTGATTTGTTGAGGTGGTGGGTAAACCTCAATTGGTGTAAAATAAACATGAATCATCATCATATTTATATGGGTTTTAGAAGAATTGCGGGACCTTGGTTGAATTCATAAGATTTTCACCTAGGTTTTATGGTATAGGGTTCCAAACCACCAATACAAGTATTATGGAGCGTTTTTGGATTAATTCCATGATGAATTTTGAGAAATTGCTGTAAAAAACAAAGGAGAATATTGGCTTAAAGCAAATTGTCAAAATTTTGTAAACCCTTGCTTTGTTTTTGGCTATAGATTGCTATAATCATCCAAATCAATTCTATTCTAATTGTTAAAGAACCATAAGATATAGGGATACAAATGTATAGAAGGGACCAAGAGCAAATTAGCTCTATGCCCCAACATGACTTAAAGGTGGAGCTCTCGTAGCTCACTGATTATACTCTGTTTTGGGTATTGTTGTAGTGTTTTGGCCATAAGTGGAGTTTCACTCATCCAAATTGAGTGATTCAAAATTCTGGGTAAAATAGACTTCTAGGGTAATAAGTTAGATGAAGGAAGTGCATGCAAATTGTAACCCCAAAGTGCTCATAAATTTTTCAAAGTTGAGCTATGTGCAGATTCTGTTCTGCCAATTTGAGTAATCTAGATATAAAATACAATAACTTGAGAGTTGGGTGATCCAAATTGTGATTCTAATTGAGAAGAAACATTAGAACCATAGCTTCAAATGGAGTGAAGAAAAAATTTCCCAATTTTATGGAGTTATGACCCTGTAGAAATCAAGGATTACAGTAGGTGATTCAGTGAGCAAACTAATTTGGCATGCTAAAAAAAATTTCTGTAACTTGTGTTATGTGGTTGAGGGCCTAGAGAAGGAATTTTAAATTGAAATTTAAAGAGATATCATTGGATATATAAAGGACTGGATCTGAGAGTTTCATAAATTTTGAAGACCGTTTGAATAATTTTTGAGGTAATAGTCCAGAGAGTATTGTTGGAAAAGGTCTACCAAAATGAGTGGTTTTTTTTTTTGTTAGGGTTTTTAGTGCTCAAGGGTAAACTGTTAATTTGGCTTTATATGAATGTTGTGTGACCCTAAAGTGACTTGCGTGTGAAGTACGTTAAGTTTTACGCTATACGCAAGCGATTAATACGTTGTCATATTCGTTGAGTGTGTAGGCTAAAAGCAAAGGCAGGAAAGTAGTGGAGTTGTGCTCAAGTTTCGGGAAACAAAGAGGTGAGTGTTCTAAACCTATTTTTCTAAATACTAGTGTATTATTATTATAAACCTGCTTCTTTACACCGGGTATTTGCACGGTTTTGATGGTAAACCATATTTGAAAAGGGGGCAAAATATTTTTATTTAAACCATAATTGAAAACAAACAAAATTGGTTTGATTTAAACCATAATTGAAAACAATAAATGGTTTGATTTAAACCATAATTGAAAACAAGCAAAATGGTTTTTATTTAAACCACTGAAAAACAAGCAAATGGTTTTGATTTAAACCATACCAGCAAGCAATGAGTTTAGTAAGCAAGCAAAATGGTTTTGAATTATCAAAACCATATTAAAGCAAAACAATGGTTTTGAATTATTAAACCATGTTTCAAGCAAGCAAGCAAGAAAAAGAATATTTTCGAAATAGCCTAACTAAAATCCCTAGTTCTAAGCAAGACACGGCCGTAGGTATCTGCACGCACGGTGGTGTTAGGATATCATACATGTATTTAGTTTTGCCTAGTCGGCAGTCCCAGGTCATGCATCATGGCATTTAAAGGAGACCGTGGCACGACAGAGTATATATAGGTTAACGTTGCTAACTAAATTATGGTGATGGCGACTCGTGTCAATTCCACCGTGTTTACCTGAAGTGGAGTGAAGTGTGCCCAGTCTCTTCCACCTAGGTGAGCTGGACCCAGGTCCGCACTTACCAGCACGGCCGATGCCTGCCCCATGTTCACTAGTGGTACAAAGAAGCAAGTAAGACCTCCAGCTGGTTGATGATTTATCAAAGATGTTTATTCGCATTTGAAAAATCAAACACTTAATGGCACCCGCTGAGCCTGTGCTCCCGTGTTTGTTTTAAGGAAACGGTTGAGCCCAGGCTCCCGTTTTGATTTCAAAACGATCGGTTGAGCCTAGGCTCCCGTGGTGATTTTAAAGCAAACGGTTGAGCCTAAGCCCTGCTTTCTTTGATTTTTAAAGCAAGCGCTGAAATCAGATCTCGTGTTTATAAAAAGTTTTGGAAACTTTTTAAAGCAAGAAATTTGAGAAAAGTTTTAGAAACTTTTAAAGCAAGCAAGAAATTATGAAAAGTTTTATAAACTTTTAAAGCAAGAGGTTTATGAAAAGTTTTGGAAACTTTTAAAGTAAAGAAAGAAGATTTCTCGGGAAAAGACCTTGTGTGAGAGTTTTAATTGCAGATATTTTCAGAAAAAGAAATCCTTTTATAAAGCATACACTCACTGAGCTCGTTTAGCTCATTATTTTCCTATTTTAAAAACTATTTTCCAGGTACAAGCACGTCGGACGCTAGAGTGATGAGTCCAAAAACTCATTAGATTTTTAATCCATTTTTCTGAGTATATTACGAGATAAATGTTGATTTGTTTGGCTTAAATGGATATTTACCAAATTTCATTTGCATGAAAATACAACAAGCTCAAACTTAGCAAAATCGAAGAAACCAAATTTCGGGCAGCAGCACTGAGGTCACAATCGGCACTTAAGTCGCGACAGAAGCTTAGTTGCTACCATTCCAAGTCACGACACTCGAACAAATTCTGGCGAAAGAAGAAATAGAAAACTAACAAGTGAAGTCGTGACTCAAGAAGGAGGAAGGCGGCAAAGAAAACGGGTAGACTAAAGGAAATAATCAAACAAAGAGTTCTAAGAGTCATACATCACTTTGATGTCGCGACTAAAAGGATATGATCGATGTCACACACCACTCTAAGGTCGCGACAAGGATCCGTCATGAAGCCAAGAGAGTAGTCTTTGCAAAAAGAAAGAGGTTGCAACTAGTTTTTAAATGCAAGGTTCTTACATTTCATGTCGCGACACCACTAAGGATGTCACGGCATAAAAACGGAAGATTCAAAGTGCAACCAGAGTTTTTGAAAGCGAGGTCGCAACTCGTAGCCAACAAGCACTTGCCAAGAACCGAACTTGCGACCTTTACAAAATCAAGGAATAGGAAAATGATGTCGCTGACTTAATTATTAAGGTCGCAACCAAGAAGACGGCAGAAGAAATTAAGGCTGCGACACTACCTCGAGGTCGACCGAAAATAGGTGTTAGAAGGAGGAAATTTGTTTCAACGTGAAACCGAGGCTGCAAAACTGTAAGAAAAGAAATGGAAGAAAAGAGGTCGCGACATCACCACGCGCGAGGTCGCGACATAAAATTGAAACATATGAAGGCAAGAAGACCACCAACACAATTAAGCAACAATTAAGAAATCAAAGTCACAACATGAAGTCATCATACAAATGTAAAGTGGTCAGCAAATCCTAAAACCGATGTCGCGAACTCGGAGCCGGAAGAATAGAAAGACCATGATGTCGCAACATGTAACTGAGGTAGCGACATCAACACCCAAGGAACACTGAGCAAACAGATGTCGCTGATCAGAACGGCGTCGCCACCACGACCAAAGCAAATTTGCAAGACAAATCGCTGCAACTTAGAAAGAGGTCGCGATCGATCACGCGCAATCAAGAGAGTCCATGTCAGCGACATCAACTCTGGAGGTCGCGACATGTGACAATGAGCCGCTTCTTTCTTCGAGTTCCACCAGAGCATTTTAGGATCTCTACTAGCCCAAATTTCTTTTACAAAGATAAATAGATAGCTTTAGAAGAGCAGCGCTTCCGTCTCTTCACTACCAAGAAAAGGAAAAAGAAGAGGAACTCAATGTATATTTTAGAGTAGATTTTTATTTTTTTTTTTTTTTTTTTTGCTTCATTTTTCTCGGTTTGAATCATTAATATGCAGAGACGAGTAGAGCTGATTTTTGTCTATTATTTTTCTTATGTTACCGTCGAAAATTTACTTAAATCTAGATAAATTTCGGGAATTCATTTCTTCTCGCTTTGTTGCAAATTACAAAGGTTGTGCGTGATCTAAGGTTCCATTTCTAATTCAATGCAAGACCAGAGCGCAGCCGCTGGATTTGATTTACGTAGTTACGCTTCCCCGTGATACCAGGAGAATTACCTGTCTGGCTTTTACTTAATCAAGTGTCGTTTTGAATGGATGTTCCTCAATAGTAGTACTCTAATACCGCCTGAGGGAATGTATCTTACTGACATCCAGGATGCCCTCTCGCAAGGACACGCAGACGTAGATTCTCGAGAGCCGAGAGCATTTTTCTTCTCGGGGTATGTTCGACTACCATCGACGACCATCGAGCTCGAGTTCATTTCCGATAAATCCCCCATTCGCTCATAATTGAAGTTGGAGGGGTGTATTTAACAATATAAATAATCAGAGAGTTCACCTTAATCTAAAGGTAAGTTCCAATCCTCGTGTTAGCTTAGATCTAATCAAGGGAAAGGGATAAACCCATAGATCTTGAGGTTGAGTCACCAATAAGTGGTAGAAACTTTGCGAATCCTGAGAAGGTAAAGCAAAAGTTCACAACAGTGAAATGGGTGTGAAGTATTGAAAAGAAAAAATACCCGTGATTTTGCAAGAGAATCGGAACACAGATGGTTTGATCTTGTCTTCGAGAGAAGCAAAAGGATATCTAATCGGCGAATATGGAGAAATCCACCTAATAATTAAGAAATCTTGACACAAATCCGTATCCATATATAGAATAGAGCAAATGTACTTAACTCGCCGAATTGACTGCTTTCATTGTATTTCATCGATAGTTTTCGCTTTCTACAGAAACCGATGAACCTTTTTATATATGCAATTTATTTTTCTTCAAGCATTGCTGTTTTAAGCTTAGTTTGACATTATTCAATATTATAGGATTTTTAATTTTTGTTGTTTAGATAAAACCTTCACTATGAGTTTTGAGTTCAAATAGTATGAAATTTTAGTAGTTGGGGTAGTTGATCTATAATTCGTCATCAATCCTCGGGAATGATACCCGACTTACATTCGCATTTTTACTACTATGATGGCCTATGCACTTATAAAGTCATAGATCGAACTCCTTATTTTTAAATCATGAACATTAAGAGAAAATTATTTTATCAAGCAAAATTATCCAAAGTAACATGGATGCAAGAGAAGTGTAAGGCTCTTGTAATTATGTTAATTTGAGGGGTTTTAGTCTATATAGAAAAAGGCAAACATATAGCAGTTTAGGATTCTCCTGATTTCTATATTTGTGCTGTATGAATACTATTTTGTGTAAGGAAATACTTTGAATTTGTATAAAGGAATATATGTATGTACATAAGGTGGTTTTAAAAATGTGGAGCTTAGTGCCTTTGAAAGAATGTTGTTGGTTGCCATATTTGAAATAGTTAAACAGGTATACAGATTTGGGACTTGTCCTATATGCAACTGTTATGCTGCCGAAATTTTATAAAATCATAAGTTTAGGAAAAAAAAAAATTGTACAAGATCGAAGCAAGCAATACGGCTTCGCTTCACAAGATTTTCTAGTCGTTGTAGGTAAATCTACCGGGATTTCAGAGTACACACCCGCCGATAGCAGCGGTGTGTCAATGTGCTACTGGGATTGCCTCCGTAAAGGGATGTAGACTTCTGTATTAAGCTACACCCTGGCACGTCGCCCATCTCTATGACTCCGCATAGGATGGCACCAGTTGAGTTGCACGAACTCAAGGTCCAAATATAGGATTTGCTAGACAAAGGATTTATTAGACCGACCACTTCACCATAGGGCGCTCCGGTTCTATTTGCGAAGAAGAAAAACAAGACCCTTCGACTATGCATTGATTACCAACAGTTGAATAGGGCTACGATCAAGAATCGGTATCCCTTACCAAGGATTGATGACTTGTTCGATTAGTTGAGGAGGGGTGCGAGTCTACTCCAAGATAGACACTAGTTTCCATCAGCTAAGGGTTAGGGAGATAGATATCCCCAAGACATCATTCAAAGACGTATTACACTTTGAGTTTCAGGTGATGTCTTTTGGATTGATGAAATGTGATGAAGATTCACATGACCTCATGCATAGGGTATTTCAACTCCTATTTGGATCGCTTGTCGTGGTTCGTGGATGACATTTCGATCTACCCTAAAGAGAGCACGGAGTATCACTGCCATTGTCGAGACCACCGCACGCCAAGTTCAATAAGTGCGAGTTTTGGCTTACTGAGGTGATATTTTTGGGACACATGGTGTTAGCTTCCGGAGTGTCAGGGGACCCCAAGAAGGTCGAGGTCATGATGAGTTGGGAGAGACCGAAGTCGCCTTTCAAGATATCGAGTTTGGACAGCCGGGTACTACAGAGATTCATTGAGTGATTTCTCCCGATTGGCAAGACTCATGACGAGATTGACTCGAAGGAGGTCAAGTTTGATTGGGATGACCACGCGAAGGCATCAGAGTTTGAATTACCCCACACACGATACGAGTCATGGTCAGTCTTCGCCAAGATTTGGTGCCACTACTTATATGGCGAAAGGCCGAGGTGTACCTAGACCACAAAGTCCAGTATATCTTCACGCAAAGAGACCTAATAAGGAGGCAACGCAGGTGGATGGAGTTCCTAGAGGATTATGACTTCACTTTGCATTACCATCCTAATAAGGCAAATGTGATGGCTGATGCACTCAGTCGAAAGTCACGGAGTCAAGATAACTTCCTCAGAGGGCAATGTTGAGACTATGGGGCGCTGACTATAGTATAGCAAGCGGGCTCAGGGCACATTGGGAAATTTGGTAGCTATGTCGTCTCTATTGAGTGTGGTGATCGAAGTCCTGGCGACGTGGACGCAAAGATATCGTCCATCAGATCGAGTAATCACAATGGGGCGATGAAGGCTGTGCCATCCACGCATGGTAGTCTTCAAGATAGGGGGACGGGAAGCCCCGCTGTGGCCATCCGAGATAAGATCCTGGGGAGATCCACTACTCCCCCAGCCTGGCTGCATCCAGTAAGATAAAGATGTCGGATCTTCACCGCGCACTATCGAGCGGGACAAGAGACATGTGAACTTTGTTCGACGATGTCTCGCGTGTCGCCAGTTAAGGCTTCGAGCATCGGTTAGTAGGACTACTCCAAATTTTCGAGGTAGTCGAGTGGACGGAGCACGCCACGATGGACTTCGTGGACCCATTTACCACCCGACATCATGAGACACGACGCGGGTGTGGGTGATAGTAGACCGACTCATGAAGTCAGCACATTTTCTAGCTGTGCGGATGACCTTCACACTAGAGGAATTATGCCGGTTGTACATCAGAGAGATCGTCCGGCTACATAGAGTGCTAGTATCCATAAGGTCAAACAAAGACCCGAGGTTTCCGGTGCACTTTTGGAAGAGTTTTCAAAAGGCTATGGGGACACGATTGGCCATGAGTACAGCCTTCCACCCACAGACAGACGGTCAATCGGAGAGGACCATACAGGTGTTAGAGGACATGTTGCGAGCATGCGTCTTGGATCATAAGGGTAGCTAGGAAGAGCACTTGCCCTTAGTGGAATTCGCCTACAACAACAGTTATCAGGTGAGTATACAGATGGCAATCTTCGAGGTTTGTAATGAGGCCATGCCAATCACCGATTTGTTACCGAGTAGAAGAGAGCTCCACATCGGTTCATATTCGATTAGAGACACCTCCAAGAAGGTGAGTTTGATATGGCAAAGATCTTCTCACCAGACAGCAGCCATGAAGAGCTACGTAATGTGCGACGCCAACCCTGTGAGTTCGAGGCTGGTGATCACGCCTTCGGGCGCAGATGCCGGCAGATATGAGGTCAGATTTCGCAAGCCGCAAGAAGCTATTACCAAGGTTTGGTTGTGCCCTTTAAGATACTGAGAGGCGGCACATCAGAGCTGCATCGACAGGCTTTACCACCTAAACATGTCAGGTGTTCATGAGGTATTCCACGTCTCCATGTTCTGGAGGTACACTCGATCCACCATGTGGTGGATCGGGGAAAGATTGAGGTCGGCTACGTATGGGACCTTGCGAGTGACCACGCGCACGCGGATAATGAGATCGTGCTATGGTTAATCGTGAGGGTAGTGAAAGTACTGTGGCAACACCATGGAGTGGGAGTGAGGTAACGTGGGAGCGTGGAGAACACGACTGGCCACCTATCCTCTTTTGCTTCTTGGGGATGAAGGCACGCAGCTAGTCGCTTAATAATTAAATGACTAGTTTACATGCACGACATAGTGCACATACGCATGTGATTTGTGATTGTGGTGGAATTTCGAGGACGGAATTTTTAAGGAGAAGAATAAACTCGGAAAATTAAATTTTTCGAAAAGGGTAAACGGTACTTTACTGAAAACGCAAATTTTCTAGATTTCGCATGATCAACTGGGATTATGTCGTTAAATTGCCTCAAAATCAGCGGATCTAAACGCTTTCGGGTCAATTCAAAGATGTTTTAACATTTTACTATTTTTCGTTATAAGCCGCCAATGACTTCAGAGACGCAGATTTTTACAAACTGTGAAAATCCGAAATGATTGGGCTGTTCATCAAAACAAAGAATCAAAAGAATAAATTGTTTCGGAGCAAACTAGACTGAAGAAGCAATAACCATGGATCAAATATATGAATAATAATAATAATAAAGAATAAATGTTATAAAAGATAAAAGATAAAAATCAAAAGAAAAGAAAAGTCAAAAGAAAGGATCTAAAGCAGAGAATGGAGAGATTTTTGGCTTTATTTTTCTTCGTTTTATCATAAACTGATAAGATTTTTTCGTCATCGCGCAAACATCCACACATCGAGAAATGGCCACATGGCACCAAATCGCTGAGTTTACTAATCACAGGTAGGGAATTTTCCTACTTGTGTTATTTTTAGCCTAAAGGTCATTTAATGGTTCGATCGCTTGTAGACCTTGAAAGGTCGTAAATTTTAATCCCTGATTGGACTGAGTTTTGAGAAAATTTAGAATCTTTGGGAATGTTTACGGATAATTCGGGTTGAATTTTGGGACTGTTGGGATGGGCCCCGGTTGGGAATTTTGGGACTGCGGTTCGACACCCAGCAATGAACCGCTGCGCGCTTACCAAGTTCGGTTTTTGGCTTTTGAACCCAACACTAATGCTGGTCGTGTGTATTTTAAAATGCGCACACTCCGGTGATGAACCGAAGGATCAAAGAAAGCCCGTTTATATATCCCAGATCGGGTCATTTGGTGTGTTATTGTTGAAAATAAATAAATAACATGTTGTGTATGAAAATATCATGTTAATATTTGCTAGTTTATGTATTAACATGGATTGCATGGATGTTAATTATAATTATCCATAGTGTATTAATGTTTCATGTAGCACCTATATATACATAAATATGAAGAAAATGCACCATCGTTACTACGTGATCACACCGCTGGCCGTAGCCCGTACCATGGTACGGTATCACCAAGAGAATGGGTCGTGAGCTCGAAAATGGGACAAAGTCCAAGGCTGATCAGCTGAAAGTGGGCCGATCAAAATGATAAATTACATATTTCGAGTGAGCAAGTCAGTAGATCCCCCTTTTTGCAGTGGAAAGATCCAACGGTGATTCACGCAGACTGATCCCAAGCACGGAGTTCATGTGAAATGAACAAATGGCGGTGCGTCCCAAGGATGAAAACCCAAAACTTCGCCCACAAAAAGCAGGTAAGAAATCATGATTTGATAAATTAAATATTGAAGGGTTATCCAATGGGTTGAGTTATTGGGTTAAACACCGATGACTGGTTTTTCACACGTGACATTTCAAAGCGAGAGTCTACCGACTTAGGTTGTGAGCATTAGGCTCGATTCATGAGACAAATGAACATTTCGTATATAATGTTGCATAAATTGTATGAAATGATCGATGTTTACGTGATGTCATTGCATGTGCATTTGTGGGTAGGAAGTAACCTCAGAGGGAGATTATCACCACCGGGTTTTGCTCAACCCGCTGCGGGGACCCCCTTTCGTGCATAAAGTCTAGTGCGTGGCTGACCCAAGATAAGGGATGAGCCGGATATGGTTCATGTATACCTTTTTGTTCTATAAAAGAACTATAATGGACTGTTGATTAAATAGTCTATCATATATTTTTGTATATTTGTGAATTAAATATGCAGGAATAGGTCTCAATATATTGAGACAAATGAGTGTGATATTGGGACACCCGACATCCATGTGTTTCGTAGGGTTAATGGGGTTGTCAACGGGACTTCAAGATTTGTGTGTCACACTTCCAGCAAAACTGTCAATGTTGACCGTATTAATACCATGAAAATAAACCACAGACATAAAGCAATTCGATATAACTCATGAATAAACTGAAAAAAATAGAACTAAACTCTAATCCATACAACTGTAGCAAGGTTCAACAAAACCCTACAAATAAATCTAGAACATAATGAAAGTTATTACAAGCATATTTCTATAAATCATTGATAGTTTTGAGAAGAGAAATACAAAGACACGAGTTTTCACGATCTCCTGGCCGCTCATACTGCGGTTCTCGCTTCCCGCTTCAGACGCAGGACGCCCCAAAACCCCGTGGTCCATTGGACAACCCGCCAACCTCGCTGAATACTGGCGGATGTCGGGTAACCCGACACCACCACGGTAAACTGCAGTCTCTCAGCGGAGTTTCCACCCAAATACAACCGCCCTAAATGCTCACAACGACCACACCGGTCCATAAGTAGTAAAAGGGGCCACTTGGGCCCATGCATCAATACTCACAAAAATATATCCCAAACCAACTATATTACATGGGGTTCAAGATTTACTGTCATCGACCAAACATATATTAAAATTAAAGTTTCTAATACATGTTATACAAAATGAATACCGTGACATCAAAGCCACAACCCGCTTCTAAAATCGATTTCAAGAGCCGCCATCTTCTCGAACAGTCCCCGCCCCCGAAATAATGATCCTCACAGGAGCAATGCCCGCAGGAAAATCTCCTACATGGGTTACTCCCCACCTAAGTGCACATGTAATGATCCAACATAAACACACACTCAAGAAAATACATGATTCTACTTGAATATCTACATACCCAATCCCGTGTCTTGAGTCCTCACCGACTCCCTCACGCACGCCTAAGCCAATGCAAGAAAAACATCGTTTTCATTCTTTCTTCATGCCATGCACTCACTTTTTATATCAGCCTTACAAGATATGAACATTGCGTCATTTCCAAACCACACGCGTATCGTTATCAATTATGACATATTAAACAAAATTTTTTACATACATACCACATGTTATTTAATTCTCACACAATTCCAAGATATTCATGCTAATATATTTTTCATGTATATATTAACATGATTAAATTCACATAATTCATGTTATTCAATTCACAATCCATAACACTAAAATTAGCTCGCATGGGCTAATTAACAAATACAAGTAATTCATTTTGAATCACTCAACATCATAAATATTCACACCAAAATCACGAACAAGAACCTCGTCGGCAATCACCACGGCCACACAATAGGGATTTTCTCCACTCTGCCTAAAGGTTTCAGACCGAAAATACCTGGGCCAATCAAGCTTCATAATATCCCTAACCATTCACAGCGGCTCTTAAAGCAAAGAATAAGACAAGTAGAAAAGATCCTCACCTGAGCTTGCTCGGATCCCACCAAATCGGGTAAGTCCACACATAGCCTCGCCAGAAATCAGCCTTTACTGGCCTGCGAACCGACTAGTCCGAACGCAGAAATCTAGAGAGGTTTCACTTCTCTCTCTCTCTAAAACTCAAACCAAAGACCTACTCGCACGATTTACTCTTTCTTTTCGGGAGAAGAAAGCTATTCACTTTTTTGTCTTATACTCATTTAATATTTCAATAATTCCCATCTTGTCCCTTTAGCTTGATTTTTGACACATGGCTTAATCTAAGCCATTCATTTCCATCATCTCACTAATCATGCAATATGTGTCACATGGGTACATGTAGTAGGTGACTTTTGTCACATCACATGTCTCTTACAAGTCGTTTTACGGCACCCAACACCCTGCGCCTCTAAAACGCGGAAAGTCCGACTATCCCATTCGATGAGTTCAACGTTGTACCTAGATCACGAGATGATTCCAACTAAGGAAATCCGCTTTCATTATCCGAGATCTAGAAAATTTTCTGTTTTGACCGAAATTACCATTTTCATTTTTTCGTAAACTAATTTTCTCGAGTTTACATTCTCACTTTCTTAAAAGAATTTCATTCCAAATTCTCAGACAATCACAACAAATCGATTTACATGCAACGTGCACTATGCCATGTATGTAAAACTAGCTATTTAAGTATTAAACGACCAAAACCACGTGACCTATGTAACCCATACAACCCCCGCTTGCGTGCAAACCGACCTTCCCAAAGTCACACACGACAACCCAATGGGTCAAATAAATTTAATCCATGTCATGAATGACATCCATATACCGAGCTCTGCTCGCCTCACCAACACCCAATGCAATTTCCAACGGGTATCCAAATCTCGAAATCACTCCCGACTCTAATACCAACTCTAAGTCTACGTGATAACTATGACCGCAGGTTTTCATCTTGAGTCGCTTCTCCCGACCTTACCACTCAACTCTAAGTCTTCGTGATAACATGATCGTGTTTTCCTCTCGGCAACGTAACTTTTCTACTTACACCGCGAGCTCTTACATCAAATACGTAAATTTCGGATATCTCTACGGTCTCTTACACCCACACGTAAATTCTCAGATATCTCCACTGGGTCTCTTATACCCACACATACCCTGATATCTCCACAGGTCCTTACAGACCCACACATACCCGGATATCTCCTCGCCTCTTACACCCACATAGAAATTTGGATATCTCCTGCCCTTACACCCACACGTAAATTTCGGATTTCCTCCACTAGTCTCTTTACACTGTCACAACTGGATCACGATGTGATTTATGTTATTTGCTAATTTTTTTTTTTTCATCATGAGTCCCTAACATAGGACTCTTTCATAATCCAACACTTGCATAAAAGGCTACCCTGCTCTACACACCATATATATCAACCTCAGATTTCCTCAAACCCGAGTCCAAAACTCCACTTGGAGTAACTGCAGAAACAATTAAAACCCTATTAACCCAGGTCTCAAAACATATATATACATATCTCTGACCGAGGTAAGTCCTCAATGAACCCAAGACTATTCACTTACACTGATCAAAATAATATTTACACAAAATCCCAAAACTTTCTACAAAGTGTCCCAAACTAATAGCCACAAGCCAAATATACAATGACCCATGATCGATATGAACTGTCCAAAATATACAGTGTGAACCTCCACACAACACTAGATGTTCCTCAAAATGTATGCCAACCACCAGCATGCTAAGGCTGACGCACAATTCCCCAACCTCCAAAACCCTGCAAGTCAAACTCTCAAGTCATGCAGCTGGTCTCGTACCTGCATCTAAGGTGGAGGGAATAATGGGGTGAGTTCGATAACCTGCAGAGTGAATCCAGCAAGCCATGCTTATAAAACATTTCAAAATACAAATAATTCAACACATCTCAAAACATGAGCATGCCAATTAATAGGTTGATGTGGGAAACAATGGATGCAATATTACCACCATCTCGAATTTCATCGTTGACTTTGGGCTTTCACCGACTAGCCGAATCATCCCTAACAACGACAAATTGCTGGGACTTCTACTACCCAAGGATATGCCCACATCCCGTATAACTAATAAATTACCGGGACTTACCACCTGTGGATATGCCACATCCCGATGACCGCATCTCGGACTACAAACTCCGGTGGATTCAGTCAGAGTCCTGTCCACTACATCAACTGACTCTCACACATAAATCCCATACTCCATGTCATGCTTTAAACAATTTCACAAAGCATTCAATTCACATGGATATTTAAAAACATTATGCAACTAATTAATTCAAAGAATTCCATATGATATAAAATATACATTTATATATATCATTGTGAAAATCACATGGGCTCAAGCATGGAATGTACACTTCGCCAAACCATGGTATAAGGTGAGAAGGTTACAAGATTCCCTACCTTCCTTTGGATTCAAATCCACAAGTCTCCTGGGCGAAGTCAAACCGAGGCTACTCCAAAGGATCCGCAATTAACAAGTCATAAGATTTTTAAATTTCAACAACTGTTACAAATTACCCAATTGGTTTATTACTACTTCACCACTGACCACATATTCTTATACCTACAAACATAAACCTTGATCCTTCAAGAGCACTCTTTTTACACTAACTAATATCAACATTTAACACCCCTTATTAGGTACACAAATAGCACACCACAACACTTGTACCTCGTTTCAAATTTTCTATCTCAAGACCCCTTTTTCTTTTTTCTTAACTACCATTTTGACCAGCCATCGTTTTTGTTCACTATGGTCTACAGAAGTTCTCCTATCTCTTAGCTTTCCATAGCCTCTAAATCAGGTCATTCGGACCTCGGAATCAAAGAAAGCTATGGTTTTACACTCGACCCTCCCGAGACCATTTCCTAGGGACAGTAACTGTCCTCAATTTCACCCTTCTTACTTTGACGAAATTATGGAACAATGAGCCATATAATTTTGGCTACACTTTCTTCATGAAGTTACGCCCTATGTGGCTACTTTGAGGGATTTTGAATCACCCATTTGGATCAATATAATCAACTTATGACTCAAAAAATGTGAACTCCGCCTTAACATGGGACAGAATCTCAGATCCGACTTTCAACTCAAATTCATGGTCTTATGGTAGGATTTAGTTCCTCGTTACTCTAGACACTGGGCGGGCCAGGTCTCGGGCTTCTTCTCCAACTAGAATCATCCAGTTCAGAGGAGTTGGTTTAGGCCAACTTATGGCCAAAAAAAAAAAAAAAAACACCGTCATGGGGTCAAGGGGAAAGCCGACAGCACCTCCCTCGACACACACACACATGCCATCTCACAAACCGGCTCAGCAATTCTGTGGTTCCACCAAACACACTTGTCAAATCTGTGGTTAGATGTAATCCCCAACAAAACCTCAGAATATAACCAAAGTCCATAAGAAATACAACTAAGGCCCCAAAGATCATGTTTACATACCTTAGTGAACTTTTCCACCAAAAAACCAAGCTTTCCCCAAGCCTTTTCTCCTCCTTCTTCTCAGCTTCTGTAATCCTCTCACTTTCTAAATCTCAGAATTTTCCACTTCCTAAGAAGAAGTCGGGTCTGGAAGATCCAAAACCAAGAGAAATCGGGCTCGCTTCTGGCACACAGTTCTTTCATGCACTCGTCATGTGTCAAGATCTCCTACCATGCATATATGAGTGTCATGCCCTCATGATGCCACATAGCTCACAAGGATATTACACTTAGTCCCTCTCCACTAACAAGTTTTTCAAAGTGGTCCTTCAACACATACTTAATTACAAACCCTAACAAAACCAACTTACCTAATTGCATAATCGACTACATGCCATGTAAAAATGCAATCTAACACACTTTGCTAATCCTCTAATTAAACCAACCATTAAGATGGCTAATCTTAATCACAATTTAAAATATCATAGGCATGTTGCATTCGCTCCCCAAAAATCCTTACTTGAATATAACAAACATATACTGTGTGTTACATACACTACTTAAATTCTGATATCTCCACGAGCCTGCCCCATAATCTACACAAAAATTCGAAATATCTCCCTGCCCTTACACCCACACAAATTCGATAGCTCTCCCGGGTCTCTTACACTCCACACGTAAATTGGGATATCTCCTGCCCTTACACCCACATACCGGATATCTCCCTGCCCTTACACCCACACAAAAATTTCCGGATAACTCCCCGAGCCCTTACACCACACGCAATCTGGATATCTCCCAGGTCTCTTACACCCACACGTAAATCCGATATCTCCGGTCTCTTACACCCACGTAGTTCGGATATCTCCCTGGTCTCTATACCACACCGGACTCGATACTACCGCTAGTCTCCTTCACCCTAACTACGCCTTTTCAATTCGAGGGGATTAACGACCCCTTCCTCGCTTTACCCAACACACATTAATTACCATTTCCGATTCAACTATGAGTCTTCATTGGACGTAGTCCCAAAGACAAACTCAACCCACACTCACCAAGAGTGGTGAATGACCATACCGTGCACCCACACCCAACTCGATGTGATACCCCCCGGGGGTCCACCATGAGCAAAATCTCGAAGATCTCTAACTCACAATCCCGACCTATCAGGTCAGCTCTCACCCTACATCCTAGGGAAGAACATCCACACATGGCTTCTCTAAAGGCCTCAACCTTAAGTCCATATCTTGTCACAGATGCATTAATGAATGAATATGATGCATCGATTTAACTATACAGTCGATAAGTGCAAGAGTAAAAATGTTACCTACATATCATTGTTACTGGATGCTCCGGCCAGTACCTTGAGACCTCTGCCTCTAAGACAATCTCGCCTCATATGCCCAGGCTGGCGGCAATGGTAACCGTCTTCTGCCCATTTCTTTGAACTCATTATACAAATCACGACAATTAGGCCACGAGCACACACATTGAAAGCCCTAGCCTATGTGACGTGCGCAGTACTAGATCTTTGGTGCGGCGCCTTGGGGGCGATCTTGGTTCCTTTGACCATGCCCAGGAGTGTGGAGGAATGGCTGTATCCTCTCTTGTCCTACCGCTGGCCCCGGGGGTACACCTTTGTCATGAAAACCACAGGGTCCCTTGTCTCTAGGGCAATCCCTCCTCAAATGTAAAATTTCTTGTGATGGTAGCACATATCTTGCCCGTCCCATTGTGACTTCTTTCGTCTCACTGATGATTGGGACTGAGGTGTCCCATAACCTTGGGATTCCTACCTCCATGGGCAATCCCGTCGAAAGTGTCTAGGCTGTCGGCATAAATAACATATCACCTGCCCTGCCTGATTAAATGCCCCATCGGCCTTAGTCACATTAACCTTAGCCCTGTCTTTTGAGTCCGTGCAGAGCGAAGTCTTCTTCTTTCCCTGGTTGGAAGAAGATGGATCTTCCTTCCTCTTAGTACCAGCACCCATATCTTGGATGCCTCGTATGTCATCTACTCCTCCTTCTATGGTCAATGGAGGATGATGTGCTCTGCGCTGGTGAGTTGACTGCCTTGGCTCACTATTGCAGATGCGTATGCGATAAACGGCGTATGATCCTGCCTGGCCCCTCGATGGAGCTGCTTGGTCAAGAAGCTGGTGGTGTAGCTAGCACCTCGTGGATGACCCTAAGTCCTGTAGCCGACTAGCCATCTACATGTCCAGTGACAATTAGGATTGTCTGACATCTCTGGGTGTAAACACAACCTCAAGACACTATTCACACACTGAAAAATATTTCATACACAACGTCCATGCATTCATAGGTAATGGAAGAAAATAAGTTCACATATTAAATCATATTCAACAAATAAAATTTTATTTTATTTCTTCTTTTTTTTTTTTAACTTTTTTTTTTAAAACCTCGTGAATAGTGTTCATGAAAAAGTGTGCTGTGATGATAGACGATACTGCGGAAGTCAAAAGCGGAGTCGGGTGTGCGATCGCACACCACGGCCCGACTCTTGGCGCCTGTATTAACGAAGCCATGCGCGCAGTGGCTTCGCTAGATGCCGTGTCGTGGCGTACATGGCGTTATGTCGCAGGCAATGCCCTGCCTGTCGTGGTCGGTGTCGTCTGACGCAGCGTCTTCTGGCGCGGTATCGCGCAACTCCCTCTCGTCACGTCTGAAAATTGTATCGCGACCACGCGGCCCTGCGTGTCGTGTCGCGAGCGTTGAAGCGCTCATATTGCAGCCCTGGCATCTTTGTGTGCTTGGCCAGGCTGCCCTCCTTCCACGATACAAAGGATTGTATCGCGACACCTCGCTAGCCGGGCCACTACGCCGCAGCGTCTTGTTGGGTCGTGTCGCGGCTTGCTGCGCGCCGTGTCGTGGCGCGTGCTTTCGATCATGTCTTGAAGTGGCTTCGAGTATCGTGGCCCTTCTTGCACATACTGCGCTTTGTGTCCTGAAACAATTCGCTTGTATGTTGACCCGGCCTGAACAAATGGGCAGTAGCCCATCAAGTTTCATTTCTGCACTTTTTTTTTTTTTTCCTTTTGTTCCACTTAAAATATTTATTTCAATTTTTTTTTTCATGTTTTACTCACTGTAAAACCCCAGAAAAAATTTCCTCTCAACACACATTTTTTTTTCTTTTTATTCTTATCCAGTAGCCTCCCTGCTACTCCATAGATGCAGTAGCTTGAACACTGCAATTTCTGTAACTCAAAAAAAAAAAAATTAGGGTTTAATTATAACCCCTTTTTCTTGTGCAAAAACTGGAATTATTTTCTAGAATTTCACAAAATCGATCTGTCCATGTTCAAAACTAGAACTACTGTCCAAAATTTTTTTTTTTTTTTTCGTTTATTTCTGGACCATTCTGCCCAAAAATCCTCAAACAACTTTTTCTCAAACTAAACCCCTAAGGTTTTATTTTATCAACCCTAGTGTTCAACATTTTCTCTACCTCTACTCATGACATACAAATCTATTTGATCACACATAATCACATAACAATTCATCAAATGCACAAAGGATGCATGATCTAACCCATTTCCCATCAAGTCCTAGGTAAACCGTATGCCTAACTTATTGATACTAAGCTATACTCTAGTATCCAACATCGAGCTACCCCAAGTTGTGGTGCTCTCACTCCTTAATGACCATGGCTGGCCCGAGTCCCTCGGAGCCACTGGGTATTCGGCACACCTAAGCTGCACCCAGAGCTCCAGTGGTGTTTACCTTGGCTGATACCAAGCTGGCCGCCTGAAAACCTGGGGGTCGGGTTGGCCTTTGTCAACTCAAGGGGGAATACTACGTGGATGTCGGGTAACCCGACACCGCTGTAGCTCCAGGCGATCTGCTGTACGGGGAGGCTCTACAAATAAAACACAATCTGCTTGATTCTGATCTCTTGGGTCCACATGCAAGTAAAATGGCCACTTGGGCCCATGCATCAATACTCACAAAATATATCCCAACCAACTATATTACATAGTTCAAGAGTTAATAAGTCACTCTTAATTCAAACATGTATTAAAATTTAAAGTTTCTAATACATGTTATACAAAATGAATACCAAAGACATCAAAGCCACAACCCGGCTTTCTTCTAAAAATCGGCCTCTAAAGAGCGTCATCTTCTCGAACAGTCCCTGTACCTGAAATAATGATCCCTCGACCGGGTGAGCAATGCCCAGTAGTGAAAATCTCCTACATGGGTTACTCCCCACCTAAGTGCACATGTAATGATCCAACATAAACACACACCAAATATGATCTACTTGAATGTTTACATACGATCCGTGTCTTGAGTCCTCACCGACTCCCTCACGCACGCCTAAGCCAATGCGAGAAAAACATTGTTTGCATTTCTTTCATGCCATGCACTCACACCTAATTTTTTAGGCTGCCCCGGTGCATATGAAATGCATTATGCCATTTCCAAACCATACATGCCAATATATCAATTATGCATATATTAACAAAATTTACATGCATACCACATGTTATTTAATTCTCACACAATTCCAAGATATTCATGCTAATATATTTTTCATATATATATTAACATGATTAAATTCACATAATTCATGTTATTCAATTCACAATCCATAACACCAAAATTAGGCACATTAATTTAATTAACAAATAAGTAATTCATTTGAATCATAACATCATAAAAATTCACACCAAAAATCACGTGAACAGTGAAAGCATAAAGATTGGCGTTATGGCCACTAAATAAAGGGATTTTCTCCACTCAGTTCAAAGGTTTTGAGATCGAAAATACGACTAAATCAAGCCTCAGAATATCCCTAACCATTCACATGGCTCTTAGCCAAAGAATAACATAAGTAGGAAAAGATCCCTACCTCTTAGAGTTGTCGGAACTCCAGCAAATCGGTGTCACGTAGCCCTCTTGCGTGTGTAGAATAGCTTTGCTTCTTGGCGAAGTGAGCAGATAGAGGCATTAGGAAATCTAGAGAGCCACTCTTTCTCTCTCTAAAAACTCAAACTATGCCCTCTTGAACGATTTGCTCTTTCTTTTTGGAGAAAGCAGATTTTACTATCTTATCTTTGTTTAATATTTGATAATTAAATGCATCATGCAAAAGCGATTTTGACATAAGCTTAATCTAAGCCATTTATTTCCCATCATCTCACTAATCCTTTGTATATTGTCACATGGGTACATGTGATAGGTGACTTTTGTGCGCATCATGTCTATGCAAACCTTTTTGATATAGACGCCCAGTGCCTCGAAAAACATGAAATTAGTGTCGGTCGACGAAGTCGTGGTAGCTAGATTTCGCGAGATGATTCAACGACGTTTATCATCCGAGATCTAGAAAAAATTTGGGTTTGACGAAGTACCATTTTACCCTTTTGAGAAAACCGAATTTTCTCGGGTTTCTGATGCGTCTGCAATTGCCGAAAATTGGGTCTCCCATGCTTTTTATAATTGTGATGCAGGAATCACGGAAACGTCGTGACGTTGAGTTGCTCTTTGACTTTAACTTATGTTGCAACGTCACAACGTTGGAACGTCACGACGTTGCTGCTGGGTCTTCACTTCTTCTTCTTCACATTTCCATGACTTAAAACCACCATATTCACATGTGCACAAAAAGACCCGAATCAAATATCGAAGCGATAATGCACTTATTAATATATAAAATAGAACTAAAACAAAATAAAGACACGGATATGATATGAGTGTTTTAGACACTCATCGGAACGCATGTAATTCTGTAGGGAAATGCAAATGAGGGCCCTTTGCGAATCCCATTTACTTTTTATTCATCATTTATCTTTTCTTTTGTTTTTCGTTATCTAATTACTACATCATTTAACAATTTTGGATACTACTAATTCTAAAAACTTCTAAAAATATTAAAGAAAAAACAAATTAAGGGGGTGATTTTTTTTGGCTTTTTTATGTAAGAAAATTACTTTTAAACTTTAGATAATTTGTTTTTTTTTTTTTTTTATAACATTTCTGAATTTTTGAAATTTTATTTTCTATTGAGAAACATCTTTATTCTATATTTTAGAATCATTAAAAAATATTTTAAAATCCACATAAAATATTTCAAAATATTTTAAAAACACGAAATATTTTTAATTTTTATTTCATCAATCTATTATTTTTAAATTATTATTTTTATATATTTTATTTTGAATTATATAAAATAATTATTTTTGTAAAAATAATAATAAAATTTATTTATCATAATAATTTTATTATTTTAATTTTTTTGTAAATATGTTAATATGTTATACATATATTATACAAATAATTTTTTTATTTTATCATAATAATAAGGGTAATTTGATTAAAAAACCTTTTGAAAACTAAATTTCGGGTATCTAATACTTCATTAATTTTTTACCTCATTTTGAAAAAAATACCTTTATTGTTTTCTTGTAAAAATAACCATTTTTTTTCAAAATATATGTTAATACATTAAATGGAAAAAACATTTTTGTCCATTATGAATAATTCTTCAAGACAAAATATGGAAAGGATTAGACTTTACAAATTTTGAGTTATTTGAGGTTTTTTAACTAAATATTTTTATTCTTAAAAAAGAAACCAAATATTTTTAATAATAAAGTTATATCATCATTACACAAACAAGCACTGACCTAAATTATTTTTCTTAATATATTTAAGATTTGATTTTAAGCATATAAAAAATAAACAACTAATACTTAATAGAAATACAATTGATGATGCTTTTTTAATGAAGCCCAGGTTAGATTGTTGGATGGGACGGAGGGGATAATGTGTGTGTTGGGGTGTTAGGCGGTCTGTGCTTGTCTCTGGGCGTTGTGACCTCTGCCAAAAGCGAAACAAAAGATCAGCGAGGGCTCACCGTTGCCTCTCCGTCACTGATCAGTTCTCTTCAGGGTGGAAGGGAGATCAGCAGAATGAAGTTTTGTGTACATCTGCGTGCCTTTCGCAGATGGGTGGCTTGGTATTTATATGGATGATCATGATACCTTTCCTAGTTGGATGATGACACAGAATAATATCTTTCCTTGTTGGAGGATGATACGATATTCCTCCCATTGGGAGGGAGATTTTCTTTCCTTATCGTAAATCGATTAATAAGGGATAATTGATAGGCAATAATTAGGAAATATCCTACTTTCCTGATTGGTGGAGATTGGGTGTTTTCCTCTGTATCTGGATTCCTTGGGCTACTAGTCTTTAAAGGGCGAGTTTGGGCCCTGGTTTTGACCTGCATTTTGGGGGGATACCGTTCGCTGCTCCAGTGATGTAGTACGGCACCCAATCACGATGTTTAGGCCTGAGTCTTGGGCCTGCGTGCCTATTATTTCAAACCCCATCAGTTGCCCAGCCTTTGACTAAAGCGAGCGTAGGCAAGGGTTGTATCGCTTCTCGGATCATGTGTGATACCCACGTGGCTACTCAGGAAGGGTTTCATTAGGGCTTTGTCGCCGTCCAACATCTTGTGATAATGAGGCTTCTCGATCTTCGCGTTTATTTCGGCTGTGGCTCTTAGCTTCCTTAAAAACGTTCCATGACCGTTTGCACTTTGTTCCCCTGTTCTTAAAGCTTTTTTACCTCTACAAGTTTATGCTTCCTTTTTTTCTTGAATTTTGTCCGACTATTGTTCAGGACTGCTTTTGGTGGTCCTTGATATCTCACTTGGGGCTGGTGTCCCTCGTCTTCATTTTCCTTGACCGTCTTTTCTTCCCCTCTGTCTTTTTGTTGATCTTACAAGGCTCTGGGCGTGCTCGATTAGGGTTACGCATTTCTTCCATTTCACTTTTTTCCTGTAGCCTGCGTACCTCCGTAGGTCTGGTCGCTCTCATTTCTTGCGCCAGGAGTAATCTGTCGGCGTCTAGTTCGGGCGGGCGGCAGGGTCCTGAGCATGGTGGTTCCTTGCAGGGTTGCTCGGGAGCCTCCTTTCCTGGATAAGACGAGGAAAAATTAATGAAATTCAATATCCAAGCAGCTCTGAATATTTGAGGGCTGCCATACAGAATGCAGAGGCCATGGGCCCTAGTCGGGTCGAACATTTATACGATGAGATCTTCGGCGATGGGCCCGTTGGGATCGGGGTTTGGTGCTTACGACTTTGTGACCACCTATGTTGTTCGAGTGCAGATGGTGTGCTTTTGAGGTGGCGTTCGAATGGCCTCACTTCCTTTATCCTTTGTAAAAGGTTCTCTGACATTTCAATGTCTACCCCTTTCGACTTTTCCTGACTTAGGGTGATCATTTGTTGATCGTTTTTAGGGACGAGGCACGGAGTGTTCCCGATATTGCCTATTTATTAGACTTCTTCAGTGTAAAGGAGGTCGCTGAAGGCTTTCTTTATATCTCCCGAGCACTACAGCGCCAAGTTGATTATTCGGACCTTCCATGCCGTACAATCTTGGAAGGAGCGTTATTTCTTTAATGGGTGGCTGTCGTGGGTCTGTTGATCCCTTTGATCGAGAGGACACACTTGGCGTTCCTGCCGTCTGGACTACCCTCGAGAACTTACGTGAGCTCTCCTTCACTCTGGTTTGTCCTGGTTTTCAAGGTCGTAGGATATTTACGACATTGGCTTTGGTGCATGGCGTGGTCTTTCGGCACGATCTTGGATTACGGGGCGAGGGGTGGAAGCTAAGCTGGTAAAGTGCGCTCCGCGTGCCTATTTCGAGCTCATTAGGTCGGATATTCCTGGACCGTCTGGTGCGAGGCCTGCCCGACTTCCTTTCCTTAGATCTTCTCCCCTCTCCGTCATGAGGCCTCCTATCTCCAAGTCTTCCTCACCTTAGTTTCGAGCCCATATCTGAAGCCTACGGGAGAGCTTTGGTCCCTTTGGAGGTGCTGAGAAAGAGGGCGTGAACGGGAGCCTCCACGACTTCCGCCGGAAGTTTGCTTTATTCTCGGGGGTAAGATCCTCGCGTAGAGCCTCTTCCTCCTGTAGATCCCGCCGTTGGCAGAGTTTGGAACTCTTGGGAGGCGGATGAGCCTATTAGAGTTCTTTATTTGGTCACGGGCCATCGCGAGGGCGCGCGCCCTCACCTGTCACTAGGATGAGGTGGCGGGTGTCGTGATCGCTTTGAGGCTGCGGGGGATGAGGGACTCTGCTCTCATGCGGGCTCGCTGAAATTTGTTTGTCATCCTGCCTGAGCTCAGGCCTCGGCGAAAGGTCGGGTGCACCTGCCCGTCGAGAGGCTGGCTCTTGCAGCCGGAGCCACCTTTGTATGTCCAAGTGCTTTCGTCGATCTTTTTCTTTATTGTTATAGTTCTATTAGCTGACTTTTTGCTTGTTTTTTTTTTTTTTTTTTTTTGGTGGTGGCTACTTGTCACGAAAGGCTTGGTAGGAGGGCCGGAGGCGCCTGCAGGGGGCTCGTGGGGGTGGCGGAAGTCTTCTGAGGCTAAGGTTGCTTCCACGACCTCCGAGAGGAATTTGGCTTCCAAGCCCCGGATAAGGGACTTGGCGGGGAACTCGTGAAGCCGGGTCTTGCAGAGGCATGTCGATGCTGGCGAGGGCACGGGCGGGGATAAAGAAAAGAGGAGGCCGAAAAGGGCGAAGGTGGATTGAAGATGAGCTACGGCTACAGCGGAGAAGGAGTTGAGCCGTCGAGGTGACTGTGGGCGAGATAGCGGCCTTGGGCGGGCATAAAGAGGCTCACGGGCGAATAACTCGTAGGCGCTTGATGGAGGAGCTCGGCGGCGGATGGACCTTTGCGGCGGGGCTTTGGCTAGTCGGAGGGGTGAAGCAATAGCGGAGCTTAAACACGAGGCCTGCACCCAATGGGCTTCCAGGTGGCTTGTCTTTCAATGTCGGGCCTCCCAAGCTTTCCCAGACTTAAAGTTCAACATCCAGCTTTCTGATGAGGAGGTTGAAGGATCCGCTTCCGAGGCTGAGGTTGATGTGGGCGTCGAGGTGTTTTCAAGGGCCCCTGATAGTGCTTTCTTTCGGTGCACGGCGATCTCGGGTTCTCAGAGCTAGCCACTTTGCCTTACTGTTGAGACTCTTGCCTTTTAACTCTTCACACTTTATGAATCGGTCAGGCGTCGGCGTCTGCGGCTCTTTCTTTTTTTATGGCGCATCCTAGTACGAACAGGTTTTGTATTGCTTGATCTTGACTCTTTGTTGATATGCAAGATTCATCGATTAATTTCTTCGCTCTTTTTCTGTTTATTAGATTTGAGCTGCTTGGTTCCCGGGCGAGGTCTTTCTTGAGCAAGTCACCTTACGTGATCTGAACTGCACGGTTACGGGCTTTATCGGCTCGTGGCTCTTTGGCCTTCTGACGGTAAGCTCACGAAAACCAGCTCTGCCCCAGGCTCCTGAAATTCTAAGATCCTCTTTGAGTTGTTAGCTCGAAAACTATGCGGGCTCCTAGACCGCTTCGTCTTCCTTCCCTTGGAAGCGGCATGGCTTTAATATGGATCTATGGAGGTAGGACGGTTGTGCGACTTCCCGGCACGGCTTCCTTATAAATAGCGATCCTTACGTGGTGATTGCTATGCTTCCAACCTTAGATCCTTTCTTTGGCAAAATCGAAGTGGCGCATGATGAAGCGTCAGGGTTGGTATCACGCATAGGTATATCCAGGTGATGGAGTTAGAATTTTGGTGTCGATGGTCTACCACTTGTAGGAGTTGCATTTTTGTCACACCCTGATTTCCACGGTGTGATTTATGTTATTTTACCATCTTTTTTTTTTTTTCATCATGAGTCCCTAACATAAGACTCTTTCAAAATCCAACACTTTGCATAAAAGGGCTACCGCTAACCTACCTGTATGTATCAACTTTGTATTTCCTCAAAGCACAGTCCAAAAACTCCACTTCAAGGGTAATCGCCTAAGCATTAATTAAAACTCAACTCCAGGTCTCAAAACATATATATACATATCTGTATTAGGTAAATCCTCAATGCGAAGACTATACACTTACACTTGATCAAAATATGTTACAAAATCCCCAGGCTTTTACGCAAAGTGTCCCAAGCTAATGGCCCTGAAGCCAAATATACAATGACCCGTAGTCGATAGTTTGTCCAAAATATCTGAGTGTGAACCTCCACACAACACTAGATGTTCCTCAAAATGTATGCCCAACCACCAACATGCTAAAGGGTGACGCCTGATTCCCGACCTCAAAACCCTGCAAGTCGAACTCTCAAGTCATTCTTGGGTGGTCTCGTACGCATCACAGGTGGAGGGAATAATGGGGATGAGTTCGACAACTTCGATGAAATTGAATCCCCGCAACAATCAGTGTATGGCGCTGATACCCAGGCCATTTCGGCATTTCCGCCTTAGGCATTTTACAATTAATAGGTTGATGTGAAACAAATGGATGCAATACTACACGCATCTCGACCCTCATAGATGACTCTTTTGGGCTTTCACCCAGGGACTAGCCGATCATCCCCGAACAACGAAAAATTGCTAGGACTTGCTACCCAAGGATATGCCCACATCCCGTATAACGACAAATTGCTAGGACTTACCACCTAGGGATATGCCCACATCCCGAAATATCATAACAGCGGGACCCCAGCCCGAGGACTAGTCATAGTCGAGTATCCACTACATCAATTCGGACTCTCTACAGTCCCATACCCATGTCATGATTTAAAACAATTTCACAAAGCATTCACCCCACATGGATATTTAAAAAAACTTTATCACATATCTGAGTTAATTCAGAAAATTATAGATATAAAAATATACACATTTATATATATCATTGAAAATCTGCAGTCAAGCATGGAATGGTACAGAATTTCCACAAAACGTCAAACTATGGTATAAGCAGGAGAAGGTTAAGATCATACATTCATGGATTCAAAAAATCCACAGTCTCCCAAGGAAATTGGCGAGGGCTACTCCAAAAGGATGCGCAATTAACAAGTCATAAGATTTCTTAGCCTCCAAGCGATAGGAGTTACATAAAATTACCAATTGGTTTAATACTACTTCACCATAAAATCTGAGATGCCCCTTACCTCCAACATAAACCTTAGTCTCAAAGTGCACTCTCTTTACCTTACTAAGATCAACATTTAACACCCCTTATTGGGGTAACACAAGCAATACACACAACACTTGTACCACTGTTTATTTATCTCAAGACCACTTTTTTTCATTTCTAATTTTGACCAGCCATGCATCGTTGTTCACTATGGTATTGACCAAAAGTTCCCCTATCCTCTTGGCTTTCACAGCCTCTTAAATCAGGTCATTGATTATAGAAATCAAGAAGTTATGGTTTACCTGGCCTCCCGAGACTATTTCCTAGGGACGGAATACGTACCCTCACTTCTATCACTTTGGTAAATTCATGAACAAATGACCTGGTGTACACTTTCTTCATGAGTTACTCCTCTATGTAGCTACTTTGAGAAGGAATTTTAAATCACTCCATTTGGATCAATATAACTCAACTTATGACTCAAAACGGGAGCTGCTCCCGGGAACCGGGGCGGGTATCTGACTATCAACCTCGGAATTCAGGTCTTGTGGTGGGTTTTGGGTTCTTGGTTTGCTTCTAGACATTCGAAAGGCTAGGTGTGGGCTTCTTCTCAGCCGAATCATCGAGTTCCGGAGTTCTTTAGGCTAACCTTGGCCAAGAAGCTCTTGTCATGGGGTCAAGGAGAAGGCTGGACAACACCTCCCTTGAAACGGACACACACATGCCAAATAATAAAACTAGTCTTTTTTTACAATTTAAGGTTCCACCAAAACTCACCTTTCATCAAATCCAAGGTTAGGGTAAATCCCAACAAAACCCTATAATATAACCAAGTCCAATAGAAATACAGCTAAGGCCTCAAGATCATGTTTACATACTTTAGTGAACTTTTTCACAAAAGCAGACTCATTAAGCCTTTTCTCCGCTTCTCTCTAGCTTCTCTCTAGAACTCTCTCTCACTTTCTAAAATTCCAAAATTTTCACTTCTTGCAAGAAGTTGGTCTAGCATCAAAACAAGAGGGGTGGTTTGGCACATAGCAGCTCTTCTCATGCACTTGCCATGTGTCGGGAAGCTCACCTTGCATATGAGGTGTCATTGCCCTCATGATGCCACATAGCTCACAAGCATTGATATTTCACTTTAGTCCTCTCCACTAACGGAGTTTTTCAAAGTGGTTCTTCAAGACATAGTATTACAAACTAACAAAACACTAAACTTGCCTGTTTATAGTCGGCCCACATGCCATAAAAAAATGCAATCTAACACACTTTGCTAATCTCTAATTAAACCAACCATTAAGATGTAATCTTAATCACAATTTAAAACATCATAAGGCATAAGTTGCACATTTTAATCCCCCAAAAAATCCTTACCCAGATATAACAAAACATATATTAATATACCGGTGTTCTGGTTTTTCCCTAGTTCACTCACCATGGAGTTGTTTTGTTCCTAGCTATGCCCGATGAGGTGTGCTGGGAACGTGCCGGAGGAGGCGGTATGCTTCAAGAAAACTTTTGAAATGTAGCTTTCTCCGTTTTTTCTTTCCTCTTTCTTCTTTTCTTTCTCTTTCTCCTTCTCTTTATCCTTTTCTTTCTCTCTCCCTCTCTTTCTCTCTCTCCCTCTCCCCTTCTCTTTCTCACTCTCTCTTCCTCTCTTTCTTTTTCCCTTTCTTGTGGTTTTTGCCTTGATAGGGTGTTGGTAGGTGTGAAGAACGATTTTCGCTAACTGTAATTTTTGAGATGCAAAGAAAGATTTTGTAATCCCCTGAGGTGGTTGTCACCTCCATGTAATGAAATTTTGTATTTAACTGTAGCTCCTTTGAAATAAAGAACAATCTTTGTGAATCACGCGCTTCTTTCACGGATCCTTCGAGCCAAGCTGCGAAACATCATTACAACTGTTTGGCCAGTCATAACATTAAGCGACTTAAAAATGGACATAGGTGTTATTCGAAATCAAGGCCCGATTGGATCTTTATTACATTTGGGTTCGAGGTCTTATTGGTAGAACCGTTTGAGTTGTTCAATGTTCCATAAGTGGGGCAGGGTTTTTCCTTCTTCCGTTTGGAGTTCATAGTTGTCAGGTCGGATTATGAGAGATACGATGTAGGGCCCTTCCTAATTAGGTCCCAGCTTCCCATGTGCGGGGTCATGTATGGCGAAGTTTTTAGAACCGGGTCTGGCTTGTAACTCACAGGCTTGACCCTTTGGTCATAATATCTACGTTATCTTCTGTGATAGTCCTCCATACGCTTTGGGACACTTCGTTTTCTTCTAGGAGATCCCGGGTTTAAGGGACCTCCTCGTTGTGATTCGATGTTTTCTAGTTCAATCCTTGGTGATTTTAGTCCAACCTCGGCGGATCTTGCCGATTGCCCAAAATTTAGAGCGAACAAGGTTTCTGAGTTCTTGACTTGCGTAGTTGCATGTGCCCGTAATACCTGGGGAGTGCTCTCTTATCTTCCATTTAAGTCTTCGAGTTTGGTTTCGATTGCTACCTTTAGAGTCATATAGTGACCTCTGCTTGCCGTTGGTACGCGGATGAGCTGGGGGCGAAGTAGTAGTTCTTGATTCGAGCTCGGCGAAATCCACACGAGCTTAGGATTGTCGGGTGTTTCCCATTATCAGACACGAGGGACCTCGAGATCCCGAACCTGCATATTATAAAATGCCAAACGAAGTTGTGTACCTTCTGTTTTGTGATTGTTGATAAGGGTTCGACTTTGACCCATTTGGTAAAATAGTCCCACTGTCTGATGATAAATTTACATTTGGCGCCGATGAGTAGGGTCCCAATATATCTAGCCCCATTGTTGAGCCGGGGCTTGTGAGCTCGTTAGCGAAGCTCGGATAGGAGATGAGATATCTGTATGCTCGACAAGCTTTGCATTTTTTAACCAATTCTATCGCGTCTTTGAGCATTGTGGGCTAGTAGTACCCTTGTCTCAATGTTTCCACCTTGAGTCCAGAGCTCCAATGTGGTTGCCATATGCCTAGTGTGCCTCCACCCCGGTATGTAGTTGGCGTCTTCCTTCCCTACGCAATTAAGAATGGGCGTAGAGAAGCCTGGTTTATAAAGGGTCCCCCGATGAATGGTGAATCTTGCCGACCTTGCTCTAAGTTTGGACACCTCCTTTGGGTCGCTTGGCAATGTACCATTCACCAAGTAATCCCATATGGGGTCCATCCAGCTCGGTTCGGACATCACAGGGGAGACTATAGATTTAATAGTGCCTGCTTGAGGGTTCTAGAAGATATGGTCCGGTCTGCCAGTCTTCTTGTGAGTATCGCCAGTTTTCAGAGAGCATCGGCTACGGGAGATTCTACTGTGCTCTTGATACCGTTTTACGACTGAACTCGTAGGAACTTCTTAAGCAACTCTCGCACCTTTTTGAGATATAAGATCATCTTCTCACCTCTGGCCTCGTAGGAGTCTTCTATCTGCTTTACCACCAATTGGGAGTCGCTGCTCACCTCCAACTGATCTTCTTCCATGAAGTGGGAGAGATTAAGTCCAGATATGACAACCTCATATTCGGCCTCATTATTGGAGGCTTTGAAGTCGAATCTGAGGGCGTATTCCGTATCTATCCCGTCTGGAGAGGTCAGAATCAGCCCTGCACCTTTTCCTTGGGCGTTAGTTGCCCCCTCGACAGATAATCTCCAGATGGGGAGGGTCGACCAGGATATTTAAGGCGTGTTGGGTGAATTCGCTGATGAAATGCGCGAGATCTCTGCTTGCACGATAGTTGTCGAGTTCGTACCTAATGTGAGACCTAGCAACACATAGCCCACTTATCGACCTTCAGAGTTTGGTTTATGTAGTATTGCTTCATCGGATATTCGGTTGGGACAGCGGTATGAGGCTTGGAGTAAGGTCGGAGTTTTACGGATGTAGTTATGCGCCGGGATCAGCTTTTCCATCTTTGTTTTCCTCTCCTCCGCTTCCCCTCGGGCTCATTTTGCAATAATTAGGCCCGGATTTGTTTTGCACCTTGCCTTGTTACTCTTGCAGAGGACGGCACTAGTGGCAAGTGCGAAGCGGCCCGGGTAGAGTGAGAGTTCTCCCTCGAAAGGGCATACTAGAATGGGGGGAGAGCTTAGGTAGGTTTTGAGTGCCGTGAACGCCCCCTGGCAGTGTGCATCCCACTGGAAGGCCTTTTTCAGAACTTGAAAGAAAGGCTAACATTTGTCGGCCCCAGATGGGAAATTTCCGGCGATGTCTCCTGTATACGTTGAATGTGTACTAATGTTTTATGGAGGCATCATATCAAGCACGGCCTTTATCTTATCTAGGTTTGCCTCTATTCCTTGGTTGTTGACTATAAAACCCAAGAACTTCTGGCGAGGGGGCTAGAAAGCGCATTGGCTGGTTGCTTCATATTGTAGCTTTTCAGGACCTGGAACGCCTCGGCTAAATGGGTTATGTGGAGCTCGACTTTTATCGATTTTACCAGCATGTCGTCTATATATACCTCCATAGATGTTCAAATTTGTTTCTGGAACATCTTGTTCACCAGCCTTTGGTAGGTGGCTCCTACATTCTTCAGTCCGAAGGGCATTGCTGATGTGATGGGTTCACGACCGACAAATAGAAGGGTCTTCTCTTGATGCTGAGATTTATCTTGATATAGTTTGTAGCCGAGAGAAAGGCGTCCGTGAAGCTGAGTTCGCAGGCGGCCGTGGTGTCTACTGAGATCGGTCAGGAGTGAGAAGCTATCCTTTGGGGCGGGCCACATTGATGTCTGTGAAAATCAATGCAGCCTCCATGCCGGTTGCTTTTGATGAAGCGACTTTAGCCAACCATTCAGGGTACTCTACTTCTCTTATTGTCTTTGCTTGGAGGAATTTACCGACCTCTTCATTAATCGCCTTCTGTCTTTCTGGGGCAAAACTCCTTCTCTTTTGCTTGATCGGCTTAAAGGAGGGATTAACGTTCAGCCTATGGGTAATCAACACATGGTCGACCCGCCCGTGTCTTCTATTTCGGTAGTCCTCCATCTTGCGCTCTGAAAACGGATGAGAGGGCTTCTAATGCCTTATGCTAGTTTAGACCCTATGTAGACGAGGGGTGATGCTGGTTTGTCTCTAGGTATGCAGGACTCGTTCTTCGAAGGCGCGGGTAGGGTGGTTACCTCGTCTCGCGTATCGAGCGTCCATGTGAATGTTGTCGGCAGTGTTTTGCTTCATTGATCTTTGAATAACATTCTGGCTATCGCTAGTTTCCTCGAACCATTCTACTCCATTTGCAGTTGGAAATTTGATGACCATGTGATAAGCGGAGAGAGCGACCGCCTGGCATTGAGAGATGGCCTACTAGTAACATGTTGTAGGCGGAGTGGGGCTTCTTGTAAATCTCACGGGTGTTGTGAGCAGAGGTCTCCCAGTGAGCACTAGTTGTACCCTGCAGGGCGTGCTCTTTCTCCTGAGAACCACATGGCGGCGTTAGGCGGCTCTGGCCTGCTCCTTCAATGCCCATTTTTTGAAGATGATCTTTAGATGATGTCGATTAGAGCTTGGTTGTGGAGCAAAGGATCGTAGTTGTTTTATTGGCTTCTTATGGATTTTTATCTGAAATTGGGTCGTCATGGGGATGTTAACAACCTTCCATGTCGAAATCTGAAAAGGTTATGGTAGTATCCAGCCGAGGAAGTTTGGATATTGTTTGTACTTCTAAGGTTTCCCCCGATCTGATACTGTGCAAGTGGGCCTTCCTGGCTGAGTTGGACTCTCCACCTCCTGCAACATGGATTTCTCCTAAAGGCGGCGTCTTTGACTGGGGTTAGTTGACGGTGGTGGTGGTTGGAACTTCGTTCCTACCATACGAGGCCGTATAGCGGCTAAGGCAGCCCCGCGTCCGGTCGGTATTCAATCTCCTTCTTAGCTAGATGCAGTCATCTGTTCGGTGTCCATGATCCCTGTGGAACTCATAGCATTTGTTGTAATCCTCTTTTAGCGGTGCGACTATGCAGGATAGCCACCACGAAACGCTTTCATGTTACATTGCCCGCGTGGGACACCGACAGTACATTAGAGGGTGTATTCGGCGAGGTGAATACGTTTGCTGCGGCTTCGGCTAGGTGGTCCCTGCGATCCACGGCGTTCCCTGGAATCTTATCGGGGCCGCTCTGTTTTCTTTGCTCCTCCTTGGGGATCTGTCCCTGTCTGCCTGTCTCTTATGGCTTCGTTCTCTTTTTTTGTCACCCCTGCTCTTTTCCTTTTGAGTAGAAGAGTTTCTTTGCTTGGACAAGAGGGATTCCTCACCGTTGATATACTTCTCTGTTTTGGGGGGGACCTCGGCCATGCTTGCCTGAGGGTTCTTTTAGATAGAGAACATTAGGTCTTTCGACTACACCCCCAGCCCTGCAATGAAAGCAGTAATGGCGAACTTCTCGTCGAGAATATCTACCTTCAGTGACTCCACGTTAAACCTTTTAACATATGACCTCAAGCTTTCCTGAGAGCTCTGTTTTATGGTCATAAGGTGATAACTCGGCTTCCTGTACGTCCTTGCTCCGATAAAGAGAGAGGCAGATGCACCGTAAGCTTTGTGAGCGAAGAGATGGAGAGGCGGCGGGTGCGATTAAAAACCCGGCAATCTTGGGCCTTTAGTGTGATAATGACTCTACATCGTCTGAGGGTCACGATATATACGAGTTCCATCTGATTTTTGTATGTATTAAGGTGGTCTATGGGGTCTTTTTACGTTCAGTAAATCTGAATCTCTGACATTGAACTTTCTTTGGAAAGTAAACACACATTATGAATGGGGATTAGGTTTGTTGTGGGCGTCATGGGGCCCGAGCTGACACTTTATTTAACTACTTCATGTGGTTGATTTCTTCAGCTTGGATGTCCCTAAACCTTTGCTCCCACGACCGCTCCTCTGTCTCCTGCTGATAAAGGATGGGCCCATTGCCTTTGTTGTTCCTGCCTTGCCTCTCCTCATTGCGGTCCTCTCCGGGGGGTTGGTAAGGATCATGCTCCCTGGTGTGGCTAGTTTCTCCTTCTCTATCCACTTCTCGACAAGGGTCGAGGTGTTGTCTACCTCAGGAAATGCTTGAGTTTTGGCTTCCGGGCTGTCTTGTCTCTGAGGCGTTATGTATTTACTGGTAGGTTTGACAAATTTTTAGTAAGTGTTGGTTGGTGACACGGAGTGCCTCCACCTCGTCCATGTTGACCTGCACAGTTTCTAACGTGCCTCCGGGAGGTCGGTTGTCCACGTCGCCTATTTGGTCTTACATCCTTAGAGTTAGGCGTGGCTCACAGCATGTTCAGAGTTGATACCATGGTGAAGTCGACACATTTGTAAAGGAAGCGTCGTTCTGGTATTTCGTCGAACTAATGATGCTTTTTCGATTGAGCGTCTTTGAACATCTTTGAGGTACTGGCCAGGTCATTTGTCTCTAAACGTTGGGCTCCTTTACAAAAACAAGAAACAAAAAGGATCGGCGGGGGCTCGCCTGTTGCCTCTCCGATGCCTAAGTCAGTTCTTTCGAGTGGAAGGGAGATCAAGCGCAGGGAATGAAGTTTTTGTGCATGTATCAACCACGCGTACCTTTCACTGAAAGCGGGGAGTGGCACAAACATTTATAATGGATGATCGCGATAACTTTCCCCAGTTGGATGATGAAACGAATAGTATTTTCCTTGTTGGAGGATGATCGATATTCCTCCCATTAAGTGGGAATTTTTCCTTATCGTAAATCGATTAATAAAGGGATAATTGTGACGATAATTAGAAATATCTGCGTCTGATTGGTGAAGGTAAGTGTTTTCCTCTGTCACAGTTCCTTGGGCTATTAGTCTTTTAAAGGGCGAGTTGGGCCACTGTTCAGGCTGCGTTTGGGGGACTCTGCATTAAGGGCCTATCGGCCCAATCTTGGGCCCGCTTTTTAATCCTGACGTTTGGGCCTACGTCTTGGGCCTGCGCGCCTATTATTTCAAACCCCATCAACAATAATAAAAAAAATGATTTAATACTTAATACTATTAACCATTATTTAGTATTTAGCTAAATAAAAGTTTTATTTAACAATGAGTAAAAAAAACAAACACCCCTTAGCATTGAAGTAAAAGGGATTCCCTTTTTTTTTTCCTAAAGAGTGTCACATATTTGGAAACATAGCCTATTCAATAACTATTTACAAAAATTGTTGTAAACACTAAATTTTAAAATGGTTCTTTTTTTGCCTATCATGTCTAGCTTATGTGGTAGAACGCTCAACATTTCAAAAAGGCAAGGCTTAGGGAGGGGGGAGGTCGAATCCTAATGGAAACAATTTAATACATTTTAATTAAAGTGTTTAGCCTTGAAAAAATGGCTCTTTCTTTACTATAAAAAATTGTTTTTTTTTTACATCTATTCACTTTGCATATTATATTGTAGTACTATGTTCTGGATTCAATTTGATCCTCATTCTGCCATATGTCGATACTCTTTTGTTTAATATAACAAGTTTTTGCATAATGTACCATACTCTTTTGCCAAATGTAACCAATTTTTGCCACAAATTTTTACTAGTGTATCAGACTTTTGCCTAAAATAACAAACTTTTGCCTAATATAACATACTTATAAAAGTCTATTGCATTAGGTAAAAATATGTTACATTAGACAATGAGCATGCAGTCGTAAGTATGTTATATTAACCTTAGCATAAAAGGAGTATTTTTCTCTTAATAAAGAGGTTACTATTCCACTATACGCTTTTATTATTTTATTGGAGATGTCATGTAAGACCCCAGAAAATTCTAATTTTCTAAAAAATGATAAAATTGTAATTTCGGTCAAAATCCGAAATTTTTCTAGATCTCGGATGATGAAACGGACTTCACCGTTGGAATCGTCTTGCGAAATCTAGCTACCACGTCGAATTTCGTCAAATTCTGAGACAGTCGAAATTTCACGTTTTTCAAGGCACCGGAAGTGGTACGGGACACTTGTCACATTTTGAGTGGCTCAAGAGGTGCCACGTGTCGTATGCAGAATGAGTCAAACATGAGCTCAAGTGTGGGTCATAGGTGACATGTGGCATCATGTCATTGGAGGGAAATCCACTATTAAGGATATAAGTGGATAGGGAGAAATCCAAGAAGCCAATGAGAAATGGACATGTGGCAAGTGAGATGACATCCCGGCCGACACTATCTTCTCGACTGTTGGGAAGAAGGAAAAGAGAGAGAGGCAGAGAGAGAGGAAGGAAAGGTTTTGAGAGAGTCTACCTTCTCTCTAGATTTTCCCGGTGATAGGTCAGCAAACTCTCATTGAGGCAAAAACAGGTTGGTCATTGCAGGGCTAAGCTTGATCTGGAGTGTGGGTTTCAAAACTCAGAGAGGTAGATCATCTCTGCTTGGATGATCTTAATTTAAAGGCCGTAGAAAATGGTTTGGGTGTTGTGTGTAAAATAGCCATGGTTGTTCAAAGTGGAACCGATGCTGGATAAGGGGGTTGTCCATAGACAGCCCAAATACTGTTATGGGACTATTAAAAGTCCGGATTGATGGTTAGACGGAAGATTGGTTATATGTTTGCCCGATGTTATTATGATTGAATGACTTGAAATGTGTATAGGAAATGATATGTTAATGCATGCTAATTGATGTGTTAACATGAATATTTAGTTATATAAAAATATAATTGTGTGAGCCATTGGAATGGGATATATGAATTAATATTGGTGATGTCATTGGTAAAACGTGACGTCGGTAGGTGTCAGGTGCGGTATGGTTGTTCACCGCTCTTGGTGAACGTGGAGTTGGTTGTCTTTGGGGACTAAATCGATAAAGACTCGCTGGATTCAAATTATGAAATGAAATAATTAATGTGTGTTGGGCGTTCTTGGAACGGGTGTAGGAGACTAGTGGTATTATCCAGAAAAGGTCACATGGGTGTAAAGACCGAATTGGTGTAAGTGCGATTACTATTCGAAAAGGTTTTACTGCAGTGTAGAAGACATGGTACTATGAAAAGTTCTGTTGCCCCGAGAGAAAACACACGGTCGGGTTGCTCATAGACACAAGGTTGGGTGATAGAATGAGAGGAGTTGACTGGGATAGTGATCTGTGCTTGATGTCACATTAGGTGTTAGGGGCCCAGACAAAGGCTTTGTGGCCTTGATCAGGGTGTAGATTGACTGTCGCTTTGTGGAAAATCCTATTATCTCGTATCTGAGACCCATACCCAAGACCCATGCACGAGTAAAAATGCCTCTTGGGCTCATAAACCAATACTCGTACAAAGCAATATCACAACTATTCTCCAATTATCTTACCCAATTAATAGTTGATTACACTTTATCTGAAACACTTATATTAAAATCTACAATTCTAATACATGCTTGTTATATCCAAAAACCTTCAAAACCTAAGTGGCTTCTTCAAAATCGACCTCTAAATGAAAT
Source organism: Tetrastigma voinierianum (assembly GCA_016808115.1). NCBI lineage: Eukaryota > Viridiplantae > Streptophyta > Magnoliopsida > Vitales > Vitaceae > Tetrastigma > Tetrastigma voinierianum. The sequence goes on along the minus strand of JAEQBH010000138.1, from coordinate 386,753 downwards.
TTGTCTCCTGTCAGCGCTCACATGCACGAAAAGTATATTCCCTTGACAAAGTGAGCTATCGCTTCGATGGTAGAAATCACCACTAAATGGGTTCTTGTCCACTAAGTGCATGGTAACAAAATAACCACTCAAAGTAATCATTGATCCTATGAATGTCTACATGATCACCCCATGTCCTACGAGTCCTCACCCGACTCACTCACACTTGCCTAAGCCATGAATGAGAAAAATAATCATTTTCAAAACAAAACTTGTTGTTCTTGAAAATATACTAAAATATTCGATAAAAATATACAGGACTACCCTCAGAAATGGTGGTTGTAGTGAGAGCTTTCCAAGGCTGATCATGGTCATAAATTCGATATGATTTGTTGGCCCATCTCCAACCAGAGTTCTCAGGAATATCATCTGTGAAATTCCTTTACTTAATATAATAAGTTGTTTTTACAAAGAAAGCAGTAGCCATGTGGCTCACACTGTTCTGAGTTGCAGTGCATATGAAAATGCGTGTCTGCTCAAAGCCAATTTCTCCACAATATGTCAATATGCATGTGGACGATTTTATGCACTCAAACCCAGGACTCACACAACATATGGACTCACACAACATATGGACGATTTTGGTCCAATTCACACAAACTTGGAGGCCCACGATTTTTTTAATAGTCCGAAGCGAGCATGTGGTATGCAGCGGTATCATCTCATTGTTCCACTTACAAACAGATTTCACGGTCATATTAGGCCTCCTACACATCAATACATGGTTATTTAATAAGTATCACCCGAACACCAAAACAGTCCCCTAAAGCGCTCTGGTGTCCCTTTGAGTCTCAAAAATTCAATGCCGATTCAATTTAGGACGATCAAAAGCGGCCACTCACGACCTCAATCCTTACAAGCATCAACAAAGCACTTAAACCAGAATAAAACAAGTAGGATGAAACCCTACCTCACCGGGTTTGTGAAACTCCTTAAAATCGAATCACGCGTTGTCCTCTCAGCGTGAAACGGCTTTCCTTCTTGGCTCAGGAATTCGACGGTCGGATCGCCGGAAACCTAGAAGAAATGAAGCCTCTCACTGAAATATCAAACAGCTTATTAAAGCGGTCTCCTACGCACATTTTTATTTTGCCTTTTTATTTTGAAAGACAACTATTCATGTCTTGTCTCATTTAACTTTCCCAAAATTACAATTATGCCCTTCTTCCCATTAGTTTGACTTTTTATCGTGGCATCATGCCATGTGTCAACGTGGAGTCCCGCGCCCGAGCTCCAACCTTGACTGAATTGGAGCTTGACACGTGACACCTTGTGTGCCACTCAAAAATGAGCCAAGTGTCCCGCTCGACGCTCGTTTCCTCAGCGATGCAAAATTAAACGGTCTCATAATTGACGAAGTGGCGTGGTAGCTAGATTTTGCGGGCGATTCAATTCAGAAGTCCCATTCGTCATCAGGATCTAGAAAAATTCGGATTTTTACCGGGAATGCGATTTTGCCCACTGAGAAAATTGGGATTTTACGGGGTCTCGAGCTTGGTAGTTGAATTGTCGGTGGCGTACACGTAATCTTTTGAATCTACAGAATTTTTATAATGGTTTATTATATATTAGAATTGAGAATTAGTCAAACTTAGGTTTTCAGGAAATTTGATAAATTGATAAATTGTAAATGTAAATTGAAATAATAGACATATGATTGAATATGCTAAATTGAGAAATTGATTGAGGCCAGGAAATAAGCCCGAGTGAAAAATGGCAAATGTGAGAATTTGTAAAATGATGACCTAAAGGTGAATGATAGCAAATGCTAATGTGAAATAAATGATAAATGATAAGGAAAGTGAAATAAAGAGTTAGAATGCCAAAAATGGAAAATTTGATTTATTGAGTGGCCAAACAAGGCCTTATGAAGATTAAGTGACTTAAGACAAAAAAAAAAAAAAAAAATGAGAAATGGGTGTAGGCCAAACATGGCCTTACACTTACAAGGGATTTAAAAGACTAAACTTGGTCTTAAATGCTCATTTTGAGCAAATCACGTTTTTAAAGAAGGGGAGAAGAAGGAGAAGAAAGCTGAGGTTTAGAGATCAAGCTTTGGTGTAATCCTTTCCACTTTTTGCTTCTAAGAGGTCGGCTCAACATGGAAGGAAAGATTTGAAAGGGCTAAGGTAAGTAAACTCTAACCTCATCTTTTGTGGTGCGATTTGGGGAAAAAAAAACCCTACTTGACGAGTTTTGTGATTCTAAACCACCTTTGGAGTTGATTTAGTGGATTCATAATTGGATTTTTATATGGGATGAATTGGAGAAAGTTTGTGGAAGAAAAATGGGTGAGAAATGCAAAATCCGCATTTTAAGGCAAAACCCGTAGGTGGTACGTGCAAGAGTGGTAAATTGCCATGTCGTGGGCAAGTGGTGCGGTACCACTCAAGCGGAAGATGCCGAGTGCTCTGGTACCTTTGGCGATGGATGGCCCGAAGTGCCGTTACTAGTCAAAGTGATCACCGTACCACTACTTCCATGTTGGGTTGTGCATATTTTCCTTGTTAAGTCCGTGATCGTATCTGGGTGTTAGGGACCTAATAAATAATTAATGAGGAGTTCAAATAAGGATAGAACTAAGTGAAAAACATACGCCATACCTCGTCGACTCGTGAGCGAGTTCGTCTTGACGGAACTTAGTGTCTTAACCCCAGAGACCGTTAAAGGAAATAAACTTGTAATTCACTTAAAATTATTTAAGAGTGTGTTATCCACTAAGTGGCGTGAATTTGACGCTGACTAGGGATGAGTGATGATGCTAACTAGGACCGAGATCGAAGAGAAGGAAGAGTGATCAATAAACCGGTTTGTTCTCACGACTCATTCTTATTTCGAGTATTTTGGTAGTTTACCCAGTAACTATGAAATAGTACATGAATGAGTATATGAAGTGGAGTACATGAATGAGTATGAAAGCGAATACATGAATGAGTATATGAAATGATCGTGAATGAGTATATGAAATAAGTACATAGATTGAGTATATCTTTGAAAAGATAATACGAAGTGAATATGGAGTAAAATGATACTTGAAAACCGGGCATGGCGTGAATGATGATGGGGCGGGATTTGTCAAACGAGAAATCCGTCATAAATGTGAATTGAATGATATATCAAATGAACCGCCTGATGGGATGCACCAATCTGCATCCGTCACAAAGGCACCCCGAAATTGTCCAATGTCCCACTTGGCGGGATGCACCAATCGGCATCCGTCATGATGGCGTATGGCATTGAAGAAATGTCCCACTTGGCGAGATGCACTAATCAGCATCCGTCATGATGGCGATATGGCATTTAGTGATACACATGCCGGGGTGCACCAAAGCGGCATCGCCATGATGGGAGACCGGGTGTTAAATATGTAAGCTCATTGCAGATGATAATGAGGCGAGATTCATCAGCGAGACAGTCAGAAATAGAGATTGAATAGTCGAGGTGAAATAACCAGCATTGGCCAAGAGTGTAAATGGGATTTTGTATGTGTAAATCTCCATAGAATTGAATTGTGAATTGAATTGATGCATTGAAATTGCATGTTCTGCGATATGATAAATGGTGTAAAAATGAAAGCGTGCGAGAATTGAATAGCATGAGTATATGTTGATATAATAGGCATGGTTTAATGTTAAATGCATGCCAAGTTAAATCGATATTGGAATAGATTTATAACAGAACCACTAAGCATGAAAATGCTTAGCGTATAGTTTTACCTATGCGCGGGTTTCGAGTAGACAAGAAGGAGGAAGACAAGATCGTGAAGCGAGTCATTAAGCGAGTTGGTGTATAAGTACATACCCATGTGCATATCATTTCCTTTTGAACATGGAAGAATTTTGTGAACAAATAGTTGAACTCCAAAAGAAATGTTTGGTTTTGTACATATCATTTGAAGGCATAGAATGCATACCATTTGTATTGATTTTTGTGAAATGTGAATGTTTGTGGGCCTACCATTTGAAAATGCTTCCGCGCAAATCGAAAACCTGAAGAGAAATAACATAAAGAAAATGTTTTGATAAGATAATTGAAAACATCGGAGTAAACCGGGCTCCGATTCGGATCCGCTAACTGGGTCGAGTCTGGGATTCGGGTCGCGACACTTTTGAAAAAGAAAACGAAATAAAATGTAAATAAAAGAGAATTCGCGGGCGTCCACGGGGTTTCAGTTAGGACTCGCCATTGTGTCGAGATGGGCTCGAGGTCGCTACGTACAGTGACGATTGCCACTTGGCATGGTGAGTGTGAGAGTCGGTGAGTGAGTCGGGGTATGGGCATGGAAACATTTCATGCATGATATAAATCATTCCATGTATGAATTGTAAATTGTATGGAATGGATGTTTGTGTTTGTACCATTGCATGTGCATTTAGGTGAGAGTAGTACGGTGGAGGAATTCAACTACTGGGCATTGCTCGCCCCGTCGTAGGATCCCCACTGCAGGTACAAGGACTATTCGAGACGAGACAGCGCTCATAGGAGCCGGGATTGTAAGACGGACAGATGTGGCCTTTATTAGTTTTGTGTATATATTAAATTCGAGATTAGTTTTAATATGTTCTATATTAGAGTGATGTAATAACTCTTGAATCTATAGAGAAAATATGGTTTTGAAACTGTATGGATGAGTATGAATGATGGGCCCTATTTGTCACGCCAGGTTCGGATAGATGAGCGAGATCCGAACGGGTTCGAGTAGCGAACTATAAACTAGGACTCTTTACCTTTATGGAGACGTTGGTATATCGAATCTTATCATTATATCAACATATATCATATACAAAAGTCCAAAATAAAACTACTACAGTAGTGGTGTTCTGATGTCACATATACGTCTTTTGAGTCTCATTTGCACATTCAAAAACTATACATTTACATTCTTGATCGGGCCTTGAGAACTCTGATGATGAACCCTACTCATGTGCTAGCCCAGTAGAATGCGGAAGATCACTGTCTCCTTCTTCTGTACCTACACGGATTAAAAACCTGTGCTAAGCTTTACGCTTAGTGGGAAACATATGTAGTATGCATATACCTGATTATAAATGCAGCTTATAACAATAACAGATATCAATTTGTATGCATTAATATCGGAAATTATCTGATGCCAATAGCTAACGGACTTATGCTTGTCGGATCTCCGTAGGAATTCTGAGCTTATTCTTATTCGATTACTTATGCTTATAACGGACTTATGTATTGGATCTCCCGTAGGAATTCTGAGCTTATTCTTATTGGAGCTTATGCTTATTCGGATCTCGAGTAGGAATTCTGAGCTTATTCTTATTCGAAACTTATGCTTATAACGAACTTATGCTTATTCGGAACTCCCGTAGGAGTTACAGAGCTTATTCGTATTCAAAAATACGTGAGTATTCTGGTCGAAACGATACACATTTGTTTACTCTTATTCATCATTGATTATTTTCATATAAGCGTAGAATACTGAACTAGACAGTAATAAATGGTAAGACCGCGGCCTGATAAGTATCAGAAGATACGTTACAATATTGAAGTGTCGTAACCTGACGCGGGAGTGTGAACCTTTGAGCAGGAGTGTCGTAACACTGTCGGGAGTACGAAGTGCTGACGAGTGCGCACCTTGCGCGTCGTGGCGAAGTGTCGGTGTCATTTAATACCAGTCTTAGGCATTCCTACGATTATATGTGATGATACATGTTATCGTTGGGGCATGAACTTTGCTCCCATTGGTGCCGCCCGGCGAGTCTGTTACATTTTCACTTACTTCTTTCTTATCATAACCATGTTAATCATTTATTAGAGGTTCTATTACTCCCAGGTGGCAATTATAGCAATTATGCAAAAATATCAAAACGAGGGGTTCTGAGAACTAGTGATGCGGTACCACTCACATTTACGTGCAGTAGATCCGGTTTGGAGGGGCGGTATCGGTACGCTGGGTATTACCGATGGGTTTGCCCAGCGCATCGGTAAGCGATGCCGTCTGCAGCTCCCGAGTACCCGATGCCGGTCTCGGGTCTGCCCGAAATGGCGAAGATTCACCATTTCATGCACTTATCTTCCATAATTCTCTTATTCCATCCTTCATCAAAAATTAACATGAATCCTCCAACGACTCCACCAAACACTTTTAGTGTGAAAAGATAAAAGTTCATACTGATTCACCAAACTCTGCAAAACCTTGGAATTTGAAGGATTCATATCTAATTATTATCAACTAGGGATTTTCAATATAACTTCCCTTAAATATAGGTTGAGAGGCATTATTATTCCTAACAAAACCCTAGAAAAGGAAAAATTAATATCCCAGAAAGAAAACCTGGCAATCCATAGCGAATGTAGTTTTGGACAAAATCTTACTATTTCATACTTAAATTCATACGAACTCCAAGAATCATAATTCCATACCTTTGTGATTTCTCTCTTCCTTCCTCTTCTTCTTCTTCACTCTTCCTACTTGCTTCCCGTAAGCTCCTTGTTTGGAGACCAAAAATGGATTATTTTGGTCTCCTACACTATAATTAAACTTTCCCTTTCCTTTTTGGTCCTCCCTCATTCCATTAAGTACATTCAATTCACATTATTTCTGCTGGCCTCCTAGTTTTATCAATTCATGTCTTTATTCCCCTTTTGGACAAATTACAATTTTGTCCTTAGGTCTTCTGATTTTGTCTTGGTGTATGCAAATTTCGGTTTCTAAATTTCCATTTTAGCATTTAATTTAGAAAACTTCAATTTATACCTACAAATATCATAACGTCTTGAAACTAAATTGCTCTTTGGGGTATTACACTGTCTGGTCATTTTGCTCATGTATGGGTCTCATGATATGAGACACCTGGACAACCAGTGGTCAAACTGAGACCCCAGAAATGATCACATGTCATGTTTTAATGATTTTGGGGACTTTACTTCTATTTTTATTGTTTTTGGTCCTTCGCACCACCCTAACATAACTCCCCCTTTATTTAATTAGCAATCATAAACTTTTAACTTGATCATAAAATATGTATGATTTTCTCATATTTGAATATTTAGTTTCGTCTTAATAGAAAAAAAACATTAAAAGAAACGAAAAAGCCATATATTTTGGGTACGTTTGTTTGTTTTTTTATGAAAGCAAAATTGCTTTAAGACTTTAGACGGTTTGTTTTTTCATTTTTGCATAACTTATTTATGAATTTTTAAAATTTTCTTCTATTATTTTAAAAACACAAAATATTTGAAGTTTTGGTTTCATCAATCTATCATTTTTTAGATTCTTACTTTTATATATTTCATTTTAGTTGTATAAAATAATTATTTTTTTGTAAGAATGATAATAATAAATTATTTATCATAATAATTTTATCATTTTAATTTTTTTTGTAAATATGTTAATATATTATACATATATTATATAACTATTTTTTATTTTATCATATTAATAAGGGTGATTTGATTAAAAAAACCTTTTGAAAATTAAATTTCGGAAATCTAATCTTTCATTATTTTTTACCTCATTTTGATAAAAATACCCTTATTATTTTATTGTAACAATAATTCTTTCTTTTCAAAGATATATGTAAATATATGAAATGGAAAAAATGATATTTTTGTCCATTATAAGTCATTCTTCAATAAAAAAAAATATGGAAATTATTAGCTTTACAAATTTTCAGTTATTTGAGGTCTTTTAATCAAATATTTCTATTCTTTGAAAAAAGAAACAAATCTTTTCATTTTAAAGTTTTTTTTTTTTAATACACTTTTAGTTACAAGGTGGTAAACACATTTTAAGTTATTTTAAAGTTAATAACTCAAATTTTCTAAAAATCCAAATTCAATTCTTTTAAATCACAATTAAAATTTACTTTTTAATTCACAAAATTAAATTAATTATTTAATTAAAATTAAATTTAATTTTGATTCCAAAATAATTAGAATTTGGATTTTAAAAAAAAATGATTAATAACTTTATTAATTTGAATAAATTTTAAAAATTTTGAATATTAAAAAAATAGCCTTTAATTTTCTATTACAAATTTTATGTCTTATTTTCAAATTATGGATTTTAAGATTATTGATATTTAAATTTAAAATTTTAATTAAAATTTATTTTAATTCATAAAATCAAATTTGTCTTCAAAACGCAAAATTCGATTCAATTTTCTGAACTTAAATTTCTTCTTTAATTAAATAATTATTTTTAAATTTAGTAAAGAATCATATTTTATAAATTTTAATTCAATTTTTAAAAAAAACTTGACAATTATTATTTTTAATTTTAAAATTAAATTTTTTTTTTTTTTAAACCTAAAAAGTTCAAATATTTCTTTTAAGATGTGAAATGGTATCAAAGCACTTGTATATTAATTTATTATTATTTAAAAACTTTTGAAATTAAATTCTAGAGTACCAAGCTTTATCTCACCCTGTTTAAAGTAAAATTTGAAAAAACCTTTTGAAATATTGTATGTTTTTGATATTGTGAAAATTTGTGTTTTTATGATTTTGTTAAGTTTATGTTTATGATTTGCATGAAAATTGTGAAAATTTGTATATTTGTAATTTTGTGTTTATTTTATGTCTTTTATTCCTTATCCTCCTAGTGTTTATAATTTAGATTACGATCGTATAAAAGAACTTAGTAATATAATTTATATTCAGCGTGAAGAATTTAGGAAAAATTTAGATAAACTACATGCTTTAAGAACAACCGTTAAAAACCTTACTAAAGATATACAAAACCTTGTGTGTAACACCCAAGAATTTGTATAGGTATAAGTTAGAGAAAATAATAATGACAGGAATTTGTATAGGTATGAGATTGGAAAATATGTGTGAGGAATTTTTATAGGCATATGTTATGAAAATAATAATGAATTGATTAGTAATTAATTAATTACTTTAATGAAAGGCGTTATGAAAATAATATTGATAATTCAATTAATTAATTAATTACTTTAATGAAAAGGGCGTTATGGAAATAATAATGGTAATTCTATTAGTAATTAATTAATTAATTTAATGAAAGGGTAAAGGTAATTTTCTTAATAGATACCCGGTATAAGTGGAATAAGATAAGAAAGTGCTTTGTTCGTGCTTTAGATTACTCTCGATGGGTAGAATTCCCGGAAGGGCGATACGGCTTTCGGATCTAGGGTTTGAAGGTAGAATTTCTCTTGAGAAGATCTTCCTTATTTTATTTCATAGATTTCTTTGATGTAGATTCTTTGTTCAACTAGGTTTAGATGAACCACTAAGAAGTCGATTTAGATTTCAGCTATAGTTCCTTAAAAAAAATTAAAAAGCAGGATTGGTGGTGTCATGTTGAATTACTTTGTATGAGAATGAAAAAGTGTTAAAGATAATTTTTGAAAGAAAATAATAATAAACAAAATAGGATAATTTAGAAATGTTGAATTCTATATAAATATTTGTATTTGATAAGTATTTAAGATATGTATTTTGTAGTAAATATTTTATTAAGATTGAGATTTTTGTTAGATAAGGAATATGATTAGAATAATTATTTAGCAATTATAGGAAATAAGATTCGTTAATAATACTTGTTGTCAAGTATGATAATTGTTAGGTAAAAATGCTAGATGTGTATTGTGTAATAATATAATTTGTAAAATATTATTTGTGACACGCCAATCCCGGGGTCCATTGACAACCCGTAACCCACGAAGCGCTCGTGAATGTGGGTGTCAGGCATCTCTCACGAAAAATCGGCGAGAGTCTCCTTTGTAGGGGAGCTCTTGCCCTTGAAGTGCATGCGTGTCGACGCATCCAGAAGCGACTCACATGGGGTCGAATGATAGTAAATAATGGCCGCGGGCTGCTGTAATCCTTTGACAATAAATCCCAGGCAAATAAATGTCTGTGGTTCGAGGGTTGATAATTGGCTCTTATACAACGTATATCAAAATTCTGGAATTAGTACATGCATAATAAAACCAAAGCCCTGACCGGCTTTCTTAAAAACAAATGATGAAGAAATTGAAGAAAAAGACAAGAAGCGAAAGGAAGGAAAAAAAAGAGATGCTCCTGGTAGCTCACTGAACGCAGAAAATAATATCCCTCGACAGGGTGAGCTAATGCTCAGTAGTGGAATCACCCTAATTGGGCTACTCTCCACCTAAGTGCATATGCAATGCTCCAATGAAAACATACATTCATTAAATCGTGATCACTGCAGATATACGTAATCGGCTTCATGTCAGAGTCTTAGCGACTCCCTCACTTGCTAAGCCACGTGTAGAAACCTTATTTTTCAACAAGATGTTTGTTTTTGTTATGGACAACCTCAGATATAAGTAGTGAGACTGACTCAGATGTTATATTTAGTGGACAACGTGAGTTGACCATAGATGTGTATATCAGTTAGGTACATTTCAGGCAGACCGGTGGCACATATGGACTACCCTCGGAGTAATTATTATTATTTAGTAAACCCTCAGAAACCATTCTCTAGAGTCACCTTATGCACTCGCTCATATTGTTACAGGAATTAGGTGCATATGGAATATATGATACAAATTCGATACAATTATATGACATTTAAATATAAAATCATGAATATATTCACATAATTTAAATCACACAAACATGTTATACAATTTCACATTCCAGTATACCAAAAATTAAACAAACTGGGCTAATTTACAACCATGAAGCAATTAAGTTTTGATTACTACGACAAAACACATTATTTCTAAAAATATTTTGTGAATTTCCACGATTATGAAACGATGTAGCCCTCGGGTTCTTGTTCTGGCAAATCACGTTCTTGGGAGGCCAGCACAGTGAACACAATTTCACGGCAGAAGCTAGGCCTCATACAAACCAACATGATTTATTTGACAAAGCACAATCCGACAGCCCAGGCAGTAGTGCTGATCAGGAAGGTGAGCTTTTAAAAATCCTGACAATTCGGTCCCGAGTTTTGGGACCGATCAACTTATTTGTTCAAGGCCTCAGCCATAGAAACATTTTTCAAAAACACTTTAAATAAAGTGTAAAACCCAAGTGAGATAAATCACACCTCACGGAGTTTGTCGAAACTCCTTAAAACCAAAGCCCAGCAGAGCTTTCAATTAAACAGAAACGACTGCTTCTTGTCTGGCAATTCAGCAGATCGGATTGCCGTAATCTGGGGCTCAGGTCTCTTTCTATCTCTCTAAAACACCATTTACGCTGCTGCTCAGTTTCCCCCGATACGCGGTATTGACCTCATTTGAAGGAAGAAGACGGTCCTTTGTTTTAACTATTCGGAGTCATTTATAGTTTGTCGAATTTAATGGTAATTTGTCTCTTAGGCTTTGGAATTTGGCGTGAGCACTCATCCGACGTTGGTTCCGTCATCTATCACCCATGCACCTTGTGTAACATGAGAACATGTTATATGTGACTTTTGTCACATCTGAGTGGATTTTTAAGCCAGCAAATTTCGATGCCTCGGCGATGCAAATTCGTCTCGGAATTGATGAAGTCGACGTGGCGACCAGATTTCGCGAGATGATTCAACGGTGAAATCCGTTTCGTCATCAGAGATCCAGGAGAGACTAATTTGGACGCATTTGAGTGATTTTACCGCAGAGGCTGGATTTTCTCAGGTCTTACATTATTAATATTATTTCTTTATAGTAAAAAGATTTGAATTCAGTTAAAGAGTATAAAAATAAATAAATTATTAAAGAAATAAGATAGAAAGGAATATGAGTTTTATAAAATTTGTAAAACTACATAATTCAAATAGTTATCATTTGAGCAGTTGTCAATATGTTTAAGGTGAACAAAACAATATAATTGTTAAGAATATCAAATTAGGAAAGTTTTAAAAATAATCAAATGTGGTATGACAAGACTCTATTCCTTATTATTTTAGGAGAAATATTTCATTGAGGTGAAATTCTTGGTTAGCTCTTTAAGCTTTTGAGTACTCCTTTGAGGAGTAAGGGATTCTAATCTGACTTTTCGAAAAATTATCATTTTATATATGTATGTGTAAAGGACCACAATGAGCTTTTGAAAAATTGCTGTTGCTACTGCTATGTGCATGTAAAAGGGATGTGTGCATTTTAAAGAAAATTGTTTGTGTTTCCTTCATTTGAGGATGAAAATTGTTTTTAAATGAGATTATATATAATCTTGGTTTTATGAAAGAAGTTTTGCTATTTATTTGATTATCCATGGATCAAAAAGTAGTTTTGTAATAGCCTTTTGAGATTTGTTTGTTTACGAAAAGAAAATGTGGAGATATGATGTTTTGTAATTTGAACTTTTAAATAAGTATTGATACTAGTTTGTTATTTTGTCAGCGGGAATAATAGTGGCCATTATTGACTCTTGTCAGCGGGATATAATAGTTGACGCTTTCACGTTTTCTTGGTGGGGAATATGGTGGTTAGACACAGCCTATAGGGGTTTTGGTTAGAGTTACTAGTACTAGTAGTGTTTGGTTAGATCCGCGCCAAAGGAGCGATTTGCGGCTAATGCCCATTTGAAAGTCCCGTATAAGTAGGCACCATTTGATATTTGATGACGGAGAAAAATATTTGAAATGTATTTGATTTGGGTTTGTGGCGTTTGAATCAAGAACTGATATGAAATTGTTTGGATCACATTTGATATGGCCCGATTTGAAATGGATGTGAGAATGTTTTGAAGTACTGTTTTTGTTGGCTGTTTGCTTATTTTTGAATCAAAGTTTTGATGAAAACATCTCTATTATATGATTGAAAACTTTTTGATCCATGAAAATGTATTAGTATTTCTTATTGAGCTTTAAGCTCTCCTATTCATTGACATATTTTGGTGCCTTTTAGTTTTGCGAGGTGATAGCTAGGTTGAGATACGTCATCATTAGGATTTGATTAGGATTTGATTAGAACTTTATGTTGGATCATGTTGAACTAATAAGTTCTTGTTAATTTATGTGAAATGTTGGGTTTTGAAAGTTAATTGAGAAGTCACTTGGATGAAAACATTCTTATATTAATTTTCAGACCCAGGATTCGGAGATCTGAGATGTGATATCATGCAGATAGCTTTATATGACATTTATAATTGAGATTTGGATATTTAGAAGTAGTTTTTTTGTCGGCATGAAATTTTGAATTTGGATAATTGATGAATTTAGAAAATTCTTGGCATTTACTGCGAGCAATTGGTTGGTAAATTGGACAAAATCATTTACAAGGAGGGACAGTGTAGTTTGGCCTTGAGCCGGTGAAGGTTGAGGGTGTGGTGTGATTCATGCCTATGGTGGGTTTCGGGCGTGACATTGTGTCTCTTAATCTTTGTATTGATCTGAAAATGCCTGAGAGAAACCTCACGAAGATATTTGTCTTGGAAACATAGTTAAAACCAAAATAGTAAAATATTATATAGATAATCTTTATGTTAGTTCGAGTTCTTAGAAATTAGAAGTATAATTTAGAATTAAGTGTAGAAATTAGTGTATAAATTAGAATAGGTGTAGAAACTTTGTACAAATTAATGAATCCTCAGTTTAAAAAAGAGGAACCAATGTGCAGAACTTGTAGAAATACAATTAGGAATAACCAAAGTAGTATTAAAGAACATAAAAAGCAAGAAGAAAACTATTTGAGTGTGACTGTGATATAAAAAATTCAAGAGAGAGAGACGATACAACGAGGCGGGTAGAGTAGTTGTAATACAACATAGAAATTAGAAAAGAAGTGAGAACTTTGCACATTTGAACTGAGTAGAAGCAATTTAGATTATATAAAAGAACAACTAGTTAAGGAAGATAAATTTTTGTAAAAAGAAATAGAAAAAAATAAAAATTGAACAACAAAATTTGAAAAAGAAATATTAGAAAACTTAGTAAAAAAATTAGATCAAATACTTGAACTTGATAGTTAAGAAAACAAGTAAATTAGAAGAAAATAAAATGAAAATCTTTTCCAACAATTTGAAAAAACTAGACTAGGAGAAAACCAAATCTAGTGTAGAACATAAAATCAATCCATTTGAACCAAGAAATTTAGAAATAAAACCATGGAAATTGTAGAAGTAATAAAAACAAAAGAAAATGTAAAAGAATTTATAGAAGAAAAACTTAAAAAAGCAATAAAGAAGTAATACTTGCAAAAAACCTTTAGTTCAAAAGTCCTAAAATATTGAGATTTTTAGCCAGCATACAATAGTTCATTAGGAAATATAGTATATTTGGGTGAGTTCTGCCATAAATAAAACAAAAACTCTTAAAAAATAAAACCGATAAATATATGCATTTAGGAGTAATTTTAATAGGGATAATTGGACTTCATAGAAAATAAATAGGAGCACTTGTAAATATTAACCTTTTAGATACTAGAAATAATTCAATAGGAAGAGCTATTTTTAGTGCATAAGTAAATATGAATCAAAATTATGAAGTTATATGTTGCATATCACAGTTTTGTATAGATCTTAGGGAATTTACTGAAAAAATAAAAATAACCATAAATACAAAAGGATATGATATGGAACTTGGTAGTAAAAACCTTAATGTAACTATAGGATTTATTGGAAAAACTACAAATGCTTTAAGTTTAAAATGTATGATGGAATTTGATGATATAGTAAAAACCTTTGGTAGTAAAATTGTAAATATGATTGAAGCAAAACCTTTAGAAATAAACTATTTATTATGAAGAGAATGGGAATTACCACAAATAAATAAACCAGAAACAAAATATCCAACCTCTAGTAGTATATATCAAAATAAAGATGGAAGTGTTAGTATAACTTTTGGAAATTACAAAACCATAAATATAAAACCCAGTCGATGATGGCTGGATAACATGTGATGTGATGACATAGATACAAAACAACATTTACAGTTCCATTTGGCCATTACGAATGGAATGTAATATAACACAACAAAATACTTTGATTAGATTTAAAAATATGATGGAGCCAGAGTATTTTCCAATGATTATACTAAGTTTTCTATAGTATACATTGGTGAATATTCTCCATTTTCCAAGATTTCGCAGAAGAGCATTTTCAAACATTTTAAAATTTTTCCAAAAAATTGTAAGGGAAAATGGATTAGTCATTTCTGCAACACAAATCAAATTATTTCAGACAAATATTAGATTTTTAGGATTTGTCATATATCAAGGTCAAATAAAACCCATACATAGAGCAATTGAATTTGCTAGCTTTGGAGACTCTGATGAAATTAAAAATAATAAATGCAAGGGTGCTGAGAAGCACAAACTATATAGGCGATTTTATCAAACCTTAAGTTTTGATTAAACCTTTATTTCAAAGGTTAAAAGAAAAATCACATCACATCAGTCAAATAATTTGCTGATGAACAAACAGTTGGAAGTCCCATTGAGGAACTACCTTAGGAATCTACACACTTGACTTTTCCTATAATAATAGGGACGAGGCAGCCTTGAATATAGGTGTGGTGGGATATTAAAAAAGCAATTTTGAAAATAAAATTTACCCGATTTGTAGGTTTCACTCGGTGTTTGGAGTAGATACTGAATGAATTACTCAACGGTTAAAAAAGAGATTTTAGCCATTGTTTTATGCATTCAAAAATTTCAAAGTGATGTTTTCAACAAAAAATTCCTTTTAAGAGTTGATTGTAAAAGTGCAAAAGAAATCTTGCAAAAAGATGTTCAAAATTTAGTTTCAAAACATATTTTTTCCAGATGTCAAGCAATTTTATCTGCTTTTGATTTTGAAATAGAATTTATGGGTTCTTCTGATATTTCACACGATTTCCTTTATTAGAATTTTTAGGAAAATGGCGACAAGACTCACATCGACAACAACGAAAAAATCGTATCTTTATCTTAAAAGCTCAAACTTCAAATGTTTTGAAGTATTGGGTAAAATACCCAAACCAAATACCCAAGTTCTTTGAATCTGCCTATCCAAACAAAGAACCTAAAATGCTTGATAGGGTTACAGGCGAGATCATAAATACCCTTGGGCTCTTTTGAGATCAAAATATTTTCAAAAGAAAATACTTTTTAACAAATAGAGATTTCAAACCCCTTAGATTCTCTGGAGTATATGCTGCAGATGGAATCTATTCAAGTATCTCATGTCGGAAACCACGAAGTCTGACTTTTGCATGTGAGTGCAAAATTTTAAAAATTGTTGGAAAAGGATTAGACAAAAATTCTTATACTCCTGAAACAATTTTCTGAAATTACATTTCTACAACGGCTTTATTGATTCTAATGCATGGTATAACACTTTTTATGTTAGACCGACTTCCCCATTCCTAGTTCTTTAGCGGGGAGAAAAAAAAATCTGAAAAAATTTTTCGAGTGGTTTCGGGGAATGGTGGTTGTTTGCGTACCTCAGATGTTTATGTCGAAATTCGCAAATCTTTTACAGCTATTTAAATCATTGTGAAAACTTTTTCCCTTCGAGGAAAGCGTTATTCACTCTTTTAATTCTGTTTGAGATCAACCAGATTCTTTGTTGGGAACTTTTACTTCCCATCGTTTTTGCAGCTCCATTTCCTAAGGCATTTGGTACAGGGTGAGTCAAATAGTGGGCCTTTAGAGCTGTTTGTTTGAGTCCATTAAAGGTTGGTTGGATTCACAAAATCCCAAATCAAAAAAGCCCACAAAGTCAAAGGCACCTACTTGGACCCAGCCTTTTCCAGGCGGCGTGACCCCAGAGCTCCTTGAAAATTCATTTCGCAGTTGACCTTCTTGAAGTGCATCACCGAAAAGTCGAGAACAGTCCAGAACAAGCGAGAATTTGAGACATTGTCCTAACTTGTAGACTCGAGACTCGGATAAGGGAAGATGCATCCATTTCGGCGACCCGTGAAGATGAAGACATGTGCTATGGTCTCCCATACACTCCCCTTGAATAATGGGAATCACAACATTTCCAAAAGTCTATGTTCCAGAGAGTTCACAGGATCAAAGCCTCCAAGGCATCAAATTTTTAGAATAGCTGTGATCGTTTGAAGAGGGCTGTGGAATGAGTTAATCCAAATGGTGGAGGATTCGTTGGATCTCACCTAGCCAGTGAAGAAGTGACTGATGTGACATGATGTGACATGATGTCCCCCACTACCAAAAAGCATTCAAAAGAAGATAAGAAGATTTTTGATTTTTAGCTTGGTCCCACTTTCAAAATGAAACCAAAGAAATTGTTAGTCTTGACTCGAAAACTGGTGTTTTGAATTTCAAAGATTCACGTGCTTCAAACGGCGTGTGGACGTCGAATATTATTTTGAATCGCAGGATTCGATGGCTTTGAAGTGGGAAAAATTCCTATGAGGATGTACCGGCGAGAGGCGGTAAGTTTTAAATTAAAGAGAAAAATCAGAGAGAGTTTTCTTGTGAGAAACTTGTAACACCTTTCCAACCAACATTACAATCTTTCACGTTCACGGAGTTTTTAAGCATTATAAGTTTTCAAATTCAAATATAAGTTTTGTTGGATTCAATGGCACATATAACATTTTCTGTTTACTAACATTTCAGTGTTTTTTTAAAAAGTACCACAAAGTTTGGAAACTGGAAACAGCTTTCTTTGACTAGTGTGAGATTTCAAGCAGGAAATTTCCAAGGTGTATTTCTGAACATAGCCTGTGAATTGAACCTTCCGAGGTTTGTGATGATTTGGGATTCTTTTAAGAACGTGACAACCAGAGACCAGATGTTTGTTTTTTGATGATATATTTGTACCACTCTCATAGCACGACCTTCTTTGATTCACGATTGAGTAGACTGGTGCTTGTTGCCTTTTGTTGACAGACGACGTGACTTTTTCTTTGGTGACGGATTGGTGGTCCCGGGTGGTAGTCCCTCCCAGTGTTTAGAGGTCGGTGCGTAGTAAGGGTAGAAATGACAAATCAAAAAACTTGTGGAACAAAGTTCAAGTACTAGTTCATCTAGGATCGATGAACATCTTAGACAAATTCGAAAATACTTCCAGGAGCCATGAAACAAATTGTACATTTCCATGAGATTGCCAGAACAGTACATCAAAAAGTGGGAAATCATAAACAAAACATTAAGGAGTATACAAAGTAGGAAATTTTGAATTTAAAAATATTATAAAAAGATTAAAATCTACGAGAATACACACTCAATTGGATCGAGGCAGAAGCAATTGAACTTACTCCCAAAGACCTAGAAACCGATTACAAGGGGAAAGAATTTTAAATTCACATATAGGAGCTATCAGTAGCGACTAAACACTTTAACACCCCGAGGTTAGGGGTTAGACAAGCTTTATATGCATATGTCGCCCCGTGATGTTAATTTATTATTATTTAAATTAGTAAGGTAGAAGTGTTATTAAAATGAAAGTACATATATTAATTAAAAAAAAAACTTTTTTAGCTCATGATATAAATAACAAAGTCCTAAAAGTTCAAGATTTAAATTTGTATTTTTCTTATTTATAATAATAAAGTTATAACATAGTTACTACTGACCTAAATTATTTTGTTTAATATATTTAAGATGTTGATTTTAAGCATATAAAAAACAAACAATTTAAGACTTAATAGAAATACAATATTAAAAAAACAAACATTTAATACTTAATACTTAAAAAAATAATAATAATATTAAGTCTTATTCAGCATTAAGCTAAATAAAAGTTTTATTTAGTATTCAGTAAAAAAACAAACGCCCCATTTGGCTTTTTCTATTCCGTCAAAAATTAAAAAAATTCAAAGATAAGTCGTGAAAAAGTAAAAAAAAAACAAATAGGTTGCATGCTAAAAACAAATCGCTTTCACCAAAAAACCAAAAAAACAAATGCCACCTTAATATTTTATTTCTAATCATTTTATATATTTGTATGATTATTTTTCAAAAAACAAACCCTTGAGAAAATAAAATGAAATTAAGTGAAAACAAATTAAAAATATTATTTTTAAACATATTTTTTATTATTAAATAAGAAAATAATTTCTTATTTTTCGTTGTAAGAAACATAATACTATTTTATAAACTAGTTATAAGACAACTTATACATTTTCCATTGAAAATGCACTAAATTTATTTGATCTAACTCATAACCCATTTTTGTTAAACACTGCAAATGTACTACAGTTGGTTAAATGGAGTTTGTCAAAGAAGGTGTTGTCTTTATACATCTACTTGACAATTATTATATTAAGACAGTTGGTTCAATATGAATTATTATATTAGCAGTTTACAATATACTAAAATTTTAAATTAAGAAAAATAAAAGTGATAGGGTTTGAAAAATAAGGTTACGGCTTACGCACGAGCCGAAGAGGCCCACATTACGTGGCTGCGAGCCCTTGGTTGAATTCCAAGGAGAGGCTTGCGGAGTAAGCGGGCCTTTTACGCCGAGCACATTCACGACCTTTGGGGCGGCCAGAAAAGAGGGGTCAATCGAAACGGCCCAGACCACTTATGGGAAGTCCCACAAGCACGTAAAATAGAATAGTCCCTAGTAATATATCATTCCGCAAGTCCACCCAAATCTCACCAATAAGGAAAGAAAGACAATATTGGATCAGCATCAAATCAGATCCTCCAATAAGGAAGGAAGATTATCCCAAATAAACTACCCTTTCTATATCCTATACCAAATCCGATAAGGACTATAATAAGAAATATCCCATCCAATGGGAATGAATCCTAATTACCATCCAATTGGGAGAATATCTGCTATAAATACAAGGTCACCCCATCGGTGAAAGGTACGCAAAAACTAACACCATTACTGATACTCATGCTTATACGCATCCTAGGCACACTCGCCTTCCTAAGCAGTCTCTATTTTCTCTCAAGAAGAAACTGACTTAGGGTGATCGTGAGCTACACACTGCAAAGCCCTGCTAACTCCCTCTTCTTCTTTGTTTTTTCGTGAGGAGTGCTACGACACTGCAGTTTGCAGATCGGCATTGGCAGCTAGCCATACTTCAAGAAAGATGATCCAAAGCTCCAGATCCCGGGCCTAACATCCGGTCCGACAACGACCCCTACACGCCCAAATTTCGGGCTCCGGCTGGGAAAAGGCATCACCACTGGGCGCCACGCCGTGTGGAACCAATGTCCCTCATAAATGTAGTGAATCATTTTCAAGCATCGATGTTATCAAACACGAACACGCTGTGATAACACTAACCTTTCCAAGGATGCGAGATCCATCAAGTAATGCAGACACCACCTCCTTGCAGGTTAGAAACAATGCAAATAACACGGACGAGGTGGAAGCACTCGCCACTAATCAACGCTTCAACGTAAGAGTTAGAACAACTCACCGTACAAATCTCGACGACCCGAAGCGCGACAAACTCAGAAGGTCGCCGACATCTCCCCACATGAAGGACAAGCATAATATTGAGCTCCCCAAAGGGCCAAAACTCCAAGGTAACCTGGCCGACCCCGGGGCACGGACCACATCTAGCCCCTGGAGGGGAAGGCAACGAAGCAACCCTTGGAGAACACATCGGGAACGGAGAATTGGGCCATCCTCAACAAGGAGCAGGGGAACAATCATGGGAACAGAGGTTCAAGAATCTCCACCGAGCCTCCTACTGCATGAAGGAGGTAGTGAAAGGACGCGTTCACACTCATGGACACTCTCGTACAACAAACCGAGTCACCGTTCCCTATACAATCGGTACCCACTTTCCTTCAGCCAAGTTCGCACGCCACAGTGGTGCTGCCACGGTACTAGAGATCCCATCGATCATCTCAACACTTACAAAATCTCAAATGGAGTTGCACTGGTCAAGATCCAAAGGCGATGCGTGAGCCTTCATATCACCAAAGCTCCAAATTCGCATGGTTCAATAGACTCCCACCGCCATCAATCTCCATTCAAGGAGTTATCCATCAGATTCGCCTCTCATTTATCAGCCGTAACGCATGTAAAGCCGTTATCACCACGATTCATCAAGCATGGCTCGTGAAGAAAGCCCGAGGTCTTATGTCCAAATGTATTCAATGCCAGTCTCTAAAGGTAGATATATTCTCGACGAGAATTGCTGATCATCAAGGGGCTCATGGCTGGTTTAGGGATTCAAATAAAAGATTTAATGTTTTCCATCTCCAAAATCCCTAAACAAGTACGGGCAGAGGTGCTCGCAAAGCAAGAGAAATATATTAATCCGTGAAGAGGCCCTCATCCAAGAAAGAGCTCTTCCATTCACAAAGAAAAGAGCTGGCAGACAGACGACTGTGGACGAAGCCCCAAAGAGACAAAGCCACTGTGAAGGATCTCCAAAGAGGTTTCAAGAACGATTCCCAAAAGGCGAGGAACCTCAGAGATCGTCTGGTCTATCACAACCGGGTGACACGACGTTATTTCCGCCCCTGAACGTTCACCCCCACTTCAAGTACACAGGTGCTCCCGCACGAGGTATGAAACGAAAGAATCTTTGAGGTGGCCAACCCAAATGAAGTCGACCCAAAACAAGAGACACCCAAGTATCAGAAGTTCCATAGGGATCACTTGACACCGCATCTGACGACCGCATGCTGCTCAAGAGAGAAATAGAGCATTTGATACACATGATACTCTGATGTATATCCCCCGCGAGAATCGATCCAGACCTGCTTCGCAGCCAGTTCCACCCCAAGAACCACTCACTCCTGTGGTTAGATCGACGACCAAAGACCAACAATCCTTAGGTGAAATCCGTGTAACTCGTGAGGATTCGCAGGAGGAGGGGAACCCACAAATGAAGGCACATCTACGCCAAAGATTAGGTAGACTGAGATAGCGAACTGCTAGTTGGTCTAAACCACCGCGCCGACACATCCATTACGCTCTCTGACTCAGATCTAGAAGAATGCCAACACCCTCATGACGACCCACCCGGTAGTCTGTGCAACAGGCCACAAAACGCCATCGAGTGCTAATCGACAAAGGAGTTCACTGACATCTTCTCGCATCACCCTTTATAAATGGGCATCTAAGGGAAAACTAGGAACCCAACACACTTCTACGAGGGTTCCTCCGGGAAAGAGTATTAATTCTAGGCTCATGTTTGGTACTCACATCGGGAGATCCCCGCGCTGCCACGACTAAGGTAAGATTCCGTCAGACGCCCCGGCCCCGCTTATAATGATGTTATCGCGCACCTCCTCAATGCACAAAAGTCATCCCTTCCGCATATCACACATGATGATCAAATTCTACCGTAGAACCCGGGGTAGGAATGGTTCGAGGGAGGCCAACAGTGGCCAGTGAACTGCCATTCACATCCAGCAAACAAACGCCGACAAACATAAATGTGGACGAGCCTGGAGCATGAAAGTGACGAGGTACTCACTGCACCCGAGCCCTCGTAAGAATCGAAACCTGTATTGTCGATGACGACTCAACATCTCGCCTATATCGACTTTAAACTAGCGAAAGACCCCAAAAACCACCTTATCCATTTTATGACAAAATGCTGACGCCTCGCATGGAAGCAAAGTGCATGGAGGAATTGATCCTACAGAATCACCCATAGTTAAACGCCACCCGCCCTTTAAGCCAATCAAACGTAAGCGAGAAGTTTCGCACCAGAGCGCAAAAAGCCATCAACTAAGAAGTCAACAAACTCCTGCCACACGCCAGGAGCGATCAGGGAAGTGAATACCCCCGAATGGCTAGCCAACGCCGTACTCGCCAAAAGGCAAACGCGAAATGGCTACTCACTTCATCGACATCAACAAAGCACTTTAAAGGACGCTTTCCTTCACGCAAATCGACCTCATCGTAGATGCCACCGTTGTGCCATGAACTCTCGCTTTATGGATGCCTTCTCCCATTACAACCAGACAAGATGGACCTGTGGGTGACCAAGAAAGACGTCGCTCGTCACAAATGCAGTGGAACCTCTATTCCTATCGCGATGCCGCTCGCTCAAAAATGCCGAGCTACATATCGAGGTTGGTGAATCTAATGTTTTCGTAACCGCTAGGCACAACTCATGGAAGTGTACATAGACAACATGTCAAATCCACCTCACCGGGCTCCACATAGCCCATCCTGGTCCGCCGCCCAGATCTTGAGAAACTACAACATGAAACTGAATCCAGCTAAGTGCGCCTTCGGAGTATCAGCCGGAAAATTCCTGGGTTTTATAGTCAACCACCGATGAATTAAGACAAACCCAGACAAGATAAAGGTTGTACTCGACATGCCTTCGCCATCAAGCATAAAGGAAGTTCAAATACCGACGAAGCGATTGTCGCTTTGGCCAATTCGTGTCCGTGGCAAGCGATAAATGCCACCTTTCTTCCAAGTCCTCAAGAAGGCCTTCAATGGATGCAAAGTGCGAGGAAGCATTTTCGTACCCCTTGAAAACATATTTAAGCTCCCCCCCCCATTCTAAGAAGTCCCATCAAGCCGAGCCCTCACCCTATACCCGGTCGTTTTCAGACGGATCAAGCACTGGCCCTCGTCGAGACAAAGAGCTTAGCATGCGATCCTGCTTACTATTGCTCGAGCTTGAGAGGAGCGATGGTGATACCCAAGGATGTAAACTAATTTCGCCTTGGTAATCGCTACTGAACTCCGCTTCCTTTACTTCCCAGCTCACACCATAGAAGTCCCAACTAAATACCCGATGAAGCAAGTGTTACATAAATCAGAAGTCTCCGGAAGGTTAATGAAGTGGGCCATAGAGCTGAGTGAGTTCGACATCAGATACAAACCAAAAATCGCGATAAAAGGGCAGGTCTTAGCCGACTTCATCATGGAGTCTACCCCGGGCATGCCTCGTAACGCCCAAGCAACGAATGACCTCCCGCCTCGAAACTCAGATGGAGCTTCGAACGCACAAGGAAACGGTAGGCGGTGCCTAATCTTGACCTCCAAAAGGAATAATAGACATAGAGACGCACTCAGATTCGACCTGTGCCTCTAAATAACGAGGCCGAATATGAGGCCGTCATAGCAGGCCTCAATCTCGCTCATTCACTGGAAGTTGACCAGCTAGAGGTCTGGAGCGACTCCCAGCTGGTAGTAAGACAAATAGAAGACACCTACGAGGCTAAAAGTGGAAGGTTGATTCTATATCTCCAAAAGGTACAAGATTTATTAAAAAAATTCGCATGTGTTCAGTCGACATGTCCCCACAGAGTTAGCAGAACTCCCGAGCCGACGCCAAGTAAAACTAGCGACAAATTTCAGAAGACCTCAAATTCTGGCCGACACCGTCGAATACTTCGGCGCAGCCCCCATCGATCCCGCGGCGGATAGCGGCTCCAGGCCTGATCCGAGCCGAGCTGGATGGACCCCACCCATTTGAGACTATATAATATACCTGACGCCTACCCGACGACCCGGGCCGCAGCCTAAAATAAGGACGAGGTCCGCCAGTTCACTAATCATGGGCAAGGGAAGCCCGTGATAAGCAAGGTTTCTTCACACCAATCCTCGCTGCATCGGGAAAAACATCAACATGCATATGAAGTTCACAAGGGTATATGTGAAAATCACATCGGAGCTCGAGCCTTCGGGCAGAAAGGTCTCGAGGACAAGGATACACGCCTTATAATACTCGTGATGCAACCGATCTAGTCAAGAAATGCAAGATTTGCCAGGAGCACGCCAAGATTTCACGCCTCCCATCAGAGCCCATAACATCAATCACAAGCCCCTGGCCCTTCCAACAATGGGGTCTTGATACCGGGACCTCGCCCCTGGGCGCTAGTGTAAGTTCATTATTGTCGCAAAGACTACTTCACTAAACGGCCGACGCCAAGCTCGCGAAGCCACAATCACGTAAAATTAAAATACGCACTTTGCAAAGAGCCATCATATGCGTGTCTGCATCCCAAGAGCCTCGTATCGTGATAATGGAAAACAATTTGACAACGCCTAAATTTTAGAGATTTGCGGCCGAGCTCGTAATTAAGAATTATTACTCGTCTCAAGACATCCACGCTCTACACTGTGTGCCGGTCACCATCGTAACTCCTTAGCCGCATTAAAGACCAAACTGAAGATCTTAAAGGAAGGGGCGGTAGAATACTCCCGAGGTGCTATGGGCCTACAGACCTAATACGTGTCAAGAACCCGAGAAACCCCATTCGCCCCCAAAGATTCCTGGCACCAAAGCTGCACTCGGTTGAGACTGGACAAGTCCCTCTCCCACCCGCCCGGATCGAGTTGGTTAGCGGGATTCACAATGACGAGGCTCCTCCGCCTTAAATTTGATCTCTTAGATGAAAAATGTGAGCAGGTCCTAAGGCATACAGAAGACTACCAAAGGAAGACGACGAGGTACTACAACCAAAAGGCTAAACCCGTGGAGCTACATGCCGGCAAGTGGATTTGGTCTTAAAGAAGCTATTGCCGCCATGAAGAATCCAAAGACATGGGAAATTGGGCCTCAAACCGAAGGCCCCTATATCATATCTCGAGTCGCGATCAGTAATTACGAACTCCAAACAGAGTGAGGGAAAATTTCCATAAAGATGCTCTGGAATGTGGAGCATCTTAAGCGCTTTTTAATACTAGACCTTGGTTTGTAATCTTAAATGGAGATTTATCAATTTTCGCTAAAGATTCACCATTTATCGGTTATTCTCGTTAAGACGTCACAAAACAACTCGCATATATAATGCTCGTAAAAATTATATGCAATTGAACGCAAGAAAGCTCTAGACATAAAAGGAAAATCTCTTTTATTCCTTAATCATATTACATTTAGCTAATCGTGGTGTGTCATCGATTACATCTCTTGAAAGCACCGCATGCGCTTCCTCGAAAAAAATGAAAAAGGCCGTAAAGGTGGAAAAGAGGAGAAGAAGAAAATTGATGGAAGGAGTTTCAGGTTAAGAAACAAAAAAAGGGGAATGAGAGTGAAGAAAAGATGAAAAAGAAGGAGGAAGGAGAAAGGAGAAAGGAAGAGAAAGAAGAATAGGTCGGAGAAGGCGACGCAAGAAATGCATCGCCTTCCGGTGCATTCCCTAGCACTCCGAGCTGTGGAATAACATGATCCTACAAAGGAGACTAGAAAACACAACTCCCACAAAGTGCAAGAACAACAGAACCGAACAAAAATCTTCTCGGAGGATCCCCGCAAAGATGACCAGACTCGACGCTTCCATTCGCCTGCATTTCGTTACGCACCGTGAAAAGCGTAATACAGCATAACTCCATAGCAATGAAGCCTCCATTTATAAGAAAGCCAAAGCACTCAAAAAGTCACCCGAACGTTCCAAGTTCTCCATAAATCAGCATTAAAGACGTTCACACCTTTCCAAGAAAATCAGAAGTCGAATGGCCGCACGCAGCAGCTCACTTTGACGAGTTCGTCTACTCTGGACAGGTCACGCTACCTGAGGAGTCAGATCAGCTCAGGCTACATCGCCACTTACCACAAATACCGGAGCCCGGGCCACTTCACTTCGACGAAATTACCTACTCCTGACAGGCCACGCCACCCGAGGAGTCGATCACCAGTTACATCACCACTGGCCACAGCCTCCCCTGGAGCCCGCAGGGCTCACTTTGACGTCTGCCTACTCCGATAAAGTCACGCCACCGAGGAGCCGATCGCCAGTTACATCGCCACTTGGCCACAACGCCCCGAGCCCGCCAACTCACTTTAATAGTTCGCCTTACTCCGACAGTCACGGTCACTCCAGGAGTCGTGATCGCCTCAGTTACACGCCACCGCCACAGTCGCCCGGAGCCCAAGAAATTTCACTCGACGAGTTCGCTCACTCTGTGACAGTCACGCTTACTAAGAGTCGACTACCAGTAACATCGCCACTCTAATACAATACCGAGCCCGCCACAGTACCACCCTTTGGACTAGTCTGGCCTACTCCGACAGTCACGCCGCCTTGGGGAGCTCGATCACCAGCTTACATCACACTGGCCTCGCCGCCGGAGCCCAGCAAATTTCACTTTGGACGAGTTCGCCTTACCCCGTGATTGTAGTCACGCCACCCGGGAGGAGTCAATCACCAGACCATCGCCATCGCCACGCTCGAGCCCAGCACCACACTTTGACGATTTCGCCTACTCGACGTGTCACGCCACCCGAAGTCGATCACCAAAGAGCATCGCGACTACCGCCTCGAGTCTAAAGACCACTTTGACGAGTTCGTCATCGTGGACAGTCACGCCACCCGAGGAGTCATATCACCAGTTACATCACCACTTAGACCATAGCGCCGAGCCCAAAGCAGCCACTTTGACAGTTCGCCCATCTTCGAACAGTCACGCCACCCCGAGGAGTCGACGCTGTTACATCGCCACTCTACTACGCCGAGCCCAAGCAGCTTAATTTCACGAAGTTCGCCTTACTCGATGTGTCACGCTCCCGAGGAGTAAGATCGGGCCAGTTAAGCATCGCCACTCACTACGCCGGAGCCCAAGAATCTTACTTTGACTAGTTCGTTTACTCGACAGTCACGCACCCGAGAGTCGATCGCCAGTTACATCGCCACTCGGGCCACAACGCCGGAGTCTGCCAGCCACTCGACGAGTTCGTCACTCTAGACATTGTGTCACGCACCGAGGAGTCGATCGCCAGTTACATCGCCACTCGGGTCACGCTCGGAGCCCAAGCAGTACTTGGACGAGTTAGTCTTACTCCGACAAGTCACGCCCGCCAGATCGGACTACCAGTTACATCGCCACTCTGGCCGCGGGCCTCGAGCCCGCCAGCCACTTTGACAAGTTCGTCTACTCGACAGTCACGCCACCCGAGGAGTCGATCGCCAGCTACATCACATTCGGCCACGCCCCGTGAGCCCAAAGAAATTCACTCGACGAGTTCGCCTTACTCCGACAGTCACGCTACCTGAGGAGTCGATCATCTCAGTTACATCGCCACTAGCCACGGGCCTCGAGCCCGCCAGGGCCACTTTGACGAGTTCGCCTACTCCGAACAGTCACGCCACCTGAGTGGAGTCGATCACCAGTTACATCGCCACTGCACTACGCCCTGAGCCTCAACAAAATTCACTTTGACGAAGTTCGCTCACTCGACGTCACGCTGCATTGGGAGTCGACAGTTTAGGCTTACATCGCCACTTCTACCTCAACGCTAAGCCCGCCAGTCGCGACACATGACGAAGCTCACATAGATGAGCTCGCTTCGCCAGCTTCATTAATCGACAAGCCTCGTTTAATCTGCTCTCGTACATATATGAGCTCTTCCCAGCAATTCACATAGACGAGCTCTGCCCAATTGTTCGCATAGACGAGCTTTGCCCCGCAAGTCACATAGACGAGCTCTACCCAGCAGTTCACATAGATGAGCTCTTCCCAAAGACCAAGATAGACGAGCCCGCCCAACAATCCATGTGCACGAGCTCGGCCCCACAGCCTCACGCTGACGAGTTCACATTGCATGAGCTATTCCCACACCCGCATAGACGAGCTCCGCCCCAACAATCCACGACAGCTCGCTCGTAGCTCACGTCGACGAGAAGTTCACATAGATTACCTCTTCCCAAGAATTGCATAGACGAGCCCGCCCAACAATCCACGTGCATGAGCCTCCGCCCCACTCACACTGGGACGAGCTCCGCCACAGCCTTATATTGACGAGCTCAACTATTCTACACACAGCCATGCAAATTCTTAAGAGTCACTTTCAACCACAGCAAATCACCCATTCTGACACAAATTACCGCATCGGGACGAGAGCCTCAAATGACTTACACATGCCATGCACCCTGGGGAGTCATTTCAACTAAGGCAAATCACCCAACATGTACCGGGCCGCATTGATCGAGCTCCCACGATTCTACACGTGCCATGCAGTACCCCAGAGTCATTTCAACTCGTGCAAATCACCGATGTGCTACAAGAAATTCAAGATCGACGAGCTCCCACGACTTAAGACACCATGCAAATTTCAGAGTCGCTTCGACTCAGTAAATCACCGACGCGAAATTTCAGCCAGCCCCTCAACATCTCAACTCAAAGCGCCTAATCTGCACCATGCGCATAAGAAATCGACTAAACAAGAAGAAAATCAAAAAAAGCACAAATAGAGGCGACATAAATGATGTGCAAAAATGAGTATTCATTAAAGACAAGGCTACATATGTTTTGGGGCCCAGGCCCAACAACGCAAAAAAAAAAAAGAAGTATAAAAGCCGACATCGGACAAGCGAAGACGTGCGGAATTAGCATCGATGTGGCTGCAAAACGCTGGTGTATAAAATAATATACGCCTATACGCAAGCAAGTGCACTTTTCGCCGCCCCAAGTGGCAAGGTACTGCGGTACGTATATCGATCCACAGATAGTGTATCGACTTCACAAGGTTCGCTTTAGATAATATCTCGAAGATGACTCAGAGGGAATTCAAATATGTAAAAATTACCTAAACTATTGATTCAATTAAAGTATCAGCTTGGCCTGGGGTTATATCTCCCCCGTCACGCTCAATGCTGATTAATCTTCTAAATATGTTATTATTCCGCATATTTACAATATGTCAATGGCAGGTGATCTTTTCTTACAAGGTATCCTCTCGAGGTATATCCGCCTATCTCGCGAATAGAATCAGTATATCTCTATCCCGACCAAGATTCCGAAATGCATTAATGTCCTAACCCTAATTGCCACCTTCAGTTCTAATATCTCTATTTACTCGAATCAACTCAAGTCTACTCTTACCTGCATCCCCGAATACCCTCATCTCTCGAATCTCTGATCTCCAGTTGTAATTATGCCAATGTCACGTATATCAACATACGATTAAATCATGTGCATGTAATAGTTACAACATATTAAGAAATAATCGAATATAAAGTTTCAAACTTTAATCCATGAACATATGACAAGGTTCAATATAACCCTAAATAGATCTAGAACATCATGAATGAAAAGAAGAAAATGTTTAGTAGTAAAACATCATTCTCCTATCCGAAAATATCCAAACAATGAAAGGCGCCAACCTGTGCACTTCCTCAAGTCTCGTGGTCACTCGCCTCGAATTGCGGTTCCATTCGTACGCTCATACCCCTTTCAATCATTCGCAGACTTTAAAATGATAGGGCAGATCTCGAGCCGACATCGCGCACGCGGAGACGCCGCGACGCATGGCCACGACGCAGAGAGACATCGCGACGCGGGGGACGCCGCGACGATGACTCCCGCTGACGCGGGGACGCCGAACATTACAGATACTCACTCCGCCCGGGTTCCCATTCGCCCAAAACCGCTTCCCGGCCGTCGCCTTCTTTCGCCCCAACGCCCCTCGCGATTCACAAACGTACATCAAATCGCATTCTAGTCAATGTAAACTATAAAATTACTCTAAAATAAACAGGAAAATGGAAGACTGATGCGAGTATAATATGAGTGTTTTAGGCACTCATCGCACGTAAAGATAGCTTATTAAGAAGGGAGCGGACTCGCCGGGTGCCCGACTCTCCGTGATAACTCGCAGAGAGGACTCCTCCTCCTCCTCGCCACTGGGAAGGTCGTACCAGTCCAGTGCCTGACAAGCAAAGAATGCACTTTCTTCTGAAATGCGAGCCATCCAAAAACCCATTGATTAGAAGCCTCAGGCCTCAGTCTTCCGATAACTTCGTCTCGCTGAGCCACTAAAGTTATTTGCTGATGAAGATCCCCACGCAACCCGCGACACTCCTCATCCGCCGCTCCAATCGAGCCGACCGGGCCTCGCAGCCCCTGGGCGACGAGCCCCATCCCAACAACGCTACCCATCACGCGTATCATCTTTGATCACGCGCAGCCATCCCAGACTCTGCTCGCCTTGGGACGCCGCTCGACCATCCGGAAGTTCACACCGGCGGACCGCAGCTCCGTCCCTAAATTTCCATCAAATCGGGCAAGGTTTCGCGCAAATTCTCAACCCAACCCGAAGCCCGGCGCCTCCGATCGCTCTCAAGCCATTCCCGGCCCTCGCCTTCCCACCCCACCCGCACACGAGCCGGCGGTATGTTTCAGATCCGACCTGAGCTCACCCGGCCCCAATACACGTTGCATCCAACCTCGCAGCTCAGCTCGCTCAGATGTGAGGGAAGCCACCCTCGCCTTATAAGCTCGGGCCGCTTTAGCATGACCTTCGTTTATTTTGGCCTTTCTGGCTAAACCCTTCAAATGAGTAGCCACCTGTACATCCAACATAAAATCAACATCCAACGCAAGCTCAAAACTCATCTCAAAATGAAGTCAAAAGGGCAGGCTGTGAACTTACGAGGCGACCCCTCGGGAGAGATAGTGGCTAACGCCTCATCATCAAACAAGAACCGAATTCCTTAAGATCAGTCCTTAAAAATAGATCGAGATCGCGCCGCCGCGAGCCTTCCTAAGATTGTGAAGTAAAGAATCCCCCTGCCTCCGCCAACTTGGGGTCTCGATCTTCCTCCTCTCCCTTCCTCCCTCCCAGAAGGCGACTTAACCTTCTTCGTCAAGGGTTCCGTGACGATAATGGGCGTGATCGCTAACACTCGGCTCAACTGCTCCCACCCGAGGACCCGGCTTCCCAGCAGACCCGTAATGGGACCGCGAGCCCAAAACTATAGGAGCCATAACCCGTCCCGGGTTTATGGATATGAGAGGATCTGAGAAGATGACGATACCTCAATCCTCGAACTTGACCAAAGCCGGCCTATCTTTCTCAACAGAGTGCGAGGTTTTTCGCTTCCACTGGGGGCTTCCGGATACCATCTCCAATCACAATAGCTCCCCCTAGTGGGTTTAGGCAAAGAGAGCCCACCCGGAGGAACTTTTATAGCGGAAGGAGGCGAACGTCAAAGCAGCAAAGGACGAAGGACTAACTTGATGGGCTTCGGGAACATCCGACTTAATCAACTCCGCGTAAGGACGAGGAGGACACTCAACCAACGCCAACGCTATGGCGTTATCTTCAACGCTGAGATCAATGCGAGCACCCGAGAAATATGTAGACAGATGTGACCGAGATGCCCAACAATTGGCCACACAAGTTACAACCAAAAATGTAATCTAACACTCACGAAGATTCCCTGGTAGCCTAAGCCATCTAACGCCTGCAGTGTCGCCCTTGTCGAGAGGATCATACTCCCACCACGGCCGCTAACGAAAGGTCAGCGGCCCCTTCCACAAATTCTATGGGAGGAGGGAAGATCTGGAATCACTGCAGGGGGGCGCCTAACGCCTAGAAAATAAAGAAAGCCCTGATGTCTCCTTCTAAGCAAAAGAAGAAGCAAGGCTATGTCGGGAACACCGAGCCCCCGTCCCTAAAGAAAACCACAGACGAATCCAAAATGCCCCCACCATCGGGCGAGTCGAGCGGGTCATTACATTGAAATGTCGTGAAACCCTTTTATGAAGGGATGCAAAGGGAAGCGAAGACCGTTATCGAAGGCCACTTCGAAGAAACACACCATCCTAGGCACAGAGACCACATAGAGGGTCAAAACATCAGGGGACCACACCCGAACACCAAAGGGAGGCTGATAACGTCTGAAAATGATGGCCCCATATGAGGGACCGACCTTGCTAGGTCCCACAGTTAAAGCATGCTTAACGGCAGATCTCAGATATTCCGACCCCCCAGGGTATTTAACCATATTCACTTTCCCCTTGCCCTTATCCAAGGGAAGAGGAGGCACTCCTGGGCACGCCCGGTCCAACTCCAACCAAACGGCCTGAGACGCCCGCCGCCCGATTAGGAACCATCAATAGCCGAAGAATCACCATCGATACGCAGAGAAGAAGAACGACCCGGACCCATGATGAAATTGGATAATGAAAACAAAATTCAGCCAACCCAAACAACTCGTCTTATCGCCCGAAAAGAAATCAAGAAAACCAAGACGCAGTGGACCCAGAAAGACAACAGAGAAAGACTCTGCACAAAAAGGCTCAGACATAAGACTAAGAGAGAAGTCCAAACTCGCTAAAGGCAAATAAAAGGTCCCAGAGCAGTGGCACACAAGACAGAGAATGTCCGCGAAAGAAACAAAAGGAAACTGAAAGGAATGGAAGAAATAAGCGCGAAAACCGAAGAGTCATCATTATCATAAGACAAATGACGGCGACCAAGCCCTAACTAATCCAAATGCCCCGAGCGTATTATCGCGTGAAATTGTACCCGATGTAGAACGTTACGTACTCTTACCCACATACACTGCATAATAAGGGCTGCGGCAACCGATATGGTTTGAAAATAAGGTTCGCAGTTTCTCCACACACCAAGCCTCCAAGAAAGAGGCCAGCCCACTAAACACGAAGGCCCACTAGCTGAATCTGTGCGAGTACTCATTCGATGAGGCATTCACAGCCTTTTACGCCAAAGATTCCAAATTCCTTTAGTGGCCGCCCAAGAGAGGTCCAATCCGCTTAGCCCAAAGACCACTTATGGGAAGTCTCCCACAAGGCAATAGTAAAATAGAATAGTCCCTAAGTAATATACTCACCCGCAAGTCCACCCAAATTTTCACCAATAAGGAAAGAAAGACAATATTGGATCAAGATCAAATCGATCCCCAATGTGTTTGGGCAAGATTATCCCAAATAAACTACTCCTTTCTATATCCTATACCAAACCGACACGACTATAATAAGAAATATCCCATCCAATGGGAATGAACTCTGCATCATCATCCAATCGAGAATATCCTGTTATAAATACAAGGTCACCACATCTAAAGTGAAAGGTACGCAAAACTAACACCACATCGATACTCATGCTTATACGCATCCTAGGCACACTCGCCTTCCTAAGCAGTCTCTATTTTCTCTCAAGAAGAAACTGACTTAGGCATCAGAGCGCCAAGCCCTCGACCCTTCTTCTTGTTTTTTCGCAGGAGTGCCACTTACTGTAGCTTGCAGATCGGGTATTGCGTGCCAGCCATACTTTAGCAAAGACGATCCAAAAAGCCCGCATCCTGTACTCGCCTACCAATCCGGTTCCACTTAATCACCCTACACACTCCATCCTGCCTCGGCTGAAAACGCATCATCAAAAAGTAAAATAAAATTATTGTATTTGTATTTCAAGTTTTTGACACTTTATATATATGATTTTAAATAGCACTAACATACCTTGTTGCCAGAATGAAAATATGACAAATATATGGGAGATATATTTGTATTTACAAACTATTCAAAATTTAAAGTTATATTCAATTTATATATTAAAATTATTTTGAAAGTATTAAAAATGATAATATCAATTAGATTTGAAAAAAAAACATTAAAATTCATTTTCTATGATTTATAAAAAATAATTGGTTAAAACTCTGAAATTTTTATTTTAGAGTTCAAACCTATTATTTTGAAATCATAATAGTGAATTTCAATTTCAAAACTTAAGCTTTTAATACTACATATTAAAAATAAAAATAAAATAGTTTTTCTTTTAAGATAAATTGTTATCAATTACGTTTAAAATGAAAGTTTAATTTTTTTAAAACATGATAATATTTTTAGAATAATTGTTTCTTTTGAGGAATAAAATTTTGAATTTATTTTACCGGTAGTATATTATGACTATTTTTTTATATTTCTAATTTTATTTTAAAATATTCTAAAAAATTAATATAAATAATTTTAAAAGATTTCATTTAAGAATTTTTCTTTTTTTTTAAATTGTTCGACATTAAAGATTTGAACCTTAGGTCCCTGGTTCAATTCTCCTTAAAGTAGCTTTCAATTGTAAAAAAAAGATTTGCATAATCGTTTTTTTTAATTTAAATTATTTTTGTAATCGAAACTTTAATATTAAATATTAAAAATTAATAATAATAATTAATAAGAAAGACCCTTCGTTTTCTCTCTTCCAACTGTCTCTTAGTCTTCGTTCATCTTATAATTCAAACTAACAATGAATCGATAAAATATTTAATCAAAATCACTAAAAACTATAAAAGATCAAACAACATTTAAGTTAATAATATAATGAATTGACTCAAAACCTATACATTTTATAGTTGAGCCTACACATTTAATATTACTATTGTAACTAGAATACCTATAACTCTAGTTCTGTAGCATATTAACGACAATTTATTTGGTTTCTTATTTTTTATTATATATACTTTGTTCATATGAATAACCTAAATACAAATAAACGTCACACCATGACAACGAAAACCAAACCAAAGTATTGAGACGACACAACCACTCGTCGCACTAAGATGACGACAACTACACGTGCATGAAGGTGATGACAATCATACTCGTACTAAGACGACGACTAAATCACGAAAAAACAAATAAAAACCTAGATCTATGTGTTATAACAACTTTATTGAGAAAGAAAAAGATGGAAAGATGGGTAGAGAGGTGATTTCGTGTTAAGAATGATAAAAAACCTCCCCTACTTACTTAAAAAAAGGAAATAGACTCTTAGAGAAAAAGAAGGAAAGACATGATGTTAATTCTAAGGGTGTATTG
This sequence comes from Tetrastigma voinierianum, assembly GCA_016808115.1. Lineage (NCBI taxonomy): Eukaryota > Viridiplantae > Streptophyta > Magnoliopsida > Vitales > Vitaceae > Tetrastigma > Tetrastigma voinierianum. The sequence continues at coordinate 351,416 of JAEQBH010000138.1, read as the reverse complement.
GATTAAAACTTTTGAAGATATTTATAGAATTTTTTAAGTTAATGACTTTTATAGAGTTTGATATATTTTTAAAGACTTTTGTAAACTTTTGTAGAGTTTGTAAATGTGTTGATGACTTTCATAAATTTTTATTTTAAAGATTTTTGTAAACTTTTGTATAGTTTGTAAACGTGTGTATGATTTTTATAGACTTTTATTTTAAATTTTTTTATAGACTTTGACATATTTTTGTAGATGTTGATAAGCTTTTGTAGACTTTTATAGATATTGATATACTATTATAAATTTTAAAGAACTATAATAAATTCATATTTTTAATATAAATAAATAAAAGTAAAATATCATAGTTAAATAATTTTCTTTAACAAAGTATCAAGGTTATTTAAAATGATATTTGCAAGGTTAAAACGAAAAAAATAAACTAAAACACGATTTTTCCAAGGTTATTTAAAGTGATGTATCAAGGTTGATGCATCACTCTTAATACAAACATATATTAAGATTTAAAATTTTAATACATGTTATACAAAAGTATCTACCAAAGCCACATATCGGCTTTCTTCTCAAAAGCAGCCTCTAGTGAGCGTCGTCCTCCCGAACACTCCTTGTACCTAAAATAATGATCACTCGACGAGGTGAGTAATGCCCAGTAGTGATAATCTCCTACATGGGTTACTCCCCACCTAAGTGCACATGTAATGACAACCAAACACGCTCAAGCAAATACATGATCCTACTTGAATGTCTACATGCCCAATCACATGTCCCGAGTCCTCACCGACTTCACACACACATGCCCAAGTCAAAATGTAGAAGAATACGCTTTCAAAACAAAAGGTTTTTTGTTCTCGAAACATACTACCGAAGCTTCAAGAAATTCTTATCGACAACCCCTTCGAGGTGAATTGCTGGGTAATGCTTCGAAACAATCATGGATCCGCCTCCAGATTAACCGTTGACAACTCTCTAAGGCAATTTTCTGAAAATCTTTCTTTGAAATTCTTTCACAAACCATTTCATTTTTCTCATTTTTTCGTCAGCGACTCACACCTACCATTCTAGGGTGCCCCGGTGCATATGGAATGCATTATGTCATTTCCAAACAATTCATGCTAATATATTTTACATGCATATATTAACAAAAATTAACTCACATAAATCATGTTATTCAATTCATAGCAATAAATATTCAAAATTCAATTGTTATCACGGGCTAATAACAATTCAAACACCCATTTTAAATCCAACACAAAATTCACACACAACTCACGTGAACGCAGAAACTCTAGGCCCAGATCGCTCACTACGCACAATAGATTCCTTCACTTGGTTCAAATATTTTGAGACTGAAACACTGGGCCATCTAAAGCCTCAACAAATCCTCATCCATTAAAATGGCTATTAGCCAAAAAATAAACCAAGTAGGAGAAGACCCTACCTTTGAGCTGTCGAAACTCCACGTAAATTCCAACCACACGTAGCCCTTGTAGCTTAGATCAACTTTGCTTCTTGGCCTAACGAGAACCGACTCCGGCCCGAAGATGGGAAATCTGCAGAGGCTTCACACTCTCTCTCTCTAAAACCCATTTCTCTCCCTCGTGACGCCTAAATCCCGGGGTCCGTTGACTACCCGTCAACTCGCTGAACACCCGTGAATGCTCTGGGTGACCCCACATCTCTCACGGAAATCTGATGCAGTCTCCCTTTTGTACTGGGAGCTTTACTCAAATACAAACATGTCCCAAACAATCCGGAATATAACATTATATGAGCTTAAACGCCACTTACCCACAAACCAATACTTATCCAGAACAAATCCCAACTATATACAATAGTTTCAAGAGGTAATAAAAAATTGTCCTTATACATCATATATATCAAAATCCTAGAGTTCTAATACACGTGTACATAACAAACCAAAGCCACAACCCGACTTTCTTCAAAATGGCCTCAGATGAGTCGTCTCTCGACCGTCCTCAGACTAAAAAATAATATCCTCTGGACAGGGTGAGCTATCGCCCAAGAGTGGAATCTCACCCTAAATGTGGGTTACTTCCCAGCACTCCAAGTGCATATGCAATGTCTAGGTAAAAACACATTATCTGCCAAATTAATCCACTTGAATGTGTCTTTAAATGATCAAGAACCACGTCCCAGTCCCTCACCGACTCTTACACTCGCTAAGCCATGTATGAGAAACATATTTTTCAAAACAATTCTGTTGTTTTCAAACTATACTAACAAGTATCTCCATTGCAAATATGGGACTACCCTCCGAGGCAATGTGTCGAGAACCTTCCGAAACAAAGCCATGGTCCTCATCCGAAATGATCTCTGCCGACTGCTCTCCAACCCCACTCTCTCGAAATTCATCCTCGTGAAATTCCTTTTAAAAAACGCTAGCTTTTCAATTTTTCATGTCATGCACTCACCTAATTTCTAGTTACCCCAAATGTATATGAGATTTTGATTATGTCATTTCACACAATATATACAACAAACACAGTAAATATACCCATCATGCATATATTTGCAGATAATTTATAATTACACCACATGTAATTCAACAATATCAACTATCACCCAAATTAGCTCATTTTGAGCTAAACACAATCTCATCTCCAATGGCTCCATACACACAATTTTATATTCCAGTATAATTGAGCAAATCACAATTATCTCCAATGGCCTATACACACAATTTCAGTATTTCATAATTGTGACATCATATTAATACAAGAAGTTCATGCATTAACCTTATCCATTTCCACACACAAATAAAAAGCTATCTATATTTCAACACAATTTATACTTTAATATACCCAATATGCATATATTTCCCTCAATTCTACAATTACACCACATGTAATTCAACAATATCAAACTATCACCCAAATTAGTTTCAATGGAGCAAATCACAATCTCATCTCCACGGTTTTTCCATACCCACAATTATATTCCATATAATTGTGACATCATTTTAACACCTCAAGCATTACCTCTATTAATTTCTTTTGATCAACCAACTCCAAGCCACTCCCATCAAACACCTTAATGCCAAAACACATGGATGATGGTCCATTTTTATATACAAACTCGACCGCATACCCCAAACAAAGCAAGCGGGCTACAGCCTACCCCAAGACGGCTCCTTGCGGAACCGAATTCATACCCATTTTCGGTCTCCTACTCACCAAAACAGAATTTAATGCATAAATTCCAACATAACAACCCAATCGGGCCGAACGCTCACTGACCGGTCCGCACGCTTCGGAAAATTTCCACACTTTGCCCAAGATTCGGGGATGCATCAAACGCCACTACGGCCCAACCCAACACAAGCACTTCAAGCACTTAAATAAGGGTTAAAACAAGTAGGATAAAAACCTCTACCTCATGGAGCTTTGTTGAACTCCAAAACCGAGCCTTCACGCTGTAGGCCTCACGTAGAAACACCCCTTTCCTTCTTGTCCCGATGAATTCCGACGGTCGAATCTCCCGAAAATCTAGAGAGAAGGAGGTCCTTCTCTCTCTAAAATCAGATCTTCCATAGCCACTACATCCCTTTTCTAGTTCTTTCACATTTTGGCTCAATTTGAAGGAGACAACACTATACATAATTTTGTCTTATTCATTAAGAAATCCCAAAATGCCTTTCATGTCCACTTTTTGGATTTTCGACACGTGGCACGATCTCGGCCATTCATTTCCATCATTTCTCTACTCATGCAACTTATGTCACATGAGTACATATTATATGTGACTTTTTTCACGTCAAATATTGTAACACCTGGTATATGTTTTGTTATATTCAAGTAAGGATTTTTGGGGAGCAAATGCAACTTATGCCCTATGATATTTTAAATTGTGATTAAGATTAGCCATCTTAATGGTTGGTTTAATTAGAAGATTAGCAAAGTGTGTTAGATTGCATTTTTATGGCATGTGGGTCAATTATGCAATTAGGTAAGTTTAGTGGCTGGTTAGTGGTTCAGAATTAAGCATTTTAACGGCTGGACCACTTTGAAAACTTGTTAGTGACAGGGACTAAAGTAATATCCTTGGTGAGCTATAGCATCATATGATGACACCCTCATATATGCATAGAGAGGATCTCGACACACAAGTGTTTGATGAGAAAGAGTCATTAGATGCGCCAAGCAAACCAATTTCTCTCTGGGTTTTGGATGCTGACCAACTTCTCACTGTCACTTCTACTGCTAGAAGTGGAAAATTCTGGAAATTTAGAGCGAGAGAGTTCTAGAGAGAGAAGCTAGAGAGCAGGCATGAGGAGAAAAGGTCAAAGGAAAGCTTGGTTTTGTGAAAAAGTTCACTGGTTGCATGTAAACATGATCTTCGAGGCTTCTTAGTTGTATTTCTTATGGACTTTGGTTATATTCTAGGGTTTTGTCAGATTACATCCTAACCCTAGATTTGATGAAAAGTGCAGTGTTTGGTGGAACCCAAATTGTAAAAGACACCGCCTTTGTGAAGATGGCATGTGTGTGTGTGTGTGTCCAAGGGAGCTATCCACTCTCTCCCTTGACCCCATGAGAGATGCTGTTTCGGCCATGCTTCTGCCTAAAGAACCTCTCGGAACCGGATGATTCTAGTTGGAGAAGTTAAGCCCAAGACCTAGCCCTTCGAAATGTTCAGAAGCAACTAAGAACTAAATCCTACCATGCTGACCCTTGAATTTGAGTTGAAAGTCAGATGCATTCGGGTCCCATGTTCTCGAGCAGCCTCGCTTTTTTGAGTCATAAGTCAGTTATATTATCCAAATGGAGTGATTCAAAATCCTCTCAAAAGTAGCCACTACAGCTTCTAACTTCATGAAAGTGTGGCCAAAATTATGGCTCATTTGTTCCCATAATTTCTGTCAAAGTAAGGGGTGAAGCAGGACAATGTGATTATGTCCCTGTGAAATGGTCTCGGGAGGTCGAGTGTAAAAACCATAACTCTTGATTCCGAGGTCTGAATGACCTGATTTAAGAGGCTATGGAAAGCTAAGATAGGGAGAACTTCTGGTCAGAAGACCAAGGTGAACAAAAACGTATGGCTGGTCAAAATGGTAGTTAAGAAAAAAGAAAAAGGGGGGTCTTGAGATAAATAAACAAGGTACAAGTGTTGTGTGTGCTATTTGTAAGCTACTCCTAATACAGTGTTAAATGTTGATATTAGTAAGTGTAAGAGTGTTCTTGAAGGATCAAGGTTTATGTTTGTAGGTGCTAAGAATATGTGTGATTCGAGTGGTGAAGTAGTAATGAACCAATCGGGTAATTTTATGTAACCCGATTGTCGGGAGGCTAAGAAATCTTACTTTATTAATTACAGATCCTTCGAGTAGCCTCGCTTTGACTTCGGGAGATTTGTGATTTTTGAATCCAAGGAAAGGTAGGGGACCCTTGTAACTTCTCCTCCCGCTATGCCCCATGGTTTGTCAAAATTGCATCATCTCCATGCTTAACCTCCAGGATTTTCTAATGATATATATATAAATGTGTATATTTTTATATCTATGGAATTCTTTGAATTAATCAAAAGAGATGCTAAATATCTCATGGATGAATGCTTTGTGAAATTGTTTTAAAGCATGACATGGGTAAGGAACGTGTGAGAGTCCTAGATTGATAGCGGACACGGATCACTAGTCCCCGGGTTGTAGAATCTCCCGTAAAGGTCATGATATACGGATTTGCGGGGGAAGCATGTATCCCCGGGTGGTAAGTCCCAAAGAATTTGTCGTTATACTTCCGACAGGGCATATCCCTGGGTGGTAAGTCCCAGCAATTTGTCGTTGTTCTGGGATGATCGGCTAGTCCCTGGGTGGAAGCCCAAAAGAGTCACCGATGAGGGGTCGAGATGGTGGTAGTATCAGATCCATTTGTTTCACATCAACCTATTAATCAAAATGCTCATATGTTTTTGGGAGATGTTGAATTATTTGTATTTTGAAATGTTTTTATAAGCATAAGCTGTTATGGGATTCACTATCAGTTAAGTCACGAATCCTCACCCCCATTATTCCTCCACCTTAGATGCGTACGTGACCAAATGCATACTGGAGTTTGACTTGGTGTGGTTTCGAGGTCAGAATTGCATGGCCACTTTCAGTGGCGTCTGGGTGGTCGTGGGCATACATTTTGAGGAACATCTAGTGTTGTGTGGAGGTTCACACTCGTATTTTGGACAGTTCATATCGATCATGGGTCATTGTATATTTGGCTTATGATTAGTTTGGGACACTTTGTAGAAAGTTTTGGGATTTTGTGTAAAGTCATTATTTTGATCAAGTGTAAGTGTATAGTCTTCGGGGTGCATTGAGGACTCTACTCCGCATGCATATGTATATATATATGTTTTGAGACTCCAGAGTTGAGTTTTAATTGCTGCTTAGGCGATTACTCCAAGTGGAGTTTTGGACTCAGGTTTTGAAGAAATACAGGTTGATATATATGGTGTGTAGGGCTAGTGGTAGCCCCTTTTATGCAAAGTGTTGGATTTTGAAAGAGTCCTATGTTAGAGACTCAAGTTGTGAGAAAAAAAAAAAATGGTAAAATAACATAAATCACACCGTGGAAATCAGGGTGTGACAAATATCATTTTACGGCACCCGATACTCAGTGCCTCGAAAAACGTGAAATTCCCGACTGTCTCGGAATTCGACGAAATTCGACGTGGTAGCTAGATTTCGCGAGACGATTCCAACGGTGAAATTCGTTTCATCATCCGAGATTTAAAGAATAAATTTCAGATTTTTGACCAAAATTACGATTTTACCCTTTTTGAGAAAATTGGATTTTCTCGGGTCTTACACTCCTCCCTCACTGTCTGTTTCCAGAAAATGGAGAAGATGAGGTCTTGTTTTGTCTTTATTTTTAATCTTTTCACTTAGTTCCATCTGTGTCCTTTAGTTTGATTTTAAAAGCTTTTTGACACATGACTCAATCTAAGTCATTCATCTTCATCCTCTCACTAATCATGCAACATGTGTCACATGGGTACATGTAGTAGGCGACTTTTGTCACATCACATGTCTCTCAAAAGTTGTCATACGGCACTCGACACTCAGTGCCTCGAAAAACGTGAAATTCCGACTGTCTCGGAATTCGACGAAATTTGACATGGTAGCTAGATTTCACGAGACGATTCCAACAGTAAAGTCTATTTCGTCATCTGAGATCTAGAAAAATTTCAGATTTTGACCAAAATTACCATTTTACCCTTTTTCATAAAATTAGAATTTTACCTGGTTTTACATTCTCCTCTTCTCCTTTAAAAAGAATTTCGGCCCTCACCGTATTAATCGCAACAAATCACATGATATGTAACGTGCAAGATACATATGTAAACTAGTCATTTAAGTATTAAACGACTAAACCACGTATCTTCATCCCTAAACAAGAAGGGATAGGTGGCTCGTGATCAGGTCATCGCATTCACATCACTCCTCCACCCACCTGTACCATAGCACTTCACAACTGGACGGTCTTGTCGCAAAACATGATCCCGACTATCCATAATGCACACTGGTCCCTCCTCGAAGGTCTCATCTGTGTCAACCTTAATCTCTCCCCAGTCCACTACATGAGCTGGATCTGGAGTGCACCTCTGGAGCATGGAGACGTAGAATACCTCATGAACACTTGACATGCTGGGCGGTAAAGCCAACCGGTACGCTACAGTGCCTACCCTCTCGAGTATCTCGAAGGGCCCAATAAACCTCGGCGATAGCTTCCCGCGCTTGCCGAACCTGACCACTCCTCTCTTAGGCATCACCTTCAAGAAGACGTGATCTCCAACCTCGAACTCTAAGGGTCGACGTTGTTAGTAATAGTGCTCTAGGCCTATTGTATAGACATGGTATTTTGACTATTTATGAGAATTTATTATTATGATGATTTGCATGTTTATTATATATAATGTCCTTGAATAATATTATTAATTGCTCAAATGTCCCTAATTGGTTATTGTTATGGGAATAACAATGAATTAAGATTAGTATAGTTTGATTGATATTCATGGGATGAATATGTGTATGATACAAATCAAATTTATATCTATTTGTTGAGAACAAATATTGACACCCGCCTGAGATTAATACATGGATCAAAGTCATAGTTAATTTCTAATAGTTGTGTCATTAAATCTTTGACCTCGAGATCGCTATAGTTCTCAACATAAGGAATATTGTGTTTTGATATAATCAAATGTTGCTCTTAATCTGATGACTATAAAGGTTATACTTGAACATAATAAAGAATTATGTGTTTTATGATATGAGCGATTAAGATGCAATTTGTCCCTCTTATTATAAAGAGAGATATCTCGGGTCCCCGACAATCGAGACTTAGAAATGCATGGTTTGCTCAAATGTGAATTGACGGAGATCAATGTCATTTGTTTAGTTAGTCTAATCGGGTTTCAGTGAATCAAAGATGTGAACGATATACGACTTTGTCCACGCCTTATATTCTATCAAGATATCATGAGACAAAAGCGACATGTCATTAACTATATTAAGCGTTATTCCTGATCATGAGCTTTTCATTTAACTTAAGTCATAATGTCTTGTCAGAGGCCACTTATGACTCTGTAGGATCAAATGTGATTTAGGCCTACCGCCAATGTTGTTAATTGAACCTATGTGGTCGCACATTAAGAAATCTAATAATAACGATTATGGTTTTTCATTTCCGTAGTAATTTAAAATGATGAGATTATTTTAAATTACAAATAATTAGTTGTTATTTAAATTCGAATTTAATTTTGAGAAATGAATTGGTGATTTAAATTATACCAAATAATTAATTTGTTATATTTTCTATCGATAAGGAAATAATTCAGAAGGGTTTTTTAAAATAGTTTTAAATATATAATATAAATTTGTTTTCTCATCCGGGAGCAAGGATTTGAATTTAAAATTGTTATTATTTAAGAGTTTTAAATATATAATAAATATAATATAAATTGCTTCCTTATCTCGATAAAGACTGAATTTAAATTGTTATTATTTAAAAGAGTTTTAAATATATAATAATATAAAATTCATTTTTGACTAAAACCCTAGCAGACTTATATCTATATATATATATATATATATGAGACATATATATTTGAGTAGTGGTCGTCTTTTACTCTAAGAACAACCAAAACAGAGAGACCCTACTCGCTTTGAGAAGATCACCTTAACCCTAACTAGTAGCATTCAACAAGATCGTTCATTATTTGTTCGTGTGTGGATACTTGTAGAGGGTGGTCGCTTTTCAGAAAAGCAGCACCTTTGAAGATCCGAATAAACCAAGACGCAGATTTTGAAGGCTTGACGAATCGATCTACAAGGGGTAAGTTTCGTTTACCCTTTCTTCAATTTTTTATGAAACGCATGTGATCCTTGGTGGGTTAAGGGATAAAAATTTTAAATTCCGTTGCATTTATATTCCAATCAAATTGGATATTCTGCCCGTAACTCAACAAACGTCGCACACGCGATAGCTCTTCCTGGTCACGGCCATGAGAAGACGCCGTCGTGATCAAGCCTACCTTCTGAGGTGTTCTAATCGATCGTGACTACCGACGGAGCTCTTCTCCCACCCTGGCCTTCAACATATCGATGATCTGCGATAAATACCTCATATAATGCCTCATATGGCGCCATCCGTATACTCGCCCTCGATAACTATTTGCTGTAGGCGACCCCACTCAAGGGCGGCAAGTGCTCTTCCCAGCTACCCCTTATGATCCAGGACACATGCTCGCAGCATGTCCTCTAACACCTGTATGGTCCTCTTTGACTATGGGTGGAAAGTTGTACTCATGGTCAACCGTGTGCTCATAGCCTTTTGGAAACTCTTCCAAAAGTGCGTTGTAAACCTCGAGTCTCTATCCGACACTATGGATACTGGTACTCCATGTAGTCGGATTATCTCTCGAATGTACAACCGGCAGAATCTCTCTAATGTGAAGGTCATCCGCACTTAAAATGTGTCGACCCTCGCGGAGTCGGGTCCACTATCACCCATACCACATCATGTCCCTGCGTGACGGGCAAGGTCACAAAATCCATCGCGGACGCGTCTCTACTTCCACCAACCACTCCAATGGCTAAAGTAGCCTACCGGGCTTCCCGTGCTCAAATTTTTAACCTCGACGCGAGACATCGTCGAACAAAGTCCCCACGTGTCTCTTCATCCCGCCTCCAGTACTCGCTACCTAAGATCCTAGTACATCTCGCGCTGCCACTCTCGACGCACAACAAATCGAGCAGCCGGGAACCTCGAGAATCTCCTTCTTTTTCTCTCAACCCACAACAGGAACCACTACCCGTCCTCTATACCGAAGACTATCATCTGCGTGGATGGTCCAGCCCTCGTCACTTGTACCTGACTGTACCCGGTCCTTGATGGACACTATCTCCGCGTCCTGCCCTTGGGACTCAATCACTCTACTCAACAAAGACGGTGTAGCTACTAAACTCCTCAACGTACCCTGAGCCTGCTCGCTGTACTATAGCCTAGACTGTCTCACAGTCTCGAGTATCCGCTACTCCCGGGAAGCTATACTAGCCAATGCTCCCCGTGACTTCCGACTGAGTGCATCAGCCACCACATTTGCCTTACCAGTGGTAATGCAAAGTGAAGTCATAGTCCTCTTGAACTCCATCCATCCGCGCTTGCCCTCACATGTCAGGTCCTCAATACAAGTAGAAAGATATACTTCGACTTTTACTGGCCCGAAGACACCTCTAATCAAGCAATATATGTTAGCGGCGCCAAATCTTCAAGGCGGCGACTACACCGCTAACTCCATGTCGTGGTGTGGGGTAATTCTACTCATGATTCTTCACCGACGGAACTATACATTATGTCACGCCCGATTCCCAAATCCGACTCCGACGGGCGGATCCGAACCAGGCTTCCGGACGCGAACATATACTCGGGACTTTACTCACAATGACATTGGTATATCCAAGTTTTATAATATGTCAACATCATATACAAAAGTACAAAATAAAACTACCACCGAAGTGGTGTTTATAGTGTCACACATATACAGTACTGAGTCCCATTACACATTCAAAAACTATACATTTACAATTACTGATCAGAGTGCGGAACCTGGGCGCTGATGAACCCCTAATGCAGTGTTGGCCCCATGGATGCGAAGTTCTCGACGCCTTCTCCGCACCTACACTATTGAAAACCTCGTGCTAAGCTTTACGCTTAGCGGAACATATATAATATGCATGTACGCAGCTTATAATAAAGCATATAACGATAACTACATCTAATTCATGCATTCAAATAATGGACTTATACGCAATTATGCTTATAACGGACTTATGCTTATAACAGACTTTATGCTTATTCCTAACTCCCGTAGGAGTTGCTGTGAGCTTATTCAGATTCGTAAATACATAAGTATTACAACCGAACGATAAACCCTTCGTTTCTCTCATTCATTATTCAAGTTATTATCATATAATTATGGGAATACTTGTGACTGCTAATAAAAGTGTAAGATATCGAATAATAAGTATCCAAGATACTATACAAAGATCAAGTGCCGTAGCACAAAGGTGATTGCCAGATGACAACAAGAGTGTCGTAGCACTTAACCGGACAGGAGTGTCGTAGCACTTAACCGGACAGGAGTGTCGTAGCACTTAACAGGAGTACCGCGTTAATCGTAACAAGAGTGAGAGCGCACTAATCGAGTACCGGCACTAATCAGAGTGCCGGAGCACTAACAGAGTACCGGGTTACTAATCAAAAGTGCGTTCGAACACTAACACGAAAATCGGCACTAATCGTAATGTGAGGCCGAGCACTAATCGAGTACCGTTACTAATCGAACAGAGTGCCGTGTCACGAATAATCGGTTCTAGGCATTTTTATAATTATATGAGTTCGGGTGAATCCTTACTATTTTATAATAAGGCATTCTAAATTTCCATTACGTGTTCATGATGATCGTATTTCATATACTGGTAAAGTATGATGCATATGTAATTACACCTTATTCATGTATTCTTATTCTTCTATGAATCTACTTTACCCAGGAATTGGAATCAATCCTATCGGATCATCCAAACTAAAGTTATGGCATTTTCATGCCAACTAGTCATTTTACCCATTTTACCCGAGGGATAGTTTGAAATACTCACTTTTCCGGGATCTTAACTTCATATTTGGCACTATCTCTTTGTAATCATTTAAAGCTAAGGTGCTAAGGGTTCTATTCCAACCTGAATCACCCACCGAGCAATCGAACTTCAAGTTACGTCCGAAACAACCCGGACTACTCTATGTTCAAGACTGATGCAGGAATTGACTTGCATATGGCCCCACTTTGAGTGAATTTTTGGGCTAACTATAATAAGAATTTGACGATTCCTATTTCTTGATGTTTGATTCTACTTGAAGTCTATTTTAATTTGCCACTTGAATCACTCAAATCTGACAAGAATGAAGAAGCTTACGCCAAATACGAAACTCGGTTGGAATAGAAAATAGAACAGGTGTACCAGATAGTCTAACGCGCAGATCGACACGCCGCTAAAAATGACTAATTCCAAAGTGTACCGGCATGTGCTCAAGGTGTACTGCACATTTCAATCTTAAAAATGCCTAATGTGTATTTTCTCCCCCTTTTCATATACACTTCATCCATATCACTCCTAATGCATCTTCATCAAAAACTAACATGAATCCCTCCCAACAACTCCACAAACACTTTTAATTTTGGTAAAAGAATCTAGATTCATACTCAAATTCAATTCAATTCTACAAACTGAATCGTGGTTGGGATTCTGTTATCCACTCATTATCAACTAGGCTAGGGCTTTTCTAAACTAAATCCCTTTAAATCTTAGTTAGAATGTTTGCCTAGCAAAACCCTAGAGACGGGAATCAAATTAATGTTCAATTGGAAACCCCAAGAATCCATACTGCAAATTCTTGTACCAAAATCTGCAAGCAAAATCCATAATTTCCATACTCTTGCTTGTTCCTCCTCCTTCCTTCTTCTTTCTTTCTCCTTCCCTCCTTTCTCCTCCTCCTCCCCGTAGGTTTTCTATGGCTGGGAGACCAAAAAATGCATTTTGGTCTCCACACCTCTTGCAATAAAGGTTTATGTTATTTAGTACTTAGCCTTTCACTTTTAACTATTTCGTATTCCAATTTCTAAAATTGTAGGCTCTTGGCCTATAATTTCATAATCCATGTCTTTTTGATGCCCTTTTTGGACAAATTACGGTTTTGCCTTTATAACTCCGTCAATTTCCGGTTTTATAAATCTCTCTATATTTCCCGCTAGCTACTTTACTTAAAATTTCAATTTATGCCTCGACATAATAATTTAACATGTTGAAAACACCAGGTATATTTCGATATTACATACTACTCCTCCCTGGACGCATCAAAACACATTCAACCGACTTCTGAGCATCACAACACACTCTGCAAAATTTCCGCCGTCCGGACTATCAAGATAGGAGTAGTAGTGAGCCTCCTCTTCAACTCCTGGAATGTCTCTTCGCATCGGTCATCCCAATCAAACTTGACCTCCTTCTGGGTCAATCTCGTCATAGGTGCCGCTAATCGGGAGAAATCCTCACCGATCTCTCCTCAGAAGACTCACCAACTTCCCAAGAAACCACGTATCTCAAAAGATTGACTCTCGACCCTCCCAACTCATCACGACCCGACCTTTTCCTATCCACCGACACGCCCGATCGACACCACACAAAAATCTCACCTTAGTAAGCCAAAACTTCGTGACTCTACGAATCCCTGCGTATAACCGATGATCTCAGTAAATCAAAACAATCCTCAAGTGATACTCATGCTCCCTCTCCGACTAGGAATAAATCAAGATGTCATCCACGAAGACCACGACAAATTGATCCAAATAGGGTTGGAATACCCTATGCATGAGGTCCATGAATGCCGCTGGTGCATTCCGTTAATCTAGCGCATCATCGTAAACTCAAAGTGCCCATAACGCTTCTTAAACGCGCTTCTTAAACAACATCTTAGGGATACTCCACAACCCTCGAGTGATGGTAGCTAGTGCGAAGGTCTATCTTGGAGTAGACTCGCTCCTCTCGGTAGTCAAATAAATCATCGATCCTCGGCCCAGTGGGTGCCGATTCTTGTGGTAACCTGTTATTTCTTTTTATGTCGATGCACGGAGTCGAAGGGTCACATCTTTCTTCTATTTGCAAAATGAAGCCGGACGCCCGTGGTGAAGTGCTTTCGATCTAATGAAACCCTTGTCCAGTAACTCTTGTAGCTAGACTTTGAGTTCTGACCAGTTGGTGCCATCATGCGCGCGTCGTAGAGATGGGCGAAATAGGAAGTGTAACTCGATCTGAAGTCTATAACCCTCACGGGAAGCGATCAGTGCGTTTGGAATGCGTATGCCATTTCGAACAATTCATGCTAATATATTTTACGTGCGTATATTAACGAATTAAGCTGGCATCGTCGTATTTATTCGATTCGTAAGCGATAACATGAAATTAGGCCTCGCGTGGGCTAGAATTCAAGCAATTCATTTTGAATCCCTTGACAACGTAAAAATTATGCCTTATTTCCCCGCGTGAACGGTAGAGCGCACAGGCTCGGCCTTTGTTCCGCGACCACCTAATAAGGTTTTTCTTCACTCGGTACAAATGTTTTGAAGAATGAAAACCGACCATCTAGGCCTCAGCCAAATCCCACGTCCATTAAAATGAAACTGGCCCAGAAGAATCATGAGTAGGAGGAAGGCTAGCTATGCCACAGGTTAGCCGAGCTAGCGAAATCGGTGTTGATCCGCAGCGTAGCCTTATAAACGTGAATCGGCTTTGCTTAGCGTGACGAGCGGAGTGGTCCGGCCAGAAATTTAGAGAGTCAGCGACTACCTGCAAGTGATCTCTCCCCCTCACTGTCCGTTTCCAACAAATGGAAGGTGAAGTCATGTTCTGTCTTTATTTTTAATCTTCGAGCAATTAGTTTGTCGGCTTTTGGTTGATTTTAAAGGCTTTTTTGATCACGTGAAACATCTGGCCGAATTCGTCTAAAATCGTCTCGATTAATCGTCTGACGTAGTAATCGCGTGAGTACATGTAGTATCTTGACTTTTGTTACATCGCATGTGCCAGCTGAGTTGTCATCTGACAGCCGACATTCAGTCTTGAAAAACGTAAATTCAGATTGTCTTGGGGTCGATGAAATTCGATGGTAAAATTTAGGTTTCGCGAGGCCAGTTGACGGTGAAATGCGTTCGTCGTCGAGGATCTAGAAAAATTCGGATTTTGGCCCGAAATTACGTTTCATTTTGAAATTAGGGTACTAGGGTTTCTGAAAGAAATTATTCTTTAAAACATAAATTTTAAAACTATTTCCTAAGAATTAGAGTTTATCTTGAAACATTTTATTAAATATAAACTCATCCAAATTAAAAGTTATTTAAAAATAATTTTCAAACCATGATCTAATTTATTTTCCTTTAAAAAATTATATTTGAGAAATTATAATATGTTCACAATTTATTTTTATTCTTGGTTTTTCAAATAGCTCTTAGAAATAATATTTATCCATACTATTTGGTTTTGTAGTATAAATTTTAAACTAATTATAAAACCATCGTCAAAACAATAAAATTATGTTATAAGAAATCATAAATTCTTCAAACAAGTAATTATAAAAAACTAAAAGGTAAGTATATAAATCAAATCGTGAAATATGATGAAACTAAAACCATTATAAAGATTCATACAAAAAAATCAT
This sequence comes from Tetrastigma voinierianum, assembly GCA_016808115.1. NCBI lineage: Eukaryota > Viridiplantae > Streptophyta > Magnoliopsida > Vitales > Vitaceae > Tetrastigma > Tetrastigma voinierianum. The sequence continues at coordinate 335,640 of JAEQBH010000138.1, read as the reverse complement.
TATAAAAATAAGTATAAATATATTAATATTTTTATTCATAAATAACATGTGTATTTAAAAAAACATTATAATCTTAATTTTATTTGTTTGTAAAAATTATATGTTTTATTATTTTATAATTTTAAAAATTATTATATTATATTTTTAAATATTGTAATTGATAAGTAACCACTATTTTGAAATCAACTTTGTATCATTTTGATGAAACAATCCAAAGAATTTGATGGAATAATCCAAAGAATTTGTGTCATTAAAAACCAGTTCACAACAATTCAAATAAAAAAAAATCATAAGAACAATAAAAAAAACAAACAATTTAAATAAAAAAAATCATATTTTATTCTAATAACTACAATACGAATATATGATTTAAAATCAAATTAAAAAAAAATAGAATAACCAAAATTTCAATATAACATCTAAACTATCTCGTGTTTAAAAAACTACAATGCGAATAGATTTAAGGTTAAATTCTTGTTTTTAAAAATTCTTATTGGCTTCACTCGATTAAAAAGTTATTTCAAATATTTCGAAAAAATGTAGGAGAGTTTTGAAGAGTATATTCCTATTAGAAAAGTCATTAAAAATAATTAAAAAGCTATTAACTATTCTTACATTAATCCCAAACATTGGAAATTAGATCTTTGTTGTTAGTTTCTATCGTTTGATAGACAAAGCTCTGAAATTGAAAAAAACCCAAAGCATAGATAGTCGTAGGCTGTCGCAGACCCACGCAAGTCCCCCCGACACCTCCTTACTTACCAGCTTATTAATCGCTCCCAAATTCTTCGTACCCTTCTAGGGTTCTCAATTCCTGAAAGATCCACACCATGCCTCGCCGGAGACACGACGACGACGACGACGATGACCTGGAGCCGGAGGAAGATGATGTTCTCGACGACGAAGAAGATTACGAGGACGAGGACGTCGGTTCCAGTCGCAAGAGGTCGAGATCTGAATTCATAGATGATGTTGCCGAGGAGGAGGACGAGGAGGAAGACGACGACGACGATGAGGATTATGGTGGCGGTCGTCGCGGCGCCCACCGCGCCAAGAGGCGTGGCTCTCAGTTTCTTGACATTGAAGCTGCGGTCGATAGTGATGAGGAAGAGGAGGAGGAAGACGGCGAGGACGGTTAGGGTTTTCTTTCTGTGCTCTTGGATTGGTGATAATGTTTTTGGAATTAAAGCTTGATGGTTGAACTTTTTGCATATGATGCTCTAGTGTCTTTATAACCTGGCAATGTTAGGGTTGAATTAGGTCTATTTTTTTAGATACTAGGAATGTGGGAATTAGAAATAGTAGTCAGCATTCGAAATCACTGGATTGAGTTAATAGTCTGGGGTTTAGAAGCTCAATTGAGTTGAGTGCTGGACTTCTTCTCCTAGAACTAAACCTAACCGGAAACTAAGAAATGTTAGGAAGTTAAAAAAAAATCTTTATCATCAAATTTTGAAACTTTCATGGTTATAAAATGAAGAACTGATATTATCGGAGGTTTAGAATTAAGATATGTCTTTATCGTTTTTCATTTATGGGAAGGTCTTTGAAGGATTTGAGGCTTTTATAATTGTATACAATTGTGCATAATCCAGCTGCGTTGCATACAGACATATTTATGTGTTACATTTTTCCCAGCTTCATGTGGTATCACACTTGTTTTGTTTTGTTCCTTTCGATTTGCCAATTTTTGGGTGGACTCAACATGATACGCAGATCAGATTTAGATGATAGTAATTTAAAGTGAAATCAGAATTCAAACTAGCAACAACCGAGAACGTGCAAAGCAAAATAATGAAAAACTTACTGAGGTATTATGCCTAAACAAGTAGGGAACTGAATATTCTTCCCTTGTGACTGTTCTGCACCACGGTTTATCCTTGTCATCAACCTGTTACTTGAATAAGGTTATCTGCCTCTTCAATTTAGTTTGCTTTTCGGACTACTGTGTAAACCTATTATGTTTAAGTGGGTGTTTTATTTTTACCTGCTAAATATTAGTATTTTCTATTAAGATGGGTTGGAATGGAAACACTCACCTTAGGAGCCTACAAATTGTAAAGGGTAGCATGAAATGTGTTCCATATGTTCCTGTTGTTTGAATACTTTGAATTTGAACTATGGAAGCTTCTAAAAGATAGCATATATATTTTTTACTGGTTTACAATTGGCTGGCAATCTCTTTGCTCTACTGATTGATATATGGTCTGATTATGCAGATTTCATTGTTGATGCTGGAGCTGAATTACCGGATGATGATGTTGCTCAGCCGATGCGTCATCGTCCCTTGCTGCAAGAAGACGAGCAAGAAGATTTTGAGGCTTTAGAGAGAAAGATTCAGGAAAGATATGGTAAGTCAAGTCATGCAGAATATGATGAGGAGACTACAGAGGTAGAACAGCAAGCTCTTTTGCCATCCGTTAGGGATCCTAAATTGTGGATGGTGAAATGCGCGGTATGATTATCATTTTCTGATTTTAATGCTTATAAAAAAAATTATCATTTTCTGATTTTAATATAACTTGGTACTTTCTGTCTATTCTTCCTACATCTTATGATATTTGGCAGAATCTGTCACTAATTCTCTATTGATGTATGGTAGATTGGTCATGAGCGAGAGGCAGCTGTTTGCCTAATGCAGAAATCCATTGATAAAGGACCTGAGTTGCAGATCAGATCTGCCATTGCCCTAGATCATCTAAAAAACTATATATATATTGAAGCAGACAAAGAAGCTCATGTGAAGGAGGTATTTCTTGACGGATGATGCCTATCTTTTGTGGAATGGAAAATTGGAACAAGCCCAAAATGATGAGTTATAGAGTATTCATGATTGAGAATTGATTTATTTCTCTTTTCCTCTCTCTGCTTCAGGCATGCAAAGGTCTACGCAACATATATGCTCAGAAAGTAATGCTTGTTCCGATCAGAGAAATGACTGATGTACTTTCTGTTGAAAGCAAAGCAGTTGATCTTTCTAGGAATACCTGGGTCAGAATGAAGATTGGGACATATAAAGGAGATCTGGCAAAAGTATATGTCGTACCATTCATACCTAGAAAACCATATCTTTCCTCAGCCTTTTTATTTAAATTTTATTTGTTTATTTTTTGATAACCGGAGGTCCCTTTTCTATAGGTAGTTGATGTGGACAATGTACGACAGAGAGTTACGGTGCAACTAATTCCAAGAATTGACTTGCAAGCTCTTGCAAATAAGCTGGTATTTATTCATTACGTATCATTTCATATTGATTGGTTAAGGAAATAGCGTTTTTCTTTGGTCTAATGTTCATGTTCAATTGCGTTGAGTTGTTGTATATGATAATGACTACAAGGCAACTCCATAATTGTTTCAGGAAGGTAGAGAAGTTGTGACAAAGAAGGCATTTAAACCTCCTCCACGTTTTATGAATGTTGAGGAAGCTAGGTAATGTTTGCTATATTTGGTTCATCACAATTCCATGCCACTATATGCTTATTATACACTATTTTATATGGAATTGGGCCTGTATTTTAGGTGGGTGTATGTGTGAGAGATGAGATGATTATTGTGTTATTCTGCCAGATTGGCCCTTCCACCAAGGGATCCAAATGACATAACAGGATAAAATTTCTACCTTTTTACTTCCTGTTGAAGCATATTTTTGGGTGTCATATTCTTGTAAACTCACATATTGTAGGAGATGGGGACACAGTTGAATCATCTTTAGCTTATCTTGTTTGGCTTGGCAAATTTACTGATATTTGAATGTAAATAGAGGGGCTGATTCAGGATGTGTCCTGAAAAATTTCCTGTGAACTAGGAAGGTGTCCATAGGTTTGTTTGTATTCATTCTCTGGGTGCTTGCTTGAGACCGTGTCTAACCATGTATTCCAGCAGCCTCTGAGTTCCCCTCTTTGCTTCAGTGGCATTTAATGCAACTTGATTGTTTCTGGCTTCCTAATGGTTTATACTTTATGTTCAGAGAAATGCATATCCGAGTGGAGCGTAGACGGGATCCAATGACTGGTGATTATTTTGAGAATATAGGTGGTATGATGTTCAAGGATGGTTTCTTGTATAAAACAGTGTCCATGAAATCAATTAGTGCTCAGAACATACAGCCCACATTTGATGAACTGGAGAAATTTCGAACACCTGGCGAGACCGGAGATGGTGACATGGCTAGTTTGTCAACTTTGTTTGCAAATAGAAAGAAAGGACACTTCATGAAAGGTGATGCAGTTATAATAGTGAAGGGAGATCTCAAAAATTTGAAGGGATGGGTTGAGAAGGTTGAGGAAGAGAATGTTCACATCAGACCAGAAATGAAGGGTCTTCCAGTAAGAGCTAATTAAACTTCTGCTACGTTTTTTCATTTGGTTGGTAAATGTGTGTGCATTTTAATTTTTTTTTTAAACCCATTTCATGGTTTGCTTATTTTTCCACAGAAAACGCTTGCTGTCAACGAAAAAGAGCTATGCAAGTACTTTGAACCTGGGAATCATGTGAAGGTTGTCTCTGGTACACAAGAAGGTGCAACTGGTATGGTTGTGAAGGTTGAGGGGCATGTGCTCATCATTTTGTCCGACACAACCAAGGAACATGTAGGCGATCCATTCTTCTTTACTCCTATGAATAATGTCATGGTAGTTGTCGCTTTTTCACCAGGGTAATGATGCAATAAATTACATGAGTATTTGTTGTGCACAGATTCGTGTATTTGCTGATGATGTTGTGGAGAGTTCAGAGGTAACTTCTGGTGTCACTAGAATTGGGGACTATGAACTTCATGATCTCGTGCTGCTGGAGTAAGCTTCTGATTTTAAGAACTTGATTTTTTTTTTTATTTCCTTCATTTGAGTTCTTATATAGTAAGTTTATTTTGGAGCAGCAATCTGAGCTTCGGTGTAATCATACGTGTTGAAAGTGAAGCTTTCCAGGTTAGTGATTTAAAGGGTACCTGGTGGCTCTGTTGAATACCCCTTGAATTTTCTCAACTTTATCATTTTTTACCCAGGTTCTGAAGGGAGTTCCAGATAGACCTGAAGTGGTGCTTGTTAAGCTAAGAGAGATCAAATTCAAGATTGATAAGAAGATAAATGTCCAAGATCGATTTAAGAACACAGTATCTGTAAAAGATGTTGTTAGGATTCTTGATGGACCTTGTAAAGTGAGTTCCCTATTTCTTGCTTGATTCATCTTGTTACCGTAGTTTTTCTTTGAAGACTATTAACCATTTCCATCATATTTAGGGGAAACAAGGTCCGGTTGAACACATATATAAAGGAGTTCTGTTCGTTTATGATCGCCATCACCTTGAGCATGCTGGGTTTATTTGTGCTAAATCCCACTCTTGTGCTGTCGTAGGAGGATCACGCAGTAATGCTGATAGAAGTGTAAGTTATTGCAGTCTCATTTTTGGTCTTCTTTCCTTTCAAGGTCTGTTTTTTAGTGTGTTGTCTGCTTTGAAGTTTCTTTTTGTTGGGGCTTATTCTGACACTCTTGCTTGTCTTTTTTAGAGTAATTCATTTTCAAGATTTGCTAATCCCAGAGCACCACCTCGAATTCCTGAGTCACCAAGGAGATTCCCCAGAGGAGGTCGTCCAATGGACTGTACGTTGTTGATATTTTAGGCCTTTCTTATTTTGTTGATATTCTTGTAGTTAAGTTCTGTTCAAGAAATAGGTTTTTTATGTATATATACTTACTATTATGCAGCTGGAGGAAGGCATATGGGTGGAAGAGGGCATGATTCATTAATTGGTAGTACAATAAAAATTCGCCAGGGACCTTTTAAAGGTTATCGTGGGCGTGTTGTTGATGTTCATGGTCAATCTGTTCGGGTTGAATTGGAGTCCCAAATGAAGGTCGTTACAGGCAAGTCTTATTTGGAAAATTTTTTTCATGTCTTTGGTTTTCGTGTTTCCTGATGGGATAACGACTGATGTCACATGTACAGTTGATCGGAATCAGATTTCTGATACTGTGGCCGTTGCAACTCCATACCGGTATGGAAGAATCTTGCTTTTGTTTTTGTGTGTGTATGCTTGATATTTTAAAGTTTCTGTCTGTTTCTGTTTTACTAGTGATGCACCTCGATATGGTATGGGAAGTGAAACACCCATGCATCCTTCACGAACTCCGCTACATTCATATATGACTCCTATGAGGGATTATGCAGGTCTGTTCCTTTTAATTATAGTTTTAGCCCTTGTTCCAGAAATAGATTTACTATCTGATAATTTCCTACATTTACTCATTTGTTTGCTGTATCTACCATACTTTCTACAGCTACTCCTATCCATGATGGTATGAGAACACCCATGCGGGACCGAGCATGGAATCCATATGCCCCAATGAGTCCTCCAAGGTTTGTACTTGAATCTGCCTAGATCGTTCTTAGTTACCTTCATAAAATACGAAGGTTGAAATGTGCTACATGCACACTATAAAATGGACCTAATATTAAACCATTGGCAAACATTTGTAGAACTAAGATCCTTTTTTAATTGTTCCCATGACAGAGAACCCACGACAACGACAAGGCATTTATCCCAAATACCAGCAAAACAAATGCCAAATGATATCGGTGTGAAGCATGATATTCATATTAAACCCAAATCGTACAAGCTTGAGCTTCTAGGAAAGTTGGTTGTTTAATATGGTATCAGAGCTTGGTTTGACAAGAGGTTTTGGATTTAAGCCCTCTCTTTTCAATTTGAATATTTGATCCCCATTTGAGTATTTGAAAGTCCATAGTGAGCTCTGTTTGGTTTTTTTGACTATCCATGTGCAGTTATGGGACTGCACGTGAGGGAGGGTGTGAAACATCATATATATTAAATCCCAATCTTACATGCTTGAGCTTTTAGGAAAGTGATTGTTTAACAATCGGGACATCCCTCTACATCAAGGAGAGTTGAAATTGGGACCTTTGGTTTATTGTTAGAGTGCACAACTTCTGCACTACTCCTGGAACGGCTTGTAGATTTGATATCAATTTTAAAAAGAAACCAAAACTGAACTCTTAAGTTTCTATTATTTTGAAAACACAAACAAGAAAGGCAATTTTGATATAAAATGTAAATATTTGCTTCAACAAAAGCTAATTTAAAACTCCAGTTTAATTTATAAGATGGTAAATTTCTTGAACCAATATTTTTCCTTTCCTTTTAGGCATGCCAGTTTTGTTTAACAAACAGGCATAAGTAAGAAAGAGTTATGAAAAGGAAATTTAATAAAAAAATTTAAATATACTAATGAATGGATTTGTCAGCATAATGTCATGATAGAAATAAAAGATACAAGTAAAAATCTTTTTCAAAAAGAAAGGGAAGAAATAAATAGGCTGTTTCTGTAGATTGCTTAGCTTGCTTGTTTTATTCTTCACCTTCTTTGGTGCTCATTGTATATATTTGTTACTTGAGGCCTGATTCAAGTGGTAAAGGTTTGGGGTGGGTTTATAACAGATTCAAGATTCAAGTCCCAATAGGAAAGAAAAGAAGAAATTACCTATAAAATATACCTTTTTGATTGGTGCCTTTTAATACTTACCTTTGCCACCCAAAAGATAGATGGTATCGAAGGAATAGATTTTTAGATATACTGTAAATATTTAAAAATTTATCTAAAAATTTTTAGATATACTGTAAATTTTTAGATGTACTGTTTCCTATCAATTTTTTTTATAGATAAACTGTAGCAGGAGTTATCAAGATAGCAAAAAACATATTTTGAGATGATTTTTTAGATTTAGAGTGATTCATTGAGGTGAGAGTGCTTGAATGGTTGAGAGGGATTAAGAGAAGTAGTCGAGGATAGAGTATGCACAGTTGCTGGAATCGGAAGAGAAACAGGGTAAGGAGAGGGGAATGAAGGGTTGCATGTCTAATTAATTCCTGTAAAATATTGAACTTCTTTATTTTCGGAGATGTCAAGAGGAGAAATGTTAATATATAAATTTGACTTTAAAACCAAAAAAAAAAAATATTTGCTGAAGTATTTGTCTTGTAACTCCTGATTCAATTTTGGAATTATGACAACAAAAAATCAGGGACAACTGGGAAGAAGGAAATCCTGCCTCTTGGGGGACCACAAGTCCACAGTATCAGGTTAGGTATCTTCCCCAGGCGGACCTTAACATCCAAATGAATTTTTTATTTGCTTTTTCATTGTTTGTAATGTGAACTAATATTCATTTTTATCAGCCTGGGAGTCCTCCTTCGCGAACATATGAAGCACCTACTCCAGGCTCGGGCTGGGCTAACACTCCTGGTGGCAATTACAGTGAAGCTGGAACACCGAGGGATAGTACCCCTGCCTATGGTATATCTATTGAAGAGTCCCTTACAAATTGCCATAGTTATGGTAAACAGTACTAATTCTGTATTCATGTTTGCAGCAAATGCTCCCAGTCCTTACTTGCCTTCAACTCCTGGTGGACAACCTATGACACCAAATACTGCATCTTATCTACCAGGTACTCCTGGGGGGCAACCAATGACACCTGGTACTGGTGTGGATGTTATGTCTCCAATAGGTATGTTTTTTACTTCTTGTGAAGTGCTTCAACCAAGTTACCTAAGTCATCTTAAAGAAGGCTTTTATGCCTTATATATTTTTTCATGATTTTTTAATTGTGTTAGATTCTTACTAGGTACTTAATTATCATGTTGAGTAATCAAGGTAATTTCATAGTCCTGGCATAATATACTGAATATCACTTGGTTTAGATATGTGGAAAATGAAACAAAATGTCTTAGTCTGAAAGTCATTTTCAATGCCAAAGTATTGGGTCCAAATCATATTCAACATCCCGGTGTTGTGTGATTTTGTAAGGTGACATCATCTTATTAATCCTATGATTAATATCACCACTAGCAACGGGCAGCCTTGTTGAATATCACATGACCACTAAATTTTATTTGGAGGACTTGAGAAGTTGAGGCCATTGTTTAGGAATTTAATCATTCCTACTTGACCTTTTTCTTTCCTTTAAACGTATAAAATAAAGAAAGAATGATCCTTTCAATTCTGTTTCTCCTTTGTGTGCTGAGAACAATTGTTGCTCATGTCTCTATGTGAAACGAGATAGCTTCAATTTAAGTGGCATTTCAGTTGCAATATATGTTCATGTGATGAGTGACTGCAAAAACTAAATCTTTGAAGCAGAAGCAAATTTTACAATCAAGTTCTAACTATTTATATTTCTAAATTAATTTGTTGAGCATGTATATATGGCAGGTGGAGAACAAGAAGGGCCATGGTTTATGCCAGACATATTGGTCCACATACGCAGGCCTGGAGAAGAGAACACACTTGGAGTTATCCGAGAGGTGCTTCCGGTAAGATTTTAGCTAGTATTTTTTATTTCTCTTAAATTGCATCTCTTTAAGCACTGAATGTAGCACTTCGAAGTAATGTGAGGATATTAGGGAATTGTGGAGTTACGGTATGTTTCATGAAACAGAACTTAAACCAGTTTGTTTAGCAGGATATCTATTGGATTTATTGCTGTTCTCCTGCATGTGTATTTTATTTTGTTTAGTTATTTATTTGTTTTGGGAATTTGAGCACACATGCGGCTATTGCTCAAAGGCTTTCCTAGTTCCTACTTGAGGTGGCTACTGTTGCCCGTTTGACTTAAATGGATACTTTTTTTTTTTTGATAAGTAAATAAAATGTATTAGAAAAAGGACGCCAAAGAAGTGACCCGAGAAGCTAATGTTGCCTGTTTAACTTAAATGGATACTTTAATCATTACAATCTTCCTATTAGTTCCTAAAGAGTCGTCCGGTTTGTGCTATGGTTGGTAACTATGTTGCATGTTACTGATTCAAGTGGAAGGGTCATTGTAAAGTCTATAAGAGCAACACCACCTCTAAAGCCTACTCACTTGAGACTAATAACATAATAAGATGGCCAATTTTCTTGCAATATATATATATATATATATATATATATATATATATATATATATATATATATCTCTGCTTGTGCTGGCATGGAAATTTTTGCATCGGTTGAGTGGGATCAATTAACAAGTGTTTTTTGTGGTCCAGGATGGTACTTATAGAGTGAGCCTTGGATCCAGCGGTGGAGGTGAAGTGGTAACTGTCCTGCATGCTGAAATAGACGCTGTGGTACCAAGAAAATCAGACAAGATCAAGATTATGGGTGGTGCACATCGTGGTGCCACTGGCAAGCTGATTGGTGTTGATGGCACTGATGGAATCGTAAAGGTAGATGATACCCTTGATGTTAAGATATTGGACATGGTTCTATTGGCAAAACTAGTACAACCGTGATCAACAATAGTGATCAACACAATTTTATAGTGTATATTTATTGCTTATTTCCAAATCTCTGTTGAGGAAGCATGTTCATTCACATATATGCATGGGAGGTGTTTGGATGTTGATTGAATTGAGATGGATTTTTATCCAAGACCTGTATGTCACTCAAAGGAACAGAAGAAGATACAGGACTTGGTTAAACTAGGGCTTGGGGCATTATTGCCAATTTTGGGAGTAGTTTTTTCATTTTATAGACGGGTTTGAACACAACCACCCCTCCTTTCTGGTAATAATTTAGGTTCATAAGCATATTAATCTTCTTTTTTTTCCTTTTTTTAATTTGTATCTAGGAACATTAACTTGTTTTTTTTTTTTTGGATTTTAAAGTGGAATTCTATTCTCTTCTTTTTGTGGAAACTGGCTGGGGGCAGGGGTTGGTTTGGTTTATGATCTGATTGGTATCCTCATAGGAATGAAGTTATCAAGATCCCTGTTCAAGCGGTAATCTGAGACAACATTTTCGTTGTTTTTCAATCCACTTTCATTGTACCATCCAGTCTGTGTAATGGTTGTAGGTCCTTTGCCTTGCTCTCCAGGCAATGAAAGAATGGAGTAAGCCATTGAAGAACCTGGCCTAATGAGTTCTGTTCTGTTCCTCTTTGAACCTTATGACTTGGGTTCTGTTCTGTTTTCGAAGGGAAACCAGGCCTAATGAGAGAGGGAGATAGAATCTAGACATCCTGCACATTGAAGAACTCCTTTCATTATCATCAAGTTTGCAGAAACTATTGAGATATGAGTATGCTGCATTATTAATTTACTGGAACATAACCTAGACAAAAGGAAAATCATTAGTAATTTTGTTAGGTCTTAGAGGGTGGATTTGGTCTGTGTTCAAGAAACTAAGATTCATGATTTGTCTAATGCTTGTGCCCGTAGTTTTGGGGTGGGTATATTTTGCGAGTATTGTGGCCTTTGGGCTTAGACTCACTAATCAATAGGCCTAGCGCTTGCGCAGGCTCATCGCTTGGCCAGCCACATGAAGTGGTCTAAGGTGGCTCGTTATATTAAAACTACATATGAGACAGCCAGTATGATCACGATCTGAATCCGTATAGGTCTCGAGTCCCCCGGTCGGGCAAATCTATCGCACATGAGAGGTTTGTCGAAAATAAATATGTTAAGGAGAATACGCGTAGGATATTTATTCGAGGATCTTCGATATCCAGATTTGATACGTCACCGAAAATATTAATCGCCAGCCGAGGAGAATTGGTGCTTTGATAAAGAAATATTTTTTTATCATCCAATCGTAGGATTATCTTCCAGAATTGAGGAGAATTGGTATTTGATAAGAGGAAGGAGAGATCTTGCTCGCCCAAAATCATGAAGTTATCTTTCCACAAAATCAAAGGGCAAATTCGAATATAAAACAAAAACTCCCCTCCGAGGGAAAGGTATGAAATCCTGGTGTCAGACTTATTACTTTTGTCGTTTGTTGAAGCAAGCGTCGAAAATCACGGTTGTGGCATCGCCGTTGAACCTCAGCTGCGGGTTCACGTTGCGTCGTTGATCTTTCGAGATATCGGGCGATTTAGGTAGCAACAATTGGCGTGCGGCGGAATCGAGCAAAGTGCCGTCGAGAAAGCGGCGTCTGAGAGGCAGCTCCGAGCGGCTTTCGATAGCCCTTCGTCACCGTGGCTTCGATGGTTCCCTCCCCACTGTCCAGTTCGGTGCGACATAGTTGCAATATCAGCGATCAGTGGATCGATTAGAAGATCAATTTCTTTATTGGCGTCAAGATATAGAGAAGAAGTAGGAGGAATAAGCAAGGCGAATGGGGGTGCCGGGATCGGCTTGGCGCTTGTAAAGCGATCGTCTCGAGCCTGGTAGAAAGAAGCCCATCGTCCACTGACGTCACGGATATCTTGGCGAGCCGGCAGAGTTGTCCTCTGGCGGCTACGCGAAGACCCTCCCTAACAAAGAGCAAAGCGAGGAGCCCACGTCGTGCGGAGACACTCACCGCCTTACGTCGATAACCGCCGTGTGACCTATACGCCGGTGAGGAAAGCGGTAGGAAGCGACTAATAAGCGCGCCGGAGATCGTATGCATTACCAGCGGGCGTGGTGTCGATCATCTTAGATTAGTATATCTAGCCTTGATGCAAACCTTGACTCCTACATGCTACGCGCCTTGCTTGATTCGAAGTCGAAACTGACATGCTCTCCTCCCCCCTAAGGCGACACATCCTTGACTATGTGCCGCCCTGCGGGTTTGTCATTCCAACTTTCACTATGTTTGACGGTTCTACTGACCCAAATGATCACATGTTCCATTACAACCAGGCGATGACTTTGAATGCCAACAATGACCTTCTACTATGCAAAGTTTTCCTGGCTAGCTTGTGCGGCCCTGCGCTAGCTTGGTTTCACAAGCTCCCTCGAAGCTCAATAAACATGTTTAACGAACTTTGGGAAGCATTCATCTCGCAACGCACGTGCTCGGTCGTCGGAAAGAACATTAGTTCGCCTGAGCTATTTTGAAACATGAAGATGAGTCCGTCACGAGGGAAGCACAAGGAGGTTTGGAAGCGGCCGGAGTCCGACCGATAGAATTTTCTGGCATGGGCGCGGTCCTTGGAACCGGGGAGAAGCTTTGGGCCGTCGACCCCCTTTTTCCATTCGTTATCTCTGGACCTGCCAACAACAATGGAAGAGTTATACAGGCAGGCGGGTAGACAGGTACTCAACACTGGAGGACAATATTTGGCTTGACAACCCGAGGCGGTCATGATCCGCAAGCCCGGCCGGTTGAAAGAAAAGCGAGGGAAAGAAGCCCGTCGAGGAAGGTGAGGCGAGCAGGCGACCGCGGGACCCGATCTCATAAGAAAGGCCTCCACAGATTCCTCCCTTTGAACATGCAAAATGCGAGAAGTTAACCTCGACCGTGACTGTCGATTCAAATAGCTGCGCCCGTCAGGCCGGATCCTACTCGGAGAAACAAAACCTTGCGATCACGATTATCCGCAGGGGACCATGGGCCGCAAAATCGACTAGTTTCGAGTGCGAGAGTTCATGGTAGAAAGGCGATCCAAAGCGGGACACCTCGGGAAGTATCTCAGGGAAGTTGATTAGGGAGTGGAGTCAGGGCAGCCTATAGGGAGAATTATAGCCAGTCAAGAGACTCCATCAAAGCCCAGACTAGCCATAAATTATATACCGGGCAGCCCGACTGATGATTAGTATCAATCAAAACAACAACAAAAGAGACTCGTTAGGGTAGCTACGGTTAAGGCTAGGGTGAATAGCGTCATACGTGACGACCAAGGAGAAGTTAAGCGATAGATGGCCCGTATCCTTTCCTCAGGTTAGCTTCCGAACATGGTCGTTATCTTGCCATTTCTGATGCCCCAGTACTCACCCTGCATATTAATGGTTTTGATGTGCATAGAATGCTTGGTGGATCCGAGGCGGTGCGACGAGGCTTACTCCGACTCGACCTTCACACCGAGGATGGGAAACTTTCTTCGACATACTCGCAATTCGATCCGTGACGAATCCTCTACGAACTGATGGAGCAAACTCTGGCAATGGCCCAGGAGATGTCACACTCTGTGTTTGACGATCCTCGCGGGTTTGTTTTCAATTCTTCAGCTTAGGGCCTTATAATACCATAGTGGGCCGGACACAGCTACACACTCCATGAAGAAAGCGATACCGTGACGTACCACGAATGGTGGTACATTTGACAAGTGCGAGGCGGGTCGACCTTTGAAGCGGTCGGTTGGGTACGCGGTGATCTTATCCGCCCGACCCTACGAGCAAAGAGTGCGATGCAGGCCGGCCTCCTCAGGACGATCTTACACCCGCTGTAATCATAGTATCTTGCCCCGAATCGAGGTGGAAGAAAGGACTCATTGAGTGTGGATCCAGCTAAGAAGAAGTGGAGTTGGACCGGGCGGATAAATTCACCTCACGTCCGGCTCCATACGTCCCGATGAAGAGCACAGTTATGACTCGTGCTGCTGAACATGGATGTATTCGCTTGGAGACACTCTGATATGGTTGAGATAAGTCGGCGATGGCTTCTCCATAGCGAGCGTCCTCCCACTACCCGAAGCCGGTAAAGCCGAAAGGTGAGAGTGGTTCCACACAGATGAGCATCAGGATCATTCGAGACGAGTAGACAATCTTATAGTAGTAGGGTTTATAAGGGAGGTGAAGTATCCCGAATGGCTGGCCAATGTGGTGATGGTACTAAAAAAGGGTGGTAAGTGGCTCGTATGTGTAGACTACATTTATCTCAATGAAGCATGTCCCAAGGATAACTTCCCCTTGCCACGTATAGATCAAATTATGGATGCAACAACCGGGCATGTCATTCTGTCGTTTTTGGATGCCTTCTCCGGATACCATCATATTCCTATGCACCTGCCTGACGCGGAGAAAACAACCTTCATCACGCCCCATGGATTGTACTGCTACAACGTAATGTCGTTTGGTTCGAAAAACGTAGGGGCAACTTATCAAATGATGGTGACTAGGATATTCCGACCCCTTATAGGTAAATCCATGGAGGTTTATATCGATGATATGCTCATAAAATCCAAAGAATGCCCAACCACACAATGCATTTACAAGAAACCTTCGAGCTGTTGTGAAGACACAACATGACAACCGCTGAAATGCATTGGCGAGGGTTAGCTCAGGCGAATTCCTAGGTTTTTATGCTAACGAGGAGGATAGAGGCTAATCCCATCCCGGCTCGAGGCCATAATGGATTCTCGGACCACCACTTCTAGAAAGGAATTACGATAAGCGGTGAATTTGGTACGGCGGCTAGGCCAGATTCATATCTCGCTTCACGAGATCGGTTGAGCGGATTCTTTGCCACCACTAAAGGGAGCCCGGTAATTTGGAATCAGAATGCGACCAAGCTCTTACAGCAATCAAACAATATCTTATCGAACCACCTGTTCTTGTTAGCCTTGAAGCAGGGTATACATCTATATTTACTTGGCAGTCTTCGTAACACGGCGAGTGCAACATTGTTAAAAGAAGACGAAAACCGGAAGCAAAGACCCATATTCTTTGTAAGCGAGTCCCTATCCGAGGCAGAAACTCAATATATCCGTCTTGAGCAAGCGACACTGGCACTCCGGGTAGTTGCTAAAAAACTTCGTCCCTACTTCTAAGCACACCCTATCATTGTACTCCTGACCTCCTCCCAGGAACACTATACATAAGCGATCCTATCGGAGTGGGATGGCTCGGTGGGTGGTTGGTAGTGAGTTCGGTATTGATATAAACCTCGTTTAGCGGTGAAAGACAAGTCCTAGTTGACTTTTTATGGGAGGTTCTCGACGAGGAAACAAGTCAGACAACTCCAGTAAATTGGACCACGAATGTGATCGTGCTTCCGCGACCAACCAAGAGCTGGATGGGATTTGCAGCGAAGCTCAGGCTAGGGAAATAATAGAACAAGTCATACGTTTGGATTTCCCCGCTTCCAACAATGAGGTCGAGCATGAAGCAATAATAGCCGGGCTCGACCTCCCAATCTTCTTATCCTTAGAAAAAATCATCATAAGAAGCGACTCTCAATTGGTGGTGGGGCAGGTAAACGACGAATATGAAACAAGAGACCAGCGCATGTCTAAGTATGTGAGCCTTGTCAACCTACGATTGGGAAGCTTCGTAGCTTGGCGGTTGGAACATGTCCCGAGAAATTCTAACGAAAAGGTAGACGCTTTGGCGGCCGTAGCCGCGTCCTTACTAATAAAAGAAATAGTGCTCCTACCCGTGTACTACCAGCCAGAGCCGTCAACCATTACCAATCGGGTGAATAGAATAGGCCAGCGGGCCTTCTTGGATGACTGAATAGCCGGGTTATTTGAAGGTTCGGAGAGCTTCTTAGGTTAAGCAGTACAAACCCACAAATCCAAGTCAGGCGATTCGGTTGCTCCCTTGTTATGAGTCGATTATATAAAGCGGTCTTTAGGCGAGACTATCTTAAGTGCCTTACTTACCAGCAGGGACAGTACATATTGGCAGAACTCCATAATGGGATATGCGAAAATCATCCAGGGGGTAGGATGTTGGCGTATAGAGTTCATACCCAAGGCTACTATTGGTCGACCATGCGTGTGGATGTCGCCGCCTATGTTAGAAGGTGTGATGGGTTGCGGAGACGGGCCCGAGTCTCAGCTCCGGCCAAAAGTTTAACAACCATAACAAGCAGCCGCCGCTCGATTGGGGTAGTATTGACATAGTTAGACTCTTTGCCTACTAGCCCCCGACTCGAAGAGCATTCTTGGTTGCCACACCATTCTTCAACAAATGAATAAGTAGGAAGCCTTTGCATCCAAATCAAAAAAACGAAGAGATCGTTCAATTTATATGGAAGAACATTGTGTGCTGGTTCGGAATACCCCAATCGATTGTCACAGACAATGGGCCACAATTCGATAGCTGGGTATATAGGAACTTTTGTAGCAAATTGAAAATCAAAAACCTATACTCGACCCCGCAATACCTGCAAAGCAACGGCCAGGCGGAAGCGTCTAATAAGACACTCATATCGGCTCACAGCTTATTACATTGACGAAGAAGGAAAGTGGGTAGAAGAACTACCAGGAGTATTATGGGCCGACAGAACAACCAGTCGAAAGTCAACGAGGGAATCACCGTTCACCCTCACATACGGGATGGAGGCTATCGTCCCCACAGAAATCGAGATGCCTACTATTCGGATAGAAATTCCCGAGGAAGCAAATGTTGAAGCCATAACCAAAGACCTAGACCATGACATATGAGCTTTCAGGGAAGAGAGGCGGTCGTCTTGCATAGCATCATACAGTGAAGTTGGCAAACTTTACTGTAGTGTAAAGTCGCGTACATTCAAAGCCGGGGAGTTAGTCTTAAGAAGGGTCTTTGAAAACACAGCCAACCTAGTAGATGGGAAGTTCCAAGCCAACTAGGAAGGACCATACACGGTGGTTTGAGTAGGGACAGTCGGGTCTTATGCGTTGAGCAAACCAGACGGGACTGCTATTCCCAGGATGTGGAACGCCATGCATCTTAAGAAGTATTATCAATAGTGTATTCTTTGAGGAGATTATCATCAATAAAAGATTATTCATTACACATTTCCTCTTAAAACCTACAATTGCTGGTATTCTAAAAAGTCCAAATATGGTTGTTGTCCTGCTGGTATTCTAAAAAGTCCAGATATGGTTGTTGTCTTGCTGGCATTCTAAATGTCAGATATAGTTGTATCTCTTGACATTTTAAAGTTCGAACATGGTTGTTGTCTGTTGGAATTTTGTCAAGCATGGCTCATGCCACTGTTGGCGTCTTCAAGTTTCATTAAAATCTTCATGTTTAGGAATTCTGAAACGTATATATACGTACTAATGGTCAAATGGCGCTCATCACAAAATCCCCGAAAATAGCCAAAACTAACATACAAAAAATGAAAAAGTAAGCCCTATTCCTTGGCAACAACATCCCCCTCCAAATCTTCAACCGCCCCACCTAGATCCGCTTCTATGGCTTCGACTTCGAAGGGTTCTAAGGTCGGGGGGCACCTCGAATTGACAAAAAATTATGAAGGAAGTGGGTCGGCAAAGTCAGGCATGTGTGACCCGGTAGCCTTGCGACCGGAGGCGAACAGGACCGGACGCGGTCCTCACTTTTACCTTTTTTAATCATTAGAGATAATCCTAAATACAATTACTTTTTCGAACACATTTCAAATATTGATGATATATATATATATATATATATATATATATATATATATATACTTAAATACCACTTTAAAATAAAGGGGGCCTATCATTTGATCACAAAACTCTTTTTTTTCATTCGATGTGACATTTCATGCCACTTTAAAATAAAGGGGGCCTATCATTTGATCACAAAACTCTTTTTTTTCATTCGATGTGACATTTCATGCCAATTTAGTCCATTTCCCACTTTTATACAATGCGACATTATTAGACATTTTCAATATTCAAATATTTACAAAACACTGTGAGTTGATTTTCCATAATAGTGTTTTACAAAATGGTGCGAATAATTTCGTAGTATGCATGTGAAGCGGAAACTGCCCATCCTCCATGTGACTTGTGATGACTGCGATTCGGCACATGGTGCGTGCTTCATGCGCATTCGCTCGGTATGCTGTGCGATGATAGCAACCACATTTGCTTGTTTAAATGCTTAGTGGTTCTATATAGTACTCTATTCCATTTCAGTTTAAGTCAAATCATGCAATTTTTCTAAACCATGCTTTTGAATCTTTTTGAATCAATGCAAATACAATACAAATATTCATTTCATATACATTCATTTACAGTTCATTGATCATTCCAAATATGCACTTTCATATGCCATAAATCATTCAAAACACAAATCATGTATTTCACAAATATTTTTATCATATTGCCCTTAGCGAATTTAGCCGTGTTTTTCGGTGCGTAGGATAAGCGGAATGCAGGCACGGTCATTAAGTGCGGCGGGTAAAGGTTTGGGTGACAACTACGTTATGTTGGATTCGATCTTAACTAGTTTGACCTTATTGGTATACGATCTATCTTTAACTTAGAATATGATGGATAACATTCTATTAAGGGTATTAAAAATGGAGTCATAGAAATTTACAATAGGTATGTTTATACTCAAACAACACATTCAATACTCATGCGATTTTTCATGGCAATCATTTTCACAATCAATTTTCTCAAATCACTTAAAATAAATCAATATCTGGAGTTTTATTGAAAATCATTTAATAATTACTGGCTCAATTTGATACTTGAAATAAAGAAGAATAGAAAGAACAAAAAGGTTGTCGCACTTAGATTCCTATCATCGAATCTCGACTTCAGTCGGGTTTCCTAGATTTGCCAACCCACAATCCATCGCAATTGAAGTGATGTTAGTTGAGAGCATTTGGGTTTAGTTAGGGTTGTTTTCTATCTAACACACATTCACTTGTAAAGAATTTATGGGAACAAATAAGCCATATTTTACCCATCTTCGTTCAAGTCCATTGTTCCTCTAAATTTATTTTATTTAGAAATTGGAATCATCCAATTTGGAGCACCGAAACTCCAGATATGTCCTAAATATCCGGGACTATTCTATTTTCAACACAGAACCAGAATTTTTTCCAAAAACAAGGCTCCCTTTAGACAAATTTCTAGGTCTAATGGGGTCCAAATTTGAATACACTTATTTAGGGAAATTTGTTATCCTAGAAGTCTAGTTTACCCAAAAATTTGAATCACTCAATTTGGATAGTGAAACTCAACTTATGGCCTAAATACCAAAGCATTAGAAGCTTGCCAAGCCAGTGTCGAATTGAACGAGGTGACTAGAAAGCATTAGCCTCACTTTGATGAATTTTCTCGGTCTAATGGGGTCCAAATTTTCTTACACTTATTTTAGGGAGATTTGTTATCCTAGAAGTCTAGTTTACCTAGAATTTTGAATCACTCAATTTGGATGACTGAAACTCAACTTATAGCCTAAATAACAAAACTGTTCTGAAACACCAAAAGCGTATCAGACCTGAACCAAAATTGACTTGAAAACAGCTTGAGCCTCACTTTGAGGAATTTCTAGGTCTAATGGGGTCCAAATTTGTATACACTTATTTTAAGGAGATTTGTTCTCCTAGAAGTCTAGTTTACCTAGAAATTTGAATCACTCAATTTGGATGAGTGATGACCAAGTTATGGCTAAAACAAAAACATGGGTTTTGAAAATTTTTTGACAACATCTCCCCTAAAAACCCAACATTTCCTTTCTACAAAACTCATGCTACCGTCAAACAATCATATAACAGCAGAGCAACCCCCAGAAACTGAAATAAACCGTCATCATTTTTATACCGACTTAGAGTTCTTTCTAAACCCAAACACAACATTAAGGAAAGTTGGGGTTGGGGTTACCTTTAAATCTTTGATTCTTAGCTAATCTTCCTTCTTCCTCTGCTTGATCCGCATAAATCCTTGATTTCATGGAGCAAGACAACTAATATTTCTGTATCTCTAGCCAAGAAAAGCCCCCAGCACTTTCTCTCCCCTTCTTTTGCCAAATGTGCAAAATGCCTCTCAAAAACCAAAATTTGGTATTTAATCAAAATCCTGCATTAAGCCTTGTTTGGCTACACACTAATTCCCATTTTTCTCACTTTAAAGCTTCATTTCAATTTCATTTCCACTTCATTTCATTTCATTTATACTTTGACACTTATATTACTCATTTATGATCCTTAGGTCATTATTTGACATTTTTACCAAATTTATTTGGCTCTTGTAAAATTTTCGGGTTTTTATCATTTTCGTTTTTATCATTTAAGCTCAAGAAAAAAAAATATAATATAATTTATTTTACACCCTAAACATGTTATAAAGCTGTTATGGTATTTTCAAGGCGTTACAAGGCATGCTATCCGGGATCTGCGGAAGTCTAAAAGTCTTTGCATTAGCTGAGCAGCGTAGAAGACAATAACCATAAGTGAATAGGCTCTAGGGCCTTCGGTGGTCTTCGTCATGTCTTCCTTATCCTTGCACCTTGGGCATAGAGGAAGAAACCTCATCGTTAGGCGGCAGGCCTCAGCAAAGCGACGTTCACTCAGCCTCTAGGCGGGAAATCTCGGCCTCTGACCTACGCCCGCCTTCCTCCGCAGCTGCCAGAGCATTCAGGGCCTTAGTCAGGTCATCCTCTACCCTTGCTTTGTCGTCTTTGGCTACTGTGGCCATTAGTTGAGCCACCCTGGCTTCATGCTTAGCCTTATCTCTTTCTTTCTCCACCCACATAATTATTTCCGCACCATCTTTGTCCTCTCGCTCCCAATGCTTCGACGAAGATTCTGCCTTAGCCAGAGAAGAGTTCAAGGCTTGATGCTGTGATGACGACTAGGCATAAGCCTCGTTCCTGACTATCATCTAGGCATAGTGGAACTCTCGGTCTTTGTGAGCCATATTCCGAATGTGAGTCACGGCTGTTAAAAAAAGAAGAACATAAGTTAAAAGAAAATCACTATGCAAAACTAGTAGTCTCGAGCTAAAAATCAGCACATACCAGCTCATCCGACGGGTGAAAGTCATGGTTGCAGATGAGCATCCCGTCCTCGGCCACAGGCTGGAAGGCATCTTTATCCATATAGACAGGGAGCAGAATTGTATACTACTCTGAGGCGAGAGCACCACGGGTGTTGAAAATGAATTCGGATAAAAGGTGTGCACGTGGCTGCTGCAGGGATTCGCGGTTAAGGGGACCACAGCGGTGGCGATTTCTAGCGTCTTTCGGGTTGAAAGCCACCGTGTCGGGTCGAAGAATGGATCCTCAATGCAGAAACTATACATGCTCAACATTAGCCGATCGTAGCCTTTTTCTCTCATGTAATTCGACACCCTGCGAACCCAAGGAGCATCGAGCATCGACTACCCCCTGCAGAAGCCTCCTCGCGGATTTCGTCGACGTCAAGGCCTCGCGGATTGAGACCCTCCTCCTCCGTGAGCTGCACCCGCCTCATCGGGAGCGCCTTCCAAGGTTGGCTGGATCACTGGGGTGGGCCTCGATCGTGGAATCCACCAGATTATTCCCTAGCTGCATCGTGAGCTCCTTCATCCTGAGAGGAATCTCCCGATCAAGCTCCCCACTAGAACCTGAGGTGGCCTCACCTCCCTCGAGCCCATAGCTCGCGACGCATTTGTGCGGCAAACCCAGAAAGGTGTCAGACATTTCCTCCTCTTTCTCTGGCTGGCCTACCATCGACTACGCCCGCCCAATCTACAAAATCTTCTAACCCTAAGACCGGGTCGCTCTTCGTCATTTCGCTCGTCTCTTCCTCTTTTTGCCAACCCGGGCAAAGCCGTGGACTTCGCGGTGACACGAGTGTGTCTCACTAAGGTCCCTTTAAAATCACTATGCAAAACTAGTAGTCTCGAGCTAAAAATCAGCACATACCAGCTCATCCGACGGGTGAAAGTCATGGTTGCGGATGAGCATCCCGTCCTCGGCCACAGGCTGGAAGGCATCTTTATCCATATAGATAGGGAGCAGAATTGTATACTACTCTGAGCGGGCTGCCACGGGTATTTGAAAATAATTCGGATAAAGGTCGCCCATGTGCACCACCGGGGATTCCGCCTGGTTAAGGGGATTCTAGCGGTGGCAATTTCTAGCATGCCCTCAGGATTCAAAGCCACCATGTCCGTCGAAGAATGGATCCTCTCCAGCGGTGGAACATACATGCTCAACATTAGTTGGTCAGGTAGCCTTTTCTCACAGGACCCGACACTCGCAGACCCAGCTGAGCATTCGGGAGCATCGACCACCCCTGTAGGTGCCCTCCCCGCGATTTCATCGACGTCAAGGCCCTCATGGACTAGAACCCTCCTCCGCAGCTGCATCCGGCCTCGGGAGCGCCGTTGGTTGATCATTGTGGCTCGACCGGGGGGAATCCACCGAGATTATTCCTGTCACCGCGGAGCCTCTTCATCCGAGAGACCTTCTCGATCGTTTCCCCACTGGGGAACCGATAAGGGCTCTCACCCGAGCCCATGTACCGCTTACGCATTTGTGCGGCAAACCCGGTAGCAAGGCTAGACATTTCCTCTTCCT
Organism: Tetrastigma voinierianum; assembly: GCA_016808115.1. Lineage (NCBI taxonomy): Eukaryota > Viridiplantae > Streptophyta > Magnoliopsida > Vitales > Vitaceae > Tetrastigma > Tetrastigma voinierianum. The sequence goes on along the minus strand of JAEQBH010000138.1, from coordinate 312,718 downwards.
CGGCGGGTTCACTATCGACTACGCCTGTCCAATCTACAAAATCTTCTAACCCGCACCGGGCCGGCCTCGCTTGCTCCGCCCCTCGCCTCTTCCCCTCTTTGCCAACCCTGGCGTGTCGTGACTCAGCCTGGCGGACACTCACTGTGTCTCACTAAGAGTCCTCCTTAGTAGCACTCGCTGGGCCCTCCGAGCGTAAAACCGCCCGAGAAGGCTACTTGGGACCAACTTAAAAGGTCTAAGAAGTGATCTAAGTGCCCCCTTAATGTCCTCACGGCAAATAAGCGTAACGACGGGGATAATATAAGGGAAGCTGGGCCGGCACCCAAGTCATTAATGTGCCCTTTGTCACAACAAAAGCTCGTGATTGCACTCCGCTCCATTATCTTCAAGAATTGCCGACAGCCCTTCCGCTAGCCTTCTCAATCCAGCTAATTAATCGCCTCGTCAGGTTGCCAACGATATCGAAAACAGAGGGAATGCCAATACATATCCGCCTGGGCCAGGAAATGAGCTGCACGAAACTAAAACAAACTTGGGAGCTCCAAGGAATGATTCATGTCAAAGGGAAGCCCTCGAGCCAAGCGCCCTTACACGGTGCCCCGACTGCGACCACCCCTTCGCCCCTTCTCGGGGAATCAAGGAGCCCACAATCGGGCCAAGGATTGTGGGTGGACATAAAAAACCTGCCCCTGGGCCCCAAGCTTCTTAGGCGCATAGATGAAAAACAAATCTCCACTCAATGATATCCACCATGTGAGGAAGCTAAGCACACCAGAACTCCATTAAATCCGAATAACGTTCGGATGAATAAGCATAGGAGGTGCCCGGGAGACATGTAGGAACTGCTTCACCAATGACGAAATGGGGAAGCGAAGTTCAGTTGCGAACTGCTCTCGAGTGAAGTAGACGACATTATTCGCTTATCCTACAATTGAGATAGCCGGACCATCCAAAAACTCTAAACAGAGCATCGAACCCGACGTATGACCTAAACCTCTCTATGGATATGGAAGCAATGGTGTTTGCTTAATACTGGCGACTCCACTGGCCCTCCCAGGCTCCAACTCCGATTGGTGGAAGTCTTTTCTTGACCTCTCGCCATTCTATAAGTAAACAAAAAAGGGGGGATCACCTCGACAATCTCCTACTAAAACAATGGTAGGACCAAAAACCAAGAAGTTTTTCAAAACCTATTGAGATGCCCCTAGGCTTGAGAGCATCCCAAACCCGCATACGCCCTCGGGTCTCTAAAACCTACCAAAGGATCAAGAACACGCCAAGTGAACATAATCAGACAACCCACACAAACAAAATTGGAAGCAAAGCGAAAAGAAAAACCCACTAGGAGATCGAAAATGGTCAGGAATCTTCAAACGGTTCCTTCACCAAAGACTTTAGGAGTGTCACAGAAAAACAAAGGACTTTTGAGTGAAAGGTTTCTGAGCAACAGTAAAGAAGTTAACATTCGGATCCCTATCCTTATATAGGGCAAGGCATGAACAGGCGCATTAAATGCGCCGATAGATCAACCATAGTATCGAGGGACGTGCTCCTCTCCCTTTACGCTAGACCACTAAACGTTCATCTTCAGACATAAAAATAAATGGAGTCAGCACCGATGGTAAGCACCTAGCTCTCGATCTACTAATCACAAAGCTCCCCAACCCTACGTGGCTCAGTTCGTCTACCCTGCTTCGTCCCTAGATTTGCCTTCGAAACGGCCTTGTGGTCCATTAGCCGTAAGTGTATCTAGGGAGCAATCCTATCCGGGAAATACAAAAATTCATCCCCAAAAGCCAATAGAGGCTTCTCAGGTGCCAACTTCAAATCATTAGCTCCCATAGCCGGCATACAAAAAAAGAATGAAAGATAGAAAGCTTGATGCACAAGTATGTCAAAAGCCGAATCTTATTAAAATACACCAAAATGCGCTAATAGTTACATGAAACAAAGACAAACATATCAAAGCAACCTAGATAGATCCATTACAAAGATGTCCAAGTAATCGAACTTGACTTCATCATCGAAAGAAAAAAAGAAAAAGAAAAGAAAGAAGAGTCAAACGCTTGCTTGAAGACCGTTCCTTCCTCCCATCAATGCACTCGATCAAGCACTCTCCAAAGAGGGCACCAACACAGGGGGCCACCTAACCTCAGCACAGAACTTTGAAAGAAGGGTAGTAGCATAATTAGGCCCCTTGTCCATGACCTCCAGCCGATCTACGCAAGGCCCAACAAAGAGCTCTAAAAAGGTGATGTAGGTATAGTTAAAGCCCCATCTAGACACCGATAGGTCAACACAAGTATTATCGGGCTTCAAACAATAATAATAATCCATTAGCAACGAATAGGTGTGGAAACTTTTGAAAGCCTCCCTCCATAACTTCTTCACCTTCGCCGGCCTATAGATGCGAGGGGAGGAAGAAATCACAACAGGATAAAGAGGCTTTGTGTAATAGAAGAGGAATCCACTGGCAAATTCATAGACTTCGGAGGTTCAACCCCATATATATAGAGGTGGAACCTTAGAAGATGCATTGAGTGCACCATAGGGACGTCACATATAACTGATGCATTGGAACACATGCGCATTAATAATCAACAATTCTCCATACTTGGGGTCCCAAAACATAATATTTTTCCCCAACTAGCAGAGCATAATCCTCTAGTCGAAGAAAAATGGGGGCATTGTGAGACCGGTGGCCTCGGGGCCCGACACACTAACAAATCACAGTCCAAAGGCCGCGCAGGCCCCATCGCTCAGCCCGGCCGCATGAAGCCCAAGGTGGCCTTACATTAAAAACCACCTAAAACCAAACCGACGAATGTTCTAGAACCTGCCTAGGGTCTCGAGTCCCCTTAGCCTGGGCCGTCCCACCGCACATAGTTTATAAAAATAAATATGTTAAGGAGAAAACTACACATGAGATATTTATCCATGGATCTCCCAATATCTAAATCTGATATGTTTCAAAAACATTAATCCTCAATAAGGGAGAATTGGTCTTTGATAAGGAAAGAGAGATTTTATCACCAAAATCATGAGATTATCTTTCCAAAAATAAAGGAGAATTGGTATTTGATAAGGAATGAGAGATTTTATCACCAAAATCATGAGATTATCTTTCCTGAAATCAAGGGAAAATTCGAATATAAAACAAAAACTCTCCTCCAAGGGAAATGTATGCAATCCGAACTGTCGAACTTCCTTCTTTTTCTTTTCCATCCTTTTACTGACTTAAGCATCGGAGAGGCGTCGGTGTACCCCTTTCTTTGCAGGTTTACATTGCGTCACTGATGCCCCGGAGATCAGACGATCTAGGTAGCAACATATTCCATGATTGGAAAACCTTAGAGGTTGAGGGCGCAACTGGAGGTATCCTTCTGTTTTGGGACAAACAAAAGATGAGCCTGGTTGAGGATGAGATTGGCAGTTTATCTATCACATGCCTATTTAAAAATGTGGAAGATGGGTTTAAGTGGGCTATCATAGGAGTATACGGCCCGATTGAGATGAGCAAACATGAGATCTTATGGGAAGAGTTGGGGGTCTTTGAAAGGCTTGTGGGGGGGACACTCTAGTGCTTAGGAGGGGACCTCAATGTCACCCTTTCTCCTAATGAAAGGAAAAGAGGGGGTAGACTTTCCCTCTTTACAGACGCTTAAGTCGAATGGCTGGGGTTTAGAGACTTCTTCAAAATTCTTTCACATGGAGGGGTGGTTGAACGCCTAGCCAATGTCATCCCTTGACAGATTCGTGTCACGGATCGATGGCGAAGTTTAGCAAAGCAAAGGCAAAGCACCCTTCTAAGATCGTTAGTAGGATCATCGCCCATTTCATTTCTGGATAAGGGAAGGAATTAAACCGGGACCTTACCCTTTTCGGTTTGAAATCATGTGGTTAAAGTATGAAGGCTTCAAAGACCTTCTTAGGGATTGGTGGCAAAACATGCGCTCTTTCTGGTCCTTCGCTTTGTTTTGGCTTCTAGTTAAAGGCCTTGATGGGATTCTAAAGGTTCACAAAGAGGTTTGTAGAGTTGGTACCAAAAGAAGGAGGCTCTTAGGAGGGTAGTATTCTAGGATGACCTAGAAAAGGAAAAGGAGTTGACTCGTGAGGAAGTTGGGAGGAGAGGAAAAAAGGTGTGAGGACTATAAGAATCAATACATAAATACACTTTGAGACAATCCGTAGAGCTGGGCTGAAGAAGATGATGAACATCAAGTTCACAGAATGATCAATCAAGATGATAATACCATTGTGAGTATCAAAGATGACTAGACAAAGATTAGCGAGATGACAAGACATCAAATAAGGTCATATGCTTTCCAAAACCTCCTATTAGCCAATAGTTACCGCTCTCCCCGATCTTCCTTTTCTGTCGGATTGTGAGGAGCAAGTTGTTGTGTTTGAAAAAATGTCAATGGAGGAAATTCGCAGCGATTCAGGCTTAGCTGGGGATAAAGCCTGTGCCCGGGATGGGTTCCCTTTGGCCTTTGATCCCGGTTGACTCATAGCCGATGAGTCCTAGGTTTCTTTAAGGAATTTTACGAACACAACAGATTCGTTAAAAGTCTCAATGCTACTTTCTTAGCTATGATTATTCACATGAAGACTTCGCGACTTAACCATCACAGGTCTACAAGATCTTAAACCAAAGCCTTGGTGTGGGAGCCACCAATCAAAGGTCATGAGTTTGACCACCGCCAAGCTCGTAATGCTCATGGGAAGGCACGTATCCGACGCAAATAACAGCTTGAACGAGGCAAGGGACCACTTTGAGTGGAAGATATATGTAATGTTTGCAACTGGACACAGAAAGATCATGAATCAGCACCGCTGATCTCCCGCTCCGCATTCCTCGAGAAACGGGCTTCGTGAGAAATGGATTAGTCGATTTAAGGGCATATTCAACCACTTTAGTCGCCACGGTTTCCTGTGGCTTCTTCCAGCCCAGGCTGAAGACAAGGATCCCCTTTCCTCCATCTTCAGACAATGGCAAGCCCAAAGTATGTTAAAAAGCCATATAATATAATCACACTTAAAGAATGTCAGGTGTGTGAGGGAGCTCACCATCTCTCAACTTTTTTGTATGCGACACACTGCTCGTCTCAGATGTAACTGAGCAATTGATGTATTTAGGTCGGACCTACGTCATTTGCAGTTTCCTCTAGTAAGAAGAATGAACTGAGTGAAGGAGTTGAGCCATCTGAGTGAGCACACATGATGCATGAGGAGACGCAATGTCGCAACTCCTGTATGCTGGTCTCTCACTCCACCACACTTGTCTTCCACTTGTAGTTCTCACAGCCTTAGGGGCTTGTGACTCACTGAAGAAAGACCAAAGATATTACTGAAGAGACAATACATCTCTAAGGGTGAGAGACTTACGTTGATCAGAGCACTTTGTCCCACTTCCTATTTAGTTTCTCTCTGTTTAATAATGTTATTCCATGGATTAAGATCCTAGAGATTTCTTCGAGGTGGAATTTAGAGCGAAAAACCCGTATTCATCAATTGTAATATACAATTTGTTATGAGAATAGAGGTTTAGTGTGAGCCTTTCCAGTTGAACTGCTTTGCTTGCAAGTGACCTAATTCGCTTGCTAATGAGAGGAACCCTTTCTGAGTGGGTGATTAGTAGGAAATCCAGAGAATTGGTAGGGGGGTGGAACATAGGTGACATAATGGGTGGTTATGGCACTAGTCTTTGGAAAGACATTAGAAAAGGTCAGCATAATCTTATCCCAAATTATGTCTTCTTTTTCCTAGGATCACAGGAGATTGCGGTTTTTGGAGATATTGCAGTGGTAGGCTCGAGCAATGCTTTTCCCAACTTGTTTAACATGACAATTCATAAAGAGGCCATGGTAGCAGACGTTTGAGATTTTTCAAGGGCGAAAGGGGGCTGGTCCTCAGTTTTTGTTAGAGATTTTAAAGACTAGGAGATGGAGGAGGTGGAAAGGCTTCTTCAACTTCTCCACAGAAGAAAAATCATGTCTTACCAAGAGGATCAATCTGTCGGCGGCGCTAAGGTTGCCAAGCCAGCTAGACTCATGTATAGAAAGCCAGACATTCTCCCCCCCATCGCTTTCCTCTTCCGCTCCATCCGAATCCTCGTCTCCTCTAAGATAGGTTTTTTTTTCATGGGAAGCTTCTTGGGGTAAGGTGCTTACTCTTGACCAGCTTAAGCGAAGAGGGGTAATTATTGCAAATAGGTGTTTTCTTTGCGAAGAGGAAGAGGAATCAATAGACCATTTACTCATCCATTGCCCAAGAGCTAAGATGCTATGGGAGCTATTTCTAGCCATTGTTGGCTCAAGTTGGGTCTTCCCTTGAACGGTCTCACTAAACCTCCTTTGCTTCTGGCAAAAGAGCCACGTTGTCGAAAACGAAAAGAGAAATTAATAATCGCACTTTTTGCTTATTTTGGACCGTATGACAAGTAAAAATAGGGCGGCTTTTTGAGGATGTAGCCCTCCGCCATAAAAATGAAAGTTCATACTGTGGTCTTGGGTAAATTTGTATGTAATATTGATAACACCGATTCTTCGGGTGGATTTTTCACGCACAAAGATGTATTTAAAGGAGGTTTTTTTTTGTCAGGGGTTCCTTTGTATACCTCACAGATTTTCTGTGTCTCTTCGCTTTTGGTTAATATATTGCTTTTTACCAATAAAAAAAAATATTGGAATATGATAAAATATCTACTTGTTTATTAATTTTATACATTATTAATAGAACTAGGGTGTGAAAGTGTCTCCAAAATCATCTTAAACATTGTTAAGTGTTTTCATGTAATGAATAATGTATCAAACTTGTTTCTATAAAGTTCCTTAAGAGAAAAGGGACTTTAAGTTAAAATGTCACGGGTATCATGCCATGGATAACCAAGGAAAAATAGTGTTTGTATCTATTGCAATCTCTCTTCTGGGAGATGCAGTAGAAAGGTGAAATGATTTTACTGGTCGAATTTAAAATTAGATACGGGGCGGGGAATATTGGGTATTTTCATGAAACTTGAAAGATATCAATTTATCAACCAATTATTTAAACTTATAGAAGGTGAGTCCTTGATATACAAAGCACATCACTGCTTTCGGTAGCATATTTCAGTTAAAGTTCATCTTTACTAGTGCTTAGATTTACACCCCTATTAAAAAAAGTATTACAACGATGGAATGTCTACATTTTTACTAGTTCATCTTTACTAGCGGTGGGCCTACGGCTCACCAATTATGCGGCGACAGGAGAGTGGGCTAACAATATTGGATAATATCTACATTTGGTCCACAGACCCATTGATGATTGATTGATGGCTGAATATAAATAATCGTATTCTTAGGTGCTTAAAGAATACAAAGTGGGCTCTATGTTTAGACTAAAATACACACATCTTATTAATCCCATAGCCGAAGAGAAAGCCGAATTACAGATAAATTAAACAGCTTAGTAGGATAGGAGGATTAACAACCTCCATCAACACCACACAATACATAGATATTATATGGTATTTAACCCGTAGTTAAATAACAACTACAACCTCACAGATACTCTCTTTTTAATAACCAAAGAAAACCAAAGCTTGGTAAGTTGGAAGTTGAAGTCGTACACAACAAAGATCACTCTTTATTTTCATTCCATCAGACCCTATATTCATTCTTCTAATATCCCTCCATAGTCCATACGGACCACGCATCGAATGCCTTCCCCGTTTAGCATCAGCTCAAATGCCTTGTTGATCTCCGGGAACGTAACTGAATGAGTGATGAATTTTTCCAGCCCAAGCTCCTGCGCCCCAAAATATTATTCATTACACAGTTAGATTTTTTTTATTTACATTTCTGATCATCTTGTGATTCAAGATTTGGTTTGAAGTGAATTTGAATGGAATTCCTAAGTTTAATAACCTTGTTCAAGTATTTTTCGACGACATTGGGAATGTCAGAACGGGCCCTGTAGTTCCCAAAGAAGGTTCCCTTGAGAGTCCTTTCACACAAGAAGTTCACGGAGTTGGTCTTGAAGACATCGTCTTTGTTTGGTATCCCCACAATCACTGCAACACCCCAACCCTGAGGCGACAATACAATACAATGATTCATTCAGACTTCAAAAAAAAAAAAAACAAATGACAGCTATATATGTTCGTTTGGATGCCAAGAAAAATGGAATAAAAAAGATACTGAAAACAACATACATACATACTTACATCATGAACAGGCTCGAATGCAGAAACGATGGAGTTGATATTTCCACTGCATTCGATGCTTCTGTCAACACCTCCACCGGTGATCTCCGCCACAACTTGTTGAACTGGTTTATCATAGTCTTTTGGGTTCACAAACTCAGTCACGCCGAAATTCTTGGCTGTCAATTAACAAGTACCATAACCACAAACTTCACTCACAAATTCTGTCCCAAGTCAGCATTATGAATGAGTATGACAGAAACGCCTGCTTAGTATAAGTATGGACTCTGCTTCCATCAATTTGAATTAATATGCTTCACTTACCCAGTTCGAATTTTCTTGGATTCAAATCAACACCGATAATCCTTGAAGCCCCAGAAAGCCTAGCCCCTTCTGCAGCCTGTTTACAACAAAGAACCACAAAGCTTAACATTTTACCCCAAAAATAAAAGAAGAACTATTTGGTCAAACGATTTCAAATAAGCCAAATTTTGCAAATCTAACCCTTCCCATATGTTTTCTTGAAAATTAACTCACTATTGATAAAGATATCATTTGTGCTTTTTAGGTATTTATATGTGTCTTATAAAAAAAAAGAGTTATTTTAACAAGAAACAACTAGGGTATTTTTGACCAAATGTGATAGAAGGTTGGATTTTTGAAATTCATATTTTGAATCACCTAAAAAAAAATTGGTATAAAAAACATCAAATAATTTTAAATTTGTGAATCTAAAAATTCTTATATTTTTTCTTGAAAAATAACCAATTTTGAACAAAAATGTCCTTTTTTTATTTCATATATTTAAATTATCTATTAAAAGAAGTTATTTTTACAAGGAAGCAAGAAAGGTATTTTAGTTAAAATTAAGTCAAAAATGGAAGAAAGGTCAAATTTCCAAAATTGGCTTTTCTAATTTTGTTTTAATCAAATCACAAAAAGAAAAAAGAAAGAAAAAAGGTGAAACAGGTGAGAGAGAGAGACAGGATGGGTACTTATAGCCAGGCCCACAGCTGCGGTTGAGCGCGTGGGTGGTTTAGCCACATTCACAGTGGCACCCATTCGTGCAAAACCCACAAAACTGGTTCATACACAGGATGCCGCCGCCGCCTTAATTAAACAAATTAATTTTTTTTTTTAAAAAAAGAAAAGAAAAAAGAAGAAATTTATACCAGTGCAGAAGCCACAACTGACGATGCAAGCTTTGTCAAGAGGGGCGAGAGGATTGATCTTAGCAACACAGCCAGAATGAACCACTGTGTACTCACTGAAGGTGGAAGTTCCCAGAAAATGGTAAATGGTTGTCCCTTAATGGTGAATCTAGATTTTCCATCATGAATCATCACCCCTCTGTCTGTGTTTATCCTGAGAAGCTCACACAGATTGCTTACCTCCGATTTGCAGTGAACACATTCCTTGCACTCTCCCGTGAATATCGGAAGAACATGATCTCCTGCTATCAGCTCTGTCACACCCTCCCCAACACTCTCCACAATCCTATTATATACCTCAATTAAGTTAATAAAACACACTTGTCCATTTCATATGTGTAAAACCCGAGCAAATTCAAATTTTCTAAGAAAAGATAAAATTGTAATTTCGGTCAAAATCTAAAATTTTTTTAGATCTCAGATGACAAATGACTTTTCATTTAATCGTTCGAATCTAGCTGATTATATCGACCCGTCGACCTCCAGATAATAATTTCACACGTTACACCCAGCGACGCACGACATGTGATTGATGTTGAGCGCCACATTACCACGTGTTGCTCGCGAGTAGGTACTCAAACAACGGTACTGGCGGACCTAGGGGACACGTGGCAACCCATGAGTCGCAAGGAATCCAATTATTACGATGTCTGACAGAGCCAGATCCAAAAGGTACCCACTGTGGCTTATTGTGCTTCAAGAAGAGAGAGAAGACAATTCTGTCGACCCAACCATTAAAGGAGAAGGAAAGAGAAAGAGTATGAAAAGCAATGAGAGAGTTTTGTAGAGAGAGAACACCTTATCTCAGATTCCCGAAGACGATTCGTCGAATCCCTGGGCGAGACAAGAGGCAAAGTCGATCCCCAACGGCGGCCACGCCGGTATCTAGACAGAGAGTTTTTAAAGAATCCGAAGCAGGAGTCTTTTCCACTGATCTTCGTCCAAAAGCTATGAAAATGGACTTGGTGTTATAACGGGAATGGCCATGGATTCCTGCTCCAAGTAGTTGGAACCAATGCTTCATGAGGGGTCGTCCTCGGGATGCTCCACTGCATCGCCTTCGGGATCAAAATGATTTCCACTTGTCATTTAATCAAATCATTCATGCGAATTGTCAATTAACGACTAAACGCCAGATTAAAACGAGCATGTTATCACACTTAATCGACACACTGCTTGAATTATATTTAAATATAATCGGTAATAAAGTATCGGAATAAGACATATGAATCGACATCATTACATCCACGCGCATCACATCGAATGCAAAGCGCTGGCAAATGATATCATTGCTCACCACCTCAGCGAACGTGGTCAAGCTATCTTCGTGATCGTCCAATAAAGACTATACAGTTCAATCTACAAATGAAAAGTAATTACATGTGTCATAAAAGCAAAGATAAAAGCTATTAATCCCCTCAAAGCGAAGTTCTGGTAACTTGGGTAAGAGACCCACCAGATCGCTCTCAAAAATTCAGATGGGTGTAAAGAGACCATGTCATCCAAACATTACGTTTCTGCAAAGCAGACCCGGCGCCAGTGAACCGAAAACTCTGTCTAAAAGAAACACATGGTCATGTTATTACTTAGACCTAAAGTTGAGTGATAAGCCTGGTCACTTGAGACGGGCTACCCATCGACAAATCAGACGTTGTCAGCGAGTTGACAAAGGCTCCTGTGACATGCGTCATTGGTACCAAAGCCGACGCATTGCCACACTCGCATAAGCACAATAAGTTGACGGGATTGACGACTGGCATGTGCATGAAAACATTTCATGCTGAATGTAAATCATTCATGTATGAATTGTAAATCATAATGTGGATGTCATACGTACATCGCACGCGCATTTTAAAGTTGGCAGAGCCCTCGTATGAGAATTCTAACCACCACTACCAATTCTCATGATCCCTTGCAAGACAAGTGAGTATTTAGGAAAATAGCGCTCACTAGAGGTCGCTTTTGAGAAGAAAGCCGATATGCGGCTTTAATTATATATTTTTTGTAAAACATGTATGAAACATTCTGATTTGTACATGTTTGTATAAGAGTGTAATTAACTCCTAAACCTATTATAATATAATTGGTTATATTTAGATGAGTATGGATGTATGGGCCCGACGTGACTATTTTTATTTATGTTTGAGTCTCGGGTAGAGGGATACTCATTCTGTGGTATTGAGGCACTTAATGGCTATATGTATTCCGCGAGTTGACGGATTGTCAACAGACCCCCGGGTTTGAAGCGTCACAATATGGATATTAAATTAATATATATATATATTTTGTTGTAAATTCACATACCCAGCTCCTTCATGACCCAAATGTTAGGGAAAAAATGATATGTGAATTAATGGTGTTTATGCATGGCTTTAATCATATAAACAGTTAGACAAACACAGTTTTTATCTTTTTTGGATTTACCTTGGCTTCCCAGAAGTAGATGTCAGTGTGACAGAGGGAGGTGTAAAGGATCTTGAGACGAACCTCCATGGCCTGTGGAGGTGCCACCTCCACTTCCTCTATCGATAATGGTTTCCCTGCTTCCCATGCAATTGCAGCTGCACTCACACAGATTAAGATAGAATCTCCCACATCCATTTATTTAACCAGTAAAAAATATATTTGATGAAAGCCCAATTTCCTAGTTCCTCCATTAAAATTTACCCAAAAAAAAAAAAAAAAAAAAAAAAAAAAAAAACTCTGAAAATGTAAAAGGGAACTTGGATCAAAATTCTTAAAGAGATGAATGGATCTATGCATGCTGCATTGTTATACCTTTGCAGCGAATGACTAGACCAGCGGTGCTTGACATATTTTCTGAAACACTCCAAAACTATTATGCTACTCTCTGTGGGATATGGTGCTCTTCCCTGTGGGATATGGTGCTCCTCAATGGGTTTATTTATAACTTCCAACCAAGGTGAAGAGAAATATTTTCATTTTATTAATTTAATCCTTAAAATGATCTTGACGAAGGGGGAGGTTTGGTTCAGGTGATTGGAGGAATGTTTCCTGTCTCACGCCATTCATCTCTTATAGGCTACCTGGTAAGGACTCGAATTAGCTATTATTAACTTCTTAGGGTTAAACAACTCATAATAGGAAAAAGCTACACATTGTAGCTTATTCTGATATGCTTTTATTAAAATATCAAAATTCCCTTTTTATCATTATCTCCATAATTATGGAAAAGACTATTTAGGAATTTAATGATTATTCAAAGGTAAATTTTAGAATAATTTTCTTCTTTATTCATGGTTATAAATTTTTATAATTTCATATTTTTTTATTTTTTTATTTTTGGTATATTTTTTCTATATATACATGCATTTTTTTTAGAAATATTTGTTAAAAGACATCAAATAACCATAAATTTGTAAAACTAACATTTCCTTATGTTTTTTTCTTGAAAAATAACTTATTTTGACAAAAATACCATCTCAATTCATGTATTTACATCATCCCTTACAAAAAAAGGAGTTATTTTTGCAAGAACACAAGAAATGTATTTTTGTCAAGATATTAGAATGAAAATTGATGGATGACCAAATTTCCAAAATTGGGTTTTCAAAAAGTCTTTTAATCGAATCACCTTTATTTTTATATTTATCCATCATGTCTATATAGATAAATTAACATTCAATCAGCTACTTAATTCTAATCACCTACTATACTAAGTACTAATTTATACTACTACAAGAAAAGCGACACTTAAGCTCGACTACGTGTTACCCTATCCACTTAATTGCAATGGACGTAGCTACTTATTAATCCGAAAAACCGAACCAAAATCGACCATCTACCACCCTTTTTCGCTTTATAGCCCTGACTGACCGCTATTTTATCTGCCCGAAAACCCACTAAATTTGCTCTGGAATTCTAACCCCGCCTGTCACTAAATCATACTTTGGGCTATTAACACCAACTACTGTACTATCAGTTAAAAACCAGAGATAAGAAAACATTAGAAACAGTTGGGTTCTGGATAGATTTGAATGGGGTCTTTTTCATCAGGCAAGTGAAACCAGAGGTCTCTGGTTTTCCTATGTTGTATTGTCCTTGATGACTGAGTAGGTGATATCCGGCAGATGTTGATATGGCTGAAAGCTACAAAGATAATCCTCTGATTACAGATCACCAACAGCCACTACAATGGCTAGTTCTTTTAGAAGACCATCCCGAGTTCTTTTCAGATCGAACAGTATGCAAAGAATATATAAAATGGATGTCCCAGTTTCACAAACATAAAAAATTAAAATGAAATGATATACATTGAAATATTTGGGCTTCTACATGTTTCTATAAAGTTTTTGTATTTATTAGCTTTAAAAGGGAAATGAAACGAAAAACAAAGACTTGTTAATTCTCCAACAAATGTATCTTCAAATATTTGATAAGAGGAATGAACGTGAAAAACCTAATAAAGAAAACAGTGATCAAGTATATCACTTTTAAAAAATGAAATAAGGAGTTTTTAAATGAATTTAATCATATGAAATAACTTGTATTATCGCACTATTTAAAAAAAAAAAATTCAAATCGATTATTTTTTGAAAAAGTGATTAGTTCAAAATATTATTTACAACTAATGGTATGTATGCAATGGATCAATAACTATGGTCTAGTATTAAGATTGTTATATCCACCAAGATTAAGAGAAGTCTAACATTTCTTTTTCCATATTGACTAGGATGAAATGAAATAAAAATAATTCCTAATTTATATACTTTAAAATTATCTAAATAGTTTCAAAATTTATCAGGAAGTATAATTTGTTATTTATAGCAAACAAAAAAAAAAAACATATCTTTCACGTAACTTTAGAATTACAAAAAAGAGGAATTACTCAAATTTCTCTTTTAACGAATGTCAAATCATTACAATACACGAATATCAATCAAATACGTCTTGTTATTTTCTAATTAAAACATACATCTCCATGAGCAATATCCTTCATGGATGTAAGATTTGATCTTATTATGACAAACTTGTAGATGTATATGACATCTTTATCACATTCAAATTTTTACTCATTAAAATAATTTTGAATTTAAGATTTTTGTATTTGCTTATATGCTATTATATTAATTGTTTTAATCTTTCAAATAATCTTTTTTTTTTAGAGTTTTTGAGTTTTATTTCAAAATATATGATAAGTTCTCTTTACTTTGAATTTGAAATCTTAACTTCTCTACCACGTGTAGAAGCTAGAGTTTTTAGTAACTAATCAAGATATGGATGAAATATATATATATATATATATATATATATATATAGTGAGAGAGTATATAATATATATATATATATATATATATATATATATATATATATATATTCATGTATGTCAGTTTCTTATAAGAATTTTAACTTGGATCTTCCATAACCTTTTCTTACTTTTTTATCCTCTTTAGTAAGACATGAAAACATCTATGTATAGTTTTATTTGTGACTCAAGACCTTGAAAGACATCTTAATAGTTTTATTTAGACTTGATATAACAATTTCCTTGTTTATTTATTACAACTTTCTTTTGAAATGATTGTAGTTTGGAAATCATTTCCACAAGAATAGGACGAAGGAAAATTTATTTGGTTCAAACATAATATAATATCATATATGTTTTCAAATGTTGAAAAGAAAATTCATTTTCAAATTTTCTTTAGAAATGTAGACAACCATCTTTACAACTGTACCTATCTTTAGTAGGACATGCGTCCCCATGCATCTTTGGTAGAAATAATTCATATCTTCGAACGTGGATTAGCCTTATCATAACCCTATTGCCTTAACAATATAGATGGTACATGAAATCTTATCATAATCTCAAAAGCCTTAAAAAAATATAGATAGACATGACCATATGGTTATATTTAAAACAAAATTCCTAACAATCTTTTTATTTTCCTTGGAAATTTATTCAACATACTCATGCATGTATTGATTCCTTGTCCCTCTGTTTAAACCAATATTTTTAATTTTTAACAAGTCTTCAAAGTTTGAAGATGTTTGGAGCTTCTTTTTTTTTTTTCATTTTGCCTTGATCTTGTTTTTATTCTCAACTCTTTATAAATCTTGTAGTAACACTTGTCAGAAACTCCTTTTATTTTCATGGTACGGATTCTGCTTATATTTGAAATAGAGTCCATTCTCTATGCATAAAGTGCAGTGAGTCTTTGTTCATGTTGTTCAGTTTCTTATGAAATAATACGAAGTATTGCTATTTATTTTATGTTTTATTTATTAAATATTAAGAAATAAAGAAAAGCAATTTATTACTTTAGTTTTTAAAATAAATAAAATATTTTAATTTTTTTTATTGAATAATTTTTTTAAAGTTATAAATTATAATTAAGAATAAAGATAAATATACGTTAGTTAAATTAATAATAATGAAAAGGGGAAGTCTTTTAAAGACTTCATCCAAAGAATTATATTACTCGTTTTTAAGTTAAATAGATACAACTCATTATATTTAACTCATGTGATAGAGTTAGACAGTTTAATAGAGGGAAGAAGGAAGGGTATAAGAAGAGCAGGGTCTCATATTCTAGACCGTTTATTACATTGTAACAAAAAAAAGAAGAGAAAAGTTAAAATAGAGGCAAAGTTATAACTCTTCAATTTATTGGTTAATGTGGTGGTCATTCAACACTGTCTTTATAAAATTTCTATTCTTTTCATTTCTTATTTTTCACAACCCTCGAACTAAAAAAAAAGTGTTTAATGAATTTAAAACCCGTAAATGATTTCTAATTTCTGAAAATATAATTATTAACAAATTAAACATTTATCCTCGGTGGTGAACCTACTAAAGGCGTAGGGCACAATCTAGGCTCTGGGCAAAAATTACATGAAATGGAAGTCAAACTCTTAACCTCAAGTTTAAAGTTAAATTGCTTCACTATTGTACTTGATGATGGAAATATCGGTTTTGACAAATATATTCTGTGATTTTTGACTTTATTTTGATATATCAAGATATCTATGTATATTTTTACATCGAACATCGATATATAAGAAATTAATAAAAATACTTAAAATTCATAAAATATTCTTTTAAAAGTGTAAAATGATATTAATAATCAAATATATACATTGAAATTATATTACAATGTTTTTAAAATCAAAATGAAAATCGATGTAACCTAATCGTAAAATTCCGATAGAGGTTCTGATCTCGGAGCAAAGACAACACTATACCACATACGCTGTCTTATTAATACTGACATAGTGATCGAACACGATACGATAAATGTCTTAACTTGTATCAAAAACTTTTCTATGAATAGGAAATTGTGGTTCATCAACACGCTTCAAGCTTCAAATATTAATCAACATTTTTAATGTATTATTAATGAAATGTTAATTTATTAATAAATTATTACTTAAATTACTTCTAATTTAAAATATGAAAGTTTCATATAAACTATCACAAAGAAAAAAAATTGAGTGAATAAAGACGGACATGGGTAGAGCACTCAAGGGGACAAATAACGATTTTAAGATTTATAGATTTTTGGGTCAAAATAGATTGAATGATAAAAATCTGTAATTTAATTATAGTCATTAGATTTAATTTTTGTGGAAAATACGACCATAGATTCTCTTTAACCGGCTCGAATTAATCCATAACCATCAATTGCTAGATTTTAAATCACTCATTTGATATTCGATATATCTCCGATATATCGCCGATATATCCTCCGATTTTACCAAAATTAAACTAGCCAAGCGCGCACTACGTGATCGATATTTCCACGATATATCTACTCAAACCGATATATCGCGAGAGCAAACGCAGATATTATTGATTTTTTACTTAACCGATTATCAATGGTCGATATATTGGATATTTTAAACTAAGGTTGTACTACAATACCTCCAGAAAAAAATTATAACCCATTAACTTAATTTTCTTGGTCTGCCACTGTTTATCCTAATGCTGTCCTGCCATTTTTTTTACAACTTGTGTTTCCTGTAAGTCTCAACTTTCAACCTAAGCGAGCTTAAGCTATACGTAATACTTGTGTTAATAAATTACGAAGAAATGAAAAACAAAAGTAGAAAAATTGGTCATAAGAGATAAAGTCTATATTTCCATGATCTGCTTGGGTAAACAATTTTCTAGGTTATTTTTCTCTATTTATCCTATTTGTCTTCATTCAATCAATTATCCAAACAATAATATGAGTTGTTATACTTTTTTTAAAAATCGGACCTTAACACATTTGGATCCGATTATGTCAAATCGGACCCCACAAGTATTCCGATCTAGTTGGCTATGTCAATCAGTCTCAAACCACTTAAACCGATGATTGGATCACCGTCTACAAATGTTTTAAAAATTGAACTACAATATGTATTCCGGTCCGATTAACAATGCGAACCACTCTCAGACCACCTAAACCGGTGGCCATTGGATCTACCCATGGCCATCTCAACTTTTCAATTCTTATCTTGTGAACATGATTATATATATGGGACTAGTCTGCCATGCTCCAACTATTGAACTAACCCATGACTCATATTATATCTAAGACAAAAAATGTAATATATACTATTCAAATAAAATAAATATAAGTATAAACAAAGATATAGATATAGATATAAATATAAATATAAAATGTTATGTTTTTCATTTTTATATTTAAATATAATAATTCATACAACTTAAAATATTGATACAACTATCTAAAAAAGAATAAATAATATTATAAATATTTTCTTGAGAGAATAATATTATAAATATTTAATTATATATATTTCAAAATTTAAATATAAATATTTAATATTATCTTTTTCCATTTACACTAAATTTTTATATTTAAATATTTTCATAAAACTTAAAATATTAATATAACTATATAAAATAAGAAATAATATTATAACTATTAAATTATATATTTTAAAGTTTTAAAATTATTTTTATATTTAAAAATATAATTTATATATTTTATTATATTTAACAATTCTAATCGATTCCACCATTGATAGAATCAGTTAAATGTTTTAAATATTGGTTGCTACTTTAACAGCTTCCATATTTTTCATTCATATATATAAATAGTACCTTGTGGTCACCCTCTTTCTTTTCTTATACTTTTTAAAAATAAGATCTTTCTAGTACATAAATTATCCATTTGTACAATTATGGTTGCGAATATATATGACAACTGGCGAGTGTCTTTATCTATTTATCTCTTATCTCCATCTTATGAATTAGTTTCAAATTAAAAATAATGTCATTTTTTTGAAATTAAAATGAATATATTAAAGTAACTTTTTATAATTTTGATTTATAGATATTATATTTGTTCAGATGATTATATATTACATATAATTAATCTTTAAAATAATTTGGTTTAAAATTTTAATATTTAAAAATAAATTTTATATAAAATAAATATTTTTTAAAAAAACTAATCACTTTTAGTACATATGATAAACTGTTTTTATTGAGATTCAAATTTTTATTTTTTATTTTTTTCATGTTTATCGTTTTTAAACATTGATGCTTTAATTAATTAAGTTAGACTTATTGACTATAAAATAAATAATTAAAAAATTGGGAAATTTTGTTATCAAGCTATATTTATTTATTTGTTGGTGGAATAAAAATTGTTTTTAATTCAATTGTCCTATGATACTCCTGTTAATTCGTAAAGTTGGTTAAGAAGGTACATGCCTACGTGGCGGCTATCAATTGAATTGAATTGATTAAACTTAACTTTCCGATGAAAATTGGAAAAAAGAAAAAAAAGAAAAAAAATAAAATTGATGGGACGTTTTGTAAGTTCCCATTTGTTTCAGTTTCAATTTAAAAGTGTTTAAAAAGTGGCTTATTGTCCATAAACCTAACTTATTTGTTGGAAGGTCAATATTAAAATTACGGGATATGAAAAGAGAAATGGTTTAAATCCAGTGAAGAGAATTCGTTATATTATATTAAAAAGTTATTAGGATAAAAGATAAAAATGAAAACAAAATTATCACTTTTGATTAAAGAACAAAGGTAAAAGAAAAGATAATAAAATAAGATGAGATATAAGATTTTTTCAAATGGTTTATAGATGAGAAAAGAGGTTGTTTGCAAGCTGAATAGATATTTATTTGACACTAAATGATTGCTTTACAAAGATTGTACATAAGGGGTCATGCCCTCAAATTATTTTTTTTTGAAAATGGTTTTAACGAGGATTCGAACTTTTGGTCCCATGCCAAACAAAAAAATTCTACAATTATCTCTTGGCTACAATACTTTTTATGGTTAATGCCCCGAATGCTGCCCTCTTAGTACACCCTTAATGAGATAATGAGTGAGTGAATTTTTTTATTTTTGGAAGAATTTGATTGAAGTATCAATTTTTCTCCAGAAATTGAAATTTGAACATACTGAGCATTATGAGCATATCAATCGAAAAAGAAATTGGCTTTGCCATTCAAATTTGGTCTCTTACAATACCCCATAATCAATCAATTATTTTAAAATAATCCATTTTGAAATTTGAGAGTGTATTCAAACGAACCCTTAAATAAAGTGTGCTAAAAGGGTTTTTATAATTGACATGATTAAGAACCACAACAGGGTAGACTATCCAAATGCTGACTCCTTTATCTAAATAAATTCTCATCTTTGTTCTATTTAAAAAATTGAAATAGGATAAGGTGCTAGAACAAGTGTGTTTAAATTCTCATACCCATTTCATTTAGTCTTTTTTTTTTTTTTAATTTTAATAACAAGACATATAATATAAGAAATCGTTTCCACTAAACTCTGAAACCCATTTCTTTTCCTCCAAGACGTCCCATTCTTTTTTAAATTTAAACAATATATTAACAACATTAATTGTGCTGAATAAATTCCTTAATTGCATTATATATATATATATATATATATATATATATATATATATATATATATATATATATAAAGGTAGATGAGGTGTTACTGCACATGATCAAACCCACATCCCATTAGTAAGTAAAATGATAATTGATTACGATGTTATTTGAAATATTAGAATTGGTGAAAAGGACTAGGTGTTGATCCATTTAGTGATAATGTGAAGTACCTTCATGTTTTCTTTTCCTCTCTGCTTTCTGTTCCAATCACTTGGGCCATTGATAGTGATGATACCTTCATAACCAGGACTTCGTGGATACATGAATTATTGAATCAATCAGTTATTCATTCCACAAAGAAAAACCTTCTTTAGGACAACTCACGCCATTGGATATGCGATTTCCCTTTGGATTTTTTCTCCTTTTGTCCTACACTAACATGACAATTAATTTTTGAAGTTTTCTTTGTATTTAGAAACATGTTATTATTTGCTTATTTCTATATTTTTTTTTCCTGAAGAGATTTTATTAGGAAAAAGGGTTCTTTAGATTTATATTTACCTGGATTATCCTTTTAAATTGTATTATTAATGTGACACTCCAAATTTTCGGGGGTCAATTTTGTATTATATATTTTTTCTCCATTTAATACATGAATCAATAAGCCCAACAAAGGATCCTAAACAATACACAATAACATCAGACACTGCCGCAGGGGATCAAAGCGCTGAGCGCTGTCGTGGTGCGCACCGCATGTTGTCGCAGTTAGCGCAGGTATGCGCCGACACTCGTCACGCACTGGCGCGGCGCTTGGTCGAGCACCGCTTCCACCAAACACTCGTGTCGCACCTAAAGGCCCGTGTCGCGACAACGGCCGCCATCTCGTCAGCTTTCAAACATCCACCTCTATCGGGAGAAAAGCCATGTCGTGGATAGTTTCATTTCCCCAATCCAGAGCACGGCCACAAACACAAAAGATCGCGTCACGACTCCCCGCGCCGTCAGCAACATCTCCGCACGACATAAAATCTACGCTGTATTAATAATAAAAAGTCCCACGCCTGATGACTCACACGACCTCAAAGTTCATGTCGCTGACATCGGTAAAGCCAACCGTCGCAACACGATGGCCGACTCGCCGCGACAGAAAACCTCTCGCACCTAAATGCCCTGCCTCCGAGTCGCAACACTCTATCGCGACACTGCTCTCCTGGTCAGCGACACGCGACAAACCATCTCTGTCGCGACAGGGAACTCTTTGTCACGATAGAGCACCCAAGGAGGCCTGTCGTGACGGGCCTTCCTAGGCACGCCCGCAGTCGCGCCGCAGATCCTCTGGTCATGAAGAGGCCAAGCGCCGTCTCATCGCTAGACACCATCAGCAGTTGTCGACTCATATCGAAACGGGTAGTGTTCCACTCGACTCCCGCGCTCCAACTTTCTTATTTTTTTCCTTTGTTCTACATAATCGTGAAACCAATGTATAGCCTCATTCATACAAAGACTATATGAACCTGGAAAACATGCCAAAATGTATTTGTTACATAAAAAGAGTTTAATTACAACTGTTTCTTTACATAAGATAAAAATGTGGTTTTCTACCGAGTTTCATAATACAAAATGAGGCCTGATCCGCCTTTTCTTCGCCACTCAAATTTCTGATGCATTCCATCCCTGCATGCACTTTTGGTACCTGTAAATTGTTATTCCCACGACGGGGGTGAGCAATGCCTAGTAGTCAGATTTTCCACGTTACTCCCCACTGTTGCCTCAAGAATGGCAAACCAAACAAACATTCACAACTGCGTATATTTCTACTGAACGTCTATGCCCTCCCACGCCTCGAGTCCTCACCACCTCTCACATTACGCACCTTCCATGCATTTATATATCATTTCAAAACAAAGATATTTAATTCGTGAGTGATAACCTCCGATATAATTGTCAGGTGGACGATCGATAATAATCAGGTGGACAACCCTCCGATATATTATGTTTTGATACTCGATAAATAATTGTTGGTCAACCCTCCAAATCATGTCATGCACTCACACCTACTGTTCTATGGTGTCCTCGTGCATATGAATGCAATATGGCATTTCATAACAATTCATGTTAATATATCAAGCATGCATATATTAACAAAGCTTACACACAATCAACATGTTATTTATTCATAACAATGACATAAAAAGACACAATGCCACATGAACAGTCCAACACTCAGTCTCAGGACTGTCCAAAGACAACACTAGGGATTTCATCACCCAGTCCTAATCTTTGGGACTGAAATGCACGGCTATTTAGGCCCCAAACATCCCTAACCATTCGGATGACTATTAGCCAAAGATTAAACAAAGTAGGAGAAAACCTCTACCTCTTGGAGTTTGTCAAAACTCCACTATTCCTGGCCTCTCATGCTTAAGCCTAGCCGCGAGGATAAACTCTCCTCTGCCTCCGCCCCGCACCTCAGCTCCGATTGTCGTAAAATTTAGAGAGTAGGTATAGTCTCTCTCTCTCTAAAACTCTCTGCGGACGCCGACCGGGGTCCTGCCACCACTCATTAATCTCGCAAAACTCCGCGCTGCCTCATTTCATGAGACCCATACATGAGCAAGAGGACCTAATACGGTCTATCATCCATACTGGCCCATGTAGTTACAAAACCATACATTTCTATGTATTCAAGAGTTAATACATCACTAATACAAACATATATTAAAACTAGTTCGTTTCTCTATATATACACAAAACATGAATCAAGGCCACAATCCAGCCCTCGTTTATACCCTACTAAGGAGCGCTGCTTATCGCACTGCCCTCGCACTGGAAGTGGGGATCCCACGACGGGGTGAGCAAAGCCCAAGAAGGATAATCTCCTACAAGGGTTACCTCACCTAAGCGCTTATGAATGGGCAAACCAAACATCCAAGTAAAACATACAAGTTCCACTCAAATGTTCACGCGTTATACTTAATGCGACACACCCATCCCCACATCTCGAGCTCACCGACTCCTCACTCATGCCTGCCAAGCATGGTAAACATCATGGGCTTTCAAAACGCGCGTTTTTGGCTCTGAAAACATAATAATTAAATTTTTAGATAAAATTTATCGATAACCTCCGAGGCTAATTGTCGGATAACTCTTCGCAATAGTCGCAGTCATCTCGTAGATGAACTGCTTGACAAACTTCCCACAAGCAATTATTCTGAAAATATTCCTAATAAATTCATCTGACAAACTATGTTTTTCATGTCATGCACTCATACCTACTGCTCTAGGTTGTTTTAGTATATGAAATGCAATATGCGGTTTGCTAATAATTCATTAATATTATCAAGCATGTATATATATATATATATATATATATATATATATATATTAACGAAATTACACCACATGTTATTCATACAAGCTTATAACATTACAACTTAATCGCCTGACGCCTTCAATGTCTCCACATGAACATGGTTCTTGACTCAAACCGGTTCCATAGAGTCTAAGAACACCCAAAGCGAGGTTCGGATAAAGTTATGACCTTCGAAGTTGGAGGTCTCACACATGAAGTGGCGACCACGGCGGCCTGCAGGCACATACGCCGAAATCCCGCTTCGCCAACTCTAATTTTACTTGCCCTCCGTATGAATATGGATGGAATTTTGGCCTCAATAGTTTCCATAGAATTAAGAACATGACGAGTTGAGCGAAAGTTATGACCTCAGAAGTTGGAGGTCGCACATGATACCGAGACGACTACCTCGTCTGCCCTGCAGAAATCCCTTTTCGGTAACTCCAGTACCCACTACCCTCCACAGGCATATGGATGGAATATTGACTCAATGGGATTTCTATAGAGTCAAAGAACACCTGAAATGGAGTTCGGACGAAGAAGTTATGACGCCCGAGATTGGAGTCCACACATGGAAGTAGCGGGTCCTGCTCGGCCCGACTGCCCGGGCACGCCTGCTAAAGCGCTGCGGCGGATCTAGTACCACTTTGCCCTCCATAATATGGCTGCAATCTTGACTCAATGGGCTTTCCATAGGTTCAAGAACACCTGAAAGCGGGTTCGGACGGAAGAAGTTAAATAACTTCGAAAGTTAGAGATCACATATGACTAACCAATCCTAGCAGCCCGGCCCTTCTTGACTAATACTAGGTGACTGATTGCCTATGTCATGTGGGAGCCTTGGGCAGGGTGACCACGATATTAAGACTTTCCATAGAGGTCAGAGAACACTAAGATCTGAAGTTTGGGACGAAAAAGTTCTGTATTTCAGTTAGAGGTCATGCTTATTTCTTCGGACGAACCAGTACGACGGGGCCAATGTAGAAGTGACCCGGTGGCGAACGATCCAGACTGACCCTTCCTGAAACATTTCAGGAGTAAACAAACCATAAATTGGGCTGGGGTTCAATTATGAGAAATTCAAAAAGCCTAACATCAAGTTCAGCGATGTGGCTACAATTACTGAAGGACTCGTACCAAATTCCCTTCATTTCCTGCAAGCCAGTTCTAAGTCTGGTCAGTGTGTCACCTGATATGGCAGCCTCCCATGGTTAAAAACACAACCAAACATTTCCCCTTAGGGCAAGACCAACACCATTATTCATTTTAACTCTAGCACACTAAAAATGGCACACAAAGACCATTACTTAGTCAGTCGATCCCAGATTGTCTGAAAACAGATCTGGAATCTTGACACCTTTGTCAGAAAGGTCTTGCGACGGTTCCACGCAGACCACTACTGACCTCACCCACTGACCCATGCCATTTGAATGACCCTTAGACAAGGATTAAACCAAGTAGGAGAAAAACTCCTACCTCTTGGAGTTTGTCGAAACTCTCCAACTCCAGTTTCTATGTGAAGCCCGTGTCGTGAGGATGAACTCTTTCTCTTCACTTTGCTTAGGTGTCCTCGTACGTAAAATGAGAAGGTAGAGCTAATTCTTCCTCTCAAATTTGGTTTGCCTTTCTCTCTCCTTTTCCCTCTCTCCCTAGCCCGGTTGGAGAAGATGAGTCAAGTGGGATGTCTGCAGACTGCGAAACTGTCCGATTAAGTGGCTCCTTGGGTTACTGCACTTGCTCGCCTTATCCATCCTACCTTGGATTTCCCTCCAGTCATGTGTTCTTGGCATCATGTACAGGTGGCAGGCTATTGGGTTTGGTGGCTCTGCGCCTGACACGTGTCTCGTCTTAATGGCCCACTCCGGTGCGTCAAGGGTGTCGTAGCTCTTTCTCGGTGTCTTGAAAAAGCGTGGATTTCGGTATCATGGTTAAATGAATTTGACGTGGATTTATACCTAGATTTGTGAGAGCTGATTCCAACGGTGAAGTCCGTTTTATCATCTGTGATCTAAAAAAAAATTTCCGGATTTTGATCGAAATTACTATTTTACCCTTTTTTGAAAATTCGAATTTTTAAGTGATTCACCCTTCTCCCCCACTTAAAAGAATTTGTCGAAATTCACACACACTCTGGCATCACTCATGCATATGCAGCCTTCTGCGACTCGAGGCAGGTATCGGGCCTTGATAACCACGTAGGTCATAATCACTGACGACTTCGATGGGGTGCATCGGCTCATCGTCAGGGCGGCATCAAAGGCGATAATAATACACCGCAGAAGGTCTACACCATGAAGTGATGAGATCACCAGGATCTCGACTCCGCGATCTGACGCTATCGATGACTCACCTTAGATCATAGGAAGAGATTTTTCCATATAAACGGCTTTTCTAGAGGCCTCGACTCAGTCAGCCTATCACGCGAGATCTGCGATAATGGGTGTGATGCATCGGACAACTAATGTAGGTATGGCATTACAGCGTAATAAAGTAGTCACTTGCATTTCGCCCTCGGTGACGCGTAGACAAGCCCCAGGTCCAGAGATGCAGTGCGTGAACCTGTACTGACCTCGACCCATACTCGGGCCCCTTTAACCATCGTCTTGCCGGAAGGTTCTTGTAGAGCACCTGCGGCGAAGCTGGATTCTTGACCCGTGTCTTGGGGTGTGGAGATGAGCGTATGCCTTTTTATCCCACGATTGATTGGGGTTGTGTTGTCTAAAAAAACCTAAGTTCCTTGTCTCAGAGGCGATCCTCCTCATATGCCACTACTTTGTTGAAATAGAGCACACCATGCGCCTTGCGTGTTTGGTTGTACTAACAGGGTGTCGTGGCTCTGAAGTAGAAGCCCTCGGCCTTTTCCCCGAACTGGAAGAAGACTGACTCTCCTTTCTCTTGCCACTAGCACCCGCCTCCCTAGTGCTCCGTGCATCCTCCATCTCTCTCTCTATGGTCATGGCCATCCCAACCATAGAGTCTATTTCTTATGTGAGAGTCCTGCAAATCACGCCCCGAGATAGACAGGCTTCAGTAGATTCCGTCTCTGACTTTGTATATCATTCAGCCATAATGTCAACAAAACGGCTAACTCGATGAACTGGCTACATACTCTATCATAGTCATGGCTCCCTACTTCAGCTCTAGGAACTCCTGAGCCTTCGCATATCTAGCAGTGGCCGGAAAATACTTACCCATGAAGAGCTCATTGAGCCCAAGTCATTGCCTCTAAGTCTCTAGAGGTCTTAACCCAGTCCCACCACACTTGGGACTCGCTCTCTAGCTAAAACACAGCTAGTTTGATCATGGCCTCAGCGGAGGTAATGTCCATGGCCTCCAGCTTGCCTTCTCAATCAGTACAAACCAGTAGTGCACTTACCATTGGGATCTCAACCTTGAATATCGGAGGATGATGTGCCTGAACCTCTAGAGGTTACTCGGACCTCCACAATTTTTCTTGCACTAGCTGTGCAGTAGCGTTAGCCACAATCTGACCTGTGAGGCACGGTCCAAATACGGGTGGTGCTGGCTAGCTGTGGATGTGCTCTACGTCCTCCGCCATCCTGCGCCATCTACACATGTCAAATGGCGACAAATTTATTAAATTTCTATCTTAGTTTAACTAGTAGTGCACATGTCAACCACTAATAGACTTAGTCATTTTGAACTAACCTGTTCATCCCTTTTTCCTTAGTGGTGCTAATTATCAACCACTAATACAATTTCAATTCAATTTCCGAAATTTTTCATGTTCATTATTGTTTCCAGACTAAAGGTTATGTTTTCCAGCCTAGTGTTCCTTGTTTCCATACATACTCAATCACTATCGTCTTACACAACATGCTTATCCTGTATTTATACACCCAAGCACACAAAAACATATGCATCACGGAGTGTTTCTAATCCTGTCCGAAGTGATTACCTAGGTAATCCACCCTTACCTAAGCTTTCACGACATCGGTATTGATGCTCCTATCAAATCATGAGCACTAGGTAATCCATAAAGCCCTAAAGCCCTAACACTAAAGCTAATACTTTAAAGGTGTGATCTTGTGCAGAACAACGAGGTTCAGGAATTAACTAGCATACCTTAATATGAAACATAAGACCATACTTGTGTATACCCACACCCGAGCTTCCTTGGTAATTGTTTACCTAAAGCTCACGTTACCATCTTCACATGAAGTTAGGTATCAAATGTCCAAGCAATGAAGTAATCATAACAAGGCACTACACTACAACTCCATATCCTAGGCCCATGCCCGGCCCTACTTCTGAGGGATCCGTATACCTTAGCTACGTCTGTCTTTGTGACGCGACAGGGGTCTGTTGACCATTGTCAAAACCTATGTCTCATTCCATGAGACCTATACATAAGTAAGATGACCCGAATGGGGCCCATCATCCATACTCGTCCGTGCGGAGTTACCAAACCATACATTTCTATAGATTCAAAGGAGTTAATACATCCACTCTTAATACAAAACATATATTAAAAACTAGTTTGTTCTAATATGCTCACCACCAAAAACATGAATCAAGAGCCCGCAGTCCGACACCTTCATAAATTAGGCCTCTAAAGGAGTACTTGTCACACTTTCTGGCCACCTGTCACCGTACTTGGGAAGGGATCCATGTAGGGAGTGAAACAAAAAGCCAGTAGTGATAATCTCCCTACAGGTTACTCACCACCCTAAGTGCTCCATCTGACCTTCACACCAAACATTCAAGTAAAAAAACATCTGAGTCCACACACTCGAATGTCTACATGGTATGGATGAGGAATGTGGTACACCATCCCCATATCCTCAGACCCTCATGACTCCCTCATGCCACATTACCTAAAGCCAAGAGTGTGGCTCTTTGTTTTCAAAAACAAAGGTTTTTCATTCTTGAAAACATAATATAATTTTCCCGATAAAATTGTTAAGACAGCCCTTCAAGGCGAATTGCTGGATAACTCTCCAAAATAGTCATGGGTTGTCATGGAAGTGTTGGACCCTCTGAACAATTCTTGAATCTTCATAAAAATTCATTTGACAACCATATTTTTCATATAGTAACAATCCTCTTTGTTCAAGAGTTGCCCCAGTGCATATAGATAGCAATATACCATTTCAAATAATTCATGTTGTAATATAAGCGTAAATATATATATATATATATATATATATATATATATATATATATGCGAAATTCACAGCATATTGTCTTTGCAGCCCATAACACACAACCTAACGAAATGCATCACTCGCAGGCCTGATTGCGATGTCCTCCACAGGAACACATGGCTGCAGTCTTGACTCGATGGGCTTTCCATAGGAGTCAAAGGGAACACCAAGAAAGCGAGTTTGGATGAAGAGTTATGACCTTAGAGTTGGAGGTCCGCACATGGTAAAATGACCCTGCGGGGTCAGACCTGCCCGACACATACTGCCGGTAATCCTTTTAGACGACTCTAAGTACCACTGCCTCCATAGGCATATGGATGGAATCTTGACTAAATGGTCTTTCCATAGAATTCAAGAACACCTAAAACAAAGTTCGGACGAGGAAGTTATGACCTTTCGAAGTTAGAGGTCTGCCGCTGAGTAGAGAAAGCCCTGCGGCCGACCCTACGAGCCTGCCTGCACGAAAGAATCCCTTTTTCCGGTCAGTTCCGGTACCATCTCAAAAGCATATCAGTGTGGAATCTTGACTCAATGGGATTTCTATGAGGATCAGAACACCTGAAAGCGAAGTTCGAGGCAGAATAAAGTGATGACCTTAGGGGATTGGAGGTCCGCATGTGAGTAAACGATCCTACTCGACCGACCACCACTCATGCCCTTCCCGAAAGCCTCTTCCGGCTAGCTCCAGTACCCACTTCCCTCCACAGGAATATTTATGGAATCTTGACTCAATGGGCTTTCCATAGAGTTCAAGAACACCCGAAACGGAGTTCGGACGAAGAAGTTATGAGCCTTAGAAGTTGGGTCATGTCATGACCTAACCAAATCCCTAACCGACCCACTTTAACGACTAAGCCTAAGTAGGCAGTTTCCCAATCATCCACCACAGGAACATGGCTGAAATCACGAGCTCGATGGAGCTTTCTATCGATCACGAGAACGCACTTAGAATCGGAGTTTGGATGAAGAAATTTATAGCCCTTCCGAGAGTTAGAGAGGAGTCATCACGTGACCCTAAATGGGACCCGGACAGCCCAGGGCATACCCGGGTCAGGGGTGAACCAGTGGCGAGAACAGTCAGGGTGACCCGGTAGGGGTGAACCCATCCGAGACGGGGACCCTGCTTTGGGTGACCCGGTCGGGGATAGAACCCGGCCAGGGGTGAACGCCAGTGGACAACCCTTACCCCTATGGCTGACCCGGGGGTAAACGGACCATAACTTGGGCTACAGAGTTCCAATTTGAGAAATTCAAAAGTAAAACATCAAGTTCGCTAATGTGGCTACAATTTACTTGAAGGACTCACTACCAAATTCCATTCATTTCCTACCCAAAAACCAGTTCTAAAGTCCGGTTAATGTGTACTACACAATATAGCGAAACTATGGATTCAAGCAACTGACAAAAACATTCCCCTTAAAGGCAAGACAATAACATTATTCATTTAATATTAACATAAAATAACTGCAAGGACAATTACATAGTCAAAATTCAGTCCCCGGACACAATAGAAAACAGTCGAAATCTCGGCCTGCTTGTCCCGAGGTCTTGGGGCCGGTTCCTCAACCCTCGACCTCACCTGACTCGTGCCATTTGAATGACAGGCAAAGGATTAAGCCATTAGGAGAAAAACCACTCTCTCTACGGGTTTGTCGAAACTCTCTAACTCCAGTTTCTATGCGAAGCCCTTGTTGTGGATGGGCTCTCCTCTTGCCAGCTGGCCTTTGTTCGATCAGTGGAAAAGCCAGAGAAGGTAGAGCTTTCTCTCTCTGTCTTTCCTCTCCAAATTTGGTTTGCCTTTCTCTCTCTCATTTCCTCTCTCTGACCAGGTTTGGAAGATAGAGATCAAGTGAGATGTCCTCGCTTGCCACTTGTCGGTCTAAGTGGGCTCTTGGATTCACCTTGCTCCTTATCTTCACGGCGGATTTCCACTGTCGTGTGTTCTGCATGCTCTTCTATGGTCAGCAGGCTATTGTTTGAATAGCTCTCCCTATGTTACGATGTCTCATCTTGACCACTCACTTGCCAAAGTGTCGCAACGCTACTTCTCCGGTCGCATAAAGCATTAGAAATTTTATTTGTCTGGGTCGACGAAATTTAACGTGGTATTGCAGAATTTTCTGAGAAGATTCAGCGGTGAAATTAGGTTTTAAATCCATCTGAAAGTCTAAAAAAATTAGGATTTTTAATCAAAATTACTATTTTGCCACTTTTTGAAAAATTCGTATTTTTCGGGGTTCCACTCACTTCACTTCCTTTTTTTTCTTTTAATTCCTCTCTTCTTTTCCTCATTGTTTTGAGGTCCGAATGGGGCCAGTGGGAGAAGTCACCTCTTGGCACATATTGACCCTATCATTGGCTCACTTAAGATCCATCCCTTATCCACTTATCCTTCTACTTGGATTCCCATTAAATCCTGATGTACATGTCTGTCGGCTCCAGCCAGAGCTCCGTGTTTGACTCATCCCACACTTGGCGTAAGGCCTTTGCCCAGGCCACTCGCCCGCGTCTTAAAGTGTCTTGCATTCACCCTTGTTGTCCTGAAAATGTGAAATTATATTTACATTTCAGAATTCGATAGAAGTCGACGTGGTAGCTAGATTTCGCGAGACAGTTTCAATGGTGAAGTCTGTTTCGTCATCCAAGAACTAGAAAATTTTCAGATTTTTGACCGAAATTTACTGTTTTACTCCATCTCAGAAATTTGGATTTTCTAGGGTTTTTCAATAAATTTAATTTAAATCAATTCATTCTATAATCAAATTGATTAATCCTAAATTATAACTATAAAGCACAGCTTAATCATAATGTTAAAGTGAGTTTTAAAGCAATTTCAAAATTATAAAAATTAATTGTATAGACTTATACAAACATAATTTAATTTGGATATTAAATAAGTTATATGACTTATATATATATATATATATATATATATATATATATATATATATATATATATATATATGTTAATTTGACCCGAGAAAATGGTAGTAGGGAAATTAAACTCTAAAGTACGCCTCTGTAATTTGATATTATTTGGGAAAATGCCTAAAGATCAATCTTGGCTTAAAAATATCAAACACAAACGAGAGAGAAATAAAAATATAGAAAAATAAATGGCCACAAGGATTTACATGAAAACTCCTTTCAGGGAGAAAAGTAAATGGGCCAACCAAGACCAAATCATTATGTAATAAATTTGTACAGTACATAGATTTTCACGCTCACTTGGTCGTTTGGCCGGTGGCGTGTCAGGAATCAGCAAATTTGTATCCCTAGGTTCCTCTTCTGCCGGGTATAGTGAAGTGCAAGGTCGAACATAGGGGATGGGTTTTCTTCGTGAGAGAAGAGTTGCAGTGGATTGAAAATGGTGTTTCCTCTTTGGAATTTAGGATTTTTTGCCAAAATAGTGGAAGTGAATGTTTGGAAATTGGAAATAAAAGTTAAAAGAGAACTCCTTGAAGTCTCGGGCCACTGGGTGAGAGTTCTAAGATATCCAACATAATCCTCGTTATTTTTCCTCGATTTAGGGGAGGATGACCTATAGTCATTTCAGAATCGGATCTTCATTTAGTTCTAAAGCCTAGAAACCTAAAGAAGTTTTTCTCCTAAATGTATAACAATTTATTAGCCATTTATGTTTCAAGCGATTCGAAACCATCTTCCGGATCTAACTTTTTGTGAGGAGCTCGCCGTGACATCTAGCTAAGATGTCAGTGGATCTAGTAGTAGCGACCACGAGGCAGCGGCTGCCAATGCGGCCGCTCAGGGGGTACATCACGGTGGAGTTCAAACCTCGGCATTGAGATGCGAAGCGTAAAGGCCATAAATGCTTCGTAGTTATGGAACATGAGGACAATGTTTTTGCAACTAAGAGCCTTCACCTAGTGGCCTTCATCTTCACTGCAAGGATGAGGGGTTTAGCCAAACATCTCATGATTTCTCATCATCAAAGAGGTGTTTTGGCTACCAAAAAAGCTCAAGAGAATTAAGGAGAGAAGGGCGCGAAAAATCCACCGCGAGGAGGAGGGAGGAGGAAATTTAGGCGTAATTTATTGGGTGATTGATGAATTTGAAAGTTAATTGATGTTACAAAGCTTAGTAGAGCTTATTTAGATTACTCAGTACCAAAAATTACAAAAATGTAAAGGGAACCAGAAGAATTACATCAAAGGCGATTTGGCCACCGGCCGGGGTGAAGCGGTGCGCGTGTAAGGAGGCGGTGTTGCGAAATTTTGCAACCCTCACGAAATTTCGCCGGGTTGCGTGTAAAGCCCCGACTGATTGAATGTTATAATAGTAGTTTTTAGGCGATTAGAGGTCACGATAGTAAGAAGCTTGAGGGTAGCTTAGAGATTTCGAACGCTCACCGGACGTCCATTTGGGCGTAGTAAGGAAATTACCCCGAAGAATTATGCTTAGGGTGCCTAAAGGAATAGTGATGTTTTCTTATTATGTCAGGATTGAGGGTTTGCCAGGGATTTTTAAGAAATTTAGGTTCCTATGAGCTTTGACGATATTTAAGAAGAGGGAATTAGATATTTAAGTGAATAGCAGCGTTCCAGTTTGAGGGTATGGAAACTGCGATATCTTTTGGGAAATTTAAATTGTAATCGAATGTCTGAAATAATCATAGAGTCTGAAGCGAAGCAGGGTGAAACCGAGTCCGTTTGGATAGTTTTGAGCGTGACGTGGTGGGATAATAATACATTGTGTCTGGGATTCTGAGTTTCATGATTTTAAATCTCAGATTTAAATTCGATTTGAGCACAGAATCTAATGTGAAGGATTTAATTCAAATATTTCTGTGATTAATTGAAGTTTAGATGCTATGAATATTTTTGACATTTAATCGGTATAAGCCGTATAAGGTGAAATTAAGATAAAATCTCTGTTATAATGGAGATATTTTATTTCAATGAGAGCCAATCAGAAATCTTAATGGCTAAGTTAAGATTTAAAATGTATATCATGAGAATGGACCAATGATGTTCATGATAAATGATTTTGGCAAAGTGTAAGTTAAATAGTTAAATTCAAAGAACCCAAATGGTAATTAAAGGAAAGATTAAAATATTAAAATGGGAAGACAAACAAAAGTACTCTCTTTGGTCTCTCAAAGTTAGGGAACCCGTAGGAGAGAGAAAGGAGAAGAAAGGGAGAAAGGAAAGAAAGGAAAGAAGAGAAAGGGAAAGAAAATTGTGGCCAGAGCAAGATTGGGAGATGTGATTTTCTTTTCCTTCCAAGCTTTCAAGTGCTCTACAAGTGGTAGCAAGGGAGGAGCCAAAGGAAACCAAGAACAAGTAAGTTTTAATGGTGGGAAAGTTAGGGTTTGATGTTTTTATCTAATGTCTTGAATTTTCTGGTATGGATGTTAAATTGGTATTATTAAGGTTGAATGATATGATTTTGATATCAAATGAGAAGAAATAGGTCTGGATTTTATGACTTTGAAAAAATGGACGAGTGAATTGTTAAGGTTTGATGTTTTCCTTATCTAATGTCTTGACTTTTCTGGTATGGATATTAAATTGGGTAGTATTTAAGGTTAAGATGATGCTGATTTTGATATCAATTGAGAAGAAATACGGATTAGGTTAGGTTTTTGAAAAGAAGTGAGGAGTGTTAGGGTGATAGTGAATTTTGTGATATCATTGAAATGGGTATAAGGCATTACAGATTGGGTGTTTAGAGTGAAAAAAAAGTGGAGCTTCACATTTCTGGTACGTTTTGGCGGCGGTCTCAGTGAAATGCTGTTTTCCTGTTTCGACCATTTGTCATTGTTTGCGGTATAACTTGCTTGCTCATTTCTGATCTGGTTGATGGGGACCAAGTTTGCTGGTTACAAAACCAGACTTCAAATAGGAAATCAAACTATAAGAAATATATGGCATTCAAATTCTGAATAAGTACAGCCTAAAAATTTACTCAAAGTAGGGCCGCAATAGTAGCTTACCTATGCAGTTCCGGTACAGGAAATGCTCATTTTCCTGTTTTGACCATTGTCATGTTTTGACCACTGTTTTGCTTTCATTTCTGATCGATTTGAGTGATACAAGTTGCTGGTTAAAGATAGACTTCTAAGAGAAAAATTTATCTGAGGGGTTCAAGTAAATTGTAATCCCAAGTGCCCAGAAAATTTGTCAAAGTGGAGCTATGTGCAGATTCTGTTACATAGATCTTGAGATAAATCTAGATGTAAATATAGCCTTGTGTTATGTGGTTGAGGGCCCTTAGGAATTTTAAAGTGAAAATTTAAAGAGATGTCATTGGACCATATAAAGGACTGATCTGGAGAGTTTCATAAATTTTGAAGATCTAGTTTGAATAATTTTGAATATATGAGTCTATAGAGTATTGTTGGAAAAGGTTGGCCCAAATAGGTGGGTTTTTAATTGCTTAGAGTAATTTGTTCATTTGGCTTTAAATGAATGTGTATGGTGGATTACAATGGAAGTTATGATTAATGTATGGTTGTGGTTTTTCTTGAAAAAGGTAAAAAGGACTATCGGACGGGGAAAGCAGGGAAATTCAGCAGGGAGGCTTAAAAGCCCGGGGATTGAGGCGGTGAAGCTGTGAGTGAAAATGATATTTTAAAGAATTGAGTTTTTTAAAGTGAATGGTTTTTTAATGTTAAATTGAAAGTTTAATGAAATGTTTATCGTATTAAGGCATATGAAATGTTTTATCTTGCATCAATATATTTATATGTATATTAAATTGTATGCATGTAAGGTATTATGAAAGT
The DNA here is from genome assembly GCA_016808115.1 of Tetrastigma voinierianum. NCBI lineage: Eukaryota > Viridiplantae > Streptophyta > Magnoliopsida > Vitales > Vitaceae > Tetrastigma > Tetrastigma voinierianum. Next base: position 277,209 of record JAEQBH010000138.1, on the reverse strand, counting down.
TTAAAAAATAGAAAATGCATATGTGTTTTAATGATAAGTAAAGTTTACAAATATGGTTTACCAATGTATTTTGAAGAAATGTTTTCTTGATGGTTACCCTCAAGCCTAGTGCTGGCATGGCGATGTCGGCCAAGGTACTTTAAGCGTATGGGATTTAGAGGGTAAAGTTATAGGTTACCCTAGTGAGAGGAAATAGGTCAATAAGTAATATCCTTCATGATAAAGTGCTATATTTGGAACCCTAATGCAAGCGTGAGTTTCTCCCTTGACGTAGTGGTTATGATTAGGTCTTGGCTAATCCCTCCATGAAATCGATGCCCCGGAAACTGTTCGGTATGTTTATTCCCCTGGGTTCCATCAGAAAGAAAGAAAGAAAGAAAAAAAAAAAAGAAGAAAGTTTACGGCACAAATGTTTAAGGCATAAATGGATTTTAAATGTATAAGTATTTATTAGAAGAAGAAGTTTTAAGGCATAAATGTTTAAAAGCATATAAATAGTTTTAATTGTATAAGTATGTATTATTTTGGTATATCTTGAAAATGTTATTTTAATGAAAATGTACACTCAGGCTCCTTTAGCTCATTAACTTCGTATATTTAAAACATTTTAGGACGAGAAGACGGTGCGCCCGACAGTACCCTCTGTGCGGAGTGAGTCGAGCCATTGATGGGAACGACAGTAATGATTTCATTGTATATATAATTTTGCATATTGTTTATGTTGAATATTTTGTTATGTATATATGTATGTATAAAGTTGAAAAGGAACTACGTGGGCTTTGATCCTCGGTGGACGAGAATGCGTAGGTGGTCGTAAGTGCAGCTCGAGAGCCCGAATCTTTTGATAAAACAAATGCATGAAATTGAAGAAGTTTGAAATGTTTTGATGATTGAAATGAATAAATGTATATATGTATATATTGTGTTTGATTGGGTTGTGGACGAGGAGTCCTAAAGCGGAAGTTGAAAGGACTGAGGATTGAAAGATTAAGTGTTTTTAAATGTTTTCGCGAGGTTTGTAGAGATTTGGGAAAGTCGAGAAAAAGCAGGAGGAAACTACGACGATTTTTACGAAAAATCCAGTGTTTGAAAAGGAAAGAAAAAAAAATTTTGCCGGCTTCCGCATTATTTTCTAAAGATATGTTAGAATTTGTAAAGGGTTCGCTCCATAGTTTTATTTGTGTTTGCGAGGAGGAGGATTTCTGTATCACCCATTGGAGTGCGGGGGAGGCTCCCTCGGGTTCATGAGGTTAATCCGGGTCGGGGTCCTTCATTGCGATGCCAAATTCCACAGTTTCTTGCTTCTCTTCTGCATTTTTGTTCCAAATGTCTTCTGAAATGATCATGCATCTTCGAGTTTGGCTCGGGTTAGTCGTGTTTGAATCGGCTCGAAGAAAATGACTTATTTGGCCTACAAAACTTACAAAAATAGCCATAAAATGTGATCAGTAGCAAAGTCGGGACCTTAATGTATCAATTGGGTTATTTAAGTTGATTAGTACACAAAAAGTGCTTAAAACCTGCAATAAACAGGGCTTAAAATAGCACTATTTGGGTACTAATCACTCCTAACCGACACATTGCTAGTCCCTTAGCAATGATGAAAAGAAGGATCATGCAAGGTTATGTGTGTCTGAGAATTTGTATGTTCAAAAAGTGTGTGTATAAGTAATGTCCTACCCTTAGTATGAAAAATTGGGACCCTGCATAAAAACCAGCTTGGGAGAATAAATACCATACAAGAACAAGTTTCAGAGCAGTGTCCATTCCAAGGAAATCAACCTGAACTTCCACCAAAATCTAAGTGTTTAGGTGATCAGTTTTTACCAATAAAATTTGCTAAAATACGCTCTCCCCAAACCAAGCTACTGCGATACCTTGGGTTGATGACCATCCTAAATAGATCCGGTTCCACTCTTATTTCACACCTTTTCTGTATTGTAGGATGCAATGCTGAGAACTTGACTTCACCAAAGTCCGTGTAACGGGGATCCACTGATGACTCCCAACCAACTAAGGCTTAGGGCATCGAAGTCGAGGATCTTCGACCGCTAACTCCTCTGAGTTTCACCAGGACTCGAATGATTTCGAAATTCCGGCACCTACAACTTGCTAAACTCCACCCATCCACCCATGTAGCGAGCACTAAGTCGGTGGCTCCCAACCAGTTGGTTTAGGGCACCAGGCTTTAAAGGCTTTTGCCGTAGACCCCTCAGACCGTGCTCGAGTTTCAAGGCAAAGCGCCGCGACTTTTCTATTTTCTTTTTCTTTTCCTTTTTCATTTGGAAGACTTCATTGGCCTTCTTTCATGAGGAACTTTAACCTATTATAGGTGGTCAACGAAGCTAAGGCCGGTTTTGCAAGAGATTAGGGAGTATCCGGCTTCTCGACCTATTGAAGAAAAGCGTGTACCTTTGTGTGTGTAGTTGTATTGGTGGAAGACAAGGGTTGAATACTAGGGTCTTCAACTTACCAACAACTCAATCATGCATGGAACTAGTCTAGCATTGATGGTATTATGCAGTATTTCAGTTTTTCAACTCATGGGAGAGGCAAACCACACAAAAAAAAGGGGGGCAAAAAAATTGGTTGCAAAAGAATAGAAAAATGGAGCTGTATGATATATATTACAATGTATTTCACTAAATTTTACGCTTTTTCAAAATGGAGTAAACAGCAAGCCACTAAACATACTAAAATGGGCTTTGCTTAGCAGGTAGTACAAAAAGAACTGAAATCAGCAGACTAAACATGCAAAAATGGGCTTTGTTTAGTAGGTAGTACGAAAGAATGCGAAATCGGCCCAGTATGAACATCACTTCGAAACCATAACACCACCTGGTATGCGGTCGCAATGGGGTGTGGATTGAGTAGTTGGTGGAGGAAGTGGTACACTCTGATCGGTGGTGATGAAGAATCGTCCTCAGCTTGGATTGGTTGAGGTGCCGCCGGTGGAGTGGGGCTGGCTAGCTGCGATTGCTAACACGTCGAGGGTGCCGTGAGGTGGTGGAGGAGGGTGGGCTGTTTGGAGGAGGAGATAGCAGCGGCTCGGCCGGGAACATACGATGAGGTCGTAGGGAGGTCGAGGTGGCTCTGTATCTGCATGAGGATGAGCGGATCACGTGCTAATATGGCGGGTGTGAGCCGTAGCTGCCTCGTCTGCCGAGTGATCCCTATCGGTGAGGCTGCGTAGGCGGTCGCGGTGATCTTGAAGTGGTGGAGAACGTGCGAACTACATCCATGATGGTTAAGAAGTCCCTAGTGGAGATGGTAATGTACTGCTGAGGCGGTGCGGAGGTGCTCGGACCAGCTATATCTGAATGAGCAATGGGCAAGGGGGCCGAGGGCTTTGAAGGGATAGAGCCGGAGGTACTGGAGCTATGGTAGGTGGAGTTGGAGGAACAACTGCCAGAGCTGAGGAAGCTGGAGCTGGAGGCTCCTCAATGGGCTCTGCTACAAGGGGCAGGTCCACGAGTGGAATATCAGCAGTCGGCTAGTCCTCGACTGGTCCCTGAAGCGGAAGATGAAAGGCACGGGGCATGGTCTACCATCGATCGGCGGTGGGGTGGCCTGCGGCTGCGATGGCCGCTCGTCGGGGCTCGGCCCAGGGAGCCGTGTGCTCCCGAGCACACAGCCGCAGGTCGCGGAAATAGGAGAGGCATCGACTCAGCTCGGGGCAGACTCCTGCGGTGGACCTTGTCCTCGAAGTGGAACAAGGACGTCATGATCAGCTCGGGCTGAACCAAAGCCCTCAGAAATATGTCTGAAGCCTCGAAATGGCTCCCTCTCCTGCGGGCGATGTCTTTGGAGCGAGGAAGCAGATTAGACCGCAATATATGGTCTATCAATAGCATGCGTTACGGGAGGTGCCTCTTGAATAATATAGTCCCGGCGGTAGTGTCCTAGGAGAGAAGACGGACCATCTCCCATGTCGAGGGATGGGGCCACTGTCTATAGACAGCTGCGTTAGCGGGGACCACCGGCAGGTGGAGAGCAGCTGTGATGTCGGAGGCTCGAAGTATCCCTGGTCGGCCGTCGATGGAAAAATGTAGAGCAGTCGGGTTGGCCTCGCGCCTAGACGTCATCGTGTGATAAAACTCGATGACTACCCGAGGATAGAAAAATCGATGCGGTGTCATGAATGGTCCTAGGTGGTATCGCTACACAAGGAGAATGGAGTCTCGAAGCTCCGGGTCCCTGGTAAATGTCGGGAGATCGTAGTAAACCTCCCCGTGCAGATCTCTCGCCGCTGCGATCGAGCTATTTCCCGGGATGGGAACACTTGATGGAAGTAGAGCCGCCTGATAATGGATGCAGGGGATAGGTTCGGGGCTCCAGCAATGCACTGATAAGGCGGTGAGGGTGGCGCCCGGGGTCTCGAGGTGGACGACTCCCCACCCAGGCGTTCACGGCCCTCTTGGACCAGTGGGGCCCTCGGGCGCTTGGATGTGATGGGCCAGGTTGGGTGGAACCCGACCCCGTGATATCTCCTGCGGGGCGGGGGCCCGCGGAGGAAGAGCCCACGCAGAGCCCCGCGGCCCGGCGGCCTTTGCGCCCTGGATGGCGACGGGGCGGGGTAGTGGCGGCCGGCGGCTACGGGACTGAGGTGACCGGGAGGCGGCGGCGAGGCGTCTTTGGGGCCGCCGTGCGGGTGCTCTGGGCTGGAGCTGGCCGGCAGGGGGAGGGATGTCCGGCGCACCAGCGGTCAGAAGGAATGAGCCCGGCTAGTCTTCACCATGCTTACATGAGGAGGAGAGAAGGGATAAGCATTAGAGCTGGAAGCAGTGGAATGAAAAGGAAGGAATCAAAGGGGTTTAAATAGGGGAGGGTAGGTGAAAAGACATGGACAGTGTGGTCATAAACCCCCGATTAAATGCATGGTTAAAAAAAAATTATAGAGAATTGATTGCGGGTGCTTGAAGCAGGGAGTTACGATCCAAAAGCAGGGGATGGAAATGTACGATCTTTGCGGAGAATTTGCGGTGCGAAATTCCCACAGTAAAAAATTTGACTCCCTGCTTGAAACACACAAAACAAAAAGACCAAAACTTATGAGAAAATAAGCTCGTAAATGAGAAAATTTTTAGAAGAAAAATAGGTAAAAATTAAAGACAAGAAAAATCCTAATTAAAACTTAAAATAATGTCAAACAAAAATTCAACAAAAATTTGGGGTGGCTTCAGGTTCTGGGAACCACTCCATGTCGTCCATTGGATTTATGGAAATTAGGAGGTAAGCTCTTCCATGCTTGCAGTGAGGTGTGCCGTAGTTGAGTTCAGCTTTGACTCCTTTGTATTGGGCATCCTACTCTCTGGTGGTGGTGGTGGGATCACTATTGCAGGAAGAGTGACTGATGTAGTTAGTTCTTCATCAACTGCTTCATTGTTCTTCATCAGTTCTTCTGCCGGTTCTTGTGTCGCGTGTTTTCCCACGCGTACCCTCGGGTAGACTTCGTCGATTTACGCTCCTCATCTCTGTAGACTTATGCTTGTTGCTCGGGTGAAAAATGTTGAGCTCGAGTCATGTGCAGGTGAAATTTGCATGACTCCATTCTGAGTTGATTATGGCATTAGATGTGGCGAATGGCCTCCCAAGTATGATGGGCACTTAGTTAATGCCCTATGCTACAGGCTCCATATCAAGAACCACGAAGTCTACCAGATAATAAAACTTATCCACCTTCACCAAGACATCCTCCACTATTCCCTTTGGGATTTTCATTGATCGATCAGCTAAGGATAGGGTGATGTTGGTGAGAAGCCCGACTTCCCAAACCTAGCTGCTGTACCAGCGAGTATGGCGGTGGGTTGACAACGCTCCCGAATCCGGCGAGTGCCTTATCTGTGCGGATCCACTCCAATGTTGGCAGTGAGATGGTAGGGGATCACGGATCTTTGTATTTTACAAGGTTTTGCCTTGGATGATAGGCGACTTGTTCGATAAGGAAAACCTTCTTGTGTCATGACCCTTTCTTGACTATGCACAGGTCGTTTACAAATTTAGCATAGGTTGGAACCTGTTTGATCATGTCAAGCAGTGGGATGTTCACCTTTACCTACCTTAGCACTTCCAAGATGCCTGCTTGCTTGGAGGCCTTCTTTTTGCCTCTCAGTGCTTGGGGAAATGGAGGAGGCATGTTTTTCTTCATCGAATCTTCTTTAATGAATATGGTTCTGGCTCCACTTCCTCTTCTTCTCTGGTCTCTCCAGCAGGTTTAGGCACTGGCTGCTCAATTTCCTTACCACTCCTCAAGGTGATAATGGCCTTAACTTCATCCATCTTTGGTGCAGGCTCACTGGCATAGCTTAGTTCATGCACTCCCCTAGGATTGGGCAGTGTTTGGGAAGGGAATCTCCCTTGCTCCTTCACCTGCTGCTGATTGGTCAGACTTGTGATGGATGACTGCAGGGTATCAATTTTCTGATTGAGGCTATTGTGGAGCCCATCAATTCTTTTGTTCACGGAGCTTTCTACATTTTCTATTCTTTGATTCAACTGAGCATTAATAGCTTTCTGTTCCTCTGCAAAATTCCCACCACCTTGCTCAAATTCATGATAGCTTGCTCAATAGGGGATGAGGTTTGTGGCTGTTGAGAGGTGGACCCATACTGTTGCTGCTGCTGTGCACCTGGGGGAACATATGCTAGAGGTTTAGGCTTCCAGGAGAGGTTGGGGTGGTTCTTCCAGTTGGGATTGTAGGTGTTGCCATATTGGGCATCAGCTGGTGGCCTATTTTGGCCCACAACATTTGCATGTTCAGCCATCAAATCCCTTACGGGGGAGAAATTGAACCCGATGCTCTCCTTGGTGACCAGTGGATTAGCAAGTGAAGCATGGTTGGAGGGGCATAGGTATTTCAGTCACTACCCGTACCTCCTGCTGATTCCTCATTTCAAGTTCTTCCATCCTTCTGGTCAGGGTGGACAACTTATCCTTTAGTTCCACATCCTCCGCTAGTGAATATATGCCTCCCCTTTGGTTTACTGGTGGCCTATGTCTATCCATTTCCTTGGGATTTGGTTCATCCCAAGCTTTGGAGGTCTCAGCAACATAGTTAAGGAAGTCCATGGCTTCATCAGGATTCTTCTTGAGAAGTCCCCTCCGCATGGTCTCGAGTTGTTTCATGGCAGGGGACATTACATCGTAGAAGTGGTTTACCAGCATCCATGTGTCAAAGCCATGGTGAGGGCATGCATTGATGGTTTCAAGATACCTTTCCGAGCACTGATAAAATTTTTCACAGTCATGAGCTGCAAAGGTGTAGATTTGCCTCTTCAAATTGTTGGTCTTGTGTGCACTGAAGAACTTCTTCAAAAATTATGCCTGCAGCTCTACCCAGTTTCTGATGGTCCTTGGCCTTAGTGAATTAAGCTAAATTTTGGCTTTGTCTTTGAGGGTCAAAGGGAAGGCTTTCAGCTTGAGCTAGTCCATATCAATTGCACCCTCCTTAAAAGTCGTGCAAACTTCCTCGAACTCCCGGATATGTGTGTATGGATTTTCATTTTCCACCATGGCCCAGAAGGTTGAGAAGCGGGGGGCGCAGAAAATAAGGCCTCAACTGTGACATCCTCAACGGGAATAATGCATGAGTTGCGCACCCTTAATTTGGTGTATGTGATCCCTCATTGATCTATAGGCATTGGGCTCCCTTTGAACCCCCTGTTGGCTCTGCTGCTCTTCAGGTGGGGGCTCCATCTGGTTGTTGTGCAAACTGATTTCACACCCTTGTTCAAGCTGGGCAGGCCTTTCAATGCACTGCGATGTTTATCCCCTTTACGTAAAAACGTATAGACACAACACAAACAAGCAAGAAACCAGCAAAAACAAGGCTACGGAAAGGTGATGTTGGATTAAAATAAAAACAAGGAAAATCTGTATGCACGAGTGCAAGAATTGAATTCCCCTACGGAGTGAGCGTAAGTAAGGGAAAAATGGTAAAATAAAAAAAAGAAATGAGAATTCACCAATACTTGTGATGTAGTTCACAAGTTCACAGCTTCTCTTTCTCACTAGGGCACCATCCCCGGCAACGACGCCATTTGATTCGTTTGGCCGAGTGGGGTGTATCGGGAATCAGCAATTTGTATCCACAAGGTTCCTACTACGATGCGAGCTCTTTGCTGGTATAGTGGTCTAAGTGAACACGGGGATGGGTTTTCTTCGTGAGAGAAGAGTTGCGGGTGGATTGAAAATGGTGTTTCCTCTTTGGATTTCGAGTTTTTGCAAAAGCGATTGAGTGAATGTTTGGAAGGCGGAAATAGAATTGGAAATAAAAGTTAAAGAACTCCTTGAAGTCTCGGGCCACTAGGTTAGAGTTCTAAAGATATCGGCTTGTGTCCTCGAGGTATTTTCCTCGCGTTGGGGAGGATGACCTATAGTCATTTCGAACCGGATCTTCATTTAGCTCTAAAGCCTAAGCCACACAAAGAAAGTTTTCTCCTAATGTATAGCATTTGTAGCCGACTGTTTCAAGGCGATTAAAACCATCCTTGGATACAGCTTTGTAGGAGCTTCGTAAATGGCAACTTCTGCTGGGCATCGGTGGATCTAGCAATAAGCATCCATTGAGCCTTGAAAGCTGCCAGAAATGCGCCCTCAGGGTACATCACAATGATTCAAACCTAAACGTGAGATGCAGAAACGTAAAAGGCCATAAATGCTTGCGTTATGAACATGAGGACAATGTTTTTACCTTCATCCAGTGGCCTTCCTCTTCAAGGATGAGGGGGGTTTAGCCAAGCATCTCTTGATTTCTCATCATCAAGAGGTGTTTGGCTACCAAGAAAAAGCAAGAAAGTGGAGGAAAGGGGCGAGAAAATCACACACGGGGGGAGGAGAGGAAATTTGGGGCCAATTTTATTGAGTGATTGATGGGTAGAAGTTGATTGATGTTCTGACTTGAGGCGAAGCATATAGGTGCTTTCCGGTGCAGAAATACAAAAAATGTGTAAAGGAACCAAAAATTACATCAAAGGGCAGATTTGTACAAAGCAAAAAAAGCGGATTCAAAAAGCAATTAAAGCGATAGTGGAGGAGGCAGTGTTGCGAAATTTATGACACACGAAATTCTGAGGATTGCGAATTTTACTTAACCTTTGCCAAATTCCTGATTTCTTATTCTCTTCTACATTTTGCTCCAAATGTCCTTCTAAAATGATCATGCATCTTCAAGTTCGGCTCGAGTTCGTCGTGTTTGAATCGGCTTCGAAGAAAATGAAAACTGTTAGCCTAAAACTTACAAAAATAGCCATAAAATGTGATCAGTAGGAAAGCCAGGACCTCAATGTATCAATTGGGTTATTTAAGTTTATTAGTACATAAAAAGTGCTTAAAACCTGCAATAAACAGGGCTCAAAATAGCACTATTTGGGTACTAATCACTCACCCCCAAGCAAACCGAGACCAATACAAGAGAAAATATAAACACGGAATAACCAAGTGTTTACCACTATCCAAAGATAGCTACACTATAAATCCCGTATTAAACCCGAGAAAGACCCACCCCTAACTCTTTCTCACAATTTTCTCTTCTACCTTACTCTCCTCTTCGCTCCTTCTTGGATGTTTTCTCTACTAAAGAAGGAACAACCTATTAATATGCAGAATACCAAGGGTTGATTGCCTCTTCTATTGACCAAAGGGTAACTGCCCCTTTTATCAACCAAAGGACAACTGACCATTTTATTAACCAAAGGACAATTGACCCTTTTATTAACCAAAAGGCAATTTCCCATTTTATTAACCAAAGGACAAGTGCCCTTTTTATTTTTCTTCTTAATTAATGAGGTGGACCCCTCATGAGGAGGACCCTTACTCATCAATCTCCACCATCTGACTTCATTGAGGGCATCACCAATCTTGTTCCATCTCTGTAGCACTCTCACTTTCTTTTGAAAGTGGGAATTTTTTGAAACTTTAGCAGGATTTCGGATTTTGTCTAATAAATACCACATTCTCTTAAACTGAGAACCATACTCCACCATAACGAGTATACAAAACACTTAGAACTTTTACCAGTTCCAAGACTTTCTTCGTCGGCACATGTCGATCGTTTTGCTGACTATGATGTAAGTCCACTTGCTTTGCTTTCCCCGGAGTTCTTCAACCATCAACATCTTCCCACCACACACCTTGCACAAAATTGCAAAACCAGTGCTCGTGTGCAAATGTGGACCCGCTAACACTGACACATCCTGTTTTCCATGGCAACTAGCGGACATGCCATGAGAATTCACATTTCCTCCTTAGAGAATCTTATCATCAAATGTTACTATGTTACTTTGGAAGTTGGAGCCATTTGCCGAACCAGCTCCACCTTTTGAACACTTTTTCTTGATGTGCCTAGATTGTCCACACGTCTAGCAAGCTACTTTTCCGAAGTTCTTCTTCTTCCTTTCCTTGACCATCAGCGCATTTTCAACTGTTGGAACATTTTTGTCACCTCCAAGCCTTCTTTCTTCAAACATAAGTTTGGTGGTGACTTCTAAATAAATTGTGTATCTTTTCCATACATCAAGATAGGCTTCATGTGTTTATAAGAGGTCGGAAGAGACTAGATAAGACACAATGCCTTATCCTCATCAGAGATCACAACTATAATAGCCTCTAAATCTGAATTGATGCCATTGAGAATACTCATGTGGTCCGAGATCCTAGTACCTTCCTCCATGCGTAGTGTATGAAACTACTCCTTTAGGAATAACCGATTTGAAAGACTCTTAACTTGATACATTTGCTCAAGCTTTTCCCAAAGTCCTATGGCGATCGAAATCCTAAAAATGTTTGCTAGAATATTCTTCACCAAACACAACCTTATGGTACTAGCAACTTTCAAATCTAGGTCCTCCCAATCTTCATCACTTACAGTAGACTTAGAAACCTTAGATCTTGTAGAATCTTCACCACTTACAGTAGACTTAGAAACCTTAGATCTTGTAGAATCTTCACTGGAGGCAGTGGTAGGCTTGCCTTTCAACGCCTTATGTAACCTAGACTGAATCAATAAATCCTTGACTTGCACTTGTCACAAGCGAAAATTGATTTTTCCATCAAATTTCATTGCTAACATTTTTGTCGCCAAGGAACCATGGGCTATGATACTAGTTGTTGGGAAAAATACCCCGAGATCAGCCTTGGAAAAATATCAACTAGAATAGAGAAATAAAATATGAAAATAAATCACACAAGGATTTACGTGGAAAACTCCTTTACAGGAGAAAAACCATGGGCCAACCAATACAAAATCTATTATGTAATAAATTTGTACAATTACATAGATTTTCATCGCTCACCTCACAAGAAAACCGAGACCAATACAAGAGAAAATACAAACACAAAATAACCAAGTGTTTACCACTATCCAAAGATAGCTACACTATAAATCCCATATTAAACCTGAGAAAGACCCACCCCTTGTTCTTTCTCACAAATTTCTCTTCTACCTTACTCTCCTCTTTGCTCCTTCTTGGATGATTTCTTTATTGAAGAAGGCTGGCACATTTGCTCTGCGAGAATACCCGGATTGATTGTCCACTTCTATTGACGAAAGTGTTTGCCCCTTTATTGTTAAGGGCCGATTAGTATTTACTATCAAAGGACAATTGACCCTTTTATTAACCAAAAGGCAAGTGTCCCTTTTATTTTTCTTCTTAATTAATGAGGTGGGGCCCTCATGAGGAGGACCCCTACTCAGATGTTGCTCTTGGATTTAAAGCAAGGAATGTTGTTAGGTTTGTCATTGCCCTTTGTTTTTTGAAGGCAAAAAGTGTAATCGCGGCGTAGCCTCAAAGAGTTAGTAAGCCTTTTTTGATAAACAAATATAATTTAATAATTATTTTATAATATACTCCATCAGAATAAACAACATAAACTACTCCATACTTCTGAACAACTACTCAAACAATAAAAATAATAATGCCTTCTGGTTTAAAACCATAAATTAGAAAATGAGTCAACATAGTATCGGTTCCATACTTCCAAAAAAATTCAACTCAAATCATCTTCTTCAATGTCAACATCATATCATCATCTAATGCATCAATAGTAGGAAAATTTCCACTCTTAAATCTTCTCATTTCATCCAAAACTTCCTCTTCATGAATTGGTGATAAATTGAAATCTTTTTCTTTGCCTTTGCCTCCACTTGAACCTAGCATAAAGTATTAAATATGTATAAACATTATAAGTTCATTATTAAATTAATCAAATTTATGGCTTAAGTTTTGAGTACTTGCTAATTCATTATGTTTTCTTTTGTAGGATTGTGAAGAAACCATGTTATCGGGTGATGCTTGAGTCTCTTGGTCTTTGAATGACACAACTCTAATAGCATCTACATTGAATAACTCATTATCTTCAAGCCAACAAAGATCAAGCGGGAGGAGGGGATCTTCTTTCTTTGTAATCCATTCATGATTTGAATCAAGCTCATCCATCAAAATTGGATCAACATTTTGTTTCCTTTGTAGACTTCTCTCTCTCAATCTAGTGTTGTACCTTATATACAATAGTGCATTAAACCTTTTATGTTCAAGCTTATTTCTCTTTTTTGTATGAATCTACAAATAATAAAGTAAATAAATTGATGTGTTAAGATAAAATGGAAATTCTCTAATATTAAAATAAAAATATATGAATATAAATTTACAAAATAGAGATATTACCGATTCAAATGTACTCTAATTTCTCTCACATCCGAAGCACAACAAGTAAGGCTAACGACTTGAACAACAAACTTCTGCAACTCCGGTGTTTTACTCCTAAAACTCATCCACCAACTTGTAGGACTTCTTAATTTTCTAGATTCAATTGCAATACGGCTTCCAAAATCACAATTTGATTCGTCATATGAGTCCAACCGAATGCTAGCTTTTAAACGATCTTTAAAACCCAACATTCTATCCATCCATTCATATAATCCTTTTCTCACCTTATCCATATTAGAGAACTTATCTTCATACCACAATTGAAGATTAAGATAATAACCTACTGCATGTAAAGATCGATGAAGTTGTGAAGTCCATCTTGCATCTATTTTTCTCCAAATTGGCCTATATTTTCTCTCCACGCCCCCCACAATTTCTTCTTTTTAGCCGAGTCCATTAACTCATAAATATAACCCATGGATGGTCTTTCCTCTGAATCAACCTCTCTCAAAACACAAACCAATGGAATAGTGGTCTTTATGCAATAAGCAACATGAGACCAAAAGTTTGGATCAAACAACACGATACTTTAAGCTTAAACACTATTTTTTTGAGGAGAACATTGCTACAATAGCTTGCTTTTGCTTATAAGTACTTTGAAGAGTAAGAAATGAAGTAGCAAACCGTGTAATTGTTGGACAAATGTTCATGATTTTTAGTAAATGTCCTAATCAAGCTAAGAACCCAAGTATGTCCCATATATAAACTTCACAACTTGTCTAGCTTTAGCAAGTGTATTAGCATGAACATTTAGCTTCCCAATATTCTCCAACATCAAATCTATACAATGAGCAGCACAAGGAGTCCACCACAATTTGCCTCACTACTCCATAAGCCTAATCTCGACGTTCATATAATTTTTGCATAATCAATGATGACTTGCACAACATTCTCCTCACCAATTTCTTCAACCACCTCATCAAGATATGTGAACATCAATTCCCCATTTTTTATTGAATCAGATGCATCAATTGATTTCAAAAACCAAGTTCCAGCAAGACTATTCACCAAAAAATTGATAAGACATCTTCTATTTCCATATGTCCAATCGTCTGACATAATTGAACATCCATATTGCTTCCAAACTTTTTTATGTTCTTCCATCATGGTACTTACATCATGCACTTCTTCTTTGAGAATCCATATCCTCAATTCATGCATAGATGGAGGCTTAAACCCCGGCCCAAAATTTGCAATAGCATCAACCATAGGAAACCAATAGGGGTCATTTACAGTATTGAAAGGGAGACCTTTTTAATATATAAAACGACAAATTTTTCTATACACTTCCTTCTTTTATTGCTTCCACTTAGAATTTAAAGTACTTTGTCTAGCTTGTGAAGTGGTAAATTTATCCATAGGTCCCCTAGGTATAGGTTCTCCACCCCCATTTATACTCCCACTTTCGCTCCCATTCCCACTCCCTAATGTCCCCGTTGTTTCAGACAAAATATTATCATGCATTGAAGTTGGACCCATACCAATTTCTTAAAGCAATTCATTTCTTTTTGTTTTTTGTTCCTTGAAGTTGGTCCATGCCTCTTTGCATTCCAATTTAACATCTTCAATAACTTTGTTGCATGGTTTCATAACATGACGAGTTTCGGCTAAATGATACTTAAGTCTATTGACCCCCGCGCATCTTTGATTGCACAAATTTACATCTAAAATATTTATCTTCGGGGAATTTCAATAGATACTTCCATACAAAATCTTTTCTCGAGGTTCTTGAATTAGTGGAATTCATTCAAAAAAACAACAATAATAATAATCAAAACACAATTTATATAAAAATTAAAAAGATATAATTGAATACAAATTAGGGATATTTTAGATTTATCCAATTAAAAAGACATAATTGAATACAAAATTTTAAATTATAAATTAAATTATTTTATAAATTATATAATATGATTTTATTTATAAGAAATTGAGTCATGATATGTTCAATTGAATTATAGCATGAAATTGTTGGTCTTTTTTAAAGAATTAAAAAATTTGTCAAATTTGGATTTATACATCAAACAAAATTTTATCAATTAAGAAAATAATTTAATTTTTGTTTTTGTTTTATCCCATATAAATGATAGATTATTTTGAAATTTATATAAAATTAGGGATATTTTAGATTTATCCAATTATTTTGAATATTTTTATTTTATGGATTATCTTTTTTATGACAATAGGAAAATCATATTAGCAAATATATTTTACATTGATTTGGTATGAAAATAGGACTAATTTACACTGTTTTTTTAAAAAAATACATAAAAATTAATGACATATTTGCATATATGGAAACATTAGCATATATGACATAAAAATAGGATAATCATATTATAAAGAGAATAGACCAAATAGGGATAATTTCTAATATCCATTAAAAAAAACGATATAAGAATATATTGCCTAATATTCTTATTTTCAAATCCCAATCACCGAATAGGGAAGATTTTCGATGGCTCAAAGCCCCACCGTAGTCTGCTCTTCGTAAGAGAACATGGGAAGAGAGAGCTTGGAGGAGCGTTACCTAGAAGGACGATGAGAGAGCTCCCAAAATTTAGAGGTGAGGTGAGGTGATGCAAAGCTCCAATTATGACAAAAAATCGACGCCAATAGAAAAGCAAGGATCTTGACACATGTAAGGGTTTTTTTTTTTCCTTTCTATTTTCCTTTTGTTTCAAAACCAAACAATTAGGGTTGGGTGTTTGAGTGTTTTGAATTTATATTTTACAGTTTCAATTTTATTTTTTTAATGTTAATTTGGGGATCTTTGTGAGGCGTACAATTTCTACTTCTCGGCTAAGAAGGCGTACGCCTTATGTGTTATTCGCTTTTTTTGGGATGCCTCGAGGCATTTTTTGACTGCCTCGCTTCAAGGTGCGTCTAAAAAACGCTTTTGACAACACTAATCATTGCTATTATCTTCTCTCTTTACATGAGTTCATACGTGAATAGCCAAACTTTGTTTGAAGTTTTCATTCAATAATGTGTGTAATTTCTATTGTTCTGATTTATTTTTTTTAGTTTTTAGATCTTTGTTTTCTTTTCGTTATTATGCATATTTCTTTACACACATTTATTTACACATCTCACTTGTTCATTTCTTTCTTTGATGTTTGTGCCACAAAATCTTCACTTATATGTAGCTTGCATATCGATTTTTTTATTGGCTATGTTAAAAAGATATTGAATTTGTATGTCTAATTGCATGATACTGTGATTGAACATTATGGAAATTTAAGAAAATGAGGGCTAAAACCCAGGGTTTGAAGTTGAGATAGGTGTTTGTTAATTTTTTTTTTAATGAAAATAAGGCCAAGAAAGTAAGTAATGTTGATGTTTGCTAAAAATTTAATAAAAATAATACCTAAAATTGTGGTGGATGTTTGTTAATTTCATTTTAATGAAAATAATGGTAGAAACTAAGATATGTATTTACTGAATTTGTGATAAAAATAGAGGCTAAAACTTAGACGAAAGTGTGTTGAGAATGAAAAGAAAATAGAGGTCGAAACTGAGGTGAATAATGCTGGAATTTAAGGAGAATTATGGTTGACACCTTGATGGTTGGGTTTAGGAAATTTATTTAAAATAGTGGTTGAAACACATATGATTTGATTACTGAATTTTTAAGAGAGAATCATATAATAAGTCCATGTACATGTTGAATTTTCATTAAAAGTTGTGGCTGAAATTTAAGTTGAGGAATATGAGAGAAATAGAAGTGAAGGTTGTTGAATTTTCATGGAGGATTAATGCTGAAACTTGTGTGCATTATTGCTGAAATTTCTATGGAAAATTATTAGGGAGAAACATGACTAAACATTGTTGAATTTTCATGGGGAAATTAGTCTTGTATGGAACATCTAAGATGGATAAAGTTGTTGATTTTTTATAAGCACAAGTTCGACATTTCTATTGTTGAAATTTTTTAAAATGTAATTCAATTAAAAACATGAGTGTAATTGTTATTTGAAACTTTATATTTGTTTTTCAGAGATACGAGAAAACCAAGCTTACGTTATACTAGTTAGTGATTCATCAACAATGACAAATATAGAAGCATTGAGTGAGAAGATTTGTACAGTAGGTATTAATTAGGATTTTAATAAGTTAATGATTATCATATATAGCAAATTGAAACAACAAAGAAATTAGTTGTTACTTTTGACATAACCAGGAAAATAATCACATAAATCATAACATGATTAAGGTTTAGGTCATATTCAGTGTGTTTTATTATTAACATTTTTTCTCAAGTATGAAAGATACATGTGTCACTTTGCAGACTAATAGTACTTTAAAAATTTGTATTCAAAGTATAACTAATGAAGATAATTTCCCTTAAAAAGTGGCATGTTTATCACATGTAAGTGCAATTGAGAATATCAAAGAGAACTTGAATGAAATCCAAACTAGAGATGTTTATAACATTTAGTTTTGGACATTTCTTAAGAACGGTTGAATTGAGACTCTTAGCTCAAATTATTCACAATATGTTGTTACACTAATGTCACTTAAAAAGGAAGATAAAATGTGGATACTTGTTGGTTCAATAGGATTAAAATTTGATGGGCTTAGGAGTTTTCTATCGGGAGCATTATGGTCAGATTTCAATCAAATTTCAAAATTTGACATCAATTTATAAAGGATAAGAGATAAATATTTTAATGGAGAGAATAAGATTCATAATGATTGATTAGAGGAGGTTTCCATATCATTATGTAAGAAGAGACAAAAGATGAGTATAAAGAGGATAAAAAAGAAGGAAAAGTTGAGTGAGGAAGTTAAATCTTGAAAAAGAAATTTTGAAGTTGACATTATTGTATTTTCTTAAGCATGTTGTTTTATTAGTTAAAGAAGAAAAAATTTAATAGATTTACATTAGCTTCAACTTGTTGATAATTTAAAAGATTTTAACAAGTATCCCTGGAGGATAATTTGCTTTGATAGAATATTAATTGGAATGAAAAAGACTTTGCACTAAAGAATGCAAAAAAATATGGAGAAAATTTTTGGAAAGGAGAATTCAACTTATGAAGCATTTGCTTTTGTGGATTTTCCATATGCCTTACAAAACTTACAAAATTGGACGCATGAAGTTATTAATTTGATTGGAATGAACTATGAAAGTCACATTGGAAGAAGCTTCTCAATAATTTAAATTGGAGAGGAATTGCAACTCTCAAGTATATTGAGATTCAATTACTCTTTGAGTCAAATGTGAGTAGGATTTGCATATTACTTTACATTCCAGTTGTTATTTACATAATCATTTTCTTCTTATAATTAATTACTTTTATTATAATTTCAATAAATAGTTAACTTTGCATTCCATACTCATTCCTATCTTGAAGAAGTGTGAGCAAGAGTATGTTAAACATTTTGAAGTAGAACATGAGGTAGACAAAGGCTTAGAAAATGGTGCAAATGATTAGGATACACATAAAGATCATGAGGAATTTGTAGCATATATTATAGCAACAACAACCATAAAAAATGGGAAGAAAAAGGGTAATTCTAAGTTGCCAACATATAAGTTGACTAAGTTGAAAGTAATTAATTACTCTTTGTTTATACATGTTTCAATTTATTTAAATAATATTAGAATATTATTTGTTATGTTAAAGGAATTACTTGTGATGTTCATAAACTTTGAAGGAAAAACAATAAAACATTTAATGAGGTTTGAGAAGAATTGAAAGATATGGGAACCAAGCTTGATGGTTTGAGGAAGTTGTTATTGAAGGTTTGTAATATTCATAATTAAGATAATATATGAACCACATATGTTACATTCTATATATTAATATTTTTTAACATTTACAGGTTAAAAGTTCAAGATTTGAGCCTTATGTTGCTTAAATGAGAAATCATATGCTAATGGACTTCATGAAAAAATCAAAACATTTTGAGAAAAAATTAGATCAATGAAGAGGCCCCAACAAGTGACGACTTTATTTATGTGGACGAGGATATAATTATTTATTTTTATTTACATCAAGTATTGCCAAATGTCTTGGGGTGCATAAGTGTTAAATCTTATATAATACAAAACTCATTTATTGTTCTCACTAAGAGAAAGAAAATGTTGGTGTCAAAGGTTGGCATGTCATCTATAGTATTTGATCAATTACGGTCACCATCAATAAAGACATTGACATCATTTATGAAATATATGAATACTAAGAATGAGGCAACATAAGTTGATTACAACAATGACTATAATAAATTATTTTATATGTATTTACGTACAATTTACAAATGTTTGATTTTTTTATTGATATAATGATGTAGTATCAATCTTGAATATATGGAAGTTAACCATAAATGATTTAAATAACAATTAATTCCTGGACAATGACTTTTAATTCGGCATGTGAATATCATCTAAAAAATTCATTAATATACCAAACTGATTTTCCCATTAATTGTTATTCATTTCAATTTTCAGCACATTGATGCAATTTTATACTTTTTTCAAAATCTAAGGATAGTGAATCCAAATTTGTTTGCACAAAAATTCACCAAAATTGATACATTGTTTTGTGTATGTAAATGTAAATTAGTTCGCTTTTGTTATCTATTATTTCTTTTAATTCTATATTATATATGATATAATAGATTATTTCCTTGTATAGTAAAAAGTTGAAAGTTACTGGAACTTGCATAAAGAACAATTGTATTTTACCTGAAGACGACATTCTAATAAAATATGGGGCCATTTTCCCATACATTCTTAAAGATGGTGTGAGGTGGATGTGATTTATGTTCCCATCATTGTTATGTGCATACATTGGATTTTAGGAGTTGTTCATCTTTTTGCTAACCGGATATATATTTATGGACTCCCTAAGGTCTCTTAATGCGCCAAATAAATTGAAGATACTTGTAATTTCTTCAACAATGTTGTTGTCACGTCTTTTAAATGTTGTGAAATACTATAGAGAAAATGGTAACCAAAAGCGGGGTATGACTAAGGAGATTGAAATATTAAACAATATTCAACAACAACAAAGTAAGCAAGTGTGTATTTACTTTGTATGCTTCAATATTTCAACGTATTTATATAACTATATTTATCTAATTGTGTTAATAATTTTTTTTTTTTATTTACATAGTAATGGTGATTGTGGTAAATTTTTTTTTATTATCAAATATGTGAAGTACCTTAAGCACAAGTATCCAATGGGCACGTTAAAGAGTGAACGAATTAATTGGTTTAAAGAAAAATGTCATCGTTCAATCACAAACTAGTAATAAAATATGGTGATATCTGTGTGCGTGTGAGATGTAAGCTCAGAGTAATAGTGCAGTGGAATAGTCGTAATTATGATGATTGATGTTAACTTTAACCTGAGAGTGAAACAAACAGTTATAAAAATAGTTTTAGAGTGGTGTATAACATTCTCTTGTATATGTCTTTCTTGGCTGCTTGATAGTTCAATAGATTTTGGGTTTATAGATTATATGGTTGTTAATATAGTAAAGAGGACTTCTAGCATATATCACTGTTACAGGTGATATTGTTTTTGAGCATTTTCATCATCATTGTTAAAAGTATGATCAAATAATGTCATAGGATGAAATGTATGTGACGACTTTGAGCTGCTACTTATACTCGTACATTCGACGACTCCACTCTTAACTCATAGCCTTTGTTCTCATTCCTACCACTCTAGCACTCCACGCGATGATAAAAATAACGTATAAGCATTTTCATGCTTAGTGGTTCATGTAATTTTTCTTCATTTTTAATTAAACACAAATATGCGCTTTTTTGAAACAAATGTTTTAGGCACAATTTCAATAGTCCATGCAATATACATTATATATGTGCTTATTTCACATACTTTCATTTGTAAATCATTTGATCACTTCAAAGTATACAATTTCATATGCAATATTTCATTCGAAACTCAAATAATATATTTCACACATTTATTTATAATTTTTCCCTTAAACTAATTTAACCATTTCTTTGGGTGCATAGGATAATGGAATCACCAAGACGTCCCCCGGGTCGCAAGCCGCATAAAAACATTTTATAACACAGCATGAACCCTGGTCAAGCCGACTAGTTATTTTAAAATCATTGTGTACACTATCAATACCGGTTCCGCCGCTACTTCTGACATGCCACTATATTTCATTTCGTCTACAATACTACTAGTTTGACTTTATCTAGATACCAATATATCCTTAACTCCGGGAATATGATCGATAATATTCCTATTAAGGGCATTAAAACTCAGTCATATTAATTTACAATATTGTATATATATTTATACCCAAATAATACATTTTGATGTTCATGCAATTTTTATGGCAATGTTGTAGACCCTCAATTTTGTCCCTTAACACTTACATTTTATCCTATGGGTGTCACACTCACCTATCGTTCTCATGTGGCACCGTTAGGGCCCCATTTAACCTACTTTTCGAGCCTCATGGGGCTTTTGAGCGGTCCATCGAGCCAGCAGAATAGCTCACTTCAAAGTGTCATTGCGGACCCTTTATCGGGTGAATGCCATGTTAAGCAAGTGGGCCTCCTCGAGGTTTTAGCTAAATCGGAGTTTATTGGAGTATGTCAACTTCATATTACTTGAGCTTGTTTCGATCATATCTCCCTTGTCCGAACTCAGAATCATGCGCCATTTGTTTTGTTAGTTTCCTTATTCGCCAAGGAGGTTTTTGTTAAAAATTCATAATTTTTGTCAACCTGCTCGACCAACCTGGCTTGAATGGTTCGTCAGCAAGACGCATATGGCCAACACCGTTTTGGGGTGATTTTGGCGAGCACTCCTCCTTGTTTTGATTATCTCCCCCTTATCCAATCTTGGAATTGTGCACCATTTTTTTTGTTGGTATCCTTATTCGTAAGGGAACATTCTGTCAAAATTTCATAATTTTCCTCAACTCGTCTTGGCTGGCATCCTGGGCTCAACTGTTCCTGCCAGCTTGCAGGAGCGCTGTTTTATGATTTTAGAGCCCAAATCCCATATGGATCTTGCCCATATGCTCTAGATCGGTCTTGGGCAGTATTTTGGGTCCATTTTGAGCTTTTTCTTGAGTTACATGCAGCCCACCATGAATCCATGTAGATACTTGGTGGTGAAGCAAGCTGAAAACTTAAGAGAGTCAACTTGCATGGGGAATTAGTGGAGGGAGACAGGGGAGGTGGGTTTCAATGCTAATGGAGCTCTTTCTAGAGTTTGAAGCGTGGGAAAACACTAGGTGGGCTTAGAGGCCAAGGTGGAATCGCATAAAAGGAGAGAAAGATCAGAGTGCGGACCTTGCACTTTTTCAGTTCTGGATGCACATTTTCCGATTTTTTCTTTGATGCTTAGCTCTGATTTTTTTTCTCGCTGCTTATGGAAGAGTAGTAAGAACTAGACCCTTGCTCCAATCTATTTCATATCTTTCTTCCCTTTGCTCTGATCTCAATAAAATATATCTTTTTTGTTACCGACTCCAAACACGCTTTGTTAGGTAAGGCAATGGTCCATGGGGCCAAGTTTTCAGTTTGGTAGGAAGGCTCATTGGCGTTCTGTGCATATTTCATTTTGATTATCTAATTAGATCTTCAAGGTCTGCACAGTGATGATGACTATGGGGACTTCCATGGGCGTCATTCCTTTGAATTGAATGTTCGCTTTTAACGCCATAGCATGGGAACCTGCCTAAATAGCTGGCTGGCAAATTCTTGCTTTAGAAAACACAATGGATTGTTTCAGTTGGTTCTTACTCATTCGAGCTGAGAATCATGCACTGTTTGTTTTTTTAGTTTCTTTATTCTTTAAGGAATTTTTTTGACCAAATTTAGGGATTTTCCTCAACCATTTGAACCATTTTTCACGCTTAAACGTGGAGCCTGCTCAATAGTTTCACTGGGCGCCCGGCTTGTGAAAACATAACCGTTTTGTTTCAGCTTGGTTCACTCATCGGAGCTGAGGTAGAATCATGCACCATTTTTTTGTTAGCTTTTATCTGTAAGGAATTTTTGACTTAAATTTGAGATTTTTTCTCTCAACCGGCCAGAATCCTATTGGGAAATCGGACCAAGAGGTTCTTGATTATTAGTCAATGTAGGTGTGTACTGCAAGGGGTTGTCTCTTGTCTTTGGGATTGCCTTATTTTCGGCATTTCTAATCAGAATGGTTACTTTAGGTTCATTCCTATAAATTCAGGTTGGGACATTTGGCGAATGGCAGCTGATTTTCTAGTAACAAAGTATCGTACGTGAGGCTTTATGTAGTTGAATTTAAAACAGTCATGGGATTTAGGTAATTGAATTTTAGTTTGATTTTAGGGATCTAGGTGGCTGCATTGCTTGTAAATTATTGAATTCCATGGTCTTCATTTTAATAAAATGGGGTGGCTTGGTTGCCTTCTTATCTAAACACACTTTGCCGTGTTTCATGAAATGCCTCACTATCCTACCATGGAATCATGTGTACCGCTTAAGCCTTGTTAGATTCCTTACTGTATGAGGAATTTTTTGAAAAAGTTTCAGAAATTTTCTCAATTGTTTGGACTTGTTGATAACCGGTTCAACAGGTTGTGCAAGACAGCTCATGGACAACCCCCTATTTTAGCATGTTTTAAGCCCGAATCTATTATGGCGTGCTCCTATTTGCTCCAAAGAACTTGTAGGCCGCCTTTGTGGTCTCTGAAGGTTCAGCCTCGGCTTGAACAAAGTGTGAGCGGTACCGGGATTGGTAAGTATGGTTTGGTTTGTGGGATTTTAAAGGAATGTGTGCTAAAGCAAGCAAACAACTTAGCTCATTTAAGCCTGCTTCCCTTCTTTTGGTATGGGATATGATATTTGGTTTTAAATGAATGATGTATGATGTATTATTTGCCTTACCTATTCCTGCAGTGCATGGCTAAGGATCTCAGGTACGTGCTTGGGCGTTGGCATTTGTATTCATATGCGTACATGGTGTTTGGACTTTGACATTTGTGGTGGACTCCGAGTTTGTCGGGACTAACCCTTATGCACAAGGCTAGGGACCATAGGTAATGCGACCCATGGTTTGATTTGGTTGAGTGTTTATGTTAGATACTGAGTAAGTTGGTGTGATTTGAGTCATCTATGTAGTCTAAGAGGCTATTTGATCTTTGACCCATATGCTCCCACATACCCAATTCCACTAGCAGCGATCGGAAGTTTTGTGCCTGGGAGGGGTGCTACTTCTATTTGAGGTACCTTCCCCAATGGGTAAATCAATCCTAATCAAAATCTAGTTTTGTAGACCGCTTTTTGTTGACTGGAGTCAATGAGGGGTTTTTTGTTCTTACTTCATTTTCCCCATTTAAAAAAAATAAAATAAAAATAAAAGTAAGTGGCGACTCCAAAGCAAAACCTTTCCTCCTTGGGGACGAATTTTCCAAAACTCGAAAATCAACCCACATTTTCTTTTCATTTAAAGGCTAGTCGTGGTGCCCGTGGATTGCAGGGTCCACAAAATTCATACTAACGAGGATTGAACCCGTAATCTCATGTTTCATAAAGAGGATCAATCTTGGAACTTGATTTCAGTATATCGAGCACAAGGTTCCTCTCCACTGATGACTTTAGATATTACAAATGATTATTTGACCACTTACCCGGGTTGGTGGTATTTGGCATACACTTGTGGTTTCTTTGTGCTTGTGTGTTCACTTGTGGTATTCTAGCATGCTTGATCATGGTTAATTGGTACCTAACTATACGTTTCTGATTAGCATAGATGGTTAGATTGTGTGTAGATTCTATGGTAGGCCTGTTTCGTACACATGACTCGTTTGTTGCATGGCGTCTCTCTTCCCTGCATGATCATGGATTTTTTGTATTTGTTCTGGCTGCACTTATATCCTTTTTATTTGAATCACTAGTCTGGGTCGACTATTCTCATGAATCGCCATGTTGTCGTGGGAGCCATCAATTGTCTGGCTTCACCAAGCTGGGATTTGGAGGTCTAAAGATATGTGGGCTACAGATCATGCCCTGGAGCACTATGGAGATGATGATATCCGAGCAATGAATGTCACACCGATGTCGCTGACTCCCCACTCTACTAGATAAGTGTGTGCCGACTAATTCTATAGAGTCCCAATGCACATTTCCAACGACTGAGAATCTGTGGAAGCGGCCGTGTTGTTTGTCGCAAAACCCTATATAAAATTTTTTTTCTTTTCTAAATTTTAGACTTATAAATTTAAGTATAACAGCTATGGTTGCTGTGATATATCCCAAAACTTGTATTATACAATTTACACTTTAGAAACATGGTAATCGCAAGAATATCTTCTTCAAAAGAGCTGTGCCCACAGACAAGAAAACAAAACTATGTATATACATATGCTCAATCAGACAAATTAAAAGCATTTCTCACGTTATTTAATACAACACTTATACTAGAAGTCAGAGAACTAATGAGGCCCAAATGTCATGGCTCAGATTCGAAAAATACTTTTAAAATGAAAATAATGAGCTAAACGAGTTTAGTGAGTGTATGCTTTATAAAATACGTTTTCTTAAATATCTCAAAATCAGAAACTATATTTCACAAGACATTTTAAACCTTTGTTCATGATATAAAAGTTCTTTAAACTTTTCAAAACGCTTGCTTGTTTTTGTTTTTAAAAGTTTATAAAAACTGATAAACGCAGCTTCCTCCCGGCCTCGACCGCTGTTTCTAAAAGTTTTCCAAACTTTCAAAACGCTGCTGGCTTTGCTTTAAAGTCATAAATTTTCAGCAACCGCGAGCCTGGCTTCGACCGTCATTTTTAAAAGTTTCTAAAAGCTTTCATAAATGCTTGCCCTCGTCACAAGTGGTTGATTTAAACCGTGTAAAATTCATCAATCAAGATTAACCAACTGAGGCCTTCTTTCATTGCATCTAAGTAAACACACTGTGGAGCCCTGGCTTCAACCATGCCGGTGAAGGCTGACCTAGGTCCACACATCACCTGTGCGGAAGGGCCTCGGTCCACACTGTCTTTTCCTAGTGAAATATAGGAAAGACCTCGGGTCTACATCACCATAACTAGCTGGGCTGAAGGCCCTGCTTTTATAAAAACATAATTTTTTTCTTTAGTTTGTTATGGTTTAACACTTGAAACTATTGCTTGCTTCTTCTAAATATGGTTTGGTCACTTTAAAACCATTAGTTGCTTGAAATATGATTTAATAATTTAAAACCATAACATACCAACGTAAAACGATTTATAATACACTAGTATTTAAAATAGAAGCTTAGAACATCACCCTCTCCTTTTTACACAATTAATTCAACACTCTATAATTCTTCCGCCTCCGCTTTTACACTACACATTCGATGTATTAGACCACACTTGTCAGCACAACAAAGAAATTTGCACACTTGGTGCTACAATTCACAGGCATTCACAGGCATATGGCCAAATTCTAGACTCAAGAGGCTTTCCATAAAGTCTAAAAACACCTGAAAACATTTCTGAAAATTCTGTTCGGACTGTCTGAATAAAATCCTGAAATTTCAACCCGACCATCCGAAAATGGGCCTGAATCATTCCTGACTGTCTGAAAATAGTCCCAAAAATTCCTAAACTCAATCTAAAAATTTTGGGACTGAAATTTACGGCCTCTCACGACCTCTAAGAAAATTCCAAGCCATTATATAGGCTTTAGACTCGAAATAACACCAATAGGAAAATTTTCTACCTCTTGAAGTTTGACGAAACGCTAAGATTTTGGTGCCCACACGTAGCCCTAGATCCACGTGGTCAACTTTTATACCTTTCGAGCCAAAACCATAGATTTCCATAAATCACGAGAAAGAGCGAAGAAAAGAAAGAAAATAAAAATCGTCTCCGCTTCCACGACTCTCCACTCTTTCAGTCAGTCTCCTTGACTTTTTGATTTTATCTTATCTTTTTTTTATTATTATTATTATTATTATTATTATTATTATTATTATTTGGATACATAACTTATATTGCCTCATTCGGGTCTGTTTTTATCCCAAAATTTTTTATTTCTTTTCAATTCAATTATTTTAAATGAACTTTAACTCAAGCCATTTTATGACTTCCGAGATTTTTGTAAAAATCTTGTCCCTGAAGTCACTGGGATTTATCATCCAGAAATTAAGTAAAATATTCCATTGTCTCAGGTCGACGAAGCACTCTAGGTCACTAGATTTTGCGAGGCAATTTAATGTGTGATCCAGTTTAGATCATCGAGATACAGGGAATTTTATAGGCTTCCACACGAGCCATTATGTCAATTTATTATTATTATCCTTTTGAATTCGTAATTTGTGCTCACCCCTCCATTTCCTTAATTGCAAAAAGTGCCACAATGCTTTGAAAACTTTATAATTTAATCCTTAAAAACAACTTTAAAAATCTTCTTGTGACCTTCGAATAATTAAGGAAGCTGGTGTATGCAGACCCTACGGTTACACATACAGTACACCCTCTTGGGATGAGTGATTCCTGAATCTTCCTCCTTTAAGACATTTCGTCTCGAAATGAGCAGGCTAAAGTCGAAAGGAAAGGGGAAAATTGCCTCATTCGGAAAATAATTGGGAATCTTGACGGTGCATACGAACTTAAAGCCACAGTAAGTACACTTCCTCTCATGATTCTTCCATAGTACTTTAACTAAAGGAATTACTTTACTCCTCAACACCCGTTCCTTGCGATCTACAATCTGCACAGGTGTTTCCTCATAAGTTAGATTCTCCTTTAGCTTCACTAGCTACTCTCTCAACACGTGTGAAGGATCTGAGATGTACTTCCTTAACATCGACACATGGAATGTGTCATGAATCCTTGATAACTCTGGGGGTAACTTCAACTTGTAAGCTACTAGCCCCACCTTGCTCACAATCTCATAAGGTCCTATAAATATCGGATTGAGCTTGCCTCGCTTTCTAAATCTCAAAACACCCTTCCAAGGGGAAATCTTCAAAAAGACCCGGTCACCTATTTCGAATTGCAAGTCTCTACGACGATTGTCCACTTTGCTTTTACGTCTATCTGCTTGCTATAAGCTTGAAGTTACTCCCGAGACAACTTTCACTTTCTCTGAAGTGATCTTGCCTGGTCGGGGCTACGATCTCGGCTCACCAGCCTCATCCCAACACACTAGAGTCCACCATTTGCCATCTGGCGCTTGAATGGAGCTATCTCTATCTTGGCTTTGATAAATTGTTGTTGTAGGCGAACTCCATTAGTGCCAAATGAGTATCCAACTTCCTGAATTCCATCACCTGTGAAGCTCTTAGCATATCCTCCCCAACGTCGAATGGTCCTCTCGACTTGCCATCAGTTTGAGGATGAAATGATCTTGAAATGTAGGCGAGTACTAAAATTTACTTTGCAAAGCTGGGCGTAAAACACGGATGTGAGCACAGGGTCTCGATCTGAAACTATCAAAGCGGAACCCCATGAAGTCTCACTATCTCATCCACATACAACAACTGACTTTCGGAGAATCCTCGGCGTGGCGCGAAGTGATCGAGACTTACGTCGTCGATCAACTATCACCCGTATAGCATCGTGTTGCCTTTGAGTCGTGGGACCTGTCACAAATCCATAGTGATCTTCTCCCATTTCCATCTTTGGAATGAAGGAGTAAGGCTTGTATCTTCCTACGGGCCTCCCAATGCTTTCTGCCTTCACTGGCGACAGGTTGGGCATCTGGTGGCTTTGTGATATCTTTCTTCATCCCATTCCACAGGTAATGTTTCTCTAAGTCCTGGCCACATCTGCACTACGGATATAGCATAAGCGGGATAGATGCGCCTCTTCCATAATGTCTATCTTCGGCTCACCATGCTAAAACGCACATTCTCGTCCTTTCCTTATACGCAGTCATCTACGATTTGAAACTCTCCTTTCTTTCCCCTTTATCTCTTCCTTAAAGCTTAATCATACGTAAGGATCTACGCGCCACGATAGAATATGATCCACTAGGAGATATCTAACATGAAATGAGGCTAACAAGGCTTCTGAATCCTCAGCCTCCAATAATACCCACAGCTCTTAGATCTGGCGGTGGAGATAACTGATCTCATATGAGATGTGAAAAGAACTCTCTGTTGCCTACTCAAGGCATATACTACGACATTAGCTTTTCCTAGATGGTACTCAATAGTACAGTCGTAGTTCTTAATCAACTCAAGCCATCTTCTTTGCCTCAAGTTTAACTCTTTCTGGGTGAAAATATATTGAAGACTTTTATGATCTGTAAAGATCCTTCAAGGAGCACTATATAAGTAATGGCTCCATATCTTCAGGGCAAACACGACTGCTGCAAGCTTTAAGTCGTGTGTAAGGTAATTCTCCTCATGCTTCTTCAGTTGTCTAGAGGCACATGCAATCACCCTATCATTCTGCATCAAAACACAACCAAGGCCCTGCTGTGAAGCATCATTTGTAAACCCTGAGCCCATCTCTCCCCATTGGTAGCTAAAGCGGGTGAAGTCAATCTACCCTTCAACTCCTCGAAACTCTGTTGGCAGGCATCCACCCAATCATACTTGACATCTTTCCTTGTTAGCTTGGTCAGTGGGGTTGCTATCCTGGAGAACCCCTTAACAAACTTCCTGTAATACCTTGCTAAACAGAGAAGCCGACCTCGACACATTCTTTGATGGTTTCAATTACCACAACTTCTATTTTAAGGGATCACACTCACCCATTAGAGATCACATGACTGGGAATGTCACCTGTCGAGCAAAGCGGCACTTGCTCAACTTGGCATACAATTGCCGCTCCCTTAGGGTTTGCAACACAATCCTCAGGTGCTCTGAATGTTCCTCTGGGCTACCTAAATACACTAGGATATCATCAATAAAAACTATGACAAACCTATCAAAATACGGTTGGAATACCCGGTTCATCAAATCCATAAACACTGTCGGAGCATTAGTCAAGCCAAACGACATCACCAGAAACTCATAATGCCCGTAGCGTGTCTTGAATGCAGTCTTAGGTACATCACTCTCATGCACCCTCAACTGATGATACCCCGACCTCAAGTCTATCTTGGAGTATACTCGAGACCCTTGGAGTTGATCGAATAACTCATCGATCCTAGGGAGTGGATACTGATTGTGGATGGTAACTTTGTTCATTCTTTGTAATCTATCTGCTGTCGCAAACTCCGTCTTTCTTTCGAGCTGGAGCTCCCAGTAGGGACATGCTCGGCCGAATGAATCCCTTACTGAAAATCTTCAAGCGAACCTTAAGCTCCCTCAACTCTATAGAGCCATCTATGGGAGGAATGAAATGGGCTCGGTCCACAGGATTAAATCAATGGTGAACTCCACTTCTATGCAGGTAATCTGCTTGATATCATGCAGGAATACATTTGGGAACTCTCTAACAATGGATCTCATCCCTAGAGTCCCTCCTTCTGTCTCACCACATAAGCCAAATATACGACAACCCTTCTGCAACATCCTCTACCGCTCCCTACCATAGCGGGATCATCTTGGAAGATAATTCTCTCATATTCCCACTGGAACTTAACCTCAGATTTCACGGCTGTGCAACTTTACTTTTTATAACGGTCTCTACGGTGGTTCTATGAGATGTGTCCATCTGGGAACCACATCAAATTCCTCATATCACAGGGCCACAAGATGCGTTGGGAACTCTGTCCTCGATCGAACTCTACTATCTTTGGCTACTATATGCGAGACTAACGGATCTCAGCGGGAGGGAGAGCTCTCCTCTGACCCTCTAATACTTTGGGTCCTACATGCGGGCGATCTAAGAAGGCTGGATCTGCGAATGAATGTGCTCTGGGTCCACTAATGTAACCATGCATCATGATCAAGATAGAAATAATGTGCCGGTAACCACATGCGGGCATGTCGACATCTTGTTGAGTCCTGGCCTCATCGCCTAAGTACGAGTCTCTGTGCATCCACAGGGCCACACCTCTGCTCTGCCCACCGGCGCCTCTACTGCCTGTTGCCTTGTCTCTGCTTGGGAAACCTCACGAGACCTCGAGTGCTCATCTCGGGTGCGGGGTCAGCTGGGCGGCTATTGATGTCTACTGCACCGATCAGTGGGGACACTCCTTAATAAAATGGCATTCCCCCAGCCACACTTTGAAACACCGTGTTACGGACTCTTACACTCCCAAATTAATGGCCTCGACACACATCACAGATGGGAGGAATACTCTAAGTGCCACTGCTTGTGGCCCGGGGGCCTCAACGATCTGTTGAAATGAAATCTGAGCCTGCACCTCGGCCTCTCTGTAACCTTTTCCCTTTGCTTCTTTTTCTTTGGGTGGCCAGGCTGCAGGGAAGTGCAGGTGCACTATCTTAACATCACGCCTGCTACGATACATAGTTGTAGTACTCTTCTCAACCCTCAGAGCGGCCTCAACTAAATCCCCAAATAATTTCTGAGGAACCACATACAAATGAACTCTGATCCAGTGCTGTAATCCTACCAGAAATCGCTTGCACTTGGCCTTCATCGGTAGGAATATATGGAACGTCGTAACTGAGGCCTCTTCTCATGCTACGATCTTGACATGTTCTTCTGCTCTAATATGAAGAACTCCTTAATCTTCGAATCCATGTGACTCTGAGGAAAGAATCGGTGATAAACTCTTCTTTGGCGGGTATACTGATATACACGGGGTTACCTCCCCTCCCGCAAACATCCACCAATCCTTAGCATTGTCTTCCATCGAAGAAAGCTGGAAAACAAGACTCGATCATCCGTCTGACCCATAGCACCAAAAAGTAGCCTTGTTTACTTGTCCAGCCACATAACCAATTTGCCTCTGGATCATGCATACCATCCTTATGGCTTGGCGCCCGACTTAATGCTCTATATACGACCTCGGGTTCTTGAACCTCTACAGGTGGTGGTGGAGAATTTGTGTTGCCTAACAGTGCTATGGCCATTATCGAGCAATCGCCCTTTGCTCTCTGAGTATGATCCTAGCATGAGCTCCCCACAGTGGCCTAGATGGGTCGACTGACCTCTTCTTAGAAATTTGATTTATGGAGCGGTAGATGGAACAACTGCGTGCTCTCATCTCTCAGGCTGGGACGCTCGAAAGCCTTTGGAATGACTCTCTGGGAATGACCTCGATGTCCTCTGCGACCTCTAGTCTTTGTATTTGCAAAAAAATCAATTGTTTAATACTTTGAAACTCATATGTATGTACTTTGAGTTTAGAAAATGCATGGTTACTTGATGAGTGTAAATAGTGTATAAAGCTCACAGGGGCTTATGCCACGGAGTTTCCTAAGACCTGCTCACGTGCAACTTGTGTTGGTAGTATTTCTCCTCAAATACAGGATTTATGTCGTATGTGAGCTCACGATACCCGACTTGTCACACCCCAGCCCTCTTAGCGAGTGTCTTGATACCCGAAACCTGTAGTTGCTATGACTAGAGAATCCTATGAAGCGAAGCCGTGTTGCTTCTTCCGGCTTAGTATAAAATTTTTTCTTTTCTAATTTGTGAATTTATAAAATTTCGTAGCCATCTTGTTGCCTCCCAGGACTATATCCAAACACAATATACAATTTTTACTTTGAAAACATAGCGACTATGACACTTCTTGAGAGCCTCGGGCTCATCACATTTCATAAAACAAAACTATGTACATACATATGCTCAAGCTGGCTGGAAATTCAAAGTATTCCTTACACAAGTTATTTAATACAACACTTATACTAGAAGTCAGGAGAATCCTAATATGTCCCAGCGTCAAACTACTTTGTGCACGGAAATAATTTTTAAAATAGGGAAAATAATGAGCTAAACGAGCTGGAGTAAGGTTATATCTTTATAAAATGCTTGCTTTTTTGAAATATCTCAACAACTGTGTATATTTTACAGACATTTCGAAACCTTGCTTGCTTTCTTCATAAGTTTCTAAAACTTTTCAAAAGCTGCTTGCTTGCTTTGCTTTAAAGTTTATAAAAACTTTTTCATAAAAAATGCGGGGGAGCACAGGCCGACAAGCTTGCTTTAAAGTTTCTAAACTTTTCAAAAAGCGTTGCTTGCTTTGCTTTAAAGTTTATAACAACTTTTCATAAACGGGAACTGGAGGCTTGGCAGAAACCTTTAAAAGTTTCTAAAGCTTTTCATAAAATGCTTGCCCTTCTGAAGTGGTTGATTTTAAGCTGTGTAAAATGCTTATAAATCGAATCAACCACTGGAGGCCCTTTTTTTACTTCTTTGTACCCTAGTAAGCAGAGCACAGACTGATAGATGAATTATTAGGTGGAAGGACTGGGTCCACATCACCCTAGGTGGAAGGGCCTTGGCCCACATCACCTTTTTCGGTAAATATGGTGGAAAGACCTTGGTCTACGTCACCATAATCTAGCTAGCGCATAAGGCCTATTTTATAAACATAATTTTTGCTTGCTTGAAATATGGTTTAACACTTTAAAACCATTGCTTGCTTGAAATATGGTTTAAGACTTTAAAATCATTACTTGCTTGAAATATGGTTTAATAATTTAAAACCATAACATACCAGTGTAAAACGATTTATAAACAATACACTAGTATTTAAAAATAGAGTTTAGAACACTCACCTTCCGGTTTACAATAATCGAGCACGACTTCAAAATTTCTCCCGCCTCTGCTTTTACCCTACACATTCGATGTATTAGACCACACTCGTCAGCACAACCAAGAAATTTGCACACTTAGTGCTACAATTAAATTTTTTAGAAAATATGTGGGCCCCAAATGCCATTCACAGGCATATGGCTAGATTCTAGATTCAAGGGGCTTTCCATAAAGTCTAAAAACACTCGAAAACATTTCTAAAAATTATGTCCGGACTATCTGAATAAAATCCTGAAATTTCAGCTGAGCTGTCAAAGCAGTCTGAAATTCAGCTCGGCTAATACGAAAATAGTCCCAAAAATTCCTAAACTCAATCTAAAATTTTGGATTTGAAATTTACGATCTCTCCACGACCTCTAAGAAAATTCAAGCCATTATAGCCTTTAGGCTCGAGAAAATAACACAAATGGAAAATTTTCTACCTCTTGAAGTTTATTGGCAGATTTTGGTGCCACACGTAGCCCTGCGTCACGTAGTCGATTTTCCTTAGCGACAAAAATCTTTGAGTCAGATTTCTCATCGAGAAAGAAGCGAAGAGAAGAAAAAAAAAAAAAACGTCTTCCTTCACGCTCTCCACTCTTTCTCGTATGTCTGCTTGACTTTTTGATTTTATATTTTCTTTTTTTTTTAATTATTATTATTATTATTATTATTATTATTATTTGGATACATAACTTATATTGCCTCATTCAAGTATGTTTCTATCCCAAAAAAATTTATTTCTTTTTAGTTCAATTATTTTAAATGAACTTTAACTCAAGAAAGCCATTTAGGCTTGAAGTTTTCGTAAAAATCTGAGTCCACAGAATCAGCGCGTTATCGCAGAAATTAGTAAAATATTTCAAGTCTCGGAATTGTGAAACTTTTGGGTCACTAGATTTGCGAGGCAGATTTGCGGCGCGGTGCATTTCGTCATCAGAGATCTAGAATTTTCTAGGCTCACGAGACCATTACGGTAATTTATTATTATTATTATCCTTTTGAAATTCCGTAATTTGTACTCACCCCTCCACTTTCTTTAATTGCAAAAATTTAATGTTGAAAACTTTATAATTTTATCCTTAAAAACAACTTTCAAAAAATACTACTATGACATAAATAGTGAAGCCCTTGGTACACATCTGCGACCTACGGTTGCAATATCTTGAAGTACACCCTCTTAAGATGAGGGCATTACTCGACCCACCTAGGCGGGTGAAGGGTGCGAAACTATCTTGGGACTCTTACTTGCTTTTCCAGACGTGGTGGGCCCCGAGTCTTATAAGCCGAATCAAAATATCATATACAAAGATACAAAATAAAACTACCTGCGTAGTGGTGTTTACGGTGTCATACATACGATTCGAGTCCCATTTACATATACATATATAAAAAATGTACATTTACATTTACATAATCAGAGTGCAAAACCTACTTTGTGATGAACTCCTACAACAGTATGCGGAAGATTTCGGAAGTCCTCCTCTGTACCTACACGGATAAAAACCCGTGCTAAGCTTAACGCTTAATGGGAAACATATAACTTATACGTATACACATGCATTAATACTCTTTTACAGTAAGCATATAATAGTACCAGGTATCATAATTTTTTCATGAATTCATATAACAAACTTATGCACATACTAGTACTTATAGCAGGCTTATACTTGTTCAGATCTCTCGTAGGAGTTATAGAGCTTATACTTGTATAGAGGTACCCGTAGGTACTACAAAACTTATACTTGTATAGAGGTACTCGTAGGTACATTCAGAGTAGAACGATGTTCATTACTTTACTCTTATTCGTTATTCAGACTATTATCATATAATTGTTTGACTACATAAACTAGTAATAAGAAATGAGTAGGACCTGACCTGATAAATTGCACGAGTGCAGTGCAATCTTGAGTCTTGAGTAGCCTGGCGGGAGTCTTGGGAACGCGATGAAATTATTCGTGGCACTAATTAGAGAGTATCAAAGTACTAAATGTGCCGAAGCACGGTCAGAGATTGTTGTTGCACTAATCAGTAGAAATTATACTATATGTACTTTGCCCGTAATAGAGGTTGGTGTCATTCAATACTGTTTTAGCGGGTTACAGTATATGTGTTCAGGAACTTACTATCTTATCATAGGGCATTAAGTTTTCCAACATCGAATTTGCTTTGCCGAGGCGGCGAGGTACGATCTAATTTTTTTACCTTACAAACATAAATGGACCCTTTTCATACACTTATAGGGTCTTCATTAGTCCAATAGACAAGTCCTCAGAATAACAGAATAGAAAAACATGACAAAAACACATGTATGTGAAAAGTGCTACGCCACGGCGTAACACTGCCATGCTGCGGTGTAGCACTGCTATGCTGCACGACGTAGCTTTGCTACGCCTCGGCGTATTCGAGACTTATCCAAGCCTCCCTCTCAGCCGTGCCGCTGCATGGACATGCCACGCCTTAGCGTGGACTTAAGCTGCTGCATGGGATCCTTATGCCGCGGTGTAGGACCCCGAAATTGCCCAGATTTGATGATTTCGTCCTTTTTTCCAGAAATTCGACCAAAATCAAAAGAAAACTCGTATACTCGCCAGAAAAACATCTCCCAAGTGTGTTCTAACCCAACTAAAACCAAACATGAGATGAGTAGGGTTTCAGAGCTGAAACTCAAATACTTGTAAGTTAGGTTAACTTCCTAACACTAAGCAGTATGTATCATACATCATAGCCATGAGAATCCATACTCAAAGGAGGATTCCATACTCATCTTATACAAACTAGGGTTTTACCAACCCAACTTTCAATAAATCTAGGGTTAGAATGGATTCTTAACTAAACCCTAGAAATGGAACAAACTAATATCCATACAAATCCATATAAACCCATAGTAATCCATACAATCCATACAAAAGTCCAAAACTCCATACAAACCCATAGTAATCCGTACAAATCCATACTTGAAATTCTCTTCCCCTTCTTCTTCTTCCTCTTCTTCTTCTATTCTCCTCTGCATTGTAATGCCACTATACTCCTTCCCCGAATGAGGGCGACTTGGTCTTATCGTTTAGTAAAATTTTCCTTTTATTACACTTTGGTCCTCAAACTCCCTTCTATTTGCACCACAACTTATGCCATTTCTATAATAGCATATCATCTTCTTATATTATGAATTTTGTGTCCCGTTTTGATAAAGTACAAATTTATACTTGCTTATTGCCGGGTTTCTCAGTTTTCACGTTTTGAATTTAAATTACGAAAAATTCAAATTATACCTACAAAAATACCCTAAACATGCAAAAAACGACTAGGGTATATTTCGGGGTGTTACAATGAAGACCTGTGTAGCCCCTAAGCTGGATTTCATGGATACATGCGTGGCTAGTGTGTCATTTTTATTGTCGGTTAGGATCTTAGGTTACGTATCCCTTCTGGGGGTACAATCATCTAGCTTTTAGGACTTGCTTTTTCTCTTTGTTGGCTTGTGAAACACCTTACCCCAGAGGTATTACCATGTCAGAATCCCGCTCTTGCTTGTGAAGCCATATATCAGTTTAACTGTTGACATCACATGTTAGTGCATTCTCTCGGAGGATTTTAGTCATACATTTACTGTATTGATTTCAAGATTGACAGTCACAGGGACTGAATTACCCCTTTCCTTTTATAGGATTGTTTATTGAGATTAACTTAGGTTCTCGAGCTTGGACCGGAATTAGGCGGGCCAGTTTAGAGGATCGGATCACGCGCGATTAGTTAGTAGACATCAGATCATAGAGATATGGACCCTTAGTACGCTACTGTTGACCAGTTGGTTGAGATTACCGATACCATAGCAACACTTCGGGATGCTATATTAGGATTGGGATAGAGGATTGATGGGCATCAGGCCCAGACATTGCCGATTTTGGGGAGCACCCCGCATGACCCTATTGCACACCCACTACCACCACACCACATGGACCTACTGTATAGCAAGACTATACAATTCCACCTCCACCACCACCACCTGTTCAATCTGACCTGCAGTTAGACTTTGTTCTTCATGAATTAGAATTTAAGACCACCACATTACCACATTGTGGCCTAGGTGTGTAACCTTGAAGCTCGTATCGATAAGATTGAGCAGAGGATTAGGTCTCTACATGTTCTGATGGGGTTATCGGTTGGGACGGATATGATGACCTTCCAATGGCAGCCTTGCCAG
The DNA here is from genome assembly GCA_016808115.1 of Tetrastigma voinierianum. Lineage (NCBI taxonomy): Eukaryota > Viridiplantae > Streptophyta > Magnoliopsida > Vitales > Vitaceae > Tetrastigma > Tetrastigma voinierianum. The sequence goes on along the minus strand of JAEQBH010000138.1, from coordinate 239,718 downwards.
TTGAGTTCTACATGTCAGACATTGAGAGGTACATGGGGATAGGGTGCCCCCGTATTCACTTACAATTGTTTAGCGCTGTTATGCACAGGCATAGATTGGATGAGGAAAAGATAATCATGCTTTTCCCTCTGTCATTGAGTGGTGCCACTCAACGTTGGTTTTCCTCATTGGACCCTTTGAGGTGTAAGACATGAGCTGATTTGGGATAGGAGTTTATCAGATAGTATTCTTCCGCCATCAGTGTGTCATCTGTCGAGTACAGCCAGCAAATCAAATCAATTACTGTATCTCTTAGTTGGGGGGGCAGTTATAGATAGACCCTCAGAGCGCGATCAGATCAGCATGATTATGCGCAGTCTTCACCCGCTTTGCTAGGCATCTCATGGGCTTCCCACAAACAGACTTTGGATCATTGGTTTAGGCCCTCTATGGCATTGAGGAGGGCATATCTAGAGGATTATGGGCAAACTCTTCCTCTTCAGACTCAAAGGGGAAGAAGCTAGGGTCGGGACCCAGGCCATCAGATGTTGGTGCCATTGGCATGACAGGACACAGGTCCTCATGTTACCCTCCATTTCAAAGGCAGTTTTCAAACACTCCTTAATAGATGTCTGACGGGATGTCCGATGCAGAACCTTTGCTCACTTTTCGGTGACTAGGCCTGCTTATCTACATCTACCACACATTGAGTATATACTGGCACCTCGGAGCCACTGTCACGAATTTTCATCAGCCCAGTATAGGGCATTGCCTCACAAGGTGACGAACAATTTACACAATGGGATGCCATTGGTAGAGCATTTTGAGAGATTGGTTGAAAGGGGGGGTTTGATTGTTTCCACTACCACCTAGACCACCGCCTAGCCTACCACCCTTCAGTTCAGGACCAGATCTTCATTGTGCCCTATCATCGAGGCGGGTCATGTCTGAATAGTTGTGCAGCATTGAGGCATGCTATTCAGGACTTGATTGATTAGGGTTTGGTTGATTTGGGAAGCCCTGGAGTGACTACAGACCTGCTCCCCACTCATGACACTAGCGTTGTGCCTCTACCCCCGGGTGGTATACATTCAATTGAGTTTTTGGGAGATGAGATATTCATGATGGGATGAGATGGAGAGGCTCCTCAGAAAATTTGTTTGTATGTACACTTAGACTTTGGTTGATACACCCATGGTCAGCAAGTCTCTAGGCCATTTAGATTGATTCCAGATGATGTTCCCCGATAAACAATAGTATCGCCAGTATACTTGCAGCATGTTTCGCCCATGACACACTTAATTATGTTCCTAGAGGAGTATGGGCCAATACACAGAGATGTTCATATTGTTACGAGGAGTGGGAGGGTAGCTCGGCCCACATTTGATAGACCTTTGCGGCACTAATCTTTAGAATGAGATTCAAAGGGAGGGATGATGAAGTTTTGTGCCATTGCTTGCCAACTTCGGGCTGCATTTCCATTTGGAGCTTATTGGCCTCATCCGGCCACATAAGGCGTGATCATAGCTCCAATCCTTATTAGAGTTGATCTTTTCACCACCTCCAGAGGGCCGATCCGCACTTTCTTATGGCGGATTGGGCTACATGCATAGTGTTTCGGCGATGATTTACCACATGAGGATCGGACCATGTTAGGTCAACTTTGTTCCTTCGATGTTGCTTGTTCGGTCGTAAGGTGTAAGTATCTCTTTGGGCAACTGGCGCTCATACGACGTTTGTCCATTGGTTATTGCCATTGCTTTGGGATTTTCACCATCTGATTTTAGACCATCCACACAGACTGTCAGAGCTTATGATGGGACTCAGAGGACAATTATGGGTACTCTCACTACACATGTCATGATAGGGGTCGGTAAGATATTATGTGTTTTCGGAGTTCGAGATTAGTCATCCTTTAACCTGTTTTTGGGCCACCCTTGGATTCATGAGGCGGGTGCTATACCATCTTCACTTCATCAGAAGGTGAAGTTCATACACGAGGGGCACATTATCACGATTTAGTCTAACAAAGATGTTGTTACCTTTTCTGAGCCAGTGTTACAAATTAGTCACAGTGAGGACGACTTGCACTTGACCAGGTTTTCTTTTGACGAGGTCCAGGTTGTCAGTTTAGAGGATGACGACAGAGACATGGTACCTATGTCTTTTGATCAACACATCATCACTTTGGTACTCAGTATGATGAAAACCATCTTATATGGCCCGGCTTGGGATTAGATCCTTGCGTGGTCGCGTGATTTGTTTTCATAGTGATCACGACACCATATGGATTGGGTTACACACCTTGAGGATGATGCCTGACACATGGCATGGATGCCAGAGATAGGTGTTTCAGCTTGTTCGGGGTCCCATTCGATTACCTTTTACTTGTACTTTTTAGTTGGTTGGCTTGCTTTTACTAGAGGATCGAGGCGTGGACCGAGAGGAACAACCACGTTTGGGGATGGTGAGATTCGGGGCATTCAATAAGCCCTAGGGCGATGTGGTGGGTTCTAGAACCACTTAGAGATACTCGTAGTGATAGTTGCACCCCGTCACGAATCGAGCAGTGTGTTTCGTGTGCTTTCTTGAAGATCCTGACTATGCTCACCTATGGATTTGGGGGATGATGCGATGGAGTGACTCTTCACGATACCCACATGAATGAGATGGACATGATCGACGCGTATATCAGCGACCGCATTACGTGGGCCCATTTCTTCTTACAACATTTTGGGGTTTATATGATTGATTCTAATGATGTGACACTTTATGACGCTTACCCAGCGGTCGCGATGCGGCATGATTGACATTTGCGTTCACAGGTCTTCCTTACCTAGGCCCCGATCCGCTTTTGATGTGTTTGGGATTTCTTTGCTTAAGTATAATGGTGATGGACTTGTTGCTACTGATGTTACTCATGACACTGTTTTTGTTGAGGGAGCGTCCGACTCTATGGACCCACCTTTTTCTTTTGACACCATGTCCGGGTTTGGCACCTGCTTTGATGACATTTCTGATGGTAAAAATGACATGAGTATTTTCAAGTATTTGCTTGTGTCACGGCATTTCCCTCTGATTGCACCACCAGCACCCACATCACATGTATGCGATGTTGATGATGTGGGAGACACAGATGACCCACTAGGTGGTTAGTCAGAGTGTGATTATGATACAGAGAATGGGAAAGTTACACCCATTTTTGGTAGCATAGAGTTGATAGATTTTTGGGGGTACCCAGTCCGGCACAAAAAAAAAAAAGGGAGATTAGGATTAGGCTCTTCCTTATCTCGATGAGAGGAGTAGATTGATTGACCTACTTTCGGGTCATACTTGGATGTATTTGCATGGTGTATGAGGACATGCGGACATCTGACCCACCATAGTTCGATATCACACGCCCCATTCGCACATGCTAGGCGGATAAGGGAGAAATTAGGAGACTACACCTCGATGGAGTTTGCGAGGTTAAGGAGGAGGTGGGAGGCGACTCGGTGTTGGATTCTTGTCGAGTAGTTGAGTATCACGAGGTGGTTGGCTAATGTCGTCCTTATTCCCAAGGATGACAAGGTTAGGTTGTGTTGACTTCGAGATTTGAATAAGGCCGGCCTTAAGGATGATTTTCCTCACACATCGATATGTTGGTTAATGACTACTTGAGGGCACCTATGTTGTCTTTCATGGATGGGTTCTCGGGTATAATGAAGTTTTGATGGCTCTGAAGGATGGAAGACTGCTGCATCCACTAAATTGGGGTACTTCTTTGCTGCTCCGAGTCATGCCATTTGGGTTGAAGAATGCGCAGGCTTCCGCTTATGTTTGCTACTACTTTATTCCATGATATGATGCATAGAGATGTTGAGGTATATGGATGACATGATAGTGAAGTCCGAGGAGCGGGGCGAGATCATAGCAACATTACGGAGATTCTTTGAGAGGATCCAGACGAGTTTAAGTTTGAGGGTATGAATCCCAAAGTGCACCTTTAGGGGTGACTTACGGGGAAATTACTAGGCCACATTGTTGCGACGGTGAGAAAGTTGATCCAGAGAAAGGTCAGGAGCCGTACGGCATTGCCTACTCCCGGGACGGAGTGCAAGGGCTTTCTAGGCAGATTGCAATACATCAGTTGTTTTATTGTTAGATTAACAGACATATCCGAGCCTATCTTCTGTCTTCTAAGGAAGAATCAACCTACAGTTTGGAATGATGATTGTCAGCATGCTTTCGAAAAGATTAAGGAGTGCCTCCTTTCTCCTGCAGTTTTAGTGCCCCCCACACCAAGGCACCCTTTACTTCTGTACTTGTCAGTTTCAAACATGGCTTTGGGATGCATGTTAGCTCAGCTCGATGATTCGGGGAAGGAGCGAGCCATTTATTATTTGAGTAAGAGGATGCTGGAATATGAGTGTAGATACATCATGAGGTGGCGCCTCTTGTTTAGCGATAGTTTAAGAAATTTACCCGGGAACTTAGACACTATGTGATAAGTATTCCATACTCTTGGTCTTACGTTGGATTCGTTGAGATATTTGTTTTGGCGAATACGTCTGGCGGTAGGCTCATGAGATGGTTGGTTATTGACGAGTTTGATATTCAGTATGTGACATAGAAATCGGTAAAGGGAAGCATTATTGTAGATCATTTGGCTTCTTTGCCAATATCCGTTGATAGATCGATTGACGATGATTTCCCTGATGAGCATTTTATTTCAGTGACCAGTATTGTAGGATGGCAGTTGTAGTTTGATAGTGCTGCCAATCAGTTAGGGTTTGGTATTGGTATCTTATTGATATCACCGTAGGGTGATCATATTCGAATCGATCTGGTTGACATTCTCACGATCATCATCAGTTATTGAATAATATAGTTGAGTATGTGTCACGCCCAGTTTCGGTCAGGCCGGTGGATCGAGCGGTTCTAGGGGCCTTGAGACTGAGGCCAGGACTCATACACGATTTTTTTTTTTAAGCCGGCCCATTTTTGTGGGTATGGCCCATCTTATAACGAATCAAAAGAACTACCACCCAGAGTGGTGTCCATCAAAATCTATACACATATAAGCGAGTCCCATTTACAAATACAAAGCGAACTTTACATTACAAATCGGAGCATGGAACCCTACATGTAGTGAACCCTTACAAGTGTGTTGGCGGTGTATGCGGGAGTCTTGGATGTCTTCTCCTGTACCTACGGATTAAAGCAGTGCTAAACTGCAGCTTAGTGGGAAACATTTCTTATCTGAGAAACACATGCATATACACAATTATAATAAAGTGCATAACCCTGTGGTCTCGGAAATCTCATGCATTCATATCTTAGACTTATATAAGCATTTATCGCATCAGGAGCTTATGTTCATGCGGGACTCGAAGTAGGAGTTCTGAACTTATTCTTATCATTTAGAGCTTATCCTTATAGCAGGACTTATGTGCATTCGGGACTCAAGTGGGAGATTCACAGAACTTATGTTTATGCTCACGGGTTTAACGTCGGAGGTACCGTAGAACACCCTGAGAGATTCTGAGCGATATCTTGGTATTCCAGACACATACTTGTCTTCTGGAACTTATCTTGGTCTTGCAGACTTATGCGGTCTTCTGGAACTTATATGTATTTCGGATGCGAAGTACCCATTAGGTACTATCAGACATTTCTTGGTATAAAAGTACGTAAGGTACTGCAGAGCAGATTCCTTATACGGAGGTGCTATTAGGTACCAGCGGACTTATACTTATCACTTCTGGATACGAGGAGTGCTCGTAGGTCTTCTGGAACTTGTACTTATTTGCGTCTGAGTGCGGGTGGTACTCTGGAACTTAATCAAATCTGTGAGAGTACCGTGGGTACTCTGGGAACGCTAAATCAAAGACGGGACATATTGGATCGGGTTTCAAATACGGGATTGCCGTAGGTACTGAGAACGGATCGGATACGGGACTTGTCGGATGCAGAGTACCCCGTAGGTGCTGCGAGAAACTCAGTGGATGCGGGAGTGCCGGTGGGTTTTCTGAGCAGTCGGATCTGACGAGACTATCGGATCACGGGTGCCGGTAGATTTTCTGGAGCGGATCAGATCTGAGGCAGGCTTATCAAATGCGGGATTGCGAGTAGTGCTGCGGTAGTCGGTCCTGAGCGGAACTTATCAAATACGGGGTACGTGGAGTCTTTGCTGAGCGGTCGGTCTGAGCGGAACTTATCGGATCACGGAGATTGCGGTAGGTGCTGCAGGCGAGGTCGGTCTGAGCGGAGACTTATCGGATCACGAGTGCGGTAGGTCTTGCGAGGCAGATCGGATACGCAGCGAAACTTATCGAATGCGGGTGCGGTAGGTCTTGCGGAGCGGTCGGATCTGAGCGGAGCTTGTCGGATGCGGGGTACGGTGGGTTACTCTGAGCGAGGATCAGTCTGAGCGAACTTATCGGATCTGGGGATGCGTGGGTGCTGCGAGCGGTCCAGTCTGAGCGGAACTTATCGGATACGGGAGTACCGTAGATTTTCACGAACTTAATCGAGAAGCAGGCTTATGATTCTGAGTTATCAAATGCAGGGAGTACGTAGGTACTCGAACAAATGGAATCTGAGGACTTATCGGATCTGGGTACCGTAGGTACTCTGGCTCATTCGGATGCGGGAGTACGTGGGTTCTCTGAGCGGTCGGATCGACGAGGGCTTATCAAATGCAGGGGGTACAGTAGGTACTACGAACGGATGGGATACGAGCAGGCTTATCAAATACGAGGGTACCGTGGAATTCTTGCGAGCAGATCAGATCTGAACGGAACTTATCAAATGCGGGAGTGCCCGTAGATGCGAGCAGTCAGTCTGAGAGGAGACAGAACTTATCCAGATGCGGGGTACCGTGGGTACTACGGGGACAGTCTGAGGAGGTACATTCGGATCTTTTATTCAATGTCTTATCATATGCGTCGACTACACAGACCAATTATAAGAAATGAGTAGGACCTTGATACAATAAGTGCAGGAGTGCGATACGATCTTTGGGGTGCCATAGCATAGCAGCGGGAGTCTGAAGTCTTGCGAGCAGTCTTGCATTAGCACTAATCGGGAGTGCAGAAGTACTAATCAGTCTTAGGGCACCTAATCGGGGCGATCCACTCATTCATTCTTTTGGTCCTAGGTAGTCTCATATGATCATATGTCTTTCATATATTCTTGTTCCTCTATAAATCATCTTTACTCAGAAATTGGATTCACTCAATCGGATCATCCAAACTCAAGTTATGGCATTTTCATGCCAACTAGTTGATTGGAGTTTTCGCAGGGCGATTGAATTACTCATTTTCAGGTCTTAACTTCATATTTGACACTAGGTCCTTGGCACTTATTTAAAGCTAAGATATTAGGGTTTTATTCCAACTGGAATCACCCAATTCAATGCGAACTCAAGATCTTGTCAGAAACAACTGAGATGCTGCTATGATCAAGCTGATGCAGGAAATGGGCTTGTAGCCTCACTTTAGTGGATTTTCGACCACTTAGAAAGTCAGAAGTTGGGATACCTTCTCTAGGTTTGGTTCTCCTTGAAGTCTATTTTACGTAGCCACTTGAATCCTCCAAATCGGATAATAAATGAGAGTTATGGCCAAAATACAGCTGGTCTAAGCGGGAAAACCGAGCCGAGGTCCTGCAGTAGGACTTAACTTCTGGTGGACTTAGCCCAAATCGACGAGGAATCAAAGTTCTACCAGTGGGAACCCAAGTCTTCGGTAGAAGACACCGAGAATGCGAATGGGTGTTTTTCCCCATTTTTTCCATATGTTTGATCCCCCGATCACTTCTATACCTCATAATCACTTAGAATCACTTCATATGTCTCTTGTAAACTCAATTTTTTCTTAATTCTTCTCTCAATTACATATCTTTCTTCCAAAAACATATCAAGATTCCTTCCAAAACAATTCTAATATGGGTTAAGACCCATACACAAACCAAACATGATGTTTTAGTTAGAGTTTATTCTAAACTAACTCAAAGCTCTCAATTAACCATGAATCCATCCTAAAGGAGAGGATTCTTTATTTATCTTGCCGTATAGTTTGATCAACCACATTTTTCAAAGTCCAGGTTTAGAATGAATTCTAACAAAACCTAGCTTTGGAACAAGCTATTAACAAAACCAAGCCTTAGATTCATAAATCCATACTTCAAAGGGTTTCCATGCCAAAATCATGGTCCATGCCTTTGGCTTGCTCTCCTCTCCTTTCTTCTTCTTCCTTTTCTTCTCTTCCTTTTTCTCCTTCTCCCACATCAGGTTCTACCCCGATTTGAGACAATTTGGTCTTTAAAATCCCCATTCTCCTTTAGACATTGTTTGGCCCTCCAACAAAACCCATTTTTGGGTTAATTTCCTTTATTTGCTTTTGGCCCTCCCTCTCTTGGCCATTTATATTTCAATTTCCTTTTATTATCTTTTGGCCTCAAATCTTTTCACATTAGGACTTTTAAGCCCCTTTTTGGACCAATTACAAAATTGTCCTCAAGTTTTGTAACTTTCCGGGTCTCTCGTTTCCCGGTTTCGCATTTAACTTATGAAACAGTCAAAGTGAGCACTAAATACCTAAACATGTAGAAAGCGACTAGGGTATATTTAGGTGTTACAATTCTCCCCCTTATAAGATTTAGTCCTCAAATTCACACTCTAACATGTGCTTGCTCTATATCAGATCCTTTCTTCGTATCTTTTCTGGAAGGCTGGAGCGTGACTCTCACTTGGGCCATCAAAGCTCCATCGGAACTACATCTCTGTGTAATCCTTGAGGAGATGGATTTAGTCTTGATTCATTCTAGTCGATATACGAGGACGGGACATCCGCATTAGGCCCGACACGTACTATGTAGGTGCATCGTAATCGAGACTTATCGAAGCCTAAACTAGGCTCTGTACCAGCAGTATCCGCCCGGTTTCGGTCAGGCCGTTAGGCGGATCAGAGCCGATATCACGGGGCCAGCGAGACTCGAGGCCAGGACTCCTTACCTGATTTTTTTTAAAAACCGGCTGATTTGTGGGTATGGCCCACATCTTACTCTGAAATCAAAGCTACCAGGGTGGTGTCCATCGAAATCTATACACGTATAAGCGAGTCGTTTCACAATCCTGGCCCGAACTTTCCTGCATTTACTAAATGAACATGGAACCGTAGTGAACCCTTACAAGTGTGTTGGCCTTGCTGTATGCGGAAGTCTTCAGATGTCTTCTCCTGTACCTACACAGATTAAAACCCGTGCTAAGCTTTACGCTTAGTGGGAAGCATTTCTTATCACATGCATATACACAATTATAATAAGTGTATAACCATATGATGTCGAAATCTCAATGCATTCATATCATAGACTTATATAAGCATTTGGCGCTATGCTTATCCCGAGCTTATGTTCATACGGGACTCCAGTAGGAATTCTGAGAACTTATTCTTATCTTTGAACTTATGCCTGCTTAGGACTTATGTGTGCATTCGGGACTCCCGTAGGAGTTACAGAACTTATGTTTATGTACGAGTTTAACCTGTGGGGAGGCACCGTAGGTACCACAGAGGGTCTGAATATCTTTGGTATTTGAACTTATACTTGTCTTACGGAACTTATCTTTGGTCTTACAGACTTATGCGGTCTTCTGAACTTATATATGTATTTGGTCTGAAGTACCGTAATTACTATAGAACATTTCTTGGTATAAAGTGCACAGTGGGTCTTATCAGTGATTCATATACGGAGGTACTCGTAGGTCTCACTTTGGACTTATACTTATCTTACGGATCTGGGGTACTCGTAGATTTACTTTCTGAGACTTGTACTTGTTCTTGATACAAGAGTGCCGGGTAGGTTTTCTAGGAACTTAATCAAATACAGGTGCTAGTGGGTACTCTTAGAGACTAAATCAGGCGGGGACATTGGGATCACGGAGTTATCAAAATGCGGGAGTGCAGAGTAGGTACTCTGAGCAGATCGGATGCGCAGGGACTTGTCGGATGCAGGGTGCCGTAGGTCTTGCAAAACTCGATGCGGATGCGGGAGTACCCAGTAGGTACTCTGAGTGAGATCGGATGCGAGAGCAAGAACTTATCGAGATACAAGAGTGCGTAGGTACTACGAGCGGATCCCGGTCTGAGCCGAGCTTATCAAATCTGAGATTGCAGTGGAGTGCTGCGAGGCAGAGGATCGGATCTGAGCGGGGACTTGTGAAATCAGGGCACGTGGGATCTGGAGGTCAGGATCTGAGCAGGGCTTTATCGGATCTGAGTGCGAAGTGGGTTACTCTGAGGAACAAAATCAGATCACAGACGGAGACTTATCGGATCGGGTGCCGAGTAGGTACTGCGAGGCGGTCAGATCTGGAAGCGGGCTTATCAAATGCGGGAATTGCAGTAGGTCTTGAGCGGTCGGATCTGAGCGGGACTTATCGGATACGGGGTACGTGGAGTGCTGCAGACGAGATCAGTCACGAGCGAGAACTTATCGGATACGAGGGTACGGTAAGATTTTCTGAGCAGTCAGGATCTGAGCGGAGACTTATCGAGATCGGTACGTGAGTGCTACGAGACTTAATCGAGAAGCACGAGGCTTATGAGTTCTAAGGTTATCAAATCGCAGGAATTGCAGTGATTTGCTCTGAAACGGTCGGATCTGAACATCGGATACGGGAGTACGTCCGTCTTGCAAAACTCATTCCAGTCTGAAGTGTAAGGAAGCAGTCAGTCTGACGGAACCGTCGGATACGAAGTGCGTGGAGTGCTACGGAAGCCAGTCGGATCTGAGCGGAGCATAAATGCGGGAGGTACGCGTGGAGTGCTGCTGGTGGTCGGATCGAGCGGAGACTTATCAAATACGGGGGTACGTAGGTGCCTGAGAACATATCGAATCTGAGAGCGAACTTATCAGATACGAATGCCGTAGGTGCTACGAAGGAATGAATCTGAAGTACGTTCCGGATCTTTATTCAATGTCTTATCATATGTGCACCATTTACCTAGACCAATTATAAGAAATGAGTAGGATGCGTACAATAAGGTACCAGTGCGATACAGTACTGGGGTGCCATAACGCAGCGAAGTACCGAAGTGCGAACGAAGTGTAGTAGCACTAATCGGGAATCTTAGAAGTACTAATCGAAGTCTTGGAGCACTAATCGGGCGTCCACTCATTCATTCTTTGGTCCTAGGTAGTCATATGATCACTCATGTCTTTCATATATTCTTGTTCATCTATAAGTATCTTTACTCAGAAGTGGAATCACTCGATCGGATCATCGGCTTCGAGTTATGGCATTTTCGCTGCCAACTAGTCGATTCTGGAATTTTACGGGGACAGATTGGATACTCATTTTCCGAGGTCTGCCCCATATTTTGACACACTAGGTCCTTGTACTTATTTAAGCTAAGATATTAAGGGTTTTATTTGCTGGAATCACCAAATTCCGTCTTAGAACTCGAATCGTCTCAAAACAACTCGGACTCTGCTGATCATTGATGCGGAAATGGGCTTGCACATAGCCTCACTGAGTGGATTTTCGACCACTTAGAGTCAGAAGTTGGAGATACCTTCTCTTAAGTTTGGTTCTCCTTGAGTCTATTTTACGTAGCCACTTGAATCACTCAAATCGGATAATAAATATGGGAAGTTGTGGTAAATGACGGTGGCGGAAAGCCGGAGGCAAGGTCCTACCGGTAGGACTTAACCTACAGGTAGGGTGGCTAAATCGACCAGAATCAAGTTCACTAGTAGAACTTAAGTCCCTGCAGGTAGAAGACAGAAGTCGATAGGTGTTTTTCTCCCATTTTCCATATGTTTGATCCCAAATCCCTTCTATACCTCATAATCCTTCAAGATCCGCACATATGTCTCTGCAAACTCAATTTTTGCCAATTCTTCTCTCAATTACATATCTTTCTTCCAAAAACATATCAAGATTCCTTCAACAATTCTAATAGGTTAAGACCCATACACAAACCAAACATGATGTTTAGTTAGAGTTTATTCTAAACCCTAACTCAAAAACTCTCATTAACCATGAATCCATCCTAAAGGAGAGGATTCTTTGTTTATCTTGTACCATATGAGATTTGATCAACCCTATTTTCAAGAGATCCAAGGTTAGAATGAATTCTAACAAAACCCTAGCTTTTGGAGACAAGCTATTAACAAAACCAAGCCTTAGAATTCCATAAATCCATACTTCAAAGGAGTTTCCATACCAAAAATCATAGAATCCATACCTTTGGCTTGCTCTCCTCTCCTTCTTCTTCTTCTTCCTTTTCCTCTTCTCTTCTTTTTTCTCCTTCTCCCATCCGGTTCTACCCCCAATTTGAGACCAATTTGGTCTTTAAAATCCCATTCTCCTTTAGGCATTTGGCCCTCGACAAAACCCATTTTTGGGTTAATTTATTTATTTGCTTTTGGCCCTCCTACTCTTAGCCATTTATATTTCAATTTCACCAATTGTATCTTTTGGCCTCGAAATCTTTTCACATTAGGACTTTTAAAGCCCTTTTTGGACCAAGTACAAAGGGTGTCCTCAAGTTTTATGACTTTGGGTCTCGTTTCCCGGTTCGCATTTAACTTAATAACAGTCAAAATTAGGCTTACTAATACCTAAACATGAAACTTGACAGGGTATATTTGAGGAGTGTTCTGGTATGAGGCTTGCATTACAGGCCTAGAGACTACACTTGATCTTGGAGTTAAACAGTTGGAGATCCACGGGATTCCAACTTAGTTGTCAGCCAGACTTCGGGAGTATTTGGAGGACTCGAGATGAGAAGCTGAAGCCTTACCATGCTTACCTAGACTTGCTGGTTGCCAGATATAATGAGTTGAGATGTTTACATCTGCCAAGAGCAAATAATCAGTTTGCTGATGTGTTAGCCACCTTGGCTTATGTAATTGAAATCCTTGTAGGAGTGACTATGTGACTACTATTGATTGAGACCAGGTCTGCACCCGCATACTGTTGTTTGATTGGAGATATTGAGGATCAGAATAAGTTGCCATGGTATCATGATATCCAGCAGTTTATGTTATATGGCACTTACCCCGAGTTGGCCACGGCCAAGGATAAGAGAGCATTGAGACAATTGGCCACCAGATTTGTTATTTGCGGAGACACCCTCTATAGGAGGTCTTAGATGGCCTGTTGTTATTATGTCTAGACCGTGCCTCTGTAGATCGAGTAATGAGAGAGGTACATGTAGGAGTTTGTGGCCCACACATGGGAGGTCATGTCTTATCATTAAGATCATGGGGGTAGCTACTTTTGGTTGTGTGGAGCCAGTTGTTGCAAGTTTGTACGGGGCGATCCGGGTGTCAAAGTCTGCAGAGACATTACACGTGCCACCTTTTGAGTTTCATGCACTTACATCCCCTTGGCCATTTTTAGTATGGGGTATTGCTATTATCGGGAAGATCTAGCCCCGAGTCTTTAGTGGGCATGGTGTTTAGTTGCCCGTGACTATTTCACTAGATGGTGGAAGCTACTTCTTATCTTCCGGATTAATGACTAGAGTGGCAAAATTCATCAGATCGCACATTATCTACTGATATGGGGTCCCTCATGAGTTGATCTTAAATAGAGGAGCGCATTTCAGAGGTGAGGTGGATACACTAGTCCAAGAGTATGGCATTCAGCATCATCGATCATCTGCATATAGGCCATAGATTAATGGGGTAGTTGAGGCCACAAATAAGAATATTAAGAGGATTTTAAGAAAGATGGTTGAGACTTCTATGGATTGGTCAAAGAAGCTTCCTTTTGCATTGTGGGCTTATCGTACATCTTTTTCATTTCACCTACCCAGGCTTCCAGTTTATTTGTGGTGTATGGTATGGAGCGGTGCTACTGTTGGGATTGAAATGAGATCTTTAGAGTAACACTAGGCGGTAGATGTCAGCGGAGGCAGTGGGCGAATCTGAAGTGATTAGCTCATCCTTTTGGATGAGAGGAGATTGAGGGTAGCAAATCATGTTTAGGCCTATCAGAGGAAGATGACCCGTGCTTTCAGAAAAAGGGTCAAGCCCAGGAAGTTTCAAAAAGGCGACTTAGTCTTGAAGGTCCTAAGGGGATTGATCAACAACCTTAGAGGTAAGTTTAGACTGACTTGGAGTGAAGTGGTATGTTATTCAGTTTGGCAAGAAGGGCATCTGGTGACGGAGACTTGGGCGTAAATGGAGTTCACGAGCCGATCAGCGTGGATCAGGCGAAGAAGTTTAATAAGCTGAGATCCGTGGTTCAGGATGGGTGGCCATCTTTGGTAACCATATTCCTATTGCACACCGCCATTGATATATCCTATTGGTAGCCCTTTGAGCCTCATGCGGTTTATTATGATCTATTCTTTCATTTAGCCTTGCATACTTTTACGACTTTGGTTAGGGGCTGCCTATGTGCTTTGTTATTAGTGGATCACGTAGGCATTATGAGCATTGTGTCATTCTTCGTTTGGGTTGCTTCGCACTAGGTCCCTGGATCATTACCCGCATCACCACTCCCATCTTATAGTGACTTGCTTCAACTTGGCGTTCCTGGGATGAGTTGTTTGTCGTTGTCACACATTGCCACATTTATCAACATTTACCATGATACGCTTTATCCATTCATCATTTGTCTTATCCCCTTCAGTCTTCTTCTACGCATATTGATGGTCGTCCAGCTGTAACCAGCGACGGCGCCATCTGTTGCACTCGCGTCGTTTTGACGTGTTCATTCGGATGTTGGTTGAGTCTGCGCTCCACATGATTCTTTGATATTTGATATTGTGCGTCTGGGGTTTGGCGGTATTTAATGGGTATTTGAACCTTTGTTTCCCATCTTGTCATTCACCTTTCACTAGCCTACATTGCGATTACGAGTCATAAGACCACCTTGAATATGAGATGTGTGTTTTAGCCGAAGCATTTTATGAATGAGTTACGTACACTAATTGAAGTGCGGGATGTCGATAGGTCTACATTCTTAGGGGTATCGAGGTCTATATTGCTTTTCCATCCAGTTTGCTTGCCTCAAGTCCATGATCAGATACAGATGATACAAAGAATTAGGACCGTTGATAGCGCCTTAGCTTGATGCTTTGATACGTTCACACTAGGGCATACCCCCATCCTTTCATGTTGGCTTTGGCTCTTACGCGTGTACACTAGTAGCCCATTTCGCTTAAAGATGTTTTGGCATCAAAGTTTGAGTATGCCCCACATGAAGTTGGGTTTCTTCATACAATAGAGTGCTTCTAAGGGCTAGCCTAGGGTCAGATTCACGCATATTCGTCAACTCAATAGGGGTGCACACTGGTGCATACCCCATATGTTCTCTTATTCGCTTGTTCAGACGATTAGGTCTTTAGAAATTTATTTCAGAGTTTTTTTTCATTGAGGCACTTGCATATCAGATGTGCACACTAGGGCATACCCTATATTAGTTTTGTGGATATTGGATGTTGTGGGATAAAAATGGATGATTTTTCTTGAATGAATGATTGTGATGTTTTCTGCTCTCTGACTTTGACCACATGTGCAGTTATGGGATTTTGACATGACGGCTGATACCTGGCTGGGGGCATATGGCCTTCTTTTCACATTTGGTCACATTTGTGAGATTGTCCTACAGGGGCATACCTCATTCTTTCCATCTTGTTAGTGGTGTTTGTGATTTCTCACTTGTCATATCAACCTTTTCGACTCACCTTTGGGGCATATACCCTTTTGTCATCGAGGTCGATTATCGTGGTTGCATCATAAGTCTCCCCATTTGCTCTAAGTTTCAGTACAGGGCATCCCGATTCGATTTAGGCGTATAGAGCCTTAGTTTTGGCATCCCTATCCTTTTAGTTTGGTGGTTCTCAGGTATTCGCGGATTCGCCACACCGGTACTCCCGGTTCTTTTGGTATTCGCTGGATTCCACATTTAGGTGCGGCCAGTTCACGCACTAGGAACTTGCACCGGATCTCTTCTCGGTGCTCCCCAATTCTACCCTTCTCCGGTACTCGCTTGGATTTCTACTTTTCCGACACTCGCCTAGATTCTACCTTTTTCAGTACTCGCCCGGATCCAACCTTCCTAGTACTCACCCGGACCCTTTTAAATTTTCGCTGGATTTCTACTTTTGGAACTCACGGATTCCCACATTTACGGTACTCACGGGATTACCTTTTCGAGTACTCGCCGGTTCTACCTTTTCGGTACTACGCGGATTCCACTTCCGTCGCCCGGATTCTACCTTTAAATTTTCGCTTGGATTCTACCTTTTTAGGTACTCGCTCGGATCCAACCTTCCGTACCCACGGACCCTTCTTGATCTTGTTTCAGTTCCACTTTAGAGTCTTTACGCCTTTGGATTGCCCAGTACTGGCTGATTCTACCTTCCGTTACTCCACGGACTCTACCTTTGGAGTACTCGCCGGATCCAACATTCCACGCCTCCTCGGACCCTTCTCGGTACTCGCCGGGATTCCCTGCCCCCGGCACTCGCCGAGATTCTACCCTTCTCCGTGCTTGCCGGTTCGTGCTCTTTAGGCATCATGTCAGATTCACTGTCTTCTCAGCATCACGCTTGGATTACAATATCTTTTCTAGCATTGTGCCTGGATCACTCATCTTCCCAGGCATTGTGCGGGTTTCCTCTTCAAGATCCATAAGTCGGGCGACTGTTATTGTATGATATCTTTGGGTAGGGACGAAAATTGTTAGTCATTGGCTTCTTCACTAGAGTTCATTTCACTCTTGCATCACTTGCGCCGCACTCACAATCCACTACGTTCATTCACTCTAAAGAAGAATGAACATATTTGTAGACCCTCAATTTTGTCCCTCAGTAGCACATTTTATCATGGGTGTCACACTCACTATCGTTCTCATATGCTTTATTGGGGCCCATTTAACCATAGTTCGGTAGGAGCCTCAAGTGGGCTTGTATGTGGTCCATTGAGTGCGTATGTAGTTCACTTCAAAGTGTCATTGTGGACCCTTTTTTTATTGGCATTGTGCCATAAGAAGCAAGTGGGCCTCCTCGAGGTTTTAGCTCAATCGGAGTTTATTGGAGTATGTAAATTCAAAGCACTTGAGCTTGTTTTGATTGTATCTCCCTTGTCCAAACTCGGAATCATGCGTCATTTATTTTGTTGGATTCCTTATTCGCCAAGGAGGTTTCTATTAAAAATTCATAATTTTTGTCAACCGTTTGACCAATCGGTTTATTTGGTAGGAAGTCGAGCGATGCGTATATAACCTGCTTTGTTTTTGGGTGATTTTGGCGAAACACTCCTCATTGTTTTGATCATATCTCCCTCATCCAGGCGAAATTGTGCACCATTTTTTTGTTGGTCTCCTTATTCTTGGGAAACATTGTCAAATTTCATAATTTTTCCTCAGCCAGAAACCATTAGGTTGGCATCCTAGTTCAGCAGGTTCATCAGGCCGGCTTGTGTGGAGCCGTTGTTTTTTATGATTTTGGAGCCCAATCCCATATGGATTGTACCCATATGCTCCAGATCAGTCTTGGGAAGTATTTTGGGTCCATTTTTGGCTTTGTCTTGAGTTACATGCAGCCCACCATGAATCCATGGGGATACTTGGTGGTGAAGCAAGCTGAAAACTTAAGAGAGTCAACTTGCATGGGGAAGTGGTGAGGGGAGTTATTGGGGAGTGTGGTTTCAAGGCTAATGGAGCTCGTTCCAGAGTTTGAAGGTGGAAAACACTAGGTGGGCTCAGTGGCGGAGGTGGGCACAGAGGCTGAGGTGGGAATCAGTATAAAAGGAGAGAAAGATCAGATTGTAAGGGACCTTTGGCACTTTTTCTAAGCTCGGATGCACATTTTATGATTTTTTTCGGATGCTTATCTTAGATTTTTTTTGCATTTCGTGGAAGAGGTAAGAACTAGACCCTTGATCCACTCTATTTCATATCTTCTTCCCTTTGCTTTGATCCTTGAATAAAATATATCTTTTTGATTGGTTGGCCCAAGCATAGTTTGTTAGGTAAGGCAATGGTCCATGGGGCTAAGTTTTCAGTTTGGTAGGAAGGCTCATTGGCCTTCTGTGCATATTTCATTTTGATTATCTCATGAGACCTTCAAGGTTTGTATGTGATGATGATTATGGGGACTTCCATGGGTGTCATTCCTTTGAATTGAATGGTATGGTTTTCATGGTCATACGTGGGAACCGGTTCAATAGTTGTTGGGGCGACCCCGGGTTTTGAAAACACAGCAGTTGTTCAGTTGGTTCTCACTCATCAGGCTGAGAAGTAACCACCATTTATTTTTAGTTTCCTTATTCTTTAGAAATTTTATGACCAAATTTGAGATTTTCCTCGAAGCCATTTGAATCGGTTTCCACACTGCATGCAGTGGGCCAAGTTCAACGATTTACGCTGGCGACCGGGTTTTAGAAAACACAATTGTTTGTTTTAGTTGGTTACCATTTCATTCGAGTTGAGAATGTCTGCCATTGTTTATTGTTCTTATTATTTAATGAATTTTTGACCAAGGTGAGGTTTTCCTCAGCGGGATGAACTGGTTGGAAATGAGACGTGAGTTCATTAGATTCGGTTCAGGAAATAGCGATATAGGTACTTTTTCTTTGTTTGTGTCAATTCACTCATTGAAGTCGGAATTGCTATGTTATTTTTTAGATTCGACCATGAGAAGGTCTTGACAAGTGTAGAACCTCTCAGCAAACTAAGCGGTTGAGAGCTGAACGGTAGGTTCATTAGGTTTAGTTTTCCGAAACAGCAGCTTGACTTGTGTATTGAGTTGGATGAGCAGGTTCGTGATTATTAGCTTAATGTAGGTGTGTGATTGCAAGGTTGTCTCTTGTCTCCTTGGGATTGGTTTGATCCTTTGGCATTGCATCTGCAAATGGTTACTTGGGTTCATTCCCATAAGTTTGTGTTGGGACGTTTTATGAATGACATGACTTTCTAGGAATAGTGGTTGTATGTGGAGGCTTTATGTAGTTGAATTTGCAGCTAGGTTCATGGGATTTAGGTAACTGAATTTCAGTTTGGTTATAGGGATCTAGGTTGCTGCATTGCTTGTAAATTAGTGAATCCTGGGTGCTTCATTTTAATAAAATGGGGTGGCTTAGTTGCGACCTACTGTTTTAGAACTACCATCTTGTTCAGATTGGATTCCTCACTCATCCGGGCTCGGAATCATGTACCGTTTGTTTTTTAGATTCCTTACTATATGAGGAATTTTCTGACAAAGTTTCAGAATTTTTATCAATCGTTTGGACTTGTTGACAACCGGTTCAACCGGTTGTGAAAGACAGCTCATGGGCAGCCCCCTATTTTAGCATGTTTCAAGCCTGAATCTATTATGTCGTGCTCTCATTTGATCCAAGGAACTTATAGGCCGCCTTTAGGGTCTGAGTTCAGTTTCGGTTTGAACAAAGTGGGGTAGTGGGCAATGTGGGATTGATAAGTATGGTTTGGTTTGTGGGATTTTAAAGGAATGTGTGCTAAAGTAAAACCACTTACCTCATTTCACCCTCGTTTCCTTCTTTGGTAAGGGATCCGATATTTGGTTTTAATGCATGATGTATGATGTATTATTTGGCTCCCACTATCCCGCAAAGGCATGCATAAGGGATCCTGTGCACAAGTGTTCAAAATGATATTTGTATTCATAGCGCGTATACGGTTCGACTTTATTCTCTAGGGTGCATTTGTTTGTCGACTAACCCTTATGCAACAATAAGCAAAAAGACCATATACACCATTGCCGGATTATTGATGTTTATGTTAGATAATGGCAGGCTTGGTGTGATTCGAGTCATCTATGTAGTCTAGGAGGCTGTTTGATCTTTAACCCATATGTTCCCACATACCCAATTCACTAGTATAGACCGAGTTCCAGGCCTAGAGGGGTGCTACCTCGCATAAGGTACCTTCCCAATGGGTAAACTGATACCCGGACCTAGAAATCTAGTTTTGTAGACCGCTTTTTGCTAACTGGAGTCAATGAGGGGTTTTTGTTCTTAATTCATTTTCCATATTTAAAATAAATAACAACAAAATTATGGCGAATCCAAAGAAACCGTTCTCCGACTCGATTTTCCAAAACTCAAATCAACCCATACTTGCTTTTCCATTTAAAGGCAAGTTGCGAGGCCCGCGGATTCGGTATCCACAAAACGCATTTGAAATCAATTTTCCTAAATCGCCAAACAAACTTCATATGCGCTTTCTTGATAATCATTTCAACCAACGATCACAAACTTGATATAAGAAGAGAGGTATGGAAAAACTTTTAAAAAGGTTGTCGCCTCGATTCCTATCCTCGGAACTCCCATTCTTGGTCAGCTTCTCGCACCAACCCTACTCCATCACATTTAGAGAACACTATTAGTTGACTTATTTAGGTTTCTAGTTAGGGTTGTTTTCTACCTAACTTCCTTTAGGTCCATTGTTCCCCTATAAATCTATTTTATTCAGAAGTTGGAATCATCCAATTCGAAACATTGAAACTCAAGATATGTTCAAAACAACTGGGACTACTTTATTTTCAAAACAGAACTAGAATTTTCCCGAAAATAGAGCCTCAATTTGACGAATTTCTGGGTCCAATGGGGTCCAAATTTGAATACACTCATTTCAAGGATATTTGTTATCCTAGAAGTCTAGTTTACCCATAAATTTGAATCACTCAATTTGGATTAGTGAAACTCAACTTATGACCTAAATACCAAAATTGTTCTAAAACACCAAAACTGTACCAAACTGAACCAGAATTTGCCCGAAAACAGAGCCTTACTTTGACGAATTTCTGGGTCCAATGGGGTTCAAATTTGAATTACACTTATTTAAAGGAGATTTGTTCTCCTAGAAGTCTAGTTTACCTAGAAATTTGAATCACTCAATTTGGATGAGTGATGGCTAAGTTATACAAACAAAACATGGGTTTTGGCAATTTTGACAAAGATTCCCTTAAACCCCAACATTTCCTTTGTATAAAAATTCTTCAAAACCAATCCTAACTCAAAGCACTTTGAAACTTAACCCAAAACAACTCCCCAAAACTGATCTACAACCATTTAAAACACTTCTATTTTTGATTCGGGTTTTCATCAACCAACACAACATTTAGGGAAGTTAGGGTTAAGTTCATACCTTAAATCTCTTGATTTCTTCCAATTAGCTTGACTCTAGCTTCCTTTTGTTTCGATCAAATGGAACCTAAGATGGAGAGAATCACACCAATCAGCTCTAAACCGCGTGGCTTTCTTACTTTTACCCAAATGAGAACTCTTCATTCTAAGACCAAAATTTGTCTTAATCCACATCCTCATAAGGCCATGTTTGGGCCCCTACATTTTTGCTCATTTTCCTTTTATTTTTTTTTTTTTTTCATTTTGGTCCTTCTTGTCTTTCATTTACACTTCATTTTACTAAACATTTAGCATATACACTTACTCATTTATGACCCTTGGGTCCTCATTTTGACATTTTACCAATTTAACCTTAATTCTTGTATAATTTCTGGGTTTTGTCATTTTTTTTTGTTTTTTAACAATATAAATTCTGAAAAAAATACAATTTAACTTCTTTTTTTTATCCTAAACATGTTATAAAACTGCTAGGGTATTTTTTTAGGCATTACAACTCTCCCCTTCTTAAAAGAATTTCGTCATCGAAATTACCTTCATTGAACAGTTGTGGATACTGTTGACGCATGGTTTCTTTACTTTCACACGTGGCTTCCTCTATCTTGTATTTCTCCACAATACTTTGACCAATGGGATTCTTGTTCCGGCAATTTCTTCGACTTCCGAGCCAAGATCTCATAGGCCTTCTTCGCATGTTGAGGTCCTGGTCTAGCTCACACTTCCTGGGAGACCACATGTGATGGGTCCGACCTATACCTCCTTAATGATTGAAACATGGAAAAACATTACATGGATCTTTTCCCAACTTTGGAGGTAAGGCTAGTCTATATGCCACTGAACCCACTTTCTCGATCACTTCATACGACCAAATGAACCTAAGGCTCAACTTGCCATTTTTCCCGAATCTCATGACTTTCTTCCAAGGAGAAACTTTTAAGAACACTTTCTCACCGATCTCATATTGAATGTCTTTTCTCTTCAAGTCGGCGAAAGACTTTTGTTTATCCACAGCTACCTTTAATCTTTCTCTGATCATTTTCACATTTTTCTCGGGCTCTTGAATCAAATCGGGGCCGATTACTTTCTTCTCACTTAACTTTGTCCAACACAATGGTGTTCTACATTTTCTTCCGTAGAGAGCCTCGTAAGGTGTCATTCCAATACTTGACCGGAAGCTATTGTTATACACAAATTCAACTAAAAGAATATGTCTATCCTAACTACCCTCATAGTCGATCACATAACTTCAAGATATCTTCTAAAACTTGAATCATCCCTCTCCTCGATTGTCCATCCATCCGCGGTGGAAAGCCAGGCCAAATTCGCCGAGTGCCTAAAGCCTCTTGAAATTTTCCCCAAAATCTCAAGGTAAACCTCGGATCTCTATCTGAAATGATAGACACTGGAATCTCATGTAACCGAACTATTTCCTTTATGTAAAGCTCTGCTAACTTAACAAGTGAATACCTGCTTCATCGGTGGGATATGATCGGGATTGGTCAACGGCTCACTATGACCTAAATTGGTCCATGCTTTCTCCTTATCAATGGTAACCCGACCACAAAATCCATTGTGATTCGGTCCCATTTCCACTGGAGTTTTCTAATAGGGTCATAATAACCCGAAGGAACTTGATGTTTCGCTTTCACTTTCTGACACACCATACTTTATCAATTTAAAACAGATCTCTTCATTCAACCACCAAGATGAAGTGTTTAAACTTGATACATTTTCGTATACAGATGTATAGAAAAGATCCACCTGCAGCCTCTTCAAGAATGGATTTCTTCAACCCATCATCATTGGGTACACAAACTCGGTCTCTATAATTCAAAAATCCATCCTCATTCACTGAAAACTTAGTTTCTTTCCCCTCTGTATTCTGACTTACAATTGCAGAAATTTTTTCATCACTCTTTTGTGCCTCTAGCACTTGATTCAATAAATCCGGTTTTGTTATCAGTTCTGCTACGATTGCATCGTCGTCTGACAATGACAAATGAGCATTCAGCGCTCGTAGTGTTTGTGCTGACTTTCTACTCAATGCGTCTGCCACTACATTAGCTTTCCCGGGGTGATAATCAATGACACAATCATAATCATTGATCAATTCCATTCATCTACGTTTGTTCAAGTTGCTTCCTCATTACAGGCAAATACTTAAGACTTTTGTGACGGTGTAGATGAAACATTTTTCCCCGTGAAGATAAGGTTCTATATTTTCAATGCAAATATAATGGAGGCCAATTCCAAATCATGAGGGTATCTTTCAAAGTGGCTTCTCGATTGTTTCAAGCATAAGCTACCACTTTACCTTTCTACATAAGGACACATCTGTGTCCATTTAATGAAGCATCAATAAAGACTACATATTCTTTAACGTAGGCTTATTAATAAGGATTCAGCCTCTAATAAGAATGCTTTAAGTTTTCAAACTGTCAGACATTTTTCACTCCACTCAAATCTCACATTCTTTTGGAGTAATCTTGTCATAAGGGCCGCAATCATCGAAAACCCCTTAATGAAACCTTCTATAGTAACCTGCCAAGCCTAGTAAACTACACACTTCCGTGACATTTCTCGGTGGTTTCCATTCAAGAATCACTTCTATCTTACTTAGATCCACCCTAATTCCTTCTTCTGATACAATGTGTCTAAGAAAGGACACTTTCCTCAACTAAAATTCGCATTAACTCATTTTTGCATACAACTGTTCCTTTCTCAAGGTTTCTATCACTACCAAAAGGTGTGTATCATGATCTTCATAATCCTTTGAATACACGAGGATGTCGTCTAAAAACACCATGACAAACCGATTTACATACGGTCGGAAAACATGATTCATTAAGTCCATGAAAGCCGCTGGTGCATTTATCAACCCAAACGACATTACAAGGAACTCATAATGTCCATACCACGTTCTAAATGCCGTCTTATGCACATCCGCATCCTTAATCCTTAATAGATGATACCTAGATCATAGGTCGATCTTCGAAAAGACACTTGCACCTTTCAATCGTCAAACAAGCTACTACCCAGGTAATGGGTACTGTTTTCCACTGGCTTATCTTGTTCAATCGGGCTTAAAATCAACACACAAACTCAAGTGTACCATCTTTCTAACAAAGAGAGCACCGGAGCTCCCCATGGTGATACACTCGGACGAATAAATCCCTTCTCTAATTATTCTTGCAACTTGAGCTTCAACTCTTTTAACTCCTTCGGAGCCATTCTATACGGTGTAATGGATGCCGGAGTGGTACCCGAAACAACGTCGATTGCAAACTCAATCTCTCTTTATGGAGGCAATCATGGCAACTCCTCCGAAAACACGTCTGGATAATCACAAACTGTAAGGATGTCTAATAAACTAGGCTCCGCCTTTTTTGTATCAATCACATATGCCAAATAGGCTTCACACCCTTTTCGAACCATCATTCTAATAGTGGCGACAGATATCACATTAGAGAGGTGGTTCGACCTCTCGCCGATGAAAGTCACTTCCTCGCCACTCAGTGTCCTTAAGGTCACTCATTTCATTCTGCACCAACTACTACCAGTCGGACAAACTAATCCATCCCTAATATCACATCGAACTCTCTGAATGATAACTCGATTAAGTCTCCCGAAAACTCTTACTCTCGTATTCTAATGGGACAATCTCTGTAAACTCTATTCACAATGACACTATGCCCTAGCGGTTTTGTCACCAAGATATCAAACTCGATTTCACTCTTCAGTAAACTACCCAAACTCAGAATGGAAGTACAAACATAGGAATGGGTTAACCCTTATTGGGGCTTGAACTTTCCATGCTTAACCTATTAAGACCGACAAGATTCGCATTAGAGTCATGTCATCCTTTTATATGCAAATGCAATGCATGTCACACACAATTTCAAAAATCAATTTATAGAATCCAAACCTAAGCTCCGATACACACTGAAACAAATCTGCGCCCACCCGACCGACTCGACGGACGGTTTAACGGATCCGGGGACGCTGACCACTAAATCCATTTATCCAAAACACATTTCATATACTTCATTTTCGATAGGATATTTAATATCCATTTAATCATATTTATATATGTGAATATGATAATCACTACTATTCACATTCATTAATATAAAAGTATGCATTACATCTTTCAAGAGGGCCCATAACTATACTTTAGTACAACATTATACAAAAAAAACGACATTTCCATTCCCTTTCCAAATCATTTACAAAATACTTGTCGAGTTCACCTCATCTTTGAAAATCCACAATATAAAGTACATTCCACATAAAAAAATTAAAAAATATAATCTTCTTTAAGTGAAGATCTTTGCATCTTTGGATTCTCTAATACAAAGTAGTCATATGATATCATGGAATGAAGTGTATGCATGAGACGAAGCATTTACTTATACTCCGCACGATTTGACGATGACTTTGGACTCTGCGATTTGTGGTCTTGCCACTATCTAATCGGTACATGCACATGGAAAGCCAACGCGCTAAGCATTTTTATGCTTAGTGGTTCTTTGCATTTCTATCCTCATTTCAATCAAACACAAAATATGTATCTTTTCAAAAACAACATTTTGGCACATTTTCAATGGTTAATGCAATAAACAATATATATGTTAATTCTTCATTCAAACTCAAATTATGCATTTCACACATTTACTTATAAGTTTGCCCTTAAACGAATTTCAGTGACCTCATGACTTCCTGCAATAGATAACAGAATCAATAGCATCTATCCCACTAGGTTTCAGTCAGATAAAAACATTTAACAATACAAGACGGTTCCTACTGGCCATCGACCGGTTATTTACAAATTTATTTTGTGTATACTACTGATACTGTGCCGTTGGGCTACGGATCGGTATGCTACTATAAATCATTTCGTTCGCAGTATTGTAACACTGACCCTTATTGGTATACCAATCTATCTTTAACTCGAATATAATAGATAACATTCTCTTAAGGGTATTAATACTCAGTCATAGTAAATTACAATATTTTATATACATATATACCCCAATAAACACATTTTGACACTCATGCAATTTTCATGACAATCCATTTGCAATCAATTTCCCAATCACTTAAGACAAATTTTTTTATGGTTAAAACAAAGCACACATGCAGTTTTCCCATGTAAATCATTTCGAATTTTGACAAATCCAATACAAAGATGTAATAAGAAAAGAAATGAGAAGAACAAGCCAAAAAGGTTATCACTTTTTGACTCCTATCCTTGGAATCCCGATCTTACTCATGTTTCCTCGTCACCAACCCCTAATCCATTACAAATAGAGAAAAATATCGGCCAGGTATGCTAGTGTTTTTGTTGTGCCGATTTCTACCTAATACACCTTCACTTGTAAAATTTCCTAGGAACAAATGAGCCATATTTTACCCAACTTTCTTTAAGTCCATTGTTCCTCTATAAATCTATTTCATTCAGAAATTGGAATTATCCAATTCGGAGTACCGAAACTCAAGATATGTCCTAAACAACCGGGACTACTCTATTTTGAAAACATAACTAGAATTTGCCCGAAAATAAAGCTTCACTTTGACGAATTTTTGGGTCCAATGGGGTCAAAATTTCCATACACTTATTTCAAGGAAATGTTTTATCCTAGAAGTCTAGTTTACCCAGAAATTTGAATCACTCAATTTGGATGAGTGAAACTCAACTTATGGCCTAAATACCAAAACTGTCCCACAACACCAAAACAGAACCAAAATTTGCCCGAAAACAAAGCTTCACTTTAACGAATTTCTGGGTTCAATGGGGTCCAAATTTGAATACACTTATTTCAATAAAATTTGTTCTCCTATATGTCTAATTTACCCAAAAATTTGAATTACTCAATTTGGATGAGTAAAACTTAACTTATGGCCTAAATAACAAAACTGTACTCAAACCGTAATTAATCATTCGAAAAAGAGCTTCACTTTGACGAATTTATAATCCCAATGTCCAAATTTGAATACACTTTTCAAGAAAAATTGTTCTCCTGGGCAGATAGCTCGTGAATTTAATTACTCACTCGACAAAGAATACCATGCTTATTACTAAAATAAAAACACGCTTTCTTGTAGTAAATTATGACAACATCTCCCCTTAAACCCCAACATTTATTTTATACAAAAATTCCTCCAAACCAATCCTAATCAAAGAAAAAAGGCTGCTTGAACTCTAATTCAAACACACACACACACACACACACACACACACACACACACACACACACACACACACACACATATATATATATATATATATATATATATATATATACTGAATCATGGTTTTACCAATCCAAATACAATCAAATAGGGAATTAGGAGGGTTCCTAACAAGCAAAAGGGATAATCCATGCCTTGCTTTCTTCTTAAAACCTTCCAATCAAGCTTTCTTTTTCTTCTATTTTCTTGCAAAATTTGAACAATGGAGAACAATCACCAACAATGGCTCTTCTCAAGAACCGATAACCCTAGCTCTCTCTCCCTTTTCCAAAACGTGAAAATACCCATTCTAAGACCCATTTTTGGTCTGATCCTCTCATCCATTACAAGGCCTTGTTTAGCTATCTCTTTTTGGCTTTATTTTCTCATTTTTGCATTAAAGCCCTTCATTTCAATTTCATTTGCACCACAACTTATAACATTTCTACTTTGGCATATACTCTTCTTCATTTATGACCTTTGGGTCCAAATTTTGACATTTTACCAATTTAACCTTGACTCTTGTATTAAATCTGGTTTTTTTTTTTTTTAGTTTTTTCACTTAGCATTTAAATTCCGAAAAATTCAAATTTAACTTGTGTTGTACCCTAAACATATCATTAAACTACTAGGGCTTAATTTGGGGTGTACTAATCCACTATGCGAATTCTCACTTTAAAAACCTCTATTTTTATCACTTAAAACCAATAAAATATCGAATAAATAAAATAAAAATTTATAATAGTAGAAAATGTTATAGCAAAATAATAAAACGAAAGGCTATCTTTTGGGACGTTATATACGCTGCCTGTGAGTCTGATCACGCATCTCTTACCATTATTACATACCTGACTATATTGGCAATAGTCCAAAAGAATTTAATTACAATTCTTTTATACAAAAATATATGCTAGAACTAGTTTGTTCTAAGAACTTTTTACAAAAAGATTTATCAAGGCCACATGTCGGCCATCCGAGTCAGACATCACAGACCTTGCACCTAAAAGTGGGCTGTCCCATACAGAGTCACGCCCACAGAGAATACCCCACAAGGGCTACACCTAAGTGCACAAGCAATGTTCACTCAACATTTCACATTCACATTCCAACAAGAACATGCCAATTCTATATAGAATTCTATATGCCATGCCATGAAATGAGATGAGACTCAATCATGTACCATGCGCCCGAGTCTTCACCGGCTCCCTCACACGACGCCTAAGTCCATGTGTGATAAACCGTCATTCTGGATAACATCCAATTATTATTTTCAAAACAAATTTCATTTGTTTATAAACCAAAATCTTTGGGAAGGACATCCAATATCCATTCAGAATTAAAACCATGCCTTTTATGTAGTGATTGTAGTCACACCTGCGCCTCTACAAACCTAGACTCTTGCCTTTCACCGTCGGGGATTATGTCTCACTACACTCAAGGGGCTCTTTTTACCTAAGGGGGAATCTATCCCTGCTTGCTAACACCTAACACATATTTTCTTTACCATTTTAATCAATCGTGTGACTCTATTGGACGTTGTCCCATTTAACCGAGCCAACCCAATCAAACACCAAATGCAGTGTCGATTCATTAACCATGCACTCACACCCATTTAATGTGATGTCCCCGTGCATATGCAATGTAATATGCCATTGCATGTTATATCATGTCACATGCATAATGAATGCTACATGGACCACACAATCCACACCACTTACCGAGTGTCATGGACAATCACATCACTTGCATATGACTTCCATACATTATTTCATTCATGTAAATATATCATACAAGCATATATTAACATTTACATTCCACATGTCATTCTATGATCAAGCAATGACACACATACAAGCAAGCCATGTAATGGCCATTGCACATACAATTCATCACATGTCAATACGTTGGAGTACTCATATTGACATCCCAATAGGTCACTACATTGTCAAGTAGTGACACACTCACAATCAAGCCATGTCATGGCAATTTGCACATATAAACTCATCACATGTCAACATATTAGAACACACATCTTGACATCCAAACATGTCACTCTTAGTCAAGCAATGACACACCCAAACAAGTCAAACAATGGCCCCCGAAGCAAGCCACAACAATCACAAATCGAGCCACGAAACCGACCCCAAATAGGCCATAAGCTGAAGGGACCAAACTCGGGTTTCCTTTTCCTAACTCGGGGGGCCCTCCCGGCACTCCTACGGATTTGAAAAAAAAAACATTTCATTTCTTTTAAACATTTTTAAAAGTGAATCCGTGGAGCGAACCCATTTATACGCTAAGGCTTTCATTAAAATCTTATGAAACATGGTGGGACAAATTTTTTTTTCTTCTATTTAAACATTAAACCCTTTATAGAAAATCGGGCAGAGTTTCCTCTATTTTTCGGACACGTCCCAATTTACAACACTTGTAATAAAACAATTTAATTTACTCCACATCCAACAATGGGACATCAAGTCCACCACAAGCAATTTCAAATCAAACGTTAAAATCATTTTCTGAACACTATAGATATATAAACAATCTTATAAAACTTATATACATTACAAAATAAAGGTGCACAAGCAGTTATTTACAACAAAATCTATACATTTTCAAAAATGTGGTCACACGTGAGTATGAGTGTCACCGACCCTGAGGATGCTTGAACTGCACCACACTCACCCTCGAAAAGACGGATAAACATTTGGAAAAAGGTGAGCTAAAGGAGCTCAAGGAGAGTACAGTCTATAGCGAAAATAATGGTTTCCAGATAGTTCAAATACCATGTGTAAAACAATTACATAGAGATCTCATTTCCATAAACATTTACTACTTTCTTTTCCATATTGTTCAAATACAATGTGTAAAATAATTGTATAAACATATCATTTCAATAAATATTACTTTACTTTCCATATAGCCAAATAATAAATGTAAACAATTGTATCAACATATCTTTTCAAAATACTTTCTTTCCTTTGAACTGGCTCATATCCACGTGGAACCCGCCTCTACCGTTAACTTCACACCGCATCCATGAAAGAACTGAGGAAACAGTCTTACGATCACCGATGACCCAAAAAGGAATCTCCGAGAAATCGTGCCCTACCGTTAACCACCGCTGGCCCATGAAAGAACCTACGAGGAAACAATCTTACGATCACCGATGGCCCAAAAAGGAACCTCCGATAAATCATGCCTTTCTTTTAAATACCATTGCACTATGGAATAAATCACATTATGCATTGGTAAAATGGTGATTGGAATGCATGGCAATATGCATCACTTTCCTTCCTCTATAAAAACAATTCTAACCCTTTCCCATGTACTACACGCTGCAAAGATTTTTACTTCACTTTCCTCAAACTTTATCTTTGGTAAATATAGGTAAATTCATGGATTCAAATATTTTCATATAAACATGTATATATAAATTTATATCTCATAAACATTTCATTTCATATGGAAACCATAAATCATGCTTTTATAAAACTATGGAAACCATAATCATTTCATATTTCTTTTAAACATAATTTAAAGTCAAGAAACCACATTTCTTTTTCATTTGAACATTTATAACATAGATATGAAAAACATATACATTGGTAAATATTAATATATATATATATATATATATATATTTTCATCAACATTTACATTTTCCCTCACCTAAGTTATTTAAGTCCTTTTTCCTCCTTTAAACAAACTTTCCACCTTCACCCTTGTCCTTTACCACCTTCCTCCTACAAGTCACATTATCCATAAAATCCATTAACATCCATACCTTAATCATGTTCAATTAAACCATTAACTATAATATACTTCCTAAAGAACCCTTAAACATTTATCACCTTGTGGACTGATTTAAACCAATTGAACTCAACCTCTTTGTTCTATGCTTTTAGCGTGCTAACTCATGGCAATTACTACCTCACAATGAGGCCCACAACATGCCCCTTCCGAGTGGTCATGCCAAACCTCGGCTATTCACATCGACATAACCAAGCAACCTGCACACTTGGTGAAAAACATAAATTTTCAGCCATGTTATGATCATCCCCTGTCCTCTACAGGATATGGATAGAATCTTGACTCAATGGGCTTTCCATATAGTCCAAGAACACCCAAAACGGAGTTCGGACGAAGAAGTTATGGCCTTCCAAAATTGGAGGCCATGAATCATTATTGAATGTCCTCGGGAATTAGTAAAATGTGCACTTTGAATAAATTTATAAGTCCCAAAGTGTTGGAATTTGGATATACCTATTTCACGGAGATATGTTCTACCATCAGTCTAGTTTATCCTGTAATTTGAATCACTCAATTCGGATGAGTGATGAATTTCAAGTTATACAAAATACGCTATGGGTCTGAGAAAAACCTGACTCAAGATTCCCTGACACACACATACCCTTAGGACAGAATTAACTGAGCGGGAGAAAACCCCACCTCAAATGGCGTGTTTCCTCGATTAATCGCCTTTCGGTTTTTGTGAAACTAACCTTGACCTTGGAAGAACTTTGCATTCCGGTACCTACACGTAGCCCTCGTCGCGTAGATCAACTTTAACTCTTTACCTAACAAGATCCGATCGACGAATCCTTATGGAATCAAGAGAGTTTACTTCTTCTCTCTCTCTCTCTCTCTCTCTCATGGCTTGGTTGAGACCAAATGGCAGCTTTGGCCATGTTGATCTTTGGGCTATTTATAGTGGTCACGTGCCCGTAAGTCGTACAATGCGGTCACACTTTCTGCCTGCTGTCAAAACAATTTATTCCATCCCGATTTCAGTTTCATCTATCTTAAATGGACATTCTTTAAATATTTGACATTTTTCGGGATTTTTCTAAAAATCTCGTTTTCAGGGTCCACTCGACGCCCGTCGTCTCGAATTTCGTGAAAATTCGACTGTCTAGGAATTCAACGAAATTCGACTGGGTAACTAGATTTCGCGAGACAAATTCAACGGTGAACTCCGTTTTATCATCCGAGATCTAGAAAATTTTCAGATATTTCTATGGCAAATTTTCAGATCTAGAAACATGAAAGACATCATGTATTCTGGCCAATTCAGGTGGCAACCTCAACCGATACGCTACCTCCCCAATTCTTTCCACAATCTCATAAGGTCCCATATAGCGTGGACTTAATCTCCTTTCTTTTCGAATTGCAACACTTCTTCTGCGTGATATCTCATAAATACCTAACCCCCACTTGAAATTCCAGATTCTCATTCGGTTATCAAAGATAACTTTTATGTCGACCTTTATGTTATCTTTAATCTATCCCCATAACCTTAACATTATCTCGTCAGGACTCGAACAATTTCTGACCACAATTTTTCTCTCACCTACCTCATCCCAACATAATTGAGTCCTACACTTCCTTCCATATAAGGCCTCGTAAGGCGCCATTTCAATGCTTTATTGATAACTATTGTTGTAGGCAAACTCCATTAATGGTAGATATCTATCCCAACTTCCTTTAAACTCTAACACACAAGCCCCCGAGTTAAATCTTCCAATGTCCAGATGGCTCTTAGATCAGCCATCCACCAGGATGGAAAGCCGTACTGAAATGTAACCTAGTACCCAGAGCTCTTTGTAAGCTGGGCCAGAATCGGGAAGTAAACCGTGGATTCACTGATACTATCGATACCGCCATCGTGGAAGTCGCACAACATCTTTACATACAACTCACCAACTTCACAATTGAGTCACTATTTTTCACAGGTAGGAAATGGGCTGATTTAGGTAGATCTATGTGATCACGTATCGCGTCATAACCACTCGACCTTCGCGGCGGTCCCTACCACAAAATCCACATCGTGATTTTCTCCCCATTTCCAGCGAGGATCATAAGAGACTATAAGAGCCTACTTGGTCTTCGATGCTCGAGACTTGACATGTTGTAGATGAGACATGCGACCAATTCTGCGACATCTTTCTTAAGTACCCTTCCACGGTAGTGTTCCCTCAGGGTATGATACATTTTAGTGCTTCCCGGATGCATCGCATATGCAGAAGAGTGAGTCTCTTCTATAATTTCTTTCTTTAATTCTCCCACATCCAGTACACACAACCTGTGACCCATCATCAATGTACCATGCTTGTCTTTGAAAATCCCTTCGGTACTTGAACTACGGCTTCCCTTTTCAACTTAATCACGGTCGGATCTTGAGTGCATGGCTCCCTTATCACATCTGCTCCCGGTCTTAGGACGAACATGGGGAAGTGTGGCTAGTAAAGCTCCATTGTCACATGACTCCTAGTCTCGCACCTAAAGACCTCAATTCCATAAGTCTAGGGAGGTATCTGACCTTTAAGTGAGATATGGAACGTAGATTTCCCTGCGAGAGCATCGATTTACCATTATCCCGGATGGTACTTAATAGTGCACTCATAATCCTGAATGAGCTTAACCCATCTCATATGTCTCATATTTAACTCCTTCTATGTCAATAAATATTGCAGGCTCTTATGATCTGTAAAAATTCTACATGGAACCCCATATAAGTAATGCCTCCATATGCGTAGAGAGCGAGGCCCTACGGCTTGACTCTAGGTCGTGTGTCGGATAGTTACTGCTCATGCTTCTTCAATTGTCTCGAAGCATATGCTCACATTTTCATGTTGCATTAACACACACCTAAGCCTTGTGGAAGCATCACATTCTTGTATATCCATCACCGCCCTAGGAAGTGTAGGCAGGGCTCAGGTTAATTTCCGTTTTAGTTCATCGAAGCTTTGCTGACATGCCTCTGACCATACAAAATTTTCCTCTTTCCTTGTCAATTTAGTCAAAGGAGCCACTAACTTTGAAAACTCTCAACAAATTTCCTATAGTACCCTACCAAACCCAGAAAACTTCGTATCTCTGCCACATTCGGAGGTGGTTTCCAGTTCACAATTGCCTTAATCTTTTGAGGATCAACAGAAACACCCTTCGCTGAAATCACATGTCCTAGAAAGGCAACACTATCTAACCAGAACTAACATTTACTTAATTTGGCATACAACTGATTTTCCCTCAGGATCTGTAAAACAACTCTCAGATGCTCCTCATGATCTTCCTTACTGCCTGAATAGATTAAAATGTCATCAATGAATACTATAACAAAATGATCTAAATAAGGCTGAAAGATCCTATTCATAAGATCCATAAAAGTAGCTGGGGCATTAGTTAGTTCAAATGGCATGACTAAGAGCTTCGTAATACCCATCTTTGTGTTCTAAAGTTGTCTTAAGACATCCTCGGCCGGATTTTTTTAATTGATGGTAACGACCTCGGATCGATTTTTCGAAAATACCCTCGCTCCTGTGGTGTAGATCATCAATCCATTGAAGCGGGAGTATTGATTCGATATTGCCACTTTATTCAACTCTCTATAATCAATACACAATATCAAACTTCCATCATTTTTCTTCACAAACAGAATAGGAGCTCCCTAAGGCGAAGTACTACGTGACGCTAACCAGGTGGATTGACTACGTCGACCAGCGGGGGAATACTCGTGGATGTCGGGGTAACCCGACATTTTTCCGCAATCGGGCAGAGTCTCCCTTTGTATGGGAGCTCTGCAGATACAAACCTATCCCATTATCAATCCGCTTGATACAAATATGGATAAAAAGCGGCCTCTTGGTATACTACAATATTCTTCCTGATATATATATCGACTATATCGATAGTTTCAAGAGTTCAAATTCTACTCTTATCTAATACATATATTAAAATTAAGAATTCTAATACATGTCATACATCATAAACGAGCCACAATCTGGCGCTTTCTTCTAAACTCGACCTCTAAGGCGGCGAGTCTCCTCGTGCGCTCCATATGCACAGAAATATGTTCCCTCTATGAGATGAGCTAATGCTCGGTGAGGTGTAATCACCCTAAGTGGGCTCTCTCCACCTAAAGTGCATATCTGATGCTCCAAAGAAATAACACACACTCAGTATTAATAAGTCTATGAATGTCTACATGATCGCCCCATGTCACGAGTCTCACCAACTCTCACTCACACTTGCCTAAGCCATGTATGAGAAAATAATCATTTTCAAAACAAAACTTGTTGTTCTTGAAAATATACTACCGAAAGTGTCGGTAAAAATATGGGATTACCCTCACGTCAAATTGGTTGGTGAGCTTTAGAAGCAGTCATGGTCCTGTCGAGAAATGGTTGTGTTATCTCGACTGATTCTCGAATATCATCATGAAATTCCTTTCGCCAACCATGTCGTTTTACAAAAACCATGTCATGCACTCACACAACTTCTAGGTTACCCGGTGCATATGAAAATGCATTATACCATTTCAAAACCATTTATACAATATGTCGATATGCATATTTTCCAATCAACTACACTTACACACATGTAATTGATGATACTGACCATCGCAATTTAACTCACTTGAGCAAATCACAATCTCATCTCCAATGGCCTACACACAATTATATTCCATATAATTGTGACCTCATGTTAACACATCAAGCATTAACCTATTAATTTCTTTGATCAACCAACTCCCCAAATTAGCTCACTTGAGCAATTTACAATATCATCTCTTAACCTATCTATTTCCACACATACCAAGCCATTCATTTCAACAATTTAAGCACACAACATATGGATGGTTTTGGTCCAATTCACACAAACCCGGGACTGATTTGCGGAGTCCAAAATAGAAAACATGTGGAAATTTGTCGGGTGAAGCGTTTATCTGACCTCGACTCCACTTTTTGCAAACCTTAATTTCCTTGGCCATTTAGGCCTTACTTACTAAAACACAATTTATTTAATAAATCATCACACATGAAACCATAACGATCCGTACTGACCCCTCACGGTCACTGATTTCATAAATGGGTTCAAATAAATTCAAACGGTCGGTCCGAGATTTGGGACCGATTAAGTAACCACTCGACCTCAGTGCTTCGAGCATTAGCAAAGTACTTAAATAAGAATAAAGCCCAGAGTAGGGAGAAACATCTTTATCTCAAGGAGTTTGTCAAAACTCCTTCATCCAGTGCTCTGAAGCCCTCTCGTGTGAAGCTGACTTCCGCTTCGTCGAAGATTAGGCGGTCGGATCTCCAGATATTTTTAGAAAGCGGGCCAATACCATTTCACAAAGAACTCCATTTTTAGTCCCCTCTTTGCATCATCCCTCCCGATTCACGTTTTGCTCTTGGTTTAATTGGAGAAGACAAGTCACATTGGCTATTTTGTCTTTTTATGACCATGATTCCAAATGACATTTATGTCCTTCTTTTCCAGTTTTGACAATTCGGCACTATCTCGTAGTCCATTTTCATCATTTCTCTACTCGCGTACCATATGACACATGAGTACGTGTATATGTGTGAAAGTCTGTCGAAAATTGTTTTCACGGCACGACAGCGATGCCACCGAAAAAGTGTAAATTGTGTCTCGAGTCGGCGAGCCGATGTCTTAGATTTCATGAGACGATTCCAACGGTGAAATCTGTTTCATCATCCGAGATCTAGAAAATAAATTTTGGATTTTTAACCGAAATTACAATTTCGTAATCGAAATTACGATTTTGCCCTTTTTCCAGAAATTGGAATTTCTCGGGTCTTACATACTCGGCCTGACAAAACCCTTACTCACAAGCACCTCCATCTGTACTTTCAATTCTTTCAACTCTAAAGGAGCCATCCTGTAAGGTGCCTTAGAGATTAGTTATGTCGGGTGATTCAATCCCGAAAATCAATCTCTATCACGGAGAGTATACATGGAAGATCTGCGGAAATACGCTCGGAAATTCCTTGACTATCGGAATGTCTTCCAATCGAATACCATTATCCCTCGACTTCGATAGCGCCACTAGGTACTTACGATATGATTTAGGAGCATCTTACTAGCCTTCATAGCTGTCATAATACGATTAGGTAGTGTCTTAGTAACCTATAGAACCACGACCTCACTCTCACTGATGCAGACACAACCTCTTTTCTATAACAATCCACTGTAGCATGATGTCTAGGTAGCCAATCCATGCCTAAGATAACATCAAAGTCATGGATGTCTAATAATATCAAGTATGTCAGAAACTCCTGGCCTCCAATAATCACCCTGCTATCCATATAAACCTCTACGCTAGTGGTGAATCCACAATAGGAAGAGAGACCACTATCTTCCAAGTCTATAGGTTAGGACTCCACATTAACATTTGAAATAAACCCGCTAGAAATAAAAGAATGTGTGGCTACAGAGATTACATAAGAATATGAGCATCCTTGGTCAACCTAATCATACATCCTGACATCGAAACGATGTGTCATCTTCTTTGGGTATGCATGAATACCAGCACCAGGTGTAGGTCGGCTGGAGGTCCTGCAGGTGGGCGACCTCTACTGACTCTGCCCAGGTCTCTTGGAAGAGTAGAGCCTCTATCGGGTGCCCCCACCACAATCCGACCTTTACCCATTGAAAATGGCCTGCAAATGCCCAGTTGCCATGGGTGACCGCTGGGAGGTGCTAGCATGGACATTTCTTTGCAAAATGTCTTGACTTTCCACATCTGTAACAAACATCGGTACACCATCTGCATTCCCCTCTATGAAACCTTCCACACTTACTGCATTGTTGTCTTAGGGTTGAAGAAGTTCCAGTCGGTGGTTTTACTGAACTTTGATCGGACTGCGACCTCTGACCTGTCTTACCACTTGCCCATAGTGGTTTACCTCCTTTCTTTGACTTTTTACTGGATCCACCCTGAGTCCAAGTAGATCCATCTCTCTTTGGCCCTTGCGAGTTCACGTGCGATACGGGGAGCTAATCCCGAAACTCCTCTGTCTTGATGGCGACCTCGACCACTGTCCATCAGAGTATGAAGTGACTCCAAATGCTCTTGACTATTTCTGGGGCCCACCACAAACCTCTTACTTTCT
Source organism: Tetrastigma voinierianum (assembly GCA_016808115.1). Taxonomy (NCBI): domain Eukaryota; kingdom Viridiplantae; phylum Streptophyta; class Magnoliopsida; order Vitales; family Vitaceae; genus Tetrastigma; species Tetrastigma voinierianum. The sequence goes on along the minus strand of JAEQBH010000138.1, from coordinate 201,478 downwards.
GTACCTTGTGGTGCAAAATAGAGGAACATGTCACACTAGTTCTGAGAACTTCTTTTCATAATTTATCCAGCGACATGGTCCTTGCTTAAGCTTGAAAAAGTGTGATTTTTGATCTTTATAGACGTGGGTGAGTTTCTCTAAGAACTCCTCTTTAAATGAAGAAGAAAAAGTCGGGTTTACCCTGCGGAAATGTCTGCATGCGCCTTCCACCGGTCAGAATGTGTCTCTCGATAGGCAAGTAGAATATGTCACCATCTGTTCATCGGAGATTCCATAACATTGAACACCCTCTCATTACCCTCTATACGACCATGCCTTTTCGAGATCCTATTCCGTCATAATAGTACTGCCTTTAATTTCCTTGCCCTCTCGATGGACCTTTGTCGGCTCAGAATTTATGAAATCTTGTGGCTAAAATCGAGCCATCCCGATCAGCGGTATATTAACTCAGCGCTGGCTCACGGAGGGCGTGATGGTCCCCACTGTGAAGGCTGAAGGAGGCGGGAGGTGGAGACAAGACATTAACAGATTCATCTATATGTTCAGTAGGACGAGCAACTCTTGCATGAACTCTCATCTTAATTTGGGCTGGCCTCAGCCTTTGCATTTTTAAGTAACATTTAAACATATCATATGTTATAAAGTTCATATGACATTTGAATTATTAAAATAACTCGTGCACCTTTAAATCAAACATTAAATCATTTTAAAACGTGGAGACTTTCAAAACACCAAAACATTTTCAAAACCTTGGGCTCTGATACCATGTTGAAGGGACCTAACCCGGGTTTCCTTTTCCTAACTCGAGGACCCTCTTGACACTCTATGGTTGAAAAAAACCTTTCATTTCTTTTAAACCTTTTTAAAAGTGAATCCGTGGAGCGAACCCATTTATATAGTTACGTTTTCCATTAAAATCTTACGAAACATGGTGGGACAATTTTTTTTTTTTAAACATTAAACCCTTTATAGAAAATCGGGCAGAGTTTCCTACATTTTCGGACATGTCCCAATTTACAACTTTGTAATAAAACAATTTAATTTACTCCACATCCAGCCAGTATGGGACATGAGTCCACCACTGACCAATTTCAAATCAAACGTTAAAATCATTTTCTGAACACTATAGATATATAAACAATCTTTTAAAACTTATATACATTACAAAATAAAGGTGCACAAGTAGTTGTTTACAACAAAAACTATACATTTTCATAAAGGTGTGGTCATCGTGAGCGGAGTGTCAGCGGCCGGGGATGCTCGAGCGCAAGTCGGTCTCCACCTTGAAGATTTCAGCTGTTGGAAAAGTGTAGGCTAAAGACTCGGTGGTCTGATTCATAAGAAAATAATGTTTTCGGATATAGTTCAGATACCATGTGTAAAATAATTGTATAGAGATTTCATTTCCATAAACATTTACTTTACTTTCTTTTCCATATTGTTCAAATACAATGTGTAAAACAATTGTATAAACATATCCTTTTAATAAACATTTACTTTACTTTCCTTTCCACTATGGATTCGAATCTGATGTAAAAGCGATTGTATCAACATATCTTTTCAATATACTTTCTTTTCCTTTTTGAATCCGTCATATCTAATGGAACCCGCCTACTGTTAACCATTGTTGGTTCATGAAAGAACCTCTGAGGAAACAATCTTACGATCACCGATGGCCTAAAAAGGAACCTCCGCGAAATGGTACTACCATTAGCTGCTTGTTGGCCCATCGCGAGAACTACGAGGAAATAGTCGCACAATCGGAGTGGCCTAAAGGAACCTCCAATAAATCGTGTCTTTCTTTTAAATACAATGCACTATGGAATAAATCACATCATGCGTTGGTAAACTTTTCGTACTTTTCATATGCATGGCAATATGCATCACTCTTCCCTTCCCTCTCTATAAAAAATCCTAACCCTTTCCCATGTACCATGCACGCGTAAAGTACTTTAGTCAACTTTCCTTTAAACTTTATCTTTGTAACATAGGGTAACCATGGATTCAAACATTTTCATATAAACATGTATATATAAAATATACATTCATAAACATTTCATTTCATATGGAAACCATAAATCATGCTTTATAAAACTATGGAAACCATAATCATTTCATATTTTCTCAACATAATTTAAAGTCGAGAAACCACATTTTTTTTTCATTTGAACATTTATAACATAGATAATACATTGTTAAAAATTAATATATATATATATATATATATATATATATATATATATAATATATATATATATTTTCATAACATTTACATTTTCCCTCACCTTAGTTATTTAAGCCATTTTCCCTCCTTTAAACAAAACTCCACCTCCACCTTGTCCTTTACCACCTTATCTAGTCACATTATCCATGGAAATCCATTAACATCCATACCTTAATCCATGTTGATTAAACCATTAACTATAATATACTTTCTAGCAACCCCTTAAACATTTAATCGCACAATTGATTAAAATCAATTGAACTCAACCTCTTTTGTTCTTATGATTTTCTTATGCTAAATCATCGCAACATTAATACCCCATACAATAGCCCACAACATGCCATGAAATGGTCATGCCAAAACCCGGCTATTCACATCGACATAACCAAACAACCTGCACACTTGTTTCAAAACATAATTTTCAGCCACGTTCTGATCATCCCCTGTCCTCTACAGGAATATAGATAGAATTTGGACTCAATGGGATTTCCATAGAGTCCAAGAACACCCAAAACGGAGTTCGGACGAAGAAGTTATGGCCTTAAAAAATTAGAGGCCATGACCATTGTGTCCCCCAGGGAATTAGTGTGCTGGTGCATTTTGAATAAATTTCTGAGTCCCAAAATGTCGGAATTTGGATATAATTATTTCACGAAGATATGTTCTCCCATCATTCTAGTTTATCCAGCAATTTGAATCTCTCAATTCGGATGAGTGATGGCCAAATTATGGCCAAAATACAGTCATGGGGTCGGAGAAAAAAAACTGGACAGCATCTCCCTTGGACACACACATACCCTTAGACAGAAATTAACCCGAGTAGGAGAAAAACCCTACCTTAAATGGCGTGCTTTTTCGGGACACCGCCTTTTCTCGGTTTTCGTGAAAACCCGAACCTTGGACCTTGGTACGTCTTGTGATTACGTGCCCTACGTAGCCTGTCGGCATTGAATCGACTTTAACTCTTGACTACTTGAGATCCGGCTAGTAATCCCGTGAATCGAAGAGAGAAGCTTGCTTCTCTCTCTCTCTCTCTCTCTCTCTCTCTCTCTCTCTCTCTCTTACGATTTGGCTGAGACCAAAATGACAGCTTTTTGGCCATGTTGATCTTTTGGGCTATTTATAGTGTGGACACGTTTCCCACGTCGCGCCACGTGTCACACTTATTCGGTTCTGTTTTCGCTCCGAAACAATTTATTTCGTCCCGATTCCAGTTCCATCTATCTTAAATGGACATTCTTTAAATATTTGACATTTTTTGGGATTTTTCTAAAAATTTCGTTTTCGAGGTCCACTCGACCCCTATCGTCTCGAATTTCATGAAAATTAAATTGTCTAGGAATTCAACGAAATTCGACTAGGTAACTAAATTTCGCCAGAAGAATTCAACGGTGAAGTCCGTTTCGTCATTCGAGATCTAGAAAATTTTCAGATTTTTCTGTGGCAAATTACCATTTTGCCATTTTTTCAAAAAAATTGCATTTTCACCCCTTATCATAATTTCGTTTTAATCTATTTCAGCTTCTTTAGACTCAATACATTGTATGAACATTTTTATTTCGGGGTTGTTTTCGAAAATTACTATTCATTTGCATTTCGATCAAATACATAGCGTCGAATTTACTATTCATAGGCGTAAATTCAAGGTCTTATAAACACGAGGCCCGACAGTCAGCTCGCCTAATTTAGTGTTCATATTTTCCTATATACATTTTTACCATGTATGTAAATCACACAACATATACTACCACATCATGTAGCACATTTAGGCACAAAACATGAAATGCACATAATGAATGCAATGGTCTAAACCCATGCCCATCAAACCCTAGGTAATCACATACCTATGTTTTGATATAGAAACTATGACATCAGTATCCATCAAACGCCAGGTAGCGGGTATACCTATGCTCGATGCTAAGTATGGCCGCCCCCAGCTTCGGGGTCCCGGATTGACTAACCCGTTAACCAGGAATTTCTACCTTAGGTCATTGCGTACCTAATGTTGGGTTACGGGCAGAATATCTAATCTGATTGGAACATAAATGCAGAGGAATTTAAAATTTTTATCCCTGAACCCACCAAGGATCACATGCGTTTCATAAAAAATCGAAGGAAGGGTAAACGAAACTTACCTCTTGTAGATCGATTCGTCAAGCCTTCAAAGTCTGCGTCTTGGTTTATTCGGATCTTCAAAGGTGCTGCCTTTACGGCGACCACCTCGGTAAGTATCACACATGAGACAAATAATGAGCGATCTTGTTGAATGCTAGTTCGAGGTTCGTCTTCTCAAACGAAATTAGGGTCTCACATTTTGAGTTGTTCTTAGAGTAAAAAGAGCGACCACTACTCGAATATATATATATATATATATATATATATATATATATATATATATATATATATAAAAACGAATTTTATATTATGATATATTTAAAACTCTTTTAAATAATAACAATTTAAATTCAAATCCTTATCGAGATAAGGCAATTTATATTATTATATATTTAAAACTCTTTTAAATAATAACAATTTAGAATTCAAATCCTTATGTTGGTCAAAGCTTAATTTATAATATATTATTATATATTTAAAAGCTGTTTTAATAACAATTTAAATTCAAATCCTTATCAGATAAGGAAACAAATTTATATTATATTATTATATATTTAAAACTCTTAAATAATAACAATTTAAATTCAAATCCTTATCCAGATAAGGAGCGTTTATATTATTATATATTTAAAACTCTTTTAAAAAACCCTTTACAGTTATTTCCTTATCCAATAAGAAAAATATAACAAATTAATTATTTATTTATAATTTTAAATCCTTAATTAAACTTCCTCAAAAATTAAATTAAATTCAATAACAACTAATTGTTATTTATGTAATTTAAAAAAATAATCTCATCATTTTAAATTACTACAGTGAAAAACATAACCGTTGTGTCGTTCTTGTGTCGCGACTACATAGGTTCAATTAACATTGGCGGTTTGATCCTACAAGTCATAAGTGGCTTTTTCTAGCGAGACATTATGACTAGGATTAAATGAAAAGCTCGCTGATCCGAGACAACCTTAATATAGCTAATGACATAATCGTTTTTGTCTCATATTATCTTGATAGAATATAAGGCATGGACAAAATCGACACTATATCGTTCCTCTTTGATTACTTGAAACCCCGATTAGGCGACTAAAAAATGACATTGATCTCATTAATTCATTTGAGCGCGGCCATGCATTTCAGTCTCAATTGTCGAGGACCAGAGATATCTCTCTTATAATAAGAGGACAAATTCCATCTTATCCTTTCGTATCCTTTCACATAATTCTTATTATGTTCAAGTATAACAACTATAGTCATCGATTAAAGACAACATTTGATTATATCAAAACACAATATTCCTTATATTAGAAACTATATAGCGATCTCGGGTGAAAGATTTAATGACACAACTATTGGGAATTAACTTATGACTTTGATCCATGTATTAATCTCAAGAGGCAGTGCACGTCGATATTTGTTCTCAACAAATAGATATAAATTTGATTTGTATCTCATACACATATTCATCCCATGAATATCAATCCGTTACATACTAATCTTAATTCATTGTTATTCCCATAACAATAGCAGGTCAAGGGACATTTAGAATAATTAGCAATATTATTTTCAAAGGACATTATATATAATAAACATGCAAATCATCATAATAATAAATTCTCATAAATAGTCAAAATACCATGTCCATACAATAGGCCTAGAGCACTATTACTAACACCTAAGTCTTGGTACCCGACCAGTACCAATTACTCGTGGACATCTTACTCGGCACCACCTCGATAAATCCCTTCACCGGGACCCATTCATTCATATTTAAGTTAAAAATATGAGAATAATACATTTAAATATAGTCTGTAAGAGTCCGATCATGACCCTCTTACCATTATTACATACCCGAATATATTGGCAATAGTATAAAAGAATTTAATTACAATTCTTTTATACAAAAATTCATGCTAGAACTAGTTTGTCCCAAGCACTTTTTACAAAAAGATTTATCAAGGCTACATGTCGACCTTCTTCACAATCATGACCTCGTATGAGCGTCGTCCACTGGTGTAGACCCTGCACCTGAAAGGGGTTGTCCCATAAAGGGTGAGCCACACCCAGTAGAGAATACCTCCTACAAGGGCTCCCTACCTAAGTGCACATGCAATATTCACTCAACATTTCACACTCACATTCCAACAAGAACATGCCAATTCTATATGGAATCCTACATGCCATGTAACGCCCCAAAAATACCCTAAAATTTTTATAATAATTTTTATTATATATTCCGGGTATAAATTGAGCCAACTTAGGTTTCCAGGAAAACTGATAAATTGTTAAATAGTGAAAAGTGAAATGAAAATGTGAGCATATGATTAAGTATTATATGCTAAAATGAGAAATTGATGGAACCTGGAAATAAACCCAAGTGAAAAATGGCAAATTTGGAAATTTGTAAAAGGAGGACCTAAGGGTCAAATAATAAGCTTAAATGCTAAAGTGAATTAAATGATAAATGAAAGTGAAATGAAGAGTAAAAATGCCAAAAATGAGAAATGGGATTTATTGATGTGCCAAACATGGACTTAGGGTGAAAACATGACTTAAGGCATTTTTAGTCTTAGAATGGTCATTGAGCAAAACGTTTTGAGAGAGAGATTGAGAGGATAAAAGGGAGAAAAGCTAGGGCAAGGTGATTTCTTCCCATTTCTTGCTTCTAAAGTGATCAAGCATCTTGGGTGAAGAAGATTCAAGGGATTTCAAGGTATGACACAAACCCTATAATTTCTTTAATGATGTTTGGGTTAGAAAAACCCAAATCCATCCATGAGTTTTGCTCATGGTTGGTTTAGGAAAGTATTAGGATGTTATTAGGAGTGATTCCCATGTTTTGTTTTGTGGTTTTGAGGATTTTTGGAAGAAATCGTAAAAGTGCAAAAAGAAGGAAAACTGGGCAAAAATCGGGCCGCAAGTCGCGAAGAAGGGCACTTTACGCCCATGACAGTAGTACTTCACCACAGTGAGGGTTGCCTCGTCCTGTGAGGCCGAAGAACCAAAAAGGCCAGCCACCCCTGGGTTCAACTTGACATAACCTTGCTGGCTACTTGGCCAGTCTACTCAGCGTGAACATTGTTCATCATGATCAAATTTCGGATTTTTGTTTCGAAAGTCCGATGTCGTGACAGTTTAGGACCACAATAAATTATTAATGAGGGGTTCAAACAAAGAATGAAACTAAGTGAAAACGTCACGGTACCTCCTGCAGCCTGAGGCGAAAGCGAAAGTGTGATTAGTGCTGTTCACTAAAGGTGATGTGTGTATTGCACTGGGCCGGTGAGGATCACCTAACCTGGGGCCAGAGATTGAGCAAAGAAAGAGATGGGTGGTTTCTTATCTTCTCCTATTCTTGTTTCAAGATTTGAAATGTTTGTTATAAACGCATAAGAAAAGCATATTGATTTGTTTTAATTGATTGTGAAATGTTTGCATATGTATTGAAAATGAACTGTTTATACAAATGTACATGTTGTACTGTATTTTGATATAAAGGATTTGAATGCCCTTAATAGAATGTTAGCCATTATTTTGCATTAAGGATAGATTGGTATACCAATAGGGGTCAAATTAGCAGTACTGCGAATAAGTCTATTGATGTGTCACTCCGATTAGCAGCCCAGCGGGACAATATTGATAGTGTTCACGAAGTTGATTTTTAATAACCAATCAACAGCCTAGCGGGATCGTACTGTGTTATAAAACAAATGTTTTTATACCGGCCTGCAGCCTAGTAGGGCCGTGCCGATTATTCCGATATCCTATATACCGAAAACATAGGTTAAATTCGTTAAGGGCACTGAATTGATTTGAATTGTTGACATATTGGAATTGAAAAACATGATTGCAAATTGAAATGAAAAGAGCATTGTGAAATGTATAATTTGGTTATAAATGATTTATTGCATATGAAAGTGTATATTTGGGATGATCAATGGAAATAGCAAATGATTGTATATGAAATAAGTATGTATTATTATTGACATTGATCATCGAAAAGATTTGAAAGTTTTGTTTAAGTAAAATTGCTTTGATATGATTTAATAGGCGAAGAATGGAATTGTATCGAACCAAGCATGAAAATGCTTGGCGTATTGTTTTTATCAGTAATGCGGTACCAAGTGATTTAAAGCGGACCCGAATTGAGGAAGCTCGAGTCATAAAGAAGAGTACACGGGTATGCTCGACATATGCGTCCTCCATTCTTTTGAACATTGATATTTTGTAAAGCAATTTGAATACGAACATCTATTTTGTAAATCATTTTGAAAAGGTTTGGAACGCCTTCGCTGCAGTATTTTTTGTTGTTAAATGTTATGGAGCCTGCGAATGGCAAATGTTTATGTAACTTTAAATATACCTTACTTGGTTTCGGACTTGTTTAGGGTATATTAAAAGTTAAATGGAATTTTTCGGAAATAAAACGATAGACACGGAAATTAATATGAGGAAATGAGGTAAATATGTAATTTACCATTTGAGGACTAATAGTCATAAATGGGAAAGACTAGGGGTTAATGTATAAAATGCTTGAAAATGAAATGCAAATAGAAGAGTTATGTGATTAAGGCAATTAGAGGCTTAAGGCAAATAGGTTTATTTGACTTATGAACATGGCTAAGGACGAGTGAAATTAAAGAAAAATGAAACCAAAAATTGGATAAGATCAATTGGTCTCTCATTTTTGAGAGACCAAAAAAGTAGAGAAGAAGAAGAGGAAGTGGAAGAGAAGAAGAAGAGAAGAGAAGAAGAAAGAGAAGAGATTTCAGGTAAGGAATTCTAAAGTCTTGTATGGATTTCCATGGAATTGTAGGACTAGTAGCTTGTACCCAAACCTAGGGTTTTGTTAGGAGTCATCCTAACCCTATATTTCTTGGAAGTAGGGTTGAATGGTACAAGAAGAGTATGGAATCCTTCCTTTGAGGTTGGATTCATGGTTTAATTGCAAGTAATGGAGTTTGGGTTTAGAACAAACCCTAATTAATTTTTATGTTTGGTTTATGTATGGGTTATGACCCATATGAGAGTTGTTTTGGGAGTAATTCATGATAGGTTTTTGGTGTAAGATAAGTATTGAAAGATGATTTGAGTAGAATAGAGGTTATAAGATGACTATGGAGTGGTTTGATGTGTGTGTGTGAGTGAGTTGGTTTGGGTAGAAATATATGGAAAAATGGGAAAATCCACTGGATTACGGGCATTTTCGAGGGTTGAATAATTAGCAAAGAGTGAGTGGGTACCATAGTGTTCTGATCCGTGGTACCGATGTCGAAAGTCGATCACAGGTACCCAATGTTTGTTTTGGACCAATGTTAGTATTTTGGCCATAACTTGATCGTTTGTGCTCCAGATTTAATTGATTAGTGGTTGGTTAAAAGTTGGAACTTCAAGGAGAAGAAATTGCCCTGAAATAGGTACCTTCAAATTATGACTTCATTTGGCCCAGAAATTCCTCAAAGTGGGGCTATGTTAGTGGTCTCCAGCAGGGCACGAGGCTAATTTGGGCCCAGCTGTTGATGGGCTTTGGCAGGTAAACTCGGGCCGGCCGGCCAGGGGCGGTTAAGGCGGGGCGGGCCAGCGGGCTTCATTTGGGCAGGCCAGGCCGGGTGGGGCTGGCAGAGATCATGGACACCCAGGCCTTGGAAGCCTTGGGGTCAAGCTTGGGGCCCTCCCGGAGCCGTCCGCCGAGTCTATAGGCCCGCCCCGAGGAGGCCCATCCTAGAGGCCCACTTAGAAGCCAGCCTATGGCCATCCCCTCCACGTGGGTTTTTTATTTAGATGTATTCAAAGTTAAATAAAAGTAAGTAAAACAATTGAAATAAAATAAATCATTTAAAATTTTATTAATCGAGAATATAATTAATTTAAAAATGTATGAAAGTTTACATCATTCCTGAAATAAGTACATACAGTAGGTTGTGCTCTTTATTTGTGTCATTTGTACTTTTCAACCATAAGAAAATAAAATACAATATACATTTCCAATAAAATATTTTAATCATTATTTTTTTAAATTGACGAGAGGAACTATCTTTGATCCATTCATGTCTTGATATTTTTAAGTTCTCTGTATCAGCCACTAGTTCAGCTTCTTGAACATAATCATGCAATCTCTTGTCCGCTAAACTCCAATCTTTTAAACATACTACTGCTTCGATTGCTTGAGGTGACAAATTACATCTCTTTTTGCTAACCACTCTTCCACCTGCACTAAAAGTTACCTTCCGATGCACACCGCATCACAGTACTCCAAGTATCACCATGTGCAATAATAGATAACACGTATTTAATTTGTTGTTTTTTCCACCATTCTAAAATATCAAAAATCTTCATTATCTTCAAATGGAATTGTTTCTACACTGAGATATCTATCTATATCTGTTGTATTATTTGGAGAACTAGTTGTTGCCTTTTTTCTACTTTTGAATATTTCTAAAGGGCTTTTTATAAAAGCATTTATGAAATTGTTTCGATTTAATGATTTTATCAAACTAATATTATTACCATATATTTTTCTTTATAAATATTATATAAATATAATAACGACTTACTTCATTTTTAATTTTCTTAATTTTTATTTGATCTTCATTGTAAATAACTTGCAACCATTCATCTAAAGCATCAAATTTAATCTGTGGTCCACAATTGTGCCAATATAATAAATTAAAGGTATTTCTCCCCTACATTTTTTAATTTTTTTCTATCATTGCAAAAATTGTATCATTAAAAATTTCATAACTTAAATAATTTTGAAGTACCATATAAATACTAGTTATTTGTATAATGACCCGATGAAGTCGATAATACACACTACAAAAAATATTTGTTGAAGTATCAAAAATTTCAAAAAGATCTCGTAGAAGGTCCGCAATGTGCTAATCATAATCATTTAATACATCAACATCAACATCAACATCAATATTATTATTAGATAATTGAATTTCGTATAATTGTACTACTTTTTTATATTTTGTAATATTTTGTAAAAGCTTATAAGTAGAATTCATCTAGTTGGTATGTCTAAACTTATATTTTTTCTTTTCATATTTGCAATTTTGCAACAATAAAAAATAATTCATGTTTGCCAAACACATATTATATGCAATGTCTCTAATTTTTTCTAATGCTATCAACTTGTTTTAATCCATCTTTACAATCAAATTTAAAATATGTGCACAACAATCTATGGAAATAATTTTGCATGATCATCATTTTATTTGCCAAAATCTTTTTAATCTTTGTATTGCTACATCATTATTGGAAGCATTATCTAATGTTATTGTAAATATTTTATCACGAATACCTAAATCTATAATTTCATCATTTATTAAAGTTGCTATATTTTTACCATTATGTGGAGTATTTATTGTTTTAAATGAAATTATTCTTTTATTTAACATCCATTCACTATCTATATAATGAGCAAGAATATTACAAAAGCCTATATGCATTAAAGACGCTCTTAAATATCAGATATTAAATTAGTTTCCTTCAAATTTGCAAAATATTGTTTTAAATTTTCTCGTTTCATGGAAATTTTTCATAATATCTCTTTTAACAGTATTTCCGGACCAACCTTTGAATTGAGGATTAATCAATGTTTGAATTGTTTTTAATAATCACGTCCATCATATTAAACAGGTTGTTCACTTTATTATGTAATCAATCATTCCTTCTAAATTTTGGCTGCACTATCATGTTAAAATTGCTAAATTTCACATTCATCTTTACCACTTACTATAATTTCTAATATCCAATATGCTTAGTTTGCATTGTTCATTGTGTCTTTTAAATGATTCCCAGTCTCGACCCTGATCCACCACTAAGAAGTTTGCTACAAATTTTATATTTTGCTTTTATTTCTTTTATTATTTTCTAAAAATTATTTTTAGTCTATCAAAAAATCTATATATTTGAACTAAGTTTTCATAATGATGCACATGGACTAGAAGAAGATGCACATGCACTATCCATATTAAAATTACACAAAATATTATCCCAAAATAAAATAATGAAATCAAAATAAAATGAAATAAATAAGAAAAGTAGAGGTGGAGAAATATTACTCAATTGAATATCGTCGTAAATTTTAAAATCTGAACTATTGGAGTCACCAATGCTTGATTTGCACCACCAATAATATCATGTAATATGAAGAACAATTGAAGAAAATGAAGTATTAAAGAATATGAGAGCAAATTGTGAAAATGAAGTGAATTTGGAGAGAGTATGAAAAATTAAGAGATAGTTGATGAAAAATTAAGAGAATTTGTGTAGTATTTATAGAGAAAAATAAGAAAAAAGAGGGTGTGCAAACGGCCAGCCGCTTACTCGGCCCGTTTGGGCCCGCCACTTCCAGCCCGCCTAAGTCGCCACTCGTCTGCTCAGTCCGCCACTCGGGGCCCGCTGCTTCGCAACCCCGGTCCATCCCGGTCCACACCCCGGGCCTCGTCCAGCCGCCCACCCGGTCCGTCCGCCGCCACCGGCCCACGCCCGCCAAGATAGCTCTCCGTGGTCGGGCCGCGGCCTTGGGAAAACTACTGCTCGTCCGGCCCGCTGGACCTGTCATCGGAAGCCTATAGGCTCCCGCCCGACCGGCCACGGCTCACTGATCACCACTGGTCTACTACCACAGAGACTCATGTGTTCAAGCCAATTTCTGGTTCAGTTTTGAACATAGAGAAGTCCCGGTTGTTTAGGACATGAGTCTTGAGTTTGCACCCTGAGATCATGATCTAAAGGGAGAAGAACTTAGCACCTTAGCTTCAAAGGAGTACAAAGAAGCAGGTCAAAAATGGAGTTAAGACCCCCCGAAAATAGGTATTGGCAGAATATCTTAATGTATCCGGCACCTAAGGGCATCAAAGAAGAAGTCTATGTTTTGCACCCTACGAGAGATAGGACAAATTGACAAAGCACAAGCAAAACGTATTGATGTAAACGATAGTATGTGTCATAAGATATGGCATTCTGATAAAGTATATGAAGATATAAGTTAAGATATAAGATGCGCTAAGTAGATGAGAAGATATGAATATAATATTATACATATGAATATAATGATGACATACCTAACAGAATAGATGGAACATGCTAGGAACACAAGATAGAAACGCATAAATTCTAAGAACGATGTAGATAAGTAAAGATGACAAGCACAGAAATGATAATTCATACACAATGATAGGGTATATGAAATATATAATAGAATGAGCAAAATACGCATGAGAAAAACAGGAATATATGTATTATAGAGAAATATGAGAACCGTAATATAGCTACAAATATGAGAACGAATGACAAAGTAATGATATATATTGTATACTAAATCATGATAAACATGAAGTTATTCCATGCTGCGAAGATATCTACGTAAAATGTAATAAAATTTATTGCCTGTCCAATCGTGATGGATAGATGGTGGCGCCTATAGGAAGATACAGTTGCTGCAACATAGAGTTTATAGATATCGAGGCCCCGTTTGGGTCGATGACATAGATCCCGTTTGGATCACATAATACGACCCCGTTTGGGTCATATAGAGATCACTGTCTCGTACAAAGGAGGTACCTACGAAAAAGTACATATAGAGATCGTTTCGTATAAAGATAAAATTCTTCTGCCACCGCTTATTTCTGATCCGCTTTCTAAGGTATTTCAGAGGGTGAAACATAAAAGAAAATGAAAAGTATAGGTAAAGGAAATGCATAAAGTATATGATATGATATGAGAAGCATAGCACTGCTATGCGATGATAGTATACCGTTACAAGAATAAGAAATAGAGTATAAGAGGACATGAAAAGTATATGAAAGAATATGTAATAGAACATGAAAAGCAATAAGCTATAGCACGAAAAATGAACACATGAAAAGTATAGAAAGTATATAAAAGTACAAAAGTATATGAAAGAATATGTAATAGAACATGGCAAGCAATCAGCTATAGCATGAAAGATGAACACATGAAAAGTACATAAAGTATATAAAAGAGAAAGGTATATGAAAAGTATAGTATATGAAAGCACATGAAAGTATATGAAAACCTAAGACAAAGAGATATGATGGGTAAAGTATAAGCTCCCAATTCTTGAGATACAAAAGATGGGATGAAATTCATAATCTGAAAAGTAATGTTACACACAGTTAATAAGTTATAGAATGAATATGGAATATGCAAAGTATAGAAACAAGAATACAGGAAAAGTATAGATGAGATATGCCAAAGACATAGAACAATAAGTTATAGAATGAATATGGAATATGCAAAGTATAGAAACAGAATACAAAAGAAAATTATAGATAAGAGATATGCCAAAGACATGAACAATAAGTTATAGAATTAATATGAATATGCAAAGTATAGAAACAAAGAATATAGTAAAGTATAGATGGGGAGATATGCCAAAGCACATAGAACACAACGGAAAAGATCACACAGGGAACGAAGATGATAAGTAATAAAAGTTATGAATATGTATAGATATATGAAATGCATATGCATAAGCTTGTGACTGGCCACCACAGGTTATCATGCTTATGTTCCCACTGTTGCAAAGCTGAATCTGTGTTCAATCCCAGTACTGGGAGGAGGCTAGAGGACAGGACACTCCACACCAGCCGCACGAGCCATCTCAGAGATAGGTGCTCACCAGCGCTGCTTCCGCGATCTCTGATGTTTTGTATTAGATAGTTATATGTATAAGTGTTTGTATAAGATGTAAACTCTAATGAAGGAGTATGATTATATTTTGTATTCCGCTGCTGTAAAATATATATTCAATAGCAAATGTACATGTATAAGTAAATGGGACTCAGTATATGTGTATAGATTTTGATGGACACCCTCCGGTGGTAGTTCTTTTGTATATGTAAATGATTTGCCCCACAGTAAATTGTTTGTATACCCACAGTACAAGCTTAGCCTGATAAAGAACAGTCAATGAGTCCCATTATATACCTCGCGCCCGGATCGTTCGGATCCGCCATTCTGCCGACCGAATAAGCAGAATGTGAGCCTCAACTCGGGGGCATCACAATCTAGTGGCACTGATTCAGCTCGACCGCCAACTAGGCCTGACCGAGAAGGGTGTGACAGCCTTATAGCTCGCCTAAATGAAACCGCTTTCGCAAAGATTTGAGAACCAAAACGTTTATGAATTAAATGTATTTGATAAATGGCTTCGGCCGGGCGTTCCCGGGTTTCGGTCTGGATCCGCCAATCGGGTCGGGTCGGGGTCGGGGGTCGCTACATGCCATGCCATGAAATGAGATGAGACTCAATCATGTACCATGCGCCCGAGTCCTCACTTTCTTACCCTTCACACAACTTTAAGCCCATGATAAAACCGCCATTATTCGATGACATCCAATGATCCTTTTTCAAAATGATGCGTAAACTCATCTATTTTTTAATCCATTTTTCCGGGGTATGTTTTTAATGGGGCTTACATCTATTTTTATGTCAAAATGTGGAATATTCATCAACTTTGGCAAGCTATGCAATTATTAAAAAAGGAGAGAATCCCAAAGAAAAAGAAGAAAAAGAGGGACAAAATAGCAACTGTGGTCGCGGGATTAATAATTTCTATATGTCACGACACAAAATTCGTTAAAATAAAGGAACTATGTCGCAAAGAAGAAAATCTATGTCATGACAAAGACTAGTCATAACCTCAAGGATGAAAGCTTTCAGGTCACACCGTAAAGTTTCTACTACACAGTAACTTGAAGAAGATTTTGAAGAAAGACGTCGTGACAACCTTAAAATATGTCGCGATGACATACTTAAGGTAAATGGTGAAGGAATTATGCCACGACAATATTTTTTCATGTCACAATATAAAAGCTGAAGACTAATGGATGGACTCTGTTGCAACAAGAGACAATTCTATCGCGACAAAAAATATTGGAAAGGCAACATAAGTCAGCTAAGACAAGTGTTTTTATGTTGCGACAAAGTTTCCATCATCAAGCCAACTCAAGCCAACAAAGAAAATCATGTCGCAACATAACATTCAGAATTCACAACCAAGGGCAACATAATCTCTGTCGCGACAGACAAAACATGAAAGAGGTGAATTCCCTTTCACGACAAGATGCTGAAGAGCAACATAAGAAGAATGGCGACAAAGAAATTCTTGTTGCGACATAATCAAGAGTTGAAGGCAAAACTTTTGTTGCGATAAAGAAGTTTTCTGTCGTGACAATAAAAGCTAAGGAATGATAAAATTCTGTCGCGACAGAGAAAAGTAGGTCGTGACAACAATTGAAGAAGACTTGAGAATGGCCAAGGCAATTGTGTTGCAACATATAATTCTATGTCGCGACAACTAGCTCAACAAGCAAAAAGAACCAGAGAAGAAAAATCAATCGCGACCAAGGAATTTTTTGTCGCGACAGAAAATTGCTAAAGACTTAAAGAAATCCTGTTGCGACAGAGGAAACTTTGTCGTGACAGAGCTGCCAAGATGAAAAACAATTGTTTGTCGGAACAAGGAAAATTATGTTGCGAAAAACTTCAATAGAACAAGGACATGAGAAGTTGGGTGCAATAGTTTGGTGTCGCAACACAAGGCATTCCTATCGCGACAAGAACAAGACTAATGAATACAAATTATGTCGCGACATTATCAAAGTATGTCCCAACACAATTCAAGAGCAAGCCTAGAGAAATGCACGCTTACTGTACTACAAGAAGCTACTTACTGCAGGCAAATGACAATCGAGAAAGCTATGTCGCGACATAAATTTTTTATGTCATGACAAATTGCACTTCAATTAGCTGAATTTTGGGATCACATAATTTAACAATGGCGGAGGCCCAACATTGCACGCCTATAAATACACGTTTAGCAACAAAGTAGTTTTAATACCAGAACTTAGTAGTTAAAGACTCTGTACATTTTTATTTTATTTTTTTATTTTCTTTTTCCATTTTAGTAGATTTAGAAGTTTGGTATTGCTTTATTTTTTTGCTTTCCATTTTTCTGATTTAGGTATTGTATCATGCAATTGAGTTTCAGGTATTTCTTATAAATTCTTCTTTTCATTAACTGCTGATTTAAATGATGTTGAAGGTTTTTGAGTTCATTTATTTCATTTTTGGCTATTACTTCAATGAATTTTTTCCAATTTGTTAGTCATATATATAAACAGCTGGAGTAGTTGAGCTTCACTGAAATGGGTCTTTTGATGATAGCCATTTTGCTGCATAAGGAGAAGCAGCTTTAATAGAATTTTGAATTTATTTGATTGGTATTGTTTATAAATTTACTTGTTTCAGTAACAGCACTGGTAATTACGTAAAGGCATTCACTTGATTTGTAGAGGCTCTCTGAGTGACATAGAAATGGAGAATCCCAAGAGGAGTGCCCTTGTGGATATGGAATTATGGAATCCAATGAACTTTGAAGGATTACCTTATATATCAACACCAAACTTACTTATGAGTTGAGAAAAAGAGTAGGTATTTGTTTAATCACTAAAAGGTTTCTCCTATTTTGATGAATCATTCCTAACTGTTGTAAGAGTTCAATCAAGGAGAGATTTACATCAAAAGTAGAATGAGTGCTCAATCTAAACAATAAGGTCAAGATCTCGTCTAGAAGTAAGAATTCAGTCCTAAGATATGAGTATAGCACTCAAAGGAAAATACTTACCTTAGAAAGAGGTTATATATTATAAGTAATTGATTAGAATCATGTCTCAGAAATGAAATGAACCTTTTAATAAGTGAAAGTATCAAGTAAGGAGAAATCCAAACCAAACTACTACTTTACCAAACTCCGCTTCCAATTAATGGTCAGAGCTTATAAATTGAAATGATGCAGAAATTGATTATTATTAACTGATCAATATCAAGTTTTGTCTCAATCAGTGAATCCTAAACTCCAATTTTATTAAACTTTACGCTTGTTTATTTAAGATTTCAGTCCAAGACTACATTTTAGTCTTCTTATCATCATATTAGTGGAGTTCAAATAGTAATGATCTTGAGTAGTTGGGGTAATTAGTCTTTTGATTTATCATCTGTCCTTGTGGGAATGATATCTAGACTTTAAATATCCACTTTTATTACTTGTACGACCTGCACTTATTACGAGACCACAAACACAAATTTTAAATGAGTCATCTTATAAGAGAAAACAATTCCATCTTTTCATACAAGTGAAAATGGTCTTGGGCAAGTTTTTAGCATTGTCGCTTGGGATTAGAGCATGTCCTGCAGTAGTAGCGTAAATTTGTCTATACATATTTTGATGAACAAGTTTTTGGCGCCGTTGTCGGTGATTAGATAATACTCATTTGGTAACAGTGTCATAAATTTGCACATATCATTTGGTCCCTAACAAGTTTTTAGCGTTGTTGCCGGGGATTAGATAATACTCCTTTGGTAACAATGTCATAAATTTGAATACAAAAATGGTCATCAAGTTTTTGGCACCGTTGCTGGGGATTAGATAATACTCCTTTGGTAACAGTGTCATAAATTTGTATACAAAAATGGTCATCAAGTTTTTGGCGCCGTTGTCAGGGATAGAAAGGATAAATTTAAAGATCAATATTCTAACCAAAAAGGGAGTTACTAATTCAGACATTTTTCTTTTTGATATTTTTTTTTTAGAAAATCACAAAAACAATTTTAATAGCAGTAGATAAAGAAGCTACTGACATTTTTCTATGAGCTTAATGGAGATAACTATTTCCCATAGGATTCATTTGATTTTAGTGTGTTTCTATTTCAAGAAGATTTTAAATGCATAGAAGACTCGAAGCGCATCTCCCGCCTGTATTAATCGAAATAGAGAGGAACACTACGAATTCTAAGAAGGTTACTGGTTAATCTAGAAATATGGCAAATCAAAGAGATAGATTGCAAGCTATTCCAAAAGAAGAAGAAGAAGTAGAGAGAAATCAAAGGCTTAATACTATGAAGGACTTTTGGAGGCCTATTATCTAAGAGGAATACTTTGCAGTAAGACAACCTGCAATTGAAGCAAACAATTTTAAGTCAAGCCAAGATTGGACATTATGGTGCAAAGAACACCAACTCACATGTGTCACCCTAAGATCCCAATGAGCATATGGGAGATTCATGAATATGGCCAACACAACTGTCGGTTTGTGGGGACCAGAGGCACTGCTGCGCTCTTCCCCTTTCACCGAGAGAAGTAGCAAAGAACATGGTTTGATCTGGCTGTTAGTGGATCACCGAACACTGGGAAGAGTTGGTGGAGGCTTACATGAGCCGGATTTTTTCCTCCAAATTTAATGCCAGAGAAGAGGAGAAACACCGTCTTCAAGCAGGGAGAAGATGAGAGTCTCTACAATGCATGGGAGAGATTCAAGAGATTGCTAAAAAGATGCCCTATGCATGGAATAGATCTGACCACTCAGATGGATATATTCTATCATGCAATGAATTATGCCTCCAAGGGTATAATTGATGCATCCTACTGTGGAGCTTTTAAAAGACGAAATGCAGAGGAGGCAAGGCAACTGATTGAAGACCTTGCCAAATGCAACTACAAGGCTCCATCTAAAGTTGTAGGGAGCAGTAGCAGATTGAGGGGAAGTGGTCTTATTAGACTAGATAGAATGACAGCCATAGAAGCAAAGCTGGATGCAGTTATGAACAAACTGGGGAACAATGAGAAAAGAATGCATACTGCACATGAAGTGGGAGCAGTAAAAGAATGAATGAGTAGTAGTGCTGAGGGACCAGTTGAAGAAGGGCCTTATCAGGTTGAGGAGGCACAATACCTCAATGCAAATAGGAGCTACACCTTTAAGCCTAATCCCAACCTACCAACACACTACACCAGCACTGAGGAACCATGAAAGCTTTCCATATGGTGGAGGAGCATGACAGACCCCAAACTCGATTAAATTACCATCGTGCTTATGCTCAGCTCGGGTTCCAACAAGATCAACAAGAGCAAAGAGCATAGGACAATAGAGAGAATATCGTGGCCGAAAAGGACTCAATTAAGATCGATGTCGCAGCGCTCATGGGGGAAAACAAGAGGTTGCTAAACATACATGAACAAAAGTTTGCTGAGATAGCAGCATTCCAGGCAAACACAAGTGTATTTCAGGCCAACACAAATGTTTCTTTGAAAATCTGGAGATGCAGATAGAGTAGCTTGCCCTAACTATGCAATGGTTCGCCCAAGAATTCTTTCCATGTGATTACCAAGCGTAAAGAATTCAGATCAGATGGTAGTCAGCTTCCAAGAAGTGGCAAGGAATTAGAAGAAAGAAGAAATGATAGGAAAGGCACCGAGGAAGAACAATATGTAGACATTTGGGAACACTTTAAGGAGCATAAACAAGATTAAGAAGAGGAAGCAAAGAAAGATGCAAACTGTATAGAAATGTGGAAAAAGAAAATCCAGGGAAAAGGGAAGAGGTTAAGGCTTATGAACCTCAAGTTCCATTCCCTCAAATGTTGCAAAAGGCAAGGCTTGAAGAGCAATTCTCTAGATTCTTAGACATGTTTAAGAAGATAGAGATCAATATCCCTTTCTTAGAAGCATTGATTCAAATGCCTCTTTATGCAAAATTTATAAAGGAGATATTGAACATAAAAAGAAAGATTGCTGAGAAGGAATAGTGATCCTGACAGGAACCTGCAGTGCAGTAATTTAGAATTCTATACCAGTGAAGATGCAAGATCTAGGTAGCTTTACTATACCCTGTGAAATTAGGCATGCTGATGTGGGAAAAGCACTATGTGATTCTGGAGCCAGCATTAACTTGATGCCTTTGTTTGTAGCAAAAATACTAAGTTTGGGGGAACTTACTCCCACAGCCATGACCTTGCAAATGGTAGACATAACACTAGCCCATCCTGAGGGCATTTTAGAAGATGTGTTGATCAAAGTGGGAAAATTCATTTTCCCAGTGGACTTTGTAGTCATTGACATAAAAGAAGACAAACAAGTTTCACTGCTATTAGGAAGACCTTTCTTAGCAACAGGAACATCTTTGATTGATGTGAAGGAAGGAGAATTAACTCTCAGGGTTGGAGATGAAGCAGTGTACTTCAATCTCAATCATAGTTTGAAACAGCCTAAACTAAGTGATGCTGAATGCGAGATTGTAGAAATGAAAATTCCTACCAAGTATAAATGATGAAAGATTGTACTCGAATTCAATGAATGAGAATGAGAAGAATTTCGCATTCTCGAAAGTATCTTGAAATTGAATTTCTGGACCCTAATGTTAAATTGAATAAGGCAGCACTCAGTGTTGAAGAAAATAATGCGTAAAAATCCAAAGAGTTATAAAGAAGAAGGTGCTGAAGAAACACAAGTTCAGAAGGATTAATTCTCAAGGAATTACCTGAACATTTGAAATATGCCTTCTTACAACCAGAAAAAGGAAAACTAGTCATCATTGCAGCTAGACTAACTGAACTTGAAGAACACAAACTGTTGGAAACTCTTAGAAAATATAAAGACGCAATAGCTTGGTCCATTGAAGATCTGAAAGGAATCAGTCCTTCTATCTGCATGCATAAGATTTTGATGGAGGAGAATGCTAAAACCTTTATAGAACATCAAAGAAGGCTAAATCTAGTAATGAAGGAAGTAGTCAGAAAAGAAGTATTGAAATGGCTAAATGCAGGCTTCATCTATGCAATCTCAGACAGCCCTTGGGTGAGCCCAATCCATGTCGTTCCAAAGAAGGGAGGATTCATTGTGATAAGAAATGAGAAGAATGAACTGATTCCTACAAGAACTGTGATAGGATGGAGAGTGTATAGACTGGCGTAAAACTGCAAACTCGCTACCGTATGACTATTACCCTACATTCATTGACCAAATGTTAGACAAGTTAGCAAGACACTCCCATTATTGTTTCCTTGATGGATATTCTTGTTACAACCAGATTGCAATAGCCCCAAAGGATTAGGATTTCCATGTCCTTATGGCACCTTTGCCTTTAGAAGGATGCCTTTTGGACTATGTAATGCTCCTGCCACCTTTCAAAGATGTATGATGTCTATGTTTTCTGATTTGGTGGAAGAGGCTATGGAGATCTTTATGGATGACTTTTCAGTATATGGATCTAGTTTTGAGCATTGTCTGAAAAATTTAGAAATAGTACTTCAAAGGTGTCAAGACAAAAATCTAGCATTGAATTGGGATAAATGCCATTTTATGGTAACATATATTGTCGTGGGACACAAGATTTCTGCTGCTGGATTGGAAGTAGACCAAGCAAAAGTTGTTGTTATAAAAACTCTCATGCCACCTACAATTGTCAAGGGGATGAGAAGCTTCCTTGGAAATGTTGGTTTTTACAGAAGACTCATAAAGGAATTCTTAAAAATCTCCAAACCATTGTGTAGACTGTTCAAAAAAGATGTAAAATTTGCTTTTGATGAATCACATCGGTATGCATTTGAGGAGATTAAATCCAGATTAGTGACATCTCCCATCATGTTAACACCTGACTGGAACAATGATTTTGAGATTATGTGTGATGCCAGTGATTATGCAAATGGGAGTCGTATTGGGACAAAGAATTGGCAAGATATTCAAGGCCATATACTATGCTGTAAAACCTTTTAATGGCAAGTGCGCAAACTATTACGTAAAAGGAGATGCTAGCACAGGTGTTTTCTTGTGAGAAATTTAGGCCTTATATATTGATCCCATGTTATACTACACACCGATCATGTCGCAAATTAACATCTAATGGAAAGCAAGGAGGCCAAGCCAAGATCGACACGGGTATCGTCACATAAGAATTTGATCTTGAGATCGAATATAAGAAAGGTAGTGACAATGTGATAGCAGATCACTTGTCTATATTGGAAATGAATGTTTGGAAAGAAAAAAGAAATGAAATAGCAAAAAATTTCCTTGATGAGCAAATATTTTGTCAGCATTCAAACACCCCGGGTATGCCGACATTGTCACCATTTAGTTTATGATGCACCAATCTCACTAACAAATAGTTAAAGAAAATTGAGAACTGATTGAAGATTTTATATCTGGGATAACCGACTACTGTATAGAAGAGGAGTAGATATAATCATAAGGAGATGTGTTCCAGAAACAGAACAAGGTGGTATTATGGAGAAATGTCATGCATCACCATATGGAGGACACTTTGCAGGAGACAAGACAGCTCGAAAAATTCTCCAATTAGTTTTTATTGGCCTACTCAATTCAAAGATTGTTTTGAATGGGTAAAACATTGTGATGCTTGTCAGAGAATGGGCAACATAAGAAGAAGAAATGAGATGCCCCTACAAGGAATTTTGGTGGTGCAGATTTTTGATGCTTAGGGAATAGACTTCATGGGACTCTTCCCTACGTCATTTGGTGATATATATACATTTTCCTAGCTGTGGATTATGTATCCAAATGGGTGGAAGCAATAGCTTGTCCCAAAAATGATTCCATAAAAGTGATAGGGTTTATACAAAGAAATATTTTGAGCAGATTTGGAGCACCCAGAACCATCATCAATGATGAGGGAAGCCATTTTGCAAATAAAGTCTTTGCAAAACTCATGAGAAAATATGGAATCAAACATATGATGAGATTGTCTTATCATCCTCAATCAAATGGGCAAGCTGAAATTTCCAATAGGGAGATAAATAAAATTCTAGAGAAAACAGTTAATACAAGTAGAAAAGACTAGTCTACTAGATGATGCACTGTGGGCTTATAGAACTGCTCATAAAACTCCCATTGGAATGTCTCCATACAGAATAGTATTTGGAAAACCTTGTCATCTCCCCTTAGAACTGGAATACAAAGCTATGTGGGTCATCAAGAAACTGAATTGTGACTTTCAAGTTGCAAGGGAAAAGAGATTACTCCAAATGAATAAACTGGAAGAGCTGAGAAATGAAGCTTATGACAATGCAAGAATCTATAAAGAAAAAACCAAGAGGTGACATGATCAAAATATCCTAAGGAGAGAATTCAAGGAAGGAGAACAAGTTTTCTTATACAACTCTAAGCTCAAGCTATTTCTAGGGAAATTGAAATCAAGGTGGAGTGGTCCTTACATAGTGATAACCAGTACACCCTTTGGAGCAGTGACACTGAAAGATGAATCTGAAAATGAATTCAAAGTAAATGCTTAGAGACTGAAGCACTACCTTGGAGGAAGCATAAATGAAGTAGATCCAGATTTCAAAAAGGGAAAAGAGTTTTACTGAAAAGAAGATAATTTACAGCAATTGTCCGACTAAGGACATTAAATCGAGCAGCTTCTTGGGAGGCAACCCAAGCATAAGTTAATTTGGATAGATTGATTATTGATGATTACTTTTATAAATTTAAGGTTTTAGTTTTAAATTGTTAGAAGTATATTTATGTAATTTGGATAATTTGCCGAATTTTTTAGAACCAGGAAAAGAATTAATCGAGGTCATTGTAGTTAAGAATATCTCAAACCGAATTATGCAGTGAATAACTACAAGGGGGAGTATTTCTAATTCCATCAACCTATTTTTAATAATAATGCATATCTGAAGTTTGGGGGAGTTTGATGTCAATTGCTTCAATGGCTTGTTGAATATTTTGATGAATGATGTTGATGTTAGAAATAGATTTGTTCATACTTGAATTGAGGTTCTTTGATTTTTATTATGTGTTTTCACAAGTCTGATCTAAGGGGAAGGACTTATTGAATGATGATTGTGTGGGTTGAATGGTTAAAAGTATGAAATTATGAAAACTTTTGAGGCTGAATAGAACCTTGTCGTCGCGACATTGATTTTCTATGTCGCGACATAGATTTGAAAAGGGCATAATTGTAGGTCAAAAAAAAAATTTGTCGCGACAATTAAAGACGCACCACAATTCATGGCTTATAAATAGAAAAGTTCGAAGACTGAAGAGTCATCTACCTCATCATAATCAAACCTTTCAACCTCCCTCACTAATTCTCTCACTCGTTCGAAACCCTAGATTTCTAAACCAATTTCTCACGATGTCTGAGCCCACAACTCTGATTCCAAACCTAAACAAAATCATGGAGGAGCATGCGAGCCTGGAAGATCGCATACCAAACCACTTTGCATGGTCGAAAGCAAGTTGAGGAGAGGGTTGATGTCAACGATGAACTTGAGCAGATAGTGGAAGAGTCTAGGAAGAGGAAAAAAAAAGAAATGAAGAAGTAGAAAACAATGAACAAAAGGCTAGTGAATAGGGTCATAATGGCGATATTGCTTCGAGATAAGTTGCATCACACAGAATTTACTCAGAGAGAGGCTTCAACAAATGGATTTCCCCCTTCCAAGAGCTGATAGAAAGCAAAGGATGGCATCTTTTCTACGAGCAAAAGGCTCCCGAGTTCGTAGATGTGGTTAAAGAGTTCTACGCTAACATGGTAGGAACTAAGGACAAGGCAGTTTATGTCAGAGGGAGATGGATATCCTTTAGCAAAGAGCAAATAAATCAAACATTCAATCTTAAGGAGAGGAATAATGGATCTAAATTTAAAAGACTGGTTAAAGCGCCTAACTTCCAAAAGATTGTAGATCTGCTGACTGATGGCAAAGGGAAGTGGAATGCCACCAGGAAGAACCAGCATGAATTCTTCGCCAGGGGGGCATTGATTGAGCAAGCAGAGGTTTGGTTTTACTTCTTAAGTTTAGTCATTCTACCCTCCAAACATTTATGCACAATCAGGGAGAAGGAAGCAGTTTTGCTCTATGCCATCCTCAAGGGACACAAATTTAATGTGAGCAAGTTGATTGAAAACTCAATCTTGAGCTACTACAGAGGAGGATACAAGGGATTAATCCCACACCTAGGGGTCGAGGTTTTGTATTTTGGGTGGTGTCCAAGGAGACTGGGAAGAAGAAGAAAACTGCCCTAAAACATCTCCCCTGACACTCACTGGAATCATAAAAGGGCCTAAAAATAGAGGCAAAGGAAGTCAGGTAGAAGCTATTCAAGAAAAAGAAGAACCAGTAGAATTATAGCAGCTACATTCAGCGTGAAACTAATCGAGCCAACACAAAGGCGAGGCGCTTCTCCAAGATTAAATTCCTTCTCCTCGAGGTGAGACCACCATCAAGAGTATGCTGAAAGCTCTGAACCTCTAGGGAATAACTCTGCAGTCCTTGAAATGCTTAATGCAATGAAGCAAGAAATGGAAGAGAGAGATAACCAGCTTAAGCTCCAATTGCAACTCAGAGATGAGTATATGGAGGCTGAGTTGAGAAAAAGGGACCAGAACTTAGAAGAGGCTCTAAAACAGAGAGATGAAGAATGGAGAAGTAGATGGGAACGAAGGGAACAAGAGCTCAGTGAAGAACTAAAGGTAAGAGAAGATGCCTTTATCTTTCAGCAGCTAAAAAGAGAGAGTGAGCTATTCAAAATCATGAAGGAAAGAGAGGAGGCTATGGAGAAGAACATGTTGTAGAAGGCAAATGCCTTTGGGTATCTGTACAAGGAACATTAGAAGGAGATCAAGGCTTTGATAAAAAAAAATGGACAAGGAATTGGAGGGCACCCTGAATTACAAGGAGAAGTGCTGGACATAAAGTTTAGACATGATCAACAAAAACCTGATTAAGATGTACTCTGCCCAGGGTGAGTTTGAGGAAACCCTAAATTCTATTGGGCAGAGACAAAATGATATGATCAAGGAGCTAGCCCTAACCATAGAGTGGTCTGTACTGAACAAAAGTGGAGAAGGTAGCAAATCAAGACAGCCACAAGTATAAATCCCTGAATTCTCTCCTTCTGCAACTGGATATACACTAGTCCCAGTCAACCTACCCTCTTCCCATAAGCATGATAGAAAAAGAAAATAGCTCACTCTACTGTTCCATCTCCTCATCCTCTCTATACTCAATGTCCAGTAATCAAAATAGTCAATAAAATAAAGAATTCTTTGAAAATTCTGTGTTCAATTGTGTTTTTGATTGTTTGGTGTTGTTTTTACTTAATTTTCTTTGTTTCATGATTGAAAATTACCTAGTTGACTAATTGAGAAACCAACTACCTGGATCAAATTGTCTAATTAATGCAGCGTATTTGGTTGAATTGAATTGATGAAATTGTGGTTGTGTTGGATTGTTGTGAGCTGAATGCATGATCAAAATGAACTTCTTGAATTGATTAAAACAACACAACAACAAATCTTAAGCCAAACATAACATTGATAGATGCATCGGGTAGATGAAATAAAATGGAAATAAGTAAAGTTGTAAGATTATGAATAAATATGTTGAACTTCAAGAATAAGGAAGGTTTTACTAAATTGATGGAATAGATAAAACTTATAATTATGTTTGATGTAAATAGTTTGGTCATAAAATCCTAATAACTTTGCACATGGTCAACAGTAACTCTGGAAAGAATTTTGCCAAGATTAGGAACATCTTTTGGGATCCATCACAGTAGACTCTCCAATGTCCTAGAACTTGTTAGATTATTAGTCAAGGCAAAATCCTAGGCAATACTACTAACAGGAAATGATTTAGGCCATCCTTGGAAGTTTGAGCATTTTAAAGCCTACCCTTAGATATGCATAAGCATATACACTAGTTCCTTATTTAAGCCTAAAGCCAAATTTCATTATCAACCAGCAATTAAGAAGCCAATCTCTTCCTTATATTTAATCCTATAGTAAAGAACCCTTATTTGCCAAGATTGCAAGACAAAAGACATCAATGATAGAAAGGGACAAGTTTGGGGGAATATCATCTTGAGATGTAGAAAAGGAGAAAGTGGGTTGAGAAAGAAAAGTGCATAGAGATTATAAGAGATAAAAAGAAAATGAAGAAAGAAGCAGTGAAGAAAGAAAAAAAAACATTAAGAGGAATGAGTTGGTCTTGTAGCCTTTGATTTGTGCCATAGTAGGTGTAATGAATCAACAAAATTTATACCTAAATTCCTCCTACTGCCGTAGTAAAACTACTGCAGTATAGTGGCTCTAGGATCGAACACTGGGATGGGTTTTTGTCTTACAAATGATTTGTATAATGATTCAAAATGGTGAGGCTTTTGTTTGGATTTCGGATTTGTATAAAAACAGTGGTTGTTGTCACTATGTTAACTGAAGGTAATTCGAAATAAAATGTAAAAAGAAGACCTTGAAGTTTTGTGCCACTAGTTTGGTATGATAGGATTGCAAAGGTGTCTTCGGGTTATTTCTCGCATTGTAATCGACCTATAGTCATTTCCAAAACTGATCTTGTTTAACTTTAAAACTAACCCTTAGTACCATTCCTTCTTGAACATAGCATTTAATGAAAGCATTTAATGTTCCCGGTTAAAATCTAGCATTTAACCTACCTCCAATGGCTCGTGATAATGGATGTCTGTATCTAACATTAAGAATACATCAATCCTAAAAGTCACAAGTATCGACCAAAGACTCGCATACCAAATAGCTTTTAAACCTAGTTTTGAAAGTTTGAAACATAAATACCCAATACTGGCCAGGAAAACAGAGGAGCACCTGTAAACCTTATCAACCTACCTAGCAACCCTCCTCTTCAAGGTTTAGAGGCTTTAGCCAAACATCCTTTGAGTTGTCATCCTCAAAGGGTGTGTTTGGTTGCCTAGAAAGTGAGAGAGAGGAGAGAGAAGAGAGCAAATTAGGGCCGAAAACAGGGGCCTGTAATGGAAATGCCTTTTGATTAAAAGTTAGGTTACAAATTGTTCATAAAATGGCTTATATAGCCTTACAAAAAGGTGAAAATACCAATCTATCCTAAATAATATAATTACAAAGGAGGTTAGAAATGAAATTAACCAAACTGGGTCAAGCAGACACAAAACATTTAAGGTACCTCGCTACAGTTAGTACTACTATGTAGCTTGGGGTTCCCCGCTAGCATAGCGAAAATTCCTCGCTATGTATAAATTCCTCGCTAGCATAGCTAAAATCTCGCTATGTAGCTTAAATTAGACACATAGCTTAAAATTTCTATTCTACAAAATTCTTCAATATTCTTGAGAAATTTCGCTATAATTGCGAAAATTTCTCTATTCTAGCGAAATTTCGCTATAATAACGAAATTGTCCCTGTTGCTTCTGCTTGCTCCTGCCTCCTTCTGCATGCAGTTTCTTCAATCCGGCTTGATGCAATTAAAGATAAATCATTCGACATCGAAGTAAATCAGCTCAACTTCGATATGCAAAGCTTGATATGATAGAATAGGTTCTGAATCCTGCAAAAACTACCACAAACAGCCTCAGAATACAATCATTAGTACGAAAGGGACCTACACGTGTCAATCGGCCTAACTAATATGATTAGATACATAAAAGTACTTAGAACCCATCTTAAATAGGTTCAAAATAAAGACTTTTTAAGCACTAATCACACCCCCCCAACCGACACATTGCTAGTCTCGTAACAATGCCATAAATAATCAACAAGTAGAGAACAAAAACATGTGAGGTCAAAAGTTTGTAAAAGTATTGCATAGCCTGCGATGAGAATCACGAAAACCTAAGCTAATAACCATCTCGAAAGAATGAAAACTATACCGCGTTAACTGACCAACAAGCTCCCTCTCCTCGAGGCATGAATCGCTCTTCTACAAAAAGCTACGTATGTATGATCAAATCTCAATCATGCAACCAATAAACCGTACCTCTCCCCCAACCGAGCTATAATGCCAACCCCGTATGTTAACCAACTTAAATAGATCGACCTGCCCTTATTACACAATTTTATGCTAGAAGTGCAATGCTGAGGGTCTGACCAATTAGCCCGTGTAACGGATTAACCACTCACTCCCCAACCATGTCAGGGCATTAAGCCATGAGGGATCTTTCGACCACAAACTCTGGGCACCACCTCGAACTCCGAATGATTTCAAGCTCAAAGACCTACAACTCTGCTAAACTCCACCCATCCACCCGTAGCTTAACACTAAGTCGGCGAATTCCCAACCAAAGTGAAGCTTAGGGCACCCGTTTTAAAGGCTTTCGCCATATACCCCTGACCGTGTCGGTTTCACGGGCAAAGCAATGCGATTCTATTCTTTTCTTTTCTTTTTTACTTTTACTTTTTCTCTTCTTTATTTGGAAGACACATCGCCTTCTATGGCATGGGGGTCCACAACCCATTCAAGGGAGTAAAACGACACTAGGTAAGGGTTTGCATCGCAAGAGGGTTTTAGCCGTTTAGCCTATCAGATCTAACATGCTCGGTGTGTGGTTAGCTGAAGGTCGAAGAGATAGGTTAAATACAACAAGAAGGTGACTAGTCATCCACTTAACTCGGCATAGGACCCTTCTAATGTCGACACCATTAGGAAAGGCTTAAGCTCATCAAATTGCAAGGCTAAACATTATGCATATACAAAAGTTAATTAAAATAAAATAAATAATAATAAAAAAAATGTGGGTGCAAAAATAGAAAATGCAAATACTGCTATAAAGCTTTTAATATAACCAAAAAGGCTAGTACAAGCTTATAATAGATGAACACTATACATAGTGAAACAAAATAAACCCCTGCCTACTATTGGCTAATACATACAAACAAAACAGTCCCATACAAGACTAGTAAGCAGTTGATAAAACTAAAACAACACAAGTATAAATAAAACCAAACATACTATAAATGCCACTTCCGAGCTTAATCCTCCCCCAACCAAAGCATCACCGTGTCCTCAGGTTAGGATAGCCAGAGAAGGAAGTGTGACCACCTCACCGGGGTGGCCGATGTCGGTGGATCTAAAGCTTATCATGGCACATGAAAGATGTCCAAAGAGTAAAGCGGTCGGGCCGATACGCCCACCGGGTCATGAGTAGTGGGTTGTATAGGCTCTGTCACGCTAATTGGTGGGAGACCAAGGTGGCTCTGTATCTGTAGAAGAATAGCATGATTCTACGCGAGTGACCTCTAGCCGGCCATCCGTCGGTCAATGTCGGTCCGAGAAGCCGCTAAAGATGCAGTAGTAGTAGCAAGTGTGCGGACAACATCCATAACAGCCAAGAAATCCCTAGAAGTGATAGGGATGTGCTCAGATGGCTGCTGTGACATGGAAGACGGGCCTGCATTCTCAGTGGAGGAGTTTCGGCAAAGTATAGGGAACCGGAGGGGATGAATCGAACGAGGTCCCTCCACCTCCACCACTGACAAACGTCACCCTCGGGGAAGGTCCTCCGCATAATCGCCCACGACTCTTCCCCGGTGCAAATGCAAGAGAGTGGCATAGATAGGGTCCGCTCAAGGGATACAATCGCAGGACAACTCTGCCGACGCTCAATACGTGGTTCCTTCGAGAACCCAAGATGCTCTAAGACGTGACATAACAACCTCGACATCAATAGTGGAATAGCCTCTCTACCCGAGCTAAAAATTCTTGCGTGGACCTTCCTCATGGAAGAAAGGCGGTCATAACAAGCTCCACGGACAACCGTAACCCTCAGTGATATCCGATATAGCTTCCTAATAGCCTCCGCTACCGTAAATACGCCGGCAGGAACATATCGAATCGGGCACGGGTCCGTGAGGAGCACTGGCAGAGGAAGCCGAATACGAAAAAGGATAGATCCGGCTGCTGTATCTCGAGAGAGAGAGTAAACCATCTCTCTAGGTGATGGTTGAGGCCACTACCGATAACTGGCCGAGTTAGCCAGAACGATCGCGTAAGCAACATGATATCCGAAGCTCGCAGCGACCCCCAGATTCGCCATTTCCATACCGAACCGGCCGTGATCTCGATCGACACTCCCCTCGGATGTCATAGTATGATAAAACTCAAGAACCACCGGGATAGGAAAACCGCCTCGCAGTCATAAACTGTGAAGAATACCTCCGACCAACCACCACCTCAACCGCGGTCCGCCGCCGGTATATCATAGTAGACTCTCCCGCGAAAGTCCTTGGTACGACACCACGCCCCGGCATCGGGTCACGCCTGAAGAGCGACGCCTAATCCGGCTAGGATAACCAGGCAAAGACTCCGCAGGATCGCAGTCGGAGGCTGGGACAGCTCGTGCCTAACGTGAAGACTCCCTGGCCGTATGTTCCGGCCCGCTTGAAGGCTGGGCCTCCGTGTGGCCGTGGATGCACAGAGAGGGGGCGAGGTCCCACCCTGCATGGTATCGCCCGGACGGGGCTCAAAGACTCGAGACTCCTCCTCGAATAGTACAGAGGTCGGATTCATCATAGCCACATCGAGGCAGTAGGAGGTGTGCCTCACACCTCGAGTCGAGAGCAGCGGGGTACTGATGTGCCCGTGCCATCTCTCGGCAGTGGCACCGGTCTCGACCTCCTTCCACGGGTGCTAACTATGGTGTGGAAGGCACCCATCGGAACCGTCGAAATGGTGAGGCATGGCAGGGGCGAAATGTTTGCAGGTGAGCCCAGCAGACGCATGGAGACGGCCCGGCTGCGGCCAAGTAGAGAGAGATGCCAGGCGCATCGGGGTGACTCAGCGTATGGAGCTTAGAAGACTGGCCGCTCACTGCAGGGGAGAGGTGTGCAGCAGGTGGGGGTGTCGTCGCAGAGGAGCCAAATGGGGAGAGAGACGGTGGCGTGGAGAAGCGCGTGGGCCGCACAGATGTAGCTAGGTGACAGTGGAACGGGGGTCCTTATGGTGTTTATGGATAAATGAAAGGGACTTCTAAGCCAAAGAGCCGCCCTACCTAGGAAGCCGAAGGGTCATTCGCTTAAAATTTTTCACATAGGGTGGTGATTTTACAGAATAAAATTTCATCTCCTCGCCCAACATTTCTTGCAAAATAAACAAAAATCAAATAAATCAAATAAATAAAGAATATAATAATAAAAAAATAAAAAACAATGATAAAGAAAACATTAGGCTAAAAATATTAAAGGGTAAAACTAAATATAATAAAAATACTAAAATAAAAATAAATTAAAATCGACTCAAAAACATAACAAAATTTGAGCCGCTAGCTTGTCTCGTTGGAGACCAAACCAACTCGATGGCTGGAATGTCGGCCATGGAGGATCAGAGGGAAATTTCCTCCTCTTTCTCGCAGAATGGCGAACAACATATGGGCTTCACTCTATGTTCGTTAACCTTGAATACTTTCTTGTCTTTCGGATTAAGAAGGTCAACCGAACCATTAAAAAATGCTTGGTGGATGATAAATGGGCTCGTCCATTGCGATTTGAGCATGCTCGGAAATATATGGAGTTTAATCAGGTCAGAGGACTTGATCTCTCGACAAAGGTTTTCCGGCTAAGTGAGCCGATCATGCCAATTCTTCGCCATCTCGCACTGGGAATCAAGTAGGCGTCGTTTTCACTTCACTCAATCTCAAGCATTCATTTTAGGCCAGCTCAGCTCATATCCAAGTTCAATTTTCGTATTGCCCACCACGCCTTGTATTCGATTTCCACTGGTAAATGGCAAGCCTTGCCATAAACTAAGCGATACGGGGACATGCCGAGGATCGTCTCAGAGGTCGTGTTCCCGTATGCCCACAATGTCTCGTTTCGAAGACAAGTCCTTCTCCCGCTTGTGAGGCCTCAACAACTTTCATCAGATGGTCTTTATTTCTCTCGCTGGCGAGTGATTCGCTTCAAATCGTAGGTGTTCCCGAATCAACACCCTATAACCTAGGGATTCCATTATCGATAGCAAAGCTACTCGCAAAGATGACTCTGTGGTCGAACACGGGTACGGGTTTTCTTCGTGAAAGAGGGGTTACAAAGCAGCATTGAAAATGGTGGTTTCTCCTTGATTAAAAGGGTGTGGGAAACAAGGTGTGTCTTGTTGCAAGCTTTCAAAATAACCCGAAGTAAAAATTAAAAGAGAAATCCAGCCCCCTATCCACTGAGCTTCTCGGGTAAGTCGGCCAACCAACATGTCTTGCCCATATCCTCATTTGGGAGCATGACATATAGTCACCAACCGGATCTTCTTTAGCTTAAAACCTAAACCTAATAGCTTACCTTGTTGAGAGATAGCATTTTATTAGGCAAATGTCCCTAAATGCGGAAAACACATCTCAAATCTACCCCACGATAACTACTAGAGATAATCTCAATCGAGCTCAATGGATCTAATGAAAGTATCCATTGAACCCAAGAAGCTTGCCAAATACACATTAAAGGGAGCATGCTTAAGAGATTTTAACCCCAATGAAATGCAGGGGCACAAATGCCCTAAAATGCAAACATGTAAAACATGAGATATGCAGCTAGACCTAAAAATAACACCTGCGCCGGCCTCTTCAAGGATCAGAGATTAGCTGCAAGTATCCTTGATTTGTCATCATGGGGGTGTTTAAGTAACCAAGAAAATGAAAGAAAGTGAAGGAGAAGAAGAGAAAATCAACAATAGGAGGAAGCTCGTGTTTGGACCGATTGATCGAATGATTCGATGTCTTTTCTTACAAGTACGGGTTGAGCTTATATAGGCTCGCAGCAGGAAATTGGCAAATCTGCAAAAGAACTCAAATTACATAAGGGCAAACTTGTATTAAAACCAATCGATAAAAAGCAAATTTTCTCATGAGAGGTGAGTCACAAAAGAGAGGCGTGGGCAACATGCCAAAATTCATAGGTGTAATTTCTCGCAACCCCGCTAATTCTGGTAAGCTGCCAATTCTGCAAACCCCCAAAATTCGCTTGATTGCTCCTTCCACCTTCACTGGCCTGTTTCAATTCCTCCTGAGTTAATCATGAGTCCGACCCACCCCAGCTCAATGTGTTCAGGGTCAAATTGAGGAATTATGACATTTAACCCGCAAAACTACTCAAACAAATACAAAATGTAATCAAGAGGCAAAACCGAACCCTAATGCAACAATTGGGTTATTGAAGTTGATTAGTACACAAAAAGTGTATAAAACCTATGATAAACAAGGCTCAATATTGCACTATTTGGGTACTAATCAGCGAGCTCCACTTGACCACTGGTTTGAGGATGATACTGCATACTCAGGCTTAACACCATATTCGGGATAAAGAGGTTCTCAAAGGGTTTGTTCAAAAAGTGAGAACCTCCATCACTGATAATTACTTTGGGAACCCCGAATCTAGAGAAAATGTTCTCCTTAAAGAATTTAAGATCGCTTGTGGTCACCGCTCTCAGCATGGCACCGTCGAATTCACTTCGATACGTAGTCCACCCCACAAGGACGTGCAGGCATACCAAGGGCAGGGAATGATCCTATGAAGTTGATGCCCCATACATCAAACAATTCAACTACTAAAATGGGGTTCAAGGGCATCATGTGAGGACGAGAAACCTTCCCCGCCTTTCGCACTTATCACACTCGCTCGCACATGGTGTAGGCATCTTTTAAACAATGACGGGCTAATAAAAGCCCTCCGACGCAACACTTTCATGGTTGTTTCTATGAAGCGAAATGGCCTACACGCACCGCCATGCCAATGGTCGAGAATTCTTCCTATTCTTCTTCCTAAGACACATTTCCTTATTACCCGATCAGCACAATACTAACAAATACGGCCCCACAGTACGAATGAAACCCTACGCTGGAAGAACCTCTTGTCCCAGGTCAGCTCCACTCCATCGGTAACTCTCCGTTACCAAAATAAAATGTGGAGCATGCCTATGGTGCTATACTCACTGCCGTAGAGATTCCTCAGAAATTCATCAAATATGGGAGGGTCAGGTATTGTGTGCTATGGTTAATCCGGGAGATGATCGGCGAACGTTTCTCCACACCCTTCTTATCTCTAATCCGATGTTGAACCTATGTAGCAATAGAACTCATCCGATAAGCCGAGCCTTGAATTCTCGTTTTGTGGAGTAGAGACTTACCGTCGAACGATTCGTGAAGACAGCAATATCTCGAATCTAATCAAATAAGACGGAATCTCATTCAAAGCATAGACCATCGCAGCAATTTTCTCTGCTAAAGAGTGTAGTTTCTTCCGAGCTTCATTTAACGCTTTGCTCACATAATACACCACATACGACTTTCCTTCTACTTCTCTGCTCAAGAACCGTCCGACAAAGAAGGTCACTAAAGACGCACATTACCTCAAAAGGCAAGTGCCACTGTGGGCTCACAACGGTGTCAGAGTCAACATGACTAAGCTCCTCGAACTTCGCATTCTGCATCCCATTCAAACTTTGCATCTTTTCAAGGAGCTTGTAGAGCGGCTTAGCAATTTTCGAGAAGTCTTGGATGAACCTGCGATAGAAGCCTGCATATGCCAGAATCACGCATTGTTCACATTAGTAGAGATGGCATCGAGATTAATTCTACCAGTCTTATCCACTTCAATTACCCTCTCAGAATGATGCCCCAACACTATGCTCGATTTACCATAAATGGCATTTTTCCCGCTTAGTACTAGGTTCTTTCGATGCATTTGTGGAGAACGGTTTCCAAAATGACAGGCATTCATCGGCTTTCCGTGAACCGTTATGTCATCTGATATAACCTCCATAATACGCCTCCACCATATCACTGGGCAATATTGAGCATACAACGCTGAAAAGTGGCCAAGCATTGCATAGGATCAAGAGCATCCCTCCTATAGCATATTACTGGTATGACAAGTGAAAGTGGCTCTATTCTATCATTCCGCAGGCTGGATCTCGACCGAAATAGCCTAATATCACCCACTCCAAAAAGTAGTAGAAGGATGACTCGATACTCTCTCTAGGAGCTGGTCCATGAAAGTTAAGGGAAAGTGATCCTTCGCGCCACCTCATTCACTTTCATGTCGATGCATACCCTCCACTTGTAAAGAAGTCGGGCGGGCATTTCCTCACCTTCTCATCGGAAGCAATCGGTAACCCCCGATTGGTACTACTGGTCGTGACTCTACCAAAGAGCCATCTGATGGGGTATAAGGATGTCGGGGTTTGAAAATACCTCAACACTCTAATTGCATCACCTTGCATGATCTCAGCCTCCCTCTGGTCAGCCGAACCGCTCGATTCCTCTTCTAAGTAGATATGATGGGTGCACACTATCGGCCGATACCTTTCTAAATCTCTGAGATCTTCCATCCCGATCGCTTTCTATTCCCTGCGGAGGACGGAAGCAAATCCACCTCCGTGGATTGCTCAATAGTGAAGAAATCACTACTGGATAATGCATTTTTCCTCCCAAAAATGCATATTTCAATTCAACGTAGGGCTTAAGATCTAATCGCTTGAGGACCTCGGCTCCTCACTTCCGAAGAAGTGTGTGAGGTAACACTTCAACCTTTCTTCCATTGCCCATGCGCAGCCTTACCTTTGAAGCTCCCGCTATATTCATCATCGTCATCCAACTCCCTGGGTTAGTACATCTTGCACAAGCAGCCTTATCGTTTGTTCTTCATGATGGCCTCTATCGTACAAACCTCTTCACTGTCATCCTTTGTTTGGTGCATGCGCTTTTGCTAAGATGGAAGATATTGAGCCTGTCAAGAGCCTAAAGGTTAGCCGCATCACCCCATTCGACAATTGATGATCGCGACAGAAGTGGCTAAAAATGGCCTTCCCAGATGATTGGCAATACGGTTGGGGCCCCGCAAATGTAATCGGTTTGGCATCAAGCACCAAAATCCACCGGTAGTGACTTGTCCACCGAATCAAAACATCCTCAACTTTCCATTTGTATTTACGGACCTACTACTAGAGACAAAGTGACGATAGTGGTCAGTTTAAGTTCACTCGCAGAAATTAAAGTCGCTTATACATGGAATAAGGTAGTACCAACACTTGCCCTAAATCGAAGTAATGCCTTCCACACAAATGCCGCCTATGTTAACGGAGATCGAGGACACCCCTGATCTTTATACTTCACCCGAAATCTTGCACTAATGATGGCACTCACTGCCCGGCCAAAAGCCTTTTATTCACATTAAAGCCTCTTTTACCGCATAGGTCCTTCAAAACTTTTGCATACGTAGGGACTTGTCGATCATATCGAGAAAAGCGGATGTTAACCTTCACTCGTCAGAGTACTCTAAAATTTCGCCTTGGTTAACTCGAATTTTTCCTTCTCGCGCGCCCGTGGGAAAGGAGGGGGTATTAATCAGGTTTCACCTCTTCCTCTACTGGTTGTTCTTCCTCTAATGGTTCAACCACCGCAGCTGGCTCGGCACTCGACCGCTAGTCTCGCCTCGCACCACTTCTCAACGTCACTACCGCCGACTTCATCTATTTTGCATTTGGGATCATCAAGCAAGAGCGCCTATCTCATGCATTCCCTCGGGTTTTGTCAGATCCGGGAAGGGAATTTCCCCTTTTCAGGACCCTGCCGCTGGTTAGACAACCTGGAAATGGAACTTTGCAAGTTGTCATATTTGTTTGAGATCTCATAATGCATATTGTCTATTTTCATGGAGTGAGTTTCTACTGTCTTCAATTTCCCCGATTTGTTTGAACATTCAACACCTTATTCCTCCACAAAGGGCACTCTACTACCTTACTTAAATTCTAATTGCTCGTCAACAGTATAAGGTGGAGGTTGTCAGGCCGTGGCCGAGGTGGAGCTAACCGGCCGGCCGTGCTCCTCGGGAGCATACGCAGGGGGCTCGCTTCCACATGATGTGTTCCTGATGATTCCTCCAATCGGGTTATAAGTGTCATTGCCATACCTGAGCATTTGTCGCTGGCTTATTTTGACCTAAGACATGGGCATGCTCCCCGCATCAACTTCCCATCAAGGAACCATTGACAATGCTCCCTAAGACGGGCTACTGACCGACACCAAAATGCCGGTGAGATGCAGCAATTCAATCATGTGCCTGCACTTCATGCCGATTTCATTCTCAAGCTCCAACCTTCGGTCAAAGTGGTCATTTTGAGCCATCTTCGTGTCTCTGAAAGTGCATAAATGTGCCTCCCTTCGGGCGGGTTGAGCGTGTCACACCCCGATTCCCACCCCAACCCTGGACAAGGATCCAAACCGGTTTCTCGGGGTGCGAAACCATATACTGGGACTCTTTATTTTTTTTTTATACAAACAATATTTTTTTTCAGAGCTTAACTTATACCTGTGGGTATACAAATAAATTTTGTAATAACCAAAAGTCATTCACATATACAAAGGAGTTACCACTGGAGTGGTATCCATTAAAATCTCTACACATATACTAAGTCCCAATTTCTATACACCATTTATACATGTACATATCTAATACAAACATCGTAGATTGCGTGAAACAAGTACGGTGAGCACCTATTCTCAGATGGCCTGCACCACGGTGGAATGTCCCGTCCTTTATCTCCTTCGCACCTACACGGATTGAACACCTGCAAGGCTTTACGCTGAGTGGGGAACATATAGGCAAGAGAATAAAAATACAAAAATTGGCTGCCACTATCTTTTTTACATTTATTTATGCATATAACGGCTCATTCTTACGCGATTTAACTCATCTCATATTATACATGTAGATTTTATTCCTTTTCAGATTCCTTATCATTATCTTCTTCATTACTTCCCGTACATGTATTTTACAAAGTTGTAACTCATAGTACCTACTACATGTATGATAGATCAAATCATATTCAAAGTAAACTTATACATATACAATGGCAATTCAGAACTGATCAAGTCATATTAAATTCATACATAGTCAAATCAAACTAATACCAATACATATTAGACTCTTATCATTATCACGGCCGTAGCCATTAATCAACTCCCTTTAGCAATTACATTTCATGATCTGGGATGCCCGTTAAATCCTTTTGCTTTGCTTTATTAATTTTCATTTCAGTGTCGCGACCTGAATCCCCTACTTGACCCGGTTGGCAGATCCAAGTTGGAGCCCGGTTTACTCCGACGTTTTCAATCAAAACATTTATTTCAAATATTAAAATTTTCTTTTTCAAAAGTACACCAATTCTCTATCAATCTGCACATGATCCAAGCCGGGAGCCCTATTTACTCGACATTTTCAATTATCTTTCCAAAATATCGTTTATGTTATTCCATTTTAGACTTTAACATTTTAAAGCACTTCTTTCGGGCAATCCCATAAACACTTATAATTTCAAAAGACCTTTAACATTTACATTCAACAAAAATGCATTTACAAAATGATGCCTTTACTATGTCCGTGTAATGTAAAGATACTTAAACAATACAATTCTTAATGTCATTTTCACATCGGTTTGGTGGATTTCACTTATAGCTATAGAAGTTTACACCACGCACATTCACTCGGGGGAATCCTCGCTCGTTTGTCATTCAAAGAGTAAATGCGGATTTCACATTTAACAGTATGATTCACTTTGACTATAGAATTGACATACATGATAGATTCAGTTGTTGAATCTTGTCTGTTTGTCATTCAAGTAGCAATGTGATCTCACTATCTACATCACCGTCTCACATATGGCTATAGAATTTACATTCACGATGCATTCAATTTGTCAATCCTCGCTCAAGCCATTACCCGCAGCAATGTGATTTCCGCATTTCAATGCAGATGATTCACTTTGACTATAGAATTGACATTCATGACAGTATTCGGGCTTGTTGAATCCCGTCTCGTTTATCATTCAAGAGCTATGATCTACACTGGTCATCACCGTCTCACATATAGCTATAGAATTACATTCACGATGCATTCGCTTGTTGAATCCGCCTCGTTTGTCATCCAAGAGCAATGTGATTTCGTGATTTAACACCACGGTTACCTTCATGACTAATTCGCTTAGAACTTGGCCATGCTCATTATTCAATGATACATTTCAAATCAATTTACTTTATGCGTAATTTCGCTTATCGCTCAAATACATGCACAATGCATACGCAGATTTACATTAATAACAATCATTCAATCACAGGAGGTTTTATATACATATATATATTACAATTAGCATTCATAACCGATCACAATCGCATTTTGTCTTCATATCATTTATGTATGAAAACATTTCAAATAACAATCATTCAAATCAATATATATATATGCTTATATATATATTTCGTACCAGCATTCATAACCGAATTATAATCACATTTCACCTAATATCACTCGTATTATCTTTTCAAAGATATACTCAACTCATGTACACATTTCATATACTCATTTACGATACTGCTTTATATACTCATTCACGTATACCATTTATGTATACTCATTCATGTATTCACTAATGTGATACTCTAGCTCCCTATACTCATTCATGTGTACTCATTCATATGCTCATTTACGTATACTCGCTTTCATTTGTTATCATTTTCCTCGTTATAGTATGTGATAATAATAATATATCACTTAACCACATTATGTGTTCATGATATATTGCCTCGATGTTCACAATCAGGTTTCAATTGCTTTCATTTTCATTTTCCATAATCATTTTCTTTCTATGTTCATGAACACATCTTTACATTTTTCATTTTCTTACATTTTCCTTGTTTGCATGCCTATTACATATGGCACTTCATATTCTTGTGAAGTATGATGTATGTAAATAACACCTCATTCATATATTCTTTAACTCTATGTATCTACTTTACTTAGAAGTGGAATCAATCCAATCGATCATCCAACCAAAGTTATGGCATTTTCATGCCAAACTAGGGCCTGGCACCCGGATTGGGCACTTAGAACAGCCTGTATTACTAATTTTCCGATCCTAACTCTCATGTTTGACTCTAGGTAATTGTATTCTTTAAATATAAGGTACTAAGGGTTCTATTCCAACTGAATCACCCACCCGAGCACCGAAACTCAAGATATGTCCGGAACAACCCGAACTACTCTATGTTCAAAGTTGAACCAGAATTTGGTTTGCACACGTCTACCTTTGAGTGAATTTTTAGGCCACTTAAAATCATAATTTGGCGATTCCTATTCTTTAGGTTTTGTTCTCCTTGAAGTCTATTTTACATAGCCACTTGAATCACTCAAATCGGATAAGAAATGAGAAAGTTATGGCCAAAATACGAAAACTGGTCGAAACTGGGAACAGAGCATCAGGTGTACCGGTACATGCCCAATATGTACCGGGGTATTAAGTCAGCCAAAACGACCAGAACGAGAAAGGTACTGGGTATAGTCTCTAAAGCAGGCCTGCACAGTGACCCGAAAGTGCCCAAAATGTATTTTGTTCACATTCCCATATTTTGATACCCAATCAACTCTACTCTTCAAACACACATAAAAACACTTAATTCACTCAGAATTTCTATTCAATTCTATCTTTCAATTTCATATGTTTTCAAAAATTTTTTCATGAATTTCTTCCAAAACCCTTCTAATATGGGTTATGACCCATCCTAAAAAACATGACATATTAATTAGGGTTTACTCTAAACCCTAACTCATTTACTACACCACCAAATACAAATCACCATTAATCCAACTTACAGAGAGGATTCTACAACTATCTTCAGGCCATTTGTGAGCTTTAACAACCCTAATTTCAATACATCTTGGTTAGGGATTTCATCCTAACAAACCCTAGGTTTTGACAAGATAATAACCATACAAAACCAAAGATCCATACACAAATCCAAAGTTCCATACTCATAAGTCAGAGTTCCATACCTTTTGAACTGGGCTTCATTACCTTCTTCTCCTCTTCCTCTTCTTCTTCTTCTCCCCTTATCCTCTCATCATTCACGTTTTTGGTCTCTCAAAATGAGAGACCAATTGCTCTTATTTAACCTTTTTGCTAAGTCCATGTTTCCGTCTTGACATTTTTAAACATTTTTCTCTTACTTGCACTTAAGCCCTTTTATTCTCTTCTCTATTCTCAATTTAACTTACACATTTTATACTGGGTATGCCATCTTTTCACAATTTTCACTTCATATCAACTTATTGATTTATGCCATTTATGTCTTCAAGTGGTAAATTACATATTTACCCTTGGCTTTATTAATAATTCCGGGTCTCTCGTTTTATTTCCCTAAAATTTCTATTTAGCTTATAATATACCCTAAACAAGTCCGAAAACTGCTAGTATATTTCTGTATGTTACAACTCTCCTCCTTATAAGAATTCTGGCCTCGAAATTCTACCATGCACTTTGTCCTGCTCTTATGTCAAGTCCTTCCTTTTCATATCTTTTACATATGACATTTCTTACACTTTCTTTTCATTTAGCTCGGCTGGAGCGTGACTCTCACTTCTGAATGATTCCAAAGGATTAGAAGCTGGTAACCCTTGTTCCTTAGGGTTAACACTTCTAATAGCTTCAATCGATCTCAAGACGCATCCATCTATACAACAAGGCGACATCCACATCGAGGCCAAAACTTTTCTATACATACGTGATTATCTTTTCTATCATATACTTATCTAGGATCGCCTGGGCTATAGCTTTCCTAAACGCCTCAAACCTAGGCTCGATATCACATCCTTGTCACACCCCGATTCCCCTTGCCTCGACCGATCAAGGACCAATGGCTTTGGAAGTAAAACTATAACTGCACTTTACTTTTTTTTTTTTATACAAACAATATTTTTTTTCGTAGCTTAACTTATACCGTATACAAATAATTTTTGCACAACCAAAAGTCATTCACATATACAAAGGAATCACACCGAGTGGTATCCATTAAAAATCTCTACACGTATACTAAGTCCCAATTTATACAATTACTTACATGTACATATC
Source organism: Tetrastigma voinierianum (assembly GCA_016808115.1). Lineage (NCBI taxonomy): Eukaryota > Viridiplantae > Streptophyta > Magnoliopsida > Vitales > Vitaceae > Tetrastigma > Tetrastigma voinierianum. The sequence goes on along the minus strand of JAEQBH010000138.1, from coordinate 157,641 downwards.
TAATACAAACATCGTAGATTGCGGAAAAACAAGGTCAGAGCACCTATCTCCGAGATGGTCTCGTACTCGCTTGGTGTGGAATGTCCTCGTCCTCTTATTTCGCACCTACACTTATTGGACACCCGTGCTAAGGCTTTACGCTAGCGGAAATTATTATAGGCAAGAATTCATAAATAACAAAATCGCTGTCACTATCTTTTACATTTACTTATGCATATAACGGTTTATTCTTATGTGACTTCTAACTCATCTCATATTATACATGTAGATTTATCTTTTCTTGTGATTCTTTTATCATTATCTTTTTTCATATTACTTCGTGTCATGTATTTTATGTGTCAGGAATCTATATCTACTAAGCATAAAGGATAGATCAAATCATATTCAAAGTAAACTTATACATATACAATGGCAATTCAGAACTGATCAAGTCATATTAAATTCATACAGAGTCAAATCAAACTAATACCAATACATATTAGACTCTTATCATTATCACGGCCGTAGCCATTAATCAACTCCCTTTAGCAATTACATTTCATGATCTGGGATGCCTGGCAAACTTTTTAGTTTTCGCTTTATTAATTTTCATTTTCTGTGCGTCGCTGTGAATTCTAATCCCCTACTTGACCCGGCTTGGCGGATCCAAGTCGAGCCCGCTTACCCGAGACGCTTTCAATCAAAAAACATTTATTTCGTTTTATTAAAATTTTCTTTTCAAAGTGTCACACTGACCCCCGATCACCCATTGGCGGATCCAAGCTGGAGCACGGTTTACTCCGACATTTTCAATTATCTTTCCAAAACATTTGTTTATGTTATTCCATTTTAGACTTTTTTAATTACGCGAAAGCACTTCTTTTCGGGCAATCCCAATCTTTTGTATTCGGTTCGTCCCATGCTTTGGAGGTTTCGACCACATAGTTCAAAAGTCCGGCGCCTTCATCCGGTTCTTGCTCGAGTCCCTCCACACATGGCTTCCAAAGAGGTTGCTTCCATGGCCTGAGACATACCATCATAGAAGTGGATTCACAAGCATCCACGTATCGGTTCATGGTGTGGGATATACCCGATGGTCTCCATGAACTTCTCCCAACACCGATAAAACTTCATTATCGTAGGTCGAGTAAGTGTAGATTTGCCTCTCTTCAAACTGCTGTTTCGCTGTACGTAAAAAATTTCTTCAAAATTCAGCTTGAAGATTGGCCCAATTTCTAATTGTTCGGCCTCAGTGAATTGAGCCAAATCTTGGCCTTGTCTTTCAAAGGTCAATGGAAATAAAAGCAAATCTTAAGTAAGTCCATGTCGTGCACACCTTCTTAAAAGTCAGGCAAACTTCCTCGAACTCCCTGATATGCTGTGATATGGATTTTCATTCTCCATTCCAGCGAAAAGTTGAAGCAAGGGCACCGTATAGGTCTCACTCACCACATCATCGCCAGTGGTATGATGCGTAGTGCACTCAATTTAGAGGGTATGTGGTCCCCATCAACGGGGACAGGATTCAATCGGAGCACTCAGCCGACTTTCATTGTCTTCGTGCAGAGGATTCATTTGCTCATCAGGTACACTAACTTCTCACAAATCTTGTTCAATTGGTGTACTAACTTTTGCAATCTACCTGATATACATCTATCCCAGTGATGCATAAACACATGTGACAAAAAAAGAGACAAAGCAAAGAACAACAACCTGGCTCGCAAAAGATCTCATTGCAGTTAGCTAAGAAATAAAACGATCGTTATTCATAAAATAAATTTTTGGAAGAAGGATCAATGAGAAATAAAAACTTAAAATTCTAAACAATGGAATTCACAAAGAGTTTAGTAATGTCATCAATACTTGTAATTAGATTACAAGTACTCATCAACTCATCATCCGTAGTGCAGCACCATCCCTACATCTGCAGCCATTTGATTCATGCCACAATAGGTGTTATGAATCAACAAAATTTATACCTAAATTCCTCCTACTGTCGTAGTAAAACTACTGCAGTATAGTGCTTTTAGGATTGAACACTGGGATGGGTTTTCATCTTACAAATGATTTGTATAATGATTCAAAATGGTGAGGCTTTAAAAACAAGTGGGTCAAGTGTCACCATGTTAACCGGCTGCACCAAAATAAAATAAAAAGAAGACTCTCAAGTTTTCAGCTACTCATTGGTATGATAAGGTTGTAAAGGTGTCTCGGGTTATTTCTCGCATTAGGGTAATCGACGATAGTCATTTCCAAAACCGATCTTTGTTTAATTTAAACCAACTCTAGTACCATTCCTCTTTGAAACATAGCATTTACTGAGCATTTAATGTTCCTGAAGTTAAAATCTATAATTTAACCTACCTCCAATGGCTTGTAAATGACAACTAATGGATGTCAGTGTATCTAACATTAAGAATACACTGAATCCTAAAAGCTTGCCAAGACAATTGCATGTACACCAAATAGCTTTTAAACCTAGTTTTGAAAGTTTGAAACATAAATACGCAGTACCTGCGTCGTGAAAAACAGAGGAGCACCTGCAAACCTTATCAACCTACCTAGCAACCCTTCGTTTAGAGGCTTTATCCAAACATCCTTGAGTTGTCATCCTTCCTCCTACCGCCGTAGCAAAGCTACCGGCAAGATAGCCGCCTAGGTCAACCGGGATGGGGCTTTCTTGTACAAATGACGAAGTGATTCAAAATGGTGAATTTCAATTTGGATTTACATTTGTGAAAAACAGGGGGTTTTATGGTGAGCATATTGAAATAAAATGGAAAAATAAGAAAATAATAAAAGAGGTCTCCTTGAAGCATCGTGGATATCGGGCTTAGGATCCTAGGGGCAACCGAGGGTTTCCAGGCTTATTGTGTTTGGGAGGATGACCTATAGTCATCTCTCCGACCTGACCTTCATTTAGCTATAAACCTAACCTAAAAATATTTATCCTTTGAAAAATGGCATCTATTGGCCAATGCTGGTCACCGATGCGAAGAATAAGTCTCCGAACTTCCTTTCAATGGGCCATAGAGGGTAACTAATGAATCTCATGATCTAACAAAAAGATCCATCAACCCTAAAAGCTTACCAAACAATAGCCATTCAAGGAGATTCAAGGATAAACCTACGCTAGAAAGGAACACAAGACGGCAAAGGATAATTCGGCGTGAAGAACAAGGGACCTCTAGTAGCCTTCGATCTCGCGCCTCAAGAACCTTTGCTTCAAGGAGGAACTGAGCGTAGCCAACCATCCCCTCCAAGTCATTATCCTCGAGAGGATGCTCCTTGATGCCCACAGAAAAAGAGGAGAGAAGAGAGAAAATGAGGGCCGAAAACAGGGGCCCTTAATGGAAATGCCTTCTATCAAAAGTTAGGTTACAAAATGTTCATAAAATGGCTTATATAGCCTTACAACCAGGTGAAAATACCAAACTATCCTAAATAGTATAATTACAGTGAGGTTAGAAATGAAATTAACCAAAACGGGGTCGTTTGTACACAAAAACACGGTATGTGCAAATTCACATAAAGAGAGTAATTTCGCTATGTAGCGAACACAAGATAGCGACATTCATATAGCGAATTCTCATAAGATAGCTTAAAATTCGCTATGTAGCGAAATTTCGCTAAGCATAGCGAAAATTCGCTATGTAGCGAAATTGCAATACATAGCGAAAATTTCGCTATTCTTGCGAAATTTCGCTATTATAGCGAAATTTCGCTATAATAACGAAATTGTCCCCTGCAGTTCCGCTTCAGATGCGCCTAATCCGCTTGATGCAATCGAAGAGCAACAATCATTCGACATCAAGTAAATCAGCTCAACTCGATATGCAAAGCTTTGATGATGGATAGAACAGGTTCTCAAGCCTACAAAACTACCACAAACAATTAAATACAATCATTAATACCAAAGGGACCTACACGTGTCAATCGGCTTAACTAATATGATTAGTACACAAAAAGTACTTAAAACCTATCTTAAATAGGGTTCAAAATAGCACTTTTTGGGCACTAATCAGCCTTCCTCCTTGGAACAATTAAGTCTTTAGAGGTGTTCAACACCTAATACCCTAATGCCAACTGGTATGGGAGTTATTGACCCAAAGTTAATTAAGGGTGGTAGAAAGCTTAAAAAGACCAACATTACACCATTCCAAGAAACTTGATGAGAAATGGAAAGTGACAAAGCTTCTAAAATAAGGAGGAAGAATATCTTCTGGGTGTGAACAATGAAAAGAGAAAAAAGATACCAGATTGAAGAATATGCAAAGAGATGCTAAACTTGTTGGGAAGGTTAGAAAATCACAATCAAGAGAAATCAAGGATATATAAAAAGGCAAAAGTGTAAGTTGTCAAGAATCTGGGTTAAATTGAGCCTAAAATGTCTAATTATCTACCTCATTACCCAAGCCACACATTACAAGCCTAAAAGACCTATTTGATTCTAAAGGTGGTATTATGCCTACATTAGTGGAGATTAATATGATAAACAAGCACATGAGACTTTAAAAATGAAAGATAGTATGCCAACTAAGTATTATTCCAGAAGATGAACTTATTTGCTAAAGAAAAATAGTAAAGACCAGCACATACACAAATCAGGATTGAATGATTGAATTGTTACACACTATGAATTATTGGTTGGTTCAATGAACTTAATTTAAAATCTTCCTGAATCTAGATTGGAAACATGTTTAGAAGTAATTCTACAAGTAACTTATGTTTCCTACCCAATTAAGTCATGGAATAGAAATGTCCTTAAAATAAGTTAAATTGCCTGAGGGCAAACAAAATTTTATTTTTCTTTGTTGGGACAAGCAAAACTTTTAAGTTTGGGGACTTGGTAAGTGTAAACCCCATCTATTTTTAATCATATTTTTGGCATGTTTTGTCATTTAAGATCTATTTTTACGCCAAAATGTGGAATATTCATCAACTTTGTGTTTTGGCAAGCAATTATTGAAAAATGAGAATCCTTATAAAAGTTAAGCAAAAAAAGGACAGCACGCCTATGTCATGACACAAAAATTCAAGCAAGCCAAAGGAAACTATGAAACAACAAATTCCTATCGCAGCGAAAGACTAGGCGTAACCTGGCGATGAAAAGAGTTTCTGTGTCGCGATCAGAAAAGTTTTCTCGTCGCAGAACAACTTGAAGAATATTTTGAAGAAAGCCGGGTCGCGACAACCCCGAAATCGCTTCTGACATTCTTAAGGTAAATAGAAGGAATTGTGTCGGCATTATTTTTCAGTCGCAACATGTGCTTCGAAGACTATCGGATGAACTCACACGATAAGAGACAATTCTATCGCGACGTAATATTAAAAGGCAACACAAGTCATTAAGACAAGTGTTTTTATGTTGCAACAAAGTTTCCATCATCAAGCCAACTCAAGGAAGAACTGTTGTTGCAACAAAGAAAATCATGTCACAACATACTCGAATTCACAACCATAAGTGCAACACACCCAGTCATGACAAAGATTATTTTTGTCTGTCACGACAGACAAAACATGAAGGAGGTGAATCAGTGTCAATGAGCAGATGTACAAGAGCAACAAGAAGAATGGTGACAAAGAGCTCCTTGTTGCGACATAATCAAGAGTTGAAGGCAAAACTTTGTCGCGACAAAGAAGTTTCCATGTCATTTAATAATAAAGCTAAGGAATGATAAAATTCCTCACGCGACAAAGAAAAGTAGTCATGATAAAGAATCAAGACTCCGAGAATGGCTAAGGCAATTGTGTCGCAACATACACCATGTCGCCACAACCAGCGCTCAACAAGCCGAAAAGGTCCCCGTAGAAGAATCACATGGTTTCAAGAAAATTTCTTTGTCGCGAGCAGAAAATTGCTGCAACTTAAAGAAATCCCGTCGAGAACAGAAGCCGCTGTCAAAACAATTGTTTATCAAAACAAGGGAAACTATATCGTGACAAACTCCAGCATAACAAGGACATGAGAAGTCGGGTGTAACAGTTTAGTCGACACGCTGGATTCCCCTTCGCCGCACGCTGTCAAGACTACCGAAAACGTCGCGACATTATCAAAGCATGTCCCGACACAATTCAAGAGCAAGCCCGTAGAATAAATGCACATAATACAAGGTCACGACAAAGGCCGATAAAGATCGAAGCTGCGTCGCGATTACAAATTTTTGTGTCATGACAAAGAGACCAATTTGGGCCATAATTTTGGGGATCCACAATGTAATTAATGAAGTGAGGCCTAACATTAGAAAGCCTATAAATACATGCTTCTAAGGCAATGTGCGCAGCTTTCGGCGGCTTTAGGATTTTTGGGTGGTTGAAGACTCTTGTACATTTTTATTTTATTTTTTTATTTTCTTTTCCATTTTAGTAGATTTAGCTTAGTATAGCTTTATTTTTTTAGTTTTCCTTTAATTTTTTGGATTGGGTATTGTATCACAGAAGCTGAAATGGTATTTTTAAAAATTTATTTTCATTAATTGTTTGATTTAATGGATGCCGGAAGGTTTCGAGTTCATTTATTTCAGCTTGTTTACGATCAAAGAATTCTTTCCTATTCGCTAGTCACTTATATGAGCAAAGTCTGAATTTTGAGAAGTTGAGCTCACTAGAAATGGGTCTTTGATGATATCATTTCTACGTATATGAGGGAAAGGAAGCTTTAATTAGAATTCTTGAATTTATTTGATTGGTATTGTTTGCATAAATTTACTTGTTCTCATGACTAGTACCGTGTACCTAATGTAAGGTGACTCAGATCTCACTCCGATTTGTAGAGGCCTCCTGAAAGTGACACAAAGATGGAGAACTCCCGAGAGTGTAGAGTGCCTTGTGGGTATTTTTGGTGAGCAAGTATTGATTCATATGCGTAAACATGGATATCTTACTCAAATCTCAAATTCTTCTTTAAAATTACAACAGGCTAAAGGTCCCAAAGCCAAGAAACCGTAAGAAAGTAGTCTCAAAGGTAAATGAGGTCGCAACTTAAAATTGAGTCGCAACAAGAAGCTCGCTGGGCCTGGCGATTTCCGTGTCATTTACATCACCAAGACTAGTCTCTGAGAGAAAATAGAAGGCTTTATCAAACTAGTCGGATCGAAATTGAGTATACGGACTGTATACTAAGGCAAATAGTATTGTAGTTGGCGACGTGTCAGTGGCTGAGGTTTTACAAAATATTCAAGGTAGAATCTTAGGTCGCGACACCATACTAAGGTCGCGACGCCAATTGAAGACAACTGAGGTCGTGACGCCAATCTAAGGTCGCGACGTTGATCCGTTGATGAAGCCACAATGAGGTCTCTGCAATAAAATTTGAAGTTGCAACTAGTTCTTAAATGAAGGACTCAACATGAGGTCGCAACATCATCTTGAGGTCGGACTAAATGCAGGGTGGATCGTAAGAAACCGGCCGTAAATAAGAGTCAGAAGGCGTAATTCAAGAAAGGCAAGGAATATCAAAAGCGGTCGCGACCAATTATTAAGGTCGCAACTTCTATTCGGAACATGTGAAGGTAGAAAACCAATAAAGGAGGTCGCGACCAATCATTCAGTCACTCCAAAGAACACCGAGAAGTAAAAATCGTGTCAGAACTTAAAAGGTCAGCTAAACTCTGAGTTAAGGTAGTAGAAATAGAAATGTGGTCGCGACCTAAAACTGAGGTCGTGACGTACAATGCAACAAGGAAAAGAAGTCCTAACTCATAACTGAAGTGGTGACACCAAAAATAGGGTCGCAACCAAACACTGAGGTTGTGACGCAGAATGCAGTAGAAAGGAAGGAGGAACGAGGTCGCAACATGGAACTATGGTCGCGACATCAATTTTTGAAAATAACTAAGCCAACAAGGTCGCGACTATAATTGATGTCGCGACCACTACTCAGTAGTCAGAAGGAAACCAAGTCACGACTAAGTTATCGTGTCACAACTCGAACGAAAGTAAACAGAGAAACTGTGACATCGGGCTTGAGGTTACACATGAGATAGTAGGACTCCGCTTTTTCTTTAGTGAAATCCACTTGGAGTTTTTTTTTTTTTGGAATTAGGCCTATTTTCTTTTGACTTATAAATAGACTTCTTGAGAATAAGTAGCTTCATTTCCGATACTCCGTAATCGGAAAGGAGAAGGACTCATTGTATATTTTAGAGTAGATTTTTATTTTTTATTCTTTTTTCTGATCTCAACCACGAACTCGTGTAGAAATGTCAAGTCGATTTTATTTCTGATTTTCTTAATACAAATGTCATCAAATTAATGGATCAGACAAATTTCAGGAATTCATTTTTCTCAAGATATTACACCATAGTGGTGTATCTCGATCAATGATCTATTGCCGTCAGGAATAGCAAAGATTTAGAACGCAGCCTTATAGATTGATTTATCGTTAGTTACGCTCTTTTCGCGTAATTTAGAGAGAAATATTTGAATGGGATTACTTGATTGATGTTGTTCTTTGAACCTATAAAGTTCCCAATGATAGTACCTCGAATACCAATTAAAGGAGTGTTTTCGCTTCCGATTTCCGTGGAGGTCTCATAGTGGGATTACGTAGTCGAGATTCCCTGCGAGCCGGAGCATTCACTTGTGGGTATGTTAATCACGCTGATGAACCACAAGCTCAGGGTTCATTTCGAGCAAATTCTCTTTTCTACTCATAATTGATGTCGAGGGAGTATTTATCACGGCAAATACTGTAGATTTCACTTTAATCTAAAGGGGATTCTAAACGTCGTGTTAGCCGAGATCCGATCAAGGGAAGGGAAGAAATCATTAGATTTAAAGGATGAGTCATCAATTAGATGGTAAAAGATTTGCAAGAACTCCGAAGGGAAGCAAAGATCCGTACCTGTGGAAACGGCATGGGCGGCTGAGAAAGAAAATACCTAGATCTCGCAAGATGCTCAAAATACAAGTAGTCGGTTAAACTCTTGTCTTTGAGAAAGCAGAACCCATAACTGAACATGGAGAAATCCAATTGCATTGTTAGGCACCTGACAAATCCAAACTATTCAAGAGAAACAAAGCAATGAATTTTAATGCAGAACTGGTCGTTTACGTATTTCTTTGATGTCCATTTCGTGAACCATCTACCTAAAGAATTTTGATCTTATTTTTAGTCATTAGCATTTACTTCTAGTTTACATAATTGTTTACAATGATGATTATTAGTTCGGGATTAAACTCTCACTATCCATTTTAAGTTCAAATAGTAAGGACCTTAAGTAGTTTGGGTTAGTCGATTTCCACCTCATTAATCTCTAAGGAATGATATCTGACTTACATCCAATTTTTACTACTTGTATGACCGTGCACTTGCAGTGTCATAGACTAAACCCAAAATTTTGAATCCTGGCACAAAGGAACTTTTATTCCGTTAAAGCAAGTCTATCCAATTTTAACACAGATGCAAGATGAGTTTAAGGCTCCTATAATTATGTTAATTTTGAGGGGTTTTATTCTATATAATCAAAGGCAAACAAGTATGGTAGACTAATACTATGGAACTAATGAACTTTGAAGGTTTACTCAGATATATAACCAACTTACTTATGAGTTGAGAAAGGTTGAATGAAGTATCTGTTTAATCACTCGAAGATTTCTCCTATTTCTGATGAATTGATTCTGATCCCGTGTTAGTTGAGATCTAATCAAGGAGATGGAGATTTACATCAGAAGTGTAGGATGAGGTGTCAATCAAATTGGAGAAGGCTTGCAAGATCCTGTCTATGGGGGCAAGAATTCTTTAGTCCTAAGATCTAAGTATGGGGCGTAATCGAAAAGGAAAATACTTAATTCTTAGAAAGAGGGTTATATTACAAGTAATTGATTAGAATCATGTCTCAAAATGAATATGAACCTTTAATCGTTGAAAAATATTGTTAAGGAGAACCAAACCATACTACCTTGCATCTTTGACAAACCCAGTTTTCCATTTGATGGTTGAGTTATAAATTGAAATGATGTAGAAATTGATTATTATTAACCGATCCATATCTAGTTTTGTCTCACTCAGTGAATCCTAAACCCCCATTTTATTAAACTTTACGCTTGTATATTTTAAAAGATTTCAGTCTAAGACTACATTTTAGTCTTCTTATCATCATATTAGTGGAGTTCAAATAGTAATGATCTTAAGTAGTTGGGGTAATTAGTCTTTTTGATTTATCATCTCTGCCCTTGTGGGGAACGATATTGACTTTTAAATATCCACTTTTATTGTAATGACTTCAGGCACTCAGAGGATCGAGACCACAAACACTAATTTTAAATGAGTCACTTACAAGAGAAAACAATCCATCTTTTCATACATATGAAAAATTGTCTCAACAAGTTTTTAGCATTGTTGCCTGGGATTAGATAATAGTCCTTTGATAGTAGTGAAAGAAATTTGTCTATAAGCATTGACAACAAGTTTTCGCGTTGTTGCCAGAATTGATAATACTTTGCAACAAAGGTCATAAATTTCCAGATGATATCATTTGTCCCTAACAAGTTTTTGCACCATAGGATTAGATGCCTTTGGTAACAATGTCATAAATTTGTATACAAAAATGGTCATCAAGTATAAGACCAATCTTGATAATTCCTCTGTGATTTCGTGGTCCTAATCAGCATAACCCTAGGGAATATCCAATGGAAACCCACTTTAAAGAAAGAAGGTAGCCATGCACAATATAATACCAAATATATAGAAGAATCCACAATAAATTAAATCCAACCGATTGGCCTTAATGTAGGTCATAAATCCACAAACATTCATACTAAGGACTCATATGAGTTCAATATTAAGATCGTAGCATTTTAAGAGTATTTGCGAATCTAGGTTACAAAATGGTATAAATAGTTCCACTAAAACAAAAACAGATAGGTGAGATAGAGTACTAATGTCAGAAAAAGAGCTTGTTGACCAAGTGCGAGGTAGGCCCTACGAACTCCGCCCGACCTAGGAACAGATGAAACAATAAACGTGAGATAACAATCTCAGCCACGATACACTTATAGCGAAATAATGTTTATTTATTTTCAACATTTCTTCCTCTCATGACCTCACGCCCACTCTTTGTAAGGTTCCCGCGAAACATTTACAAAAAACCCAACTTTACCAAAGTCCAACAATTATGAAAGTCATACTCAAAAATTTAACCGACATGATTATTAAGAAACTTATAGCCTGAAATTGTTCACAACATAAAAATTACATGTAACATATAACAATTCATGTCAGAAAATAACTGAATACTGTCTTACCAGCTATGCAATATTGAGATGGTTATACCTTCTCGTAACCAACAATGTACCGTGCATCATATACCCATAGTAAATCGCCAGAAAACCCAACCTCAATGCACAATCGTGGCAACCATATAATTTCTAAACCCGACATTACGTGGCAACTAATACCTTCGTGAACCACATCACGTGGCAGGCAATTCAATAAACCTTCTGCAGACCCGACATCACGTGGCAACTAATAAACCTTCGTGCAACCCACATCACGCGGGCAACCCACAACCTTTCGGGTGAACCCGACATCACATGGCAACTAATAAACCTTCAGGTAAACCCGATTATAATCATTGTAACCTTTCCAACAATTCCGCATTTAAAATCATTTCACAAAGTCCCAAAAATCCATTTCTTAATCAATAACTTTTCAACATGGTTTAAAATCTCAATCCATGTACCAAAATGTTTTAATACCCAAAATTCATCCATGAACTCAGTAAAATTTCCAAATATTTAAAATGTTGACAAAACCCACATGAAATGATAACTTGTTTATATAAAAACCAATAATTATATTTGCGCATAATCAACCATTCGACCAAATAAGTTATATATATACAATTAACCACAATTATATATCATAATAATACCCCAAAGAATTTAAAACAAGTAAACCACTCAATGCATCACTCGATGCTCAAATACCCCGTCTCCTCGTAGGCTCGTCTCCAGCCCGGCCCTCGCCTCGGCCTATAATATAATAAAATAACACTTAGGTTCCAATAATCAAACCAAAGACATTGAGACGCCCTGCAAATGTCTTACAATAATACTTTTGAATCTTGAAACATCTAATTTGAACTCGATGTGTCCAAATTATAAGGCGTGGCCCCATGCACCCTGGGCATCTAAAATTGTGCTTTTCACCCTAGAGCTAATTCCCCTAAATTGAACCGCCCAATACTGGCAAAAACATCCAATTTCACTAATCATCTTCACTTGCCTAACTTGGACCACTGTACTCAATCTCAAATTAAACCTTCCTTTAATTACCCTAAATGACCCAAAATGAAACTTAACTAAACGACGCCCAAAATTCACAAACCAAATATCAATGGAGTTCAAGAGACGTGAACACATCGCAAGATTTTACCTTGGTCCAAAGGTTGCCGTGGTGGCTTTAAAACTCATCCAACAACGGCCAACTTTGTTTTCGCTGCATCTTTCAAATCTATGAGAATTCAAGAAACGGACTCACGGACAAAGTTCAGCCGGGTCCAAAAATGGGGGAGGGAGGTTCGCAGGCCCGGCGGCCGAAAATGCGTAAAACCCGGGTGACCCACCTGGCATGATCGCCGTCGCCGGCTCATCCCGGCGCGCCCATGGCGCTGGCGCGAAACCTGGCATGATCATCCGAGGTGGCACTCCTCCCCGGGTCGGGCGCAGCGTGGGGTGTCCGATGACGCTCCCACGACTCCAAAAACCCAATGGCCTCGCGGTTCACACCTAGAGTTTTTTCTAGGTTTGGAGCCTTCAAAATGAGCAGTTTTGGGGCTGGGGTTCCACGGCATGCAAAGCCAGGTTTATATGAAACAGGTCGCCGTAAAAACCCCGTGACAGCATTTCGCTGACACCGATAAAATACTGTTGTTTGATTTTCTCAGAGCCATAACTTTTTATCCGTAAGTCGGATTTTGACGTTTAACCCGTCTATGAACTCGTATCAACGAGGCCTACGAAATTGTGCCTTAGTCAACCCAAAATTATTCATCCTTGAAAAAGTCAACTTAACCACATACTAAGTACACAAACTTGGTCAAACTTAGTCAAACTTGGTCAACGTGTTAAAAAAACTTGTATTATTTGGTAATTGCTGTTACATCATAAGTTTTAATAAGCTTCTAGATTAGATAATACTCCTTTGGTAAAAGTGTCATAAATTTGTATACAAAAATGGTCATCACAAAACAAATTTCATTTGTTTATAAACCAAAAGCTTTTTGGATAATACGTCACAATGATCATTTTATATTCATAACCATGCGTCTTTTTTTGGGTAGCAGATTTTTGGTGTCACACTGTAGGCTTTGCAAACCTAGACACTTTTACGGCCTTTCACTGTTAGAGACTATGTTTGATCATAATTGGCGGGTCTTTCACTCGAGGGAGAATCTATCCTTGCTTGTTGATACCCGACACATATTTTCTTTACCATTTTAATCAATCGTGCAACTCTGTTGAATGTTGTCCCATTTAACCGAGCCCACCCAATCAAACACCAAACGCAATGTCAATTCATTAACCATTCACTCATACCCATTTAATGCGATGTCCTCGTGTAAATGCAATGTAATATGCCATTGTCTGTTATATCATGTCACATGCATAATGAATGCTACATGGACCACAAAATCCACACCACTTACTAGGTGTCATGGATAATCACATCACCTGCATATGACTGCCATACATCATTTCATTCATGTCAATATATCATATAAGCATTCATTAACATTTACATTCAACATGTCATTCTATGATCAAGCAAATCGATTGCATTACGCCACGCGCCATGTAATGTCCCATTGCACATACACCATCACATGTCAATACGCGATACTCATATTAACATCCAAACAAGACATTGTCAAGTAGTGGTGGCCACTCACAATCGCTTCTACAAGCCATGGCCATTTGCACATATAAATCTCATCACATGTCAATTTATTAGAACACACATCTTGACATTCAAACATGCCTACCTTAGTCAAAGCAAATGACACACCCAACAAGTCACACACGGTCCCCCAAAGTGCTACAACAATCACAAACCGGTCCACAAGACCGACCCCAAATGGGCCATAAACACAGGCCTCGAACAGTCACAGGTCGCCTAGGCAAAGTGGTTCACCTAGGCGAGAAACAGCCTCGCCTAGGTGGACCAGAAGGTCCCATTTTTCTGTCCTCTGCTTCGTTTGTAAAGACAAGTCCACTTGGGGACTTTGCTCTAGGCGAATCCATCCTTCGCTCTAGGTGAAGAACTTTCCTGAGAAGATTCACACCTCGCTTAGCAAAAAACATCGAACGTAACCCAAAACTAATTACTAAACAGCCCTTAACGAAAAACCCTTTCTCGGCCCAAAGATAGAAAGTAAGCTATGTAGAAATAACCTTCCACTTTAGGAGCGTGATATTGTGCAAAGCCTCCTAAACCCGACAACTTCAATTTCACCTCCTTGATCTTCAACGAAATCCTCTTCCAAGTACCATGTACCTCGGCTGATGAGATTTAACCTGCCTCGCCCGAACAACCGACCAATTAACTCCGTATCTTGAGAGGAAGCCTTGACTCTCCTCTTTCTCTCATTCCCTCATTGAGATCTAGAAAAAAATGGGCTCTTCTAGCCCTAATCTTTCTCTTTGTCCCAACTTAAGTTTAGCGATGTGGCCTGGCGTCGTCCAATGGCTCAATTGCTCAAGATTCCATTCTAGCTCTAAAGAATTTTTATTTTGTCTCCGTCTGGTTCAAATTATATCCTACGAACTCTACTGCTCATTTCAACTTCCGCATTAGGAACAATCTCGTCCCTGAGTCACTAGACAATCCACTCCACCTCAAAGGTGGAAAATCCAACGTTCTCAGAATTCGACGAAATTTGCCTGAGCAACTAGATTTCAGAATAATCACAATTTGAGAGTTCGCTTTCATCACCCGAGATCTGTAAAATTTCAAGTTTTCAACTCCACTATTATGTAAATTTACTGCTTGCAAATTTTCTGTGAAAATCGTTAATTTTCTTGAGTTTTTACATACATGATTGATTTATTCACTACAATAATGATAATTATTAGCAACCTATTTTCTATTTGCAAAAAGGTAAATATTGTTGCCAAAAATATTTTACGACGTAAATTATTTTATTTCATGAACGTCGCTTTATTCTCATTGCGAAAAGTTTTTGCAACAAATAAAATGTTTCATCTCTTAACTTTCATAGATGCGACTAAGAAAAACCGAAACCAAGTGTTTATCTAGGAAAATGCTGACCATCATCCATAAATGCGACTAAGAATCTAGGATTTTTTATGCTAGATAAAATCTCTTAACTTTGGATTAGCTCTCTTACTAATGTAAACTCGTTGTCCAATTTTATATCTTACTATAAAATTGTAGATCTCGATGATGATGGGGTTGTGGACCGCCATGACCTAACCCTTAGATATATTCAAATCTCGAGCCTAGCAAACACTTGAATACATGTTTCAACTTCCATCCAAGATCGTCCATCTTTTACCATTGGTTGCCTTTAAAACTCCAACGTTATTTCCTACAAATACAAAGAGAAGTTAAATAATATAAAACACAACTCGACTAAATAAGTAAGCGTTCTAAAAATATGGTATATTAAAATAAAAATTTTCTTGCATGTTCAACTATAATTACTCATATATAAATCCAGCTGATCCAATTATAATTTATTACAAAGATACATTACATGTAAAAATAACTATTTACTTATGTTTCATGACATGCATTTCATGGCTTTGAAAGAATTCCCGAAGTTTCATATCTATTTTTTATGATGTTATTTTAAAATTGTCCTTTTATAGAATTATAAAATTTAATAAGAGAAATTGAATTTATTTTAAATGCAAAATTCTAATATATATATATATATATATATATATATATATATATATATATAGTGATTGTTTACAATGATATAGTTAAACTATAAGTTAAAAATAAATTAAAGACTCTATTTAAATAAAATAAATAAACAAAAAAGAAAACTTACGTAAGAAGTATCTTTAACTTGTTTTACCCAATCATGTTGAGAAGTTCAATACATTAACTTGCAAACTTCTATATAGCTTGATACTGTGTCCATATCATGCCCAGATAACAATATGAATAATGATTAAAAAATATAAATATAAATATAAATAATAATGAGCTATTTATAATCTCTTTAATAAATTTGCATCTATGGTGATTAAAATTAATTAGTAATCCAACAAAGATTCCTTATTAAGTTAAATAACCAAAATTTTATTTTATATTTCTAGTATTCAAAGTAAGTCATCTCTTAATATTGTATCTTTGTAAGGGACTTTTAATATTGTATTATAATCTATTTTTAATATATTATGATCTTCTGATATAAAATTAGGACAAATATATGTGATAAAAAAAGGGACAATTATGTATTAGGCTATTAAAATGAAAATAAATGTAAAGTAGGTACAAATAATATGAAATGCATTGTTCAATATATGTGGAAAAATAATAATTGTGTATTAGGAACAAATCTGGTGACTAGACAAACTCTTCCCAAAATGCCCCTCTTTACATTCCAGCTGGACTTTAAAAAATAAAAAAAAATTGAACCCAAAATCTGCTTTCTCTCGTTACTTCCTTTCTTCTCTCTCTCGTAACTCTCTTCCTTCAGTCTCTCTTAACTCCCTCCCTTTCTCTCTTGAGCCTAAAACGAAAGGAAAAAAAAACCCTAAAAGCTTCATCTTTCATCTTCCCCGTTTGACCAAAACCCTTCCCTTCCTTTCTCTTCAACCTCTGTCCAGCATAAAGGTGAAAAGAGAAAACTTTGAAGCTAATCACAGTCCTTCCTTACGTGGTTGGCTCCATCTCCATCTTCAAGTTAGAACCCTAGCATGGTTGAAGGGTGCTTTCAAGTTGCGATCCATTTCCCTTCCATTTTAACACAGCTTAGCAATGCATTTGTCCCTATTTTGTGGTATGTTCATTATGTCAGAAGGATATGCGAAGGATTAAGCCAAAATTATATAGGGCTAAATTAGTCCTCTATTAGGCAAAGGTAAGTGGAAAAAATACTATTTTTTGTTGTATTTGGTTGTGTTTCATTTTGTGTTTTTCTTATTTTCAATATTATGGAAAAAAATTAGTCCTATGTTATTCTTATTTGGTTGTGACTGGTACCAATGTATTTTGTTGTAGGGCTATTCATAACAACTTTCATAGAATTCGGAGCTTTGTAAGTACTTTAATGCACCATTTGTTAAGACCTACATGTTAGTATTATGTGATGTTATTTCATTTTGTTTTTTAAAAATTTCCTGAAAGTGAAGTTGTGATTGATTTGCATTAATTTTTCCATATTGATTTATAAATTTTTCCCCAGTATATATTAAGATTTCCATACTGTTGTATTATGCAATCGAAGCAAAACAATAATAAGTTAGGGACCGGAAAAAGGTAAAGATTGAGCACTAAGTTTGCAAGACACATGACCGAATACGAGGTACTAGGATACTATAAGTTATTATAGGTACTACTTGAATATACCGCAGTACTACAATAATGCATAAGTACTCACTCAGAATGGATAATCCAATAATTAATTTCTCTCATACATTCATGACCATTAAGTAGTTCCTATTTGATTCAAACAAAACTATTTTGTAGGTGACTCCTTTATTGTGTATTAAATATGTCATATACACATATTGATTACAATTAATAAAGAAGGGCTATCATACCAAGTTTGGTAAGACGCATGACTGATGAGGTACTGGGATAACATGTTATAGGTACTACTTGAATATACTGCAGGTATTACAATAACAGACATAAGTACTACCTTAATGGATAATCCAATAATTAATTGCTCTCGTACATTCATAACCATTAAGTAGCTCCTATTCGAATCCAACAAACCTATTTTGTAGGTGACTCCTTTATTGTGATATTAAACGTCATATAGACATATTGATTACAATAAATAAAGAATATGGTCTAATAGTAACACTATCTAGCATGAAGGACTATTATGTTCCCATATGTTTGATTGTGTGTCTGTGAAGGTGGGAAATTTGTGAAGGTTGCAAATGGGTCAGTTGAATATAAGGGTGGGCAAGTGATTGCATTATGTGTGAATGTGAATTTTTATTTGAGGAATTTGTTTCACTAGTTTATGGTAACTGAAGTTGGATTCAAAATTTATGAATTGCAACATATGTAAATTTGGTCCATCAATGCTGATATTGTTACGTGATGAGCAAGAATTGTTGAAGATGTTTAGATTCAATGACATGTATTGTCGTTTGTACGTGTCTCTGAAAGCTGATGTTGCGGTTGATGTAATTGCACCTTCTAGGTATATTGATTTACATTCACTATAGTTACTACCAAAGAACATGTTTAACAATGACTAAAGTTGTGAAACCCCGAGAAAATCTTAATTTTATGAAAAATGGCAAAATGGTAATTTCAGTCAAAAATCTGAAATTTTTCTAGATCTCGGATGATGAAACGGACTTCACCATTGGAATGGTCTCGCAAAATCTAGCTACCACGAATTTTTCGACTCGAGACAGTCGACTTACACATTTCGAGGCAATGAGCGTGTGAGCGCGGACACTTTGGCACATTTCTGAGTGCCTCATAGTGTGCCACTTGTCAAAAGTGCAGTAAACTGAGAGCTCAAGTATGGGGCCCATGGTGACATAATTGGATAGAAATCCAAAGTAGTGGGATAA
The DNA here is from genome assembly GCA_016808115.1 of Tetrastigma voinierianum. Lineage (NCBI taxonomy): Eukaryota > Viridiplantae > Streptophyta > Magnoliopsida > Vitales > Vitaceae > Tetrastigma > Tetrastigma voinierianum. Next base: position 138,918 of record JAEQBH010000138.1, on the reverse strand, counting down.
AGTGGATATGAATCCTATCAATCAATGACAATTGGACATGGCAATGAGGGGGACAAAGAGAGCTTTTTCTCCATTTTTGCGAACCAAATGGGGAGAGGGGAGACAGATTTTGAAAATGGAGGGTTTTGAGCAGAGAAAGTAAACTTAGATTTCCCGCTGACCGTCGTCGCGTCAGCCAAGAAGCAAAGTTGTTCTACGTGGCAAGGGCTACACGTGGACATCGATTTTGTGGAGTTTCGACAACTCCAAGAGGTAGGAGTCTTCTCCTACTCGGTTATTTTCGGTTTTAAGAGCCTTGTAAATGATTTAGAGTGTTTGAGGTCATGAATGGTCGTTTAGTCGGTCCCAAAACTCGGGATCAATCTGTCGAATTTCAAATTCAAGCTGGGTAGTCCTGGGGACTGACATGGACTGTTATGGGTCTACGTTATAATTTATGCAATAAATTATGGTTTAGGTGTTGTCGGGCCGGAAATGGCCATGGATTTCGATTCCACAAAGTGGAACCGATGCTAGGTGAGAGGGCTGCCCTTAGACAGCCCATTGCTCAGTTTGGGACTGTTAAAAACAATCCCGGTTTGCATGATTGGACCACAAATGTCCATGTGTTATCTGCATGAAATTTGCTTAAAATGAATGGCTTGAATTGTGTGGAAAATAATACATTAATGCATGGAATTAAATGTGTTAACATGATGTTTGAATTATATGAATGAGAATGTATGTCATTGAATTGAATTGTCAATAGCCTCCATGTATTAATTTTAATGTTATTGTCATGAATAAATAACATGTGGTATGTATGTGAATTTTGTCGATATATGCATGATGATATATTGGCATGTGTTGGATGAAAAATGGTATAATGCATTTCATTTGCAACGGGGCAACCTAGAACAATAGGTGTGAGGGCATGACATGAAAAAAAATAAAAATATCAGAAAGAATTTCAGAAGATCACAATTACTGGAGAAGGTCTCCAACACCATCCTGAGGCGGACCCAAGCATTGCTTCAGAAAAATTACCCAAATTCGCCGGAGGTTCAATATATTTACTCGAACTGCAGTGTGTTTTTCGAGAACAAAACCTTTTTTGTTTTGAAAAACACTACATTTTTCCGCACGCTCAGCATACGTGAGGGAGTCGCGAGGGCCCGAGAAGGGAAAGGGTGAGTCGCAGACTAATCAATGCAGACATTCAAGTAGGATCACATGCATTTGCTTAGAATGTGTGTTATGTTTAATTGCATGTGCACAGAGGGCGTAAGAAAACCACAGGATAATTCAACTATCGGGCATCATCGTCATCTGCTCGAGGAACATTATTTCAAGTACAGTGGAGTGTTCAGAAGACTACTACTGGCTAGAGTTTCGCTATAGAAGAAAGCCATTACGTGGCTTTGCATTATTTTCAGAGAACACGTATTAGGAATTTAAATTTTGATATATGTTGTATTAAGAGTGATGTAATCAACTCTTGAACTATGTGAATATAGTCAAGTTATATTTTTTATTAGGATGAATGTGGCTGGCCCAAGTGGCATTTTATCACATGTATGGGTCTCATGATATGAGACACCGGTTTTCCGTAGGTTGATGGTGGTCAACGAATCTGGTGATCGTAAAAAGACCCGAAAATTCCACTTCGAAATCACCGTCAAAACCCAAAATTTTCGGTAGATCCTGATGACTAAATGATTTCACCGCCAATCATCTCGCGAACTTAGCTACCACGCCAAATTTTCGACGACTCCCGAGATAGTCGGACTGCATCGTTTCGCGAGGCATCGAAACAAAACGTGAAATGACATGTGATGAAAAGCTACCCATAACATGCATTCATGTGATTGGCCATGTTATTCGAGTAGAGAGACACGATGGAACGGACAACCAAGATAATGCCAAATGTCAAAAATCCAAGAGAAGGGACATGGAATGCATTATGTGAATAGTTAAATGATAATAGGACAAAATCATGAATAGTGTCACTCTTCTTCAAAAGCATGAGAAACGCGGCAGGAGGAAAAAAAAAGAAATTATAGAAGCTTAGGTTTTTCATTTTCTAGTGAGAGAGTGAGTGACTTCTCTCTAAGATCACAGACGATCCGAATTTGGTTTGAATTTCTTCAAGAAGCAAAGATTCTAATGAGCGAGGCCAACGCCATAAGATCAACATTTTGTAAGGAGTTTCACAAACCCAGAGGTAGGTGTTTATCCTACTTAGTTATACTTTGTTTGGGTGCTTTGTGGATGGTTGAGTTGGTTTGAGGCCTGAATCCACTGTTGACTCGCCCCAAAAACTCGGGACCGAATTGTTGGAAATTGAGTTCGTATACAAATCAAGGATGCTGTAATGACTATTTGGGTTGTTTGTGTTGTGATTTATGCATTAAATCATGTTTTGATGTGTATGATGCCGGACTACATGGATTTCGGGGGTTCACAAAAGTGGAACCGATGTTAGTGATTACCGTGAAATTGAACTCCGAGGGTTTCACTATTCATAGAATAAAGGTTCAAAATATTTTTGTGAGAAACGTGGTATGGACGAAGTACTCAAATTGCATTGCTCAGATTTGTTAATTCAGTCATGCGAGCTAATTCTTGGTATCAGGATTGAGAATTCACATAACATGCTTTGTGTGTGATTTAATTTATGTCAATATATGCATGATGATGTATTGGCATGTGTTGTATGAAAATGGCTGAAATGGCATGCATTTCATATGCACTCCAAAATCTAGAAAGTAGTGTGTGCACATGACATGAAAATTGAAAGAAACGTAACATGATTTGGAAAGCGAATTTCACATGATGATTTTCGAGAATGGTGTTGGGAGATGGTCCTACAATAGCCGGAGGAGCCCATGTATTGTTTTGGAAGGTGGAAGGTTCTCGACACATTCGCGCCCGAAGGGTAGTCACATATTTTTTACTGACACTTCGGTAGTATATTTTCAAAAACAACAAGTTTTGTTTTGAAAATGATGTTTTCTCATACATAGCTTAGGCAAGTGTGAGGGAGTCGGTGAGGACTCGGGACATGGGTTGGTCATGTAGACATTCAAGTAGGATCACGTATTTACTTGAGTGTGTGCTTACTTAGGATCATTGCATATGCACTTAGGTAGGGAGTAACCCATTTAGGGTGATTCCACTCTTGAGGTGCTTCATACTGTCGAGGAATATATTATTTCGATTACGGGAGCGTGCGAAGAGCGGCTCATCTTAGAGTAGATTTTGAAGAAAGCGGGTTGTGGCACGATGGTTTTATGATGTATGACATGTATTAGAATTAATTTTAATATATGTTTGAAATAAGTCGATTATTAACTCTTGGTATGGTATATGGTTGTTTGTATATTGATGATGTTGTTGTATAGGCCGGTAGCCGTTTTACTCATGTATATGCCTTATGATGTTGCAGGATGAGTTATGTAAGTGGGTAGAGCTCCTGTACAAAGGAGACTACGCGATTTTTACATGAGTGGTGTCGGGTAACTTGGAGCATCAGCCTCACTATTAGAGGTTGTGGGTTGTCAAGCGGACCCCGAGGGTTTGGGGCGTCACATGGGGTGTCACAAAAGTTTACTAATGTCTTGTTAACAGAGTCCTAACACCTATTCGACCTGCTTCTTATAATTTTGAAAATGGTACTATCAATGGAAATCCGAATGTGAATTTGTTGATGGATATATCGGAAAATGCCCCAACATTAGAAAATTGGGCATTTCAAAATGCAACTCAAGGCGATTTCAAAATGCAATTATGGGTAGTGGACAAAAGTTTCCAAATGCTTTCGCATTCTAGGATGTTATGTACCTAATGTTCTTATCTGATAGGTTTCGGTACTACTACAAAAGAAACAACTATAAGCACATAATTGCTACATGCACAGTTAGTGGTTGCCTTTGGAAAATAACTTACCACATAGTGGGTGCGTCGAATGTTGTCAAAGTGCACACATTTATAAATGACCATAGTCATACTGTAGATGATGTAGTTGGATCTCAACCATTTATAAGATCTAACCGTGCCTCCATGGTCATTGATGAGGTTATTTGATCTACTCCTAAGTACCAACCACGACATATTTGTAAAGACTTCATTAGAGAGCATGACATGAGATTGACTTACTATCAAGTATGGCAAATGAAGGAAAAATCCAAGGCTAGAATACAAGGTTAGCTCAAGAATTATTATAAGTTGTTGCATTGGTTGTGTGAGCAAATTGTCCAAAGTAATCCGGGCTCAGTTGTGGAGTTGACATGTCAAATGACGACCATTTTGAACAAATTTTTATTGCACATGTCGTGTCCATCCAAGGGTTTATAATGGGTTGTCGACCAATCATTGCCATTGACTCATCTCACATGAGTGGGTCATACTGTGGTGCCTTATTCTTTGCTACAACTTATGATACCAATGACAGCATGTTCCCATTAGCATTTGGAGTTATGAGGTTAGAGAATTATAAGGATTAGTTGTGATTCTTACCAAATGTAAAGCAAGTTGTTAGCGATAAGAAGGTTGTCATTATTTTAGATAGGCATCCGGGTCTTTATAGTGTGTCGGAGATACTTGGATCAAAGAACCATGCTTATTGTTATCGTCACTTGAAGGAGAACTTCAGTAGCTTTTTAAATAAGCAAAATACAAAGGGATGCAAGGGAAAAGAAAATGCACTTGAATGGCTAGATAAAATTGCTTATGCGAAATTGGATACTGATTCATGTTTGAATTACGAAAGTATAACGAGTCATTAGGAACATGGATTGAGCAAAATGAACTTGAGCATTGGGCCATATCAAAATTCCCGACTTCGTGGAATGGGGACGAAATAATATTAACCTTCTTAGGAGTCTTTTAATGCTTGATTAAATGAGTGTCATCATTCCATCTAAATACATGACTTCTAATCATTGAGCATATATCTAGTTAGAAAGGACAGTACTTACATTAAGCGCAAACAAGAATCAACAATTGGTAAATTTGAATTAGGCGGGGAAAATAAATGAAAACAAGAATAATATTGCTAAATTAAGGTGAGATTTACTCGGTCAACCTATTCATAGAGACCTTCTTTTCTTTAGTTGTGGGTAATTCGGTTTTGAATGTTGACATAGTGGAAAGAACATGCCCATGTCATTGTTGGCAAATGTCTAGTATACCCTACGAGCATGAATGCACAATTATACTCTTCATAGGCCAAAATGTTGCAAATACCGTCAGATGATATATTCTAGATTGACCACCACAGCAATTCTGGTATTCTCAAACATTTTACAGTGGTATAGACACATGACATCATCGAAGGTCGATGTGATAAGGTTGTTGAGATGTAAGGAATGTTTTCTTGTTTTTGGAAGCGTACGCACAAAAAGGCCTCTGGAAGACCGAGGAAAAAAAGCGTATAGAATCCCAATTTTAATCAAACAAGCGGTATATTGCTCTACCATTTGCCATTAGCCGGGGTCACCTGATAGACTAACATGCAAAAATCCAGTGGCATGATAAATGTCATTGAATATGAATATGTTTGAACCTATCTCGCATCATTTATTTTATGTATTAATTTGTGATAGGTTTTTTGATGCTATGTTTTGAACATTATAGAAGTTTACTTAATTTGTCCTTTGAATATGCTGTGTTTTTAACTTTCCAGAATTTATTTTAATTAGTAATTTGAATAAGTTGTTTTATATGTTAATGTTGTTATCATGAATGTTTGCATGTAATTACTAACCAAAAGTGCAGTAGTATGGACAATTTCCCAACATAGCGCAAACATTATCCTCCCCCTTAAACAAGAAAAGGTAACATAATTTATTGAAACAATGCACATTTAAATGGAACTATCCATTTATTATTTATTATAGTTACATTTGTGCTTATAGGTTAGGGTACCCCGAAGTGATTGTTTAGTAAAAATTCTTATCATTAGAAGCCCAGCAATTTGCTAGCTAAAAAGTTAGATGCAATTAGGGATGTCGGGTTTGGTGGATTGTTATAGCTTTCTTATAAGGAGCTCCATTATGAGCTCTGCCAATACATTATTGCACACTATGTTATCGCATATCATCGCATAAAAATAGAGGGAGATCGTATTCTTCCTGTCACTATAAATGATGTGCGGGATGTTATGGGCATTCCATGCGGCGGAGTTGATGTGATTGTGCATCCTAGACATGGATCAACAACCCATACATATTCGATCCGCCAAGTGGAAGAGAAGCTAATTGAATTACCAATTGGTGAAGAATTATTGAAGTTATTTATTATTTTTTCATGCGCAATAATCTTGGCGCCAAACAGCAAGCTTGAAGGGATACATAACCTGTGAGATTTTGTAATGGCCAATGATATCATCGTTAGCACAACTGGGGCAATGTAACGCCCTAAAAATACCCTAAATTTTTATAATAATTTTATTATATGTTTAGAGGTATAAATCTAAACCAAATGGGGATTTTAAAGGAATTGATAAATGAAGATTCGTAATGTTAAATGTTATATGATCAAAAATGAATATATGATTGAATGATATATACTAAGTGATTAAATGAAGTCAAACCCGAGGTAATCCAAGTGAAAAAAATTAGAATTTAGATTTGTGAAAAAAGGACCTAAGGGTCATAAGTTATAAAAATAAATGTCCCAAGTGTGATCAATGAGGATTGTAGTGCAAATAAAGGAAGTATATGGGCTATAAAGCATTTTAGGAGAAACTTAAGCCAAAAGAATGCATTGGCTGTGGCAAACAAGGCGCCCATGAAGAATAAGTGACTTAAGACCAAGAGTGGTCTAAAGGGAGCTCATTTAAGGCAATCAATTTGGGAGAAAAGGGAGGAGAAGAAAAGGGGAGAGAGCTAGGGCTTAGGGAAAGATCCAAGTTCCTAGAATTAGGATTCCTTCCCCACTTCTTGCTTTCTAAGGATCAAACAACCTACAAGAGAAGATTTGAAGAGATTCAGGTATGAACACAAACTACTAACCCACCCTTTTGTGAGTTTGGGTTCTCTTGGAAAGAAGCTCACAGCAGGAAAAATATGGTTTTTATTTTGTTCTAACCCATTTTGGAGTTCATTAGTTTAGTTCCATAGTGGGTAATGATACACATGAGTTTAGGAGTAATATTGAGTTTTTGTATTACCATGGTGAGAAATGGCCAAAATTTGCCATTAAATGCGAATTTCCCTTTTGAAATTGGAGCAGTCTCATAAAGTAGTCATTTTATATTATCTGGAAGATTTGGTATCGGTACCAAAAATTGGGTACTGGTACCCATTAACAGAAGAGGACTGGTACCAGTACTGAAGCTTCCAGCAACCTTGTTTTATGCCCTTTGCCTTACCCAGAATTAGTATTCATTACCAAGATGTTCCAAGGACCCTAATAATGATTAATGTATGAGTTCAAATAAGGATAAAACTAATGAAGCGTATCGCACCTCTTAAGCCGCTACCAGCGTGTTCGTTTAATCACGATTAATTATTAACCACAAAGAGTGAAGAATTTGTATTTATTTAAGTGCAATTGAAGGCATGACAACTAACTGGGTGGTAGCAGAAGAAGCAGATCAAATCAGATGATACATTACATTGCTATGGCTGTTCCATTTCAAAATTCTATTTGATATATATAATGATTGTAGTTAATAGTAATCAGAGTTAACATCAAACTGATTATATGTCATTACATTTATTCTCGTCATTATTTTATATGGATGGATGATTGAGAAAGAGTGATTATCAGCATAATAGGATTCTGGCCAGTCGTCATAGAAGAATGCTTATGTTGTTCAATGTAAATCACATTCTTATTGAATATTAAAAAAGTAAGGATTCACCAATTGAATCAGCCATAGATATTAATTTCTATAGTCTAATGTGAAAGTTGTAGTATTCAATGTGAAAACACATTTGCTCTTGAATGACAAAGCGGATGCAGTTATCACCAATTGAATCGTGAATGTCATTCTAGTCATATGTGAGATTGTAATTTGAATGTGAAATCACATTGCTACTGAATGACAAACAGGATAGAATTCACCAACTAAATTTGTCATGAATGTAGACTCTATAATAGTCATATGTAGTACAAGCGGCGAAACATGATATTAAAAGTGTATTTGTATAAGTATCTTTACATTACACATAGACATTACAATATAAAGGCGTATTTTGATAAATGCATGGTTGTATTTAAGCGAATGGAATAGAGCGTATAGAACCACTGACATGAAATGCTTAGCATATTATTTATCAATGCCGCGAGTCTAGAGTGATGACGGTGGTAAAGTGGACCCAGATCGAGAAACACAAATTATTGGAAAGTTCGTAGAATCTTTATCATATCTCGCATTTTAGGCATGACATTGTTTTGTAAACAAAGGAGTCAACTTTGAAATTATTTTGGTACCTATATCCCGAATACGATTTTGTGGATATTATGTTGTAAACAACATAAAATTTCATTTTTAGTTAAAATGCATATTTTGTAAAGGAATTGCGTAGATTTAAATGTTTATAAACGCCCCAAAAGTGAAATCGCTTCATAAAGCTTTTGAGAGCAGCGCTTAATTTAATGAAATGTATTTGATATAATGGATTTGATTAATAATGGCCCGATGGGCATCCTGGGTTTTGGTGAATGTGGCCGGGTTAGAGCTGGGATTCGAGGTATACATATGAAACTTTATGCTAAATCTTGGAAGATGGAATCAAAGGATTTCCAAAATGGTAATGCATGTATAACAACTGTGGGTGAACATTGTTTCTCGAGTACCTTCATATTTTATATTTGCTTAACCCCAAAACCGGGGTGTCGTTGACAACACATCAGCAGGAATACTCGTGGATGGGTAACTGACACCACTCGTAGAAAATGGGGCATAGTCTCTTTATGCAGGGGCTCTACAAGGAACATTCCCTATTCCAACAATTTACAGCCACACGGGATCCACATGTTGAAAGTAAAATAATGTGGCCATGGGCTGCATTAATACCCACAATATATTACTCTTTGTTTTAAGGTTAATAAATTACATAATTCAACATATATTAAAATGTACAATTTCTAATACATGTTATACAAAGTCTCTACCAAAGCCACAACCCGGATTTCTTCTAAACACGGCCTCTAGTGAGTAGTCCTCCTATACCTCTATGTCTTGGGGAAATGGCAGTCCCTGTGGGGTGAGCGAAGCCAGTGAAATAATTTCCCTCTCATAGGTTACTCCCCACCCCAAGTGCACATGCCTTGGCAAACAATCACATCAAGCAATATATGAACCTACTTGAGTGTATACATGACCAATCCCATATCAGAGGTCCTCATAGGCTCCCTCATTTGCCTAAAGTAGAGATGTGAGTAAAATATCCAGGTTCAAAACAAAACTTGTTCTCGAAAACTTGCACTCACAGGGGATTCCGATGGAAATGGGACTCACCCTCAGGCGAATTGTTGGATAATGCTCCGAAACATTCTGTAGTCCTCATCAGTGATCATTGAAACGACTCTCCAAAACCATATTCTTGGAGAAAATCTTCATGAAATTCTTTCATAAACATTTCGTTTTTCTCTACCAATTTCTATCATGCACTCACTCCTAATATTCTAGGGTGCCCAGTACATGGAATGCATAATCTTAATCAACAAACTCATGCTAATATATTCACATGCATATATATTAACATAATTAATTTAAACCTAAATCATGTTACTAAATTCACATCAATAACACAAAATTAGCTCACCTTAGTAATTAAAAGAAACATAAGTAATTCATTTTAGATGCTCAACATCATAAAAATCATGTCCTATTATGACGTTGAAACCCTCGGGTTGGCACGTTCACGACCCTGTTTCAATAGAGTTTTCTCCACTCGGTTCGTCTTTGAGGCGAGAAAACCGGCTAATTCAGAAGCCTCGGGAACATCCCCACGATAAATTTACATCGCCCTTAGCCCCGAGAGATAACACAGTAGGAAAGATCCTACCTCTTGGAGTTGACAGAACTCCACCCAGATCGGTGTCTAGTAGCCTCGCCGCGTGGTCCGACTTTGTTTCTTGCTCGTGAGGCAGACGAAATTAGAACCAGCCCAGCAAATCTAGAGAGATGAGCTCTCTTTCTCTCTAAAAATCCCTAAATCCCGACCCTCTCATCTCACCTTCGTTTTGTGTCAAGTAAAAGATGAAGACACTATTTAACTTTTGTCTCCTCATTCTCATTAACATTTTCATTAATTCAACGTAATCACTTGTCTTTGATTTGTATATGTTAATGGCCCAGTTCATTTCATATCTCTCTAATCTTGCAACATGTATGCAAGAGTATATTTAGTAGGTGACTTTTTGTCCATCATCTCTCAAACTATAGTTTCTATTTGATGCACAGTCGCCGAAATCATTAAATTCATTGACTATCTCGGAGAATTGTGAGAGTCGGCTAGTAGCTAGATTTCGCGGAGACGATTCAACAGTGAAATTAGTTTTGTCATCAGGATCTAGAAAAATTTTTGGATTTACTAATTCTTGGTTTAACCTTTGAAAGGTGGAGTTTCTGGGTCTTCACATTCTCCTCAGCCTGCAAGAGATTTCGTCAGAAATTACGGACAATCTAACGTCACATGGTAATGCAGCATTGCGCACTATGTCTTGCATGTATACTAATCATTTAATTAAGCGGCCCGAAACCACGTACATACAGTACAAACAGAAGGATAAGTGGCGCATCTCACTCGTTCTCCCACGTTGACTTCCTGTGGCTCCACGGTCTTCTGCTTGCACCCTGCTGAACTTCCTCACGGTCTTGCGTCATAAAGATAAAACTATCCATGTGCATTGGTCCTCCTCGAAGGTCTCATCCGTGTCAACCTCAATCTTTCCTGATGTCACTCGCAGGCTAGATGCAGGAGTATACCTCGGGAACATCTGAGGGACCACGTGAAATACATAGTGATTTCCTAACATGTTGAGCGATACTTGTGGCCTGAACCATTTGTAGTGCCTACCTTCTCGAGTATCTCAAAGGGCTGACTAAACCTGCATGATAACTTCCAGCAGCTTCCTCTCAGCGACCACTCCTCTCTTAGGCATCACCTTGAGAAGGCGTGATCTCGACTTTTCTCGAACTCTGAATTCGACGTTGCGTCGCATAAGCTCAACCTACTTGAAGCTCCACGGCGTGAGGAGAGGCGTTGTCGTATCAAGCTCACCTTCTCGAGTGTCTCTAATCGAGATTAGAACTGGTGATGGAGCTATCTCCCACACTGGTCCAACATATCGATGAGTGCCTCCCACTACAATGCCTCATATGGTGCCATCGGTATACTGCTTTTGATATTTGTTATTGTAGTGAATTCCACTAAGAGGGAATGCTCTTCCCAACGCTACCCTTATGATCCGGGACGCATGTGGCATTGTCCTCTAACACAATATGGTCCTCTCTCGGTGACCATCTATACGTGGGTGGAAGTTGTGCTCATGTAGTTGGCCGTGTGCCCATGTAGCATTTTGAAACTCTTCGAAAGTCTTGCGTAAACCTCTGGGTCTCCTTTCAGGCACTATGGATACTAATTACTCATGTGGCGGACTATCTCTACAGATGCACCAACCCAGAATCTCTCAATCTGAAAATTATCCTTACGGCTAGAAAATGTACTTCTTAGTGTTCGGACATAACACTCTTGTTACGTGAGACATCGTCGAACAAAGTCCCAGCGTGTTTCTTCATCGCTCCGGTAAAGTACTATTAGCTGAAGATCAATTTGCCTCTTCATGCCACTGGATGCCTGACAAATGTGACGGGTAAACTCACGAGAATCTCACTCTCTCAAAATCGATCCAACATAGGAACCCACTTTACCCCCTTCTCTATCACCCAGAAGACTACCATCTATGTGAATAGTCCGACCCTTGTCTTTGTACACATTGTGCGGTCCTTGATAGACACTATCTCGCGTTACGCCTATGGACTCAATCACTCTTGCTCAAGAAACGATTCTATTCAGCATTACTGTATAACCTGCTCTGATTGTACTATAATAGCCCCAGCCCATTCCCACGGTCTCGAGCTCACTTGTCAGGGAGCTATACTATTAATGCTTTCGGTGACTTACGATTGATTGCGCTGGCCACCACATTGCACTTACGGGATGGTAATGCAAGGTGAATCATAATCCTCTAGGAACTCCATCACATCACAATATTTGCTTCATGTTGAGTCCTGTTTGCATGAAAATATATAGGACTTTACTAGTGCAGTACACCTTGAACTCCTTGCCATATAAGTGAGTGTGGCCCCCAGTCTTGAGAGCCAAAGACTACGGTCGCCAACTGCATGTCGTGTGTATTGGGTATGCATCTGATTCTTCAGCGTGGGAACCATAAGCCACTACCTAAATTGCATCAAAACACATCCCAGTCCGATGTCTCGAGGTATCACAATACCTTTGTGTACCCACAATCCTCTAATCTAGGGACTATCAATATAGGAGATGAAGTAAGCCTCCTCTTCCAACTCTGGAATGCCTCCTGCATCGATCATCCCGATCAAACTTGATGGCCTCATCACGGGTCAGAAATCACAAATCATAGGTCTTGCTCGTGTGGGAGAAATCTCATTGAATCTCTTATAGTACCCAGCCCGATCCCGAAACTACGTATCTTATCAAGACTAACCCGACCTCTCCTAACTCATCTGGCCTGGCCAGCTGCAAGGTGCCTTGTATATGAGTGCCCCACCCAGTGTCTAAAAATCTCACCTCGATAATAAACTACTTGCGAACGAGCGTCTGATGATGATCTCTGTGGCAACAAAACGATCCTCGAAGTAATCTCATGCCCACTGGCTAGGGTAGATCAAAATGTCATCCTGAGGCTACGACAAACTAATCTAGATAGGAGTTTGAGACCACCTACTATGCATGAGTCCATGAATCTCTTGGTGCATTACCTGTCAATCGGGCATAACATAAACTCAATTACCATAAACGTATCTCGCGTTGTCTTAGGGATATCTGTCTCACAACCTCGGCTAATGGTAACGATGCGAAGATACATCTTGCAATTAGACTCGCGTTCCTCTCAGTCATCGATAAGTCATCAATCCTCGGCAATGGTCTAGATTCTTGATAAGTAACCCTATTCAGCTGTCAGTAGTCAATGCAAATCGAGGTCTTGTCCTTCTTCTTCCAACAAAGCGGAGCCTTATGGTAGGAATGCCGGTCTAATGAACCCTTGTCCATTAACTCCTGGCCATTTGGACTCACGGTCCCTATGATTTCAGCGGGTGCCATCTATGCGAGTCTCATAGAGATGGGTGATACCAAGGGTGTTGGCTTCCGATAAAGTCTACAGCCCTGCGGAGCTGATCCGGTGGCTAAATCGGAAAACAGCTCCTCATGCTAGTAGACCTGAAGTAGATCTGAGTACGGTCTCACACTAGATCTTCAGGGTAGGCTAAGCTAGCTAACCCACCAACTATCACGACATCTAGACTGGTATTGTCTGAGCAAGGCTCACTAATACTTGTCCCTTAAAACACAACCATGATGATCTGGCGTGTGGCGGTAACCCTCCTACGCTCACAATCGATGGCGACTGCGCGTAAAACATCGGTGATCCATCCTAGGATTGGCGTCGAACTCGACATATCCATGACCCTCAGGTCATTGTGAGTAGAATCCCGAGATCCTAACCCTGACCCACGACATATCATCCCTATCACCAGCCACAATCCACTGAGGAGAACTCACCATACAAGGAACGCCACTCCAGGCCTCAACCTCCCTACGTGACTATATCTGACCCGATACGACAAATGAATGTAGACACCATAATCAGTAACACTCTCTTGCAGTATAGAATGTAAAAGCGTGTACCTGTATAGCTTGGTGTCAGCGGCTCGTACGGTGGTGTGTCACAGCGTAAACCCTTTAGGTCTGGCGTCTGCTGCTGGGCCTCGTCCTTTACTCTGGCTACCGACCCATAGTACGGCCTCTCTAGCTGCTGTGTAACCGGGAGGTGCGTGCGGCTCCACAGTGAAGTGGCTCCTCACAGCCTATCTGAAGTTTGTGGAGAATATATTAATATCCTCTCACATCCTACATTGGCCAGGAGTGCATGTTCACTGAAATCAGGATCACATCTCGGCAATCCTCTACGATGTGTGTCGAGTACAACAACAATGGCCGCTTTTCTTTATGACTATTGCAACTCGTCTATCACTGGCAGGATAGCGCGTCACAAGGCCAGCGTAGACTAGAAGCCCATGCACTTCTTTCCGGCTGGAAAGACCGACTCTCCTTGCTCCTTCCTGCCCACGCATCCGAGGTGTAGAGGCATCCTCGATCTCTCTCTCTCTATCGTCTGACGGTCCAAGCCATGAGTCCGTGTCTTGTAGGCGAAGTCTGCGATCTGAATGGGCCGACTTTGGCCAGTTCTGAGATCTCACGACCTTGGCATTATCATGGCCACGTAGTCATCGACCAAAATGGGCTGTTTCGGTGAATCCTGGCCGCGTACTCATCCACGATCATACGTCCGCCGCCCGGCTAGGAACTCCAGGCCTTGTGTGAAGCGATGTCCGGAAATACTTACCATGAAGCGGCTCCTACAACTCTGCCCATGTCATTGCCTGCTGGGGTCTGCTGAGGTCTTTGCCCAGTTCCGCCATGCGTTTCGCTCTATTGCGACGCGGCAAGTCTAATCACAATTAGTGGAGGTAATCTGTAGACTTTGCCTTCTTATTTTGCATGAACGTGGTTTGCCACCGCCGGATCTCCTCCCCTGCACAGATAACCGAATGATGCTTTGGAGCCTCCCAGGGGTTACTCGGACCTCCTGGCTGCCACCTATCTTCTCTTTTTATGCAATGTGTGCTTGATCCCTCTGACCTCAACAAGGCTCTTGGTCAAATCTTGGTAGTGCCGGTCAAATACTGGTAGTGCTTGACTAGTACCCTGTGGACGACCTCTACGTCCTCGCTCTCGACTAGCCATCTACACATGTCAAATGGCAAGTTAAAATTCAATGCAATATCTCTAAGGCTTAATCACAACCTCGAGACACTATTCATATACGAAAAATATGTCATACACTATGTCCATGCATTCATAGGTAATGCAAGACAATAATTCAATATATTAAATCATATGCAACAAAATTTTATTTTAGAAAATTTCATTTTGAAAGATTTTATTTCATTTGATTTTATTTTATTTTATTTTATTTTTTTAATTTTTTTTTTTGAAAACCTCGTGGAACAAGCAGTCCCAAACAATGACTCGTAATGTTGCATTGAGTCAAAATCGAGTTGGGTGCAATTGTGCAATAATTTTGGCTCCAACTCGCACGCGACAAAGCCACGCACACTACGCCCAGCTGCATGCACGCCGCACGCCGGGTCGGCCGTGGGCGCTGCGACCGGCGCTGCGGTCGTGGCCGCCCCTGCAAACGCTGCGACGGTCAATCGCACAGGCGCCGTGTCAACCCTCGCTGGCCGACGTGGGCGCATCCTACTGCGGTCGCAGCCATGTCATCATAGACGCCAGCGTGTCAGCGACACACCTTAGCGGCCAAGCCTTCATGATACAATCGCTTGTATCGCGGACACGCCGCCAACTGCATCGGGCTACCAGCCACGATACAAAGACCGGGGACAGACACAACCCCCCAACGCGCCTCCCCCGCCTCCACCGCACATAAAAACTTTGTATCGCGCCACACTTCCACCAAACCCAGCCGCGCGTGCGGCGCCACCTACCGTATCGCAGCCCTTCCCTCCTGGCCGTGCCGCGCCCCTTTGTCGCAAGACCTGCCTGTCTGGCCATGATACAAACCATTGTATCGCGGACCCAAAGCCGGAGGATGGGCAAGAGCTCCAAATTTCCCAAAGACAAAAATTTTTATTTTTTTATTTTTTCACATCAATTTTTTTTTCATTTGTTCCACTCTACCTAAGAACTAAAAAAAAAAAATATATATATATATATATATATATATATATATATATATATATATATATATATTCATTTTCCAATAAACAAAATAAATTTATTAAAATTTATTTTATCCATTTTTTTTCCAGTTTTACACACTGTAAAACCTTAGAAAAAAAATTTTCTTCACATCATTTTTTTTTCATTTAATTCTGGACTATTTACCCAAAATTTATCAACAATTTGGTCTCACACTAAACCCTAGTGTTCAACATTTTTTTTTCCTATGTGTTATCCACCAAGCACACAATCACACAACATTACACACAATCACACATCACACAACAATCATCAAAGTGCACAAGGAATGCGTGATCTAAGGGCCCATCAAGTCCTAGGTAATCGTGATACCTTAATCCTTATCGCACTAAGCCCCAGGTATTTATAAACCTAAGCTCGATACTCAAGTCATGGACGCCCCCAAAACCGGGTGTCTCGCTGACAACCCGTCAACCTCGCTGAATACTGCGGATGTCGGGTAACCACCACTATGAAAATTCCAGCAAGAGTCTCCTTGTACGGAGCTCTACCCAAGGAACAAAACCTGTCCCAACAATTTACAATGACCACACAGAGTCCACATGCGAGTAAAATAATGGCCACTTGGGCCCCTGCATTAATACCCACAAAATATATCAACTATATACAATAGTTCAAGAGTTAATAAATTACTCTTAATTCAACATATATTAAAATGTACAATTTCTAATACATGTTATACAAAAGTCTCTACCAAAGCCACAACTCAGCTTTCTTCTAAACGCGGCCTCTAGTGAGCGTCGTCCTCCTGTACACTCCCTATACCTGATGAAATGATGATCCCTCGACAAGGTGATCAAAGCCCAGTAGCGATAATTTCCTACATGGGTTACTCCCCACCTAAGTGCACATGCCTTGGCAAACAATCACATCCAAGAAATAACATGAACCTACTCGAATGTCTACATGACCAATCCCATGTCCCGAGTCCTCACCGACACCCTCACATATGCCTAAGCCGAATGCGAGTAAAATATCCAGTTTTCAAAACAAAAGCTTTTTGTTCTCGAAAACTTGCTACCGAATTTCGGTAAAATATTGGACTACCCTACGAGGCAAATTGTTGTTTAAACGCTCTGAAACATTCATGGTCCTCATCCGAAGTGATCTGTTGGACGAACTCTCCATGGCAATTCTTCGGAAAATCTTCCTTGAAATTCCTTTCACAAACATTTTCGTTTTTCTTTCAATTTCGTGTCATGCACTCACTCCTAATATTCTAGGATGCCAATCCCAACAAACTCATGCTAATATATTCACATGCATATATATATTAACATAATTAATTCAAACAAATCATGTTATTAAATTCACATCAATAACACCAAAATCCAGTCTACTGCATTTCCTGCCCGTTTTTGTCTCAAAATGAAGAAGATGAACACTATTTAACTTTTGTCTCATTCTCATTATCATTTTCATTAATTCCACTTGTGTCCTTTTATCTTGATTTTGACACTTGGCTTAATCTAAGCTGTCCATTTCCATCATCTCTAATTCGCGAATACGTGTCATAAGAGTATTACTGTAGTAGGTGACTTTTGTCACATCACATGTCTCAAACTCGCTTGACAAGACCTCGATACCCTGGGCCTCGAAAAACGTGAAATTTCTACTGTCTCAGAATTTGACGAAATTCGACGTGGTAGCTAGATTTCGTGAGAAGATTCCAACGATGAAGTCCGTTTCATCATCTAAGATCTAGAAAAATTTCGGATTTTTACCAAAATTACCGTTTTACCCTTTTTTAGAAAATTGGAATTTTCTCGGGTCTTACACTATTAATGTTGTAGTGTTAAAAGTTATTGATACTATATTTTACATTAAGGTTTAGTTAATATACCTATATGTTCATATTCTGCAGTTGTTATACTTGACAAAATCCTATATACTATCAGTGGAGGTTGAACTAACAATGTCATACTGTGCTGTTTGGAATGACATTTTAGTTAGATGACGCCTAAGTGAAGAAATTTCCATGTTCAGTGGCTATGGGCATGTGGATGTAAATTTGTTAAATGTCTATCAAGTTTCCATGTAATTGTTTTTAATAATATAACATTTCCTTTATTGATTTGTTATGTTTGTTGTGATAATACGAACACGGATTAGAGAACAACAGCTTGGGAAAGAAGTTCTATTGGTCCAAACATCCCAAAAAATCCTATAGTTGGTGACCTTATTGCTGCGTGAGATTGGTGTCTTCCAAGCTTTGAAGGTCTCCAGATAACAACCAAATACTGGTGAAAGACAACATCTTGAAAATGTAGAGAGAAATGGGCTCAAAAATGTAAAGCCTGAGAATGTAGAGAGCCATGAGCCTATAAATGTTGAGAGCCATAAGGCTAAAAATGTAGAGGGCTATGAGCCTGCAAATGTAGAGAGGCATGAGCCTAGAAATGTAGAGCCTGAGAATGTAGAGAGCCATGAGCTTGTAAATGTTGAGAGCCATGAGACTAAAAATGTAGAGAGCTATGAGCCTGCAAATGTAAAGAGACATGAGCTTGAAAATGTAAAGTCTGCATGGTTAGAGAGCCATGAGCCTGTAAATGTAGAAAGTCATAAGGTTGAAAATGTAGAGAGCTATGAGCCTGTAAATGTAGAGAGCCATGAGCCTATAAATGTAGAAAGTAATAAGGTTGAAAATGTAGAGAGCTATGATGAGCCTGTAAATGTAGAGAGACATGAGCTTGGAAATGTAGAGCCTGGAAATGTAGAGATCCATGAGCCTGTAAATGTAGATAGACATGAGCCTGGAAATGTAAAGCCTGAGAATGTAGAGATCCATGAGCCTGTAAATGTAGATAGCCAAGCTGAAAATGTAGAGATCTATGAGCTTGCAAATGTAAAGAGACATGAGCCTAGAAATGTAGAGCCTGAGAATGTAGAGAGCCATGAGTTTGTAAATGTAGAGAGCCATGAGACTGAAAATGTAGATAGCTATGAGCCTGCATATGTAGGGAGACATGAGCCTGAAAATGTAGAGAGCCATGAGCCTGTAAATGTAGAAAGCCATGAGGCTGAAAATGTAAAGAGCTATGAGCCTGCAAATGTAAAGAGACATGAGCCTGAAAATGTAAAGTCTACACGATTAGAGAGCCATGAGCTTGTAAATATAGGGAGCCATGAGGCTAAAAATGTAGAGAGCTATGAACCTACAAATGTAGAGAGCCATGAGCTAGAAAAAGTTTTCGTGCAATATGAAGTTGTATTTGTTGAAGCTGGTGCTGATTTTGGTAAGGAAGATGATAAGGGGGAAACTCCATTGCAATTTGATAAGGAAGATAAGGGGAAACCCCAATTAAGAAAAGGTAGAAAATACTAGCACAAAGACTAATAAAGAGAGCTGCAACATGTAAATTACCTTTTGTCATTGATTGTGCTCAAAAGTATCATAAGATTCCCATTAACCAAAGACTGGTGGCAAATTACACTCTTTTTTAAGATGGTGATCCTAGGTAATGTCTTACTACAACCCACTTAAGTAAAATATATATGTATTAACAAAACAATTTATTCTTATGTAACAATGAGGTATTATGTCACATGTTTGGTATGTTTTTCACACAGGATGAGATGGCGTGTGTACAAGGCAAAAATTGGATCAACAATTAGGTATTTCTCACATGTTGATAGTTTAGCTAGTGCCACAATGTATTCATAAAGGTTTTCTCACTGTCATATCTTTTAATGTATGTAATTACCATGTTTTGTCGGGTCTTAAATGCAGAACATGGAGCAAATCATGCACATCAATATTTCGATCCTGGATTGTCCGTGAATCTTGCCAAAATCTCTAGAAATGCTAAGAAGAATACGTTACTTCATCGCAGTAGAACCTATCTCGACTCCGCAATCATCAATGTTAAATCATCAACGTTTGATATGGTATAATATCATTCTTAATCTCCTATATGCCATATGTTTGCAAATATCATGTCTTACCATAGTTTATACTAAATTGTCTTTGTAGTTATTTTTTCCAGTATGCTTGCGAAATCATTGGCATTTACATGTCATGAACCTGCAAGCTGCTCGTGTTGAGATATTGTCCTTGTTGCCACTATCCCGTGGCAACAACATACTTGCATCTTCCAAAAGATTGTCATATGTCATGAGTTAGTGCTTAAAGGCCCATAGAGTGCAACTTGACATCGCAAAATATGAGCATGTCTACCCCGATGTGGTGCAACAACAAAATGAGTAAATTATTTCTTCATTCAATGCACATTTACTAGTTATTAAAGATTAAACTAATCATCACATAAGAAAATAATTATTTCATGTGTATAGGTATGATTGTGGAGTGTATGTGCTCAATTATATGGAGTTATAGAATGGGGCCACCTTACTTAGATTCATTGCTACAGTTTGTGCCTTATGCTCATGTGCTTCCATAAATTCATTAAGATATTTTCTCACTGATATACAAGTGTTACTGTCTTCTATTGTACGATAAAATGAATTTTTATAGGATAAAGCTTTTATGTGGTTTGTTAATGCCTCCGAGTAATGTTGAATGAGACCGAATTTGTGCTATCTGCAACATAGACTCGTGATGGGTGTTGTTTCGTGCTCGCGCGATCTCATTGGATACGGTTGCTTGGCTAATTATGACCAATCTTTGACTTTAAACTTTTTTTTATCAACTTATATGTAACACCCCAAAAATACCATAGTATTTTTTATGATATATTTTTTTTATTATTGTGTGTTTAGGGTATAAAATAAAGTAAATGGAAATTTTTTTTTGAATTTAAATCCTAAGAACGAAAAAAATATATACAACCCGAAATTTACCCAATTGTAAAGGGCAAATTTGGAATTTGTAAAATGAGGACCTGAGGGTCAAAAATAGAATAAGTTTAAATTCTAATGTGAGTTAAATGAAGTGAAATAGAAGACTTAAATTTCAAAAATTGATAAATGGAACTTATTTTGAAAGCCAAAGAATAGGAAGCCAAACAAGGCTTTAACTATTAAAAGAGATTAAGACCAAATGTGGTCTAACATAAGGCACATTTGTGCATTTTCGTTCTTGGAGAGCAAAGGGAGAGAAAAGAGAGCTAGAGTTGAGAGAAGACTAAGGTTTTGGTGGGAGATCTTCCCATTTATGGTTTCCAAGTGATCAAGAAGAAGAAGGAAGGCTTGGTGTTGAAGAATCAAAAGATTCAAAGGTAAGAAACTAAACCCTAACCCTTTTTCTCTTGTGTTTGGGTTGGGGAAAACCCCAAATGTGGATAAAGGTGTTTTGTATTGGTTGTAAATGGGTTTTGGTATTATTTGGATTATTTGATGAAAGTGTTTGTAAAAAGGGAAATGTTTGGTTTTCAAATGAAATGTTGTCAAAAAATTTCCAAAACCCCTGTTCTTGTTTTAGCTATAGATTAAGTTATAATCAACCAAATGAAGTGATTCTAATTGGTAAAGAACCATAAGTGATAGATATAAAAATGTATAAAAGGGACCAGGAGCAAATTGCAGCACTAAGGCTCCCGAAATGGGCTTAAAGGTGAGTTTCGGGTAGCTCACGAGTATGCCCTGTTTTGGGAGTAGTTGTGGTGTGTTGGCCATAAAATGAGTTTCACTCATCCAATTTGAGTGATTCAAAATTATGGGTAAACTAGACTTCTAGGGGAATCATTTACTTAAAGGAAATGTATGCAATTTGTAATCCCAAAGTGCCCAGAAATCTGTCAAATTGGAGCTATGTAAAGATTATGTTTTGCAAGTTAGAGTAGTCTAGATGTTAAAGTTAAAAACTGTACCAATTGTTTATAATCTGATTTTGGGTGCTTGGGGGTTGGTTAGGCCTTGGTCTAAGCTAATCAAATCAATATTTGAAGTTAATTTTGGACAACATTAGGATTGATTTGGTGACACGTTTTAAAGGTACTGCTGTTTGGAAAAAAAAACAGCATGTTTTACCCTGTTTGTGTTATGTGGTTGAGGGCCTTAGAGAAAAAATTTTAAATTGAATATTTTCAGAGATGTCATTGGATACATAAAGAACTAAACTGGAGAGTTTCATAACTTTTGAAGATCGTTTGAATAAGTTTTGGGTAATAAAGTCCAGAGTACAAAACTGAAGCAATCGGTCCTGCATGTGGTGTTAGTAGTCAAGCCGAGGTTTTTGACTTAATCTTCCTTTGGGGATGGTTTAGTTGATCAAGAGTATTGTTGGAAAATGATTAGAAGGCAGGGAAAAAAATTTAGTATTTTGGTTATGTGATGATTAAAGTTTGGGAAACTAACAACCATACTGGGCTTGTATCTTGCCCTTATTTGTTAATGAGATTAAGAATACGATATTAAGCTCTGAAAATCAACCCTAACCAAAATCACTAGCACGCACGAATAATATTGTTCTTTAATTGTATTGGAATAGGGGCTGATAAGGAGGAAAACCCGAATTGTGATTGAGATTCCCGAGGATTGGAATCAAAGTGCAAAGCTTTTTGGTTTGTTCTACACCTTTCTCTCATTATTTCGAATCTCTATATCCAAAATGTTTGAATTGTATGTTGAATTGTTTTAAATTGATTTGATGTAAATAAATTGCGAAATGAATTGCAAGTTGATTTAAGTTAAGAAATTTGAGAAATTGATTGATTACGAAATGAAAGACATGAAAATTCCATGAGTATTGAAATGATTTGTTTGTATAAAAAATACATACTATACTGTATTTTCCTAAAAATGATTTGAATGCCCTTAATAGAATGTTAATCGTTAAATTTAAGCATGATAAATCGGCATATCAATAAGAGTCGAACAAACGTACAATTGTGGCATATCGATCCATAGCCCAGCGGGACAATATCGGTAGTGTACACTAATCGAGTACATATATATATATATATATATATATATATATATACATACCGGCCTCCGCAGCCCCAACGGGACCGGGTACTGGGCTGATTCATTATCCCGCGCACCGAAATCATGCGCTAAATTGACAAGGCTAAAATGCAAAATAATAATGAGATTGAGAAGTGAACGATTTGTGATTTGAATGATTTAGTGCATATGAAAAGTGCATATGATTTAGTACAAAAGCATTGTTTTATAAATATTGCATGTTTCGATTTAAAATGAAATGAAGAGAGAATTTTCATAGAATCACTGAGCATGAAAATGCTTAGCATAATGTTTTTACCAATGCGCAGGTATCGAGTGATTAACTGTGGGACCCAAGATTAAGGAGCGTAGAGTCGTCAAGAAAGCTGCGAAGTAAAAGTATATACTCTGTCATATACATCCATCCTATTTTTGAACAATTAATGTTTTGTGATCAAAAGAGTTAAACTCTGAAACGATTTTGTGTATTATTTTGAATGGGCATGGAATGCCAATTTGTATAAATGCGTTATTCAAGAACAGTTATGGATTCGTAATATATATTCTTTTATGTCAAAGAATGTGTTTAGGTCATGATATCATATACTCATAAATAATTATATTTTAAATGAATATTAATTATTCATATTAGAAATGGGTATATGAAATGTGTTTAAATGATTGAAAACGCTTCCACAATTTTGAAAAAAAAAAAAAAAGGGTTTTAAATGTCTAAATAAAATATGTTTAATAAATGAATTCGGCTAGCGCCTCCGAATCAGGTTCGGGCAATCGGGTCAGACCGGAAAAGGGTGCTTACATTATAAATATTGAGATGTATTTAGACAAGCATTGACTAAGATACTTGTTAGTCATTTTTTGAATATTACTTTTAACTAAGACACTTGTTATGCTATAGGTATGATTGACACCAATGTCTTTAGCCTAACACAAATTAGTAATATATTTACACATATTTTTTGCCATCATATCTTGTAATAAGATGTGAACTGATGTGATCTTTAATCTAGGAATATAATTGGATTATTGAGGTCATTTGATTTTATTAACAGGGGGAGAAAAATCCATGAGCCAAATTAAAACGAAAGCAATACGAGCTATTTACAATAGTAGGTACTACTCTAACATACGGTGGGTACTATCTTAATAAATTGTAGGTACGATATTTTTCATACTAGATATTACCTTTGTATTAGTCCATAATCCCCTTTTTACACCACTATTCCATGTTCAGTACATAGTTCTTATGAGCTTAGTGTTGAACCATAACTTAATAATCATAATACCACTAATCCATGATTTGTATACATGTTCTTCAGAGTACAAAAATCAGCATTAAACTAAAGTTTACATCTCAAAGCAAATTCTATGCATTTCAATGCTCACTTCATACCATTACATTTTCACCAAGCTTACATATGTTTAAGTGCAACAAACAAGCAAATAGTTACAAAAAACACAATCACTTTATTTTGAATATCTTGTTTTCCCCCTTTAATTTCTGCATCTCCTTAATCTCATTTTTCAATGTTTTGTTTTCCCTCTTCAATTCGTTGATTACCGCTTTTGTTCTAGCACACATCTCAAGATCATACAACAAAAAGTAATCTTAGCCCCTCGTCTGCAACCAAACAAAACCAACAAAGATCAAAATAATTATCTCATTCAATTCACATCTCACAAAGGATTTATGCGTCCTCACTTACTTGAAAATTTGGACAAGAGTAAAATCGCCTCCCAGGATTCTTCACTGTCCATACAGTCCACATGGATGCTCTCAACTAGCAATCGCACAAGACTGGGTCTTTGTCACTATCATCATCAATGAAGCATTTTCTCATAGAGAATGAAGACGTCGACAAACTCCTAGCCATGGAGATAACACAATTGAGGAAGTGTTTTATAATATATATTAGCCAAACAAGATGGGGGTATAAAGGGTTTTTAGGGAATCTTCAATTAATGTAGTACCTAATAATATTAAGGTAGTATGTGCAATATATTAAGACAATACCTACATTATATTAAAGTAGTGCATAAGCAAATGAGTATTGAAAATAGGATTTCGATTTGTTTTGAGCTACACACAGTTTCAAATAACATGTAAACATTATTATGTATAACTAAATTTACCAACTTTCAGTTATATGCTTAATTTGGTTCTACATTCATGGTGCACCATAGATCAAGTATTTATATAAAAATGGATATGAACTGAGTATTGGTCAAGAAAGATGGGTAAAAAGGGTTTAGGGACATAACATTAAGGTAGTACTTAAAACCGTTAAGGGTAGTACCAAAGTATATTATTGTAGTACCTACATTTTGTTAGATAGTACTTACCCATAAATGAGGCTATTTGAAGGGGACAAACATTACACATAAACGAAAGTCAGTGATCAAATTAATCTTCATAATATCATTTTTATTTTTGAAACACACACCATCTAAAGCAACAAATCAAAATTTTCAAAAACTGAGACACAAATTACACACTTTTCCCCTTACCTATGATATGGAGTAGCAAAAACGACGATGACTACGATTATGTGTCAAAGGTAGGGCTTCAACAGATTAGAGGAAGATGACGATTTGAAAGAGAAAGATGAAGCTTTTAAGGCTTTTTTCCTTTCATCTTTACGATCAAGAGAGAAATGGAGTTAAGAGAGAGCAAGGGAGGGAGTTAGGAGAGAGGAAAGAGAGGGAGTTACAAGAGAGAAAGGGAGGGAGTTAGGAGAGAGGAAAGAGAGAAAGTTACGAGAAAGAAAGGGGGGAGTTAAAAGAGAGGAAAGAGAGGAAGTTACGAGAAAGAAAGGGGGGAGTTAAAAGAGAGGGAAGGGAGAGTTACGAGAGAGAGAGAGAGAGAGAGAGAGAGAGAGAGAGAGAGAGAGAGAGAGAGAGAGAGAGAGAGAGAGAGAGAGAGAGAGAGAGAAGAGGGAGTAACAAGAGAAAGCAGATTTTGGGTTCAATTTTTTTTTTTTTTTTAAGTCCGTTGGAATGTAAAAATTAACATTTTGGAAAGAGTTTGTCTAGTCACCAGATTTATTCCTAATGCATTTTTTTTTTTCATATATACTGAAAATACATTTTATATTCTTTGTACCTATTTTATATTTATTTTTATTTTAATAACCTACACATAATTGTCCCATAAAAAATACAAAGACAATATCAACCATGTCATCATTATTGGCAACATCAATTACTTTCCATCATTTTTATTGAGAGAACTGTACAGAGGACGCCACACCATCTTTATTATTATTTTTAAAAAAAATTCTTCTTTTCTACAACCTAACATAAAATGTTAAAAGAAAAAAATAAAATAAAATAACAACCACACCAAACTGGGTAGTACATGTATTTGCATAGGAAGCGGCGACACCTATACAACTAGCACTAAAAGAAATCCCATGCACCTATCCAATAACTAGCAAAAACACCCCACATCCTTCACAGTAATTAAATATCTACCAACTTCTTTGAAAATACATCTTCTCTATTGCCCTTACCTTTATATACTCAATTTTTTTTATTGGCCTCCATACCTAAGACAATTGTAATTCCTCAACAAATGCCTGGTCACCGTACCACAAATAATAATAATAATAATAGTTTATTTGTGATTTAGTATCATATTTACTAGTGCTAAGATTATTTTTGGTACATTATTGACTTTTAATAATCATTTTTTAAAATTTTAATTTTTTTTCTATATCCTTCCATGGTCATTAGTTAAATATACGAATTTAAATTACCATTACTCCAACTCTTCTGGCATGTTTACTTAAATGAATACTACTTTTTATTGTTATTTTAGACATTTGGTTAAGATTGATCTTATAAATTTTGAAACAAAATAGGGTTAAAAAGGATAAAAATATATGATAACGGAGAATCTTTTTCTTTTTTTTAAATAAAATTTATTGTTAATAACATTTTGAAGTATTTCCACTATTTCCATTGTTAAAAATTTACAAATCCCTTTTTTGAGTTAAAGTTGTTTGTTGTTTATTGTCTAAAATTTTAAATATTTTAACATTCAACTACCGTTGATCAAAAACTTTTAAAATAATATGAAGATAGACAAAATTGTTGCCATTGAAAACCCTAGCCTTATTTTTCTCTCAATTTTTTCTCTGTTATCATTTTTTCTTTTAAGCATTGAGAGGTGATTTTTTGGAAATTATTGATTTGAAATCACCTCTTTATACATTTTTTCAACATTTTCTTTTTCTATAAAGTGGCTATTCCACAAGATCTAGGTTTTCATTTTTATTTTTGTGTTTTAGTAGTTGTCGTCTTGGTGCGGCATGAGGATGATTCAAACGAACAAAGTATATCCGATCAATGACAAAAAAAAAATCAAATCAATGATCGCCATTATAAACATAGTAATTCAGAATATAGGGTAGTTTTTAATTATAATAGGTATGACAATGTGAAATATTATATAAGGATTTGAGCCATTTATTATACTATTACTCTTGATAATGCTTATCCTATGATTTTGAATACATTTTGATTATATGTCTCTATGGATTTATTGCTAGTATGAATTAATAACATTATTTTTCTCTAAAAATAAAAATAAAACAATAAATAAAATGACATTGTGTGTAATCACTAATCAAAAAACTGGTGATCAAGACGGGTAATTTCAAAGATATATTGGCATTTTCGGACTTTTTTGGATATAGCAGAAGATGGGTGTAATATCGGCGGATATTTTTAACAGTACACGTGTTTTAATATTGTACATTTTGTGATTCATATGTAAATATTGCCAGAACTATAAAAAATGATGGGCCATAATATACACTTGCCGATACATATTTTATTATACTTTATTTATGGTTTATGTTACATAGTTTTTGTATCAAAGGAAGACTTATGTTTTGTCACACTGCGATGATCCCATCTTGTTGAAGACAATATTCATACTAGGGTATGGTGTTCCGATAATAATGATTGTAACTTCGAACATGTCATGCATAAATATTCGATTCTGGCTGATAGCACAAAAACAAGATGTGTGATTTGTATAATCGCGGGTAGTTTTCATGCTAAGTGCACGCCGCCGTATCATAATATAGTATACCATACAGATATTACTCCATATGCAGGAAGTATGCCGATTACTACTTGCTCATATTACATCCTGATTTAACCTTAATGAATTCTCGACACGTACAGAATCAAAATTTTCAACTAATACCCCAGAAAATTACTTTTGTGAAAAATTGTGTTTTGCTCTCGCATAATTGATGATTATTGCCTGCAGAAATTATTATTCAATCTATTAATGAATTGCCGATAGGGTGATCGTGCCTGACGCAGATATCCCTCTCCCGGTGATCCACCATTTCGCCAAGAGGTCAGCATCTCGCCCACCCCGCATCTCTAAATTCCCAAATGCTCAACCCTGTTCTACATTGCAATTAAGATAAATTTATTTCACATTCGATCGCAAACGTTTCATCGTATCCCCGAGTCTCATTCCTATCCCTGATACCACAAGATCATGTCAATGCTACTAAACATTACCACGAAAATAAAACTATATATAAAGCACCTATTATATCCAGAACAACCTAATAGGCAGAATATCTCTAATTCATATTAATCAGAAAGGTGGTTCAACAAAACTTTAGAAGAATGAGAAATATAATGGTGGCTATTACAGCATAGTTTTTTATAATTATTGATGGTTTGAGAAGAGCAGGACATAAAGATGGTCTTTGCAGATTTCTTTGCCTGTTCCCGCCCTGTATCCGCCCGCCCGTGACGTCCCCTCGATATCCTCAAAAATTGGTCCCCATGCTTCACACCTCGATGCGAACGCAGAAACGCCGCGACGCTGTACTTCGACTTAATCTCTTTGTCGACTAAACACTTGATGCTGTGACGCTCACGAGACCGAATGCCGCGCACATGCTGACAAAAGCCCACGTACGCATGCGGGTGCTCACCTCCTTCCATTCCAAAGCCTAAAAACTACTCATTTTTACTATACGCACAAAGATCCAAAAATCATATTATCGGGCACACGAATCGACATGGGAGGAGCAAAATAGAACTAAAATAGGCGACGGGCATGAGTTTATGTTTCAGACACTCATCACACCTCTCCTAGTTCCAGTTTTGTTTATCCCCGGGCAAGAAATAAATTTCTGAAAATTCGCACATTATTAAATGCAAACCAACATACTAAACTCACCCACATGAGCATGATGGTTATGCTGCCGCGCGAAGGATCAAAATGAACCGACTACAAATCTCGCCTTTATTCAAATTTCATAGGATCCATAGGTTGTTCGACGCCGAAGAATTCACTGAAATTACGTCAGCTGATGCTGACTCGAACCTCCCAAGCTTTCACAGCCTTCCTACTATCTATGCATTTGATACATGATCTCTAGCATATGCGACCTCGTTCTGCACTTCCCAAATCTTGAATTACCCCGCTTATTTTATGAGCTCCACCTGCTGTAAGGATAAAGACTACATTTCTTTATTCAACCAACCTTACCTACCGCAGAAAGAAATACCAATGCTTCCGTGAAGCTCATGCCAGAGCAACCCACAGGACTCATGAGATTTCTCACTGTAGCTATGCCAGGCACAGCACGTATCTCACCTCACTTCTCAACATTTCACCAAAACTTGAGCCCTAGGCTGGAAATCTTTCATCTCTGTCCCATTTAGACAAGCAAAGGAAGTCAATGGTTTCTACAGCCGGTTAAAAGGCTAGGTTTTAAAAGTTTCTGACAGTTCTGATTCTAATTGTCTTTAATTTTCTTATTTCTATTCTATATTTTTTTGACGACGCTTCTGATGGAAATCCCTCTTCAAGGTGTCCCATCACTTCCTGGTGCTTAGGAAAAACTCATAGTTCGCTGAACAATATGTCTAGTTCGCAGCCCAGGCATACCCCTGAGATCACATGGGCAGACTAATCTTAAACGTTTCTAACATTGTGAGGTGATTCATTATGTCTCTTACTTATCTAATATGTGTTCTTAACATCTAATAACCCACAATCCTTTCGATTTACTTATGTTTTTTTTTTCAAAAGATTACAGGAGGTCAAAAGATTCCTATCAGCAATCATGGCAAAGATTACTACACAAATTACTTCATCGCACTCAAAATTTCTAGACAAATTAAAATAGAGGAAATCTCTTAATAAAATAAGTAAAATACAGTAATAAATAGCTAAAACAGACATGTTAGAAAGACACTGAAGATAGGGCTATCGTAAAGAACCCTTCCTAAACATAAACAAATAAGCACACAGACACACTAAAGCAGAAAACACAAAAATAATGATAAAGTAAATTTTGATTACTCACTTTCAAATAGTATAATGATGTCTCTACGTCTATAGAATAGCAAGAGAGGGTGTAGTGAACTCCCCAGTGAACGCCCCACGCGTAAGGAGGTGGTATGTGAAATGCCAGAGCCAGCGTTAATCTCGTGATGGATCGCCGCCGTGAGGACGTCGTCAGATAAGTGTGTTAGGCCGTGTATGTCGTCGGAGGCATCCTTGATTCTGCTGATGAGGACTAAAAGCTTCGTCTCATTCAGCACACCGGCGGGCGAGGTCTCAGATCGGTCTTTGTGGTGTAGGATTATCTTGTCTTCTTCAGATGGGTTAGCGCCGGGTGGGGGCCGGAGCGAGGATCGGCGCTTTCTCGGTGCCTACGATTCTAAATTTAGACTTGACATGCCGAGTATTCATCTCATCGAGGCCTATTTCAAGTCGCATACCTTCCTCGCCCGCACATCCGTTGTCTTTCAACTACGATCGCCTCGATCGTGCATCAAGCCTCATTATCCTTGCCACGGGCAATTCCTCGCTTCGCTTTTACAGGTTGTACCGCGAAGGGTGTTCGAGATTATTTTTGCATTTCTTGTTATAGAGGATTGCACTTATACCTCGCCCAAGATTACCGAGATGTCCTTTGATAATGGCATAGTTTATATTTCGCCAATATTTATTATTGTCGTTTACGAGACATTTATGTGATGAAAAGATGTTTATATTTAGAAATGCAGTTAATGTTTATTTTAGCGGTACAAAGATGCTCTTCACAGCAAAGTTTGATTACTATGCTCGCCGTCAACATCTTGCAAATCTCTTAGGCAGTCGATGCTCTCGGAGCCTATCATAAGCCCCCAGGTTAATCGCTTCCAGGTTATAGTACCATTGATAGATTTCGCACTAAAGTTCCAAACACCTCGCACTCGAACCTCAATGCACGGAGGCCAGATTAATGAAACTTTGTACCACACTCAGTGCCAGGTTTCGCAGGTTAGGCACAAGTGCTCATTATCCCCTTATCCCACTTTACTTAAAGAGGTCGCAGTGAAACCCCTTCTCCTTATTGAAGACTTATTTCTATATATGCCGAATTTCAGTCACCATTGATAATTTTATGACGTAATTACGCGCAGCTCCTCATTTGCCTCGACTTTCTTGAGCTCATTTTCGCTTTATTAAGACAAGTACTTATATATCTGCCGAGATGGTTTCCAAAGTTTTGCTTACTTTTCTTGCCTTGTGGCTTCAACTTATGGATGTGCGACTAAAAACGGGCCGAGGCCTTCCTAAAATCATTTCAGCAAATCATCAACACTTCCAGTTCGGCATTTCTTGAGACGGGGTCAGACTTCTAACCCATGGCCTATGATCACACCACTCCAGCAGCCTTTCAGCACAAACACTTCCAAACAAACTCAATACAAATTGAACTTGTTCACATTACACATAACCAAACAGCAGACTCAAACAAGATGGTTACTAGTGATTTTTGGGTCTAGGTGACGCCTGAGCTTTCTTGGTCCCAGGACTAGTCGACGCTCGATTTTTACCTTCCCGCATCCCAGAAAATCGCCGTTGTAGCTTCAGGTTTACGACATGGCAAAGAAGGAACATTTCTATTCATAAAATAAGGGCACACGCATGCCTGAGTTAATGCCTCGACGTTTCGTGCAGAGTTATAGCGTTAACGCCGCGCATGCCAAGGTCCAACGCCGCAAATATTCCGCATGCGGGAATTTCAATGTCACGACGCAGATCCAACGTCGCAACATTCCCGCCGAGATCACTGCCAACGCCGCGACGCGAAACCACCCGCGACGCTCCAGCATGCTGAACCGGCACGCTAACGCGGGTCTTCCACGTCGCGACGCATAAAGAGGCCCCAAACGAGTCGCACGCCGACGCTGAAACCCGCACATCGCAACGCGTGACAGTTGGCCAAAACGTACGCCATCGCCGCGTATGCCGCCGCCCAACATCGCGACATTACAGCAGAAGGTCACCCAATTCTTACAAAACTTCTAAGCCTGAGAAAATTCCCTGGGTCAGTTCCAACCCTTCGCATTTCCCGAATGGAGTTTCTAACTAGCTATCCACTTCACACGTTATCCCCGTCCTTAAAAACAAACAAACAAATACCCGACATGCAGCAGCCGTAAAATATGCCAAAAACAAAACACTCAAACTACACTGCAGAGCAAAGACAAAATTTTTAAGGCTTCTGCTGTATTTTGTTTAATGCCGCCAGTTCGACTCGAATCTCACGTTCCGAGGATTACGGGATCGACGATTTTCCGATGGCAACGGTTTTTTAGTGTGCCTTATATGTGCGGCCCATTCGTCGCATGATACCGCTCCCAAAGTACTCACTCAGCAGCCACTTGCTGTTCCTTTCTCTCGAGTATACTCCATCCCTCCATACGAAAAACTCGAGTCACTAAATGGTCCCACTTTCACCTTGATTTACTTCTAGAAAAGCTTCTGAGCCCGGAGTTAAATAAGAGGACCCGCCGATCTCTAGCCGTCTTTTCTGCATTATTTCTACGTGTGCTAAAGTTTTCATTTTTTATATTTTCACATTTCATATGCTCTATTGAGGGAATCTCTCTTTACTTCACGGTTACAATATATTACTTATTTTATTATCTATATTCACCTTCTAGTTGCTCGCGATGCTCATGCCCATCCCACTAAAGAGTGATGACGCTTTCTTTAATGATGCCCACGGCAGATATTCCCACGGTGTCTTAATGCTGGGTTCAAAGTGCATCATCTATCTTTTCACCTAATCTTTCAGCATGGATCGCTTTTCTTCCAAGATAATTTATTTCGCTCACACTTATTTCAAGATTGCTCGCGGCGGTGCGGTGAAACCGGCTTACATCATATTCCTCAACATGCCAACAACAGTCAAGAGGAAAGATTTATTCGTGATCATGCCCCGGGAGTTCCAAATCGGGTGAATATATGATCGCATGGCGCTGCCACCATTTCGCATCACGGAACGTGGTCCGCTCCAACTATTTAGAATGCACGATAGTTGAGAGAAATGTATAGGTTGCTGAAAGATAGTAAGGAGGTGGGACTTTACAAATTCATCTCTGACAACAGCTCTACTACATTGTAATAGGCTGCAGTGGCATGCCTATTCGTTTTGATATAGCTTCCTGACACATTAACATGCTTTTGACATAGGTGACAGCATCTCTGAATAAGGCAGGTCAATAGAATCCCATCAAGCACCTCATGCTGTCCCATTTCCCAAAGTGCCCCCACATGCTAGTATGATAATATAGACATTTTATTCTCTAGGACATTTTCATTACTTGTCAAAGATAATGCTTATGACAGTGATAGTCTTCCTGAAGATAGTTAGCTCCAACTATGCCAAAACTTTTCCTTTGATAACACCTGGGGAGCACCTTTGCGCTACCATGTTCATGAAATTGCAGAAACTACTGCAGTATGGCTCTTTGTCTACCACTTATATTGTTCCATCGGTGGTACCACTGGCTGATCTCACTTTACTCTTCCAATCATGCAAGGTGGTCGGCTACTAGATTTTCAGTCCCTTTCTTATTTTTAATTTCTAGGTTGAACTCCTGGAGTAGTAACACCCACCTTATCAGTCTTGGTTTTACGACCTTCTTGGTCAATATCCGCATTTTATGGTCGAATGGTCGATATGTTCATACCCTATTACCAATTAAGTACGGGCCGGAACTGTCAAACACAAAACACATTAGCCATAAGTTCTTTTTCTTTCAATTGTCGATAGTCAGTCAGATCATTCAAAACGTCCAACTCGCATAATAGATAACCCGAATGTTATGTCCCTTTTTGCCTGAAGATCGCCTCATTGCGTAGTCGCCGCATCGCCAAGATAATTCTAAAAGGAAGATTCACCAGCGTTTCTACAATAGATGTTATTGATACCACTTTGCTCGAGAAACACAGACGCTTTTCAGTATTGATCATCAAACCAAAGTGGCGCTCCTTTTTGAACAAAGGCATTCAACAGTGGGCTTAGTTATTTTGGAGAAATTTTATGAATTTCAGAATCTCGTGACCTAGAAAGCTCCCATTCCACTCAAGATGGGCAGTAGCTTCTCTATTGAGCCAATCTTGGCTTTATCTACTCCCGATTCCTATTTCTACCATCCAATGCCCCAATACAATGCCTTCACCATGAAGTGACACTTTTCCCACCCAGCACAAGGTTAAGGCTTCTCACTTCTATCGCCCGCCCTGTGCCTCCAGCAATTATCGGATTCAGAAAGGGGCCAAAGAAATCATCCATGAAATACTTCAATCGTTTCCACCATGTCCGAGAATATAGCCAAACATGCCCGATGCATAGCCCAAAGGGTTGAGGTGATTCCCTTAGGCACGCATACTCCCCGGGCGACTAGGCAGCTGGTTCCAATTGTGTGGTCGCCGACCGAGGGCAATCGGTTCCGCGTCTTCCCCAATGGCTCATAATACTTCTTCCCTGCTCTACCGAAGGAGTCCATCCACTTCACATACTCTTCGCCTCTTCGACACTTTATATTCGCTGTCTCGTAAGGGTTAACCACCCGACAACGTAGCTCGTATCATAAAGCATGATCGCTTCTCTCGCTGATGCCTCACCGCATTAAATACACTAAATCTAACTTCATCATCTTGCACTCTTAGTTTCCACTTTCCTTCTCGCATCAATCATAGCTCTTGCTAGAAATCGGCTCGCCCAAAGATGATGGGTATCTTTTATCTTCCTCCATAACACTATAAAGTCACTGAAAGATAAACTTGTCCACCTTTACTACAGCACATCTTCTGAATCACTCCCTGAGGATGTTTCAATGACGATCTACTGTACTTGTGGTGACCTTAGTGTCTAGCTTCACCTGGGGCAAGTGAACCCATCCATCTAAAATGGATAAAGGCATGAGGTTAATGTTGGCCCCCAAGTCACATATGGCCTTCCGAATATCGAAGTTCTTGCTTCCTACAAGGGATCAGAAGCTCGCTGGATCCTTCACTTCTATGGCAATTCTATCCAAGTATCGTTCCCAGAAGATTTACCGGCCTCAAATTCGGATAACCTTCTTTTCCTAGATTGTATATCTTTCATGAATTTGACTTAGCTAGGCATCTGTTCTAGTGCATCTGTGAATGGAATGTTGATATGCAATTTCTTAAACACTTCCATGAATTTAGTAAACTGCTTATCCAGTTTATTCTGCCTCAAACGCTTGTATATAGTACTGCATGTGGTTCAATTGTTTTCTGATCTCTTTCTTCCCGTCTAGGTAATACTACGGCCTACTCTTGAAATTGCCATGCCTCCAATCTTCTGAGCTAGGCTTGTTCCACTACCTGGGTTTACTCTTCTCCTCTTCACAGCCCGTGATGACCTACAGTAACTAGCTCCTTGCCCGTTTCTTAGCGTGATGGCGCTAACTGTGTTCTTACCATACACCCTATGGTTTTCCTCACGAATTTAACTTGGCGGAACCTTGTTCCCTTTCGGTCGATTACATTAGCCATTTTGCCCATTTGCACCTCTAGGTTTCTCAACTGTGCTGCCTGATTATTCAACTGGGTGGCATGGTGCTGCATATTAGCCTTTTTCCCATTCATATAGGCGGTATGAGAAGTAAGCATTTGAGCAAGGGCTTATTCCAAGTCCACTTTTTTCTCTGGTCGTGGTTCGCTCACTTGGGGTGGTGGCATGTTGTTCAGATTGTTCCTCCATCCATAATTCGCGCCACACAGTTATTCGCCACCCGCTGGCCTTGATTAAGTTCACGATAATTGTTACTCCCATCACGACCACTCTTTGTTGTGGCTTATTAAACCTCGACACATATTGGGCATGCTCTATTGTTTGTTGTCCTAAATGACGTTACGGCCTCTGTCTTTGTCCTCAGCGGAAATTTGCATAATTCCCATGAAAAATTTTTGGTTTTGAGCGGCATTTAAGGTACCACTTTGTTGTTTAATTGGTATTTAGGGAGGCGTGCGACATGGTAACATAAATTGCGAGGACCTGGAGTTATCTCGCCTCCCACAACCTTTCCCCATGTAATCCTATCTCTAGGCCACTGATTGTTGTTAGTAGTTGTATCCTCCAGGATTTCATATGCTTGATACATAGTTTTTCTTCATTAATTGCACCCTGCGAGGCATGTATAACTGTGGTCTCAATCCCTCGGGGCCAGTTGCAAAAAGTGTGGGCTTGCATCCCAGTAAGTTGGCACGTAGTGTGGACACTCCCTTAACAGTTCATGAATCTGCCATGCTTGACGAGTTCTCCCTCTAGTTGTCTAAAAGTATTAATCTCTTGCACCAGCTGTGCAATCTTTGCATGCGGGAAGAACTTTGTCAAGAACTTTTGCACCAAGTCGTTCTATGAAGTAATGGAATCTGGTGGCTAACTCGTCGACTAGTGT
Source organism: Tetrastigma voinierianum (assembly GCA_016808115.1). Lineage (NCBI taxonomy): Eukaryota > Viridiplantae > Streptophyta > Magnoliopsida > Vitales > Vitaceae > Tetrastigma > Tetrastigma voinierianum. The sequence continues at coordinate 102,247 of JAEQBH010000138.1, read as the reverse complement.
TTAGCTCTATCACCTAGTGAGAGCGAAAACAATCTCGATCACGAGCGCCCTCTTGGTCCTCCCCATTGTGATTGTGTCACATACTTGGTGAGATTGGTTAGGTGCATATTCGGATTCTCACTTGTGATCAGGCTTGGAGCATGTGTTACGAAGCATATCACGGGTTTACGCAGCCGGTCAAAGTTGTTTACTGAATGGGTGAGATGCTTGAATAGCAGATTGAACAAGCGTAGGTGGTAGAGGCAAACTCTTCTAGCAGCATAAGCGGATCATACGGGTGTATAAATGGCACGGCGCATAATTCTACCCGTGTCTCATTGTGATGGCCCCCCTTGCTTGCGTTTCGTTTTGTTCTTGGTCCTGATCTTGCCCTTCATTGTTATCCATGGTTGCTAGATTTCTTTAATGTGCTTCTCTTAGTTCTCTATGTAATCGGTGTAAGGTTCTTTCTGGTCAAGATCAAACGGAAGTAGTTCAACTTGATCCCGTCTTCGCATACAATTACAATAACCTTCACAGTAATCACACACACAAACGCAAAGACCAAATTACAAGAACTTATATAGACAAAATAAAATAAAGTTAGGGTAATATCTAATTGCACTATTGTCAATATCAACAAACTTCTCGTAACTTATGGTAATAAAAACTTGATAAGTAGCGTGATGTGACTTATAAAAGCGAATTACTTTATGGCAAGTGTAGCATCGTATCGAGTAATATAGTGTACCCTAGAATGCAGGATATCGATCCGCGAGGGGAGAAGTGCGTTGACTCTTGGGTGACCCACAATGATATACGGACTTAACTCTTAATGAATTCTTTGACCGTGTATAAATTTAAATCTAAATAACTTGTGAAATTACTTTTTGTGAAAACTACTGGGTTTGCCACACCACATTTGATAGATTATTAACATAAGAAGGAATTATTCGATTGTGTGAATTCTAGTTACAGCGAGGTGATCGTGCTACCAGTAGGGATCTCTCTCAAGGTATATCCGCCTATTTCGCCAATAGGGTTGGGTGCATCTCTGCCCCAACCCTATACTCAGCAAATGTAAACCTGTCCCTTTACACTCGGAGCAAGGGATATGCTACATTCATAGATTGACGGTATCATTTCTACTTTCAGATCCTTAGGAGTCCTTATCTCTTGATATCGGATACCCAGCAAGATCATGTCAATGTTGGCCAAACATTACCATGAAAATAAACCACGAGCCTTAAAAGCAATTGGGTAAATTCATGAATAAGCCCGAACCATATAATTAATCTCTAATCCGTACAATTGTGCTTGGGGTTAATAAAACCACAGAAATAAATCTAAAGGCCATAGTATTAATACAAGCATAGTTCCTAAATGTTGATGGTTTGAGAAGAAATACAAAAAAAAGCAAAAGTCTTCACGATCTCAAGGGTTGCTCTGCTTCATATTACGCTCCTCATCCAGATGCGTCCCTCAATATCTCCCGAAAGTGGGTCTCGAAGTGCTTTTCTGTTGATGTAGGAATCCTTGGAAACAGCGTTGGAGCCACTCTTTGACTTTAACCACATTGACCAAGCGTTGCGACATTGCAACGTCCGACAACCCAGGCATTAGCGATGTTGGCACGTCGCGATGTTTCTGCATGGGTCTTCACCTCTTCTTCACTTCTTCGCATTTCCAAAAAGCTTCTGAAAACCACCATTTTCACTTGCAATGCACACAAGATCCAAAAATCATATATCAGGCAATAATGCACTGATTAATATATAAAATAGAACTAAAACGTAGTAAGGACACGGGTATGACATGAGTGTTTTAGACATTCATCACCTACCCACAACCTCTCCATGGATAGGAAACTAGGGATTCACCCACATGCTCGTTTGAAATCCTTGTTGCATTTGATATGGAATTTGGAATGACATTTGTGGATCATGAGGATAGTTAATCATTCCATATTCTTCACTAATGGAACTTGAAGGATTTGAAGAAAGCTAACCATAACTCATTGTATAAGAAGGAAATATGTTGCCCTTATTCGATGAATCACTTAATTGAGTTCCAATACTCATGGACTCAAACCTAGCTGAAAACAAATCCTCATTGTATAGTGTCATCCTTCATTGTCTTCCTCTATATGGCTTTCCAATGGCTCCAGCCACTGGATAAAATCTCCTAGAACCGTGGTCTTCATCTCGTGTAGCTTGTGTGAAATCATCTTCACCAATGAATGAGCTCAATGGATATTGGCTTTGTTGCGGACTTGCAATATCTCCTCCACGTCATTTTAAAATTATCCTTCTGTCATTGGTCACTTTCTCTTGAGCCATCATAACCTGTAGTAGAATTATCAGTAAAACTTGGTCTACTATTATGTTAACCTTGAATCGATAAAGAGGGTCGAGAAATGTAGTATGGTACAAAGAAATGAGTCTCTAGGTAATCTTAGTGAAACCATTATGAACTTATTCAGATAAAACCCGTTCAACATTAACACTTGCTTCTCGAACATGTGCAACAATTCGTTAATCAGGATTTCCATCTTCATCATCTAAATGGAGAGGTCTAACCCATTGGAATAATTGATTCTCCTCTTCTTCACCAAACTTAGCTGAAATCTCAAGTAAATCGAGAAAATAATTTTCTGCAACTTTATCGGTCTCTGCCTCCATATTACGTATCTTTAGTTTCATGTTGAATAACAAAAAACCAATTGTTTGAGCCTAGGGTAAGCAAGTCGATTTCTTTGTTTGGTATGGATTAGAGTAAATGAGCTCAAATTTCTCTCACAAGCTGAAGATGATGCGGTTTGGTAAAGAACCTTAAAGGCCAAATTCCTTAATGTCGGAGTGTGATTTCCATACAAAAACCATCATTCAATTGCAATAAAAATGACTTATATTCAATATCTAATGATAAAATACTTCACTTTAATAGTATGATGTGTAATATCTAAGTTTCAAACATTATATCTAACTGAATTTATTATTATCAAATTAAACTAAAATAAAACAATATTATAAAAATATGATAACGAATATTCAATATAAATAAACTAATGTAAAAATAAGTATAACATAAATAAGTCATGACATGCCTTAATGAAGCTTTGTATTTGTTATAATTGAAACCCTCAAAACTAAGATCTTCAAAATATTGAGATAAAGCACAAAGAAAAAATAATTTGAGAGTCAAAATGAGCTATGATGTGTATGAATGAGTTTGTAATGAAATTGTATGATTTTAGAGGTATTTATATAATTTTTTGGAGTCAAAAATAGTCATTGGATTGTCAAAAAATCATTATGATTTAATTTTAACCGTTAGGTTTTATTTTGGTTCAAATATGACCGTTGGATCATCATATATCCGTTGGAAATCATTTTGAACTGTTAGATCAAGCTTCAAATTTAAAATCAACCGTTGGATAAAAAATATTATCGTTGAATGTTTTTAAAAAAGCGGTCGAAAGCTGGACTGTTGGATCAAAGCAAGAAAAATCTAGGCCGTCAGATCATTGTTAAGAAGTCAAAAGCATGATCGATATTTTGAAAAAATCGACAAAATATTGGTGATATATTGTTGATATTGATGATATATCGCTGATTTTTTTTCTCGAAGTTCCAGCCCACGCGTGTAAATGCTCGATATTTCGTCGAAATATTGGCGATTTTTCCTATATTATCCCAATTCTTTGCCCAACCGACTTTCTATTCATAAAATCATATCGGTATTGGTCGATATCCGATATATCGGCCGATATTACCGATTTTTTTGTTCTTTGATCAAAACATAGTATCTTTATAATGAACATTTGAAATCTTGTTCTCATTTTTTTCTAAAACAAATAATACTGATAAATTAGCATTGAAATGTTGTATCAGCAATATTATATTATAAATATACAGTAAATTATTAAAAAAATTGACTTTTTTAAGGACTATGGAACTTGTTTTTAGGAAGAAAAACAAAAAATAATTTCCTTTAGATTAATTTAAAAGTAGATATTCATGTTTCATATACATTTGAAATATTAAAATATTCCTCAAAGATAGACATTCTATCCTAAAAATACAATACTAATGGCAATATAATGATTACAAAAGAAGATAGACAAATAGTTTAACGGTAGAATGTACTAATGTTCATGCATATTGGTAGAGAACCATCCGCATGTCAATATATTTCAATAAAAATGTATTACTTATTTTTTAAATATAACTTAAAAACAAATACAATAAGGAGATTTCAATCAATGACAAACGCTAATTCATACCCAAAGTAATTTCTATAACATTAATATTATTTAAAATTTTAATTTTTCATGGATATATAACCAATTTTGAGGATGAATACATGAGTACATTGTTTTTTTTTCTTTTTATTCTATCTCTTGTTTCATACGTAGTACTCTTATTAAAAAGGGGCATTACTTTCTCTGGTAATGATCAATTTGTTTCTTACCTTTGATATAATATAATAATTATTTGTTTTAGTGTAATTCTTATTCCCTTTTCAATGTTGTCAACATTATTTTAATATTTTAAAAATCAGCTTGGATTGATCATTCATCAGTGTGTTTTTCGATCCGATTCAGATGTCAACCCAAAATCCCAATCAGACCGCCTTCAAACCGTGTGAATCGACGGTTCAACCGTCGAACCACTTGTACCGGGCGATTCTGGCTGAACCGAACGTCCACTTCATCCAGGGAATCGACCCTGGCACCTCATTCAATCCCACAACAGTAGGATGCCACTAGGCTAGCACCACACTTGATTAAATTATTACAAGCAAAATTACATTTCAAGGTTCAAAAAATATAAATATGAATAAATATAAGTATAATGTTATATTTTCTATTTTCATTCAATTTTAATGTTTAAATATTATGCATAATTATGTTTAAATTAATACAAAAAGATATTGGGCTACCACCACATTTGTTTAAATTAATACATATCCAATTTCGAAAAATATAAATATGAATAAATAAATATAATGTTATATTTTCCATTTCCAATCAATTTTAATATTTAAATATTATGCATATTATGTTCCATAAAAGTTAAAAAATTAATAAAACTATATAAAAATGAATAAATAATATTATAAATATTAAATTAAATATTCTCAAATTTTAAAATAAATTTTAATTTTTTAAAAATATAAATTATATATTTATAACGTCACCGGTTCAACAGCGGTTCGACCATCGTTTAACTAATGAACTGTGAGCCAATAGCTTTTTTGGTTCAGTGATCGATCCGATTTTTAAAACATTGCATCTCTCTTGTTGAAAGTATCTGTACTTAATAATTGCATATTTGTTAAGACATGTTTTCTTTATATTATTTGAACATAAAAATAGAATAGTGATGAGAACAAGAATAAATTATGGTGTGATGTCTAGAATGAGTCTAATGTGAAAACATGACTGTGATGGATGATCTAAAGTTTTAGGTTAGTTAGGGTATGGGTTCATAGTAGTTTAAAGGTATATGTATAACTTTTATGGGTAAGGGATATGCCTGGTCTCAAAGGTTTTAGGACTTATTTAGGGTTTATATATGATGAAATTAAGGTTTATAATGAAGGATTTAGGTTTGGAAATGTATGAATTTGATTTGATGTACGTAAACCAACCTTGTTTTGAGCTAGTTTTGGTTTTTAAGGTCTTCTAAGGTAAGGTTAGGACTATGCATGATTTTAGGTTTTTTTTAAGGTTAGGAATAATGACATTTATGGTTTCTAGAGTGAAACAAATTATATGGAAAGGATTTAAAAGTATGTGACTAGATTTAGAAAGGGGTTGAGGTTTAAAATTTGATATGGAAAGGTTAAGGAGAAGATTTCTTCCTCTTCTATGTTTTCTTCCAAATTTTGTCTTGTATTTGCTTTAGTTATGTTTTAGTTTGATTTGTCTAGGGCTACGATGTAGCCTGGGTTTGGAACAATGATTTAGAGTTTTGAATTCTAATCTTTCAACATAAGTTTTCTTAATATGATGAGTATTTTATTCTATCCTTAATGCTTGTGGGCAATTGACCACTGTTCACATGATTTCACATTCAATTTGAGACCAAGAAGAGATAAGAGAATTGGATTAGAAATAGGATACCAGAGGATGATCATAGGTTGTCCATACCTATGACTTCGACATGGTCTATAAGTTAACTAATCTTAATGCTCTCTATGAGGCAGCGATGCGATGACCTAGTTTTGTGAGTAAGGTGTTGATGCTCGAGAGGAATTAGCACTATTTTAGGGATCTGCGAAACAGATACTTGGTAGGAAGATCTCACGAGATAGGAAGAATAGGAAGCTTTGGTTATCGCAAGAAAGCTATATTGAGAAGGTTATTGAAAAAAATTCAACATGAGCAAGGTAAAACTACTTGTTCTCCACTTGTAGGCCACTTCAAGCTTAGCTCTAAGCAATGTCCTACAAGTGAGAAGGATATGAAAGAGATAAGCAAAGTTCCTTATACATAGGCGTGACGTGAGCAGGGTCAGTTGACAGTATCAACCAGCGGAATATTTGTGAATGTCGGGTAACGCGGCCTTTCTCCGCAAAAAAATCGGGCGAGTCTCATTTATGGGAGCTCTACCCAAGTATAACATCCCAATAAATGCACAATGACCACCTGAGTCCCAGCCTTGAGTAAAATAGGTCACTTGGGCCTGCGTGTGCCACAAAATAAATATTCGACCAAATGTATATCTCATGGTTCAGAGTTAACACACTACTCTCCATACAAGCATATATTAATTTTAAAATTCTAATACATGTCATACATAATAACTATCAAAGCCACAACGGCTTTCTTTTAAATGTCGGCCTCTAAGATGACCATCTCTGAAAAGCTCCACAATGCAAATGATATTACTCGACGGTGAGCTGTCGCCCGGTAGTGGAATCACCCTAAATGGGTTTACTCCCACCTAAGTGCATATGCAATGCTCAATGTAAACACACATAAAGTAAATTTGTGATCCTACTTGAATGTCCTAATGCCCGTTCCCATGTCTTGAGTCCTCACCGACTCCCTCACACTTGCCTAAGCCATCTATCAGAAAAATATCATTTTCAAAACAAAACTTGTTGTTCTTGAAAATACACTACCGAATTTCGGTAAAAATATGGGACTACCCTCCGAGGCGAATGTGTTGGAGAACCTTCAAAAACAATACATGGGCTCCTCCGATGTGTAATTGTAGGACCATCTCCCAACACCATTCTCCGGAAAATCATCCATTGAAATTCCTTTCGCAACCATATTCGTTTTTCTTTAAATTGTTCATGTCATGTACACACGCCTAATTTCTAGGTTACCCTTGTGCATATGAAATGCATTATGCCATTCTAACACAATTTATACAACACATGCCAATACATCATCATGCATATATTGACATAAATTAAATCACAACAACATGCTACTCTATTTTAATCAAAGAACATCAAAGTTAACTCACTTGAGCTAACAATTTTCCACACAATTCATGCACACAACACATGGGCGATTTTGGTCAATTTTTCAAACCGAGGCTGTTTTTAACGGTCCCCAGCGAGCGTGGGTTGTCACGAATGACCAGCTCATCCCGATATCGGTTCCACTTTGTGAACCCAAATTCCATGGTCATTTCCGGCCTCATACCCCTGACATAATTTATGGAACAGAGTACCGATCCAAAACTCAAATAGTCCACACACAGCATCGCAGGGCGCCCGCGCGACCTAAAAATTTTTACATTTCGGTTCCAAGTTTTGGGACCAATCAAACGACCACTCACAGCCTCAAATCAACCCAAACATCACAAAACACTTAAATCAAAAGTAAAACAAGTAGGATGAAACTACCTGAGGTTTGCGAAACTCCTAAAACCGATACCGCATGACCCTCATTGCGTAGAACCGCTTTGCTTCTTGGCCCAAAGAAATCCGACAGTCCGATCGCCTGGGAACTTAGAGATAAGTCACTCACTCTCTCATTAGAAAATCAAAAACCTAGCCTCTGCATATTTTTTTCTCCCCTGCACGTTTTTGGTCTCCTTTTTGAAGGAGGAAGATGATCACTATTCATCTTTTTGTTCTATTATCATTTAACTTTCAAAAATGTCATCCATGTCCCTAAAATCTTGGATTTTGACACTTGGCACTATCTCGGCCGTCCATTTCCATTATCTCTCTACTCATGCAACATGTGTCATATGATTACATGTTATAGGTGACTTTTGTTACATCACATGTCGTTTCTGACACGATCTTCGATGCCTCGAAACGTGCAAATTCAAGCGTCTGGAAGGTCGATAGAGTCGGCGTGGTAACTAGATTTCGCGAGACGATTCCAACGGTAAAATTTGTTTCATCATCTGAGATCTAGAAAAATTTCGAGTTTTGACCGAAATTACGATTTTGTCATTTTTCAGAAAATTGGAATTTTCTCGGGTCTTACATCTTTTGTTGGTAATTTGATGTATGCTATGGTCTATACTCGGTCAGACATCACTCATATAGTTGGAGTTGTTAGCATTAGTTAGTTAGTTGGCTATTCAGAGGACAAAAAATTGTTAGTTTGAAGATTTTTTTCTAATCCTGGAAAGGAGCACGAGGAAGCAGTAAAGTGGATACTGAGATGTCTTAAAGGCACTTCCAAGTTGTCCTTGTGTTTTGGTAGTGGTGAACCTATGCTAGATGGACACACAGATTCAAACATGACAAGTGATGGTGATTCCAAGAAGTCCATTTTAGGGTTCTTGATGACTTTTGTAAGGGGAGTTGTCTCTTGGCAATCCAAGTTGCAGAAATGCATTGCATTATCCACTATAAAAGCTAAGTACATTGCTATTATTGAGAGTTTTAAGGAAGCTTTGTGGATGAAAAAATTCTTAGAAGAGTTGGGGTTGAACAAGAGAAGTATGTTGTTTACAGTGATAGCTAGAGTGTCATCCACCTCTCCCAGAATTCTAAGTCTCATTCAAGATCGAAGCATATTGATGTTAGATATCACTAGATTAGTGATGTGCTTGAGTTAAAGTAATTATATTTGGAGAAAATACATACCAGCAAGAATGGATTAGACATGTTAACTAGTGTATGCACGACACACCGCCCCCCTTCCGGAGGCGTCTTGCCGCCATCCACGAGAAATCTGACCATTACCTCTAACGACTAGAAATCCTGTGAAGCGGCCGTATTGCTTGTAAACCTCCTAAATTTTTCTTTTATTTTTCAAACTTAGAGTTTTGGTAAAATCTTAAGCGATGAAAACTGGCGGCATGTGGTATAGTCTAAATTTAAATCTGTATACATCCAATTTACACTATATCAAAATAACCCGACATACCAACACATTTCCATCATACTAAACTATGTACATACATATGTTTCCATATACAATTCAAAAGTATGTTCTTACAAAATGTACTAATACACGACACTTAAGGCGTGCAGGACCAATCCTATGGTGCTCCGGCGTCTTAACGTACTACAATGCACAGAGAAAATAGTTTTTAAAATGGAAAATAATGAGCTAAGCAGGCTCGGTGAGTGTATCTTTATAAAGGTTCTTTCGAGGAGAAAACATCTCAAAAATGTAAAACTTTCTTTTACAAATATTTTCCAGAACTTTACTTTGCTTCCTTTGCTTTTAAAAAGTTTCTAAACTTTCTTTGCTTGCTTGCTTTTGTACTTGCTTGCTTAGGCGTTTATAAAAACTTTTCTTTGTTTGCCTTTTATACTTGCTTGCTTGAAGTTTATAAAACTTCTTAAAATCTTCTTTGCTGCTTTATCTTGTTTGAAAAGTTTCTTAAAACCTTTCCACGAAACCTTTGCTTTAAAAAAAGTTTCTCGAATTTTTCACATAAAAATGGGAGCTTGGCTCGACCGCATGCTTTGAAAATAAAACCCACGGGAGGCTTAGCGAGGCTCAACCGATCGTTTTGAAATCTAGCGAGAGCCTGGGCTCGACCCCGTTTTGCTTTTACTAAAACTCTCCGGAAGCTTTGGCCGGTAGGGAACCAATGGTTGATTTTCAAGCGACATATCGTGGCATAAAACATCAACTTGATGGGCTATTTTTAGCATGCTACCCTAGTGAACACGGGAACACGTGCTCAGCGGCGCGGTGGAAGGACCTTTGTCCGGCGTCACCTTTCCGGTGAATATGGTGGAATTGACCTCGTGTCGCCATCGCCATAATTAGTTAGGCTCATGTCTTATATCTTTCGCATCGTCTTACGGTCTCCTTTAAATGCATAATGTATATCCTAAGTTTGCCGACCAGGCAAAACTACAATGCAGGTATGAAATCCTAACACCACCGTGCACGTACGGAATACCTCTGACCGGTTTGCTTGCTTAAAACTAGGGAAGGCCTTGTTTTCTCAAACTTTCATTGCTTGCTTGCTTGCTCTTTGTAAAATGGTTTACAATTTGAAACCATTTGTTTGCTTGCTTGCTTGAAAAATGGTTTAATTATTCAAAACCATTCGTTTACTTGCTTGCTTGCTTGAAAAATGGTTTACTTATTCAAAACCATTTGCTTACTTACTTATTTATGGTTTTACGATTTAAAACCAATGCTTGCTTTTCAAAAATGGTTTAACTCAAAACCATTTGTTTTACCTTTCAAGTCATTTGCCTTCTTGAAAATGGTTTGAACTCAAAACAAAAAACGAAATACCAGTGTAAAAAGCAATTTGTAATAATAATAATAATAATAATACACTAGTATTTGGAAAAATGAGTTTAGAACTACCATGCTCAGCTGCTTAAGCGAGGCGAGTTAAAACATACGCCTTTACTTTTAACTACCTCAAGCGAATACGACAACAAATTAATCGCATAACTTAGCGTACTTCCCTAGACTTAGTCACACTCTTCATACTCTTTTAAATCTAGTGCTGGGGTTCTATTCCAACTGGAATCACCCAATTCGAGCACCGAAACTCAAAATGCGTCGAAGCTTGACCCGGACTACTCTATGTCCAAAGCTGATGCAGGAATTTTTTTCTTGCACATGGCCCCACTTTGAGTGAATTTTTAGGCCACTTAGGATCAGAATTTGACGATTCCTACTTCTTAAGTTTTGTTCTCCTTGAAGTCTATTTTACGTAGCCACTTGAATCACTCAAATCGGATAAGAAATGAGGAAGTTATGGCCAAAATACAAAAACTGGTCGAAACAGGAAAACCGGAAACGAGGTTGTAAGTCACATATCTAACTTGTACCGGTACAAGTGACAAAAATGACAGAATGCAAAATGTACCAGTACAAGTTCAACTTGTACCGGTACAAGTCTCCGAGTGCCTTCGTGTGTGTTTTCCCACTTTTGATGCCAATTCACTCAATACAGCTTCTATAATTCACTTAATACCTCAAAAACAACTTGGAATTTATCTAAAAACAACTCCACAACGAATTGGTGCTTTGGAACCTCAAAACACAAAACCTTAGGTGAAAAATCCAGAACACTACCTAAAGGGTCCACCAATTCTTCTACACATCATATCATTGATTCCAAGTTTCTTTTACATCAATTGGGGTTTGCTCTCACAACCCCGACCATTCAAAGGTTTAATGATACTTTGCAAACCTATGAACCAAGGAGAACTAATCTCCATGCAAAGCCCTAGAAATCCCTTACACTTGATTCTAAGGTGAGGCATACCTGATTTTTGAACCTCTCCTCTTCCTTCTTCTTCCTTCTCTTCCCTCTTGCTCTTGGCTCTCTTACTCTTTCTCACCAAATCGTAGACCCTAACCCAGTATGAGACAAAATGGAGATTTACTTTGTTTGTCTACATTTAGCCTCATATTTTGCCTTAATTGAAATTAGCCCTCTTCTCTTAATTATTGCAATTGTAACTTATTCAATTTCTACTATGGCCCATCTCTAATTTGTTTCTAATTTCCATATCCATTTGCTTAATGACCATTGTACCCTTGGTTTATTACCACAATTCCAGTTTCCAAAATTTCTTTTCATATTTTAGTCTCCAAAATACTAATATGTGATACATGGTACTCTTATACACCCCTACAGTATCATGTACTGTACACTCTCTCGGGACGGGGTGTTACAATACCTAAGGAGAAGCTGGAAGCTTATAGGCAAAGAGAGGGTTTGGTTGAGCCCACAACATGAGGGAAGGGGAGATTTGTTGGGTTCACCCCATTTTGATGTGGGTTGGACCAAATGGGCAAAAGCCTAGTGTTTGAAAAAAAAAACATAAGAAAGGAGTTAGTGGTGTGGTCGGGTATCACACATGAAAAAAGGGGAGAGGAGTTTAGAGATAATGAAAAGGGGGCTAGGGTTCTGAATCTTTTGCAAGAAGATGGAAGACCAAATATTGTTCGATTTGGCTCAAATTTGACGTGATGATTCCTTGCGAGTGCTCTTCAATCCTAGTTGTTTGGACCATTGATAGGCTTTCTCAATGATAACCATTTGGCCATTCCACCTTTGGTGAAATCTTTCTTTTCTCTCTTGAGTTATCCACCCTTGGTGAAGATGTTGTATTGACATTCAAAGAATGATATTCTTGATGTTTTGTTGTTGTGAGTTTCTAGTTTGCTTGCTAGAGAAGAATTTGGCATAACCAGGGTTAAAAATGCCACGAAATATCGACGATATATCGTCGATGGCTGAGTAATCGAAACCATCCGACGCGGTGCACAATAAAAATCGTTTTCGCTGGAGACTGTCGGAAAAAATCGCTCCAATACTTCGCCCGATATATCGGTATTCTGCGATCATATCCGGCCTTTCGCTCCGACGCACGAAATGCGAGGCTTGTGAAAAATTAAAAAAACACAAAAGCGCGATATAACCGGTATATATGTAATATATAAATCGATATCTCGACAATGTATGCCGATATATCGACCAATTTGGGTGTTTTTGAGAAATTTTTCAAAAAAAAAAAAATACAATATTTAAAGTGAGTGTCTCATTATAGAGCAAATAAATAGTAGATGAAGAGATGTGAGAGAAAATTAAAAGTCTTTTCTTAATAATTAATATCATTCATGCTCTTTCTTAATAATTACACTATCATTAATTATTTGTGAAAGAAGAAAGATCAAGACGGTTAGGAAATTTCTTATGTCTTCTATCATTAATGATTTGTAGAAAAGAGAAGAAGATCAAGATACGATTGGAATTCTTATGTCTTCTATCAATAATTGCTATCATTAATTATTATAAAAAATTGGGGAAAACCAAGAAGGTATGAGAGAAAATGAAAAAGTGCTTCATTTTACCAGCATGCCTTCAAACTAATTTTGATATATAGGGTGAATATATATTTAAATTTTGAATAATTTATAAATATCGATATATCTCATATATATACGATATATTTGTAAAATCCAAGTAACGATATATCCGTAAAAACCGATATTTTATCTTTGGGTATAACCCATTATTTTTATTGTTGAAATAATGGAAGGTTTAAATGACCTACGAGTCTCGTGGTTTTTACGTTTTTCATTTTGGGGTTTTCCACGTAAAAATTATTGTCTTATATTGTGATTGATTGGTTAGCTTTTGTTGTGTTAAATAATTTAATTGTTGAACCCATTTTAACACACAAAAGATGAAAAATATCACTTTTAGAATTTTTGTATTTTTGCAGTCTTTTCCAACAAGAGCTCTATCTCAAAATCACCCGTTAATCTTCAAACATCTTGGGAGGGATGCAAATGGAGTGGCGCATTGGCTAATAAGTCTAGGAAGGGAAAAACATTAGGGTGTGGGGGCATGGCCCTCGTTTTATTAGGGCTTTTCTTAAGGCTGGTGTAGACGCAAGTTAATAAAGTCTCCCAATTTTCTCTCTTAAAAAACAACTATCAAAACAAATACATAATTTAAATATCATTTATTTTGTTACCTTATCTTTATTTTATTCTTTTGCATTACAATCTTATTATTTATTTTTCATTTAATTTTTTTATATTAATCTCATGGTCAAGTTTGGTTCACTAAAAGTTTGAAAAAAATATAAAATGAAGCAATTAATTTATCTTTTAAAAATGTAAGTTTCGGTTCTAAATTATAAAAGTTTTTAAAATAATTGGAGGTAGAAAACCCTAGTCGCCGGTCTCTCTTTTTCTCTTATAGTTTATTTTCCTTAAGTAAGGAAAAGTGATTTTTTTTGTCATTCTTGCCTTGAAATCATCCCTTTGAATCTTTTTATTTCATTTTTTTTCTTAATAAAATGGTTCTTCCATGAAGATTTAGGTTTTATTTTATTTTTTGTGTTGTCATCGTTTTATCGACATTGTGCTGTTTATCATTTTATTGTGATGTTTTATCTATGTGGGAGAGATTCATACACGCAAGACAAATTTGATTAGTTAAAGATATCAAATTATAGTCATCCAAGTATTGAAAAATTGGAGTTGCAGATATTTTAGTCACTATTTTATCAAATTTGTAGGTTTAATGCCGATTTATTATGCTAATAACCCGGATATTGTTTCATCATATATGGTTTTTAACTATTATATGTAAGACCCGATAAATTCCAATTTCTGGAAAAGTGGCAAAATCGTAATTTCGATTACAAAGTTGTTAATTTCGGTTAAAACTGTAATTATTCTCTGTGATCTCAGATAACTAAACGGGATTTCACCGCTGGAATCATCTCGAAACCTGGTTAGCACGCTAAATTTCGTGAGAATCGGTGACGCCTGAGTTGGCATCGTTTTTGAGGCATCGTTTCGTGCCAGAAAACGATTTTCACGCGACGAAGTCACACATAATGAGTTCATGTACCATAAGTGGTATGAGAGAAATGATGGAAATGGATGGTCAAATAGTAATAATGTCAAACTCGGAGAAAGAAGGGAATTAATTGATTTAATTGGATTAAATGAGAATTAAAGGACAAATGAACAGTGTTCTTCTTCAAATGAAAAGCAAAACAAAACATGGGAGAGGGAAAAAGGAGGAAGTAGCGGGACAGAAGCAAAAATGGAGGTTTTGTAGTGAGAGAAGATCGAACTTCTCAATATTGTGCCATCCGACCGGGTCTGCGCCTTCGGGACAAGAAGGAGAATTGCTCTACGCGGAGAGGCTTCGTAAGACTGATTTAGGAGCCAAACTCCGAGAGTGCGTAGGGCTTCTCCCTACTGAGTTTTATTCCATTTTGTTTTACGAACGTTGAAGCTCTAATGGCGCTTTAGCAGTCGCTTTGACGGCCCCAAACCCGGGACCGACCGATACAAATTGCTGTGAAAATCAATGAAGTGTACCGTGGCTGCTTACGATCGATTTTGGTGTAAAACATGTTTGTGTGTTGATGCGTGTATTGATTGGATTGAGGTCGAAATGGCTGAAACCCGGTTCACTAAGGTAACCATGATCTAGGATTTTTCGAATAGTAACCGAGGGTTTCACTATTCCCGAACAAAGGTTCTCAAAATATAATTTTTGAAAATATATGTTGGTCGAGTAATTCAAGTAGAATTGCTCGTTTGATCATTAGCCCATGAGCTAATTTTTGATGTATGAATAACACTATATGACATGATTGTGTGAATTAAATTTTTGTAAATATATGCATGTTTATATATTTACCTGTGAATTAGACTGTATTGGAATTGTCATACATGCATTCCATATGCACTGGAACACCCTAGGACTATAGGAGTGAGTGCATGAGATGAGTCTAGAGAAAACGGTTTGGAGGGTTGTCTAAAAATATTAATTATCGGAGGGTAGTCCAATTAAAAAATATCAATCGTCGGAGCGGCCCAATTGATATATATACACATCGGAGGGTTGTCCACAAACAAACAAAATAATAATTTTCATACGAGGCTTAGGCGAGTGTGATGGAGTCGGTGAGGACTCGGGATCTGAGTTGGTCATGTAGACATTCAAGTAGGATCATGCATTTACTTGAATGTGTGTTTTCATTGAACATTGCACCGCACTTAGGGTGAGTAGGCCACTTAGGGCGATTCCACCATCGAGCATTAGCTCACCCCGTCGAGGGATATTATTTTTGGCTGCACAGGAGCGTGCGAGGGAACACCTGGCCCCAGAGACCTGAGGATTAGAAGAAAAGCCTGCCGCTTTGATGTATGCGGCTGAACTTTTGTTTAATATGTATTTGTATAAGAGTAAAAACACATTTGACCTGCTGGGAATGTGCTTGATGTGTTCTATATTTGGTAGAGCCTCGCACAGCTGAGACTCTCGCCTCATTTTTGTGAAAATGCCGGGTCACCCGGACATTCATTTAGTATTCATGGGTTGATGGTAGTCAACCTGACCCTGGATTTGGGGTACTACATTATATCTTGAATCTTTTGATCTATTGCAAATTTGAATCAATAATATTATTTTTTCTTTTAAAAAAGTTTTTAAAATAATTTTACCATATAACTGTTTTCATGGTTTCTTTTCAATTAGGGAAAGTGCAAAACGCGTCTTATTTTTGTTCTTTTTTAAATAATAATAATAATAATAATAATAATTCCCCATAATGGGTGAATGGTGATTGAGACTTTGGGCCCAAATGTTTAATTTGGGGTTGGGATGAGAAACTTTCTCTGGGCCCTTACCCTGGGTTTTGAATTAAGGGTTGTGGGAACAACCAACAAGCAACAAGAAAACTAATTTTTAATAATATTATCCATTCTCCTTTAAAAAAAAGCATTATCTAATATTATTTAAAAAAAATAACATTATCTAATCTTGTTTTCCAAAAAATAACATTATCTAATCTCTTTAAAAAAACATTATCTAATAGTTTTAAAAAAAACATTAAATAATAAATTAAGTATAATTTAACCAATTAAAATTGTTAACATATGAGGTATCGGTTAACATCTTTAATGTGTAAATAATATGATTTCTTAAAAAAATTATTGATGACTTTTAGATAAATATATAATTAATTGTTTATATATATATATATATATATATATATATATATATATATATATATATATATATATATATATATATATATTGTTTGAACGAATAAACATAAAAATTTGAAATAATTGAAAAGAAATTAATACATTTGCTGTTACTTAAAATTATTTTTATAAATATATTGATTTTTATTTAGTATACTAATTAGTAATTTATATAAAGAAATTTATTTCAGGTTAAATTAATTATTTGATATCAAAAAATAGATTTATCATATTGGAATTAGATATTAATGATGTCTTGCATTTTTCAATTTTAAAAAAAATGCTTTTTGATATTTACCTTACTTTAAGGTAAGATTCTAAATTAAAATGATTTAACGTCTTTAATGCTTAAATAATATAATTTATTATAATAAAACTTAGTGGTGACTTTCAAACTAATAGATAAATGAATAGTTTTAAAATGATAATAATATTAAGATATTTTTTAACCCAAAATAAATGAAAAAATATCAAAATGATTGCAAAACAATTCCATACAATTATATTTTTATTAAATTTCAATGATATAATGATATTTTTCAATTCTAAAAAATATTTTAATTCTTTACCTTGAGATTAAAAGTAAGATTCTCAATTTTATATGATAAAATTATTAAAAAAATAAAATTATTTCATCATTGCCAATATTAAAATTTTAAAATATTTATAATTAAGTACTTAATTTTTATATATATTTTAATAATTAAATATTTTGTTTTTCATTGCAAATATATTTTAATACTATTTCATTAAATAAATATGTTGATTTCAAAGTCAAAAATTCTTGCCACCACACCACGATCTCCTTTGGTGAGTGAGTTGGAAGTTGTTTTCATAAACAATAACTATAATTCTAACAATTTCATGTTTGCTCTATCAAAAAGCTTTTGGAAGAAGAAATCTACCACTTTGCAGTGGCGAAGGAATGTAACTCACTTGAGATCAAACATAATAAAAGTTTGTAGATTTTCCAGTAATACCGTAATTGGTTTGGCCTTTGTTTATTAGAGATTAACATTGTAATTTTTTATTTTTTTTATTTTCACTTTTTTTTTTGTTATGAGAATATGGTATAACCTTTGAATCTGTTTCCCCTTTTTTTGTCTGAAGGGTTTGATCTACTAATATGAATATTAATAATATAAAACACTAAATATAAGAATTATGAGTGTGAGGAGAAAAGGGAATAGTGAATTCTTAATCCTTGGCTTTCTTTCCATTTGAATTATGCTTTTTTATATGGAAAATCCTTGCAAGATTAGGGTGAATGCAAGAATTCGAGTGCCAAACCCACAAAGCAGGTCGCCTCGAATTTACAGAGTCTTGAACTATGTGCCTTATAAACAACTCTCCTTTGGTAAAGGGGAAAAATGAAGAAAAAGTAATTTCAAGTGCCAAAGATCATGTAAATTGTAATTACTAATTATTATTTTGTTTTTATTTTATTTTTTGTTTGGTGTTTTCCTTTTTATTTACAGGAGAAGATAATAAAGTTTTGATATCTCTTATTGTAGAAAGAGTTATAGGTAATGATCAAGATGAAGATTTTCAAAAAAATTATGTACAAGACAAGTCAGTGACCTTGGTTATGAAGATCAACAACATAAAAAAGATCAAAGAGCATCAACAACAATTTGGAGATGATGATGCCTTTTCAACCGTGAATCAATGAGGTGTTGGAACTCCACAACTGCTGTTGGGCCACCACCGGCCCGGACGTGGGGACCTCCGCAAAAATAGGTTGGGTTGTGACTGAGGGGGCCGCCCGTGGCCGCTCCGATGCCTAAGTCAGTTCCTCCCTGAGAGAAAATATAGACTGCTTAGAGGGAGGGCGAATGTTTTTGCGTACCTTTCACCGATAGGGTGACCTGGTATTTATAGCATATGTTTTTCCCAATTGGATGGTGGTAAGGATTCTTTCCCATTGGATGGGGTATTTTCTGCCTTTATCGCTATCGGATTAATAAGGGATTATGAGATAGCAGTTATTGAGGATTATCCTACTTCCCTCATTGGTGAGATTCGGTTTGATTTATAGGATAAAACATTGTGGAATTATCTACTTCCCTTCTTGGGTGAGATTTCAGTTGATTTACAAGACATGGGCTTTTTCGGATCGTCCGTGTGTGACCATAGGCGAGCAAATTGGGCTTAGTTTTTGGGCCGGTGCCATGGGCTCGTCCACTAGGCTTACCTTTTCCTTTGGAAGCAAGCGAGTGGGCTCTTGCTATTTTTAAACCACATTAACTTCCCCGGCCCATGTATTACGGCGTGTGCAAGAAATTTGTATCATTCTTGAATGGGTGCGAGCTTCCACGTGTTTGCTCCAGAGCAGTTTGGTTGGGGCTTTATCGCGTCATATGCCTTGTGATAATAATGGCTTTTCGGTTTTCGCGCCATTTCTTCAGAGTTCTTTTCGGTTTCTTAGGAATATCCTGCGGCGGATTCGCCTTGTGTTCCCCTGATCTTGACACCTTTTTGTTTCTCTACTAGTTTGGGTTTCCCTTTCCTTAACATTTGTTCTGATCTTACAATGCGAGTTCTTGGCGTTTTGTGATACCTTTTCGAGTAGCCTTTTAATTCTGTTCCTAAGACCGCGCGTCTTTCTTATTTTGTGTCTTTTTCGGCGATATGGCGAACGCTGGTAGCTTGGTTAGGTCTTGTTCTTATTACATTACTCTCATGGGTCGGGGCCATTCCTCTTGCTGTGGGGTGACCTACATATTCACGGTTCGGCGGACGGGTGGCGCCTCGGCGGATTCAGCGGGGTTGTTCTTCGAGACGCTCAGGAACCTTTTCCCTTGGACAATGGTAGGGGAAAATTAGCCCGAGGGTCTCTACGGGATTGGAATATCTGAAGTCGGCCAAGTGAGAATGCTGCAGCGATGGGATCATGAGTCGAGACCTTTGTATGGAGTAACTTTCGTGAGGCTTTATAGGCCCCCTTTTGGTGTCCAGTCTGGTCTCGTGTTTGAGCTTCCTACGTGGTCCAAGTGCCCAAGATGGTGTGTTTCTTTGAGGTGGCCTTCGACAACGGCCTCCATTTCCCTCTGCACCCCTTCATAAAAAGAGTTTTGCAACATTTCAACGTCTGCCCTTCTCAACTTTCGCCCAATTTATGGGGATTCTAATTGGGTGTTGAACAACCAGGACGAGGAACTGGTGTTCCAGATTATAGCTACGTTCCTAGATCTTTAGTGTGAAGGAGGCGCGAGGGCTTCCTTTATCTATCGCGTGCAGCGCTCCCCTGGTCTTCGAATCTCCCATCTTTCCATGGAAACTGGAAGGAGGCGTTGCCTTTTTCGTCGGTGGCCACGATTGGGAGTATGGCCTTGATAAGAATGATGCCACACAGGCGTTAGGCTGTTTGGACTAGCTCCACGAGGAAGATCTACGTGAGCATTGCTTTGGCTTAGTTTGGTCTATCTTTCGTAAATTATAAGGTGTCTCTAAATTTGCAATGGTTGTGTGTCTTTTTCGGGTATTGCCAGATCTCGACCCAGAAACCAAAGTCATGGCGGGAGTTTGCTAAGTGTCTTCCGGCGCACTTGCACAAGACTTATCGAATTAGGATGTTCCACACGGATCTTCGGGTTGAGTCCTCCGTCCCCGCCTTTGAGACCTTCCTCCCTCCGTTGCGAAGTTCTCACACAATGGGCCTCCCGCTGTCAAGCCCACTAAGGGAGAGCTTTTGGCTCGAGTGGAGACGTTGTCCCGGAAGTCCCGGAGTGTGAAGCGGAAAACTCTGGACTCTCCCGAGAAGGGTCGCCCTTCCTGGGGTAAAGTCCTGAAGTTGGGGACGTCTTCTTCCTCACCTTCCGCCCGGCGTAGTGTCTTTGGAACGATGTTGCCGCCTCGTCAGAAGTTCCTAGAGCCCCAAGTTCGCGGCCTCGTGCGGCTGCTTTGCAAGGCTAGGGCTCCTCGGGAAGGCTGCTTGAGCTCCGTTGGAGGTCATGCCTATCAGTTGGAGTCCCCTGCGCTGAGCCTGAGCCTCCTTGAGGCGGAAGAGTTGAGGAGGAAACGCCCCGAAGTTGACGGAGATGGCCATTCCTTGTTTTTCAATCTTAGAGGCTACGGGTGTGAGTCTCATCCATCCTCGAGATTCACGACCTCAGAGGTGGGTGCCACTACTGTTGAGGAGGCCTTAGCTGCAATCCTGAATTCGCCTCTGTCAATTCAAAATATGCTTGTTATTACCTTTATCTTGGATTTGAGTTGTTATTGTGTTGACTTTAAGTTGGGTATCGTGGTGGCCACTCATTTGAAGAGTTTGGCCAAGGGCCCAGTTAAGCGAGGGCCACGTCAAAGCCGCGAGTCAGCGAGGGTTCACTCTTGTTTCTAAAGCGAGTGACGACGAGATGGTCTGAGAATATGACGAAAAGCCGTGAAGCTTAAGTCCTATCACGGGGCATACCATGACGGCGAGCTTGGTACGAGGCGGGGAAGAAAAGGCCGGGATAGCTTAAGAGTGGGTAGAGTTGAGCTTCGGGAGTCGGGGGACCAGTTGCCAGCTGCCCGGGATGACTGCTTGAGACGGGACGAGTGCAGGCTACCCAGAATGAGCTTGGTGGATTAGGGATGGCTGCGATCGTCAGAATGAGTTGCGGGCAACTAGGGAAGAGTTGCGTGCTGCTAGAGATGAGCTACTATGTAACAAGCGGGCTAGACGGGCCGTCGCGAGAAGCTTAATTTCTGAAACTCTGTTGACGCCCGGCTAGAAGTGTCATGGGTTGCGAGGACCTTAGCCCAACTCACGGTTGTTCAAAGGACGGGGCCATACTTGAGTTTGAGGATGAGGCACACTTTTCAGTAGGCTTCTAGGTGGCTTGCTTTTCAAAGGAAGGCTGCTCATGCCTACCTGGGCTTGGACCTTAACTTCGATATCCCTAGCGACGAGGAGGCGGAAGAGTCCTTTTCCGCAGATTGTTCTGGAGAGCCAAACACCCCGATTGAGGCCCGCTCCCCCTCTTTACCTTATGCTCCCTTTTCTGACGTTTGAACTCCTTCATTATCTTTGCTTTTTTTGCGTCGGGCTCAGGCCAGGATCTCATAACATCGTTCTCAATGAATACCCATTTTCTTCCTCATCTCTTTTTTTTCTTTTTTTTATGATTGCGTCCCCTGTGTTGCTCTACCTGAGTTGAGCAGTTGAGCTCTTCAACCACAGTTTGTTGGGCTCCGTGGAAACTATCCGCTTGGTTGTCTTGCCTCTTGGGCTCTGAGGGCTGATATGGCCAGTTGAGCTCTTCAAAGCGGTTCTTGAGCTCAGTAAACTATCCGCTGGTAGGCGGCTCTTGGGCTAATTTGCTTGAGTTGAGTAGTTAAGCTCTTCAAAGCGTCTTGAGGCTGCGTGGCTTATCTACTGTTTGGGCGCTCTTGGGCTAATTTGCTTGAGTTGAGCAGTTGAGCTCTTCAAAACTGAGCTGCTGAAGCTCCGTGGGCTTATCCGCCTGAGCTGAACTGGCTCTTGGGCTAATTTGCCTGAGTTGAGCAGTTGAGCTCTTCAAAACTGAGCTGTTGAGGTTTCGTGGGGCTTGTCGCACAGGCTGGGCGACTCTCTTGGGCTACGGGGCTGATATGAAGCGGTTGAGTTCTTCAAAGGCGAAATTTCTTTGAGAGCTCAGGTATGGGCTTATCCGCTGGCAGGCTTGGCTCTTGGGCTAATTTTCCTGAGTTAGTGTTAGCTCTTCAGCTAAGGCTCTTTGAAGCTCGAGTGGGCTTATCACTTTGGTTGGCGGCTCTTAGGCCTAATTTGCACGAGTTAAGCGATTGAGCTCTTAAATGCATTGTTGAGCTCTATGGGCTTATCCGCTGGTTGACGGCTCTTGGGCTAATTTGCACGAGTTGACGATTGAGCTCTTCAAAAAAGCGAGCGGCCCCTGAAGCTCATTAGGCTTATCACTTTGAGAAGTGAGCTGGCTCTTAGGCTAGTACTGAGTTGAGCGGTTGAGCTCTTAGCGAAATTTCTTGAAGCTCAGTGGGCTTATCCTCTGAGCTGAGCGGCTCTTGAGCTAATTTGCTGAGTTGAAGCCGGAGTTGGGCTCTTCAAAGCTAGTAACTTTGGGTTCTTGGCGTTGAGGCCTTCTGGTACATTAAGCTCTGCAAGCCCCAGTTGGACTCACAGGCGCGAGGCCTTCTGGCTATTAAGCTGCAAACTAAACCACGGGCTCCTGGCGCTGAGGCCTTCCTTAGGCGTTAAGCTCTGCAAGCCCGAGTGTTTAAGCTCTTCGAGCGAAGTATTGGGACTCTTGGCGTTGAGGAATCTGGTTTGTTAAGCTTTGTAAGTGGTGGCCCCAGGCTCTTGGGCGCCTAAGGCCTTCACTGAGCTAATCGCTGCAAAGCCCAGGCTCTTTTGGGCTCTGTTTGAGGCCTTCTGAGCTATTAAGCTCTATGGCCCGAGTTGCCTTCACAGGCGAGGCCTTCTGTTTGTTATGCTCTTGCAAGCGGGTGTTTATGCCTTCTAGGTATTATGCTCTACAAAGCTTGGGTGTTTATGCCTTCCTAAGCTGTCGCTCTGCAAGCGAAGTACATTGGGCTCTGGCCCAGGCCTTCTGGCTGTTCGCTACAAGCTGAGCTCTGGGCTCTGGGCTCTGAGGCCTTCACGAGTTGTTTAAGCTCTTGACGAGCTGCTTTGGGGCTCTGTGAAATTTGGCTACTGGGCTTCTAAGTGCGGCCGTTTGACATCCACTTCTTGGAAAGATGTGAGTGTCATTAATGCTAGTTTATGGAGTCGAAGCTTGTGCGATTTTAGAAGTGCTTTGGCCTCATATAAATGGCGACCTTATTTATGGAGCTCATGCCAGACCTTCTTCCCTTTTTGGGGCGCAACTGGAATTTGTGCGCGATGAAGCGTCAAGGCTTGGTCGTCTTCGCAGAGGGTCCGCCTAGGAATTCTGGTTCTGCTCCGATGGACCTCTGCCTGTGGGAGTTGTGTTTTTCCCTAGTCTCCCCTTTATGGGAGTTATGTTATTCCCCAGCTTCGTGCTAGGGAATGCATCTAGAGAGGGCGGTACACTTTTAGTACCGCTTTCTCCATTTTCTCATCTTCTTTCTCTTTCTCTTCTTTCTTCTCCTTCTCCTTCTTTTTCATTCTCTCTTCCTCTCTTTCTCAGTTTCTCTTCCTCTCTTTTTTCATCTCTTTTTCCTTTCCTTTCGCACTCTCTCTTTCTCTCTTTCCCTCTCTCTTTCTCTCTCTTGAGATATTTTTTTTGAGGGAACTGCTTATACTGTTTTTTTCCAAGATGTAAGGAATGACACTGCTGATTGTAATCAATTGTACCTTTATTGTAATAAAGAACAATATATTTTTTCGCGCATGAATTTGTGTACTCTGATGTGTGTAACTTTCTCTTTATGTTCTCTGTCTGAGTTGTTTTTCTTTTACCGAGATGTCTAGCTTTTTTATTTATGAGGATACTAAACAGAATAATCCATAAACAAATAGACCGTCATCTAAAAGCTAATGATACTTTATTTAAAATTACAATCACGAGTCTGTTGGTAAAAGCGGCTTTAGGTGCTCGACATTCGAGCATGAGCAAGATTTTCCTTCTTAGTGCAGGTTCGTGGTGCGGTCGGCGACGCGAGATATAATGTAGGGGCCTTCGAGTTGAATTTTGGCTTTCCATGTCTTTGGTTTTTTCCTCGTGGCGGGAGCTTTTAGACTAGGTCGCCGAGCATAACTCACAGGTTTTGACTTTTTTAATTCGTAGTATCTTGCCATCTTTCTTTGTGTAGTCTTAGTGCGCTTTAGGACTGCTCCGTTTTTCATCTAGGAGGTCTAGGTTTGGCGGAGAGCCTCCGTTATGTTCAGCTTGCGGTCGATCCTTGGGGACTTTAATGATCTGTGAGGCTACCACCTCGGTGCCCAGCCCGAGGCGAATGGGGTTTCTTGAGTTATTGGCGATTGCGCGTAGTTCGGGTATGCCACCAACACCTCGGGTAGGTAGTCTACCCACTTGCCCTTTAGGTCTTCCAACTTGGTCTTTAGTCTTTTGCTTTAAGAGTTCGATGGTGACTGACTGTCCGTTAGATTGTGGGAGTGAAATTTGGGGACGAGTAGTAGTTCTTGATCGAGGCCTGACCTGAAATCCACGAACTTAGGATTGTCGAACTGCGCTTCTATTATGCGACACCCGGGCGCTCGGGATGCCAAACGCAACGGAATTATGGAGCATGACGAAGTTGCGTATTTTACGTGCTGTGATAGTAGCGAGGTCGGCGGCCCGTTTGGTGAGTAATCGGCTGCCCATGATGATAAATTTGCCTTTGGCCCGCCAATGGGCAGAGGTCCCAATATGTCCAACCCCCACTGCTGAAAGGGCCAGGGGCTTGTGACTAACGTCAAAGGCTCGGACGGGAGATGAGAGATTCTGGTGTGCTCCTGACAAACTTTGCATTTCCTGACTATTTCTTTTGCGTCTCTGAGCATTGTGGGCTAGTAGTACCCTTGTCTTAAGGCTTTTCCCGCCAACGCCCGAGCTCCGATGTGATTTCCGCATACACCTTCATGCACTTCCCTTAATACGTAGTTGGCGTCTTTTCCTGCAATGCACTTAAGGATGGGTGTGAAAAAACCTCGCTTGTAAAGGCTTCCCTTATGAATAGTAAGCCTGGCCGACCTCGTCCTTAGCTTAGAAGCCTCTTTCGGGTTGTTCGGTAGCAATCCTTCTATTAAGTAGTCCCAAATAGGGTCCATCCAGCTCGGCTCTAACGCAGCGGGGAGAAGACCGCCCACATCATTGG
Organism: Tetrastigma voinierianum; assembly: GCA_016808115.1. NCBI lineage: Eukaryota > Viridiplantae > Streptophyta > Magnoliopsida > Vitales > Vitaceae > Tetrastigma > Tetrastigma voinierianum. The sequence goes on along the minus strand of JAEQBH010000138.1, from coordinate 76,572 downwards.
GATCATACACTTGACTTTAGGAGGTGTTTCGGCAGGCGTCGATTCTTGGATCTTCTTGGAGGTATTGCCGGCTTTGCCAAGGTATCTGCTGGGATTCTCACGCGCTCTGGGTATGTGTCTAACTGGACTAGCCACAGACCTTCGGTAAATCCAGTACTTTTGAGCCTGGATCATTTTTCCTTTTTCCTCGTAGGTGTCTTGTTTGCTTTCTACTGGCTGAGGTCAGCTGCACCTCGAGTGATCACTTCCATTGAATGGGGGGTTGGTCATGTAATGGCCTCATACTAAACCCCAGTTGTTTGGAGGCTTGAACCCCAAATACGGGTACATGCTCGATATCTATTCCCTTTGGGGAGGGTAGGAATTAATGACGCATCCCTTGGGCATTGCGCGACCCGTCTAGACAGCTTTGATGAGGTGTGAACGTTGCTTGCGTATCACCCGGCAGCTCTGCACAGGTGCTGAACTCCATGTGAAATCTGCTAAGACCTACCCTTTGTGCAGTTTTTGGTTTATATATGATGCTGAACTTTCGATTCTATGGCCCAGCCATCAACCTTCTACAAGTCTGGTTTGTGTAACACTTTGCTTCATCGGGTATTATGTTGGGACTTGATGGTATGAGCTTGAAATAGGAAGCGGAGCTTTAATTTGCAGTCACTAAACGCGAGGATTAGTTTCTCATCCTTGGATACCTCTCCCCTCTCCCTACGCTCCTCTTAGCTAAACACGATATGGTAGGTGTTGTACTAGATCTTTATCTCTCGATAAGAATGGCTGGTGAAGTGAGCGCAGTCTGGGGAGTAAGGAGTTCCCCTCTGTAGGGGTTCACGGAATCGAGGGAGGCTCGGATAGGTTTCCCCAGTGGCTGCGGGCGGCTTCTTGCTTGATGTATCCGTGAAGGCTTTCTTTAGAACCCAGATGGGGGCGGCATTGTCGTTGGCCTTGGATACAAATGACCAGCATGACTATTCTTTGATTAGGCGTTGGACTTCTTTTATGCTTGACGGTAGAAAATATCGACACACCCTTTTATCTTGTGGATTTTCCGATTCCTCGATTATTGGTATAAAAACAATGAATTTTAAAAATTTGAGGACTCGGCGCATTTGGTGGATTCAACCATGTTGGCGCCCATAAGGGATCACGGAATTAGCGGACGGATGGGCTATGTGGGCTTGGCGGTTGTTTCATGACATATCGTTGATTAGTGCCCGAATAGTCTTATTTTAAAAGCTACATTTGCCAGCGGGTTTTAAGCGCTTTGTGCCATATTGAGATTTAATAACTCAATTGATACATTGAGGTCAGGCTTTACTCACGATCACGTTTTATAGCTCTATTGGCCTTAGTTTTGCATGTGAATACCTGGAATTATCTTAATCCAGGTTAAGCAAAGATGAACGTAGATTCGAAGATGCATGATCAGACAGGAGGGAATTTAGAGCAAAAGTGCTGAAGAAGCCGGGAAGGATGCGAGTGAAGTTGCGGGTTGCGAAAGTTACTTTAACTTTCTGAGTGATTCCTGTTGATTCTGAGAATATAGCATTGCTCCTGTTAGTTGCTTTTTTGGCACATGCACATGGTTTTTATACAAGTTTGCCCTTGATGTAATTTTGGTTCATTTGCACATTTTTGTAATTTCCTTGACACTGAGCACCTATATAAGCTTAGTCATGCTTGTAAAATCAATAAATTCATCCGTATTGATCGATAAAATTTTGTACCAGAAGCACCTCACCCTCGGCGGTTGGTGATTTTCTCTCCTTCTCCTCCATTTTCTCGCATTTTCTTGGTAGCCAAACACCCCTTGATGATGACAAATCAAGAGATGCTTGGCTAAAACCCCCTCATCCTTGAAGGGAAGGCTCTTTGAGTGTTAGTTTTAGTAATTTGCATATTCTCATACTTTTCATATTTGTATTTAAAGATATTTGTATTTCTTACTTCTCACCTTAAGAGTTAAATCTTGACGTAATACTCTCTAAACGTTTATTTGGCAAGCTTTTTGGGTTCAGTGGATGCTTATCATTAGATCCACTGATGTCTAGTTACTTGTCTCCTATTAGTTACTGAAGGGTAGGTTTAGGAGGTGTGTTTTCATCGTTTGGGAGCATTTATTCTCATTAAATGCCATATTTCAAGAGGAAAACTTATAGGGTTTAGGTTTTAGAGCTAAATGAAGATCCGATTCGGGAAATGACTACATGTCATGCTTCATAAGGAAAAGACCAGGGACATGTCGGTTAACTTGCAACCTAAGCCCGAGTGGCGGGGCTTCAAAGGAATTCTCTCTTAACTTTTTACTTTAAGTTATTCAAAAGTTTTCAACTATTCACCCACCTTTATTTTTCACAAACCCTAAAAAAATCAAAACGAGAAAACACCATTTTCAATGCCTTGTAACTCTTCTCTCACTTGAAGAAAACCCGTCAAGTGTTTAAACCTTGACCACTATCTGCAGTAGCTTTACGTCAGTAGTAGGAATCCTAGGATATAAATTTTGTTGATTAGAACACCTATAGCATAACTGAATCGGAGTCATCTATGTATACCTCCATGGAGTGCTGTATTTTATATACAGAGCATCACATTCACGACCTCACAGTAGGTGACTTTCTGTATTTTTAGCCCAGAGGGCGTGCTCGATAAATGATGGGTCCCTTGCCCCAGTGACAAATGAGGTCTTCTCGCGGCCGTGGGATCCATCTTGATCTGGTTTGTAACTTTGAGCATCCATGAAGCGAGGAGTTCATGGTCGTATGGCTTCTGATGGTCATTTGTCTCGTCGTAAATTTGGTCACCATCCTTGGAGGATTAGGCGTTGCTTCTGGCCCTGTGTTCAGGGTTGAAATTACCGTAGTTGCGGGAGATTGGCTTTGTTGTAAAGGGACTGTCGATTTCCACGCGGTGAAGCGATGATGCCTTTTCAGCGAAGCCCAGGGGAGCATGTTTGGAATGGGCCTCATTGGACTGTCATTTAAAGGCGATCCGTTTTGGCTCTGGACGTTGGACTCCTGCAAAGCCAGGAAGAGAATTGGGTCGTGGGGGCTCCGCGCGTGCTTCTCCGATGCTAAATCAGTTCTCACGAAGGAGAAAATATAGGCGCATGGGGCGATGTTTTTGCGTACCTTTCACCGATGGGGTGGCCTGGTATTTATAGCATATGTTTTTCCCAATTGGATGGTGGTAAGGATTCTTTCCCATTGGATGGGGTATTTTCTGCCTTTATCGCTATCGGATTAATAAGGGATAATGAGGAAGCGATTGTGAGATTATCCTATTGCTCATTGGTGAGATTTGGTTTTGATTTATAGAGTAAGCTTTTTATTGGGATTATCCATGACGACGGGTTAAGTTGATTCACGGGACGGCGTGGCTTTCGGATCGTCCATGTGGCCCTTGAGGCGAGCAGGCTGAGCTTCCATTTTGGAGCGGTGCGAGGGCTCGGGCGTTTCGGTAGGCTTACCTTTTCCTTGGGCTTGCCGGTGGGCTGCCAGCTGTCCACAAACCACCATCAAGAGAAATCATACATCATTAGATTATCAAAGACTTCCTTAGATATAGTTGTTTTATGATAAAGCGATTATAATAATAATATTTTATTTGTTGTATAGTTTTAATATACATATTCTATTATTACAATTTACTTATTGTATAATTAATATTTTATTTTGATTTTTAATGTTTTAGAATAACATTTTCAGTATATTTATTGAATTGAGTTTAATTAGTAATATATATATATATATATATATATATATATATATATATATATATATATATATAACATATATATATATATATATATATAAATGAAACTAAAATGCATATTCTATGCATATTCTAATATGAATTAAGCAAAAGTGATGCATTTTAGAGACGAATTAATTTATTAGTAAAAGATTTGCCAATATTAATAATTAATAACCCTAAACACTAAATCAGATTGTTTTCCATTTCGAGAACAAAAATTATTATTATTGCTGATGGAATGTTTTGTTAGGAAAAACCTTCACTGATGAAATTTCATTTCATCACCGAAACCTTTGGGTGACAAAATTTTGATTTTCATTGGTATACTTTTAGCGACGGGTCTAGGGTGACAAACAAGATACGAAATAGTTTTCACAAGGAAAAGTTTTTGCAGACAAATTTTAAACTTTTAATGACAACTTTTTTTATCAGTAAAATGCAATTATCTTGTAGTGTGTATGTTGTGTCAAAAAGTGAAGGCAGAACATCAGTTCATCGGGTTATTAGGCTGACCATCACCTTAGTGAAATGGGGTAGATAAATGGATTTTGTAGTGGGTTACCAATGGCCGGGAAGAAAGCATGACTCGGTTGGAGTCGTAGTAATTGATTGACTAAGTCGACTACTTCCCTACGTTGAGCCATTATTCATGATAAGTTAGTGAAGCTTTTACACCGAGGAAATGGATTCGGTGCTCTGGGGATTCGTTATCTATCATTTAAGGTGAGGTCGGAGGTTTACCTCAGTTTGTGGAAAGCTGCGAGAGCTTTGGCACTCATTGAATTTCAAGCGACTTTCCACCGCGGGAGGCGGATAGACAATCGAGAGATAGTGAGTTTAGGATTTTAGAACCACTAAAAGTGTGTGATCGACTATGAGGTAGTTGGGACCAGCCACATTCTCTGCCCTTAATAACTAGCTTCATTAAAGTATTGGAATGGCTTATGAGGCTCTCTCTGGAAGTGTGAAACAACACTATCTTTGGACAAAGTTAAGTGAGAAGAAAATAATTGGCCAGATTTGGGTTCAGGGGCTTGAAGAAAATGTAGAAATGATTAGAAAGATTGTAGTGGCAGGGTCATCGTTGATAACCCGTCGCCCCGAGAACGTATTCGTGGATCGCCGAGATAACGATACCACTCTAACGAAAATCGGGCCCGAGTCACCACTTTATATAGAATACGAAACTTCAAAACGTACAGCAGATTAACAATGGCCACGGGTACATATCTGATTAAAATGATGGAAGTGGCGGCGTTTGTATCAATACTCGCTAAAATATCCGACCAACTATCTTGCTGGTTAGAGTTAATACATTATATTTATTACAAACATATATTAAAATTATAAAGATTCTAATACGTGGCTATCTGACGTCTCAGGCATGATCGGCTTTCTTACGGCTGCGTGAAGCCTCTGGTAGTGCTGCGCCTTCCGTCGCTCCTTGTACAAATAAGTGATCCCTCGACGAGTAAGCAAGCGATAGTACCCGCGTGTTTCCCTCGTGATTACTCCCACTTAAGTGCACATGTCTGGAAAACAATCACATCAAAGCAATTACGAACTGCTCGAATGCTCATTATCCACGATCTCATGCTCCCAGGTCTGGCGACTCTGCACATGTAAATAATGCGAGTAATTCTGATTTCAAACAAAATCTTTTTGTTCTGAAAACTCCTACGGTCGATAATATATTGGACTACCTCGAGGCAAATTAACTGAATCGCGCTACGGGATCGCGCTCATCAGAGTGATACATTGGGCGACTCTCGAGCAATTCTTCAAAAGAAATCTTCCTTAGAGGCTGCTGCGGCTTGTTTTCCTTTTTGTATTTTCTTTCATACTCATGCGCTCTACTTTCCTAATATTCTAGGATGCCCCAGTGCATAGAATGCATTATACAATCTATGACTATGCTAATATATAAAACATGCCATATACTAACATAATTAATCCACTAAATCATATTATTAAATTCCATCAATAACACCAAGAATTAGCTCCATGGGCTAATTAACAGCACAAACAATTCATTTTGAATCACTCAACATCATAAAAATTCACACCAAAATGTAACTATTCACATGAAACGGTAAACCCTCGATTTGGATACATTATGATAATGGGGATTTTCTAAGTTCAAATGTTTAGGGCGCTCAAGCTAATCAAATCTGGAGTTGCTCCCAACCATTTATGGCTCTTAGCTGAATACCACGACGGAAAAGATCCTACCTCTTGGGTTGTGGAACTCCACAAATCAGTGTCATATAGCCCTACCATGACGGCTTTACTTCTTACTCGTCGAAAGGCAAATTTGTCGACGGTCGGAAATCTGAAAGACGAGCTCTCTCTCTCTCTAAAAAATCAAAAAATCGGCCCGCACCTCATTTGCCCGTTTGTATCATACTAAAGGAAGAAAGACTATTTGGCTTTTGTCTTATTCTCATTCTTGTTTTCATAATTTGTCATCATTTTCATGCGTTTTTGACATGGCAATACAAACCATCAGTCAATACCTCTATTTCGTTGTGTACGCGGAGTACATGGCAATAGTGACTCTTGGCAAAATGTGTCTCACCCGGCCGTTTCACGGCTTTCCGCCAATGCCAGCGTGAAATTAATTGTGCCGAGTCGTGAGGTGTGTAGCTAGATTGCGGCCAGGATTCAGCAGTGAGTCGTTTAGATCATCGAGATCTATAAAAATTTTGGATTTTTACCGATGGCCATTTTTACCATTTTTGAAGATTCAGGCCTACCGAGTTTCAGTTGAAGTTGGATGAACAAAAGTCTTATTCGACTCAGAGAAGAACGCCGAGCGCCAGAATCGGCAAAAGTATACCGGTATCGCCGGAGAAAGTCATGAGTTCTGGGAAAGTGGCAGGTTGGGCGACCTGGATTTCGTTGGGTCATATAGAGTATTAGAAAGTGGTCGCCCGGCGCCTGTCCGATTAGCCTTACCTCGGAGTTGGAAAGATCCATAATGTCTTCCATGTATCAATGCTAAGAGGTAATTGAAGTGGACCCATCGCATATAATGCCTGGCATCCCCAAACCAGGGATCCGTTGACCACGTAAACTCGAAACCTGGCAGCCGCATGTATCGCGAGACATATGATAAAATATTGGCCAGGGCCCATCATCCATTAGCATCCATACGGTTACGAAACTATACATTCTATGAATCCCGAGTTATTACATGCTCTTTGAAACATATAAATGACTAAGTGATTCAGTTCTAATATATACAAAACCGAATCCAAAATTTACAATTAAAATGCTTCATAATAAAGCCTCTGGGTAGTACAAATGCACTTTGTCTGATGCATGCCTGAAAGGGGTCCCGGCAGGTGAGCTGCGCCAGTAGAGATAAATCCTACCGAAATTTGTTTGCCGCCTGGTGCATAACTCTGATGATCATTTCGCCGTCAAACTGACAACCCGATCCGTGCACACAGCGTTTGCTATCATGGAAAGGCTCCATCTCACGTGTATGAGGCGACACTCTACTACATACCTGGTACCAAAATTGACCTCGGCCCCACGATGGTACAATGGAAATCAATCTTAAGTGATCCGACTCCATCTCACACAGCTGCATGTAGATCTATGTGATATTGTTTAGCCGTTTCGTATCTTTTTGAGCGTAAAACTTTTGGTCTGTACCACGATCTCTTACCCTCTGACATTTCTGAGGTTCCGGTGAATCGCTATCTAACGATTTTCCGGGCTTTTCACGGGAAATTATCTGCTCCCTGCCCTTTCACATTCATTTGTTTCCATTTAAGTTTAACATGTGGAACTCAATTGGACTTAGTCCCATTCCGAAGCCCCGAACAGTTCTTGAAACCTTTGTTCTGCCAAATCGATCTACCATGTACCCACTCTCATGTAATGTGGTGTTGCGGACATGATAAAATTACAATTGTGCTAAACCGAGCCATGACCAATATGAAGACCTCTGCTGGACATTCTACACCATACACTATCGTACTGAACCACTCGTATCTAATGCACACAACATTTCATATATTTGTAGCATACATGATCATTGATATTCCACGATACCAGTTGGTATCACACTAGAGCCTTGCACTTCGTGGCACCTATCTATTGGTTCATTAATAATAAACTTATCATTCCCAGCGTAACCATTAACGCAATTTCTAGCCATTACTTGAAGCCAAAAGTGCACGGCAATTCCATATTCCGGTGGGACGTAGTATGTGGTCATACAAATCCAATGTATATATTATTTCCATCTTTATCACATATATCCGCATAGTTTATGTCGGCGTGTTATTTCGTTTGTAATAACACGTGCCATTCGGCCAGCAAATCAGGTATGGCAGCGCAGAATGTCGGACTTGATTGAAGTCAGGTTTATAAATACCCGCATGAGCACTGACGCAATTCACTATTTCAGGCGTATCGTTAGAGCATTTCGTTCGATTGGTTCGAAAACCCGAGGTTCGAAAACTAGACGGAAGAGCCATTCTCGGCTTATCCCAGCGACCCATTAATGTTCATTCATTTGAGATAAACGCTATTCATCAATTCAGACTGGCGAGCTTTATTGGGAAGAAATCAGGCGTGCAGGAGAAATGGAGTTGGATGAGAAAGTTATGTGAGTCAAAGTTGGCGTGGCGTTCTTAAAGAAGTGTGCGGAGATTTGGGCACACCCGTTCACGCCATTTTGCTGGATTTCTCAGAACTACAGATGTTCACAGTCTGAATGATCTGGAAACCTCGTAAAACTGGTCTTTGACTTCATCACACGCTGATCTAAGAGCAGGCCATACGACATACAAATTACATTACAGAGGCTTAGGATGACCTTATAGGCAACAGCCCCAAGCCTAAATAAACAGCAGTGGGAGGAAGCTTCCTCTTGTAAGCGCAGTTCGGGTTCTTTTTGTCAGTTCTACTCAGCTACTTTTAACACTCCTTCTCTTCCTCTTTCTTTTTCCTCTCTTCCTCCTTTCTTCTTCTCTTTTCTCCTTTCCTTTCTCTTTCCCTTTCCTCCCTTCTCCTTTCACCTTTCCTCACTTTTCCTATTCTCCTTTTCATACTTCCCTCTTTTCCCTTCTCCCTCCACCTTCTCTGCCCTTTATCTGGTGCTTCCTTGCCCCTCATAGTTATCAGAACAAGCCCATTTAAGACCTTATATAGGCATGGCAAAGAGCCATGCATGTTGACATGGCTGCCATGTGTCACACCTATGGCATGCCATGTGTCACACATGCATGCACCCTTTTGCCATGCACATTATGAGCACATGACGCCATGTGTCACCACATCGGTTAATATGTCATCCGCTGGCTCGCCATGTATCATCCATGGCTCGCCATGTGTGGCTGGCTCTGCGTTTACTGAAATCGTGGGGAGTGCCAAACCTCTAGATTCAATGAGAGTCGACTGTGATTAGCTAATTTTCAGAAGCGATTCAAGGTGCAATCCGTTTTGTCATCGAGATCTAGAAAAATACAGCACTGCCTGGAGCTATTTGATAAACTGCAGTTTTACCATACATAGAAAGTATCAAATTTAAATTTACAGGTTTGTATATTCTCTTGGAGACAATTGAGCTTAAGGCGGTTTGGCGTACAAAGAAGAGCCGTGAGATCCCAACAAAGTGAAGAAGCGAATATGGAACAAGCATATTTGTGGTCAAAGTGTTATGGAGAAACCACAGAAGGAAATCATGGAAAATGAAGAAGCTATCCGGCAACAATACCATAATTTGTTCAATGAAGAGTAATTTCGAATGAGAACTCTTTTAAGGGGAAGTTAGCATGCAATGCCCTAACAGATTTATAACATGTTTAGGGTATAAAATAAATTAAATTGTATTTTTTTCGGCGTTTACATTGCTAAAAACAAAAAATGATAAATCAAAAAAACCCAAAAATTAATACAAAAGTTAGAAAAATTTGGTAAAAATGTCAAATGAGGATTCAAGGGTCATAAATGAAAAATAATAAATGTCAAAGTGAGAATATTGAGAAGTGGAATGTCAAATAAGGAGAATAGGAGGTCTTTAATGCAAAAATGAGAAAATATGATTTAAAATGTGCTAGCCAAACATGGCCTTACACACAAAATGGGATAAGATAAAAAATTGGTCTTAAGAAGGAGCTCATTTTGGGGCATTCACATTTGAAGCTAGGGCTCTCTCTTTGAAAGAAGAGAACCTTATTGAGTTGATTGTCCCCATTTGATCAAGTTTCACAAGTAAAGTGAAAGGAAAAAGAAAAGAAGGAAAGGAAGAAGAAATGGTAAAGGAAGCTAGTTTCAATTTGCAAGAGAATCAGGTTAGAAACCGCCCTAATTCATATTAGTTTGTTTGAGGTTGTATTGGGTTGAACACTAAGATTAACCATTGTAGTTTGGATTAGTGTTGAGAAATTTTGTATAAAAGAGATATTAGTTTTTAGGGAGATATTTATCAAATTTTCCAAAACCCATATTTTTGTTTTTCCTGCTTAATCATCACTCATCAAAATTGAGTGATTCAAATTTCTAATGAGTAAACTAGACTTCTAGGAGAAACGACTTTCTCTGAAACCAATTATATTCATATTTGGACCCCATTAGACCCCGAGAAATTCGTCAAGGGAGCTACATTTTCTGAGTAAATTCACAGTTAAATGTTGAAAACAGAACTTGTCTCGGATGTTGATGACATATCAGTTTTGAGTGCTTTGAATTGGATAATTTAAATTTTGAATAGACCAGTTATAGAGAAACAATGACTTGAAAATTGGATAAAATATAGCTCATTTGCGTTCCCGAGAAAAATTTTACGAAGTGAAGGTGGCTGTTGGGTGAAAACAACCCTAACTAGAAACCTAAATGACTAAGCCCGATATTGTTCTCTAATTGTGATGGATTAGGGTTGGCGGCAGGAAAACCCAATTAGTCGAGATTCCAGATAATGTCGAAGTCACGGCGCGACCTTTTTAGTTAGATTCTCTATTCTTTTCTTCTTATTTCAAGTAGCAAAATTGTTTGCACAATTATTGAAATGATTTTCAATAAAGCGCATATTTATTATTTATTTAGAAATGATTTGAGAAAATTGATTATAGGAGCCAGTTACCATGAAAAAAATTATAAAGTATTTAAATATGTTATTTAAGTATAAATGTATATACATATTATATAAATTTCTATGACTGATTTTTAATATCTTAATAGAATATTATCTACATCATAGTGGAGTTAAAATGAGATCTATTATAATAAATATCAAACTTCAAATTTTTATTTTTAGAAATGACGCATAATATAGTATCAACTCAGATTAAACAGCGATGGGTTATATATTATTAATTAAAGTATTTATATTAGGTCTTTATTAAATAATGAGTTGTCGCTCTTTGTATTTATAAGCCCTTCATTTTACTCTGAGCCTCTGACTGGCTGGACTTGATGTTTAGTTATCTACACTTGAAAACATTGACTAAGACTAGGTTAGGAGGCAAAATGATAGAATATTTGAAAAACATGATTTGAGTTTTAGATAGGTTATTCCATATGAAGTACATATTTAGAATGTGATGAATTATAAATGAATGTATATGAAATAGATATATATACGTATTGTATTGCATTGATCATTCAATGGAATCCAACATTCGCGCTTCAGAAAAGTCGCGCAGTTTTATTAAGAATAAAATGAAGAGAAGAAGCATATAGAACCACTAAGCATAGAAAATACCTTGCGGGTTATTTTTATCATCGCGAATGTACCAAGTGAACAGGTTCAAAAGCAAAGACCATGAAAGATTAGAGTCATCGTTAAAAGTCGTACGGAGTAAAAATGAAACTCAAACCATTTGCACATACATTATAGCGTATCCCTAAGAGGGTGTCTGATGCGTGCTGTAAATGGGATTGCATATATGCACCAAAGGGCTTCCTTAATTGGTTGGAGTGTCATAGTAGTATTTTTGAGTTGTTTTAGGATGAAATTATAAGGATTTTCAAAGGGTGTGGCACTTTTACAATTATAAGGAAAGTGGGAGAGGGGTGAAATCTGAGATCATTGAAACTTTATTAATTAAAGGATAATAATAATAATAATAAATTATCATAATGGTTAAGGGAAGCCCTAGAAATTCTCTAGATCTTTGGATGTGGGAAGTAGTTAATAATTAAATTAGTCTAGCGAGAATCTAGTGACTTCAGATTTCGTCAGTCACAAAGACAAGCGTGGAATGACCCAAGATTTTAAGGTGATAAAGTAAGTCGATGACTTTAGGGGCGAGATTTTCACAGAAAGAAATCTCGGAAGTCGAGAAATGGCAAGGCTAAGTTCATTTAAAATAAAGTAGGCCGAAAATAAGTACAGAGGTAAAACGGACCGAATGAAGCAATGTAGCTATGTATCCAAACCATGCTTAATAATAATAAATAAATAAAATAAAATAAAACAAATAAAAAATAAATAAATAAAAACATAAAAATCAAAAGAGACGAATGGAGGAAGAGGAAAAGTGAGAAGGAGGAAAGAGAGATTTTTGCATTTTATTTTTATTTTTTTCTTCTCTCGTATCATAGAGAATGGGATCAGCAGGTTTCGTGGGAGAAAAATAGATTAATCCTCGCGATTTCGCGCCGTCACCAAAATCTTGGGTTGCCGTCAAACTCCATGAGGTAGGGAATTTTCCTACTTGTGTTATTTCTAGCCTAAAGGCTATGTAATGGCTTGGAATTTTCTTTGAGGTCGTGAGAGGTTGTGAATTTCAGTCCCAAAATTTTTAGGCTTGGGTTTGGTGCCAGGAATTTTTGGATATTTTTAGACGATCAAGAGATAATTTAGAGACTTTTGAGACAATTCGGGTTGAATTTTCGGGATTGTTTTGGGATAGTTCGGACATGATTTTCAGAACTATTTTCGGGCAATCCCGGACTATGTTAAGGTTTAGTTTTGATCCAGGCCCGATCATTTTGAGTTTTGTAGTGTGTTTGGTATCACAATAATTCGGTAATGAGTGAAGGACCAAGAGGTGTCTTATTTTCTAACAGGTCCGAGATTTGGGCCATTTATGTGAGTTATTGTGAGAAAATAAATAAAATGCTTTATTATGTGATAAATGGAATTATATATGTATGATGAAGGCGGAGGAATTTGAAGTCGTGCTGATTATTATTAGCGAAAAGTAAAGTGTTCTAAACTTTATTTTTCAATATTGGTATGTATTATATGTCGTTTTACGCAAATGTTATAGTTTAATTATTTAAACCATATTTTAAAACTATAGTTTTGGTTGTTAAACCATATTTTATAAAACAAACAAGCATGTTATGGTTTTGATTGTTCAAACCATATTTACTCAAAGCAAACAATATGTTTTATTAAGCAGAAACGCGAGCAAACTTGTTTATTAGTATGGAGTTGAATGTTGACATATTATCATAAACCGACAAGCGTATGTTTTATTAAGTAAACCAAAGCTGGAAGCTTATATTGTTATCGGTTTTTGGTGTTAAACCATGTTTTAAAGCTTATGGTTTTGATTTATTAAACCGCCTTTATAAGCCAAACAAAACAAACAAAATTATATTTTATAAGTCGAGGCCTTAAGAAATCCTAGTTATAAGCAAGCATTACGGGTCAAAGGTATTGCATGCAGCGCTGGTAAGTTAGAGGACATGATTGCAATTTGCATTCTAAGATTGCCTGATCGACGAAGCTTAGCTCATATATTATGGCATGGAGGAGGACACTATGCGTCTTTGGGTATATAGTGTTAGCGCTAGCTATTTATGTGGTGATGATGCCTTCCACCATATTTACGGAATAGGTGGTATGGACACGAGGTCCTTCCAGACACGAGTAGAAACCACGGGGTTTCCACGGTGTTTGCTAGAATCTGACAAACAATAAAGGCCTCCAGTTATTGATTTTTATTTTTATGAGCATTTTACATAAAGCTTTAAATGTCGACCAGCGATAAGTAGCAAGCGGAGTTTATAAAAGAAGATTTCCAAGCTTTTATAGCAAATCAAAGCTTGTGATTTGTAAAAGTTTTAGAAACTTTTATGGCAAAATAATGAAAATGATTTATGAAAAGTTTTAGAGGCTTTTGTAGCCAAAGCAAGTAAGGTTTTAAATGATGGTAAAAGATAATTTTGAGTTTGAGATGTTTTCAAAAGGCAAGCAATTTATAAAGATACACTCACCGAAACATTGAACATTTATTTTCCTATTTTTGTACTCTATCTTTCAGAAATGTGTCGAAGTCAGACAAATTATTAGGGTCCTCCCGACTACTACTATATATGTGTTGTATTTACTCCACCATTGTATATATATTTGTAAGAAAGTACTTGAACTTGTATAGTTGTGCATATGTATGTATATAGTTTGTTTTATGAAATGTGATTGCCTGCTGGCTCTTTTGGAAGAAGTGTTGTTGGTTGCCATATTTTGAAGTAAATTGTGTTTACAAGTTTTGGGGACATGTCCTATATGCAATTATGTCGCCAAAATTTTATAAAATAACAAGTTTAGAAAAGAAAAAATTTTATACGGGTTTTTCGCAAGCAACACGACTTTGCTTCACATGATTCTTTAGTCGTTGGAAGTATCATCTAGGAGTTCTGTGGGGTTGCCGACACATCACCTGCTAGTAAGGGTGGGGGTGTGTCATACATCAAACCCCATGATCGCTTTTTGATACTTTTTGTATGAAAACTATGTTGTGGAAATTGAACTCTGATAAATGTTTGCAAATATTTTTTATATTTATAACGGCTTATAATGCCGTAATGTATAAAGATGGGAAATGGAGCAAATAGGCATATAATGTCATATTGAATGAAAATGTGTATTGAGAACAAAATGATGGGCCTGGCCCCTTTAAGTTAACGTGATATATATACGTATATATTTTCATAAGGATAATTATCCTTTACAAATGAGTATTTAAAATGTGTTTTATTGAGAAATGAATCGTATCGATTCAGAAAGAGAACTATCCAAACCCGCCATACCCGGTCGGGCTGGGTCGGGTCGGGTAATGGGGCGTGAGCTCTTGACAATTTAAATATCCTAAAATTTTCTATATCATTTCTTTAGTTCTCAAATCATTAGGGAAATCTTTTATTTTCTCGGCTATATGTGACTGTAATTTTATGCCTTTAGAATCTATTATAATTCCTAGAAACTCTATTTTTTTTTTTCTTGATATCAACCTTCTTTTCTAAAAGAACTATACCATGTTTTTTACAGTGTTATGAAAATATTTAAATGTTTTTCATGATCTTTCTCATTATCAAAGCATATCAACATATCATCAATGTATACTATTATAAAAGCAAATAATCGTATCATTTCATCCATTTTTCTTCGAAAACTCTTGGCGGGCATTTTTAAATCCAAAAGACATTACCATCCATTCATAATGACCTCTAGGTATACTAGAAGCTATAATAGGTATACTGTCATTATCCATTTTAATTTGTCAAAATCCTGATTTACAAAAAAATTTACTGTAATAGTTTTTCCCTCTTGCTAAATTTATTAATATTTCCTTATTTGGGATATAATATCCATCAAATTTAGTATTCTTATTCACTTCCTTATAATTAATTATCTTTCTTGCTTTTCCTCTTTTTATTTCACTATGTTTTCTTACCACAGCAAGAGTACCATGTAGTTTACTTTCTTATTAGATTCATTTGCATTAATTTATTAATCTGTATTTTAAAATTTCTATGTCTTCTTGTGAATATATCATTGGTCTTATTCTAATAATTTTATCAAGATCTATCATTTATAATTTACAGTAGATTTTTGTCTTTTCCCAATATTTCAATGGGTTATGACTAAAATTTTCTTTCAATTTTCACATATGTCATGGACTGTTACTTTAAATGTAATAGATGTATTTATTTTCTCTAGCTGTCCTCCATTTTCTAGCATTTTGATCATAATTTATTCTAAAAGGTTTTAATATTCTAGGTACTCTTATCTAGTGGTTACAAGGTGTTTTAAATATTATAGTATAAATTATTTGTTGATATATTAAGAATTGTTGTAAAAAGTCATTTCCTAATATAATATCACATTCTATATTATCATATTGATAAACTTTTCCATTTATTATTTTATTATAGATCATTATTTCCAGACTTTCTTTTGTTTTGTAATCTTTTCTTTATTTCCAGTTACACATTTTATAAAGATTTTAATATCTTTCCATTATTTTAATAAAAAAAACCTTTAAATATCAAGAAGGTTTTACCCTATATCTATTAATCCAAGGTAACTTAGTTTCGGAATATTTACCATTATAAATACCATAGTAGGGAAATGTAATTACTTTTTCTTCTTAGGAAAATATAGTATGTTTCAAAGACATATTTCTATTCCTTCTTTTGTAATCTTATATTTATCTAATATATCTAGGAAACTATTTCCTAAAAGAATATCATAATGTCAATTTCCTTGCATTCTATTATCTTTGCAACAATCTACCAAAAAGGTTGTTCCTTATGATCTTATGGGTATTTATACCTTTAAATTACATTATAATGTTTTACCATCATAATTTTTAAAGACATATGGGCTTGTTATACTTCCTACTTCTTCACATTTATCACTTGATATACTGCAACCAGCACTCTATAAACTATTAAAATCTGTTTCTTCAACTTCTCTTTCTCCATTGTAATAATTTCCTTTTATCAGGAAAGGTGAATGCACATTTTCTCTTATTCTTTGGAAACTACTTCTTCTTGTATTATTTCTGCTATTATTTCCTATTAAGAAATTTCCCCTAAATATGGGTAAACCAATTCTTTGTATACAATCTTCTTCAAGAATATCATCTTCAAGACTTAAAATGTAATTTATTGGTATTTCTATTATGTCCAACTTTTGCGGTTCTATTATTTCAACAATTTCTCTACATTCATCACTAATTTCAATAAATGACTTATCTTGGTAAATTTTTCCATAGTTTGAGTTTGATAGTGTGTACAAAGCACTATCATACATTGTCATTAGATTATTGTCTTCTTTCCAAAAATCATAACTTAAGAATTTGAAATATAAGCTTAAACTATTATCAAAATTTTTATCTCCTAGATTAATATTATATTTTGGGTAACATGTGAACACCAATTTTGTATATGCTGGATACCTCATATAGGTGACTTCCTTCATGTGTTTGTACCATTTTTTTCATGTAAACTTAGAACTATTGGTGCACGGATTTTCAAAGAATAATGACTTATTATTATCTATACTCCTCGCTTAAATATATACATACTTTATTTTTCTCTTACTTTTTCATTTTTTATTTTACTTAAATGTTTCATTTAGTCTTTTGTCAATAAATTGAGCTTTATGTTTCCTTTAGTTTTGTTAATTGTTATACTTTTCTATCTTTGGTATTCATGGATTGACTACATACATATATCTTTATTTCTGTGTATCTAAGTCCTTCTTCAATGGCTTTTATCGTAAATTTAGACTCGGATTTTCTTAATTCTCTATTATCAAAAGTGTTCTTTAATCTATATCCTTCCTGATCTTCTTTTGCACTAATAACTTTAAATTCATAAATATCATCTTCCTCGGTTATTTCATTGCTCATTCTGTATCACTTTCTAAGGAACTATTATCATTTTCACTATAAACACTACTCATTTCCCTATCAAAACTTAGTATATTTTCTAAATCATCTTCTTTATTTTCTCCCCATATAATAAATGTCTTTTTCTCTTTTTGACATTCATTACTATAAGTAATGTCCTAATTTACATTTCAACATTTGCATTTGATTTGTCTTTTGATGTATTTTTGTAATATTCCTCCTTTTATACTAAATATTTTCTTGTAATATTTTTTAAATGGTTTTCTCTATTATTTTCTAAATCTTTTATATTTTGTAAATCTTCTTCTTGGCTTTCCTATTTGTTTTCCAAATTTTCTTTTTTTATACTCCTTACATCCCCACTTTCTTAGGATATTATCTATTTTATCACAAAATATATTTTCTTCATTTCTTGCACCTTTTATAATATATCTCTAGGTGCATAATTCTCCTAACCTCTTTTTCAAAAATTCTATTCTAGCTCCTAGAGTATCAACATCTTCTGTTCTTATTTTTTCATATTCTTCTTGGAAATAATTACTCCATTTTCCTGGTAACTTCTCATAGTATGTATTTGCTAAGATTGACATATTCATATTACTATCAAATGCATCATAATACCATTTTCTAAATTCATGTGTATTCATATGTCTTTATTTTATAAATTTGTAAATCGTGTTAATTTATTTCACTTCTCTTTATATCTTTTTTCGTTTACGCTTATCCTGGCCATCCATACCCTCCTCCATGAATCACTTCAATATCTATATAATAAAAGTATCTACCTTCTTCAAATATACCATACTTTCAAAGGCTGCGCAGTGTTATTTGTAATACATTAAAACTGAATGATAATCCTTCTCACCATTTTCTAATACATCCGGTTAATGTTCCTATCATTATTTAGGTCTTAGTATTATTATCTCAATTTGTTCCTTGTGTCACAAAGTATAATGTCATTGCATGTGACCATTTATTTAACACTATTTTAAGATCTTTGACACCTATACTCCAGGTATGCTCTGTATTTCCAATTGTCAAATTTTGTCCTCTCTGGTTCATATTTACGCATTTTAGGACGCCCCAATCCTGTAAAATCCGTCACTCACCGTCAACTCCACATGGAATTCACGTGTCTCACGTCGAGGCACGATGTGTGAAACACCATTAATTCCATATCCATTCAACACAATTATATTTTTTGATACAAAATGATTTTATTTAATAACAGGTTTAATTACAATTCTGATACAAAAATGGGTCTCAGCTCAAAATTTTACAAAATGAAAATACAAGATAAGGCCATCTTCGCCGCTTCACAAACCTTGATGGGCCCCATCCTAATCGCTTCTCACACCGAAAAATAGTCCCACGACGGTGAGTAAATCCCAGAGTGGACTTCCTACTTGGGTTACTTCCTACCTAAGTGTAATGCAACAATAAATGATATAAATACATGCTATGATATCACTGTGATGTGATATATTAAAGATAAGAATCCTATAATCATGTTATTCAGCTTTATAATAACCTAAACTTAGCTCACATGGGTTGGTTAGCATTAACCCATACCTGTCGAACCACCCACATCAGACACAAACATGTTATTCTCATGAACAACACAAAATCACATTAACGATTAATAAATGTTCAGGACCGCTCCAAACTGGCCTGTGGATTTTTAACTTTGTCCAAAGCTGAATCTAAACCACGCCATCCAGCCTCAACAAATCCCCATCCATTACATAACCCCAAAACTAAAAGGGTGCAAGAGAGAAAACTACCTTCAAGGGAGTTTGTCGAAACCCCAAAATCTGAAAGCCCACACGCTGTCTCTCTGTAACAACCTCCTTCACGCTGAAGATCCAGACTATCATCGCTCTACGAATCTAGAGAGTAAGGAAAGCCACTTTCTCTCTAAAATGAGATCCAAAACCTCCCAGATCTTTTCTTTCTTCCTCCCTACGTTTCCTTTGTTGTTTCTTTTCTCATTTCTTTCATTTCTTCATTTTCCCATTTTCTCATATTTCGCTTTTCTCCTTTTTGAATTGACTGTGTGGGTCAACATGAGAAATTCTCCTCACCTTCCTCAAGCCAAATGAGTGGCTCACCTTTTTCCTTCTTTTTCTTTTATTTCATTATTTCCTCTTTATGACATCATACCCACATGGCTCAACGTGTGAGCAAGGGATCCCTTTCCACACATGGCTCATCAGGATTACTTTTGATGCCAAGTGTCACACACCAGGTGCCATGTGGCATCCTCTCTTAACCTACCACGCAGGTCATCCGACACCCCACGTCAAAATCCGGAAATCCCCACCATCTCGGAATCTCGACGAAATTCGACGCGTAGCCATAGATTTCATGAGACGATTCCAACGGCGGAAGTCCGTTTCGCCGCTCCGAGATCTAGAAAAAATTCGGATTTTAATCGAAATTACCATTTTATCCTTCCTTAGGAACACCGATTTTCCTGGTCTCACATTTCCCTTAAAAGAATTTCGTCCCGAATTCCACGCATACACGCATCCAACCACGTATATGTAACCCTACACAATCTCGCTGACAAGCAAACGCCGACCTTCCCCTGTCATAATCACCGACAACCCAATGGGCCGGGCCAATCGAATCCTTGTCCGGAGCATCTCATTCAACCACCCAACCTTGCTTCTGCTCACCAACACCCAATGAAATTTCCAATGGGTATCAAAATCTCGAAATACCCCAATTTCTATCACTCAACTCTAAGTCTATGGATAACCATATATCCGTATGTCTCATCTCGAGTCTCTCCCGACTCCATCACTCAACCTAAGTCCAAGTGGAGGCACCATATCCAAAGGTTTTCTCTCCCGTGCAATAGAGCTCGGGCCCACACTCGAGCCCTTATATCCGTAAATTGGGATCGCTCCCTGGTCTCTTACAATCTCTCACGTAAATTAGATCTCTCCTGCCCTTACACCTCGTAAATCTCGGATCGCCCGGCCCTTACACCCACACGTAAATTCAGATCACTCCCTGCCCCCACACCCACACGTGGTAACCCAGACACTCCCACTCCTCTTACAATCCAATAATACGTAAATTTGTACTTCCCGTGTCTCGCACCTCGTAAATTCGCCGTGATATCTCCCTGGCCCTTACACCTCACGTAAATTGGGATATCTTCCTGCCCTCTACACCCATACGTAAATTCGGGATCTCTCCTGGTCTCTACACCCATACAGAAATTTAATAACTTCCCGGTCTCTCACAATCTACACAGGATCTTTCTGAGATATCGCGGTCTCCCTTCACCCACTTAGGATCTTTTCAATCAAGGGAATTAATCATTCCCTCTGCTTCGCCCAACACATTGATTTCTCTTCATTTCCCACTGCCCATGAGTCTTCATTGATCGTAGTCCCAAAGCACTAACTCAACCCACACTCACCACAAGAGCAGAACCACTGACACCACCCACACCACTCCGACGTGATGCTACTGTGCACATGAACGCAATCCCGACCATCCTGGCCAACTCTCACCCTATCTCCTGTGGAAGAACGATCCACACCGGCTTCTGGGGTGTCCCAACCTCTGCCTTCCAAGCCTATCGCAAGATGCAACAAGAATGAGTATGATGCATCCAATTTAAACGCTACTCTATTCAACAAGTGCAAGAGTAGAAACGCACTTACATATCCACGCTCAGACGCTTAGCTCATCTTCATGAGGCCTCTGCCTCCTAGGACACCCGCCTCATATGCCCAGCCGGTGACAGAATAAGACAGATCACCCTGCCCACAAAAGTCCAGGTGTCTCAGACCAATCTCTTCAACTACACTTTTACTTCCGCTCCACTCCAGGCCGCCGAAGGTGCTCGTGATAGCGCTCAAACTGAAACCCACCCTCCGTCAATCTGCATCAGGTGTGGAGGAATGAACTCGCACGCCCCGTGTTCTATGGGCCTAACTCGGGATCGCGCCGCCCAAAATCCTCGGGATCTCATTCGGGGGGACAATCCCGCCTCACATGCCTCAGCCGTCACAAATAACATACCCACCCGCTCTCACCGAACCGCCCAATCCCGGCCCGGTCCCGAACTCGTGTAGCGTAAGCCTTCTCGCTCCCGAACTAGCAAGAAGGGTTGGTCCTCTTGCTACCAACACCTGTAGACCCAGTGCCCGAAAGATCTCTCGATCTCTCTCTCTATGGTCAGTCGTCCCAACCATGAGTCCATGTCCCGTGAGGCTTAAGTCCTATCGATCCTACCCCGAATGGACAACTTCACCATTCTCGACTTCTAACTCGCTATGTCTCAGCCACGAACGCTACAAATCGGCTAACTCGTGAATCTAGCCAATTTAGTCCATCGCGCTCATCACCGCTCATCAGAACTTACCACGCCCAGCTCCGGAAAACACTTCGCCCAGCGAACAGCCCCAACTCGCCATGTATAGCCTTAAGTCCCGGAGTTCCAACCCATCTCCACTACACCCCGCTCGCCTCTAGCCGGGAATGCAAATGCACCTCGATCCCGGGTCGTATCTGGAGGTGATCTCCATACTCCAATATGTTCTCAATCCGCATAAACACAATGGTCCGCTACTTCACCATCTCCTCCCCGTGAACGCCTTCTGAGGATGGTGCGCCGCCGAACCCCGGAGGTTACTAGACCTCCCCGACTCACCGCTACGTCTCACATGAGCAGCGTACCGCAACACCTGGCAAATTTCAAAGAAAGGCATGTCGATCAAATACGCGGTCGGGTCAAATGCCTGCTGGTGTCCTATCAGCGTCCCGGACGTCCCACGTCCTTGTTCCCATCGCCATCTGCCACAAGTCAGTAGATTGCATCCCTATGCCCAAACACACCCAAGATACTATTCATACACCGAATTTTTTTTTTTTACACCATGTCAAGGCAATTAATTTCAATAACGTGTCTCAAGAGAAAATGCACTCCCCAGAGACACTATTCTTCCGACACAATTCCAAAAACACACATCATATTTACTATAGTAATTGCAATTATAAACATTTCAGATATTAATCATTCACAAGAAAATTTTTAAAAATTTTGTACTCTTTTTTTTTTTTTTTTTTGAAATCCCTATGAACAGTGTTCATGAACAGTGTCCATGAACAAAGGATCCAAAATGCTGACTGTGAACAAGCAGCATCAGATCAAACTGGTTGGTGCAAAGGCGCGCGGACACCAAACCTGTGTCGCAGCTCCATCGCAACGCGCGAGAGCCTGTGTCAGGGCTCGGCCGTCCAGACAACGCCCACGTTACAGATGTCGCTACAAGATGTCAGCCGCAGTCATACGCTAACAGGCATTGTGTCGCTACAAAGATCCTATGTCGTGGCGCACAAGCTGCGACCTCCCGCCTTGCCCGGGCCCAACCGCCACGTCGACACAAACTGGCTGTCGCCGGCCATCAAGGTAGCCATAATCATGTCGCGACATCATATCGGTGTCGCGACACCGTCTCTCCCGCCCAAATTTCAAGCCAGTCGCCACCCTAAGGTCGCGGACACTTCATGTCGCGACATCCCACACCGCAATCAAGGCTCGCACGCCCCACGATCACGCCACGCCGCTGACGTCAAAACAGATGTCGCGACTTCCCGCGATCTATCCCATGTCGCTGGCATCAACCATCCACCCTCATCTTCGCCACGCCGCGACATGTCACAACCCCCGCCTCACCCATGTCGCGACCACTTCGGCGTCGCCACATCGCTTCCCGGTCCGTCACGACACCAACCGACGTCGACCGGGCTCTTTCTAGCCCGTGTCGCCGCTGCCCATGTCGCGCGCCACTGGCGCCATCGCGCGCCGCTGCGCACAACCCTACCGCCCCGCAGACTGCTGGGTCTCTCCCGCCACGACCTCAACACTGTGTCAGACCCAAGGTCGGGAAATCGGGCGCAGCCATTCCAGCTTCACAGGTGCAATTTTTTTCAAACTCCTCTACATTTTCCTGCCACTCCAGACGTGAGCTTCGAACACTCCGCTTTACCCACTAAAATTTCTAGAATTTAATTTCACTCTTTCCTCAGGCAAAAACTCAATAATTCTTCAGACTCACAATTTCCATTCAATATGTTCAAAATCGATAATCGCCTCTTAAAAATATATATATATTTTTCGTTTTATTTCTGACTGTTTCGCTTCGAAATTTTCTTTAACATCTAAGGTTAGATTTTCGACTATTGTCAACACATTTTCCTATGCTACTCGCTACATATTAATCTACACAATTCATAACAAAATATAAAAATATACACCATCACACATCACATTTAATCTACCAATGTACACACTCATGGCAATCTCAACCGTTTCCTTCAAGTCCCAAAGTACTCAGATAATCAATCTCACACCCACCGAGCCCCAAGGTAAACTGCTAATTTTACTCATGCACCATGTCGCCCCAATCCTCGGGTGTCCGTCGACTCACCCCACAACTGTGGAATTTACTGTCTCACGTCAGAGGCACTATACATGTAAAAACAAACATTGGGTCTGTATATCCATTCAACATATATATTTTATACAAATGATTTATTTACAATTGTGTTTAATATAATTTATACAAAAAGGGGTCTCTAGTCTCAAAATTTTACAAAAAATGTAAATATAAGATAGCGCGCCATCTTCGCCCGCCTAAAACCCAGACGCACCCCATCCCCACCGCGTCTTCACACCGAAAAAAATAGTCCCACGACTGGTGAGCAAAGCCCGAGGGAATCTCCTACTTGGGTTACTTCCCACCTAAGTGCAGCAACAATGGCACACAAACATATATAACACATGCTATATATCACTCATGCATATTAACATAATTAGTTCCATAACCATGTTATTCGCGATAATAATAACCTAAACTTAGCTCACATGGGCTATATAATAATCCAAGCGGTTCGCTGGGAACCACCCAATAATATCACAAACATGCTATCTTCTCATGGAAATAACACAAAATCACACACCACACAAAATGTTCGCGACTGCTCCAAACCATTCTTGTACTCTAACCGGTCCAAAGCTTTGAATCAAACCACGGCCATCCATGTGCCTCAACAAATCCCTATCCATTACATAACCTCAAAACTAAAAGTAAAGCAAGTAGGAGAAAACCCTCACCTTCAAGGAGTTTGTCGAAACTCCTAAAATCGAGTCCACACGCCGTCTCCTTTGTGTAGAACAACTTCTCCTTCTTTGTCGCCGAAGAATCCACACTGATCGCCAAATAATTCAGAGAAGGAAGCACTTCTAGAAAATGAGATCCAAACTCCCGATCTTTTCTTCTTCCCTCCCTACGTTTCCTTTGCTTTTGTTTCTTTTCTCATTTCTTTCTATTTCTCTTTCATTTTCTCCCCATTTTCATTTCTCTTGCCTTTCTCTCCTTTTTTGAGAATTGACCAGTGGGTCAACACAGGAAATTCTCCTCACCTTCCTCAAGCCAAACAGAGTGGCTCACCTTTTTCCCTCTTTTTCTTTATTTCATAATTCCTTCTTGGCGAGCATCATTACCCACATACTAAACGTGAGCCATGATCCCTTTTCCTGGCCACACTACCATTGTGAGCCACTACTTTGATGCCAAGTGCTTCACACACTCGTAGCTCATGCAGATCCTCCAACTTTACTCACGTGTCATCCAACACCCCACGCCCGGGTGGCACCGGGAAATCCCGACCATCCTAATTCGACGAAATTCGACGGGTAAATAGATTTACAGACGATTCCAACTATGAAGTCCGCTTTCACTATTCGAGATCTAGAAAATTCGATTTTGACCGAAATTACCATTTTATCCTTCCCCAGGAAACTGGATTTTCCTGGTCTCACAAGATTGTTTCAAATGTTTTGGTATTCTTCTTTATTTACTAGGTCCTCCTGTATCCTATATAAGATTTAAGTATTCTGCTTCGCCGAAATTCATTCTCCTCCTCGTATTTCTCTAGCAAGATTATATCTTCTATTTCATTATCACTTATTTGACTCATTTTTCTATAGTTTCTTCTTCTATTATCTGTTTTCCTTCTTTCATTTTTCTTTTTCTCTTTTAACTCTAAGTATTGTTCTAATAGTTTTTCATCTAGACTTCACACTACAACAAATTAACAATTTACCTACAGAAATTGTAGGTATTACAAAAATTCCATTTTAATTAAATTTACCTACCGACAACTATATTCCTCGTTGATTGGGTTGTGGCGAGTAAATATATTATCGACGAAAAATCAATCTCAGAAATACCCAATAAAAATTCCGCTGGTAAATCAGGCGCTTTAGCTAAAGTTGAGGGAAATCTACAAAATGGGGATCTAAAATACCGACAAAATTCGTAGGTAATATGCTGTAATTTACCCATGAAAGTCCGTTGGTATTTGTTGGAAAGTTGTGGTGTAACCTACTTTACAATTGACAATCACTTTTATAGCACTGCTGATTCTCGCTGGTAAATTTGTCACTTAAATATACTTTCAGAGGTTTTTTGTTGGTGATTTTGTAGGTAATCCGTCAGTAATTGGCAACCACTTTTATAGGCATTCCGTCGGTATTCTATCGGTAATTGGCTACGAATTTTGTTGGTGATTTTGTGGTGTACTGCACACCCCAACCCTAGGTGTGTCCGTTGACCCGCCAACCCGGAAACACTCGTGGATTGCCTGGGTGACCCGACCTCTCTCACGAAAATCGGGCAAAGTCTCCTTTGTACTGGGAGCTCTACCCATATACAAACATATCCCAAACAATCCAATATAACATTTATATGAGTGAAAACAGCCTCTTGGGCCCATACTAATATACTCATCAACATACCAACTATATGCCATAGTTTCAAGAGTTAGAATTTTACTCTTATACAACATATATTAAAAGTTTAAAATATTCTAATATGGTACTACATCATAAACCAAAGCCACATCCCGCTTTTCTAAAGCGATCTCCTATGATAAGCTGCCTCTCGTAAGGCCTGCACTGGAATAATATAATTCCTCGGATGTGGTGAGCTAATGCTCAAGAGGAATCACCCTAAGTGTTACTTCTCCACCTAAGGCATATGCAATGCTCCAGTAAACACACATTCATGCAAATTGAGATCCTACTTGAATGTTCAAACACCAACCCACGTCCCGAGTCCTCATCGACTTCACTGCTTCAAGCCATGTATGAGAAACATCTTTTTCAAACAATTTTGTTGTTTTCGAACTATACTACCGAAGTATCGGTAAAATATGGGACTACCCTCCGAGGCTGTAATGTGTCGAGAACTTTCCTAAATGGGCCTACGGTCCCTCATCCGAAATGATCCGTTTAATCGCTCTCCCAACTCCATTCTCCTCCCAAATTCATCCCCGTGAAATTCCTTTCAAAAAATGCCGCTTTCACTTCTTTTTTCATGTCATGTACTCAGAATTTAACATCTAGGCTACCTCAAAGGCATATGAGATGCATTATGCCATTTCACACAATATACACAACACATGCAAATATACCCATCATGCAGAGATTTATATAATTTTACAATTACACCACATGTAATCAACAATATCAACCATCACCCAAATTAGCTCACTGAGCTAAACACAATCTCATCTCCACTGGCTCACCATACTCATTTATATTCCATATAATTGAGCAAATCACAATTTCTAATGAGCCATAACAATTATATTCCATAATTGTGACATCATATTAATACAAGAAGTCTTAACCTATCCATTTCCACACACAAATCAAGCTCATTCATTTCATCAATTTCACACCCAACACACTGACCTGGGTCCATTTCACACAAACCCTGGATTGTTTTTACGCCTCCCAAACAAAGCAGTGGCTATCCTGGCAGCCCACTTCCTTCCTAAGACTGTCCCGGTGTGGCAACCGACTCTGATGGTCAGCCCCGACCTCATACACACAAAAACAATTTATTGCATAAATTTAGTCAGCCCAAACAGTTGACTACACCAGCCCAAAACAAAATATCCACAACTCGGTCCAAAGTTGTGGGACCGATCAAACGGCCGTTCAAGGCCTCAAACCAACTGCACGCCACGATAGCAAGTACTTAAATCAAGAATAAAACAAGTAGGATAAAATCCTCTTTTACCCCCACTGAAATGGTCGAACTCCTCAAAAGCCGTGCTCACGCCGTAGGCTCGATACGAGAGTGTTCTTCCTCTGCCCTAAGAATTTCACCGTTTGGACGCCTTGCATTTATAGAGTGCTTCCTCTCTCCTCACTAGAAACTCCAAAATTCGCCATCGCCCGAACCCCTTCCAGCAATAATCATCGCTTTGTGCTTCCAAATCGGGGAAAGATGGTACTGCTCACGTTTGTCCGGCCTCATTAAGAATTCAAAAATGGGACATCATGTCCCCGCTTGATTTTCGACATTTGGCACTATCTCGGCCGTCCATTTGTCATTTCTACCATGCAACTTTATGTAATATGAGTACATGTTATATGTGACTTTTACATCAAATATCATTTTCTGAAAGACCATACTCTATTGCCTGAAAACGTGGTACCCCGATCGTTTGTACTCACGAATTATCGTTAGTTAGATTTCGTGACAATTCCAACGCAAACCATTTCATCCGAGATCTAGAGAATAAATTTTTAATTTTTTACCGAATTACGATTTTGCCCTTTTTCTAGAAATTGAAATTTCTGTCTTACATTTTCCTTCCTAGTAAATTTCTGCCTCCGAAATTCTAGACAACACAACACACATATATAAGTGTAATTTCTTACCATGCATGCAAACTGCCATTGGTCATTACGACTAAAACCACGTGATCATTCCTAAACAAGCAAGGATGTGTGGCCCGCATCGTGTCCTCCGCACTCCCACGACTCCTCCACTCCATACGACAAGACCACTAGCCTCACTGTCTTGCCGAAACCCGATCACACCATCCAAAACGCACAGACCATCCTCCTCGAAGGTCCCATCAAGCAGTCAACCCACCCTCCCCCAATCCACTACACGGGTCGGATCCGGAGTATACTTCCTGAGCATGGAGGACGTGGAAATATCACTCGCGACACCCACATGTCATGTAACGCAAACTGGTACGCTGACAGCGTCACCGGTATCTCGGCACCTGGCTTAACCTCAACGATAGCTTCCTCTGCGCTACAAACCCGACCACCTCTCTTAGGTATCACCTTCAAGAAGACGTGATTTCCAACCTCGAACTCTAAGGGCCTCGATGTCGATATCCGCATAGCCCTTCTCGCCTGCTCGAGCCACACACGCTATCGCCACCTTCTCGAGGTGTCTCTAATTAGATCAGGACCCGTGATGGAGCTCTCTCCCACCTTGGTCCAACATAACTGATCTACACGGCTCTCCTGCTACAATGCCTCATATGAAGCATTTGTATACTACCGATAACTATTGTTGTAGGCGACCTACCTAAGGGGAAATTACTCTCCCAACACCCTTAAGGATCCAAGACGTCAGCCGTGTCCTCTAAAACTTATATATAACCACACAACAGTAACCCCACACAAACCCCACTGGTGTAAATGCCGACCTTCCTAAGGTCACAATCATCGCACAATCCAATGACCATTAACCTAGTCCATGTCATGAACGACATCCATATACCGGTCTCTGGCCTTCGCCAAACAAACACCCACGCACTTCCAGTGGTCCAATCTCAGTCACCCTCGACTCCCATCACTCAACTCTAAGCCCGTGATAACCCGACCGCTAAGTTTTCATCTCGAGTCACCTCGACTCTTATCACTCAATCCCCAAGCCCGGCGTGATATCCAACTGCAGGTTTTCATCTCAGCCACCTTAATTCTATCACTCAACTTTGGTGTCCGCTTGATAAACATAATCGTGTGTTTTCATCTCTGCAACATAACTTTTCTACACCGCTGAGCCTCTTATATTCACACATAAATTTCCTCGGATAAATCCACGGGTCTCTTACACCATACAGAATTTTTGATTACTTCCAATTCGCCCTTACACCCAATAATAAATTTCTTGATTTCTCCACCGGTCCTTACAATCCAATACGTAAATTGAGATAGCTCCCGTCTCTTACACCCTCTGCACGTACTCGCTGGGACGTCTCCCCGTGCTCCCACCCACGTAAATTTGGGACGCCTCACACGTAAATCTCGGATACCTCCCTGAGTTTACACCCATTACGTAAATTCTGTGATACCTCCCAGTCTCTTACAGCCCCACACACAAAATTCAGATATTCCCCGGCCCTTTACACCCAATAGCAATTCTGATAGCCTCCCATCTCCCTTACACTCCACACACCTCCGGGGACATCTCCCCGGTCTCACACCCTAACTCCGTGCTTCTCACCTTAGGGGATTGTAAAGGCTCTGGTCTTCCGCCTCCTACACACATCAATTTCTCTTCGTTTCCTGATTCGAACTATGATTCTTCATTGGACGTAATCCTAAAGACAAACTCAATCCACACTCACTAAGAGTGGTGAATGACCATACCGTGCAGTCACACCCGACTCGACACGATGTCTCCGTGCACATGCACGCAATAATGCCAAATTGTGACACCCCAATCCCGGGGGTCCACCCTGAGCAGAATCTTGGAGATCTCTAACTCACAATCCTGACCTATCCCACACACTCCTCACCCTACACCCTAGTACCATCCACATCCGGTTTCTTTAAAGGCCTCAACCCTAGTTTCTCCAAATCTACCACACAAGATGCATTATCGAATGGAATATGATGCATCCAATTTAAACGCCACTCATTTAACAAGTGCAAGAGTATAAACGTATTCCTCGTGATATCCTACACCTTAATGCTTCGCCTGTACTACGCAGATCTCTCGCCTCCTAGGACACCCGCCTATGCCCAAAGCAGCCACAAAAATAACATATAGTCTACTCCCTCGTCTGACTAGAAGTCCCGGCTTCAGAGTCCCCACCACCTCGACCCACACTCCGCCCCTCTAGCCCACTCCAGAAGTACCGGGCTGTGCTCGATAAAGACTCTCGAAATTGAAACCCGTCCTCCCACCCGCACCAGCGTGGAGGATCGGAACTATATACCTTCTCGCTCTACAAAGAACCCAATCGTGACCGTCCCAATACTGTGGATCCCGCCTCCGGGCACCCGCCTCACATGCCCATCTACCCAAGCAGGCGAATACACACCCGCGCCCGCCCGACCAAATGCCCAATCCTGGCCCTAGTCCTGAAACTCGTGTGAAGTAGAAGTCTTCTGCCTCTTCCCCGAACTAGAAGAAGGGTCGATCTCTCCTCTTATACTAACACCCGCATCCCGAGGGGTCTTACTTCGATCTCTCATATGGTCGTGTGTCATTCCAACCATGGAGTCCATGTCCCATGTTTAAGTCCTAATGATCCCACTCGACTGACAACTCTGTACCCCATTCTCGAATCTCCTAACCTCGGGCCATGTCCCGTGGCCACGAAGTCATCAAGAAATGGGCTAGC
This sequence comes from Tetrastigma voinierianum, assembly GCA_016808115.1. Taxonomy (NCBI): domain Eukaryota; kingdom Viridiplantae; phylum Streptophyta; class Magnoliopsida; order Vitales; family Vitaceae; genus Tetrastigma; species Tetrastigma voinierianum. The sequence continues at coordinate 45,727 of JAEQBH010000138.1, read as the reverse complement.
TCTCGTGAATCTAGCCACGCACTCCACATTCATCAGTCTCCCGTCAAATTTCATAGGAACCTGAGCCTTCGCATGCCTCGCAGCATTTGGAAAATACTTTACCCATGAACAAATTCTCCCTAATCGCCCATGTCATCGTCTCTAGGTCTCTAGAGGTCCTTGCCCATTTCCACCCGCTACTTCTGGCTCCACCCTGGGGCCGGAACGCAATCCCACCCCGATCCTCGAAAGGCCGTAGATAATCTCCATGGCCTCTAACACCTTTCTCGACCGTATAAATCAATGGTCTACCACCATCTGATCTCCTCCCCTGCGAACGCCTCTGAGACGACGCCCTAAACCCTCCTGAGGTTGTGACTTCCCTAACTACCCGCTGCACACTGGTGCTATAGATGTCGTTGTAATACCCACAGGCTCAAGCAACAAAAGGCTCGTTGATCAAATACTGTGGTCGTCAATGCCTGGTGCCCCCGACTAGCGACCCCGTGGACGCCCTGACGCCTTCGTCTTCTACTAGCCATTTACATATGTCAAATGGCAAGTTAAATGCAATGCAAAGATTCCCATGAATAAAACACGCCCCAGACACCAATCATGCCTGGTCATGGGCCTATATACTATGTCCCCGCATTCCTAAGCAATGTCAACTAATTCAACTTATCAAATCAATTTTTTTTTTCAACAAAAAGTTTATTTTCGAAAATTTTATATTTACAAAATTTTGTCTCATTATATTTTATTTTATTTTATTAAAAAAATTTGGGGTAATTTTTGTGATGAATGTTGTCCAATTAGGTGACTTAGAAACAAGACTGGTCAAAACCCTGGCTGGCGTATAGTGCACACACAACAAACAGCAGCGACGATAGCCGCCTTCGCCGCGCGCGCGCGCCATACTGCGGGTTCCTCAACGCCGCGTCGCGGGCTCTCGTGCCAACATAACAGAACGCGCATGCGCGCTGCTGTTTCGCGCTGGCCACACGAGTCAAGGCTGGGCTGCGTCCCGCGCTTCGCGCTACGAAGGCTCGGCGCCCAGCGTCAACGCCCGAAGCGCTTTCCGCCATAGCGCCGCCGTAAGGCCTGGGGCCGCCTAACGCTTAGCGCCGCGCTTCTCGCTTCGGGCTTCGCTTATCGTTTTCTTTATTTTCAAATACTGAAAATACAATATATATACTTTTACCTCCAAAGACACCCCAAATAAATTTATAAAAATTTATTTTCTTCACTTTCTTCACTACACTATAAAACCTTAGAAAATGAATTTTTTTTTCTCATATCCACGCAGCCTCCCGGTTATTTCTACATGCAGTTTAAACACCCATCCATACAACTCAATAATTTTATGAGCTCAACTTTAAATTTATTAAAATTTTATTTGTTCTATAAACTAAATAAAATTTATTCAAATTTATTTACTTTATTTTCTTTTGTTCCAATTTACTCACCTGTAAACTCCTAAAAATTTTCCAACACACCAAAAGAATGCCTTAAGCACCCAATTCACACAACATTCAACAATTCATAAAGGCACAACCATTCACACAACAATTCATCAATTAACATGATCACACACAAACACACATGCAAAGGTTCTAGCTTAGTCCCAGGCCTTTCCTCGTAAACTCATACTCCAAACTAACACCGAACCACACCTAGTGGTGATGCTCACACGACTATGCCCAAGCCCAAGCCCTCGCCCTGCATTCGTATACTTAAGCTCGCACTAAGTCGTGACACTCAACCCAGGTAAACCGTTGACTACCCGTCACGAACTCGTGATGTCGTGACTCGACCTCTCTCACAAAAATCGTTGCAGCCTTCGTATGGGGAGCTCTAACAGCAGGCAAACTGGTCCCAAACAATCCAATAATATAACATTTTATATGAGTGAAAAACGGCCTCGGGCCCATACTAATATACTATCAACATACCAACTATATGCCATAGTTTCAAGATAATTTGTTCTTATACAACATATATTAAAAGTTTAAAACATTCTAATGTTATGCCTACATCATAAACCAAAGCCACATCCCGACTTTCTCTTCTAAAGTGGTCTCTCGCGATGAGCCGCCCCCGCGCCCTTGCACTAAATAATATAATTCTTCGACAGGTATTATAACGCCAAGAGTGCACTCACCCTGGGTTACTTCCACCAGCTTGATACAATGCTCCAAAGTAAACACACATTCAAGCAAATTCAAGGATCCTACTTGAATGTCTAAACGACCAACCCACGTCCCGAGTCTCACCGACTCCCCCTCACACTCGCTCTCAAGCCACGTATGAGAAAACATCTTTTCAAAACAATTCGTTGTTTCGAACTATACCACCGGGCGCATCGGCACATGTGGGACTACCCTCCGAGGCGTAATGTCAGAGAACCTCTAAACAGCCTTCTCATGGTCTCATCCGAAATGATCTGTTGGACCATCTCCCAACTCCATTCTCCGGAAATTCATCCTGTGAAATTCCTTTAAAAAAAAAACGTTTTCATTTTTCTTTCAATTTTTTTTTTCATGTCATGCACTCACCTAATTTCTAAATACTCCCAAAGGTATATGAGATGCATTATGCCATTTCACACAATATATATTAAACATATACAACATACCATCATGCATATATTTATTATTAATTACAATTACACCACATGTAATTCAACAATATCAACCATCACCCAAATTACAAATTTCACTTGAGCTAAACACAATCTCATCTCTAATGGTCACATACACAATTATATTCTATATAATCGAAAGCAAATCACAATTTCATCTCCAATGAAAGCTATACACACAATTATATTCCATATAATTGTGACATCATATTAATATACAGTTCATGCATTAACCTATCCATTTCCACACAAATGAAGCCATTCATTCATCAATTTCAAGCACCCAACACATTGACGCTTTTACCCATTCATATAAACCCGACTGCTTTTGTAGCCCCAAATGTAGAGCAAGTGAGCTATCCACTGGCAAATGCACCACCTTCCTACATCGCCTCTCGTGGAACCGACCTTCATGGCTATTCCTCAAATTTGCACACACACAAAACACAATTTATTGCATAAAACCCACTTTGAAATGTCCAACAATGACTATTAATCGTCTAAAACGAGATAAAAATTTCACAACTCTGGCTCTCGTTTGGGACTGAACAAACTATTGCCCAAGTGCCTCAAACCAACTCAAACATTTACAGTACTTTAAATCAAGAATAAACAAGTAGGATAAAATTTACTCATGAGTTTATCTAAACTCCTCAAAACCGTATTCCTCCACGCCAGAGGGCCTCGATGAGAGCGGGCCTTTCCTTCGTCTCCGAAGAATCTCTCACTGGCCTGATCGTCCAGATTCATGAAGTCTCTCTCTCTCACCAGAAACTGAAAACTGCCATCGCTCCGAACTCCCTCAGCACAAAGACATTGTCGTGAAGCCTAAATCGGGAAGATGCTATTGTTCACGCTTGTCCCTATTCTCATTAAGAATCAAAATGACATCTATGTCCCTAAGCTTTAGATTTTCGACATTTGGCACCATTCTTATCACCACGAATTACTTCCCTACCTACGCAACTGCCATACTGAAGAGATGTTATATGACTTTGTCACATCAAGATCGCTTTTCAAGACCCGATACTCACGCCTCGAAACGTACCCGAACACCGGCCTCAATTCGACAAAATTTGATACGTTACTGGGGACGCGATACAATTCCAACGGTGAAATTCGTTTCATCATCCGAGATTTAGAGAATAAATTTCGGATTTTTGATCGAAATTACAATTTTGCCCTTTTTCCATAAATTGGAAATTTCTCGTGTCTTACATAATTCGTCGGTAATTGATAACCACTTTTGTAGGTATTTCGTTGATAAATTGTTTAATGCATTTAGCTGCTCAAGTCCTTTGTCGGTATTTAAATGCTGATTTTGTAGTAATCACATTTGCACTGATAGTTATTATTCACCACTTCGTAGGTATGCCACAGAATTAGAGGTAAATATAAAATATATTTTTAATTACTATAATTACCTAAACCTAATTAAAACACATTTAATGATTCTCATAAAAGCAAATTTATATATAACAACCATGCCTAATAATATAACACTGACATATCTCAATAACAAAAAAAAAAAAGAACAATATTCTGAATAAGTCAAATGTATTAAAAAAAGTACCTAAATATTTCGAAAGTATTAAACAAAGTACCTAAATAGTTAAAAAGTATTAAAGCGACATCAAAAAATACTTAAACAATTCACTACTGTGGAAATAAATTAGCATCATCAGAGGTGTGATCATCGCTAGATGTCTAATGCTCATTACCATGGTCATGCGAAGGTTGCTCAGATGGTACTAAGATTTGTCCACCTTTAGATATCATCCAATGTTCACCAATAGCTAGGTCATCTCTCGTAGATCCTAATCATTAACTCCGTGTTGTAGCTGCTGAATTGGCCTCCGCATTTTGCTGGAGAAACATCAAATGCCGATGGGAATAAGAGGTGTGAGCCAAAATCATAATATTGTGTAGCCCGTAAGCTACCCATAAACCCGACCTTTGTCGGCCCACCCACAACATCTGGAACATATTATTTTCATCTATCGTTTCATTGTTTTGTGTCAATTGCTCTCGCTTTAGCCTCACAGTATCCCAAATACATAAACATATTCAATTGTAGCTACCAACCAAATGAAAGATAAGATATAATATATCAAGTGATAGAATAATTTACATTAACATTTTGGACTTTTCATTAATGAAAGTTCACACCGCATTTTTTGTAATGCGGTGTGAACAAAATAACCCAAGTAAAGCAGGTGGTCGACCTAGTTTTCTAGCCTGCCACATGCAGAGACAATTCAACTCATCAAGAAATAAAGATAATTGCAAAAAGAAAAAAAAAGCATAACTAATTCACAACACCATTGAATATGTCTTGTACTACAACTACAATAAAAAGAAAAAACATCCACCAAAACCCATTGATAGGGTCGGGTTATTAATGCAATACAATTAAATAAAATTGACCGAAGATTAAAACAGAAAAACACCATTGAATATCGCTCAACCACATTCAACATCCTTTTCCCGTTGATAAGAAAACGAAAATATATAAAACATGCATATGTATTTACAAAGTTACAATAGATGCACATTGTAGGTGAAGAGGCTTCATTGTCGGTTTTGAACCATCACATTGTAAACATAATTTAGACCTTGTTCACTATTTAAATGAATAAATAAAGAACAAAGATATGTTACCCCATTTGCAAAGAGATTCTCCTTCTTATGTTCCTAACAGAGCCAATTGAAACTCTTCCTACGTATACAATATCAAAAGTGAATGCTTTGTTTGAGCAAAGATCTACAAAAGAACATTTTTGTTTTATAAATAATATAAAAACAACTACTTGACAGAGCATAAGCACAGAAATATTAATCTACAAATAAAAATACAGATTTTGTCAATGTTGGAACTGAAGATTTGAAGTTTTCTATAATTCAACAGGGGGCAAAATTAAGAAACAAATGCTGTTGTAATTATTAGAAAAAATCATAAAGGTCGATTATCACAATCGCATTCACAAAACCAATGAGAAATCCGCTTCCCTCCGTCCGAGATGCAGCTCATATGTGTCCGAAAGAAAAGAAATATAAAGTGCAAGCCTTTAAAATTACAAATGATGTCATGTCAAAAGTCAAAACCACTTTCAATGGATCCCTGATTGTTATACTACACACAAGCCTTTGTAATCAAGGTATGAAACCAAGTTGAAAATAGCAATCCCATTCCACCAAACTCCCTCAGATGTATTGAAATATTTAAAGAAAAATTTGTAATCTCTACTAAAGACTTCAATCAAAATACAATTTCATGGCAGAGAAAAGAAGAAAGAAACAACACTACAAAGGAAACAGGACTTGTTAAAGAAAAAAATGAGTTGTAGAATAAAAGAGGATTTATGTTTCAAGTAACATTAGATTAATGTATGTTTATTAACCCATCAATTACGTAACCAAGCGATGCTCTCAATAGCTCAAATAGTGCTTCAAGCAATCCTCACTACGCTTAACCGAAGAATCAAGAAAATGGCAACAAAGTTGGCTCACTATCCATTTATATCAAAATAAAACAAAAGATATATAATGTCAAGGAATGCCCTATAGAAAAAGAAATAGCATGACTTTTTGGGTTCATTCTATATTGTAAGAAAGGAAATCCGCTCAAGTCTAATTATGTCAACAAGAATGCGTGAATTATCTCATGAATGTTTGTTCAAATGCATATACTACATGTTTTCATCCAAGTGGAACTAGCAAATACACAATAAAATTGCACACATCCACCCTATCATCCAAAATTAATACCACAAATAAAGAATGAAAGGGTATCCCGCCACCACCACAAAAAGACGCGAACAATTAGGATTTATCACTTCAACCTACTCAACTGGGCAGGTTTCCTGGCCGTATGCTTTCCACACTTAAAGGGTCCAATAAAAAGATCACCAAGCTTAGTCAGAAACTCATCATGGCCATATCTATAATTCTTCCCCCAATACGCCATTATCGATTCCGTGGTCAAAGTTACTTATCTTTTTGTAAAGAAGTCGACTAAAAATTATGCAAGCATCATGCTAACAAGCTCCAAACCAAAGCGTGAAAAGATAATAATCGACAAGGATAAAAGCCAAAACAAAAAATTAAACAATTAAGTTTATGGTTTTTTCTTTTTGATGGATAAGTTTATGGTTTTAATTCGTTGTTTCATGTACATTTTTCAAATATCAAAGTGTACAGTTATCAGAAAGATCATAATGAGATAGGTTTAAATTCATGGCCATATCTAGCCCACAAGCAACCACAATTGCCATTCTTAGGTTCCAAGAAACCAAGATTATTAAAATTTTGTAACCAAGTCATGGGCTAGAAATTTTGGTACAGGCATAACAAGCTCCAAACCAAATGGTAAACTAACATTACAATCTGGGAATAGAAGCTAAATTCACAATCCATCAAGGTGTACTGCTGCTGTGCAAGAGTAAAGAAAACTATATGAATATCAACCTTCTAATGAAATAGTTAACTTACAAGTTGCTCGGGAGTAAGAATCACTGGTCCGTAACTGAAACTGCTTTCTTGCAATTGATTGAAAGCAGCCCATTTACAGAAGAAGGAGAAGCACAAAACTAGACTACCGCCTAGGCTTCACTACAAGAAAAATATAGTACCTATATCTATCATAACTTATTAAAAGACAATGTAAGATATTTGATGTTCCTTTTATAGGCAACTAATGCATGAGTTCATCAAATTCAAAACTAAAAATTAAAAGCTCTATGAAAATGATAATTACCAATTATGAAAGAACTTAATATAAGAAAAAACTAAAATGATAAAGGAACTAGCAACAAGATATATAAGAGTTGCACACAAACAATAAGAAGTTATCTCGATGGATTGTAACCGCAAACAAAAACAAAAACTTAAGCTGGCCTCTCCAATCGCGAACCAATCTTCCTCTCTAGAGCGGCTTGAGAAGCTTCTGAAGGGTTCAATATGTTTGTAGTTCTCAACAGCCCAAACAGGAACCAATTCGTTGTTGAAGATCTTGAGCTCTTCTCCGATGGAAGATTCGTAATTATTGTCTCCAGCAATTCTCTCTATTCATTCTCCGAAATTACCGACGAGGACGGCCGCTTCTGATTGGAGCGTGAAATACCTGGGATGTATTTCTTCGTGTAGTACATGGGACAGCTCTCTAAAACGTCTGGACTAAGATCCCTAGCTCTCATAGCCAAAATTAAACGCTTGAACAGAGGTAAACTAAGAAGGGCCAGATCCTCAAGCCATGAGTCGGAACTAGTAGCGTCTCGTCAGGCCCTTCGACGCACACCGATCCCGATCCCGCTCCACAACAGACGAAGAGCCTTACCACAACACCGCCAACTAAAAGAGATGGATCGACGCGCCCTTTCTCGGGCCGCAAACTTTGATGCATCTTCCTCGAGGAATGCCTGTGGGTTCAAATGGCATCAACCGTCATAGACTCAGGGTTTTAAGGAGTCTTGACACCCCGAGTACCAATCAGGAAAGATACCCCATTCGGATATGAGGATTGCCTTCTGAAAATTTTCGTACATTTCCAAAAACTCCCCCACAAGAACAGAGGAGCCACACGAGCGCTAGAGTTATCTTGACGCCAAGAATGAGATCGCAACAAACAATGGTGATGGTGACCGGGGTATGGGGATTGGGAGAGAGAACATGAAAGAAATAAAAGAGAGAAGGGAGAGGGCTACTCACAATGAAGTAGGAGGGAGTTCTCATCTTTTAGGGGTTCTTCAAAATGAGTGGTCCAGATTGCACCACCGTTAATCTTATAAGGTCACAAATAAAATAACAAAATTAAGTTCTTAATCTGCATTAGAGTTAATCAGGGGAGAACTTTGATTAAAATAAATAAATGTAATTAATTCGCTTTATGGAATATATTTAGAATTTTATAAATTTCAATTAACCTTAATTATAGAATAAAAAGTTTATCTCCTAATATTCAAATTTATTCATGCAAATCTAAAAGGAAAATTATACATTAATTTATGTAATTAATATTCTTTTCATTTATGAATTAATATTCTATTATTTTAATTTTTGCATAAATTAATAAATTATTTCAATTAGATGAATATTAATTTATAATTTAACAATAATAAAAAGTGTGATTTATGAAAGATTTATATTTATAATAAATAAAATTAATTTAACAATATATAAATAAATAAAAGATAGTTTTATTATATCGATTTATTTATACCAACAATATAAGAATCTTAATGTGTAATATTTATTTATTAATATTAATGGATACAAAATGACTTCTATATTATAAATCAAAATTTCTAATCAATTGATAAAACTGAAATTGATATTAAGATAATTAAAATATTATTAAACAAATACGACTTTTAATCAAAATAAATTGTTCGCTATATATACTATATTATTTAATTATTAAATCTACGTATATCAAACAAACTCCTAGCATTAATATTACTACGATCATCTAATTAGATTATATTAATGATCATTTATTTTTATCATCTTAATACATAACGGTATTTTGTAAGACCAGAAAATCTCATTTTAAAAATGGTGTAATCGTAATTTCTGGCCAAAAACCCAAATTTTTCTAGATCTCGGATGATCTAAACGGATTTCTTCACCGTTGGAATTGTCTCGTGAAATCTAGCTACCACGCCACTTCGTCACTCCGAGACAATGGAATTTGCACGCCTTCTGAGGCATCTAAAGTTTGAAATTCCATATGTGATGGAATAGAAAGTCACTTATAACAACATGTACTCATATTACTTATGTTGCATGAGTAGAGAAATGATGAAATGGAAGGTTTAGATAGTGTCAAATGTCGAAAAATCCAAGATATGATATGATTACATGATATTTTAATTTGATTAATGATGAACAAACTTAGATTAGCTTAATAGTGTTGTTCTACCTCTTTAAACAAAACACCAAAACGTGAGATGTAGAAAAGAAATCTTACAAGAGGTTTGAGATTTCGTTTTAAGAGAGAAACAGCTCTTCTAGGTTTCAGCGATCCACCACTGTACCTTCTAAGAAGGAAAAGTCGCTTCACGTAGTAAGGCCTACGCTGGTTCCTGCTAAAGTTTCACAAACCCGGGAGGTAGGGGTTTTATCCACTTATTTTTACACTTTGTTTAAGCAATATAGATGCTTAGTTGATCGAGGCCATGAGTGAATGTTTGATCGTCCAAATCTTGGAACCGAAGTGTGAAAATTATGAAACCCATTTGGTGCAAATTGTGACTGCCCACTGATCGTCAGTTAAAGAATGTATAATTTGTAAACAAACTGTATTATATTGGGATAATATACTGAAATATTATGAATTTGGTTCACAAAACAAACCCATATTAAGATCGGGGTCGTGAAGAACCTGAGGGTTTTAACGTCTGGTTACGAATAGCACACAAATACTTTGTGTGAAACGTGTTTGGTCAGAGTAATTCAAATCTAATTGCTCGTTTGTTAATTGTCACTGGAGCAATTCTTATAATATTGAGAAATTGCACAACATGTTTGTGTGATTTAAAATTATGTAAATATATGCATGATGACATTTGTATGTGTTATATTAATTGTGTTGAAATGGGCATAATGCATTTCATATGCACCGGTAACCTAGGAATTATAAGAGTGCATGACACTAATTTTCTCCGAAACCAATCATGACGCAAATGAATTTACCAAGATGATTTCCTCCTGAGAATGGGGTTGAGAGACAACCAACAGATCATTTCTGATGAGGACCATGACCTGTGTTCTCCAACACACGCCTGAGGGGTGGTCCTGGAATATTTTTAATCATCAAGAGCATTTAAAACAATGATTTGTTTTGAAAATGAGTGCTTTTCCCCATACACATTTAGGCAAGTGTGAGGAGTCGCGGAGGACTCGAGATGGGTTGGTCATGTAGACATTCAAGTGTAAGATCACGCATTTACTTTAATGTACATAGAGCATTGCATATGCACTAGGTGGAGAGTAACCCATTTAGGGTGATTCCAAATTACCAGCACTAGCCAAACCCTGTCAAGGGAATCATATTATTTCAGTACGTGGAGCGCACGAGGTGACGGCTCATCCTAAAGGTCGAGCATCAAGAAAGCCCTGGTCATGGTTTTCTGTGTGTTTAGTCGATACATGTATTAGAATTCTAGAATTTTAATATATGTTGTATAAGAGTGAATTATTAACTCTTGAGCTATGTAAATAGTTGAGGTAAAATTTGATGAGTATTGTGTATGGGCCAAAAAGGGCCGCTTACTCATGTATGTTGTCTTATGATGTCATAGGACAAAAGTTATGTAACGTGGAATAGAGCTCCATGTACAAAGGAGACTCGTCAATTCTTTTCATGAGCTAAGGCTTCAACCCGACATCCACTACTATTCTGTGGGTTGACGGGTTGTCAACGAGCCCCCGGGTTTGGGGCGTCACAACTTGGTATCAAAGCTAAGGTAAACGACAATCTTGGGGAGCTCTATGGGTGTAGAATATAGTTTAGTTCCGATACAAGCTCAGCCTGGTATCAGCTTGTGTACACGACATTACCTAGGACTTGGAGGGCTTGGGTTTAGCCATAGTCGTGGCAACACCACCACTTGGTGTGGCTCGATGTTACATTTAGGTATGAGATTACCTAGGAAGACACTGGGATAAAAACTAGAACACTCGCATACATGTGTTTGGGTGTGTGATTAAAAGGATTTGGATGAATTGTCAGATGAAGGATATGCATGTAATACAATTGTTATGTGTTATGTGAATTGGGTGCTTAGGGTAAATAGCACATAGTGTGTTGGAAAATTTTTGAGCTTTACAGTTGTGTAAAACTCGGAAGAAGAAAATAAAAGAAACAAATTAACAAATTATTTAATGATAGATAATGAAATAAAATTTTAATAATAAATTTAAAGGTGAATCACCAGGGTTAGTGTTAGATCGGGGAGAAGTTTGAGGAAATTTTTGGACAAATGGTCCAAAATTAAATGAAAAAGAGAAGGAAAATTATTTTCTGGTTTTACGCTTGTAAAAACTAAAGAAAATCAAATAAAATAATTTTTTATAAATTTATTCGTGTCTGAAATGAGAAAAAAATATATATATATATATATATATATATATATATATATATATATATATATATATATATATAGGTAATATATTTTTGGGTATTTTCCAAGAGCAAAATGTGTAGAAAAAAATATATATATGTGAAAAAACAAAAAAAGGGAAAAATATATATATGTGAAAAAACAAAAAAAAAAAGCCGGAAGAAAAACAAAAAAAAAAAATTTTGTGGATCCACTCACTACGCCCAAATTGTATTGTGATAGAAGGCTTTGTATCTTGACTTAGGCCTTTGGTTGTGCAATGGGTAAGAATTGTATTGCAACCCTGGGTGTGTAGTTGGATGGGATTGTATTGCAATACACTAAGTGTATTGAGACTAAGAGAGAAGGACGGCGTTGGGCCGGTGAGGAAGTGTATCAAGAAGACCACTGGTTGTATCAGGACACAGGAAGCAGCCAGCTGGTTACACTATGTCGCAATACACCCTATTGTATCAGGACCGGGGGCCTGGCTCATCACACGAATACACCTAAAAATTGGCACAGGCAAGGAAAAGGCCTGGGCCTGTGGACAATACACCACAACAGCCCGACACCCACCCGGGCGGTGGGCGGCACACATACCGCTACACTACGCCCCCACGCTCGCGACACACGGCGCCCGAAGGCCGCACACCTGCCACTCGCGTCGCACACCGCGCCGCGCGCCCACGATACGACAAATATATCCGCGACATCGCCGTGGTCTCAACACACACGACTGGTCGTTGACGACATCCGCCACGCTGTGCCTATGCGTGTGTCGAGTCGTGGTCAGGCACATGGTGCACTGGCCAATTTTTGACTTAGCATCAAGTATCGAAGTCACTTTTAGGCACTCATCACAAAAAAATTCGAAAATTTTTTTATCATTAAATAAAATCAAATCAAATGGGACAAAATTTCGAAAAATGAAATTTTTGGAAAATAAATTTTGGAGGATAAAATTAACTCGCTATGTGAATTAATTGTCTCGCATTGCATTTAAATGTCACATAGAATATGAACTGTATATTCTGGTGCATGAATAGTTGTCTCTATGTTTATGCCTTGTAGATACCGCATCAGATTTAACCTGTCATTTGAACTTGTAGATGGTTATCGAGGACGAGGACGTAGAGGTCGTCCACGAGGTGCTAGTCAGGCACCACCTATTTCAGATCAGTGCCTTTGCAGAGGCCATAGGGGTTGCAACTGCTGCCCTCATACAGGCAAGTGCAGTTGAGAGTGAAGAAGGGTCGAGTGACCTTTAAGGTTTTCAGGCACATCATCCTCCGACATGCATAGGAGGAGGGGACTCGATGGTCAGGACAACCTTGACTAGTGGAAGAGAAGGAGATGACATACAGGGCATCCAGGATAGAGTCGCTGGTACTAAGAGGAAGGAAGATCCATCTTCTTCCAACCCGAGAAAGAAGTAGAAGACTTCTGTTTCGCAAGGATATCCAGGACGGGTCCGAGGTCAATGTGACCGCCGATGGGACATTTAGTCAGCAGTAAGGCATGATGTGCTTATTTCACGGCCAACCCGACACTTTTGATGGGATTGTCCATGAGTGTGAATCCTAAGCGTGACACCCGCCCCAATCATTAGTGAGACGAAGTTGTGGTCAATAATCATGATGGGCGTATGGTGTGCTACCACGCGTTAAAATTCTGACATATGAGATTCGGGATTACCTCTGAGAGCAGATCCTGGTTTTGGGACAAAGATACCCCACAATATAGAATAGAGAGGACATGTGTTCCTCCACCCCCAAGAGGATCAAGGGAACCAAGACGCTTCCAAGGTGCCACACCAAAGACCTAAGATTTCGCAGACGGTCACACAGGCCGTACAGAGCGTAGGTCGAGATCGAGCAATGTGATTCGCAGCCGAGAGTTCAATGCTGGGCGATGACGTAGTTACCATCACGCACCTCGCATATGAGGCGAGATCGGTCTCTGGGAGGCGTAAGCCTCATGTTACAGAGGCTAAGTTGCACGTAGATCGTAAATTTAACGTGCAGGCACGCTTTATACCCGCATTTGTTTTTCTAATGCATCATGTTCATTAATGACCAGGTGACGATTAATGAGGTTAAGGCCTTAGAGTAGTTTACATATGAATGTTCTTCCTAGGCGTGGTGAGAGTCAATCGAATGTCGGGATCAGGAGTTAGAGATCTCCGAGACCCGCTTGCGGTGGACCCCGGAACGGGTGTCACAAAGATGGCATCATTTTCACGTCGGCACGGTAACACTCCGCCTAGTCGGGTGGGTGCACGGTATGGTGATTCACCACTTTTTGTGAGTGTAATGAGTTTCTTCGGGACTACGTCCAATGAAGACTCATGGTTCAAATCCTAAAATGAAGAGTAATTAAAGTGTGTCACAAAGCAAGCAATGTTAATCCCCAAGGTGAGAAGCCCTGAGTTAGGTGAAGGGAGACCCGCTGTGGTGAACCGAAAGGTCCCGTGTGAGTGTAAGAGACCCGGAGCTATCCTAATTTCTTTCAATAGAGACTCTATGTATCCCGAATTTCGTGTTGGTGTAAGAGGACCTAGGAGGTATCCCGAATTTCTCGTGGGTGTAAGAGACCCGGGAAGTATCCCCGACTTCAGGTGGGTGTAAGAGACCGAGCCATCCCACTTCTGGGTGTGTAAGACCCGTGAGAAATTCAAAATTTTTGTAGGCGTAAGAGACCGTGAGTTATCCCAAATTTCGTGGGTGTAGACCTAGTGATATATCCAATTTCCTCTGTGTGGGTGTAAGAGACCCGTGGAGATATTCGAAATTTCTGTGTGAATGTAAGAGGCTCGCAGTGTAGGCCGAAGAGTTATGTTGCCCGAGATGAAAACACACGGTCATGTTATCACGAAGACTTAGAGTTTGAGTGATGTGAGCCTGAGTGACTCCCGGATGAAACATTACGCCATGCACATCTAAGACTTAGAGTCAAGTGATAGGAGCCCTCCGGAGTGACTCCGGGATGAAACACGGTTAAGTTATCGTGACTTAGAGTTGAGTGATAGAGCCTGGAGACTCGGGATGAAAACACACCTAAGTTATCACGCACTTCAGAGTCGAGTGCGATGTGAGCCTGGGGAGGACTCGAGATGAAAACACATGGCCAAGTGTTATCACGTAGAGTTAGAGCATGATAGAGCCTGGAGTGACTTGAGATTTGATACCCTTTGGAAATTGCATTGCGTTGTCGAAATGGCAAGGGCTCCTGTGATGGATGGGTCGTCTATGACATGGACTAGATCGACGGTCCATTGATCGTCACTGATTGTGACCTTGGGAAGGGTCGGCTACACACCGCGGGTTGTGTAGGTTACATGTTGTGTGGATTATATACAGTTAGAGGACACACGAGCATTCGTCCCGGATCATAAGGGTAGCCGGGATGAGTACTGTCTTTATGGAATCTGCCTACAACAATAAATATCGCGAGTATACAAATGGCACCATACGGCATCAGACGGGAGGCCATATGGATCATCAGATGCCATCCAGGTGGGAGAGCTCCATCACGGGTCCTGATCTGATTAGAGACACCTTCGAGAAGGTGAGCTTGATATGACAACGTCTTCTCATGGCTCAAAGCCGGCAGAAGAGCTATGCTGATGTACAACGTCGACCCTTAGAGTTCGAGGTTGGGGATCACGTCTTCTTGAAGGTGATGCCTAAGAGGGAGGGACGTCTCTACACCGTGAAGCTATTGCCGAGGTTTATTAGACCTTTCGAGATACTCGTGAGAGTAGGCACTATAGCATACCGGGTTAGCTGCACGCTCAAAGAGATGTCAAACCACGAGGTATTTCATGTTCCATGTTCGAGTATACCCATCCAACTCACGCTATGGATTTGGGGATGATCGAGATTGACACTCATGGTCTTCGAGGGAGGACTAGTGTACATTTTGGATACATGATCGTTTTATGCACGCAAGACCGTGAGGCTGGGGAGGGTGCTACGGTGGCACTATGGAGTGGAGGAAAGCCAACGTGGGAGCGAGGACACGATGCGTGGCCACCTATCCCTTCTCATAGGGACGAAGGTACGTAGTTTGGGGTCAAGCATTTATTTAAATGACGAGTTTACATGGCGGTGTAGTGCACGTTGCATATGCATGTGAGTGATTATGATTGTCCGCACTTCGGATGAAATTCATTTTAAGGAGGGGAGAATGTAAGACCCGAGAAAATTTCAATTTAAAAAATGGTAAAATCGTACTCAACAAACCTGAAATTCTTCTAGATCTCTAGATGATCGAACTGGATTTCACTGAATTGTCTCATAAATCATCATCACCAATTCCGAGACACCTGAATTTGCACGTCGAGGCATCACAGATTCGGGCCGTGAAACGACATGTGATGCGAAGAAAGTCACTTATAACATGTACTCGTGTTACTTATGTTGTACGAGTAGAGAAAACGGATTTAAATGCAAGCGTCGCAGAGAAAAGTAAAATGTCAAAATCCAATAGAGTAAGGATACACTGTAATGATTGATCAATAATGATAATAAGATCGAATATTAAATAAGCACTCACCCAAACAAAAGACCAAAACGCACGAGTTAAAAGAAATCTTTCGCAGGTTTGAGATTTCGTTTTAGAGAGAGAGAGTAGCTTCTCTTTAGTTTCACGATCCGACCAAACTCCTTCTGTTAAGATGAAATGTCACAGCATGCCTACGCGTTTTCGATTTAAAGAGTTTCGGCTTTAAACTCAGGAGGTAGGGGTTTTATCCTACTTGAGTTTTACACTTTGTTTAAGTGTATTTATGATGCTTAAGTTGATTGAGGCTGTGAGTGACCGTTTGATTGGTCCAAAATCTTGGAACCGAAGTGTGAAAATTATGAAACCCATTCGTGCGCCTGTGGAACGTCTACTGACACTGGGTCAGTTAATTGTATAATTTGTGAAACAAATTGTATTGTATGTATATATGAGCTTAAATGCTATAAAATTCAGTTCACAAAGTGAACCAGAATGAGATTTGGCCGGGAACAAGAACCCGAGGGTTTTATCAATGCTCACGTGATTAGTGACACACACAAAATATTTTGTGTGAAATGTGTTTAGTCGTGCAATCCAAACGAATTGCTCGTATTTGTTAATTAGCCCACGTGAGATAATTAATTTTGCAATGTATTGAGAAATTGCATAACATGTTTGTGTGATTTAAATATGTAAATATATGCATGATGATATATTTTCACGCTGTTATATTAATTGTTGAAATGGCATAATGCATTTCATATATGCAATCGTAACCTAGGAACTAGGAGTGCATGACATGAATTTTCCGAAAATCACCATGGCTGCGGTAAAGGAATTAATAGATGATTTTTCTGAGAATGTGTTGGGAGACACCCAAACAGATCATTTCGATGAGGACCATGACTGCCTCGAAGTTCTCCAACACATTCGCCTGTGGTAGTCCCATTTTACCACATCGTCAAGTAGTGTGTATTTTCGAAACAAACAAGATTTGTTTTGAAAATGATGTTTTTCTCATATACATGGCTTAGCAAAGTAGGGAGTTAATATGGAACTTGGTTACTATTACCATGTAGACATTCAAGTAGGATTATGGGATTACGCATTTACTTGAATGTGTGTTTACATAGGAGCGTGTATATCTTGACTTAGGTGGAGAGTAACCCATTTAGGGTGATTCCACTACTGAGCATTAGCTCACCCTGTCGAGGGAATTATATTATTTCAGGTACAGGGAGCGCACGAGGTGACGGCTCATCCTAGAGGCCGATACTGAAGAAAGTCGGGTTGTGGCTTTGGTGTTTAGTTGGATACATGTATTAGAATTCTAGAATTTTAATATATGTTGTATAAGAGTGAATTATTAACATAAAGGTAGATTATTAACATAAAGTGAATTATTAACTCTTGAGCTATGTAAATAGTTGAGGTAAATTTGAAGTGAATATTGTGTGTATGGGCTAAGTGACCGTTTTTGCTCATGTATGTCTTATGATGTTGCTTGCAGGACGGGTTATGTACGAGTAGGTAGAGCTCCATGTACAAAGGAGACTACGCCCGATTTTCATGAAGTGGTGTCGGGTAACGACATCTACTATTCCGTGAGTTGTGGGTTGTGTGGTGCAGGTTTGGGCGTCACATATTTGTGCTCGTTTGACTTATCAATTATCTATCAAAGGTTCTCTCGTATAAGTTAAGGAATAATTCAATAAATTTTATATATGTCATTATTCATTTTAAACAAGTCATCATATGTTATAATTGTTACAATGATAGCATATATTACCTTTAAGTCGAAACATAATATATGTTAACAAAAGCCTTTTCTTGTATTGAATCCACCACAAACCCCTTCCTTATGACAGACAAAGAGATCTAAGAATGAGAGAAGAACTTACAGGCCAGAATTTGAAGTAGTCTGAAGAGGAGCGAAAAGAAAAAAAACTTTTAAGGAGGGAAAAGATTGAAGCGTTGAAGGAGCGGTCGCCGAACGGTTGAGTAGGCTACGAGCTACCCACCGTATCCTACTAATTCTAAGATTACCCTTTGTTATTAATTGAAGAATGAGACTCATGCACATACCCCAGCGGCGTAGAAAATAGAGCATACGAGGCAGTCTTGGCTCACTGAATTATAAATGTCTCATTGCACCCATGGTGCCTATAGTTTCTCTTCCCACCACCAAAAATAAATTTTCTTGAACATAAAAAGCAAAATTAATATATATATATATATATATATATATATATATATATATATATATATATATATATATATATATATATATATATATATATTAATTTGATTATGGAGGAGTGAGAAAAGAATGGCGCAGGGGGAGTGGGGGTGTGGGGTTGGACAATGGAGGATTGCTTTTGACATATTTATTAGTATATTTTAGTAGGGACTATGTATTTGCTTTTAGATTTATTAAAAATAAATAAATCACCGCGATTTGAGAGGCGCGTCTAAATTAGGGGTTCTTTAAGCGTGAGAGATTGAAGAAAACAAAAATTAAGCGTGGAAGAGCGGCTTCTCTTAGTAGAGCTAGTAAGCAGTCGACTTAACTTTGTTCGGGCCAACCCGTTCGAGTCACGGGCCACCTGTGGTAGGCAATACGACCCATTTTTATTGGATAGGCTTTTAGGCCCAACCTATGTCAGGGTTTACGAGACTAAAATGGGCCAAAAATAAGTCAAATCTTATAAAAATGTTAAAAAAAATAATTTCTAGAATTTTATAATCCTTCAAATAAAAATAAATAATATATAAATATATAATAATAATTAATATATATAAAATGATGGACAAAAATATTGATAAGTTAAAAATCATCTAAAATTTATGAAGATATTTAAAAAATCTTTAAAAATAATTAAATAAACAATAATGTACATGTTAAATTGTTTTTCAAGTGTAATTAAATTAAGTACGATTAAGGATAATATTCAAATATTTTTATAGTTAAATTCCGTCGGTAATCCGTAGGTAATTTATAGGTAAAATTTACCTATGGAACACTTAACTGTGAATTTTTTATAGTGTAATTTACCTACGAAAGACTATCCGTCGGTAAATTTAGTCGATAACACATGGAGTAATTTATAGGTAAAATTTACCTCTGGAACATTCACAGTGAGTAGTTGTTAATTTTTATTATTGTGGTGCTGAAAGACTAAATAATTTCAATTAACTGCGTGGGTATTTATGAGTAATTTATAGATAAATTTACCTATATAACACTTTAGATAGATAAACTATGAATTTTTTTATGGTGTGATTTCACGCCATAGTATCGTGGTGGTTTAGGTGATGAAATCCCGTAGGTGCACTTTATGGTAAATTCCTCACCGGAACACTTCAGTCGGTGTGTTGTAGGTATTCAGTTGGTAAATGAATGCGCAAAAGTTGGCGGCGAAAATTATACGAGAAACGCTTTAAGTCGGTGGTGCTGGTAGATACGTCATAAATAGTGCGCAGAGGTTGGCATTTGCATACGGCGTGAAGAATTACCTCTGAAACCACTTAGTCGGTAATTTTTTATAGGTATTAAATACGTAAATGGTAGCAAAAATGTGGCAAAAATAATGCGCCTTGTTAAAGTCGATATTAAGGCGGTATTACCAATATAATTTAATCCATCGGTAATTTTTGTCGGTGAACTGTGAATTTCTTGTAGTGTCATTTTTCTATGTCTTCTATTTTTATTGTTATTTCAGGATATTTTCTAAATATTATTTGTTCTACTATTTTTCCAATTATTCCTCTAACATATTTTGGGTCTTTCCCTATACTAATAAAGTATTTTGTTATTCTGTTTTTTAATTTTCATCTATTAATATTTCAGATTTTCTAGATTCCATGTTATTTGATTTTATAACTTTTGAACTTTTAGGGGATTCAACATACGACTTCTTTATTGGTTTAACTCTTTCTTTCACAAATTTCCTCCAATCTTTGTATAGTCCATATTCCTTTATTTTTATTTTATCTCTTGGATATAAATTTCTTATTTCTCTTTGCATTAAGTTTTTAATTATTTCTAGATGTTTGTCCTTCATTCTAGTTTTTTATTTTTTCTATTTCTTTTCTTGTTTTTTCTGGATATAAATTAACCCTAAAGGATAAATATTCATTGTAATTATTTATTATATCATGTATTATTATATCTATAAGTTCTATATATTTTTCTGGACTAACTTTTTTAGATAAAGGTAAACAAATTTCTAAACATTCCATAACCATTTTATATATTGTATTTTTTATTTTTTCCATTTTTCTATTAGTAAAATCTTTACATAAATATTGCCTTTTTTCTAAATATTTGTCTACAATTTTTTGTACAAACGTTTTCATTGTTATTTTACTCATTTTAATTGTCTTCAATATTTTCTATATCTGGAATTTCCATCTTATTTAGATTGTAATAAAAATTTTCACTAAGATCTTTTTCTTAATTATAAGCTTCTTTAATATTATTATCAATATTATTATTTATTAGATTTAAATATAAAGTTATAATCATCAAGTATATTTTTGTTCTTAAGTTTTCTATCTTAGCTTTTATCAATATTTCTTCTTTCATTTCTTAAGAGAAATCTAATTGTATAATTATCATTGATTCTTGTAAAAATATTTAAGGCTTAAAGATATATAATATCTTTAATATCCAATTATTTGTTAAGAATTCTAATTTATAATGAGTTAAGAATCCTATTAATACAATGTCCATATTCATCACGTTTTTTTAAAAGCTTCTTAGTTTCAAAAACTTTATGTTGTAAATTTACCGTTGTGAGATCTAATAAAGACTTTTCCTACTATTATTATGATTACTATTCACAAAGACCTTTTCATTTTTACTCTTATTACGTTTCATATTTTTCCAACTTTAGCATTTAATATGACTACTAATATCAATAGTCTTGTACTGTTCATTCATTTCTTACTCTTTTTCAAATCCGATTCATGATTTATACCTATAATATTGTCCTTTATTATTTCTTTAGCTTTCGATAATCTTGTCATAAGGATTCTAGAAATGTTTTTATATTTTTTAATAATCTTATTATCCTAAAAGTTTTCTCACAATTGCAAAATTCTTGTAATATTGATCATGGTTTTCTATTAAATTTTTTATCGTTTTTGTTATTTTAATATTACATTCTTTTATCTTTTAATTTTTAGTTAAATCTATCATATTGATGTTATAACAAACTTTTTTAATATATTTTTTGTTATTCATCACTAAACCAAAATTTTGTATCAAATTATTTTATCATAAACTTCAATATTATCATATAAAATTCTTGAATAATTTATTTTTATATTTTGAAAACTTATAAAAAAAAAGATCATCATCTTTTCTATCTATATTTTTGTTCTTTTATTTTTGGAAATAAAAAAATAATTTTAAAAAAAAGATAACCAAAACCACTCTTTCATTGCTTTCTAAGCTCTAGGAAGAATAAAGTTACAAGTTTATTTATTTACAATGATGAGTTTTCACGTCAAGTATAGATATATTTGTACCCTCAATTTATTATATAGCGGAAGAAAGTTTTTTTCTTTCTTTGCCTTTGAAGGAAATTTTTTTTTTTCCATGTTATATGATACGTCTATTTCGCATAAGATATTCCCCACTTATTATTATTTGTGATTATCATTAGTCGTATAGTATTATTACTTTGTTAGAAAGGTTGTTATTTTTATGGAAAGTATGAATTTCTCAACGTGTATAGATAATCTTCCCTTTGTTAAACTTGCCAATAGCTGATGATTGACGAAATGTACTTGCTTCAGCGTGTTGACGCAAGCCAAAACTAAAAAGAAACAAGGAAGAAAGCAAGATGTAGGGTTGTGGCATGGATTGGATAAAAGATCCAACTGAGAAGGTAGGTAGGTAGGTAGGTAGGGTAAAGTATGATCTAAGAAAGGTATATTGATGACGGCAATGGGGTTATGTGATGAATATGAGCATGGATCTGAGTAAAAAGGGGGTGGAGGCAGGCAGCGGCTGATGGGCCGGCGCAGTCCGAAGCACGCGTGGCGTGCCCTATCTCTGGGTCCCACCTCCACGCCACCTGTTCTTTCGCTTTCACCGCTACCGGACAACTTCTGCTCCTCATTTCCCGACACTCCACTTCTCGGTGCCGGTTCTTCCCACCCACTTGTCTACACTAATAATCTCTTCATCCTTTCCTTCCATTCCACCTTCGTCTAATCATTATCAGCATTTCCTCCTTAACCTCCAATTAATTTCATGGGCCTTTAACTCAACTTAACGATAGAGTAAATTCTTTAGTAATCCTAAAAATGGATATCTCGGGTAAATTCTTTAACAATTCTAAGAGAATCGAACTACTGACTTTTTTTTTATTTTTTAATAAAGGGAAAATTGTAATTAAAAAAAAAAAAGGCAAAGAAAAAAAAACAAAAAAGCCTCCACACCCAAGTAGCCAAAGACAGTCAAGTCGGGGGATCCTGGACCATGTAACCAAGTCCAAAAATTGTACAAAAAATTCCATTTAATATTATGAACAAAAACTTCTTATTCTCAAAGGCTCTTCTATTACATTATCGTCACACCGTCTAAAACTATAAAGGGTAACGCAGCACACCTTTTTCTAATCTTTCTTAAAGGAACCATGCAAACTAAGGAGTACCCCTTTCACTGTAGAGCACCCAGCACCATTGCACCTCAAATAAGGTGAATAAGAAACGTCATAAATCTGCTACTCACAATGAAAAAGAATGTGGTCGGTGAAGAGCAAAGTTATTTTTCAGGAGGTGGATTCGATAGAGTAATGATTCCTCTCAGAATGTGCTTTTTTTCTTATACACAAAGGAGTAGTTGGGGGGGATAGCATGGGCAGCCATCCCTCACCTATCAAGCTATTCTCTTCTATTATTCTTAGGTAGGTCTTGCTCTTGACTTTTTCTAATATCGTTACTCCATGCCCTTATTGCCTCCCAACTTTGAAGTCGTCTTCTCCTATTTCGAGGTAGGAGAGGAGTTGACCTCTCATCTCTTGAGGGATTGTGGTTAAGCTCACTAAGTTTGGGTTGCAGGCCAACCTTAACGATTTCATGAAGGTGGGCTTGTAATAGCCTTGACATCGCAATGAGGATTTAGTGGTTTTATAGAAATGAAGGTCCTGACTAACGACATAGAGCCTAGAGGGGATCGAAGTTAATGCAACCTAAAGTCGATAATTTGGGAGCTAACGTAATTGCACCCAACGGTTAACAAATTGTCACGATCCATCGTCATGCTATCGAAAACCAACTGTTGTAGCAGTTAAGTGCAACATAGAACTTGACTGTAACCTGCTCCTCAAGTGTTGTATTGGGGTCACCTAACAATCTTTCTACTCTTGCTTTTTCTGGATGACGTGTGTGAAGGAGCCCTATATAAGATCCGCCCTCACCGATGTGAGGATCGAAACCTAGAAACTGAGAGCCTAAGACTCTGTTTGCATCCGTCGGAGCTTCAAGCTTTTCATTAGCGTCACCCAAGAGATACATTCTAGAAGCTCTTTCTACTACGTTAATGGCCAAATAATTTATAAAACTAAAGTCTAGATGACTATCTAAGAGATGAAAAACGCATAAACAATAGAACGATATAAACAGTTCAGATGTTAATCCTTCAAGTGGGAAGCCGACAACAACGAATATAACTATATATGAAGGCTCTTAAGACCTTCACTAGTACTTCGTGCTTCTGTCTCACATAAACACAAGAGCTTTTCCTACTAGGGGTCAACTAACCATCTTCCTACTCTCGCTCTTCTGACGGATGCATGGCCAAAAGGAGCACAGTGGAGCAAAATCACCGGCAAAAGCCAAATTTAGATGCTGAAGGGAAAAATCATTTCCAGCCCAGTGGAAGCGATGCAGGAAATTTATAATTTGGGCGATGAAGCAGTTGCTCAGCTAAATTTGGGCAAATATAGGCGTCGATGTTCATCGGTAAAAAGATGTTCAATCCTGCGCCGAAATTATAAGCGGTTAGGCCAAAAAAATCGCACCGTGAACAGCCGAACAAAAAAGTAATACGTAATAAAAATGGCGTTAAAGCGAGGAGATTCAAACAACAAATCGATGCACACGAGTGAACGAAAAGCGAACCATTTTACAAAATCGTGCAGTGAACCAACAACTAAAACAAAATTTCAATAAATAGCAAAAAACCCAGCAGTTTCGTCTAATTTGAAGGAATTTGAAATCGTAAAAGCGGTCGATGGAAGGGAAGAATCGGGAGGAAGCCGGCCTCGATGCGCCCCTCGCCTCGCGAGTCGATCGTCATAACGTGCAGCGGTGCGCCCTCGCCCCTCGATCGCCTTGTGAGTCGCCCTCGCCCTCGTTATGCGCTAGTCGCAAGCGTCTGCAGCTGTGTTAGAAATGCGTGAGCTTCTCTCCCATTCAAGCGAGCCGTGGAACCGGCGGCCACATTCCCCTTGCCCCAGGTATGCAAAAGAGGAGTGATGTTATTAACCCAAAAAATATCTTTATATTAATTAATGCACCCTATTTGAATTAATTAGTATTTGTAACCCTATTTGAATTAATTACTATGTGTAACTTAAAAAAATTTATTGTGAAAGTACATTAATTAGAAAATATTTATATTTATTTTTTTATTGATTTAATTAAATATTTATAATGCATTTTATTTTAATTGAATCTTTATATTTATTTTAAATTTTAATTAAATATTTATTTATCTTTTTCATCTGATTTTATAGTGTATGGAGTGATATAAATTAATGAGAATTACATGATATGTAATTATTAAGGAATAGAAAATTAAGATTAGATATATTTAGGATAGATGGAGCTAGATCTTCCTGTGCTTGAATCTTTCATTAAAAGCTTTATTAAATCACCAATGCTTTGGCCAGAAAAATAGTTTCAGATGTTTTTTTTTTTTAACTGCCTATTTGGAGATCTTGTATAAGAAATAATCCTTCGCACCGATATGAGAATCAAAA
Source organism: Tetrastigma voinierianum (assembly GCA_016808115.1). Classification (NCBI taxonomy): domain Eukaryota; kingdom Viridiplantae; phylum Streptophyta; class Magnoliopsida; order Vitales; family Vitaceae; genus Tetrastigma; species Tetrastigma voinierianum. Next base: position 20,498 of record JAEQBH010000138.1, on the reverse strand, counting down.
CTCAAAAATTGAGATCCCAAGACTCTCTCTGCATCCGACGGAGCTTTAAGCTTTTCAAGGCCGATGCACTTGGGGTCCTAATGGCCCGATCAAGTTGATCCATGAGCCAAAAAGGTTGGACCCGCATCGATGACCCTTATAGCCGATGAATTACTCCTCAATTTCGTAAAGAAAACATTTATTCGTCATTACCTAGCCCCTATTCTAAATATTGTGGGATCACCAGGGATAAAATCTAAAATCAGATCAATTCTTAATCTCCTCGAACCGGTTATCATTTAGTAGCAAACCCCGAATATGGACCTATTCTTAATCTCATCCATATTTGCCTCTATTTAATTTCTTCAAACTTGCTGCTACTCATCAATGGTCAGTGATCAAACGTATAAACGAGGTCAAGCCGTTCTTAGGTTTGAGGTTGGGGAATCTTTGCAATAATTGTTTGCTCTTATTCACATCGTCGCCCTGCCAGCGAAAGTGTTGGGTTTGGTGATATAAGCGTATCACGAGGATCCCGAAATATCGGTAAGCGGATATATCGGTAATTGGATTTGCGAATATGTCGAATATCGGTGAATATCGATTGAATGTTTTTACAAAAAATATCGGTTATTAATTTTTTTATATTTTAATTATATAAGTGAAATAGTCATTATGCTAATTAAGGTATATTAAAATCGAATTGATTGGTAATTATTAAATTAAATATGTTATATTTAATATATTATTTTAGATATTATTATGTTAAAGAGATATTATTTATTTGTTTTTGTTATTATTATAAATATTATGTAGATAATGAGAGATTCAAAATATTATATATTATAATTTTAAATTTTTAAATGATATTATTTATTTTCTTTTCCTTTTCAAATTAATATTTGATTTATAAATATTATAAGTTATAATGTAAAATAAAATAAAATAAATATTATAAAAATATTATAGACAAATAAATAATAAAATAATATAAAAAGTTTGCATAATGTATAATAAGGGTGCGTCCCTTCGGTGGAGCTACAGTAGTTAGAGGGTCTTGGCTTGAGTCATTTGGATGGGTTTGAATGTGAAAATAAATTTTTAAATATTTTTAGTCGAAAATTTTAGGAAAGAATAATATTTTTTTAAGTATTTTTGAAGAGAGGAGTAAGGAATGCGGAGAGGATAGATGTATTGAAAAGAGAGTAGAGAGAGAAAAATATAATCTATTTTAATGCCTTGCAGCATGAATTATTTTCGCGAATGCAGCTTTTTTAATTTTGCAGCTAGTTTGGCCCCGTTTTTTAATTTCTCCCTTAGTGACCTAAGCTATAATTTACCCCAAATTTCAGGAAAATTCCAGTTTTTCAGGAAAAAAAATCGGATTTGCCGGTCCTCTCAAAAAATCGGCGATTTTCGCAGTTTTCTGTTTTCAACTGATTTTCCACCTGAATTTCTTTTCCACCAGCACCGAAAAACGAAATTTCGGCGAAAAATCCACCGAAATTTTCGAAATTTTTGTCCCTGGACATATGGGGCTTTAAGGCCCTTGGTTTTTCCTGGAAGCCCCTTCCTCTCTCCCTTTACGACCTGAAGACGTGACTGACAAATTCTCCTTCATCTTTTCTTCACTTTCCATCTCCACCATTAACTTCCACACCCTGACGGGGGGACGAGACGACCATAGTTTCTTCAGAATTATAAAACCTATATTTTTCTCATCATAGCGATCAAAATCCCTATTTATTCTTTAAGGGTTGAAAAAGAAAAGAAGGTCAAACCCAAAGTTGGAGGTCAAATTGATTTTGAGTACAAGTTATGAAGCACGCCTCTTCTGGGGTTTTGTCACATGGGGATCTGTAAATTGCTATTGCTCACTATAGACGCATGTCACAATGAGGTCAGCCAGGCCCAAACTTTCCCCAACTTTGAGTTTCGATTTCAAAAGCCAGTTAAATTTTATTTATTAATTAATTGTTGGTCTCTTGACTCGAACATTCCTCAAATTTGCTTTTACCAATTCAAAATTTTGCATAGCTTCTTCCGAGTTCCGACTCAAGTCAAATGTTATGTGAGTCGTGACGACCCCTTACAGAGCTCTACCAAGATAACATGGCAGCCTCAAACCTTACAACAAGGGGAAAGAAAATAGGTAGGAATAAAAATAAATAAATAAAAATATGAAACATATGTTTAATATTCTGTATGTATATGCTAAAAACTAGGTTTATAATAATATTTCTTAACACCTTCTTTGATCTGAGTTTTTTTTAAGGATTTTTCCAAATAAATAAATGAGAATTAACTTGAACCCAAAACCTTTTTGATACCCTATTAAATAATCAATTATTCTAAAAGCCTAAACTTGTAAACAGTAATGGACCTATGTAATGTCTATATTGGCAAATACTAAAGTAAAGTTTTGGAAAAAAAAAAAACCTATATAAAGATTCGAACTATTGACCTCTAATTTGGAGATGAATATCCCAAACATTAATTATACTGAAATACTAATATATATTCATTTTAAAACTAATCTATGTTTAGTTAATATCATTTTGAAAAATTTATATTCCCTCACTTGATTATCTCCGGTCAATCATTACATATGGTTAATTATAAATCTGATATCAATTTCTAACAAAACAACAATCAGTTGAAGAAGAGACACCTAAATTTAAATATATGATTACGTCAAATTCAACCTATGTACGAGTTGTGAAAAAAAAAACTATGGACGACCTTATCAAATATGAGCTAAGTCACTTCTACAATTGAAGATATTTATTTTTTATCAAAAAGAGTTTTTATTAATGTATAATTTTTTAGATTATTTTAAATTATTTTATAAATATAAAAAAAAAAAATATAGCCATCTATTTTGTCCTTATATAAGATATGGAGGATATAAAATGATGGATGGAGCAGTGGGTCATGGAACTTTTATCAACATCAGCGTAATTCCGATGCTTAAAGCCTCACGCTAGTTAGATTTGTGGTCTTGTTTATAAATTTTTGTAAATTTCAACATACCCTTTTCTGCAAGAACCTGGTATGCTTCAGCCCATCATCGGCTGACTCAAAAACTTTCTTTTTCACAAAGAAAATAAAAATAAATAAATAAAGGGAAAGAAAGCTCTTTATTCTGCAACTCTCCATAATTGTCTGACACTTGGAGAAGAGAAGATGACCCATTATTTGAACTCTTTTTTTCCCCCCTTTTCTTTTCCCTTTTACAAATTATATAGCCTTTATTAATATTGGGTCTTGGAAAGGGAGTACCCTTTTACAATAAAATACAAATACAAACAGTGAAGGCCATGGAGGAGGTTTATGTCATACCTCAAACCTTTTTGATGTGAAAGGGGAAGAAGGGTTGGACCATGGATGGATGATGAGGTTGGTTTTAATTTATACAGATTATGGCGTCTATACCAATGTCTTTTACTCTTTAGTGAATATAGGGACCCCTACCCACTTCTTCAAACCCCTTTTTCTTTCTTCTTTTTAATGTATCATGTATCACAAGTACATATTCATTTCATAGGCATCAATAAAGAACTTTCTTTTGATGCATGAGTGGTAAATTTCCTTATAATCTTATTCAATCTAGTGGGTGGGTTCTCTTTTAATTATTAGGCTCTACATTTCCATTAGAATCACCAAAAAAAAAAAAAAAAAGGCATGAAATGACAGGACTAGAAATTTACATACAAAATATCATTATGGTGTCACTATGTTAGAAAACGATATCACTTCTTTTCTCATTATTTTGTATCAATAACTCTCTTTCTTGATTTTATTCATTTACATCTAGTCTCATCTTCAATATACATTGATTCTATTATCACTCCCTTCATCCAACCATCTAAACTTTATCCTTAATTTCAATGATGAAAATTGAGAGTTCCAAAAGTGATTCTTGCATCCTTTATACTTCTTTTGGAAATGTTTTCAAAAACAGTTTTGAATAATTTTTTTTTAATATTTGATATAATAAAAGTTTATTTGATATCGTGAAACGTTTTAAATTTTAAATATATCTAAAACAATTTTTTTAAGTAGTATTTTTTTAAATCCTTCTTCATATATGTGTGTGTGTATATATATATATATATATATAATTTTTGCTATGCCTTCAAAATGTAAAATGTTTTCTATTTCACTATTATCAGACATATATTTTTAATTCTAAATAATAAAAATATATTTTTAAAAATAAACACAAATATTACCTATGTTTTTAGGGTTAATTACATAAATTCTCAATTTTTTTATTTTTTCTAATTGGTGTTTCAACTTTTTTTTTTTCAATCAAGTATCTAAACTTTTTATTTTTTTCTATTTTGGTGTCTCAACTTTATTTTTATTCAATTTAAGTGCTTAAACTCTTTAATTTTTCTATTTTAATGTCTCAACTTTATTTTTTTCAATCAAATGCTCTAAACTTTTTTTCTATTTTAATGTCTTAACTATTTTGCTCAATCAAATATTTGAACTTTTTGCAATTTATGTTCAGCAATGCTTTATAATCAATCAAGCATTACGATGTTGAATTTGAAAAATAACATCCAAATGACATCTCATATCATATAAAATAATGAAATTACTTAAATAACATTTAATGAGGTGAAAAGACAATATTATTATTTAAGTTAATGATAATCAAATTTAGGGTTTTTGCTATCTATTCTTTGTAGTACAAAAGAAATTGATAAAATTAGTTGCTTTGGAATTGAGATAAATATATGATATATTTTAGGGTTTATCGAGTTTGAATTTTTTCCTAATAGCTATAATGTTTCAAATGTATATACACCCATATTTGTGTGATTATTTTCCCCTTGTTTCTTGTTTTGTTTTTCTTTTACATATGCTTGTTTTCTTAACAAAAGTTGAGATTTAATCAAATATTGGAGAAATAGAAATAGAAATATATATTTGATGAAATTTTAAGTTAATGATAATCAAATGAACCTAAGTGAAACTCTAAGAAGGTGAATAATAAAACAATCCTGGAGTGAAAAATATAAAATATTTTAGAAAGAATAAAGTGAAAAGATATATTTAATATTAAAGTTTTTAATAAAATTTATTCTTATATATAGTTTTTTTTACAACTACTCATTTAGAATTAGTAATCTGCTCTTAAAAAATTTCGAACCCTAGTCCCTTCCCTCCTTATGTCCCTTCTGTTAGAAAAATTTGCACCTGCATAAAGATGATTAACCCGAACAATACCAATAACTAGAAGTAAAGTAACATAGAATGAAGGAGAAATAAAACCAAAGTAGAGAACAACAGAGTCTTATGAATTTACTTGAATTTCGTAGACAAATTAGATATACGAATTGATGCTTTGAGATTCTTAAAGGCGTATATGCTTCTGAGATAAAATGGTTATTTGTATTGAATGTGGTGAAGATGCAAAGTACCTGTAACCATTAGAGCCCAGCCAGGAACTAAAACTATGTCTAACTCTATCACCATGCATAATACTCGGACAATATCAAACAAAACCCTATTGATAAAACTAAGACTCTTAAACCAAAGAAAACCTTTTCTTTATATACTAGAAAGAACCCTTGGCCTCCAAGCAAGCCAAACCCTTTGGCTTCTAAAGTCAAATAACAACCGTTACAAATAAATGTCATTCATTAATTTGTAATGATATCATTAACACCCCAAACATCCAACACCTTCCCTCCTTATGCTAGACATAATGCCTTAAAACAACTAAGTTATAGCTTATTGGCATTTTTATATATAGTTAAAAAGCTCAGAATTAAACACTAGTCCTTGAAATATTGTTTAGAAAGAGAGGTTCTTGCACTTTCAAAAGGAGATTTTGAGTGCATGCCCCTCAAGCATGAAATTATACTTCAATATTTTAATTTAATTTTTTTAAAAAAGATAGACCCTGTTAAAAACACATAATGTTATTGACTCTTTTTTCTGGAATAATCACCTCAAATTGAGAGGGGAAATTTTGTCCTAAGAAGAATAGGCACAAATGATGGGGTGTGGAGGAAATTGTCTGACTTTTTTTTCCATCGTGATGGAGGATGATGATGAATCATGGCAATGGCAGCCAATCGTGTGGTCCAAATAAATGCATCAAACAACTGTTAAAAATAATGAGAGTGATCAGATATTCGTACAGCAAAGCTGATGATCATGGGCACCTCACCTCATCATCATCATCATGCCAAGCTAGCCCTCTGCCATCACAATATCGGTGAATCCATTTTGACTCCACCCCTGCCAAAACTCTTAATTTACTGATGAACAAAAGCTAGCTCAGTTTCCACCTACATTATTATTTGCCTTCGTTGTCAAATTGTTTCATCTCTAATTGCGCAATCTCCACCATTCTAATAATGTAAATGTAACGTAGCCTATTTTCTCAAATAAGGATGAGTAATTTTTTTATCATTCTTGGGTTGAAATCACTTATTTGAATATTCTTATTTTATTTTTCTTGTTTAATAAAATGGTTCTTTCATTAAGATTTAGGTTTTATTTTATTTTTTATGTTGTCATCGTTTTATCGATATTTGGTTTATTGTCGTTTTATCAACGAGGTGTTGTTTATTATTTTTATTCTATTTATACATGTAGGAATGATTCAGTTAAATAAAACAAATTTTATCAGTTGAAGATATCAAATTAGGAGTTATAGATATTCTCTCACTATTTTATCAAATTTATAGGCTTTATATCGATTTATTATGCTATTAACCTGAATTTTGTTTCATCAAGTATGATTTTTAGTTATTTTTATCTTGAATCTATCGATTTATTGAAAGTTTGAATCAAAAATATTATTTTTCCTCTAAAAAAATAATGTAAATGTAATAATAGATGCCATACAATAATAACGGAAACCCATTACCTTTAAAAAAAAATTTCCGGGTGATTTCAGGGGCCCAAAATTATAATAAAACATAATCATCCAATTCAATTATAATCAACGCACTGCAAGAACAAAGAATCCAAGGAAAATGTAATAAATTTTCCAAGTGTGTTAACATCATTTACATTGGATTTCATGGGCTATTCTTGGATGGAAAAATTATTATTTTTATTATTATTGAAAAAAAGTTAAATCATTAGGGTGACACACCGTAATCCCCGCTAAATTACTGTACATATGTGGGGAATCAAAAACTTTTTGAAGGGCATTCTTGTCTATGAAGCAACTATATAAGCTCGTATTACCCCATTCATCTCATACAATCCAAAGTTTCCTAAGAGAGAGAAGATGATAAGTGCCGATGATTTCTACAAGGTTATGTGTGCAATGGTTCCACTGTATTTTTTGCAATGCTGGTTGCATATGGGTCTGTCCAAATGGTGCAAGATATTCTCGCCAGACAGTGCTCCGTATTAACCAGTTCGTCGCGAGGTGGTTGCGATTTTCAGTTTCTTTCCTTCTGCCACTTCATATCTCAAAACAACCTTATGAGATGGACACAAGTTCATATTGGCGACACTCTTTCTAAAGGTGCTGGTTCTTGTGTTGCTGTCGATTGTGGGCTTCTTGTTTAGGGAGGGTTGGATTGGCTCATCACTCTCTCTTCTCCCTCGCCACTTTGCCTAACACTCTTGTCATGGGCATTCCTTTACTTCAAGCCATGTAGGGACTTCACTCAGAGCCTTATGGTGCAACTTGTTGTTCTTCAGTGCATTATCTGGTATGCTTTTTTTTTTTACTTATCTTTCTCTATGTTGAGAAAGCTAAGGCTTATTTGGTTTCTGTTTTTAAAAAAGGTTATTGAGGACATAATTTTGATATTCTTTGAAAATTATTCTTCATGTTATTTGAATTTTTAGTGTTTTTTTTTGTGTTTGTCTTGTTTTTCATAAAAAAACAATTTTAAAAACTGTGAAACCCAATGTCATTTTGCTTTTGAAGAGAAAGGATAACAACAGAGTGAGAACAGAACAAAAGAGCATCAAACTTTTCTAACAAAAGTTAGATTCTTATTTGGCTGAAAAGCATGGATATTTGAATGAGATGCTATAGCATATGAGTATGGGAATTCTTTATTTTTTTTTAAAAAACCCTCTGATTTAAGCTGAAAAGTTGTTATGAAAAGGAAAATTAGGAAACAAAAGTGGAGTTGTTTATCATACAGATTATTATTATGTCGTCGTTGTTGTAGGTACACTCTTCTGCTCTTTCTGTTTGAATGGCTGCCACTCTACTGGTCAGAACCAGTTCCGGATCTCTGCCGCTATTGAAATTTGAGATAGACGGCGACGTCCTTAATCGCTAGACGGCCGTGACCCGCACGCACCGAATCTGAAATGGACGGCAATGGGCGTATCCGCGTGCGTATCAGACGTCCCACATCGTCCCGCTCCTGACTCCGGCCTTGTCATCATCCATAGGCATCCTCCCAGAACTGGTCTCTCCGGCGCCGAAATTTTCTCCGTCAACACTCCGGCGCCGCTGCATGAGTACCACAACGGAAACGTCGACATCGCATTCGGAAACGGAGACTTGGCATTCGGGTATCGGTCGGCAAGTCCTCGGCTGTCCGGTTACGCTTCGTCGGACGCTTACTCGCTTCAGCCGACGCCACGCGCCTCCAACTTCAATGAACTGGACACCACCACTGTAACAACATCAAACACGCCATTCTGGGTGAGGTCGCCGGTGGCCGGGAAGGTTTACCGGCAACATTCACCGGCGTTTCCTGGGGTAAAGATGGTGTGGGAGTCGCCGGGAAAGTGCAACGGTGGTGGGAGAAGCCGGGGTGCAAAGATGTCGTTGGAGGTACGTAGACAGTGTCTTGTCTTTGCCTGAAACCCGCTTTTTTCAAAACAGGCACAAAACTTCGTCGTTTTAGATGAAAAAGTGATAAAATTGTGTCGTTTAGCGGTTAGAAGGGTTGTAACGTTGCTAGTGAGAAAACAGAAACACCTGAATAATTGTCGGACCCTAAGCATAGAAGAGACACCGGGCTTTTCAGGTTTGCATGGACGCTTTGTTTCCAATAAACCTACAAATTTTTTGGGCTTCTGACACACCACCTCTCGATTCACTTTGACCATATCTCAATTTATCTTCACTTTATTTACTTAATTTTCCTGAATTAGAAACATAAATGGGTCTGGATTATTATTCTCTAGTGGGTGATTCGATTAAAATACCTTTTCAAAACCTAATTCTGGAAATTTGACCCTTCTTCAATTTTTGGGTTTGATAAAATGTTCTTCTTATTTTTTACAAATATATTCCTCTTTTAAACAATGCATAAATTTAAGGTTATTTTATGTGTCTTAACTTCATATTTCTTCTCCTAATCTCCAGAAAGAGATTAGTTTCAGGGACAACTCGAAATTTCCAGTGGCGGAAGACCCAAAGCGACGGCGACGGGCCAAGAAAATGCCACGCAACCATGTAATGCTGAGGCTCATACTGATCATGGTCGGCCCGACTCTCACGTAATCCCAACACCTATTCAAACGCCCTTGGCCTTCTGTGGTCTCTTATCTCCTTCAAGTGAGTTCGTTTATAACCGTTAATCCATGGAAATTCCATGAACATTACTGACTATATATGGCGATGGCTTTGCAGGTGGAATGTGGGAATGCCTAGTTTGGTGAAGTATTCAATAAAAAATAATTTCCAGATGCTGGTCTGAGGATGGCCATGTTCAGTTTAAAATTATATATATTTTCAGTCTTTTAGCACCTCTTATGTATACACATAATATATGCTCACCATTACCATTACTGCTGAATCACATGCAGGGCTGTTCATGGCTCTTCAGCCCCGGATAATTGCCTGTGGAACAAAGAAGGCGACCATGGGAATGGGAATCCGCTTCATTTGTGGGCCTGTTTTAATGTCAGCTGCATCCATAGCTGTTGGACTAAGAGGATTTCGACTTCACGCAGCCATAGTACAGGCATGTTGCATGTGTTCATAAGTATGCATAGAGATGTTTGTTTTGCATTGCTAGAATTCGGAGTAACATTCTTGAAACTATATTGCAGGCAGCTCTTCCTCAAGGGATTGTACCCATTTGTCTTCGCTAGGAATGCAGGTTGCATCCTGATATTCTGAGTACCGGGTAAGTCTCAAAAAGATTAAGAAATTAAAGGGGGGTTTGGGTTTTTTTTTTTTTTGAAAAAGTATGTATCATACTATCCATTTAGATTTAGAAATAAGACAAATAAAATATGAAAAATAGAAATTATGTGATTCATAAAATATCATATAAAAATAAATTGCTTTTAGGTAAAAATGTACTCTCTTAACATTATTTAAGATAGTATCTATGGTTAATTAAGATTGAACTTTCACATGAAAAGTCAATTATTTTTTCTTGAATTATTATAAACAGTACATTTCTTATTCTTTGTAAATTTTTGTCTTTATTTACATATTTTCCCTTTTTTTTTTTAATTTTTTTTTTCGCATCCATGGTGTTTGAGAAAAAGTAAGCTTCTTGTGATCATTGACCTGTTCTGACATTGATTCATTGCTGTCTAAGTCTTTTCATTGAACCCTTTTTCTCCTCCTACTGCAGGGTCATATTTGGTATGCTAGTGTCCTTACCAGTAACACTCCTCTACTACATATTATTAGGCCTATGAAGAAAAAGGTTGTGGTTTACTTTCATGAAAGCATGTGGAGCATCCAAAGTATTTGTGTATCAGCAGTTGGGCCCCTTGATGTTGGGTTGAGCCAAGGCATCAGTCCATCTCATTACCCACTAAACATGGTTTCTCTAGGCTTTTCCATTATTGAATATGCTTTTCTAGGGGCTGACTTTTGGGGGGTTTGTAGGATTTCAAAAGCCAAAAAGTAGGGTTGAATTAGAATTTGACAAAATTGGAAGTAAGGTTGTAAGACCCGTGGGAGTTGTTTTGATGCATAGACTAGTGGTAGCCGAAAGGAAATGGATATTGATCATGACTTATTATTAGGAAGGGCTATTTTCCTGTAGAGGGTGATAAAGTTTCTGTAACCATGTTTTCAGACTCCAGAAACTAGAGAGAGAGAGAGAAGAGACGAAAGTGTCATTCGATATGGCAAATCAATGATCACAACACTGGTTCTTGCCTCCCACTTTTTGAAGGGAATTAATTAATATATGAAACAAAGACCAGATTGCATTAGATTGGAATGTTGCTGTGAGCAGATTTTAGAAGTTTGATCTGTTTCTTTCGCTATTTATTTACCGATTAATATATCCAAAAATGTAAGGACAAGTGTCTTCGGTCTTCCATGAATCTGTCCCATAGACACGCAATCATTTCATTGTCTTAGATGGCCTAAAAGGCCTATGAAGCAAGGATTTGAAAAGAAAAAGAGAACGAAATTTGTCCCTCCAATGCATTAATCTTGTGGTACAAGTCTTGAATTATAATCATTAATTTATTTGCTTTTCTTGTTTGGCAAGGGAAAGAAGACTGCTTAGGACTAATACGCAAGCATGATAATGGGTTTCACTAACCTGGATTCATGTGTATACATCCACCGATGTGGGATATATATATATATATATATATATATATATATATATAACGTGGATCATCTTATTTAACAAAAGGCTCCCAAAATCATCTAAATAGGTCTAAACTCATTCACAACATTTTAAAATTAACAAAAAAGACATAAAACTTCAAATTCCAAAACTGCCTGCTTCCCACCTCAACACACCCAGCACCCTTTCTCTTTCCCTCTACATTTATAGAAAACATGTTATCGTGGACGAAAGTTTAGGGATGAATTGTAATTCATCTACAAGTAGCTTTTATCGATGAAATTTGCTTTTATCGCTGTATTAATTTTAGAAAACTTGAAAATTTCATCACTAAAAGACATGGTAGAAGCTTGGCGCTTTTTCTCCCACAAACACTTTGTGACAAAAAAACATATATTCGACATGAAAATATTTGTGACTAAATATAATTTTAATGAAAATAATTTCATACTAAAGTTATATATTTTTTATGTATATTTACTTACAAATTGATTTTGTCAATAAATATATTACTTCCAAAATGAAAATTGTTGTCAATAGATAATATAATTAATTTTAATATTAATAAATAATAATGAAAATTATTTCGTACTATAAAATAATATAATATACAGCTTAGACTCTCTCTCTCTCTATAGCTTTAGACTCTCTGTCTCTCTCTCTCTATATATATATTTTAATATTTTATTTAGTTGATAATAGAAATAATTAAAACGGTATAAAATTGAAGACTACAAGATATATTTATGTAAAATGAAATGTTTGAATTTGTAATAATATCTTTCTTATGACTAATAAAAAGATGGTTATTTTCAATAATTATTTTATAATATGATGTAAAAAAACAATATATAATAAAAAATAGAATATGGTTATTGTCAAAAAGATAAGTAATACTAAATTATTTTTATTATATTAGATAAAAGTTATCTATGAAAGTCATATCTCTGAATTGAATTTAAGTTAGTTATGAATATTCAACAATAGTCTAATTTAATTTCTCATTCAAAATCATACTTTGTCCTCTAAGTAAAATTATATTATGGTATTTATCATAACAAATTTATATGATAGTATGCAACTATTTAGTATAAATCAACGAAATGTATGTTTTTAAAATATTAAATGAATTTTAAATAATTATTCATGATAAGATTTGTGAAATAAATAATATCACTCATTTTATTTGGATAAAATTTTGAATAATACTTTTATGTATAAAGCTATCTTAAATATATGATTGCAAGTTAAAAGTAAATTTGTATTGATATTTGATTACCAAATTTAATCCAATAGGAAATTTTAATTTTTACATATCAAATACAACTTGTATATAAAGATATCTTTTATTATTCATGAATATATATGGTTCTAAGTTAAAAATTATATCATCTAATATATTGTACAGTATGTTTAACTCCAATAATATATTTACAGTTAAAAAACATATTATATTAATATTATATTATGTACATGACAATTTTTTGTGTAAGAGTATCATGGTACATCTTGACAAACAAAAGATTATGTTTTTTCAAATAATAATTTTTTTATTTATTATCTCTCATTAATAATAATTATCTTTTAAAATATTTCATTATTGAGAAGAACATAAAATTATAAGTTATGCCACAAATGTAGTAGTTATTATAGCTATTTACTCTTTAGTATTTTTTAAATTACTTGGATAGATTTTTAATAAATATTTAATTTATATTTAATCTTACTTTAAATTTTCAATGTTTAATTATAAAATTTGTACATAAAAAAGTATCCAAATTGTGCATTTAATATCTTTATTGTTAATTAATTTCTTTAAAGTGTTTTGCTTATAGAAAATATTAAAAATCACAACTTATGTCAAAAAATAATAAGCTTATTTTTTTAATAAAAAGTAATAACTAATATATCTATCGATTCATTTAGAATTTTTTTTTAAAACTTGGATATATTTCTTAATAAATTTTTAAATTTTAAATTTCTTACTTTAAGAAATTATAATTTTTTTAATAATATTCATTATCTTTAATTATAATCAATTAATTTCTTTTTTAAAAATAATTATAAGCAAATAATTTAAAAATGTTTGTTGTAATTCCAATAACTATTGTTCGAAGAGTTCTTTTTGTTTATGAAGAGACTTTTTGAATACATATTTCATTTATGTTTTAAATTTTTTATTTAAAAATTTTCAATTTCAAAATTTGGACTGATTTTTAATTTATTATTTTATTTATATATGGAAATTTTAATAATTAATAAAGTATCCATCACCTTGATTAACAAAATAACAATTTTTATTTTAATAATTTCAATAGAATTATTATCTTAACTATTATCATACATTTTTAAGCATTTAGTTATTAAGATAAAAAAGTTATAACTTATTCCATAAAAGTAATCATTTGCATGTTATCTATTTCATTTAGGATTTTTTTTTAAATATTTGGATAGATTTTGTGATAAATATGCAATTTATCTTTAATTGTATATTTTGATATATATATATATATATAATTTTGAAAAGTGTTTGGATAATAAAAAATGATAAGTTATTCCACAAAAGTAGTAGCTATTTATTCTTGATTGGATAACTTTTTTGGCGAAAATGACATCTATATTTAAAATATTATTTAATTTTTATAAATTAAAACTAACAAATTAGTTTAAAGTATTTAATTGCATCTTAATTAATAATTTATTATTTTTATAACACATACTTGTTCTATTTAATTATTAATCATTGACCTTCTAAATAATTAGTTATTAAGAAAATAATAATAAATTATATCATAAAATAACTAACTACTATTTTAAGATAACAACTAACTTATATTATATTATATTATAATATATATATATATATATATATATATATTAATTATTGAGTAATATTTTAGTTGTTAAGAACAAATAAATTACCTTTCAAAACTAATAAATATTGTAGCAAAATATTTATATTCTATATATATTTTGAAATAATAATTATTTAATTTTAGTTATAACTTAAAATATTTAACTCTCTAAAACAAATTATAAGTTATGCCACAAAAGTTGCAACTATCATATCCAAGTTTTTTTTTGACAAATATTGCATCTATATTTCAAATATTAATTGATTTTGTAAATTAAAAACTAACAAATTAAGTAGTGTACAATATTTAATTACTTCTTAATTCATTTTTTAATTTTAACATATACTTGTTCAGTTTAATTATTAATCATTGATCTTCTATAATTGTATTAGTTGTTAAGAGAAAAATAATAAATTATATCATAAAATAATATTATAGCTAATACTTTTTGTAATTAATATATATATATATATATATATATATATATATATACTATATATATATATATATATATATATATATATATATATATATATATATATATATATATATATAATATCTCCAACTAGTAGTATATAATTTTAAAATTATTTGGATAATAAAATTATAAGTTATGCACAAAAGTTGTAATTTCCATAGCTATTTATTTTTATTGCATAATTTTTTTATTAAATATTGGACCTATATTTCAAATATTAATTAAGTTTGTAAAATAAAATTTAAAATTAATGTAAAAGTATTAAATTACATCTTAATTAATAATATTATATTATATTAACTATAATTATTCATTTAAATTAATCAATAAAATAATAAATTACATATAAGATAATAAATATTGTAATTAATAATTTGTTAAGAATTTTATATTTTTATAGATTTAAAAAAAATATTTAATTTATTATTTTACTTCCTTACATTAAATTTTTTAATTTATGAAATATAATTAGTAATTTTAATATTTTAGTTTTATAAATTTTCAATTACTAGAATTAAAGTTATAAAAGTGAATCTTATTTTTTTAATTGTAATTTTAAAAAATGCTATTTTTTTAATTTATAATTATTAAAATTTCAAAACTTTATGAAATTTCAATTTTTTTTACTTTAATAATTTGTAAATTCTAGTTTTAATTCTTTACTTTTATGATATTTGAACTTTAAAATTGTAAGACCCGAGAAATTTTCAATTTCTGGAAAAATGGCAAAATCGTAATTTCGATCAAAAATCTGAAATTTATTCTCTAGATCTCGGATGGCAATTTCATGGTTTTGAATCATCTCGCAAAATCCGTAACGTATGCCGAGATTTCGTGAATTCAGCAGTCGGAATTTGCGGGTTTTCGGCGCCAGTGTCGGGTGCGGAAAGCGCGATATTTGATGTGACCAAAGTCACATATATATGTACTCATGTGTCGTAAGTTAAGTAGAGAAATGATGGAAATGGACGGCCGAGATAGTGCCAAATGTCGAAAATCCAAAGCTTGGGGACATAGATGTCATTTTTTGAATTCTTAATGAGAATAGGACAAAACGTGAACAGTACCATATTCCCCAATTTGAAACACAAAACGGCGAGTGTCTTTGGAAGGGTTCGAGCGATAGTAGATTTTCGATTTCTAGTGAGAGAGAGACTTCTCTTGTAAAATATCGAGCGTCAGGCCAGTGAAATTCTTCGGATGAAGGAAAGGCGCTCTACGCATGAAGGCCTCTGGCTGGAGCTCCGGTTTGAGGAGTTTCGATAAGTTCAGTGCAGAGTAGGGGTTTTATCTCTTGTTTTATTCTTGATTTAAGTACTGTAAATGCTTGAATGGTTTGCTTTGGGGCGTGAGGGGCCGTTTGATCGATCTGAACATGGGACGAATTGTAGGAATTGTGGAGCTCGGTTGGACCAGGTTAGTCTTGTTGAAATTTGCTTGTGTGGTAATTAGCCATTAAATTGTGTTTGTGTGTATGAGGTCGGGAATGGTCATGGAAATTCGGTTCCACGAGAGGAGCAAATGTAGGAAGTGAAATTTTGCGGTGATGGGCGACCCACTTATACATTTTGGGGTACAAAAAGCGATCCGAGGTTTTGATAATGAAATGTTAAAGCGATGTCATGTGTTGGGTGCTTGAAATTGATGAAATGAATGACTTGATTTGTGTGGAAATTGATAGGTTAATGCATGAACTTCTTGTAGTAATATGATGTCACAATTATATGGAATATAATTGTGTGTATAGGCCATTGGAGATGAAATTGTGATTTCTTCGATTATATGATATATATAATTGTGTGCCAGAGCCATTGGAATGAGATTGTGTTTGCTTCAGTAAGGCTAATTTGGGTGATAGTTGATATTGTTGAATTACATGTGGTGTAATTGTAAGTGTAAATATATGCATGATGGAGTATATTTGCATGTGTTGTATAGATTGTGTGAAATGGCATGGCCATCTCATATGCACTAGGAACTAGAAATTGGGTGAGTGCATTACATGAAAAATTGAAAGCAGCGTTTTTAAAGGAATTCGCGGGATGAATTCCGGAGAATGGGGGTTGGGAGGCGGTCAAGCCGGTCGTTTCGGATGAGGTATGACTATTTCGGGAGGTTGTCCAACACGATTAATAGGAGTTGTGGCTTTGGTTTTGTTATGCATGTATTAGGCTACCAAGTTTGATATATGTGTATAAGAATAATTTTACTACCTCTTGAAACTATTGTATATAGTTGGGATTTATTTGGATGAGTATTGGTTTATGGGCCCAAGTGGCCGTTTTACTCATGGATATGTCATATTGAACTATTTGGAATGAGTTTGTATTTGGGTGAGCTCCGTTACAAAGGAACTCTGCCCCGATTTCCGTGAAATGTCGGGTCACGGAGCATTCCGCAGTGTTTCCACAGCGGGTTGACGGGTAGTCAACGGACACCCCGGATTTGGGGCATCACAAAAATATATATAAACGTGCATTCATCAATTACATGAAATGCGCTCATATGCAGCATTATGCTAACAAATGGACGTAGTGGATACATATTAGTTGTTTGTTAAATAAAATGAAAATAAATAAATAAAAAAGAAGAAAAAGTCTTACCCGCAACCCAACACTTTGAGTTTTAAAAATTAGTACTCATTCTCACCACATCTAACAAACATTCTCTGTCGTCAATCATCTTCATAGCGACTTGCATCATTCCTCGACTATGTTCTTGAATCGAGAAAAATCACATTATCTACAAGTTCTAAATATCATTTGCTATAAGAATTTAAGGTATGTTTCCTTATAATCCATATTTGAATGAATGATTTGTTCTTTTTAATTTGTTATATAAGACGAGAAAATTCAATTTACAGAAAAATGGCAAATCGTAATTATTGAAACCGAAATTTTTCACAGATCTCGGATGACAAAATGGATTTCACGTTGGAATCGTCTTGTAGAAATCTAGCTACCACGTCGAATTTACGTGAATTGAGATAGTGGAATTTGCGTTTTGAGGCCACTTAGATATCGGTGCGATAAAGCGACATGTGAGGTGATAAAAGTCACTATAACATGTACTCATGTGACACATATTGCATGAGTAAGAGATGATAAACGGACGGTCGGATTGACGCCGCGTGTCAAAATCGAGCAAAGGGACATGGATGGCATTTTGGAATTTCTTAATGATAATAGGACAAAATTTTGCAGAGTATTGTCGCCTTCATTTTTGAGCCAAAAAAGAACAGAGGAAAAACGGTGATACAGTGGCTGAGAATGGTGAATTTTTAGAGAGAGAAGGTGCCACTTCTCTCTAGATTTCTGGCTAATCCGATCGTCGGATTTCTTCGGAGAAAAGAAGGAAGATCGTTCTCTGGCGAGCGACCAGTAGTACCGGTTTCTTGGAGTTTCGACAAACTCCGCCAGGCGGATTTCTCCCTGCCCGGGATTCTGCTTTGTTTAAGTGTTTTGTGGATGTTCGATTGGTTTGAGGCGCGAGCGGCTGTTTGATCGGTCCCGAATCTTGGAGCAGGAGGTGTGGAAGTTTTAGAAACCATTTGGGCCCTCATTATTTGTCCACACGGACTATTGGAGTTGTTCATGGTATAATTTGTGCTATAAATTGTATTGTGGTATGTATAAGGCAGGAAATGGCTATGAATTAGGGTTCCATGATATGGAAGGCGATGTTGGAAGATTAGTAGTGAACAACGGGTTTCAGCATTCCACATGAATAGTGACACAAAATATTTTTGTGAGAGAAAATGTGTTTGGTTGGTATTAAGATTGAATTGCTCGTGTTTGTTAATTAGCCCATGAGTTAATTCTTGGTGTAATGGATTGTGGTGCATAACATGTTTGTGTCGTTATTCATATTAGTGTATATCATATTTTCTTCTCTTAACATGTGTTGTATAATTTGTGTTGAAATGGCATAATGCATTTCATATGCACGGGGTAACCTAGAAAGGGAATTAAAAATTGTGTGTGCGACATGAAAAAAATTGAAGGAAAAGCGAATATGGTTGCGAAGGAATTTCACAAGATGATTTTCCGTGAATGGTGTTGGGGGGATGGTCTTATAATTACTGCGTCGGAGGCCATTGTATTGTTTGGAAGGTTTCGACACATTGCGCCTCGGAGGGTAGTCCCGTATTTTCTTGACGCACTTTCCGTGGTATTTTCAAAAAAACAACAAGTTTTGTTTAGAAGCGATGTTTTCTCATACATGGCTTAGGCAAGTGTGAGAGTCGGTGAGGACTCGAAACATGGGAGCAGGCATTTAGACATTCAGTAGGATCCTGAATTTGCTTGAATGTGTATTTACATAGGATCATTGCATATGCACTTGGTGGGAATTAACCCGATTAGGGTGATTAGACTCTGGGCGTGCTAAATACTGTCGAGGAATATATTATTCCAGTCTGGGGAGTGTATGAGACGGCTCATCCTGAGGCCGATTTTGAAGAATAGGGTTGTGGCTTTGGTGTTTAGTTGGATACATGTATTAGAATGTTTTAAACTTTTAATATATGTTGTATAAAGTAAATTATTAACTCTTGAAACTATGATATATAGTTAGTGTATATTGATGAGTATTGTTGTATGGGCCCAGTGGCCGTTTTTACTCATATATGTCTTATGATATTGCTTGCAGGACGGAGTTATGTACCGTGGGTAGAGCTCCTGTCTGAG
Organism: Tetrastigma voinierianum; assembly: GCA_016808115.1. NCBI lineage: Eukaryota > Viridiplantae > Streptophyta > Magnoliopsida > Vitales > Vitaceae > Tetrastigma > Tetrastigma voinierianum. The sequence continues at coordinate 991 of JAEQBH010000138.1, read as the reverse complement.
GAGACTGCAGATTTTTGTGAATAGTGTCGGGTTGCGACATTCCACCAGTGAGTTGACGGGTTATCCAGCGGACCAGTTTGGGGCGTCTGACTTAGTATCGGAAGCTTAGGTACCATGATACACACAGGGCTTGAGGGCTTGGGTTTTAGGCCATAGTGGGTGTAGAACATCACCGCGGTGTGGCTCGATGTAGAGTTAGGTATGTGATTACCTAGGAAGGCCTGGGACAAAGGCTAGAACCTTGCATGTATGTTTTATTTGTGATCATGTTGTATGTGTTGTGATTGTTTGTGTGCTTAGTAATTAGCACATAGTGTGTTGGAAAATTTTTGGAGCTTTACAGTGTGTAAAACTGAAGAAAAGTGAATAAAATAAATTTTTATAAATTTATTGAGGTACTGGAGAATGAGGAAAAAAAAATTGGATAAGTATTTTTTTTGGTGTTCTAATGTGAGAAAAGAAAAAAATAAATAGGTATATGTATTGTGGTTATTTTCGATCATTTGGAAGTAATGAAAAAAATGATGTAGAAAATTGGGTGGAGCCTCTTGCGAGCTGTGGCTAATCTGGTTGTGTATCGTGACATGTGGTGAAATTTGGAAAATTTGTTGGGCACAGTTATGAGTGTGTCACAATACAACCATTGTATTGTGATTAGGCGGGATGGCTAGAGGAATTGTATTGCAACACTAAGTTGCTAGGGTTCAGTGTATTCTGACATAGGGTGTACGTGGGCTAAGAATTAGCCATTCTGACACGAAGGCGGTAGAATTTAGTGAGTGAAGATCACGTCAGTTAAGTGTATCGTAGCGAGGTAACTTAGGCGAGGCATTGGGTCACAATACACCAAGTGTATCGTGACGAGCGAGGCTGGCGGTTGGGGATTGAGTCGCCATCTGAAATTGTAATGTGACATGAAAGAAGGCCTGGCTTGGCTGGGGTGGTGTCACGATACAATAGTTTGTATCATGAGGGGAGGGGGGTGAAGGAT